>HG992258.1:5000000-7500000 GCA_905220585.2 Nymphalis polychloros | reverse complement strand
TTAACTTGACCCCTACTTTATTATATCCGTTTCGATTGATAGCACATATATTGCAATATTTTAATAAAAAGACGAAGTAACATAATATTATTTGAATCTTGTTTATTAAGATTTCATTTTTGGAAAAAATATATAACTTAAACAACGCGTTTACTTGGTGGTAGAGCTTTGTGTAAGCTCGTCTGGGTAGGTACCAACCACTCATCAGATATTCTTCCGCAAAACAGCAGTACTTGGTACTGTTATGTTCCAGTTTGAAGGGTGAGTGAGCCAGTGTAATTACAGGCACAAGGGACATAACATCTTAGTTCCCAAGGTTGGTGGCGCATTGGCGATGTAAGCGATGATTAACATTTCATACAATGCCATTGTCTATGGGCGTTGGTGACCACTTACCATCAGGTGGCCCATATGCTCGTCCGCCTACATATGCTATAAAAAAAAACATACTAAACAAAAAAATCAGATTTGCTAGTAATAAACTTACACGAAAATTATGAGAGAATAAATTGCATTATAATATATGAACTTAATTTTACATATTATAATCTATATGAATTTTAATTAGCTGAAATTACATATCGTCAACTGAAACTATGTACTGTATGTTCACTCGGCTATCTTCGGCAATGCAATTCCAAGTATAAATAGACGGGACGCGACACATCGTGGAATGTCACTAGGTTTATTTCAGGGAATCAGTGCAAGTGAACAGGACACCGTTGTCATTGCAATACATATTAAATTCTCTGCTTACACGTGAGAACGTCGAATGCAAATCATTCATCATTCGCTTACCCTTATCCCCTTTATTTAGGCTTGGCTTCGGTGTGGTTTCCTGAACCATTCATCACTATCTCTAATCCTTTTCTTGAACATTTCATCTCCCAGGACTGTCAGATATAATTGGGAAAAGAAAGTATATAATATCGTTATCTTATGTACCCAGTTTCTACAAGATTGCCTTGTATAATAATGCAAATGTAATGTATATGCAGAAGTGCTTTGTGATGGATCCGCTTCCAAAATAGCCTTTAATTCTTCATTCCACTTCCATTTCCACTTTCGTCTCCGGCCGTACACGGGGTTGGTTCTGAAAGTCGAAATTTCCAGAACGAAAACGTTGAAACCAAAAACGTACCGTGCTTTCTCTTGCGACACCAGCGCCGTACACATCATTAATCCTTCGAGCTGTTTCTGCAGCACTGGTGCCACGGTAGAACTCGTACTCGTAAATATACCGATATTTCATGTTTTCCATTGTGCGGTAATAAGTGACGCCAAAGAAAAACATAATGAGGAAAAACAAATGAATGACTGTTTTCAAAAGTCAAATGTACCAGCTAAATGAATTTATAAATTTGAATTTGGAATTCTTAACCAAAGGGGAGATATTTCAGATCAAAGTGGTCAGTACGACAAAACGCCAATTTCATATGTAAAGACCTAATATTTCAAGAGATTTAAAATATCGCTTTGAGACTACATTCCTTTCGTAAGTTTACTAATGCTAAACTGATCGCTTCAAATTTAACGATCTACATGAATATTTTCTCCTGTTTAGTTATTTTATAGATAAGTCAGAAAAAAACAATTATATTAGTCTGAATAATAAATGTAATTCTGTATAATTTCCGTGACCCAGCACTATAAAATATGTTGGCTCTACTAACGCCCTGCATCCCTCACATAGACGTCTTTCATTCTGTATTTCTTTTTCGATGGAAACATCCATATTTATATATACTTCTTGTAATGACATAATATAACATCTAATTCGACTCTAAGAAAATTGGTTCTTTCTTTATAATAGAAACCATCGGGAGCAATTATTGTAGCTATAATATTGTCGTCGTAAAAAGACTAGGCAAGATCTTCATGTTACAAAAACATGCGGGCGACTCAATAATGAGCTCGATTTCTCAGGCCTCTCGTATTTCTCTGGCAAATAAGTACTATAATATTAAACAAACCTAACGTAAGTAATTTAAAAATTGTAATAAAATTAATTAATTTATTTATATATATATTATTATTATTATTTTTATATATTTATTAATTAATTTAATTTAAATTGTAATTTTAAGAATTACTACTAATAGTTAATTTGACCTGACTTCACTTCTTTTTTATATTCAACCTAGGTAAATCTTAGTTCGCAGATGGTAAGATATCCCTTATTTTGGACAAGACGGACCAATTTGCCCTAAATCAGAAAGGGCAAATTTGTCACATATGGCGCGCAGCTGCAACGCACCAACACTCTGATTTTGTTTTATTTCATTCAATCAATCGTATATTATTTTTATTAATTGAAACATTCTTTAACATAAGACATTAATTTCGTATGGACGAATATACATAGGTAAAAAAGAGTCAAGAAAACAATCATAAAAAAATTAATTATTTATAAACGTCTCAAAACATGTTTATGTTAACTTACAATACCTATAGTTTTAGTCTATGGTTGCGTCCAGAAATTATTATTTATGTAAGATAATATTGATTTTTAATAATAATAAAATTATATTTGTAAAATTAATCACTTAAATACATTATATAAACAGGAAAACGCTTGCACGAACGCGTGACTAAAATCAAAACAGTAATCGAATATACCGTGTATCACAATCAGTTTTGGCACCCTCCATAAATTGCCTATAAAACTGTAAGAATGGAAATAACAAAACGTATCGTGTAACGCCACAAACGTGTTCAATTTAAGTAACTTTTATGAATGAAAAATAAGTAAATAATAATATTTATAAAGCTTGTTTATAGTTTTTTAAATTACTTTTTTTTTCACTGACGTAAGTTTTAACTTATAAGTCCAGCAAAAAAATTTTGCTTAACGAAATAAATTCATATTAAATTTATTTTGTTTAAAGCCTGTAAAGGTGTGAAGTACTTTTATTTATTATCAGAACAAATAACTTAAGAGATTATAAATATGTTTACGTCAATCAATGAAAACTCTATCAATATGCCCAATAGTGCAAATATTGACTCAAATATAAAGGCTTATAACCAATAATATATAAAAAATGAAATAAAATTAGTATTGGTGAGAAAAGTTAAATCTTTTAATTCGACTATCTTACGAGGTTAAGCTAATATGTGACTGGCTTGTGTCCTAAGTGTGACATTATCAAACCAAATATAAAAGCTTGTATAAACATCCTTTAAGATGAGTAAAGTACTTCTCGACAGGCTAGTTTCGTAGACAGGGCACGTCATGTAACGTAATACCCTTGAGTTGACAGACATGCACAGTTAATTGAGTAAGCATAGATTATACACATCGTGTGCTTCTAAGTTATCCGATTACTTTTCTTAACAAAACGATTTTTTTTTTTTTATTAAAAAAAGTAAATAAGTTTTAAATGTAACGACCACGTAGTTTTCATGTAATAAATATTTAAATAGCTGACTTCTATGTAAATCAAATCATTTGTTGAAACGACTTATATTAACATAATTTTCCGCTCAACAGTCGTCCCGCTAATTTGCGTCACAAAATTCGTTACATCTTTCAAGAATACAGTCAGTGTCTTACAAGTTGTTGCTTAAATATTTTTGTAATATTCATTTTTATTTTTAGTAACACTTTCAATAAACTTAGGCAAAGATAAGTTAGTGCAATTTTATCAGACACTCATTATCGAGTTATGTTACTATTCGTTCTACATTTTTATTTTATAAAATTTATATAAATAATCGCAGTTTCATTACACCCAATACACTTTCATAATCATTTACATTTCTACTAAACAATCGACAATAAATCTGTAACATTATGCGATTAAGTTCCAAGCATTTTGAAATACACTTGACACTTTTTATTGACTCTTGACATAAATTCTCTATTTAAATATTTGAGCCATGTGTGTGTAATAATTTGTTAAAAATATAGCTGTTTTAATCGTTATGTTATCAAACATATTTCGAACAATCGAATTTCTCAATCGGTTATTTATTAATAGCATTTTGCACGTCACTTCAGGTAGATAAGGAGTTAGGACAACTTATTATGGACAACAAGGCGTAATAAATCAATCGAGCAATGCGTTCTGTTTTATTACTAGTACGTGTGTCCGCAGCTTAGTATAGACTAACGCATCTGTTTTGTATAATTCTCAAACATTAGATTGGAATCTATAATCTTCTGAAATACAAGTAATTCATATTCGTTCTTTAATGTTCTATTTTATGTGTTTATGATTGAATAAAAAGTAACTAATACTATTACAAAACATATACAATATTCTAATTTTGTTTACTTTGTACGCATCAAAACCGAAATTGCAATGGTAAATTATTAATGTAATCTTATTGTTGTAGGTATTAAAATCGTTCACTTCAGCTTCGTTTCTATTAATATTCCATCGATATACGAAAAAGTTTCTGCCTTAACATAAATTTATAAATCAGCATTCCATAAATTTAAATTGAAGAGGTTAGTTGTTCAGAAACTTATTTAGCAATATTCGTAAATCAATCAACAACATCAGGTATATGTTATCTACTGTTCCATGTTCTACTGTTCGTTAGTTTTAAATATTTATTATAAACTATATTTATTTTGTGACTTTCAGCTTTTAGGACAGTTGTGCCGTAGAGTTACTTTAAATCATAAAGGTTCCGAAACCTTATATATATGAATAATATAAACATTATATTTAAAAAAATACATCAATATTACATTCATTACATTTTCATAACCATGACGATTACATAATTACTTTAATTGTGTAAGTATAGCTTTTTCCACATTTATAATTATTGTGTTTAACAACACTGCAATTTTAATTATAGTAAAAATAATTACCCCAAGAAACGACTTTTATTAAATGGTTAGAATAACAAAATTACCACTAAAGTTATATTCGCTCTCATTCATGTATCGTTCCTATAATTTATAATTTATCATCAAATCGATTATTTTAATCGAAACCTTAATGCGACTTCACTTCGTTCATGCATGATACATCTACGTCAACTACTAGACCATCACATTATTTCAGCTCACGTTTGCATTACAGCTAAGGACACGGAAAAAGCGAGGACAATACATTATTACATAGTAGATTAAATTAACTATTTCTACGCCTTTACTACGAGTATTTTTTCTTTGTAACAAATAATAGTCCGTCTACAACTTCATTATAGTGGACATTGAATAGATTTTTTTTTGTTTGTAAACTTTTTTGACGTCTCTACTTCTGCATACCGGCTCTGAGGACCATTTTCGAGCTACGTCTTCGGAACATCATATAAATTCGTCGAATTTATCAAAATATATAACAACTTATGTAAGAAGAGATATAAAAAAGAAATCAAATATTAAGAGAAACAAATTAAAATATATAATATGTAACTAATAATAATACAAGGTATTCATCATAAATAATTATTATATTATAGAGGCAAAATAGTGAAACATTTTTTAAAGTAGAGGCAGGCCTAAATTCTCCTTAGAAAAAATAATTTATAAAAGTTTAAATAAGAAAATAGAACGTACTTTTATTTCGTTGCTTCGTCTTAGTCACATGGCTTGTGTTCGTTGAAAAGTTTAACAAAAACTTTACGATCGCCTACAAATATACAACTGATCCAGTCACAAACCAAACATCACAACCTAAATTCCTGAAGAGTTATTGTTCAATCTATCAAATATTTCCACTTTGTTTATGTTATTTTATAATTCGTATAAGATGTTTTGTTTTGGCATCGATGTCAATGCGCGGTTCACAATGCACACGTACAACTCGGCCGCGCGCACGCTTCAGATTGAGTTGTGAATGTTTGCTCGGCGGCCCGCGCGCACAGATGACAGCCTCAATATCTTCCCTTCCCGTGCCCCTCAGCCTTTTGGGATAAATAAAAGTAAAACGGAGCACTACGGAATAGAGTTGTCCTGTTTTTATTTAGTTTTATTAGTCTAACCGGTCTTCGAAGATTGTATACTATGATTTAAAAATTGAATGAAGATTAATGAGCTCTGTATCCCATTTTATATAAGACATTAATAAATTGCATTTCTTTTAAATTAGTGTACTTTAGTATAAAATTTCTACGATATCTTTCTCAAAATAATCCAACATTTAACCTACTTATTATAAATTAACTTATTCTGTTTTAAAGTTCAAATTTGCTTGTTAAATCTCACCTATACCTACATCGGGAGTTGTTTATATGTAACAAGTTCTCGAGAAAGTCATTATTGAGACCTTCGTCGGGGCATATTTTTTGTTCGAACTTCGGAGCGGCCGACGTTTGTGTACTATAATAAAAAACGGTTTATTTTAAAATTGCGTTGATTGAGTTGTTACGGAGGCGGCGGGCGATGGCGGGCGGCGGGAGCTCCAATATTGGAGTGATTTCATGCTTGCGTATTATATTATGTTCTTGAACACAATAATTAAAAGCTATATAATATGTGATAATAGTTAAGTTTATTTAGCAGCGACTCATTTTACTTTATATACATTTTACTGCATATTTAGTATTTCGGAAATAACAGCTTATATCTTTAGGTATATCTAAAGCAAATCTTAACCTAACAGTTTATATTCCACTACTTATTCATTTAAATATCTTTTACCAAATATATTATCACCTTAGGTTAGTATATCTTGTATTTTTATTACAATAAGGTAAGAAACATTAATTACATTGAATTAAACACATTCGCTATTTTGTTTTGAATAATGGATAAAACAGGATGCTGACAAGCTCGCAATTTCCAAAAACAAGCCATACTATACATAACAGAAAAAGAGTCAAATAAGAGTGAAGAAACAGCAAGTAAATAGCCCAAAAGTTAGTATCTTACAGATTGGCAAATGCCTTTTTTGAGAAGATTTGGAGCTTACGTGAAATAAGCTGAATGCTGCTTCAATACAGTGTGGTGAATCATGGAATAGTAAATAGATTTCATCTGAAACAATACAAGTTAAAATTCACGTGCCACAGAGTCCACTAGGCTCGTGCAAATAAAAAAAAATATGTCCGCAGGGATATATTGGTAAGAGTACTTATTTAACAACAATTTTTACAATAAAAATGTATAAATAAGTATAATATTATGTTTAACGCGAATCTTTTTGCTTTATTTGTGTAATGGTAGATCTATTTTAGAGTAAATAGGAATCGGTGATAATACATAAAACTTATCGTCCATTGGTGGATATAGGACTCTTATAAGATATTCTAAGGCTTCTGGTACGAATTCCTGGTGCTCCGCCTTCTGCATCCAGTTGGATCCAGGAGGCTGGCAAGCAGGACGACCTACGATGTGCTAGCTGATCGACTGTTTCCACTCCACTCTGGAACTTTTTTGATTCAACAGCCATAGGTTCTGCAACATTCGTGACCAATCCGAGCCCTGGACAAGTCGAAATAATCAGTGCTTCCATACGATATATTTCACATCATACATATTTCCTCCTAATAACTTTAAAAAATATTATTGACATATGAATCTCGAACATAGCAATGCTTGATTCTACATCATCTACTAATTATAGCTCGGAGAAAAATATATAAGGAGCCGACTTTAACAATATGAGCCACACATTACTTTCTTAGAAGTAATTTAACGGATGTCTAGAAAATAATTATCAATATTTATTTATATGATACATTTTAAGTCTCTGCTTAAAAAAATATTCTAAGATCCCCTTTATAGATCAAAACGTCTATTACTCAAATTCAACTTACCAAAATTCTATCAATACCGATATATGTACATATAGTATGTACATAATACATATATATTAAGCCGTTTAGGCGGCAAACATTTAGTTTATTATTTTTATTGAAATCGCTTGAAAAAAGAGCAAAATTATTAGAATTCAATTCAGATATATTTCTTATGTCAACCTGAGAAGTGACATTGTCACATAAATGTCAAGTTTATCATATCGTATACGAATTTCAATTTTTGTTATTAATTATCTATTTTAAAGTTTTAAACCTTGTTAAAAACTTATATAAGACATAATGATTACAGACAAAGTATTATCTTTAGTTTGCTTTTTTGTAATTTAGACGCGTCGTACAAATATATTTAATTTTATCCTTAGCATATTACATTTTAAAGCCGACAAAGTAATTTTATGTAGTTTCTTATAGGTGTACATGGTGTTTTAAACAAATAAAATAGGACAAATATATCATGATTGATAATAAAGCACCCTTTAATCCAAAAAAATATTTAAATAAAGATCTTATCGATAAACCGCCACCTATTGATGTGTGGGTACAAGGTACTATAGAGCAAACAGTTGGAAATGATATTTTAATAATTTCTGACATATCTGGACGAGTAAAAGTTGTAAAATGCCAATCAGCTGATGGAATTGTGGATAAGACCTCTTTACGTAAAGGTGATGCTTTGTTTTAGAAAATTATAGACAAAACTTACAAAAGTATCTACTAAATTCAAATTTTCCATGTGGCACTACCCAATCAAAAAACAACATCTAATGAATTTAATAAACAGGAACACATTAGGAATTCGCATCTTGAATTTGGGTTTGATAAGGGTTGTTTTTTACAGGGTTGTGTTGCCCCTTTAAAATAACACACCACTCACCCTGCGGAGACTCTTAGTTTATTTTTTAATCCGAATTTTTAATGCTGACCCATAACCTATAAAGCCCCACAAAACGTCAAATATTTGCTACACATAGCTAATTACACACATTTTGTACTCCTCATTTTTTCCAGCAATATAGTTATTTTGTAGTTTACAAAATAACTTCTAATTCCAGTCACTGGGCTGTTACTGAGTTTCTTTGACAGAAAAACTAAATAATTTTCCTTATTATACCGGCCACTAGTCCGACAAGGCAGTTTATATACACATTACTGCACAAAAGAACACTTCATACTTTGTTACTTAATATTAAAATATATCACTGGATCTGATTACTAACTTAAACTTTTCACTACAGGGACATACTGCTGTATATTAGGTGTAGCGACTAAAACAAGAGGTTTGCCAGAAGTGCAAGTAATAAAATTTGTTGATCTAACATCACAGCCACAGATGAAAATCGCATGGGAAAGTGAAGTTAGGGAAGCAGAATTAGTATTACAGGGAAAACTCACACCAGAGATTTAAACAAAATTTATGAAAAACATTTTATTATTCCATCACCTTAATCCTAGCACTATCTGGAATGAATAACAATTATATAAAGATAACATTATTTCATTTCAAACATAATATCTCTTAAAATATATTATATTTATATCTGTGGAATAATTTATTTTTGACTTTTCTTTCTAATATGCTATGGAACGAATAATTTTGCACACACAGAATTTGTACTGTACAACAATAAAGGAATGATGTGGATTTTTTAAAATTATTTGTGTGGTAAAATATTTCTTCTGGTAAATAATTTATAATAATAACTTCTGATCATTTCAATCAAAGTATAATAAAATTTCAATAGTATAAAAACAATTTATATTATATTTTTTAATCCCATCTTAAATAAAATATATCCATACCAATATACATTTATATAGGAATAAATTATATTGATTTTTTATAATTTAGCTCCACTCTTCAAGAGAGGTCCCAATTTCTGTGCCAACATGATGTTGCCAGCAATCTTAATTTTTCCCTTCAAATAGGCAACTTGTGGGCTGAGTGTACCAGCGGCAATATCCATTAGATCATTATCTGATACTGTCATTGTTGTGTCGGCTTTTCCTGTCTTCGGTTCCCCTTGATACACAGTCAAACCTGATTTCAAATCAAGTGCTGTGGACAAAATAAAATGTTAAATTAAAACTATATAATTTTATAACAGCTTTGCAGATTAAAGCAAGTCTGTAAGTCCTATTACTGGACTGAAGACTTCTCTTTATTTTGAGATCAAAAAATTTAAAGCTTAATTTATTACTTTGTACCAATGTGAGTTTGTAAATTTAGCACATGAAAATGCTGTAGCGCTTGCCTGGGCTTACCTGCATCTTTAGTTAATATTTGCATATTCTAACCATCTGGACTCTATAGATTGTTAGGATTATATTTAAAGTGACCACTAAACTGTTTCAAAAAGACACTACTACTATGGCAAATAGAAAATTCTAGAATATAATTTGTATACTAACTCCATTGCTTCACAGTCTTGCCATTCTCTGTTATATTGTACAGGAACACGGCGCCCACACTCTTCGCTTTGTCTGGGTTAGCCTTGATGCCATCCTCAATTTTAGCAAACAAAGAGTCACTCTTAAAGTTGCTAGATGATAGTGATGTTTGTGTGGTAGGAGATGAGTTACCGCCCATGACGACATTCTTCAGGTCTACATAGGCTCCTATTAAAAAATAAAGATATTAGCTGAGAACTTTTACATATCGCAAAGTAGGTGTAGCCTTTTTTTTTTTTTGACTCTGGGGAAACGCCTTACGCGTTTCCCCCCACGGGAACAGTGGGGGGGGGGGTATGTGGGGCTCGCCATATGTCCAAGGCACCGAGTGTGCCCCGGTCATCGGAATACCCACTAAAAACCCAGCGGTACCCTTCCCGTGTTAACGGGAGCGCCACGGGATCGCTTACGCATGCTACCGTGACGCTCCGACAAAGTAGGTGTAGCCTAATCCAATGATAGAAATAGCTAGACTATTTGTAAACCAGCTGTAGATTTACAAACAACAAAACTTCTAATAGTTATTGATTAAAATAATATATTTATTTATAATACAACACTATTCAACTTATCTACCATTTCCACCGTGCATCAACTTTCTCTCCTTAATTTATTTCGAAGTTCTGACAACAACTTCTCCGACATTCAAACTTTTTTCACGAATCCATATTGAAATACCATAGATTCTTAAAGATCTCGACCAATAACATCACGTCAATATGCAATGTCAAAGTTTGTCAATTTATCTACTCTTCTGTGATTGGAGTAGGCTGTATAAAGTCCGTCATATACATTAAATTAACAAGCATTCATTTGTAGCAATGTTTGATTGATATTTTTTTAATTTAAAATTAAATAATTTACCTGCAATAACAATGTTGCCAGTCTCCTTGAGCTTGGTCTGGAAGTGTACGCGCTTTCCTTCTAACCACATTTCTGTGATGAGGGTTTGCCCAGGGAGTACCGGCTTAGCGAAGCGTGCCTTTATCGCCTTGAAGTTTGAAGGGTCATTTCCAGCGTATCTAGTTGTATTCGGGTACAATAAATGAATAGAATGACTTATTTCTCACGAGAAATGTCACCCAGAAACCCGTAACAATTCGATATCGCTTACAGTAAATTTAATGTAGATATAATGTCAACAAAAAATAGGTATAATTAAAAAATACATTTAACTAAATATATAAACAACAAATTGAAATATAAAGCATGTGTTGCTTTCCTCTTAAAATTTGAAAATTTTAGAATCATTAATCCTAAGATTCTTAAAAGGCATATCTTAAAAGACTTTGGGAGAAAAAAAATCATACTTAATCAGAGCTTCAACTTAATCGTTATTATCGATGTGGAGAGAATATTGAAAATGATTCAAATGATGATTGTGGTTAATTAATAAGCGACGAAAAAACGCATTTGAAGAATTTGTTTGTTTAACAAAATCAGTCCAGCGATTCTTCCACAATAAATATTAGATATATGTATATACTTGACTTATATAATAGTTATCACTTTAATAATAAAAAGCGTAATATAATTATTAGGTATCAATTTGAAATAATCTATTTTATGCATCTACTAAAATGTCCTTTCAACTCACTTAGCTAGAACGTGTCTCGCGGAGAATCCAAGTGACGCCAGTCCGTGGAGAATTGGTCTAGGGTGTCCACTAGCTGTAGCAACATTAGGGTCAATGTGGAGTGGGTTCAAGTCTCCAGACAATCTGAAAAAAAAAATACATTTTATTTTATGACGTTGAACTATACATAACAGAATAGATGTTTTTTTATGATAATAAGTGTTGATAATAATTGATATTGAATATCTTGTGTATTGCTACAAAACAGTAACGGATTAATTCTACTGGTCAACAGAAATAATATGCAATAAATTAGTCAGTCCTACAAATGCGCAAAACACATAGCTAAGCTTGATGAATTTGACTTTACCACAAACAACTATGATCACTATAGAAAATATGTTGCTCTTTTTCATAACACTATAATTGTTTCGTAAATTACAGCGACATCAAGTTTTGCTCTTAACATGAACGATTGAATGATCATTCAATCGCTGTATACTTCAGAGCGGCAAAGTATAGATTTGAATAATCATGAAATATTGTAAGATCAAATAAGTACCTGTAGAGTGCGGCCTGGTCTTCAGCCGTCCGCTGCTCCACAGTGGCGTCGGGCGCGCGGGATGGCGGGCTCTGCACGAGCGCGGCGCGGGAGCTGTTCCGCGGGCCGCCGAACCCGCCCTGCCCCAGCACGAAGATGTGCTGTTGCGTGCGCAGCACCAGCTGCCGGTCCTGGAACACCTCACCTGCGGAACGGGATATGATGTTTTAAATGACTACAAGCGAATCTGACAGATTTATTTGGGTTGATGTCTTACCACTGTATGGGTTGTTACCAAACCCACAGCTTGACATTGGGTAGCTACTATTAAAAGGGCTGGGCTTTGCACAAGCTCGTCTGGGTAAATACCACCCACTCATCAGATATTCTACTGCAAACAGCAGTACTTGCTATTGTTGTGTTCCGGTTTGTAGGGTGAGCCAATGTAATTACAGGCACAAGGGACATAACAACTTAGTTCCTAAGATTGGTGGCGCATTGGCGATGGTTAACATCTCTTACAATGCCAATGTCTATGGGCGTTGGTGACCACTTACCACCAGGTGGCCCATATGCACGGCCTTCTCATGCCATAAAAATAAACGAATTATAAATTAATTCTTATTATAATCTTAACTTTAGTTCATCACATTACACACAAATACTAACTGTTGACTATAGCGATGGCACTGGAGCCCTTATCGAGCACATCGACGACGTAGTTCCGGATGGTGAACTCTCCCTCAGTGCCCGGGAACTGATCGACAAACTCGATGTACTGTTCTCCGTGAAGAATCTAGCAACAAAAATAATTGTTTAATAATCTAAAATAACATACTAAAGTTAATCTTACTAGTTGTATAAATAACGTATAAAGTAAAGTAAAATTTTCAATTGTTAACGAAACTAATAACTATATACGGACTCAGGTCATGTAATTAAATATCGAAGAGTTTTTTAACATCATTATGATTGAAACGAATTATAGACTTGATAATGATGTGCTCTCTAGGTTTTTACAAAAACAATTAAAAAAGCCCTAACACAAATCTAATCTCCTGGTAAATCTGTAACAGAATACTAACATTGGTGAAGTCAGCATGTTTGCCAGGCGGCATGGCCTGAGATACGACGGGCGATTCCATGACCATCCCGGGGAGGATGAAGAATGTCGGGAGAGCACTGAAACTCTCATGGCTCTCATAGAGGAACCTGAGGTCGGATTCGTTAACGACGGATGCTCCAACTGTAAATGTAAAATTATTTAAAAAAAACTGTGACTCCAATAACAAATTCATTATAAGAAATTATTACTTTTTTGTCAAAAAAATTGCTTTCTTTGACACTTATGTAGCTAAATTCAAAAAGCAAAATCTTATCGACAAAAAAAAGTTTAAGGAAAATCGTTATACATTTAAACACAAGAGCTGCTTATTTAATGTTGTATATATCTTTGAATCGACATTTTGATATTTATCACAATTAACCTTCAGTTTCTAAAACGATAGAATTGTTAAACTACTTTGGTTTCTATCGTAACGGTCATTGGTCGGTGGTAACCGATGACGTAATAGGCGACCAATGGCGTTCAGTTAAGGCTAAATTATTATTTAACATACGAGTAAAGTTTAAAATCTTACTTCCAAGTGCATAGCAGACGAGATCCTTGGAATTGTATTTGTAAGTCGCCCAGTACGATTCACGTTCGCTATCCAACTTGCTGCGCTCTTCAAATTCCTGAAACATACATATTTACATTAGAAAATTACATTAAAAACTTTAATAAACAATCACTTTCTCTTCATAACAAAGTATGTTTAGGAAATTAAGAAATGTATTCGTAAATAAGGTCACTAAGGTCTTCGTAGAGGTATTTTATTCTGATTCGTATCCTTTTTCTATAACTAACTTTAATTTAGCTCTAATAATTATCTCAGAAATGTTATTTTTTATCATTAGTTATATCAATGCAACATATATATCAAATATTGACTAAATATAAATTTATATTCATATAATTATATGAAATAGTTTTAATAGTTCGTAGTATCTTGTGTAAAGATATTCTATTTATAAAGATTGTTATTTTGACAAATAAATAATTATGTTTTTTCTTTTGTTCTTTTTTTTTTTAGTACTATTAGATTCACTATTATTACATTTTTTGTCGGTTGCTATCGCTTCTTTTTAACTACTTAGTATTATCATAATTGTGTAACAATATTTTCAACTTATTATAATGTATTTGACAATTGTAGAAACTTTAAACCTTACGTGGATATATAAATGTTAATAATTTTATATATTAAAATCAAAATCTTATGATAATCAGTATTTATGCTTTGATTTGTATGTTTATTTAAATCGACTGATATAAAAGCGAGTTCATTATTTTCTGTACATTAGTTATGATATTTCCTGCTAAAAATCGAAAATCGAAGCGTAAACAGGAAATATACTTACGTATAGGCCAGTATTATACAGGGTTATTTGTAACGACCCAGCAACCTCGCAGGACTAGATAGCTAACACCATAAGCAACAACTTTTGTTTTACGACTTTTATAATTTGTCAGATTATATTTTCATACAAAAATAAGTATTAATTTAATTTCCCGCTTGAACGTTTATAAGTCTACGCGCATCGCAAGGATCGACGCGTCGCGTCGTCATTTCGTTTATGAATGAAATATAGACTTACAAATGTCACGACAGTACGACAAAAACTTGTAAAAACATTTTTTTTTTCTTGTATTGAGTTATACAAATAACCCTGTATAATATAATGTACTACGTATTCTTGTTGGACAAAATCACATATGAGGGCGTTGTCATAGATCGCCTATTGTGTTGTATGGACTCGGATTATCCAATATGAGGTCATTATTCATTCATTCATTTATTGATTTTATCATTTTAATAAAAATGGCATTATTATAATATCTTTATTAATTTCATATTGATTTCATTGTTTTGTTCATGCAAAACCTTTATCCTGAATAAAGTTGTCCTTAGTCTAGCCACTTTGCGTTAGTAAAAGAAACAAAAAATAAAAAATTGTATTCACCTGTAATTTCTCAACCAAGTCAACGGTGACCTCGGCGATCTTATCAATTCGTCTAGCTTTGTCCATGTTCACCACTTGGCCCCATTTCTCCTTAACCGATTCGATCGTCACGGGGTCTGTTGGCTTCTTCCTGCGCATAACAAATTGTTAAACTTTACTAATATTAAAGGCCAATACAAGTTTTTTAGTTGAGTTCTTTCATTATATTATCGACTACTCAACGTATCGTCAAACTTTACATACACTTTCTCAAAGGACCCCCCATGCATGCGGAATTTAGTTTATTATACGTACATATCAAATATTGATTATAAGTGCGAGTGCAGTATTCTGAAATATTTAGTTATCATGGGATTTTGATCTCAGATGGCATCCAGTTTACCACCTAGGAATTACAATATAGTTACTTATAGATCGATAGTTAACGAGAGAACTGGAGAACATTTTTGGAATTAATTTGATTATTCTGCTCCAGTCGTTCCTTACGTCATTCCCTTCATCCCTAAGTACGAGATTGACTCACTAACCATAAGACTGTATGTACTACACATTTATTAGTTCTAAGCTAGGAAAAAATCTTGTACTATTTTCTAATGATGTAGAATAAAGTATAAATGATAAATATATCACACTGTTTTAATTCATTTACTTATGATATGACACAAACATTCATTGGATAACACATCAATGGTGCCAGGATTTGAGCCCTATAATCTTCGGCTAAGATCCACATAACATTATGCCCAGTCATCTGCATCTTACATTATATTGAGCTTACTTTTATTAATTTTAAAAGACTAACTGTGATGTTTTTTCTGTACATTTGAATAAAATTAACATAGTCTAGATATGTGTCTGTTTTATTTAAATTAGTTTCTATATTAAATTAATTTGTATTAATCACATTGAATTGATAACAGTAAACGAAACAGTAAATGTAATCGTACCTTAATGGAGCTCCTTGAGATCTAACGAGATGGGCCATCGTCGCAAAACCGAGCGTAGAGTCGATGATCAAGCCGCTGTCCTCGAAAGATTCGTGGGACATGTACGCCTATTAAAAAGAAAACAATCAAAAACCACACTCACACACACATGATTCTATGTGTTTTGCTATATAGAACGTAACAGATAGGCAGACTTTCGCATTTTTAATATTAATATAGATTACTAGCTACCCGTCCTGGCTTCGCACGGGTTGAATAAGTGTCTAAATAAAACGTTTATATCGTAACATATAACTTTAATACACGTTAACTTGATTGGTTTACGTGGCGCACGCTGGTAAACCTCCCAGTCGAGTATGTTTTTTCCGACATCTTCAATAATCGTCGTCATATCTTGGTCAATTCATACAAAATATTAATGAATAACTCCGTCCATTGGTAAAGACCGTATGAAAATTGGATCGCTAGTTTTTAGACAGACAGACGCGACTGGGGACTTTGTTTTATAAAATGTAGTTATTAATTTTTAATATATTAGTTTTTGTTTGACTATAATTGAATGTGGATGTAGATAGAGAAAAATAACCTACAGTGCGGGAAGAAACAGCTACGAAGCTGTATTGCTCACAAAAATATTTCGCATTTAAGGTGAAAAATAAACATATATATGATATTAATTTAAATAAAAAACAAAATTAAACAGGAACAAAAAATTACTTAAAAGGCGACCTTACCGTTAAGAGGTCGCTCTTTTCCAGACAACCTTTGATTAGAGTAAAATAAATACGCGAGGGAATTTCAATAGCGTCTTATAAAAGGCAGAGGTTTTTCTTTTATTACATTAAATGACGACAAGATAAGTTGGTTGACTTTCTCCCTAAGATTCTAAAAATTTGATTCCACTTAAAAGTGTTCAAACTAAAAACATATTATACATATAAATTAATAGCTAGATGATTTTTTTTCTGTACGGTGTAGTTTCATACTATCATCAGTACGTCCTCGTCCTTCTCGTCCTAATTTATTTATTGATTTTTAAAGATAGAAATTATTTCATATTTTGAATATAAAAAAAACCATATTTTTACGGCAGCTGAATCAAGAAAAGTAATTAAAAAAAAAAATTAGAAAAATATAAACTCGATATAACTCGAACGTTTTATCATTTTATATTACAACAATACATATTTTATCATTATTGCGCTAAATATAAACAATGCCATAGAGAACTTTTTCTTTATCTTACAGTCCAGGATTATGTTATTCTGCTACATGTATCTAAAGGACTGAAGTGTATGCGTTTACAACTTTGATAATTACTGTAGTGTGTACAGTCGAGCGCACCACTTGTAATAAAATAAAGGTATCAGTCGATTCATCCTATTGGCAGAAGCAATTAATTAGAAATTAAATAATTAATCAAAATATATGTCCGTTCCATACAAAATATCCTACGTTGAATACTACCGAGTATTATGTTAAGCAGAAATTTACGCGATGACAAAGTAATTAATTCTTAATTAGGTCCAAGGTAAGGTCATATCGAGGTCTGGACGAATCATAACAGGCATTCTCTTATTGTTTGGCGATTAATAACCACCGTTTTTGACAGTTTAATTCCCATGGAATGAACTGTAAAAAATACATATCTCGCTTGATATAACTTTGGGTTTTTTTTCATGAACCAAAAATTTTACGTCATAACATTTTAAAATGAAACGTTTAAATCGTGTACTTGGTATCCTGGCTGGTCTTAAGACATTGTCCAAAGGTTATTCACATTACAGATATCGCTATCAATATAGAGTTTGCATTGTCTGACCCTGAATACATAACACGCTTTTTTAAACCGTGTTTAGTTATTTATTTTGTGTTTTGACTTTTTTTTATGGCATAGGTAGGCGGACGAGCCTATGGGCCACCTGATGGTAAGTGGTCACCAACGCTAATAGACATTGTAAGAGATGTTAGCCATCGCTTACATCGCCAGTGCCCCCCCAACCTTGGGAACTAAGATGTTATGTCCCTTGTGTTTATACCAAATACTTCTGTTTTGCGGTAGAATATCTGATGAATATCTGAGAGCTAAAAAGCCGAGATGGCCCAGTGGTACGAACGCGTGAATCTTAACCGATGATCGTGGGTTCAAACCCGGGCAAGCACCACTGAATTTCATGTGCTTAATTTGTGATTATAATTCATCTCGTGCTTGACGGTGAAGGAAAACATCGTGAGGAAACCCGCATGTGTCAAATTTCACTGAAATTCTGTCACATGTGTATTCCACCAATCCGCATTGGAGCAGCGTGGTGGAATAAGCTCCAAAACCTTCTTCTCAAAAGAGGAGAAGAGGCCTTAGCCCAGCAGTGGGACATTCACAGGCTGTTACTTTACTTTACTATCTGATGAGTGCGTGGTACATACCCAGACGAGATCGCACAATGCTCTAACTTCAAGTAGTAGTAGGGTGGGCACCATACAGTTTAAAATTTATAGTTAAACTATAATTAGTAATTTGCTGTAATGAATTTTGTAAATGATAAAAGAACATTTTAAAGGCAGAGAATGTATTGTATGTAGATAATATAAATTAATATAATTATATACTGGTTAGTTTGACGTCATAACGCCTCAAGATATTCGTTACCGTAATCTAATGTGAATTTGAGTCTAGGTTTAGGTAACAGCCCGTGAATGTTTCATTGCTGACGAAGGGCTTACTCTCCTCTTCAAGCCTTGGTCACACAGACGGCGGGACGGCACTGTGTGATGACTTCCATATTCACTAGTACATTTCAATTGCTCACATTCCGACGTCGCTCCGCCCGCTGTCTGACCATTAAGGAGAAAGTTTTGGAACTCAATCCACTGCACTCCTCCAGTTCTGCTTTGCTTGCATGCAGTTTGCATGTGATTTATGCACATATAATAAGTATCGATTGTGAATTTTACTACTCTCGAACTATCTACTTCTATTTTTATGTTCCGTACTCTAATTACTATCCTGAAGTCTGTCTGTCTGTCACACGGATATATCTATAGAACGTAATAGCTAGCAAATTGAAATATTCTACTATACACGTTAGTGTGAGAGGGAATAGAGATAGCACTTGTGTTTACACACACACTCTTGGGTTACGATGCCCTTCGCGATTGGCTAGTCTTGCTTGAAAATGGCCACCATGACCGCAATCGGTCAGGAAGTCATCAATGCCATCATCATCTAGGAACTTTCGAAGTCTTAATCTATTGTATGCTTCCCTTGCAAACGCGAGTCTGTAAATATGATTATACAATGGCAAATGAACTCACGACGACAGGAGCGATGAGTTCAGGCTTCATGGCCTGGAACATGTCTGGAGGCAGGATGTCTTCCGTGAGACGGGACGCCGCGGTCGGCACGATGGTGTTCACTTTAATGTTGTACTTCGCACCTTCGATGGACAGCGTGCTTGCTAGACCGACTAGGCCCATCTTCGCGGCACTATAATTAAAGTATTAAGTGTACTTAATGAAATATGAATACAAAGATTAAAAGATCTGAATATATAGGTCGCCTTTCAAGTAAAATTTAATAAAATACATAGTGAGGAAGAAAATAAATGCCATGATGTTTTCTTACAAAAGTAAGTACGTTGTAAAAAGCAAGTTGCACGATTGTAGCTGCGAGCGAAAACCTTTGAGATATTTGTTAATCCATAGCACAAGATCGTCTAAGACTTATATTTTATGATATCTATATAGTAGCAAACATTTTAATAATCATTCTAGTCCCTCTAAAGAAAAGGACTATTTCGCAATCTAACTTAAATCCGTTTCTGAAATCCTTGAACAATAACTTCGTTATTTTTTTTTTATGTTATAGGACGGGCTAATTTTGCCACCTAATGGTCATTGGTCACCTCTGTCCATAGACATTGGCGATGTAATAAATATTAACCATTTACATCGCCAATGCGTCACCAACCTTGAGAACGAGAACGAGAGGAGCTTGCACAAAGCATTTTATTTTTTTATTTATTTTATTGTATAGGTTGGCGGACGAGCATATGGGCCACCTGATGGTAAGTGGTCACCAACGCCCATAGACAATGGCATTGTAAGAAATGTTAACCATCACTTACATTGCCAATGCGCCACCAACCTTGGGAACTAAGATGTTATGTCCCTTGTGCCTGTAATTACACTGGCTCACTCACCCTTCAAACCGGAACACAACAATACAAAGTACTGCTGTTTTGCGGTAGAATATCTGATGAGTGGGTGGTACCTACCCAGACGAGCTTGCACAAAGCTCTACCACCGAGTGAACCTTGTGCACAAATATCAGCAAAGTATTATAATCTACCTGTAGTTAGCTTGTCCAAAGTTTCCGAGAAGACCAGCGTTACTCGAAGTCATGATGACACGACCGAACTTCTGTTTCTTGAACGTTTCCCATGCAGCTTGTGTTGTCTTGAACGCACCCTTAAGATGGACTGCGTGCACCAAATCCCAATCCTAGACAAAAATCATAAAGGTATAACACAACACACATTTTTTTTTTTTATTATTTATTTCGTTGATAATGGCACTATAGCTTAAGAAACAATAGGATATTCTAAACACAGGAGTTATAAAGACAATTAATCAACTTAAACATTGAATTTATTGGAGTCGAGATATTCATTATGAATTCGTGAAAAATTGCATTATGAATGTCGGCGAAGTTGCTGGTGGAAATTTGAAAGTAAAATTTAGGAGGATATAAGTAATCATTCAAATTATTAAATTAATTACTTATAATCCCACAAATTATAATATCTGAATAATTATCTCTGCGGGGATAGAAGATCGTTATACGTTTAAGTGACGAAAGCGTTGGAAGAAGTGCAGAAGGCCATATTTTTTCGTCAGAAACTATGTGAGAATCGAGGCTGAAATTCGCGGACGCGATGCCTGGGCTTGTGTAGAGCCAGCTCCATATATATGTATATATACATACATAAATAAACTAGAGAGTATTTTACCTTTATCCTATAGATTTTGTTCTTAAATATTCAAATTAATAATACGTCATTAATGTGAATAAAGATTGATTTTATTTGTAGTCAAATTAGTAATAAAATTTAATCTAAAAAAATATTATTATTATATGGATAGTAGAATTGTCTGAGTGACGCTTGCTATCTCGTATTGACGCACTAATTTGATTGATTGATCCGTAAGTGCCAATATGGCAGCTTCTGAATTCCGCCTCGTATACAATTCTACTATCGTAAACAAAACGATTACAATTTGATGAATATAGTGGCCGCGCACAAGTCATTTATATATGTTTTTTTGTGTTACCCGGGAGGGCTATTTTTCCTGTACACAGGATTTATTGTTAGCTGATGGTTTCAGATTATTAACCGTTACATTTTCCCATTACCTACGTAATGTAGGCTCAGTAATTGAAGGATATGATTACGGCATAATATACATAAATACTAGTTTGCGCTCGCGGCTTCTTCCGCGCGTGAAGTGCGTAGCTGTTCGGTACCCTAATAATGAGTACTAGAGCTTTTTAAAAGATATTGTAATTAATTTATTAATGTGAGGGCAACAATATTATTTTATATATTCGTTTCATATAAAACTGACCATGGAATAGTAGATTTTTTTTTTACTTTGACTTTGAAAAAGTAATGCGACCTGATTTTATGAGTACATAAATTGAATAATGAAATTTAGAAACAAATTTAAAAAAAATCTTTCCCTGTGTCCTTTCAGGCCGTTGAAATAAAACCTTTAAAATTTCTTTACCAAATACGAGAACTAAAAAACGAGGGTACTCACTATTCTAGGTACGTCACAGTATAAATAAAAATAATAATAATTACATAATCATAATTTCATTCATTCATTCATTCATTTAGAATTGATATAAAACTGACTTCTAGAAGGTCATGCACGACAGATACAGTATCGCGAAATCTTATCTCAGCTAATGGTACCTATACTATATCTGTACTAATATATAAAGCTGAAGAGTTTGTTTGTTTGATCCGGCTAATCCCAGAAGCTACTGGTTCGAATTTAAAAAAATATTTTTGTGTTGTATAGTCCTTTTATCGAGGAAGGTTCTAGGCTGATTTTTATTCATTATATTTTTATTAATTATAACTAGTAACTAAAGATAGGGATAAAACATACCCATTTACTTATCTACATTTCGACAATTTTGGTATTATGTAAGTCTAATATTTACTGATAAATCTTTATTTGTTTTACTTGAGCTGCGAATTATTTAATTCTATTAATCAGAAGATAACTGACGTGACTGAAGATAACTGTTATGGCGCGTATTCTTCACCGATATTTTTTGAAATATCAATTTCTGTATGAGGCACGCTCCATATAAATTATAATATTACATTACACACGAAAGTGGAATAAAAAGAGTCCACGTGACAAGAATAGACCCTTATCAAGGGCCAGGATAGGCGCGGCATGCTTGTAGAAATAAATTTAAATATTGTCTTAAGTCAACAGTACTTTTAAATTGTATACCTGAAGTAATGTGAATGAAAATGATATCTTCATATGTTATCATAATAAAAATAAATAAAACGATAGCTACTTTACCTGATCGGACATCTTTTGGAAGCTCTTATCACGTAGAATGCCAGCATTGTTGATAAGGATATCAATACGACCGAAATTATCAAGAGCCGTCTTAATTATCTTCTCGCCTTCGACAACTGAATTGTAATCAGCAACTGCTTCTCCGCCTGTAAAATATTTTCCTGTTATGAACTGTGAATTACACTTAAATATTTAAGTAAATAAATATTCGTGGGAATGCTATAATTATACTACTGACTTGACTGCCTCGTTGGTCTAGTGGCTAGATATAAGGCCGCAGACCCGGTGGTCCTGGGTTCAATTCCCAGGTCGGGCCAATAAATAGTTATTGGGTTTTTCTGTCAGAAAAGCAGAGCAGTACTGTTGTTTGTAGTGTTCCGGTTTGAAGGGTGAGTGAGCCAATGTAATGATATAAACAGGCACAAGGGACATAACATCTTAGTTCCCAAGGTTGGTGGCGCATCGGCGATGTAAGCGATGGTTAACATCTCTTACAATGCCAATTTCTATGGGCGTTGGTGACCACTTACCATCAGGTGGCTCATATGCTCATCCACCTATCTATGCTATAAAAAAAACTTAATTATTTATGTATGTCTATTGCGTAAAGGACTGACGATTAAAACTTTACTTTCCAATTGCTGGATTTTTACCTATAGACTCTTTGAATTATTAAGGCTTTTTCTAATATTTGAAAATTTCTAAGATACACTACATTTTTAACAAGTTACAAAAAATAATACTTTTAAAGCCAAGCTATGGCCAGTTGCCGAGTGTATAGCAGATTTTATTTCTTCTAGAAAAGTGTTTTTAAAACTGTTTTGAAAATATATCTTTTTACTCTATTAAGAATAATAGTTATTGTTTAACATTATGTGCTATGGTAAAACCATACAACTATAATGATTATAGTTATACACTAATTTTCCTTGAGGCAACTTGCAACATTACTCAGTTCTCCTTATAATTCAGTGAGAAATAACTGATTTTGACTTAATCTATTTTCCCTAATTCCTTACTAGTTTCTGTCTGGAGCTTTTGCTCATTTTTTTATTTATAATATTAGTTAGGATAAAGTTGAATGAACTAAAATGATACTATGAACTATATTGCATATTATACAAAAACACTCAATATATTATGTAACATTATCATTGTCTCTATTAAATGTTTCAAACACTGTAAAATATTGTGAACACTATATGTAAAGCACTTTAGATTAAAATAATCATGAAGAATACATGCAAAGGTTAATTTTATGTACATGTTAAAATATTTTCATTGGCTGTACCTACAGCAATAATCGACACAAAATAAATTAATAATGCACAATTTTAAACAACAAAACATAATAAAGATTCTACTATTCCATTGTTATTCTGATATTCTATTATTTGTCTATTGCTTATGATGTAATTGTATGTTGTTTTTCATTAATCTAGAGGATTCTTACAGGAAGTATTTTTTTAATTTGAAACTATTAAAATATTCAAGATTTTCTTGTCATATTATATCATTTCGAATGTATAAATAAACTTTTATCTCATAATGTGGGGCTCATAAGTGGGCCAGTTATGGCTTTGCTAAAGTACTACATAATTTTGAGGTATTAAACAATGGCATTATTCATATAACTATTAACAAAAATATGTTATGTAAATTCCACAAATTATAGTATTTTATTCCATTACATAACTTGAATGATGAATTACAATTTAAAATTAAAATACATAGCTTGTTTTATTTATAAGTAGTTAATCAACAAGTATTAAGCTAATGGTTAAAAAAAATTAATTAGATGGTTTTAGTCAAATCATTAACAGTAAAATATTGATCTTCTTTCAGAGCAATGAAAATTTATGTGCACAATTAAAAATGATATCAAATATACGAGACAATATTGTTTCAGCTATAAAAATATTTTTATATTGTTTCTTAATTTTTATTAAAACTGAGTCGAGTAGGTATAGTATTAAAATTCAATTTCAGTAGAAAATTATTAAGGTTTTATCATTTCCACCTACATTATGAACACTTAATTTAAATACTTTTTATACTCTTTTTAATGTAAAAACTTGTTGAGTCAGTTCAATGGAAAACCAAAATTACCAATAGTTTTATTTTCTTTGTCTTTTTCTCATAAACAAATATTGAAATAGTTAAATATTGTTAAAGAAGAACAACTATGAAATACATGAAGAAAAACTTTGGCCATACAAATGTGAAATGCTTTAAGTATTTTGGACACTCTAGTTTTTAACACTCTTGCACTCTATGTGTAGTAGTAAAATAAATAACTTTTATCATAATAATTGTTCTTGTAATATTTCTTACTTCTTTATAAAATATAAATCAAATCTCAACACCATTATTTGCTTAACATGAACTAAACTGACCTTTGTCCTTAATTTCCTTGACAACAGCATCTGCGAAGTTTGATTTCCCAACACCGTCTCTTGCGCTTCCAAGATCATTTACCACCACTTTAGCACCTCTTGAGCCGAGAAGTAAGGCGTAAGCCTTTCCTAAGCCACCACCGGCGCCCGTGACTACCGCAACGCGGCCGTCGAATCTTAGCTGATCCATTCTACACGACGTTTAGAAGCAAAATGAGACAATAGCTCACTCTTTCAGTCGCAATCGTACAAATGAAGTTTATTCGCCGATACGTATGATTACAAAATAATCAATGCCCGGTTTATCGTGAAATTATTCGCAAATTATTATTGAATAATATTGAAGTACACAAAGGTTAATAGATTTAAAAATAACTAAGAAGATTTTACTTTATCTACTAACGAAGAAAATTTAAAAGCAATGTAATTGAAACCGGTTTTAGTCCGATGTTAAGTGCAAAGTTTACCTAATTAGCGACGTATAAAACACAAGAAAAAAAGCAACTAACTTTATCAAGAAATATAACATATACTCTAGATACAAATAAACATATCGTATATATCTTTATAAAATTATATTATAATCTTTACTTTATGTCTTTGTTCTATATTCAATTAAATTATATATAAATAATGAAATATGTTAAGTAGGTACCTGATAAACACTTTTAGCGATAATGACAAAGTGACACAAACGTCAGACAGATAATGAATTAATGACAGAAGTCAGTCAGAAAGTATTCTGTGGTCAGAAATGAGAAAATAATTCAGAATTATAACGTCACAGAGTCGTTAACTACAACGTTTTATGCATTAAATCACAGATCATTATAAAATTAGGGATGCTTTAATTAATATTAAATACTTTAAAGTGAAAACATCTCTAGCAATAAAGCCAATGTTAGCCAATACAGAACGAATATTTAGAGTTTATTATTAAATGTACAATTTAATTTAATAATTACATTAAAACCTTAAATAAATACAAATACAATACATATTATTATGTCAGGAAGGCTGGTTCATATTTCACCCAGAGAATTGCGATTTAAAGGGAAAATGATGCTATTTTTATTTATTTTATTAATATTTAAGGCATTAATGTCAATAATTATGTAATGAAAATGTTAAAAAAAACATAAATATAGAATATTATTTAATATGCGGTACTAAAAGCTCATTTTACTTTAATAATGTAAAGTAATAAAATATGGATGTATATGAAATCGATTTTAAAATCGTTATCAAAATTATCTTGGTCATTAAATCGATATTTAATATTTTCAATCGCATCCCTAACATCATTTTAAAATAAATTATGAATTTTGAATGACACTTTGACGTAACGGTTTTAGTCAACAAGTTGTTGAAAAATACAAATAATTTAGTCATAATAATATTATCGTAATAACGTTGTAAATATAATTTAATCAAATGAATTATTGTTGCCTATTCTAAGGTGAATAAACATGAATGGTCATGTAATTAACGATCCACTTGCCGGTAAATTAATTTATTATAAATAAAGTGTATTATTATTGTGCTTATAATAAAACTCTTACATATTGTTTTAGTGATATATAATGAAGGCCATTGGCGGATAAATAGAGTATCTCCGATGCACAATTTACAATATAGTGAAGTTAAACTAAAACAGTACGCCTCTAAAATTCGTCAAACTCTTGTTAGTTCAATTGCTACTAATTCAAGTTTAAAATATGCTGTAGTTATTGAAAATTTACCTTTATTAAAATTCTCGGAAGAAGATTCAAATGGCTTAATGGTAAGACATAAGAAGGACCACGTCAATTAATATACATATTTCTATGAGTCTTATCAGTATGGAGGAAGTTCACGTAAAATTGTAACTTAGCATGCATATTTCTTATGTGCCTTAAATAAAGTTACTAAGTGACTTTACTCTACATGCATATCAAGTCTGTAACTTTGAAGACATTTTTATAACAACCTTTTTTCTCCATAAGATCTTTATAAATAATAACATTAGTATGTATCGTTTTACTTATTTCCAGATAACAGTTACTTCAAGTTCACAAGATGACAGCAGTGCTAAAAGTAAAACAACAAATAAAACAGTCCATGTTGCAATTCTTCTCTCGTGGGGTGCCAGTATATCTATAGACGACGCTACCCATCTCCCTTACATGCTTGAGCGGGGAGAGCAGAAAGTGGGCCTTGCTGTAAAAAACACATTGCAAACAATTTTTGACTGTAATATAAAACAGTATAATTTCACACAGGTGATAAAATCAACTTCATAACTTCAGTTGCATTGAATTAGTTTTTTATATACTGTAACAAGTTTTATTGTAAGTTGTGTTCCTTTCCAGTTGAGGTATGTCCAAACCAAAATATCAGCATTCAAAATTAAATATTTGTTGTAAAAATTAAATACAGATATGGATTAAATTAATGAATAACATTTATTTCTATAAAATATTCTATTATTTGTTGCAGGCATAGTTTTTTATCTACATAAGACACTGCAACATCAATTTTCGTGTTTAGTTATTTGTTAACATCTTACTATTATTTTCTATTAACCTTTTAATATTTTTAAGAAAAAAAAAATGTACATGATATATTTTTCCAAATTTATAAAATGTTTTGTTGTTTTGCAGCATCAACTTTTACAATTTGGGTTCAATTTTGTTGAAAATGACACCTCCCGGAATACAGATCCATTTATCCTGTGTTATAAGACACCTCAAGTTAATTTTAAAGACAAACTCACACTATCATTTGAAGTTGGTGATGTGCATACTACCTGGAATAGGTAAAAAAATTTTTACTGAAGAACATAAAATTCTTTTCAATAAATTTTAAGTGTCCCAACTTTAATATAATTATGATCGATCTAGATTTTTTTAAGGTTGATTTTATTTTTTCAGTATAAAGAATGAAGTCAATAAGGATTTAGAATCAGTGTCTCTAGCTTACCAAATTCTACAAAATCAAATATATCACATGATGACTCTAGACATAACTGTATATGATCTATGTGAAGTTTTATTAACAAAAGCAGAAGTGAAGAATAATGGTGTTGTGAAAATGAAGACACCAGAAATAGTTAATTCTGTATTTACAGTTTTGAATGACATTACTTCAAATTTACATATCAAATTTCATTAAATATTCATGTTGTTTTAGTTTTAAGGTTATTGTGAATAAAGATTTGTACCTGAATATTGTATTTTTTAACCCTTTCTTGCCATAACTGTGCTACTTGCTAACAGCATAAGATGAACCATTTGATCTTCATTTTCTTCATCTTGGAAAAGACTTCATATTAATACTGCTCTTTAAAGTGGAATATGTCTAATAGGTATCACAAACTCTTAAGTCATAGAGGCTTGGATCTACAAGATCATGGGTAGGAGCTTGTAAGTAAATCTGTATATGATTTTCTCATGTTTCACATCAATAACAATTAAAGTTCTGATGATTTGCTTTGTTGTGCATACTAGATTAATTTCCAGTCTCATTTTTGCATCAAAAGTGTGTTTTTAATGTAATCCATAAATAAAGTGTAATATAATTTGTCAATTTTATCATTCTGTTAAAACACCATAACTACTTATTTTATATAGTACCCAAATATAATGCCTTTAAAATTAAACAGACTTTCTTGCACTGTTACTTCTCAGACATGGCAGCAGAAAATAATTTCTGAACCCATTATTTTCTTGACTGTCAGTTACAAAGTGTAAGGCTTCAATATTAATTTAAAAAATGTATTAATTATACAACGAATAAATTGAATGATGATGATGATAATTATAAATACACCAGGATAAAAAAAAAATTAAATGAATTTTTAAACATTTACTTCATGAATTATGCCTTACAAATGTGTCTGCATATTGTAATCTTATAAAATATTACTACATCATTACAATGTGCTAAACTTAAATAACCTAGTTCATGTCTTCAATTATGTTGCGAGCATTCCTTGCAGGTCACTAATTCGTCTTCCGGGAATTTTTAAAACTGACATGAAACATCTCTAGGTATACTCCCGATCTTATTTCTTGTGCAAATTTATTTACTAGGCCTCCCCTGCTCCTTATATATATATGTCAAGACAGTCAATAAATATGTTATTATCTATGAAATTCTCCGGCAGACAAGCTGTTATAAGCTTTAAAAAAGTACATGTTAATAAATTATAACAAAATAAAATAAACACTTTTTATTAACAAAGATAAAAATATTTAATAATTTGGTATTTCATGTAAAAATGTCGATAATTTATTTTGACAAGTTTTAAATTCAATTGATATAAAATCAAACATTATAGGGGCAGCTATGGTAAAGTGTTCTATAGTACTTAATAACTTTTTTTAATCAAAGTTTGATGATTGTTGCTTTGGATTGGATTGTTTATTACTGTTTGTTCTTCTCTATACTTTACTAAATGTTGCTTGTACTTTTAAAATTATATAAAAGCATTGTCTTATATTCTAGCCAGTATAAGTGGAATAAATGCCTGATAATTAATGTAGATATAAAATAGTGCAAAAAAATTAATAAGTATACAAGTTTAGAAATGTTATATATTTCCACGAATGAATGATGAACAATATATTATTAACATACATAAAATATACATCAAAATGATTCCACGCCTGGTCCAATCTTACATTTACTCATTAATGTCTGGTTATGCATAATGAATTTAACTTAAGACTAATTTTCATGATAATAGCTAGACTTCACAGCTACTACAGAGTAAATGAATGTAGAGACAAAAGACTTTTCGATAGTTTTATAATCATTAAAAGTTCAATGCTTTAAAAAGTTATCATAATATTGAGGAGTCATGTACATAAAATTTAATTAGTTCTTCGGCTGGTATTTTATATTATACCACAAATTACAATTAGATTACATTACTTTTTGAAATGTTTACAGTATTTTAGGCTAACTGAGCCTACTAACTATTATATCAAGTTGAGATGCAACATATTCTGTAGCATTAAAATTAAAACTAAATATTCTTGCATGTAGTAAGTTTCGTACCATAGTTTGTTGCACACAGCTGCACCCCACTGGAATAAAAATTATGTTTTATGTATTTATTTGAAAATATTAACTTTTATAATGGGTTATTCATAATATATATAGATTATAGAATTAAAATTTTAAAACACAATGGAAGATTAACGTTTCTGACCATGATGGTGACGAAGAGAAATTATCATATTTCTAACTCCAAAAATTGTGTATATCCTGTATAATATTATGTATTTTACTAAGACCCATAGGCTTGGTGCAGTATGTTAGGCAGTTTTAACTAAAACTAAAAAGCACAAATTTTTCAAAAATACTACATTAAATAAAAAATTGTTAAGTGGCAAACTTATCCAAAAAGTTATTACAACTCATCTTGCTGTACATTGATTGTTAATTTGTCACTCATTACCTGACCTGAAATGAGCTTGACTGTAACAGCTGTTTGGAATTATTTAAGTTAATTAAAAAAAAAATTACCCCAGTCGAGACAATCGGTTGGCAGTCCGCAATCGCTCAGCGTGTGCAGCCCATCACCTAACAACACCCACCCGGCGGCGCGCCGCCCGCGCCCGCGCCTCCCGCTCCCCCCGCGCCCGCATTCGAGTGCTGCGGACCAATCTTGATGCCGTTCGCCTGTGAACCAATAACAATTAAAGCATGCATGATTTTGAATATATGTAAAAAAAAGACACTTGGTTTTGATTTATATATAATTTAGCAGTACAATTTCATTGGTCTATGAAATATTGTTTTTTTTCAAACCTCATTGTTGATATCAAAGACTCCTTCTTGAATCTTCTCGTAGATTTCTTTAGCAGTGTTGATAAAGGCTTCTTCAACATTGGCAGCAGTTTTCGCCGAGGTCTCCATAAAGACCAAGCCATGTTCACGAGCAAATGCTTCTCCTTCTTCTTTCTTCACTTCACGTCGAGACTCCAAATCACTAATAGATCATTTTAATGCTGTTACAATATATACTTATGAGGTTAAATATATTGTCAAACATGTTTAGAAATCAAGTTTGTTCCTAATAGCTATAATCGTTAGTCAGTCTTTTGTTAAGTCTTTATTTAACTATATGATAAAGCAGAATCACTAACGTATTTATTTTTACATTCCTTTTAGAAGTAATTGTGTAAGGTTCTTTTTTTTTTAAAAACCTTTTATAAATTATTATTTGTCATATAGAGTTTGAATGTGTTTGTTTAAGGAGAATATAAGTGAGAATTTGTGTAATGAGTTTTTTCAACTCTATTTTAAGGACACCAAGAAGATATATTATTCATTACATATATTTCAACAGATTTATATAACACTTGATTATGTTTCCATTTTAGGTCAGAAGCAGAAGTGTTTTTATAATAAAACCCTGTAATCTATGTTATCTAAGGTTATCAAATAAAAGTTTGATACTATCAACTGAATGTAAATAGTTAACCAAATTGCCATAAATTGTTTTTCTAATTTGGTTTGTACTAACCTCTTGTTACCAATAAGCATGATCACCATATTTGAATTGGAATGCTGGCGAGCATCTTCAAGCCAAGTTGTCAGATGGTTAAATGTGTCCCGTCTAGTAATATCATATACTAGCAAGGCTCCAGCAGCACCTCTGTAGTAAGATCGGGTGATTGACCTGTACAATTAAAATTAGATTTTAATATAATTTACCACAATGGCTTTTTAAATTACAATTATTGTTTGTTTATGTAGATTTTTCTAAAGAAGTATTTATTTATTAATAATATAACTGCAATACAGAAATGTAGCTTTAACTGAAAAAGCAGTTCCTAGACAACTGCTGCTATAAATAGACTTCATGATTACCTGTATGTATGTGTGGGTTTGTTTATTTAAGCATGATCAGTGTATATTAATTGATTATTTATATATTACTGAGTGTGATACCAAGTTATTAATCTTATAATTTTGGCATAAAAATTGTATTCTTTACCTGAAGGCCTCTTGACCGGCAGTATCCCATATCTGTAGTTTGATCTGCTTCCCATCAATAGTAATCATGCGGGCACCAAATTCAACACCAATAGTGAGATCATGTACAGGCTGGAATCTCTTGTCTGTGAACTGTAGCAGCAAGCAGGATTTGCCCACACCTATGAAATTTATTAAAAATAAATATGTTATTTATTAGAAAATGTTTGATATTAAAATAGTTTCGCTTATCTATATCATTTTGTAAACAAAAACAGGTTAATTTAAATTTACTCAATAATAATCATCTGTTATTTATAAGACATTAAATAATTATATTTATTTACAATATTGTAATTACATACTTGATATTTACATTATGACACTAAATGTTATTGATTTTCTAATACCAGTCAAACAAACAAAAAGAAACAATGAAAAACCTTGACACAGGAAACTACTCTTGAAATTTAAGTTCATTTGTTGATTGTACATTATGAAGATATTATAAAGGGAAAAATTGATGGAATTATTGATTTTTAATTGGAAATATAAAACAATTCAGTCATATACGTAGTAGCGTAGGCGGAACACAAAATCCATTTTGTTACCTATCGTCGTTCAACACGATTATTTTAGTAGCATTCTACATAATTATATTTTGTTTAATATCTTAAATGGATTACAAGCGATTCTCAATAAAAACTAACAAAAACACTTCCTACATAAGACATTTACAGGAGAAAAAAATATTAGGAAATAAAATCAATACCTGTGTCGCCAATGATGATGTATTTAAATAAGTAGGCGTATGCCATTGTAGCAAGTAATATTTGGATTAAATGTTAATACTTTTATTGTGTTTAACACTAAATGGCTTTCGAAGATATTTTCCAAGAAATAAGACGCAATTTTTAGGATCCTACAGCTGGTAAAAGAGTTTCAGTGTGTCATTGTGAATATTCGTACCAAGTGACAACTTGTCATAGACAAAGGAATTACATACATAAGCTCGTATTTTTTTGTATAACTACTTATATATATATCTTATATAATTATTGATATTTTTTTAATATTTATAATGTTTAAAGTGAATACGATGATAATGATCTAAAACTTGTTCATTATTTTTAAATAAATATTTTAGTTCTAAAACGTTATAAGATGCAGGTTATACCTATCGAACATTAATTTATATTATTTACTTGTATTACTTAAATTAGTCAACCCGAAATCAAGACAAGACAAGTAAAAAATTATAAATAAGTGTTGTACCAATCATGACCAGGTAATACTGCTTGCACATTTCTATTGAATCGCAATGCCAAATTCAAGTTTTCTGCCTATAATGAATAATTATAATTATTTTGTTATCTACTGTGAACTTGAGTTTTGAAATCATAGACGTAAGACTATTACATCTGTCAATCGGTCTGTTAGAATTGGTTTGTTATTAATCGAATATTTTCTTATTCTAGTTGACAACAACTTTTGTCTTTATTTTTTAAATTCCTGGAAATTTTACATATTGCTTAAAGTAATAAAACGGACATTTCGATTTATGTCACATTCTAAATTTGAATTAGTTACTAAAAAAGACTATTAACCTTAAATCAGACAATGCCGACGTTTGTTAATAAATTATATCTGTAACAATGGATCCTCTCGAAGGATCGGCACCGATGAGAAATCCAGGAAAACAAGACCACGAAAGTGAAATAGTTAAGAGTCGTAAGGGCACATCAAAACAACGAGGGCAAGGTGACTGCGAAGAAAATGTGTTTACATCAATGTCACATGAAACAGATTTAAATTTTTGCCCTTTGAATGGCCCAAGACCAAGAAATATAAATTCGTCGACGAACAATGAGTTTGGACAGCCGTCAAATCCATTAACAGAAGGTAATTCGGAGCAGCACAGTAATAACAGTCCACAAATGTCAAATAACACTAATAACACCGCGAACAGTGCACCCGACCTTGTAAGTAATAATAAATCTGATAAAACCTCATGTGATAATGGCTTAGAATCAAGTCAAGATAAACAAACATGTATGAAACATAGAGTTTGTTTGGAAACTGTAGGTTCATCTCATAGTTACAGTTTAAATGCACCATCTACTAGTGGAGCTTCTTCCAGCAAAGTCTATGAAAATCTACCTGAGAGTAGTACTTTTAGAGAAAGTAGGAAAAGACCATCAAGTTTAAAGTTAAACAGGTCTCATTTGGCTGCTGAAGACAGTTCCAGTGATACTGGAAATGATGATTATTCTTTAGGCTCAGAAGATGGTTGTATTTATACATACAGGGGTGGTGAACACTTGGCTGATTTGCCAAGTTCATTCTTTAGCTTGGACATGGGATTGCCCCTTGACAAACATCTCCCAATGCCTCCCCATTACTCTGTTGCTCAACAAGTGGGATCTATTGCTAGAGAGCAGAATTCACGTGTCTCAAGTCCAGATATGGATTTTCTAGAAATGGATTTTGATCCTGGACCTTCATGCGAAGTAGATACTGGAGATGAATCTACGCCGGACACAGATTTGGATAGCTCAAACATGCCTGAAGAAATTGAGCCTGTTATAAGAGGAACATCTCCTGAATATTTGCCAGGACCTGTTCAGCCTCAGCAGATTGTAGTTGCGTCTACCTCTTCTCAAGTGGTAGAACCACATTACTGTAATGTGCCATCAACAAGTCGAGGTATAGAAGTAGAGCAGAGTGTTCCTGAAAATGCAAGGGCTGCTCAAGAATTTGGGCCTTATATAACTCATGTTAATGTGAGGGGAGAACAGTTCCTAGTACACAGGACCACATCACAATGGTCGACTGGCAATCAGACTATACCTGTGCATGCGTCTAGTGGAGATTTGATAGCACCAAGAGAAATATTGCACTGTAAGTTTTATACAAAATAATAAGTAAATTAAAAGTCTGTCTGTCTGGCATGTCATTGCTGGGCAAAAGCATTCTCCAGAAGAGTAAGTTTGGAGCTTATTTCACCATGCTTCTTCAAAGTGGGTTGGTGGATACACATGTGTTTGATTATTATTTTTCAACACATGCAGGTACGAGAAGAATTATAAACATTTGTTTGTGTTTATAATATACATAAATACTCAGTAATGCTTACATATGTATATGAATTATTTACATCACACTCCATTATAATTTGTATAAAATCATAATACGAAAATTAAATACTTTTTATAAACAAAGTGTACCATTTTAGATGAAGAAGAGCATGCAGAAGAGCCATTTGCATATCAAATTAACCAGGGTGAGAGGCCTATCTTCGACTCATCCAATATGTCATCATCATATTATCATGTTACTATGGCTAAAAAACTCATGACTGAAAGAGTAACATCGGAAACAAACAACCATAATGATGCTTCTGTAAGTTCTTCTCAAACAAGATTATAATTTTAATTAATAAAATTGCATTATAATTATAATTTTGTTTCTAGGCAACAGTTGAAAAGCCGGAAACTGACTGTGTTGTTTGTGGTGTGGAACCACCTCGGTGCATGGTGTGGTCTGAACGCGAGGCGTGTGAAAGACAAGTGACACAGATCGGCACATCTGCTTGTGGGGCAACAGCTGTTGTTAATGTATTTGTGAGTATTTAATTAAAAATTAATTTCATAAATTGATTGATTGATATATTTATAAAAACATAGTATAAAGAAGATATAAAGAGTTGTGTGAATAAAAATTTGTATTTAAAGCCTAAATAAACTATTAATATATAGAAAACCATGCTAAATGAGATGTACATTTATTCTAATCCCTTTGAGCTGTATTGCAGTAATACACACTTCAATTATACACATAGGAGAGATTGATCACTTCATTTGTGTGGTAAAATGTATAAATATGGATAACAGCCTTGATTTGAATAAATAATCTATGTCATGAAGACAAATATTGCTAATCTTCTCAATAACAATAATAAATTTTATTATTATACATTATTTTGTATGAATGCCTAAAATATACAAATTTTTATTTGTAGATTGCACTTGGTGTACCTGTAAATATAGAAAGAATCAATTCATGTGTTGGAACAAGACTAAGAGCTAACAATGCGCCATTACCAAGGTATCTTAAAAATTAATTACAATGTAATAAAAGTATATACATAATTCTGTATAGAGCTTTACTCAAGCAGATGATGTGGTTTTCGGATGAGAAATTAATAATATTCTTTTAAAAGGTAGCTTTAAACATTTGTTAGATATAATTTTATTGGGTTTCAGATATTTGTTAACAAGAGCAGTGGCTGGATGCACTGCTGCAGATCTAATAACTGGTATCCAGAGAGCCTCAGATGGTCTTGTAACTGCAAGATTCTTCCCGACATACCCAGAAAGAGTGGTTTCTTTATCTCATTGGTTAGCAGATTGGATATCACTCGGTGAGTTTAAAGAATAAACAAATGTGGTACAAACATTTTGTATTATTTTCATGTTACCTTAATTTAAAGAAAAGAAATAAAATAAACCCCTATTTTCATTTTAGGTGCAGTACCAATCGTAACTCTTAACCTTCAAATGGGTTGTGAAGGAGAGATCCCAGATGCATGGCACCATCAAATGGTATTTGGTGTATCACCTCAGGGGGTGTACTTGACAAATCCTGTGGAATGTGTTCGTGAGTCGACACTCTGGGTTCGGCTGACTTCCCCATCAGTGTTGCTAGTTCGGACAAGGGATGTGCTGGCAAGGTTTACGGCAAATACTGATCTAACGCCGTTAATGTTCATCCCCGATCAACGATTTCACACCTTCAATGTTCTCGGTAACTAGTTGGTCTTTTGATAAAATTGTATAAGGAAATATATCAATTAAAAATTATGTACATTTGATTTACAAATTATATATGTATATATTGTAGGCATAACTTTTTACTCTACGAAAAGGCAATAGTATTGCACCATGCAGCCAATATCTAATCTTCAATATTGTTGTTATGAACAGGTCAAGTGGTGAACGTGATCCGCGAGTGGCGCGCCACGGGCTGGTCGGAGCACGGCACGCGCACGCGGCACGTGCGTGTGCCCGCCGCCTACCGCGCCGGCGTCACGGTGGCCGCGCTCACGGGCTCCGAGGCGCACCGCCGGCTCGTGCACGCCGCCTCACTACCCCTGCTGTCGCCCGAGCCCGACCCCGCGACGAGCCCACACGGTGAGTCTCGCTCCACTACAGTTGCTAATTTAAAATTTAATATAAATACTTTGACGTCACACTCCGTGGTCTATAAAATTGTCTCTCTATTAAAAGTAATAACACATACGAAATATTTTATCATGTTCACATTTGACCATGTTTTACGATTAATGATATCCATAATTATTTTAACCAGGCCAGGAGATTTAAGTCACGTTGTATTTTGAAATTGCTAGCGCACATTGTGGTTTGAACTGAGTTTTTATATAAACAATATAATATATTATAATATTTAAAAAAAGAATTATAATTCCATAGGTGGGCCGTGAAGCAGCAATGTAAAAAGACGTTTATATAACTTGTATTAAGTATAACGAAGTCTCGACGTGACCGCTACTCGAAAATTTAACTTGAATTAAAAGTACCACCGAGTTCTGTAAAATACTGACCTTTCGGATCAGAAAAAAAACAATTTTCTATATTCTATATAAATGTAAGGATTAATTAATGTTTATCATAAAAATAAAAGACCTAACAAATAGAATATTGTTAACAGCTTAAATTAATGGAGAATATTAATATATATTTGTATTGCTTTAATAGTTTGAATAAAATACGATTTTATTTATTCAAATATCGAAGCAAACACCAGCTTATTATATACTTATATGTATGTAAATGAACTGATTTAATTAATCGCTCAAAATTTTGTTATTCAATGTATACAGGATTCATTAAAATCATTTAAGGGCTGTTTCGAATTATTATCAATTCATTAGGGATTATAAAAAATTAAAAACAAATTCCATGTTCTAATTTGAATGAAACAAAATAGGACAGGGTTTTCGTAACCCATGTTATTATTGTATTGGCTAAATTTTATTAGCCACGAGATATGTGTAAATATTTTTTTAAGGATATAATTATGTATGTTAGTCAATTGGTGCTTACTAGTCAAAATTATATTAGCACATACTATATGTAATCATTTCAACACAAAGTATATTATACACTCGTACTAACATAAAAGTATGTGAATTATCCTTCATAGTTTAGTCGCTGTAAGAGTTTCTTGTATCACATCTGAAATACGTTAAAGTAATTAAATAATAAAAGTAATGTTACTTTTCATTATAAAAGAAGGGATAAAAGACTTTGTATCGAGTGTGTCCATTTGGGATTTGAAATTATATAATTATGTGGGTGTTAAATTCAATAGTTAAATATATTATAATTTGAATCTAGTTGATACTCATGTTTTTTCTTGTTTCATTGTTTTAAATACATTACAGATGTTGCCATAAGACATATTTATCTTAAATTTTTCATAAGCGTCTTGTCACACTCATCTGTCACATTATAAACTCTCCACATAATTTTCTGTTCGATATAGTTTTTCATATGTTTGTTGATAAATGTTACAGTTTTTGTATTTATATTAAATTTATCTTATAAATTATCATTGGACTGGTTTTAATTATAGTTGTCTAGATATGTGATCCTATATGTAAATATGTTAAAGAAATCCAACTAATATTCAAGGTAATAAACATTGACTTTTTTCTTAAATATTTATTTGATTGATTATTTTTTTGCTTATACAGTTATATACATACAATGGTTTATGAAAAGGTTGACTTGAAGATATTAAATATACTTTAATAATTTTATTATGACGAGCGTATGTAATATTTAGGAAACATGTTGAAACTAGGTCTTTTTACTTTTTTTTTTAACATAATCATATCGCTGACGGTTCTTGCAATTTTAAATTAAGTTTATTTTAAATAGTTTATGTTAATTAGTTTTTTTTACTAAACTGGCCTCCGAAAAAATCATTAAATAATTCTCTCTGATATGCCTTAGCGGCAGGTCATTTAGATTATTTTCTAATGATGTTGGAATTGATAGTAAATATATTGATATTAAATCTAGTGAACTGAACTCAAGCAAGTCTCTTAACTTTAGATTATTGGTAACATGTGATTAGTTGAGTGTGATATGATCTTGAAATTATATAGTAATGTTTGTGTAAGTTTGCGAAGTTGTTAAATTGATGATTGCTTTTAGTATGTAACGGTTGTAAACAGTTACTGTAACTTTACGTAACATGATTGAAGCAATGTTATCTATAACATTATATTTTTGGAATATAGAATAGAATAGAATAGAATAGAATATGCTTTATTGTACACATACAAGATAACAGAAACATACAATTATAAATGCTATTTAAGAAGAGTAGTAATATAAGTACAAAAGGCGGTCTTATCGCTAAAAGAGCGATCTCTTCCAGACAACCTTTGGGTAGAGGACACGAAAAGAATAACGCGGTAAGGAGGTGCACAGGATCAATTTTACTTTTTAAATAAATATGTGTAAATAAATATTCATGCATTGTATACTATATATTTACGAATGTCTACATAAATATATATATATATATATATAAATATATATACATAAATATATGTATAAATAAACTATACCTATATACATACATAATATATATATATATGAATAAAAATACGTAATTAAGATAAATATAATAATAAATAGCAATAAAATACGACAGTTGATAAAACAACATCCGAACTGGCAATTATTGAGACAAATAATATGTCTTAAGTCTGATTTTAAAAGTGTTGATAGACTGGGATCGTCTTAAGTAAAGTGGTAAGGTATTCCAAAGGCGAACTGCTTGGACAGAGAAGGAGTTAGTATAGAAGGAAGAAGAGTGAGAAGGAATTTTAAGGATAAGATTATCACCAGATCGCAGAGTTCGGCCGTGCGAGTCCTTAAGGAACTCAAATCGGTGTTTAAGATAGTGAGGAGAGTTGGGATGAAAAAGTATAGAATAGAGAAGAGAAAGAATATGAGTATTCCTGCGAAGACGGATTGGGAGCCACTCGAGTTTTTTGCGAAATTCGGAAATGTGGTCATATTTACGAAGCCCGAATATAAATCGAATGCAGAGATTTTGAATACGCTCGAGTTTATTTAATTGCTCCTCTCTAAGATCAAGGTAGCAGGTGTCGGCATAATCAAGGATGGGTAGGAGAATAGTTTGAGCTAACGCAATTTTGGTAGGAATTGGTAGAAAGTTACGTAGTCTACGGATGGATCCAATCGAGTGAAACATTTTCCTGCTCACTTCACTTATTTGTGACATCCACGAGAAGTTTTGATCTATATATATACCTAAATTTTTTACTTTGTTGCTTAATGGAATTACAGTATTGTTAAAGATAATAGGTGGCAAAAGGGAATAGTCTACCCTCGGCAATAATTTATAACTACCAATTATAATAGCCTGGCTCTTAACAGGATTGATTTTAAGACCAAAAGATAAACTCCATTTTGAAATTTTGTCTAAGTCAGAGTTAATCGATTCAATAGTTTGAGGTATGTCACAAATTTTTGAATGGGTATAAATTTGGAGATCATCGGCATACAAGTGGTAGGAAGAAGAAATATTTTGAGTTACAGAGCTTATGAAAATTGAGAAAAGAAGAGGAGATAAAACACCTCCTTGGGGGACACCAGCACTTACCGTCAGCCAGTCTGAGTAGGAATCCTGAGCTCGTATGCGCTGACGTCGACCATTAAGATAGCTATAAAACCACTTGATTACCGTTGGAGACATATTAAGAGAATTAAGGATAGCCAGGAGTATGTCAAAATCGACTGTATTGAACGCATTACTAAAATCTAGCAATGTTAGAACTGTAAGTTCCTGGTTATCCATAGCTAGCCTGATGTCGTCAGTAATCTTAACTAATGCAGTAACCGTACTATGGCCAGATCTAAAACCAGATTGAAAGGGATTTAGCAGGTTGTAGGAAGACAGGTAAAGGTTAAGTTGTTGATACAAAAGACGCTCAAGGACTTTAGAAAGAAATGGAAGGATGGAAATAGGACGATAATCACCATATGACGTAGGATTGTTTTTTTTAGGTAGAGGGACTATTTGAGCGTCTTTCCAGGAAGTAGGAAAGGTGCAGGAACTAATGGAAGTCTTGAATATGCTTGTTATAGCAGGAATTAAATAGTCAATAATAGGAAGGATCATTTTACGGCTAATGCAGTCAGAACCAACGGCATCAGAATTTATAGCTAAGATATTCTTCTTAATATCTCCTTCGGTAGGATCAAGAAAAGTAAAGGGCAAGGAAGTCGGAGTTGTAGAAGCAGAAAGAAGATTTAAAGTGTTAGATTTTGTTGTACTATTTATGGTAGTTGAAGATGCAAATTGATGGTTAAGTTGGTTGAGATCTAGATTACTAGTGGGCGTATGAGTATGTGATTTGCCAACTCCAAGAGATTTGAGAAATTTCCAGACTCTGGAAGTGTTGTCGTCTTCAACAACAGATTTAAAAATATGCCTTTGATGAGTATCCCTACACAGCAAGTTGCAACGATTCCGAATTTTTTTATACTTTAATTTGTTCTTATCTGAGGGATTGAACTTATATTTCGCTTTTGCCAAATTTTTCTTCCTCTGGAGTTCTTTAACTTCGGGTGTTATCCAAGGTGCTGGCAAATGCTTAATTCGTACGCGCCTAATAGGAGCATGAACGTCGTACAGTTGAGTTAGAAGAGAATTAAAAATATTGACTTGCTCATCAACCGTTACACCGTTCAAAGCTTCCAGCCAGTTTATTTTTGCAGCATCCTCACGCAACCGCTCCACACACATTCCTCCAAAATTACGTTGCAGGAAAATTCTAGGTTTAGGTCTAGGGGGTCTAATTTTATAAGAAAGGAAGAGGAGATCATGGTATGAAAAAGCAAGTGCAGCACATTGCCCATGTTTTTCAACATGAGCAAGCGATGACACAAAAATCAGGTCAAGTAAGGAGGGGGTAGAATTTGGAAAGGAGTGAGTTGCAGAAAGTGGCAGAACATTTAGATTAGCTCCATTGATGATGGAGGATAAGCGTAATGATCGAGAGTCATTCCTGAGAAGGCAAGTATTAAAGTCCCCCATTACTACGGTATGAGGGTACAAAGGAGTAAATGTCTCTAGTAAGTTCTCAAAGGATAAAAAGTAATCAATATTCTGCGACGGACAGTAGTATACACCCAGTAATAACTTTGAGTGAGAGAGGACAACCTCAATAAAAAGATGCTCTGGCTCACCAACTGTATTCGAATTCGAAGAACTTACAATAGAAAAAGGTATATGTGGTCTTAGGTAAATGGCGACACCACCACCAGTTCTTGCCTTACGATCATTACGGATCAGATGAAATCCAGGAAGGGAATAGGCTGTTGACGGTAAACATGGCTTAAGCCAAGACTCTGAAACTAAAATTGCATGTAAATTATTAATTTGAAAAGAAGATAACATATCAGGGTAATGTGCAGGTATACTCTGGGCATTTATATGTATAACGTTAAAATTATTAGAAACATCGGAAAATAGGGAGTCAAGGGAATCGCAAAGAGAAGGAGGAATACTATGGAAACTACAGTCACTATTCAAATCATCGGAAGAAAGAGAAAGAAAGAGGTCGTCGACGCTGTCGTCTGCTGCCATTATTGTAAAAAAAAAAAAAAAAAAAATGCAATAAAATATATATATATATTATAAATAATAATATATAAATATAATAATAAACTAATAATAATAAATATATTATAAAATAAATGAACTATTTTATAATTAGTATAAAATATGTGTACCAGTAATTCTATTGCAGCATGTCCATAACCCGCCAGTTAGCATCTTAAAAGGACTAATATTAAAGAAAAGTTTTAATTCAGATCCACAACAGAACAATTATTACACTAAGTGATAAAAGAGAAAAACAAAAAAAATAAAACATAAAAAATAATAATAATATAAAGCAAAGCAAATGAACAAAGAAAAAAAAAAACAAAAAAAAAAAGAAAAACATTTGATAAATATAATGATTAACTTAATATAAAATATAATTGTTAACTCGTTTCCTTTCCCGTTGTCCATCTACTTTATGTATCCAAACGGATTTTTAGTCTACAACTGACATTGACGTTTAATATTGACAGATAGTTATGTCAATGATGCGTGACACTTAACATACAATATAAAAGAGCAAAACAACCTACAGAAAAGAGTAACTATATATAAAAAGAAGAATAGGAAAAGTAAGGAAAACTAACAGTTACTTTTTAATCACCCTTTTAGTGCGAGGAATAGTCACCTTGTCACTTTTATTGCCGGTAGTCTTCAGTTGAACAGGAGATTTCACATTCGACGAACATGGGACAGCATTAAGATCCGACAGACATTCTACTTTATGCCGAGTACCATCTTGAGCTATGATATATATAAAGCCATCCCGCGTCCAGCAATTGGCGATACCGAAACGAGATCTTGCTTCAAGAAAGACATCATGCCTACTTTTTGTTAAAAATTCCGATTGCGTGACTCCAGTCCCTTTAAATTTTGTTTTGGCAAACCACACTTTGTCTCGCATCGTGGCGTCACAGAACTTAACTACGATAGGTCTAGGCTTCTTGTCATTTAAGCGACCTAAGCGGTAGGAATTTTTTATACATGCACTAGAAAAATTCGGAAGAAGCAGATGCTTAGCTACGAGACCAGTGACGCAGGATGTTGTTTCCTCTGACTTCTCTTCTGGTACTCCATGTAAAAGGAGCATTCTACGTCTTCTACGCATTTCCTGGCGATCCATCTCTCTTGCAATGTACTCTACTTGGCGCTGCAAGGTGTTGAGTGCAGAAATAACAAATGACTTAAAGGCCGTGAATTCTGAAGCCAAAGAAGTTGTAGTAGTCGGCGAGGAAGATTTTTGTAGGTCTTGCTGGAACTCATTCATTCTATTGTTAAATAATTCTGTCATGGCGGACAAAGACTCTTTAATGCTTTCCATTATGTGCTGTTGTGATGAGATAGTGATGATACTGATGTACAGTGAAAATTTTACAGGAGAACACTTTCTGAGGGGTAATGTAATGCTACATATGTAAAATCATTAGTAACATGTACTTAAAACAATTTTTTTAAATTAAAATTATCAGAGCAAACAAAAGCTTGTCTATATTGTTTCACTCCTACCCGCAGAAAAAAAAAAAAAAAAAAAAAAAAAAAAAAAAAAAAAAAAAAAAAAAAAAAAAAAAAAAAAAAAAAAAAAAAAAAAAAAAATAATAATATAAATAATAGGAATATACTATCATAGAACATTTTAAGTTGTTTTATTTTTGAACTGTTAATTTGATTATTAGATAAATTACATATTTCATCTGTGGGTTTATTGATGATACGATGAAATGATTCATTTTCATTTAAATATTCTTTGTTGGACCGCATGTGACCATATTACATTTGACACATTTTGTTACTCTTCATTGCCTTCATTGCGTTGTTTGAAAAATTATAAACATAAAAACTTACTTTCCAAGACATCAGAACCCGCGATCATTTATTGTAACGTGTGTCATACTCTTTCTAAGCTTTAATAAATGCACATTCAATTGACCAAAGTTAGGAAAGAGTTTGATTAAAGTTTTTTTTGCTAGTCTAGTTTTACACTTAAATTACTTTTATTACTTAAAAGTTATCTAATAAATAAATATTATAAAAGATATTATTTCGAAGTGGTATTATTTTTGACAAGAAGGTGATTTCATCTCGTTAAGAATTTTATAATGTATATAGGTACTATAAACTTATTCATTTTTAGCCAAACATCAACTGAATTTTTCAGGGTTATTGGATCCGACTTAGGCCAGAAATTGCTCATCGGTCGGTCATTCAATGAATATATAAATAAAGAATAATTTAGATATTTTTTTTTTAAATAATAATATCACACAATGCTCAGTAAAATTATAAAACCTGTTAGCAACTATGTTTTTAAAAAGTTTCTAAAATGTGTTCAAGTCGAGTAATTTAGAATGAGTAGCGAGGCAGAAAAATTTAGCTGTAATTATCGTAAGATAAGAACTTATTTTTGACGAATTTCAATTAAAAATGACAAAACAAAAATCCACATTTTCAACAATATATTTCCCACGTAAAAACAACAAAATTAAATAAAGTTTTCTATATTACCAATCCCATTTCCGAATACAAAGTTATACAATTTACATTAAACCAATAAATAGTACATCTAATTATTACATTCGATATAAAAATATATATTTTTTAAATGCATTATTTTTTTTACTTTTTTTATTTACAATTTATAAAAATAATATTCATCCTTTATGTACTTTAATCTATTTCATGTATTAATTTATGGTTTATAAGAACTTATTGACGTTGGAAATATAAATAAAAAAATATTCGCGGTTATAATTAATTGTTTACAAACATTTTAAGATAACATCATCTACCCAACCCCAAACCCTCGGGGATAGAATACAAAACTGCGTCCTTAATTTATCACACTGTTTAATTAACAATTAGAAAAAATTAACGATAATTAAATAATTATGTTATTTTGATGATGATTATAATGTCGGTGATAATGATGATGAAAACAACGATAATAATGATAACAATAATGATGACTTTATTTCAGAATATTCTATATTCGGAGCTAGAACTATGTACAAAAAGCAATTAATTTTTACGATCTTTACTTGCTCAACATACGTCAAAACAAATTCAACCTTACACGAAGTCCCGAAAAAGCAATAAAAAAGTTTCGACCGAGGCTCGTCCCTTAAACTAGGTTATTTTTCAAGGTATTTTTCGTTCCGTTTTTGAAGCGCTTAACGGTCATATAGTACATTATTGATCGAAGAATGATGACGTGATGAATGAACGACGCTTACGAGTTACGATGAAAATTAATATTATGATGATTATGATAATGGTGATGATGATGGCGACGACGTTTACGATGATGATTATGAATATGGTGGTGATGATGATGACGAATTTTACGAGTTAAGATGAGATGTAATTGGTTGATTATAAATATGAGAATGATAATAATTATTACGACGACAGAGATGATGACGACGATGACGATGATGATGATGATGATTATATTTTATAAGAAAATTGCATAATATTGCTATGCTTATATTTTTTAAACAATTATTAAAAAATAACTTACAGTGTTTTTAGATGTCTATCTATGATTTAAATATTACATGGAAGGGATCTGACCATCAATACTTTTATGGAACTAAAAAATATAAAAACTAGCCGCCTTATTCATAAACTTTATTTAACTGGTGATTAGTTAAACAACAGTTTGTCTTCTTCTTTCGTATGTCAAATCAATAATGACAGAAGGAGACAAATCAGTGTTTAGCTAACCAGTAACTAAGCATAGTTTATAAATAAGGCCGTAATTATTTAGTACAAATTTTTACATCACTTTTGATTTGATACACGTTTCCTAATCGATTCTAATAAGTTATGAGCAAACAGTCAGTCTTTGAATCAGATTCTATATTCAAAAATACTAACTAAACGACTATAAATGATAAATACAACACACGATGCTATATAAACTTATTTTTAAGCCCGACAACAAACTATATAACTGATACCCATCACACATCTAAATTATAAGACTTTTTTTAGACTTTTTGTATAAGACTTAAAAACAAAATATAAAATAGTAATTGTTACGCGACAATGCATATAATAATTATGATTGAATTAACCTACGAAAATTGGTAGAAAATAATACTCCCTGAGTTTTTGATAGCATTTACATTCCGTTGCACCGTGCACATTTCACGAGTGAGGTTTGGAGTGAGTTCTAAGAATACCAAGTTGGATGAAATAGTTGCCATAAAAGAAAATATAAAATAGATTGTTTGCTTGTAAAATATGTTCAAAGGTTATATAACGTCTTGTCCTTTGGCCATATTATTATAAAATATTATTGGTGTCTGTATATTGATGGGGTAAAAAATATGTTAGGAATAATGACGTCATCTACATTCGCATTCGAAACTGTTATTTTCATAAAAAAATTAAGGTATATCAGTATTTGTCTTTTTTAGAAATTTACCTACACCACATTATTTTACCGTGCATTATTTTCTTATATGATTCGGTGTTCTATTTTTAAAAAGATCAATTCGATGTTTTTTAAAATCAGTTTTCACTCCTGGATGCTAAATATATAATTTCTGATGTACTTTTTCAATGCGATTGACTTTTTAATTCGTTATTCGGTTTAGTGCCGATATTTTAGTGTATTTTGTCGTTTTCAGTCCGACTCCTTTGCACGTTTTGTGATTCGTATATTAACCGACAAGGACAAGACTACATTTTATGTCGAGAACGAGAAAATATTTCACAACCGCATGCGAATATACCTGTATGCTAAAAGACTTAACGAAAAAAGAAAAACTATGACGTTATTTTTAGCAAGAAATATGAAATATGTCGATTTGAATTTGGAACACAAATGCCGTTAAAGTGATTAATAATTATAATTTTAATGGCCAGTATTTTAACGTGACATATATATCTTTTAAAAAATAGTATGAAAATTAAAATCTATATAACCTAAACCTTGGGCTTACACCATAACGTCGAACATTATGGTTACCAATGAATTAAAAATAATTTGTTACGCATTACCTTCGATATATCATAAATTTAAAATGAATATAAATATTTATTATAGTTAAATAATTCTTGTCTCTATGTATATTATATTATAGGTCGATATTTAATTTTTCCTATCGTATATCATGTCGAGTAACTTTAAGAACAGATCGGGCGACATGGACGTCTCACTGGGTAGTTGTCGGACGCGCTGTACTACCGAGTTGTAACGGTCCCGTTCCTCCTTTTGGTATATTGCGGGTAGTTCCAATTCTTCGTAGAGTCGCTTGATACGTTCAATGTGTGCCGGTTCCGGGCTTCCATAGCACGCTGTGAATACTTTTCTCTGTTTCGTAGTACACCTTTGCAAAGCTTGTACAGCGAGCCACGAACATTTGCCCTCTTGAATGTCAGTACCCACTTTACCAGTCACTTTTTCAACTCCGAAAGTATCTATAAAATCGTCCTGTAAAAGATTACATGTATGTTACATACATTTCTTTTAAACTTTTACAAGATAGAAAAATTTATGGTATAATAGGGTTTTAAGTGTATTCTATAGTTTATACTAAAAAGGGAAAAAGACTAGGATGTAACATTAACAAACCTTTTTTTTATTGTATAGGTATGCGGACGAGTATATGGGCCACCTGATGGTGAGTGGTGACCTATGCCTATGGACATTGATATTGTAAGAAATGTTAACCATCGCTTACATCGCCACTGCATTACCAACCTTGGGAACTAAGCTTTGAGCTTTGTGCTCGAGCTTGTCAAGCTCGTCTGGGTAGGTACCACCCACTCATCAGATATTCTACCGCAAAATAGCAATACTTTGTACTGTTGTGTTCCGGTTTGAAGGGTGAGTGAGCCAGTGTAATTACAGGCACAAGGGACATTACATTTTAGTTTCCAAGGCTGGTGGCGTATTGGCGATGTAAGCGATGGTTAAAATTTCTTACAATGCCACTGTCTATGGGCGTTGGTGACCACTTGCTCATCCGCCTACCTATACAATAAAAAAAAAGATGTTGGAATATAATCACTTATATGTGATCTTACTACCTTTCTTTACAATACCTATTTACTAAAATTGTGCCTGTAATAATATTCTATTACATATATAGAATTTGTATTTACATAGGTATATAGTATACAAACGAATGTAACATAACATTCATCAATTATATCCTCACCTGCATTTGAAACAAATGTCCAATTTCTAAACATATATCCTCAGCAATTTTATGCGTTTTCGTATCTGTATTGTTGGCCAACAGCAGACCCAGGCAAACTGGTAGCTTGTATGTGTAGTACGCTGTCTTGTATTTAACGATAGAACTGTAACGTTCTAACGTAAATAGAGTGTAATCGTTCTTGTTTCGATGTGCCATCGTGTAGTCCAGGTGCTGACCGACTGACGTATACAACAGCGCCTTGAAATAAATAGTAAGTTGAATAAACAGTACGTCAATGTCCCGCTGCTGGGCTGAGGCTTGTTTCGATTGTCTACGAGATGTAGAGGCACATTTTAAAGATGAATCTAATCATTCAAAGATTATGTCGACTGTGAAATTACTTTGAAATAAAATATTAAAATGAGTTTCCATTTTAAATATTTAACTTATAATAATAATTATTCAACATTCAAATGTTATATAAACTTTACACAAAAACGTAATTAAGTTTGATTATAATCAAAAAATAAAATAAAATAATTTCCTGTTCATAATATTAAATTTATAAAAACGTGCATCAATAAAGTATTTTAATTTTAACCAACGTAATGTTTATTTGAATCATACGCATAAAATATTAAAATTATTAAAATGGCTGGTAACTCTCGAATGAACATTAATTTTAAAAGCGTCAGTTATTTTGAAATCACAGACAGACACTACAATTTTATTTATTTGTATACATTAATGTGGGACGTAAATCGAATAAAAATAATATTTTCAAAGTATTAAATATTTTATAAAATGTATTCAAAAACCAATAGTTTAGTACAAAGAAGTATTTAATGTTTTTTTTTTATTTATGAAATAAATGCATATAAACGTAGGTGATATTATTATGTATATGATATCCAGACCGATTTCGGCCACGGCCGAAGGACCTTATTATTATGTCGTAAATTACTTTGTATATAAATGTGTTAAAAGAACATGTAATTATAACGATGTAACATGTAAAGTATGACGAGCCGGTTGCCGTGGTTGGTAGATATTTGCCATTCGCGCCGCAGGTCGTGGGTTCGATTCCCATCCAGGACAGAAATTTGTGTGCATGAACATGCCTGTTTGTCCTGAGACTGGGTGTAATTATCTATATAAGTATGTATTTACAGAAGAAAAGTAGTATATGTAGTATATCAGTTGTCTGGTTTCCATAGTACGAGCTCTGCTTAGTTTGGGATCAGATGGCCGTGTGTGAATAATGTCCCAGGATAATATGAATACATCTATATAATAAAAACGCTTCCCACGATGTCCTATAGATATAGTTAGATATATAGGTGTACCGAGGTTAAGTGACAGCAAGGGTTGGTTACAATCATCATCATAATTTCCGAACTTTGAAGTTGTGTTCCGGTTGGAAGTATGATTGAGCCAGTATATTTAAAGGCAAAAGGTGTTTTGTGTCTTATATATATATATATTAACTTCGACAGCGATGCGGTGTTTTACAAAATAAATTAAAACATTTTTCTTTGCCAATTTGTCAAAAAAAAATTATTTACCTCATTAAACTGATCCACTATGTACTTATACTGAGGTAGATTCTCGCAGTAAATTTTCAGTATCTCGTATATAGATGAATGTATTAGTATAGAATCGTTGATAGCTCCCAGTCCGATGTTCGGCAGTCGGTACCAGCACGGGGCCCCACGTCGCTTCGTTGAACCGTCCATGATATCGTCCATCACCAAGAAGTAAGCATGTAACTGTCATTATAAAAAAAAAAATTTTTTAGCCTCAGTGTTTTATTATAAGTAATATTCTGTAATATCTCACTGGGCGAAGAGACTTTCTTGAAACATGTTTAAAATTATCTTTGTAATAGATATAATTTGTACAAGAACATGAAATGCACGCTTGTCACTTTGCAAGGTTGGTGACGCATTGGCGATGCAAGGAACGATCCATGTTTCCTACAGCGTCAGCGTCTATGAGCGGTCGCGAACACTTATCCAGTAGTATTCCATTTGTTAATCTGACCTATTACATAATAAAAAAAAAAATCAGATGGTCAGATAGCTAGAATTACAAACTAATTTTTTCATTGTAAACGTTAAAAAATAAAAGGTTTGCAAATAAATACTAATTTTGATTTAGCTCGCCTGGGTAGCCATCTCTCACTCACTCATCAGATATTCTACTGCAAAACAGCATTGCTTGGTATTGTTGAGTTCCGGTTTGAAGGGTGAGTAAGCCAGTGTAATTACAGGCACGAGGAACACAATATTTTAGTTCCCAAGGTTGGTAGTGTATTGGCGATGTAAGAAATGTTAACCATCGCTTAACATATATATATATATAAAAGGTTTGCAAATAAATACTAATTTTGATTTAGCTCGCCTGGGTAGCCATCTCTCACTCACTCATCAGATATTCTACTGCAAAACAGCATTGCTTGGTATTGTTGTGTTCCGGTTTGAAGGGTGAGTAAGCCAGTGTAATTACAGGCACGAGGAACACAATATTTTAGTTCCCAAGGTTGGTAGTGTATTGGCGATGTAAGCGATGGTTAACATTTCTTACAATGCCAATGTCTATGGGCGTTAGTGAAAAATAATAAAAATAAGCTTATAGTTTTTTTATACGTCTACATTATCGTTCAATAAGGTTCCTTCATCCAATAATAAACATCAACTTTCTTGTTTTATTCACTTAATATTATCTAAATGACTGCCTCGTTGGTCTAGTGGTTAGATATAAGGCCGCAGACCCGGTGGTCCTGGGTTCAATTCCCAGGTCGGGCCAATAAATAGTTATTGGGTTTTTCTGTCAGAAAATTCTCAGTAGCAGCCCGGAGTCTGGATGGTGGAAGTGTGTACACTCCCGTGCCTCGGAAAGCACGTTAAGCCGTTGGTCCTGCGCCTGAACTCTTTCCGGTCGTGTCGGATTGCCGTCCCATCGGATTATGAGAGCTAAGGAAAAGAGAGTGCACCTGTGTTTGCGCACACACTTGTGCACTATAATATGTCCTGCGCAGTTGGCTAATCTCTCTTGAGATTGGCCGCCGTGGCCGAAATCGGTCTGGAGGACCTTATTATCTAAATATTTATTGTACATAAAAATTATGTTATAAGTATGCGAGTTTTAATACCTATTTGGTAATATAGATTGTAATATGTATGTAGTATGTAATACAATGTATAACAATTACTTAATATAGAATAAAATTGATGTAGATTATGTCTATGGTACATTAAATATAAGACGACATACGATATGTCATACGATATGACTTAACTCGTCATACAACATATTAAATAGTTTATGCTAAGAATTATTTTTAGCCATTATTTTTAAGACGATGTTTACGCTCTACATTGTATATTTAAGCTATTTTTAATATGCATATTTATCTAATCTCGTGCCATATAAAGTTTCTTACGAACAGATAAAGCCTGGAGACGTTTTTGCGTTTGTAGTAGTGACACACACAGGCATTGCATAAGAAATTAACTAGATTGCGCTAGCTACCACGTGCCTCGAGTTCTCGCATAAGTAGTTAGATGTGTCATTTAACATAAAATTTATGGGAAAAGTGAACTTTTTATCACAATGAAATATATCTTAGAAAAAAAATAATGCCATAACTGAAGAGTAATGCGAAAAGTTTATCTACATTATATTGAACAGGAAAAGTAATCTCAGGGTATAGTTATATTGATTAATTTTATTCATCTGCGTGTTAGAGAAGCTGGTATTAAGTAAAAAATAGTCTATGTCCGTCCTTGGGGTTTAAGCTTGCTTCATATTAAACTTCATCAAAATCGGATTAGTATTCTATCCGTGATAGAAAACCAAAAGGTCGTGTGAGTTTTGATTATTTGTTATTTCTTCAACCTTTATCACGGCTAAAATATAACATAATTCATATGTTTTGGCCTTTTATGATTTTTTATTATGTCGCGGGCAAAGCCGCGGGCGTACCACTAGTATTAGTATAGATTTATGACTCTTATTGGAAGTAGTGTATCGAGTAGATACGTGACCCCTTGTCTTAGTTTCTCGTCATTGTTCCAGAGCCAATTTGCAAACAAGAATATTATTGCAGTGTTCCGGTATGAAGAGTGACACCTTAAATTGCACAGCTTAGTATTGAGCACAGATAAACAACACATATATACATATGTTACATTAGCAATTTATTCAATGGCTCGAACGTTAATGTAATTTACAATGCAAATGTTAGAGAAAAATGTTATTCTCATGGGAAGCTAGCACACATAAGATATATTATTCAACTTTAGTTCAATATATAACTGGTTGTAACTCATGAGGTAGGCGTTAATAGCTGCGACACACAGAGGCGGCGCTAAGCGTGGGCGACGTGGGCAACCGCCTACGGCCTCGCGGTCCGGAGGTGCTCGCGCTTCGGAGGCTTAAGAATTACTTAAAAGCCGTGAACGCGCCGATAAATTGGACTCGTCATGCATCGATGGTATTCACAAAACTAAATATATTTTTTTAAGCAAAAAGAAAAAATCGGTCTGCCGCGAATACTCTTTTATGCTTTTACGCGTTTTGTTGATATTTTCTATTAAGATTTAAAAAAAAGATGGCCACGCAAAATGTATCTCGCCCACATAAAATTTCGGTCTTGCGCTGCCACTGGCGACACAGATTAACACCAATGTAGTTATTATCGATATAGAATGTTCATGATGTTTTTGTAAGCCCGCCTGGGTAGGTACCACCCATAGTTCAGACATTCTACCAATAAACAACAATATTTAGTATTGTTGCGTTCTGGTTTGAAGTGTGAGTAAACCAGTGTATCTACAGCCACAAAGACATACCACTTAAGTTCCCACGGTTGGTGGCGCATTGACTATGTAAGGAATTGTTAATATTTTTTACATCAACAATGTCGATGTGGCGACAGGATTTCCCGTTCGCTTACCAATAACAATATGTATAGAGCAAGTAAGTGCACAAACACAGGTCTACCCCTCCTAATGGCCAGATCGGGGTGGCAACCGCGCCCAAATCAAAGAGATTATGTGCAAGACCAACGACTTTCTGTACTTCTAAGTCTAACACCATCAACCTAATAACTGAAGACGTAGGTGAATGAAGGTGTTACGTCACATTTTTAAACTTTTTTTTAAATGTATCAATGAACATTCAGTTACTATACACATCGTGATGCATTTAGTTCTCACGTTTTAAAACTCTATGAGCTCTAAACGTAATTGATGGTCTATGTGCACGAATTAATATTCAATTTTAACTACCAATTATTGAAATCTTTTGTTTATGAAACGGTCTGTCTTACTGCGAATTGCTTGCCAGAAAAACCAAGTAAGTTTTATTAGGACGGACTCGGGATTGAATCTTTATGATATGTAGTAGGAGCTAGTAGATAGTATTTATATAGGGTACAGCCATTTGCTTTAATGATATCTTATTGTATAACTCTATAAAAAGTACATAGCCACATTTTATAATATATACGACAAACAGACTATTTCTTACCCTCCGTGAAAAGTGACATTGAATTGACTTTCTGTTGCATATTCTACTTGACCTTTAGACATACCAAGATACTATCGTAGGAAAAACTATGGATGGATTGTGTAAGAAAGGATATGTGTTTGAAAGGGGTAACTAATGAGATGACGAGTGAAGAGATGTGGAAGAAAAACAATGCTGTGCCGACCCCACGTAGTGAGATAAGGGCAGGAAGAAGAAGAAGAATAAGTTACTTACTGATAATGAAGCGTTCTATAGATGAAAGAATTTTGAAAATCGGTTTACTGGATTCATTTCCATTACAAACAAACACAAAAAAAAAACAAATCTTATCTCTTTATAATATTAGTATAGAGGTATATAGCACACCTTGGGCAACAATGAAACGATCGCCTTCGGGATATTATGCAAACAAACACTAATGAATAAGTGAAATACTTCTTTAGTAATAGTTTTTGATTATTTATTTTAACTTGAAACGATATATTATTTAATATAAAACCAGGAAACAAGAGAAAAGATAAGGAATCAAAACATAACATTAATTTACTTATGCATTCTAAAGCATTTTATCTACATGTGTACGCGTCGCGATGCGAGTAAAGTTTAAAGGTCAAATTTGAAAGTTTCCATATAGCATGTAGTATACACAGCGCAATAGCAATAAGGTACGAGTATTATTATAGTTTTTTTTTTATAGTATAGGTAGGCGGACTAGCCTATGGGCCACCTGATGGTAAATGGTCACCAACGCCCATAGATATTGCCATTGTAAGAAATGTTAACCATCGCTTACATCGCCACTACGCCACCAACCTTGGGAACTAAGATGTTATGTCTCTTGTGCCTGTAATTACGCTGGCTCACTCATCCTTCAAACCGGAACACAGCAATACCAAGTACTGCTGTTTTGCGGTAGAATATCTGACGAGAGGCTGGTACCTACCCAGACGAGCTTGCACAAAGCTCTACCACCAGTGAATAAGATAAAGAACGTAAATTTATTGATTATGTTTCCATATTGTTAAATCATAATTCTCAGCAGCAATCCAGAGTCTCGTAGTTGGAACTGTATACAGTCCCGTGCCTCGGAAAGCACGTAAAGCCGTTAGTTATGCGCCTGAACTCTTTCTGGTCAGAGAGTAAGGGAATAGTGAGTGTACCTATGTTTGCGCACACACTTGTGTACTATAATGTGTACTGCGCAGGTGGCTTATCTCTCTTGACCTAAATCGATCAGGAGGACGTCATTAAACATGTTTACGTTATGAACGTAAAGTATACTGACTGATTCGTTATAGTGTACTTATGTTTATTTGTAGTATATTTTTTTCAAACGAACTAATTTTGAAACGACTTTAAAAAGGGAACTGTTTCCTCTAATAAGTTAGTATCATATCATATCATCCTGGGACATTATTCACTCACGGCCATCTGATCCCAAACTAAGCAGAGCTCGTACTATGGAAACCAGACAACTGATATACTACTTATACTAGTTTTCTTTTGTAAATACATACTTATATAGATAATTACACCCAGACTCAAGACAAACAGATATGTTCATGCACACAAATGTTTGTCCTGGGTGGGAATCGAACCCACGACCTGCGGCGCGAAAGGCAGGCATCTACCAACCACGCCAACCGGCTCGTCATGTCAGTGTGTTTGTATATGCGCTATTATGTCGGAAATTATACACTGTTTTTTTTTTGTTCCTTATACTGTAATCTATGGGGAGATTGCGGATTCAAATCTGCCAACAAAGCACCACTAAATTTCCGAGTGATCAATCTGTATTTATAATTCATCTAGTGCTCAGCAGTAGGGTTATCTACCCGAGTACATCCGGGTATATGAAATTTTTAGTACCCGGGTTCTATTTCATTGTCGGTACTCGGGTAAAAAATTATTACAACGTAGCGTTTGATAAAAAGTATTTTTAGTTCTTAATCAATTTATGAAAACACAAACACTTCGCCCGCGACTTCGTACGCGAAAATTTAAAAACTGTTATTTAACGTAAATACGTAAATTAGTATTTTTTAATAGACTAAACTTAGGCCATTTGTTCAAACCGTGACAGAATTTTTATACACGTCACAACTTCTAAACGAAAAGTCTGATCCGAATAATTTAAATCGGAATTTACAAGTACCTACATAGTCAACCTTAATTATCAAACCATTTAAATGGATAAGTAATAATATCATGAAACCAATATCACCAGATTCCAACCGTATTTAAACTTAATAATTTAAACAAAATTCAAATTTAAATTTCTTTATTCAATATAGAAGCATTATACTTGCTTATTGAGTGTCATAAATCTACCACTGGTTCGGAAGTAAACACCTCATACCTGAGAAGAACCGGCGAAAGAAACTCAGCGAGTTTTTTTTTAGCTTATTCTTTACAGTTATAATTGATTTACATTATAAGATTCTTATTTATTTGAAATAGCCTGGATGCGATCGTTTCATTCCCAAGGTGTGCAATCAGCATATAAGCGTTCCTTAAAAATTCTTTTAAATTTCACAATTGATTATTTTTGAACGCTTTCTGGGATCCTGTTGTAAAAGCGTATACATTGTCCCATAAAAGACTTTGTAATCTAGTAATAGTGGTTGTAAGTTCATAACTGTTACAAAAACTGTTATTGAGGCTTAAGTATAGTAAGTAAAATATCGTCAATAGTTGTCGCAGCGCACGCAAAATAATGACTTCTATAGGCAACATTTTGATACCGTGGGTTGCATTTTTCCATTTTAGGTATGGATCTCTAATTTTTTTTTGAAAATATAGTATAGCTTGATACCTGGAAAAGATGTAGCTTTCTAATGGTAAAATATTTTTTAAAACCGGTCGAGTAGTTTTTCAGTTAAATCGTAACAAACAAAAAATCAAATCTTTCCTCTTTATAATATTAAGTATAGAAGTAATAGTCTTGTTTTATTGTGTGTGATTTTTAATTTTCAACTGTGTCCGAGAAGATGTTTTTTTTGTTATATTTTTGTTATTTTATAACAGAATTTATTGTCATAAACATTTATTTTAGCCCCTTATTAGTCAATGAGAACAAGATTGTTTAATTGTGTAACTGATTGTACTAGGTATAAGTTAAGGAGACTTATTGACATACTTCACTCTTTCGTAACAAATAAAACATAATTATAAGAAAATTGACACTTTTTCATTGTACACAAAAATTGTAAGTACTTGCTTTTTCTGCAAATATTTGAAAAAATAATACCAGATACACGGGTATTAAAAAAAGTCGGGTATGCGAAAGTCCCTACTCAGCAGTGAAGGAAAACATGAAATCTGTATGAGTCTGTGTGTGTTTACCAACCGTATTGGAGCAGCGTTGGGCAAGCGACAAAGCTTATTCACAAAAAAGGTAAGGTTAGCCAGGCAGTGGGACATTTATAAAATCGTAATCTACTATTAAGTAATGACCTGTTAATTTTTATAATTTTGTAAATTTTTTTTAAATTAAATACAGGTAAGATTATTTTATGACTAAGTTTTACGATTAAACTGTTAATAAAATATAATAGTCACCATTTCGACGCACCATCCTACGACTCGGCTCACTTTCAGAGATTCTTCTGTTATGTTTTGTGGGTTCTCCAATGTTTCATATGCGAGCGTTGTCGTCAAACCTCGAGTTTTTTTGCCGCCATGTAGATTATATTCCAGAACCTAAAATTTGATTTCATTTTAAGGAATTTAAATTAGATATTTTGTAGTTCCGGACACGTATACATAATAAATTTGTTCATTTTTAATAGATCTATGATAGATATAATAATATAATAAGTTAGTAGCCTTTGTTTTTTTGCTTGTGTATCCGAAAGTTGCGTTGTAGACCCTAAACAATGAAAAGGATTTTAAGAAATAGTGAGCAACGCGGTTTCATTAAGGTGGCTCTACTACCAATGCGGGTATTTTTTATCTGATTGCTTGTTTTCATTTCGCCCTTTACAGTGTGACTGGGCGGGCAAGTATCAAATAGATTTCGTCTTATACCTTCTAGATTTAACATTTTAGCCATCTCGGGCCGAATGACGTCCAACCATAGGGTGCCTCATATAAGATCGCACCTCGACTCAGGATGTGATTGGAGAGTGTTTCTGCTTCGAAGATATTACTAGCTCGGGTCCTCGTTTTCGCCGGCGGAAATTGTGTAAGTGTGAAGTGTGTAATGATGTTCTTATGAAGTTGGCATTTTTCACCATTATTTTATGTTAGTCTTGCTGGACGTGCGAATCACGCCTAAGCCTGTTTGGAAGGTTCATGTGTAGGATAATATAGGGTTTTCCATTAAGGGCGCTTGATCTTTGAAATGCAAAAAAAAATACATGTAGGAGAGATATTTGCGAATTTTTTTTTTTATTTGGAAGGTCCATCGACCCCATTATGTATGGAATATGACATCATTCAAATGACCGCCACGGCTTCGGTTGGTGGCGCGCACACGAAAGGTCCAATTTTCGATGACTCTGGCGCACAAATCGGGCTGTATTTGATCGATGGCGTGGCGTATGTTGACTTTGAGGGCATCGGTGGTTTGCGGCTTGTTGGCATAGACCTGCGACTTAAGAAAACCCCACAAGAAAAAGTCCAGCGGGGTCAAATCGCACGATCTCGGTGGCCAGTTCACGTCGCCTCCGCGCGAGATGACCATGTCCAGAAATTGCTCGTGCAGAACTTCCATCGTAGCGTGTGCTGTGTGGCACGTAGCGCCGTCCTGTTGAAACCACATGTTGTCCAGATCCATATTCTCGATTTCAGGCCAAAAGAAGCTGTCGCGCACAGCGGCGATATTCTCGGCAGATCTCGCGTTACGTTGACGCACGGGAACCGGCTGATTGTTAACTGACCCGGTTGACTCGAATTTGTCCACCAATCGACGGATAGTCGACTCGGCAGGACGATCATCGCGACCGTAAAACGGGCGAAGTGCGCGGAACGTTGCTCGAACTGAAGACCCATTTTCATAAAACAATTTTATGATTTGCACGTGCTGCTCGACACTGTAACCTGCCATGGTGGTTTGGGAGGACGGAATGAATATAACACACTGCATTTGACAGCTGTCACTCAAACAACATGGCCGCAATCAGCTGTCAAAGTTCAAGCGTCCCTATTGGAAAACCCCTTACAATCAATGGATTACTACGTTGCCGGGCTCTCTTACAAAAGACCGTGAAGCGCTTTTTAAGATGTTCGAAGATCGATGTCAAAGAATGCGAAAGAATCTATGTATTTCGAATTATCACTAATTTACTTATTATAACGAGTGAACTATGGGCAAAGACTGGGCCAGATAAGGCCAGGAAGGCGTTGTCCTCATTACATTAGGGTCTAAAGTATTATATAAATTAATATCGCACACTGAATATCAAATACAGACATCCTATCTGTGTCAGGAGGCCAGTTTCTATTTGTTGAACACTTTACCTTTCGGTATGCGGAATTTACTAGGCATTTCGGAAAATCGTCGATATGTATAAAAACAGTAGATAATGGTAATATATAATATAATATATTACAAAAACACATAGATAATATAATAATATCTTGTGACAATAATATCCCAAACTAAGCAGAGCTCGTACTATGGAAACCAGACAACTGATATACTACATATACTACTTTTCTTTTGTAAAGACTCACACTTAGGACAAACAGACATGTTCATGCACACAAATGTCTGTCCTGGGCGGGAATCGAACCCACGACATGCGGCGCGTATCTACCCACCACGCCAACCAGCTCGTCTACCTAAGATAACATTAGTGTTGTTAATTTTTTTTTATTAATCTTCACATTACAATAAAAGCGTAGGTAAGCCGCATGTACATTATATATCTTATTGTATTAGTCATTATTATCAATAGAAGCCAAATTATATTTAGCAAATTAACTATTGTAAAATTTTTGTCTTTCTGTTACAATGTGATGGATTTTTGTGAAATTTGGTATGGCTATTACAGATTGTCGGGATCAACACACAATAGTTTATACTGCAGGAAAATGTCTCATTCCTAAGGGAAAATAGAAAATCTTGTTCGAGTTTTAGGATTCCTCAATGGAACTTTTTCGAACGCAGGTATAGAAGCAGGAAACCGACATTTAATGAAAAAATCTTATAATAAATAATATTTTTAAATTCATACCTCTTTGGTCCATTTTGCAACTTCAGGTATATTTTTGAATCTTGTGTCTTTTAACATTGCCTCCATAATGTTTGGTAATACATCCTGGAATGTTTCCTTTTCCCTTTGTAACTCTGATATGGATGCATTTGTTGACATTTTCAGAAAGTTCTGTTGTTGAATACTATAAAAAAAATGTTTTATTATAGTAATGTAATTTTGTTAACTGTTAAAAAATGTTTTATATTATTTTTCAACAGTTAAATAAATTACATTTTAATATTTAAAAAGGGTATTTCAATAAAAAAATTATTGAAAATCATATTTAAACTGATTCTTTAAGAAAAATAAATGAAATGTTAACAATTGAAAAATATGGCTGATTTATGCTAGCTGGCAGGCTGACTAGTAATCAATATATGTATATTAAAACCATATTTTATGATAAACATTGTTAAATATCCATATTGTATTTGGATATAGTAAAGGCGCCACACGTTAGAGCTATACTGCTCAGTTTAAACTCAGGGAACCATCTTAAGTGATGTTCCATTTAAAAGGAGCATGAATAACAATAAAATTATGAATACAATATTAAATCTCCTTCAGAGATTAAGATTGGAGATTAAAGATAAAATAAGGTTTTACAAGTCTATTATTGTATTTGCAGTTTAAAATTGTATATCCTTTTAAGTTCAATAATAATCTTTGACATAGTAATGAATTTTTGAGTTTGTATTCAAGTGTAAATTTGAATGATTTACATTCATATCTGATTATGTCTTCTTTGAGCACAGATAAACTATCTAATACTTCCTTACATTTTCTTATACATTATTCTTTTTCTTTAATAAAATGGGCAATAGGCATAATTTATATCAATTAATTCTTAATACAAATTGATTGTTTTGATAAATAAATGTAATTTTAAAACATTGAAAAAAATATTTATGTTATATATATATTTTTAAAGTTAGGCATTTAAATATATAAAATAGTATTGAGTATGTTAGTTATTATAAAATATATAAAAAAGGCAAGTTTTTTAGCTTTTTAGTGAGTTTAAACCACATTAATCAAAATAAAAAAGCAGATATCAATAATTTATTTTGTTAGTTTGTGTTAGTATGTTATCTTTTTCAAATAAAATTAAAATTATATGATACTAACCTGACATTTTTTAAACCTAAGCGGCTACTTCTACTTATTATTCTAAAAAAAGACATCTTTAATTTTTTTGTTTTTAATTTAGGCTACGCGCCAACAACTTTCTCTGAATATATTCTAATGACACGTTTAAACGAAGGTTTTCAAAAATTATTTTCTAATCTGCAAAATAATATTATTTTTATTTACAGATAACACAAGAGCCAAATTATTTAAGAATTGAAATTTGAAAAATACCGTCACGTAAGTAACAAAACATTAAGACTAAATGATTTTGACTGTAAATATAATAACTTCTGCTTGCAGTGTAGGCAAATAGAACAACTTAACTAAACTGTTAACTGACACTTGACAGTGAGTGACGTCTGTGACTTTGACTGACTGGTTATTATAGGGTTGCCAGCATCTGTAAATGATATTTTCAGCAAAAGATTTAACTTTTTAGGTAAAATTATTAAATATCACTGAAATAATAAATTGATTATTAAGTATTTTCTAAAAAATAAAGTCATTATTTGGAAGTACAAATTGCACGTTCACTTTTAAAATTGAAATTTTGTGCTGTTATTAGAGATTGTTATAATATTAAATAAATTATTGTTAGTCAATTCGTACTATAAAACAGAACTTATAACCAGCCAGTCATATTAGGATTCTTAACATGGATTAAAAATTGTATATGCATTTATATTAACATTATAAAAAAAAATTAAAACTGAGTAGATAAAAATATACTTTTACTGTCGTCTACCCGAATCCATAACCGAAGGGACCGTAGACTCGACTCCGAATAGTACCTATAGATGCATCGTAGACAAGCTCGTATAGGATTTGTAATAGGATTAAAAAAACTTAAAAAGTGTTTTTATTTTATTTATTCATTCACAGCACTCGACACCATTAGATGGTTCATACACGAACACAAATAAGACTAAAATAATTAATTGTATCCTATTAAATGCAAATTCATACAAAAATATAAAAATAACATATAACATTAAACGGTATTTGTTGCGCTTCTTGCGGTACCTCTATCAAATAATCAAATTATTTGTACTTTTTAAGTAAAAGCTAACTATACCGTATTTTTTACAAGTGGAATTGAATAAACCTAATAATAACTATTAATTTAATGTGTACAACATTTTGAATTAAATAGTTAAACAAAGGACAATGTAGTTACTATGTTATCAATGAATTTCTAAATACTATAGTAATAAAAAAATATTCTATTATTTCTGTTTGTAAATTTTACAAAACTCCTCGTTGCGTGTTCCCGACTTCGGACACAGTGTCATCGCCCGACCATTACATGTAGTTTTAGTAAAAAAACTTAGCAGTGAAAGTGTTGGAACTTGGAAGACAAAGTACGGTTTTGTGTTTATACTTTGTTATTCCATTTTTTCAATATAATAACATCATATATAAATCAGGGTATCAGTAGAGATATTAGGTAATTCCATCTTATATTGCAATCCAAACGTAATTCAAATTAACGGCGTTTCCATCGATGACGTCCAACGAGATGGCTGCACGTTCGTATACACAGGTCTTGCAACTTCAATACGGGGTACGTTGCATGGTCGTATACACAGGTCTTGCAACTTCAGTATGGGGTACGTTGACATACTGATGCTTTTAAGTTCAATTTACGGCCGCCAGAGGCATGACAATTTGCGTAATAATTATCCCGAACATTTTTTCAAATCCAAACAAAACAGTTAAATAACAAAAAATTCGTAAAACTCAACAAAACGATATAACAATGATTAAATAACGCAATACTTGGGAGAGAAAAATATCAGCTTCGATAGCAGCGACGTAGTACCTCAAGCGGATGGTATTGCGAATTAGCAATTGTAACACATTCGCACCTCATCTCTCACCACTGAAATTGGACTCAGTTGCAAGACCTGTGTATACGACCGTGGATGGTTGCCCGTTTGACGTTCCGCCAGAGTGACATAACCTGATAACAACAAAAAGAATGCAATCACTCTCGTCTAAATATTGATAATCTCAATCAATGACGGGGCCGCAGTCTCCACGTCATATACATACATATGTAGCCTATGTTGGTCTTTGAAATTCAAGCTAGCTTCATACCATATTTTATCAAAATCGATTCAGTGGCTTAGTCATGAAAGTGTAACAGACAGGCAGATTAATTTCACTTTTATAATATTGGTATAGATGAAATCGCTAATAAAACAGAAAAGCAGTAGAATTTATTTCAATTTATCGTTATGCCGTGTATAAGTGAATGATATATTAATTATAATTTAATAAGATAAATAACTTAATTAACAAGTTTATAGCGATAGCTATTACCACGAAATATGTGGGTTAATTACAAACGAAACGATAATATACATTTTTTTGGTTTTAAAATAAAATTATGTATTCAGTGAGTATCACATTTAATTTAACATTATGTTTACATCCATTATCAATAAAATTAGAAAAGATAACAAACGCTCAACGTTGATAATTAAAAACACTCATTCATGTTTCCTTCAACCATTATTTCTATCGTGATGTGTTGTAAATGTTAAACTATAAATATTTGTAATTAAAAATAAAACAAATATGAAGATTAAATACACTTTTTTTTCTTGTTCCTAATCACATGTCACTTACACATATATCATTTTTAATTAGTTATACCACTATATCTTAAAAATACGCCTTATCCTGTTTTATATAATGTTAGAGTTTTATATTTCATGTAAACCCTAATTGTTTATATGCCACTATCTTAATTGAATATTGCCCATTTCATTAGTAATTCATTTAATTTATAATCAAATCAATTAAATTAAATTCAGTGAAAACAAATAATATAAAATTTCTCAGACCTTATAATACTGATGTTTTGTGTGTATTATATGTATGCACTAAGTTACATTAAAATCGATGAACGATATTAATATTGGCAATATTTTTTCAAAGGGCTTACCCCAATAAAAAATTACGACAACAAAGAATTCTAAATTCAAATATAATCCTATGTTAGTAATGATATCACGTTATAATATAATTTAAATGCTTCGCCTAAAGATGTTATCGAGAATTTTGAAAAATAAGTCGTGCGGGAGTCCTCTTGTGACCTGTTGTATTTGTGTTCTAAGGAGATCATAAGTGGCCTCTTCGTAGACCGAGTATGTGTGAGGTAACTGAAGCTCTTCGTATAGGTCTTTGATTTTTTGAACGTCTTCAGGCTTGGAGCTGCCATAGTGGTCTTCCATGAGTTGGCGTTGCGCTGGTGACGCCCTCTGGAGCGCGACAACTGCTAGCCAAGTACACTTTCCGTCTTGAATGTCTGTTCCGTTTTTGCCGATCACTGCTGGATCTCCAAAGCAATCGAGGAAGTCGTCCTGTAAAGAGAGAATTATTTTATTAAAAAAAAAAAAACAATATTCCTTATATAAACAAGTTAATAATATAAAAGTTACTTCGTCCGAAACTTTGTATTTAATTTGACCAACGTTTAGATTAAACTCTTACGTAAGATATAAGCCAAGGGGAAAATGTCCCACAGGTTTCCCAAGTGAGGACATTTGAAGAGAAGGAGTCGGAGTAATCTACACGATCTATATCACCGCTAAGCATGAGTTTATTTATTATACTTGGATTAATTCTTAAACGTCTACCAAACATTAAAACCTCATTAGTTCTTGTCAGGATTTGAAGCCGTGACCTTTGTTTAAGACCTATGGGTTCTATCCATAGATCATATCACTATAGGCGCATAATAAAAAAATATCAAACATACTTTGTAAGCAATGTATAGATTTGTAATCTATTCATTAGTTTCAGTACTAATAAAGCCTCAAGGGTACTTCAATGTCTAATTAATGAGAAAACAATATTTTGGAGTATTTTACGAAAAATTACTGTTATTCATTCGGTCGCATAAAGCTAATGAAAATAAATAACGAATTTCCGTGGGTTACGTATTATGTATAAAATAACAATATTTTCTTAAAAAACGTTCGAAAATAGAAACTTAATGTATTTCCTTTTGTTGCCAACACTTAATAACTCTGCTTCAGTTCCACTTAAACGAGTATTTTACGCAATGCGATAGTGTTAATTGAACGTTGTATAGTATTATTACATTTAATTATTCGTGATATTTTTCTTAAGATACAATTGTAAGGAAAAATGTAACTGATAAATTATTCTCGTCCATTTATCTCTATTTTATACAAGGAAGACAGAATAGTATGTAGTCAACAAAACCCATACACATAGGCCCTCTAAAAAAATAAAACATTCCGTACACTAACAACTAAATCTAAGAGGTTTAATACGGATGTAGTGGTTGCTCGGGGATTTTTGGAGCTTATTATTATTATTAAAAATCACATATGAAATGAATTTTCAAATAAGGAATGGTTAATATTTCTTACGGCGCCAATATCTACGGGCGGTTTTGACCACACACCATGAGGTGTTCCATTTGGAGGTCCGCCTAACGATATTATAAAAAAAAAATTACTAACATTAATTTTTATTACTAAACGAATACGTCAATATATTTCATATATAAAAAGATGCTTACTTGAATTTGGAAAAATTCTCCCATTTCCAATAAGATGGTCTTCGCTTGTCTGTGTGTCTCGGGGTCGTCCACTCCGGCCATCAGGAGAGCGAGACCGACTGGCATTTGGAATGTGTAGTACGCCGTCCTGTACTTCGTGATTGCTTCATATTTCTCCATTGTGAACTGTTCCAGGTCTGGTTTGTCCGTTTTCGACATTTGTCTGGTCATGTGTTGTCCAATTGCGCATTTCAAGAGCATCTACAAAAGTAGTAACGTTCGTTTTTAGTTACGTTAATTAAATAATTACCTATAATAAATATTAAACAGGCGTTTAATCGTGCCCTGTATTAGTTAGGTAGCTAATTATAAAAACTGCTGCATGCGAAATTCGTAAAATGCATGCTAATTTGAATGTATTTAATTTCAATAGATTATTTTAAATAAGAAATAAAACAAAATTCATTTGTAAACATTAATTTGTTGACCAATTATTATTAATGCATTATTTTAGTTAGATATATTTTATTGGAATGTGATTTTACAATATATATATTATTCAACACATCATATAATATATCTACTAAAACGTTCTAACTAGATTAAAGATAAAAAAAATGTATATCATAATTTAGGCCAGGTAACGTTATTAATCTTTTCTATGTTGATAAGGCAAATATGCATTATTGTGACATAAATAGATTCTGTGAGTGGTATTAACAGTATTTAGATTTAAAATTTAGTATGACCCGAGGTAGTCCAGTAGTTAAAACGCGTGAATCTTAGTACCACTGAATTTTCATATGGTTAATTTATATTTATAATTATTGTCATGCTCCTGCATGTAGCCTCTATCAATGAAAATTCAGATGTGTCACCAACCCGAAATAGAGCAGCGTAGTGTAATAAGATCAAAACCTCACATTAACAGGCTAACTTTACTGTTTTTTTTTTTTAATATGAATACATACATAATAAATATAAGGACATGATATACTAAATAATAATGATGTATTATATTATAACCTGTAAGTAAGTATGAATACCGTTTTTTATTACCTCATTGAACATTTCCATAACATTCTTGTAGTAGGGCTTATTCGAAAAGTAACGTTTAAGGGTTGAATACATCGCCGAGTGCATCATATTCGCGTCATTGACACCACCAAGGCCGACGTTGGGTTGACGGTACCAGCAAGGAACGCCGCGACGCATTTCCGTACCCTCCATTATATCGTTAAGTATAAGTTGGTATGTATGAAACTGTAACAAGAGAATTCATTTAATATTGTATTGTATAAGTAGAGATTTTATAAAATACATAAATATAATGAAGCCATAGTGGCCATTATTGTCTATAAATATAATAATCGGTGGTAGAACTTTGTGCAAGCTTGTCTGGGTAGGTACCACCCACTCATCAGATATTCTACCGCAAAATAGCAGTACTTTGTATTGCTGTGTTCCGGTTTGAAGGGTGAGTGAGCCAGTGTAATCACAGGCACAAGAGACATAACATCTTAGTTCCCAAGGTTGGTGGCGCATGGGCAATGTAAGCGATGGTTAACATTTCTTCCAATGCTATTGTCTATGGGCGTTGGTGACCACTTACCATCAGATGGCCCATAAGCTCGTCCGCCTACCTATACAATAAAAAAAAAAGTAATAATAATAATAGTGCGGAGTCTATATGATTTAGTAGATAGAACGTCGAATGGCTCATGACGTGCACAGTTTGTTTATGATTCTTACGTGTGTCTGATTAAGATTGGACACATTTGTATAAATATACCTCAACAGGAGGTTTTTCTCGTGGAACATTTTCGAGCTACTTTATGAATAATTAACTTAAATTAGTTTATTAATACTGTGAGGGCCTTTCCCCACTAATTTTCTCTAGTATAGATTATACATAATTGCAGTTCTATTTTGGTATTACAGATTTTGTAAAATAGTGATTTGTAACGTTCAAATATGATTTATTAAATAACTAACTCATACATTATGATGTCTTAAATAAAAGAAAAAACGCCCAAGAATCTTTGTCTAAAACGTACGACATTAAAAGTATTGAAATATAAGCAGTAAATCAATTTTAATAATAAAAAAAAATATAGGCCCAAACGATAAGGCTCTAATTGAATAATGGTAAAAATAATAACAGGCTCTGTATCAGGTGATTAATTTACATGCATGTGATAATATAAAACGACTTGAAATATTTCCTCTGCGTATCTATATTATAATATATATGTTTTTATTTCGTTTTTTTTTTTAAACTTCTTTTACGTGTTACGAGATCATAACAACTAAAGTTTTTGTTCATAGCTCGGTCAGTGTCAAGAATTATCAAGGTTAATAACTATATATATTATAATATAAAGTATAATATTAATTTCATACCTACTTCCCGATGTTTTGGTTTATTATATATTTTATGAAAAACGTAGTCTTATAAAATTAATGTATTTGAATAAAATCAGGAAAAACAGGTATACCTATCGTCGACAGATAACGAAACGAAAACAGATACATTTTCATACTTTTATTAATTCGAAGTTAAAATGATTGTAAGTTTATAATATACATGTAATCTATCTTCGAATCAAACAAATATATTTATGATAACATTAATACGGGTTTTATTATTTTAATTAATTTTATCCTATAAAAATACAGTAAGTACCTTAAGCTTTTTCTACTTACTGTTATGATATTGACGTTTAAATGGACTCCCAGAGCATTGGTAAAATGTTAAGTTATTGAAGTTCTCGACAGAAAACCTCAATTGTTTTTATTTGGCTCGACCCCGTATTTTAATCCGGGATTTGCCGTATAAACTAGTCACTATGAAGCGAACAGAATATTAATTAAATTTTAATAAATGGATCACAATGTGTTTATTTATCAAGTTTTTGTGTATGAATCTTGTGTAGTGACAGTTATCCGACGCTTATCTCTAAGATTACTTTTGTACTTATGTATTAAATACCCTAATATTAAAACCATTTTATGTACCTATTAATCTTTTACTAAATCGCTTAAAACTCACGCGTTGTAACTGATAATATAATCCTTGGTTAATCTTTAAATATATCTTATTACTTTCTGTTAAGCTATTGTTTATTACGCATTACGATATCTTCATAAGTAAATAATATATGTATACGATTATTTATGAATAGTAGAGAAAGGGGTTCCACTGAACATAGACAGCATTTTCATAGGCAATAAATAATATGATATTTTCCGATGCTTACCATTTCAGTACACCATCCCATTATATTGGCCAAATGAATGTTTTCTGGTGTCAAGTTTTCTGGTGTTTCCAGCATTTTGTAAGCGAGTACAGTCGCGAGTCCGCGATTTTTCTTTCCATTTGGGACGTTGTACTGCAACAGCTGAAACAAAAGATAAATCAATTAAAGATATTCAGTATGAGAAAAGATTTAATTACAATAGTAACGACCCTTATGTGGTAATAAAGAACCCTCAGGATGGACGTCACTCGGAGCCCGAGAAGGCTCAAATTTCAAGGCGGAGTTTAATACTCGGTAATGGTGATGGTGAAAAAAAATCCCTTTTGTATTGCCCTTAAGCTATTTTGTCATAAGTATTTGGTTTATAAATGAGGTAAACATAAAACGTTCTACATAATAAACAAACGAATATTTGAAATCAGAATGACATAAAATTCCAAGCGAGTTTTTAATGGATTTATTTTCAATCACAATTCGCGCGTATAATAAATTTACATTTATTCTGTTATGTCACGTTTTCGTACACGCAGTTATATAAATTGTATTAACGCTGTAAAAAAAAGTTATAATACAATCAAATAAAAAGTTATATTTCAATTCGTGCAATATATAACGCGCGTAAACAATGAAAATTGTTATTAATCTTTTTAAAATATTAATCTTTTAAAGTAAAATGTAAATACGTGAATTTTATTCGGTTCGAAATCGAAATATTTTTCACAGTTTCAACTGAAAATGTTTTCTTGTTAAGAATGGTTTATAAGAAATATTGTATTATAAAAGTTTATGTATAATAGACTAATATAATAACATCTTTTAAAATTCTTAAACTTATCTTTAAAAAAGTTTAAATAAAGTATTTATATTCTTGTTTATTTTAATCTTGGTTGAGTAATTACCTATGCATGTACTATATGTATATACATGTACTATATCAAGGATGAGACTCAATAGAGTTTACCAATATGTGTACGCAAGAGAGTACCTACTTATGCAGGTTTTATACGCATTGAATACTTATAAATGTATACAAAATAAATTTTATTCAACTTTTTAATTGAATAAAGTTTTCAATTTAATGTTGTGATCAAAATTTTGATTAAGATTTGTCAATACAAACAAATATATTACGCAAAACAAGTAACTTAACAAGGTTTCCTTTGAATTGCTTAACTGAGAAGTTTTCTTTTGACGAATTTCGCCACTTATTCAATTTTTTATTGGGTTTTGTAATATTTTGTTAACAACTAGCTGGTAAGAAACGGACAACGCTATTATTATTAAATACTTCAGTATATATTGACGTAGAGTATAGTACTGTATTTTATTTTTAAATTAATAATTTTACCGAATTAACGAATCAATATTTTCCCAAACAGACGATTTATTTTTTAACATATTTATAAACACCTTGGACTAATTCTTACCAAGTATCTAAAGTAAAAAATCTAGCACTGATAAAGTCCAGATTACATATTTTTCAAGGATTTTTTTAATATAAGTGTAAATAAGAAGGTAATAATTAGCTTTCTAGAATCTACACTCGCGTACGATCATAATTATTAGAAAGTTAGAAATGTCTAGATATTTTTTTATAAATTAGATGTCTTAGGACCACCAAGTCTAGAGGTCGTTCTATAAATAAGACCAGTTAAACTCCAATTAAGACCAGTTTTCGCGACAAGTTTTTTGCTATAGCAACATAATATATACTAGTCAATGTATTACATCCTTTGACCATACTTCTATTGCTTGAATATTGAATTATGAGACGTCCTGTTAATGCCTTCTATTTATTTAAACATTTGTACATACAACAATTATTAGATTTATTATTAACACATTGCTTATTCTAAGACTGCGACGTATGGGCAACCGGTTCAATATTATGCAAAGTCAACAAGATTTAAATATATTGACTTATTTACACAAAATACTTCGTTTTGTTGAAGCGGTTCTATATCATTCTGTCTAAACACTGACAAAAACAACATAGAACGTACCTTGGCCAACCACTTGCTGGCTTCCGGCACGTCAATATGCTTGCCAGTTTCAGTGAGGTCCCTCACGATGTCCGGGAAGCAAGCCATGAACTCCCGGGACTGGTCTTTGGAGACGGCCAGTCCACGGGCAGCTAGTGGCATTTGCTGAGGAGTGAGGGTCGACAGGAATCTAAAGATAAAAAATTTAATTGGCATATTTGCTGCTACTATGACAAAGTACCAATTACTAGATGACCAGTTTCCTAATATTTAATAAATAAATAACTGTGCACCGAATATTCAATTATTTTTATCAATTTACACACTTGATGTTCGTGTCATTGTTTGTTTAATAATTGCTATATTTGTTGTTAGGAGGATATATTTAAATCAACAATAAAAATAAATATTATGCTTGAGCCTTATCAATTATGTAATTAACAAATATTATATGCGATAAGGTTATTAGTGCTCCAGTACATGTTTGTTACATTTCATATCAGTGTTACAAAATATATTCATAGAATAGCTATTTAGTTCAACTTATTAAAAGTTAAAATAACTTCGACACTGAAATCGAATCTTTTATAAAACAAATAAACTAAACATCATGAATGTAAATAAATATGGTAATTGAGTTGCGGCACCCATACGGGATTGTGTATTACTTGCAGCGGAGTAAATAGATATTCAATATACGCGCGATACAAACTGCTAATGTTACGCAAACTGCTACTCCGGTTAAGAGAGTTCACTGACCTGTGATATTTCTGCAACTTCAGCAACCTCTTCGGTCCCGTTTCTTCATTTTGTGTCTTGATGTTTTGCTGGTCCAGCCGAGGCGCCATGGAATCAGAGTTCGTGACGCTAGTCGTCTTGCTGATTTGCCGACGCAACTCATTCTTGTAAAATTGCAGAATTTTTTCTGCACTCTTCCTTGTAGAGAACATGTTCGGAATCAAAATTATTCTTCCAGAAATTTTAATTAAATACAATCAAGTATTCCCACGCGTTTCAAAAGTTTTAGCAATGCGAAAAGTCGTTTACTGTAGTTATAATAAAAGTATGTTATATCTTAGTATCGAGTACCGCAAACGTCTGTCCACAAACAGTATTTGTGACTGACTGATTCTTTGTTATGTTTTGCTCCTTACTAGTTGCCAGTCAGAGCGGGTTCACTCAAAATAAGCAGTAGGGTTGTATACAATGTTTACATTCATTTTATCGACATCGATAACGTTATCAATGAACTTATTTTCTCCTGTTCGAACACAAAGTGTACATTGCGTGAATAAGAATTATTATCATGAAATGTATAGCGTGAGTGATAATTTATTAATTGTGATCAAGAACGTTCTTTTTATAACATATCGTTTATTTTGTTGCAACTGAAACTAGATTTTTATAATTAAATGTATTTTTTGTTTACCTACTAAAATTTAATAGTATCGATATTAAAATAATTAAGCTCTGTAGTACAACGTGCGTGCGCAACAAAACAAACCGGCCGGCGCCCCTCTCTCGGTGCCACGCGGGCGACGTCACGTAGGCATCGGCTTCGGGGCCATCGTTATAGGCTATGCTATGGCATACGAGTATAGCTTGCTGACACTCATCGTATCATGCAACGATTATGCCCTAGAATTATTATATGTCTCTGCTGCTTTCGTTACTATTCGGCATTTTGAATTAAAAATATTGTTAAGAAATTTCTATTGCATTTTATTGCTTTTATTCTATGCTTGGAATACAAGTATATGACAATGACAATGAACTGAATCTACGACTGCGTCATGCTGCGTCCTCTACTTTTCCTTCCTATTAAAAGATCTAGAAAATATATTTCTTTTGATTTTGAACTGACTTATAATACTTGATCTAGAATCTAGATTGAATGACTCACATGGCTCTATAATATTTCTACAAGATAGAAGTAATGATAAAAAATTTCATAAATTATTCTACAATACTGTATAAGCCGAGATGGTTTAATGGTTAGTCTTAGTACGCGTTAGATTTGAAACCGGGCAAGCAGGAATTATTTTTCATGTGCTTAATTTATGTGTATAAATTCGTTTCTCGCTCAGTAGTCGGATGAAAATATAAATCGGTCGGATAAAAATGTAATTATCTAAAATTATTAGAGCAATGAAAAAAAAGTAAAATAAAATCCAATCTATCTCCATAAAAAATAAAAAGGAGAGTAGTCCTCAGCCCTGCAATGGGACACTTACATGCTGACCTTTTACTACTTTCACTCACTCTACATAAAATTAGAGCTGCATTTTTCTCTCATAGCTCTGCGTTATAAAAGCAATATTTTTATTGAATATATATTATTTAAAAGTCGTTCAAAAGGCATTTTATGTTAAGAAAGATATTTTAAAAACAAATCATTCATTGTCTTGTAGGATGACTATTACTAAATTATGATGGTGTATTGCATATTTCAATTCTTTAACCGTTAAAACATAGGTACGAAATCAAAATGTATATAACGGAGACCTAGACCGATATAATTACATATAAGTAGAGTTGATTAAAACTCACCGCCTTTGACCTTATTTTGAAATACATATACAACCTTTTTTTGGTATTAATAATCTTGGAACGAATAAATAACTACTCAATAAACAATTGAACTATGTACTTAATAAATATATTACTTGAATAAACTTAAAAATAAACAATATTAATGTTAAATATTATAATAAATTTAGATAAAATTAATCTATCAAACTGTTATTAAAAAATAAAATTAAATTATTGAAAAATAAATTTATTATAATTACGTAAAATTAATTACAGTAAATAACACGTGAGCGATTAAAGAATTCCGATTTAAGTATATTTTTGTACAATTCATGTGAACTTTTCACTAATTAGAACATTTACACTGTTCGAAGTCAGGTCGGGCTAGTGTAATTATCGCTAACAGCATCCCTTTGGCCCAGCAGTTGCAATTCTTTAGATGTTTTTTCGTTTACAATATTTCACGAATACACGGGGACACTTACAATTACAACAATTATTTATTACTTAGTATAGCAATTAATAGTTAAAGTGTACGGATCTTATATATTATGGCCTAACACATGTTCTTTGTGTGTACCAATTTTCATCAAGATTGGTCAAGCCGGTCTTGAGTTATATGAAGACATACAGACAGAGAAAAATGAAAAAAATAGTATAATGTGAATCACTGCATCATAAAACGATTATTTATCACAAAATTAGGCAATTAAAAAAAATAATGTACAGACAGAACCAATAGATTTATATAGTAGTATAGCCTCTTTATAAAAAACCTGCGTTTCAAAAGATTTGACAATTATTGTGGTGATCTTATATCTTAATTAAAATTAGCTACCGAATCTTGTGTCATGCGGAGAAGAACTATATCAGTATCTGAATGCTACAAGTTTTCGTTTTTTAAATATTGATTTTTTTTTAGGAATCTTTGTATATTTGTTCCCTTTGTTTGGTAACTAGTGTTATCAATAAAACATTGAAATAAGACAAAAAAAGTTCAAAAGATGTAAATTTTAAATATGTACCTAATATCATATCCTCCAATTTACAATAATGATTACGGTTGAATTTCGACCAATGAGCGAACACCAAATTTTGCGATTGTCAACGTAGAGCATAATTATCCAGTATCTATTTATAAAACATAAACTATTTACAAAACATGAAATTGCAAATGTATAAGTGTTTTATAATCGTGACAGACATCACGATTTGGAGGCAAATCTTCAACAAACTATAAGTAATATATTTGTAGTATTTATTACTTTTAGGAAAATACTTAACTAATAATTTTCTGTCGGAGGTGTGTCTTGTGACGTAGATATTTCATGCTGAAAATATTTGTCTTTTTGTTAGCATTTAATCAACATATAAAAACTAGCCACGATAAATAGAAGGTAAACGAATGGAATAAAACATTTAATTTAGACTAATGATATTTATATGTTTTATTGGACTTCTGTTTCTATATATACTAGAAGTTCTTAAACTAGCAGTTGCAAGTCCTCATTGCGAAGTCGAAGTTAATAGTCGTCGTAGTGCGCTTTAATTGGGTGATTATGGAAATGAAACGAGAGAACTTGACAAATGCATTATATTTATAGCACGCTTACCGAGCGTGATTAGAATCAAGGTTAAGTTCAAGGTGATTTAAGCCATATTTTTAACATCTAATTGTTTTTCTACAAATCTATACTCTATACTAATATATAAAGCTGAAGAGTTTGTTTGGTCCGGCTAATCTCAGGAACTACATGTTCGAATTTAAAAAATATTTTTGTGTTGTATAGTTCTTTTATCGAGGAAGGTTCTAGGCTGATTTTTATTCATTATATTTTTATTAATTATACGCGGATGAAACCGCGGGCACAGCTAGGCCATGATATATTTAATTTTTACATTTGAAACTGAAAATGTTTTATCTCCTAAAAACACAAACTAAGTAATTTTTTTTCGATCTTACCGTTTTTAATTTTCTTATTGCTGTGTTGCAAATAATTATAAAGTAACGGCTTTTAAATTTTACATTTGAGTTTATTTTGCAATGCAGGGCAACGAGTACATAAATACTTCTTGTTAAATGAAATGGCTTATGAAAGAAAAAAACTGTAAAATATTCTTAATTCTGTGCAAAAATAATATTGAAACTTAATATCCTGTAGCTGTACGATACCTCTGGATTATTGTTATACAGGAACATGTGCATTGCACGCATTTCTATCACGCTCATTGCACATGCGAAGTTTGTAAACAAATCATTACAATAACTGATTACAAATGAAAATGATTACAATAACTGTTTCAGACAATTTTAGCATTTATCTTATATATTAAATATAAGTCATTAAGATATGTGTATCTTGCACATCATTTGATTGAAATAATAATAATAAATTGTCAATAATTTTCAATAGCCAAATTTAATATGAGAATAATGAGGTATTAAAGATGACTGAACTGGTGATCCTTAAGATAAATAAGAATTGTTTAATGGCTTATAAGAAAAGGGATTGATATTATAAAAAACTAGTACCTGGGCGACAGAGCTTCGCTCGGCTTTAATAATAATTATGTAGTTACAATATTTTTTGTGAAACTAAGGATTTATTTCGGTCTTCCCTAAATATATAAATATATAGATAAACTTAAAGATGCATAAAATATACGTAAAAAATTCTCATTTAAAATTATTTAAAAACTATATACATAATTCGTATAAGATAGTATATCAGACAAAAGTTTATGTTTTTTTTAATAATTTATATACATTTAAAATAATCATTTATATAATTTACATTTAAACCTTAAATAAATACAAATAAAAATTAAAAATATTTACTATACAAATCGTGACCGCGTGGAATGGTGGCAAGAATGCTAGCAGCATTTTCCCTTTGAATCGCAATTCCGATTCTCTGGGCGAAAAATGAGCCAGCCCTCCTGTCCTGTGTGTAATATTTTGGATGAAATTTGTTGCACTATTACTCCAAGGTCCAAGCGTTTCAACTGCAAATGGAAAAAAATATAATTTTGAATAAAAGAAGAATATTTGTTACATTTGTTCGTTTCAGCTTTTTCTGCGGCAAAGTTTATGTTGGGTAATATTATGCACTGTCATTCCTACGCTTATGACGTATAAATCTTATAATATTAAATGAACAATTCTGGTGTACATTTTGCTTATCACAGAAACGGTTCTAACGATTTGGTTCAAATTCGTTTTTAGATAAGGTTCTGCTTTTAAATTCATCTTTATTGTTGTATATTTATACCTCTTCGGAAAAAACATAATTTTTCACAAAAAACAACAACAACAAATCATTGGAGCTGAGCGAAGCTCGGTCACCCAGGAACTACATATTAATTGTTATAATTAATTTAAAGTAAGAAGTGGCATCCACCTACATCATCAATGCACTATTAACCATATAATTTAAAATGTCATTTAATTTGTACTTGTATTTACATTGGCTCACTCAATTTGAACCCATGACTATAGAAACTGTGGCCTCGTATCTATCCACTCGACGAATCAGTATTATATAGTATGTATATTATACGACATGTTAAATAAACAGGTATATTATGAATTATCTTGTTGAGGTACGATATAAGAGCTTATTAGTAATTTGACTCGGATAACGTGTCAATTAGTAGCCGACGAAGTTTACAGGTCTAAAAATTGTCATATATGCCAGAACTTTACGTGACCTTATCATGTAAAGTTAATGAAAATCGAAGATTTTGAAGAAAACAGTGGTAATTGCCAAATATCATCCAAAAAATAGCCTTAAGCATGGACGTCATTAGAAATGAATGAGTCATCAGTTGACGTACCTCTTAATAACTGAATATTTTGAGCTGACTCATAGGAGCTCACTAGGAATTTTGGCGGCTAGCTTGTATTTAATTGTTTTACCTGCTGTATTACCAATAGCTCGCTTATTTACTATAGTATTGTATTATTAGGATGCTTGAAATAATTCAAGTTTTTAAACAAACTATGGTATATACTATTAGGTTAAAAAATATTTACTGCGATCACGATATTGTTTTATTTTCCATGACTGTCCATTCAGTGTTTGTCAATACTATTATATTTTTTTATTTATAGCACTGATTGTGAGCAATTTGTTGGACGACTCTACCTATAGTTGTTGCTACTTGTATATATGTGTATCATCGTCGTTTTATTTTACTTGTTTTTTACTTTATATTTAAGATAGATTGATATTAATTATATAAATATGGGAAATGTAATAAGGTAGAGCGCGATACCGTTATTGTCACACGACTCAAATGCCTGAGGTTAAATTATTATTATTATATAAGAGATATGGAGACATTAAAGTGAAAATTGTAAGACTTAATTTGTTGTTCCTTCGATAACTGTGACCCCGATGTTAACGTCAAAGATAAATAGTAACATACGATTTTCCGATCTTTATCAGAAAACGTGATCAGAGTATAGTCAGTCTGCGATCACGTTAGTATGTAATAATTTATATTAATTACACCTTTGCTCAAAAGTAAGTTAGATGCGTGATCTAATGATTAAATAAATATGTCATGTTTTTCTGTATGTATGTACATGCTAATATTCGAAACTGATTTTCTTGCGGTTTTAACAGGAAGATTAAGTTTAGCTTAGAGTAAGAATTTGGTTTTGTTCAATTAAAAGCGGATGACTGTGAAAAAAATTATTGTCATTTAAAGATCATTTAAATTTCTCTTCTATACAAATAGTAAAGTAGTAAAAACAAAACCTAGAGTAGACAATAAAATAGAGTAAAATAACACGAAAAATATTTTTTTTAATAGATCGTAATACAACTGATCGATTCGTTCCTAAGATTGGTTGCGCATTGGTGATGTCAGGAATGGTTAATCTTTCTTACATCGCCATTGTCAATGTGCGCTGGTGATCACTTACCGTCAGGTAAGCGGACACCACATTAACCCGTCCACCTATCTACACCAATGTATGTTGGTGTTGTTTTAATTGTTTTTACCTAATTTTAATCATATTAATCTTATAAACAATTTTTTTTTTATTGTATAGGTAGGCGGACGACCATGTGGGTCACCTGATGGTAAGTGGTCACCAATGTCCATAGACAATAGCATTGTAAGAAATGTTAACCATCGCTTACATCACCAATGCGCCACCAACCTTGGGAACTAAGGTGTTATGTCCCTTTTGCCTGTAACTGCACTGGTTCACTCGCCCTTCAAACCGGAACACAACAGTATCAAATACTGCCTTTTTTGCGGTAGAATATCTGATGAGTGGGTGGTACCTACCCAATCTTGTGGCATATAAGGCTATTGATCCCGAAGTCCAGGATTAAGTTCTGGATCGAACCAACACTAATCTATAAAATAACAAATTATAAACAAATATGTGACGATACAAATGTAAGTGGAATTTGGTTCTGAGTCTGTATTCTTTCGGATCGTTGTGAATTTGCCGTTCCATTGTATTATGAGAGTGAGGGAAATGCACTCTGCTCTTGTGATTGCGCTCAATTGGCTAGTCTCCCTTGAGAATGGCCACCGAGTATAAATATTAACTTTTATATGAAATAATTATATATGAAAGGTTTTTTTTTTACATAATACAAATATTTTTTTAAATCGTTACATTGATTTTCCGTACTCCTGATCATTGATATGGTTTTGATCTGTCGGAATTATTTAAGTCCTATTATATGATTTTATTTTCATTTTTCAAAATCTCTGAACCGGCATAGCGACCTGTAATCTTTTTTATAGATCTGCGATGAGCGACGATCGTACGTGACCGCGCCCAAGGTCATGGGATAAAACAATATGATCATATAATTAATTCGATTACGATCTGTAGTGCATTTGGCGGCAAAATGGCCGCCAAGCCGCCGAGCTGCGCCAACACGTTGAAACAACGCGACGCTATGCTTTTGTGTGCGGTTTCCGGAAAAGCTATGTTTGGGGTCACTGAATTTATGACTGTATGTCTGTTTGTGTGTTTGATCAAAATTAACTTTTTTTTTCAAGTAGCCGTTCACGATTTTTTTAGTTTGCTATATGTACGTTTGTAATATTAATATATATATATTTATTCAAAAGATTAATAAATTTTAAGCTAACTTAGGCTTAAGTTTAAAACTAATTAAAAACATTAACATTTATAGCTTAACTTGTAATAAAATAAAATAAATTATAGGCTGGGTACAAGCTCATATTTTCAGTAACTCGTTTAGGCTACTAACATAAGTCAGTAACAGTAGAAACATATAAAAAGAGATAATTAACTTTTAAGTACCAAACATTTATGATGCGATGTAATGAGTTGATCATTATTTTAAAATATATATTAGCCTCGAAACCATTGAGTAGTTTACATTTACGTCCATCATGTATGATGATTTTAGTTCGGTCAGCGGTCAGCATATCTATGGAAAATTAGCGATGCGTAGCGTTGGTGTGATTCGCTCATGGTATCCCATTGTCAGTCCCCCCCTTGATGTAATTTAACTGAATTATTGTGTAGAAATGTCCACAATTTAGTTTTGACTGTCCAGGTGTGCGCCCGTGAGCCAGTATACTTAAGTGAACTTTTGATAGGAGTGTAGTTACTATAGTGCTACGTCACGCTACGACCCGTAGGTGCCTTCTCAGAAAAGCTTTAGTGAGTATTATTGAAATACAGAATTTGATGCAAGCTTTTAAATAATTAACCAATTAAAGTATCTAATAAACGAATTTATTTTTAAATCTAGTAATTAGCTACTTAGATACATATATATATTGGCTTAATAAAATATGGTATTAATGATACATTTTAATTACAATATAAACCATATAGAAAAGTCAAGCGTGTTACTTTTAAGTAAACTCACATTAAATTATTTTATAAAACTGATCTATTCCACTAAAATTTGCAACAAATAAATTTTAAAATAACTTAATAGATTATATAAATAATTATATAAAAGAAATACGCGTACAAAGTTGAAAATCATTACAAAGCATAAAGCAAACTCTATTATCTATGAAACAAATGTACTTTAAATGATATCTTAGATAAGGATGTACAAATACAATTAAAAATGCTACTGGAAAAATCATGATCTCGTGGTATGGTAAGAGTGCTGGCGCAGCATTTAACCAAGGAGTTCACATCATTATAGTTATTAATGTAATTCTTACTTAACTAACTATATATTTATATATATATAACATATTTATTATTAGTCTAAAACTAAACTAAATTAAAAAATAAAATAAAATACCCATTAAAATTTTAAAGAAAAAACACGCCGTCTAAAAGATTGTCCTGTGGCATTGTACCCAAGACGCTGGCACTATTGCCTCTCTGCACCGCTAGACTCAGCCTTTGGGCTAAATAAGCGCCAGCTCTTGGGTCACCAGAAGTGTGGACCAGTTTCTTGAAGAGATCTTATAAATATTTTTATTCATACAATTAACACAACAATAATTATCACGTACAATTATGAAACATCAAAATCATAAATATCATCAGCACTGGTTCACTTAACGCCCTAAGGATTTGCGATCCCAAGGGGAAATGCTGCTAGAATTCTTGCTACCATTCCGCGCGGTCATCATTTGTACTGTTGCCATTTATTGTGTTTATTTGTATATGTTTAAGGCGTGAATTTAGAAATCCAATAAAAGGAAGATAAAATGATTTTGAATCCTAAAATATTAGCTGGATAGTATTTTTACTAAAATCGTTTGCGAGAGTGGGTAAAATAAAAGGTTAATTAAAAAAAATTAGCTCAAGCAATTTTGTACTTATAATTAAAAAAAACGTTCTCTTTCGAGTTCACTTTTTAGTATTCCTTTTGTTTTAAGGTCAGAATATTTTTTCAAAAAAAGGAAAACGGAAAGGAAGCTGTTGCTTGTATCTTTTTATACTGGAGGCGTAGGCGTAGTTTAAGCTAAGAAAGCTTTTTTACCCGTTTTACAAAGTGTATTTCAATTTTAATAAATTTAAAATAAGTGAAGTTTATTATTTCATTGTGGCCTGTTATGAATTAATGAATGCAATTTGTAATATATTATAATCATATATTTTTTAAAGAAACATTCACATATGCTTAATTTCCCTCTTCGTGATGTGAGTATAATTAATTACAATATTAGTACGTATAAATCAATCAAAATATCTGGATACGAAAGTTTAATATACGTACGTATCCAGAAAGTTAAAACCCGATTTGCAAAATGTAAACATTAATTTCTAAATGGAGAAAAAGTTGAAAAGTAATATGTTACAAATCTATCAAAAGTATACGCTGGTGAGTCTAATAAAATTGGGTTTTCCTGATTTTCTTTAAGGGACCAACGGGGGCCTACCTAAATAAAATAGACAAAATAATCCAAATCATATAACCTTCTAATATATAATAATTTTATTTCTCTAAATATAATCCTTTGATGTAATCAGCTAAAAATAATATATGTAATTATTTTCTATATAACGACTATATAAAAGAACATGTCCGTAAACTATAAGAAATATGTATTTAAAATTTTGAAAAGACTGTTGTTTCGCTAAGTTGCAGAGACAAATTAAAAGAAGATTTTGCGAACTTTAGCTTTTAAAAAAACACTCAACACCCCCATTATTATCAACTTTATCCAATACACTAGTTCAGAGTGTTATTCTTTTTTATACATTAAAAACAAAAAATATTACGTTCATGTATGTTTTTGAGATTAGACAAATGTATAATATCCTCTGCGCGTCATGTTGTACTATCTATATCTGTTCATTATTTATATGGCGCGTCAGTATTTATAGTTCTAATTATAGTACACGTATTATGCAACTGTAACCGTGTGTGTGTAAACGCACTCTTACATTCTGCAACAACTGCATATTGTACGATGTTGTTTACTTTGTGTGAGTAAGACCACAGATCATATAATACTGTATATGTAGTAAGACTTTATCTTTTATTAAAAATGCGCGTTTTTTTATTTTTATTGCGCGTTGCATATAAATGCAGATGAACGTAATATATACATCATTATATTAAAATGTAGTTTCAAAATTGAATGTACTTAAATAAAATAACATTGGAACTATGATTTTTGTAAGGATAGAATCGGAACAAATCTATGTTGAATTATCTGTATAAGAATATTTGAATTTCTTTACTGATAAGACTATCAAGGTTACGTGTTACCTTCTAATCATTTTATTATCTATTACAGTAGTTACAATTATGATCTAAATTAAAACGACAAATAATATATTAATAGTCGAATACCGAATAATTATGACAGATCTGATAAATTATTATTTATTACATAACTTTGTAAATAAAGACATTTGGACTTATTATTGTTGACGCTTATGGGGTATAATATTATTTGTTTAATTACGTAAACAATAATTCAATTGAATGTAGTTAATGTCTTTCCATTACGGAGGTTTCCTCTCAGAGGCGGCGTTAGGCGTGGGCGACGTGGGCAACCGGGGCGCCTCGCGTATCGGAGGCGCCCCGGTTGCCCACGTCGCCCACGGCTTACGCCCCGTACTTAAAAGCCGTGAACGCGCCGAAAAGTCGCCATGAATCGATGCTATTGACATAAGTAAATATATTTTTATTCAGTGTAGGAATAGGGCCTCGCCAGGAGTACAACTTTGTTTCCAGCGAAAAAAAAGGTCAACCATTAAAGCAATGGCCTCGCAAAATGTATTTCTCCCACATAAAATTTAGGTTTCATAGTTTCTTTTCAACATTACAAAAAAGTTTTCCTCATTTATTAGTATAGATTTTGTTACATCAAAATTTAACAAATACTAACCTATTGGCAGGTTAAGCCATAGCGTTATTATTTTATTATGTACCTTTGTGTTTCAGAGCATTATGAAAGCGTAAGGATAATAGCACACTTTCCCACGGGCCAATCCTAGCCAATCCCATTTTCACAATAGTTGAACAGTTTTCACACTATCGTTGTGGGTGATTGGTCATGAAAGAATCCCGTTAAGCTGTCACCAGATGAATGGATTTCCGCATTCGGTTAAATGAAACTGATCGTTTCGAGTCGGACTTTCGCTACTTTTGTCATATCTAACTGAAACTGGTTGAGACAAAACAGTTAGAATAAACTAACTTACTTAGTATATGTGATACGACATAGCGCCTTTATGGAAGCTTATCATAAATCCACTACTTTATGAACAACCTGTTCAATTGTTAAGGAAACAAATATGAACTTACTAGTTTTCTACCCATGCTTGAATATAAAGACCATATTTTATAGAAAAATAATAAGTCCATATACTGCGAAAATAAAAAACGGTATTAAGAACTTTATTTTTGAAAGTCAGGTTATATTAAATTTTTATATGTGTCCAGACATCATGGATAAACAGTAATTATAATATGCATATAAAATATTACTATCAACATTAGAATGGCTTATCTGCATGTTGACCTATTTGCTTTTTATAAAAACGAATGTCATTTTACAACCGAGGACATTTCCTCGTCCATTATTGTAAACAAGTTAATCGCAATATTAATTTCTATTATATCTTAGCTGGTGTTCTTTAAAAATGAACTCTAAATCTAATTAATTAAATATATATGCTGGGATAGCCCAGTAGCTAGAACGCGTGATTCTTAACCGAAGATTATATTTATCTCATGATTGGTGGTAAACGAAAATATCGTAAAGAAACCTGCATGCGCCTGGTTTAAATCTACCGCATGGCAATCTCCAAATCACCCAATCGCATTGGTGGAATGAGGTCTAAACATTCTTCTCCAAAGGAAAGGAGGCCTTAGGCAAGCAGTGGGATATTTAGTACTTTTTATAGTAATAATATATTCGTTATATATTATTACTAGGACGTCGCCTGCGACTTCGTCCACGAAAATTTAAAAACTATTATTTAACGTAAATACGTAAATTAGTTATTTAGTTAATAGACTAAAGTAGACAGTTTCAGTTTGTTTAAATTGTGACATATTTCTTACTTAGAGGATTTTTATAGCCGTCATAACTTTTAAGCAAAAAGTCCGAACCGAATAATTTAAAGTGGAATTTACACGTACATACAACCTTAATTATCAAATCACTTCGATGACTAAGGAATTATATAATGATACCAATATCACCTTTTTGTGTTTAATCGTAAGAAACAAACGTACAAACAAACAAAACATCAAATCATTCCTCTTTATTATATTAGTATAGATTACAAACAAATAAAGAGCGGAGTGGACCCGATGGACATGTATTATGGAAGGACCAAAATTCGAATAAGCGTTATTTTAATTTTTATCTGCTTAATATTTATTTCGTAAGCAATTTACCAACGCCGATTTTGCTTCAGCAAAACCTCGTATGTCGTAAAAAAATATGCTGCAATAGCCGCTTTAAGTCGTGAATTTAAAAAAAAACACTGCCATGTTAATGAAAACAAATGAATGAGATATTTGTCTCGTTGTATAAAGACTTATTTAAGTAAAATCGTTGATTCTCTGCGATAAGAGCAAAAGTATAGTAATTATAAATCGCGTCCTTTGGACGCACACAGTGATTTCACGGCACAGATAACTGTATAAAATTTAGTCTGTGTCATTACTCAGAATTGCTCTGACGAGGACATCGGTCAGTCACAAAGGACAGGAAATGGACATCCGCTTTCCATCGGCACAATTTTTGGAAACGCCAAAATTTTTTTTTACTACGGGCCTCGTGCTTTTGTTATGTAGATTTTAATTTTATTTTATTTTCATTGTTATTTAAACAGTACATGAATCATCTTGTGCTTCCCACTTAAGTTTGTCTATTTCATGATTTCTATACAAAATATATAACTCGTTGAAATAATACGAAACATGTAGTCGCAAAATCTTCGAAACATGACTAACATAACACAAGATTCTATTTATGGCAAGATTAAAGTTATAGAGAAATTAAACTTAATTTTTTCTCCAATGGTCTAATTTGAACTAATTTAAATTGCTTGCGGTTGTAAAAATCAAAACTTATACTTTGTTCTGCGCAACTGTGATTGCGAATTGCGAAACGACACTGTGGTTGTAATATTAATTTAACTGTACAATTCTATAAAAAGTATATTAAATATCTTATTATAAGTAAATACTAATATTTTTGTCGTATATTTTTTAGCGATTATTTCCCTCGGTTTCTAAACGATATTCATTGTCTTAATCTATGTTTTATTGCTTCTCTTTTTAGTCAAATAATGAAATATAAGTATATAAAAAGGTATCAATCGATTTTACTTTGATATAAAGACATATATTGTTCAACAATAATTCACTTTTTAATGTGGGGAAAATATTTTTATATAACGGTTAAAACAAAACACTAGCATATAATGCATATCTTATTGGCTTTAAAAATAGTAATTAACATAAAATATAAGGTATATAACATAAAATATAATAAATCCACTCTAATCGATCGTTATAAATGAAGTATTTCTTTAGACATGTCATGACCACGCTGTAAATAGACAAGTGCGTTGAGCAATATAATGTACATTTTAAGCGTCTTCGAAACGAAAGAGCTAGGTTTTTTGTATATGTACTTCGATATCTTCATTAGCTGTTAACCGATTTTAATATATTATTTTTTATCCGATGGATCTGTAATGATGGATCCTGTAGGTAGAAAATCCTTAGAGCGGAATAAAGGTAGAATACCAATGGATTTGTCATTTATTCTGTGTAATTGTGCGTCAAAAGTTTCAACCTAAGTTATTGTAAGCCAAAGTTAAAATTAATAAACTATCTTCATCGTACTTAAAAATATTACCTTACTATATGTGTTTATTTCTGAAGTTGGTTTATATGTTTTTATTTTTATACTAAATATTTCAAAAGCGAGCGACCCGTTAGTTATACCTACTGGATAAAGCTTTTTTCAAACTTGTATGCAAGTTGACTATCAGAATTTGTATCGCGTATTTAATATAACGGTATCATTTACCAACTTAAATGTCAATAGTTATCAAAGGTTAACAGTACTTTAATTGTAGCTATCCAATGCATATTTTCTATTCGAGTTAAATATCTAAATAAGCGATCCTTTGTTGGTCATATGATATGTCAATAATAAATGGCAAATACAACGACAATCATTATTTTCATTGCGATATCATTCTGATAAATTTGATTGCTTTTGAATCCCGCTATTTTGTTATACTTTCTATTATAATTTTAACATAATGATAATATATCATTGCCATTGGTTTTAATAAAAAAAAACAGTTTTGTTTTGAAATTATTTAGCTGTCAGATATATTTCTAATTCTCTTTTGTATTTATAGGATCGAAATAATTTTGTATTCTATATGTGTTTTAAATAATACATTTTATTTTATAGCTGAATATTAACAATGTTTCTTTCGTTTTGCACAAATTGTTAATTCTGTTTTATTTTTGTTTATTTTAAGCATGTAGTTAATATGACCGTGTAGCAATATTTGCATAGCACACACCGACAAGCTACTACTTTGGTAGCTAATTAGCAAATAACGAGCCTATGGTCAGAATATTTGGTATTCAAATTATAATGTTGTGTTTTATACATATATACATGTGAACACATCTTCTCTGTTTTCGTTATTAATATATTATCTGTACAATTCAATTGTTTTTTTTATACCATAGTCTATACATAGTGACATACGTGGCTCTTATGATTTTCTGAGCAATCATAATCTATGTACCCTAGCTATATTGTGTACAGCTAAATATTTATTCAACCTTGCTCCCGATTGTCTCTGCACATTCATTATGTGCAGCCAACCGATGATTTATACTCATAGTGGTCTAGTATACTACGCAGAAAATTAGTAATGATTTCATCAATTTTCCAAATGATATGGATGTAATTTTTTACCTAGTTTATTTACGGTAACATACACGCGCCTGAAATAAATATATACAATTTATTTTTGCAACTTGACCAAGGGATTACTATAATATACATACTTATATATTTTTCATTAAGCGGAGCACAAGTTATATTAATATATTTGTTATTTATTTTCAGTATTTTGTTAAATATTATTAAATCAAACAATTGATCGTGATATAGTACTAGAAATAATCTTGTTTTCAACGTTATCTGGTGACACTGTTTAAACATCGATTGTCAGGATGTTTTTAAGTAAACATGTTTTTTTCTACACATTGTTTTCGTACAATAACCTTAATTGCATTTTATCTTTTTCTAAAATGCCATAACATTGACTTAATACATGAAAAGTAAACTATTACCTACATGGCAGTATATGCAGGTGCAGATACACATTTTTTTATAAATTGAAATAAAGAATTCAAAATATCGCCTGTGTCATAAATCTTTTTAAGAGAATACCAAGATTCACTGAGTATATTAAGTAGGTACAAAGTACAAATCTAGTATCCATGCAAACGAAATATTTGTACAGAGATTACCACAAATGCCGTGTACATCATTAAAAGGATGTTTATGAGTAAGACTTAAGTCTACAAATAAAGAAAATTGAAGTTTGTAGTTTTAAAATAACTGCCTGTTTTTGAGTTAATATGACTATTTGTGAGTTATGCGCCATTAAAAAAACTTAAATATATAATGTGTATAATTTATTTATGGGATAATGACAATAAGAAGAAGTATTATATAACTCCGTTAGATTTTCGTCACAAACTGAGTTCCACGCTGGCGAAGCCGCAGGTTTTCCTCGTAATAAATGAATGATTGCATCATATTAAGTTTGTTAACTTAATGCTTTCTATTTGCATAAAGGGCCTTATGCAGGGTCGGTGACGTGGGGAACAGCATCCAGCAGGAAGATGAAGCCGCGGGGGGCGAGCGTCATGCACGCCTTCACTGCTCTCACCATGTTAACAATGGCTAATGGTAATAACCAACATTTCTATATATACCTAACGTTTGTTTTGGAACAAAAATATAAATAAATATTACAGAAAATTATATATAAATATATATGTTTTCTTTTAGCTCAAACAACATGTAACCAAGGAATGGGACGAGTAATGTACGAGAGATTACCGAATCAACAGCTTCACGGTTTCGACGACGATGTTGTATGTATTGCTAGTTTCAAAAGAAAATCTATCAATCTTTGTAAAATTTTCTTTTTAAATAAAAAAACAATCCTTTTAAAATTGATTTCATTTCAGATACGAGAAACAGCGCCACCCTTTCGCGTTCTAGAAAAATGTCAGGATCTATGTTTACGTGATCGTTCCGGTAATAGTTTGGTCAGGACTTGTAACTCAATCGATTTCCAACCGGGCGCTCGAATAGCCGCTTTCAGCCCTGAACCAGAATACGAAGAATCCACGTGCTACTTGACAAGGGAACAAGCGGCGCCTGAAGGAATTGGTACACTTATGATTGTTCCAAACAGCGTACATTTCAACGAAATTTGCTTGACATGTAAGTTGTTTTTTTCTTAATTTTGGAACTTGGCAAAGGAAATGTGTTCTTTATATATTCCTTTACTGTCGTTCAAAGTTCAATAACTTTTTTAATATTGCAAATAAATGGTTTATTTACGCGTTAACTGCAGCATATCGCCCTGTATGTACAAATAGGAGTCCGTTTACCTCTTATAGTTATGTTTTAAACCAAACAAGGATATTTTACTGTGTTGCAAATATTTGATATAAATAAAATACGATTTATTTGTGATGACATTTTGATGGCATAAATCCAATATTTTAATAATAGCCGCTAACGTTTGATGTTTTTTTTTTTTATTGTATACTTTGGCGGACGAGCATATGGGCCACCTGATGGTAAGTGGTCACCATCGCCCATAGACAATGGCATTGTAAGAAATGTTAACCATCTCTTACATTGCCAACGCGCCACCAACCTTGGGAACTAAGATGTTATGTCCCTTGTGCCTGTAGTTACACTGGCTCACTCACCCTTCAAACCGGAACACAACAATACCAAGTACTGCTGTTTTGCGGTAGAATATCTGATGAGTGGGTGGTACCTACCCAGACGAGCTTGCACAAAGCTCTACCACCGAGTAAACAGGTTATCAGTTTTACAGATTATCAGTGTTACAGGTTATCAGTTTAATTATAAGCTATGAGTTCTGTAACGATACCTATAATAAGAGTACAATAACCATTGTTCGTTTCCACTGGTGTCAATTGTTGCATTTTGAGCACATGCGTAAGAAATATTCACCCTAGAAACATAACGTTTGATTTATTATTTTAACGTTTGATCGAATTTTATTAATTTAATAGTTAGCTTTACTTATTTTAGTATATTACTTTAAAAAGTATTTTGTATAAATTAAATATTATTCCATTTTTAGCCATACTTTTTTACATGACATATTTGATAGCTTCTTTTCATTTGTCACCGTGATGTTTCATGTGCATTAAATAAATTGAATTTCTTTCTTTTATTTTTAGCTAACCGACCGGAACGTGAATGTCCTTCTCGTCGTTATGTTTTCGAGCGTCATGCGCGTAAGCGTCTAAAGCTTCCACCGTCAGACTTGAAAGAAATCATGGTAGCAAATAGAACAGAATGTGAGGATAAATGCCTGGGCGAATTTAGTTTCGTTTGTAGATCCGCTACATATGACTCCGCGTTAAGAACTTGTTCTTTGAGTCGATTTACTAGAAGGACTCATCCCGAACTTCTAGAAGATGATCACAACGCCGATTATTTGGAAAATACTTGTTTGAATGGTAAAATAATATTTATATTGATTATAATGTAAAACTTTATTTATATCGTATATTTTAATATATTTGTTTGCCACAGCTGAACGTCGGTGTGACGGCTTAGCCGTTTTTATCAAAGAAGAAAATAAAAGACTCGGTGGACCATTTGAAGCGGATGTATTCTCGAACATGACATTGGATGAATGTCAAGCGATGTGCGTCCGCGCTGAAAAGTAAGTGAGATTCTTTAATCCGTTAGTATTCAAAAGTTTGGTTTTCACGTAAAATTCGTGATATTACAGATACTTTTGTCGTTCCATTGAACACGACGCAATGACGAAGCAGTGCGTTCTCTCTGAAGAAGATTCAGTCTCCCAAAAAGACGACGTGACTGTCAGCGCGTCGCCTACGCATCATTTCTACGATCTCGTCTGTTTAGATAATCGTAAGTATTCAAGTTGTTATCTCAATGTAGAACATTGTTTCCGTAAACATATTGATTTGTTAGTTGGGTACAGATTTATAAATAGAATAAATATCGTAATACTATAATATCTGACGTATATCTGACTGCTTTTATGAATTCATGTTTAATAGTGATAAAAATTTAAACTTTAGGTCAATATATGAAATAAATACTTTCTATTCTGGCGAATGGAATAAGTTCTAGGCTCTATAATAGGTTCTATATGTTGGGTATATTGCGTAGTAATTTACTGGGTTGACTATTGACACTACGATTCTCGCGAAAGGACTCATGGTCTCATATTAATAGTGAGCACTGCAATATTGGGTTTATATAACATGAAACCACAATAAGGTTTTCTCTCGCAATGATTAGTCTCTCATCGGGTGACAGCTCGCGGGACCGAGTACCCGGACAACAGTGTGACGTCACACTTGTTCTCGCCGGGCCGGAGACCAGACACTGCCTTCCAGAGGTACAGGAACAGTCGTATAACCGGAGAATTCCATTCGGAGATCACAGGACGATCGCTCAGCGAATGCCTGGACGAATGTTTGAGGCAAACGAGCTTCCAATGCAGGTGAGAAACTGAATCTTATTAAAACTTATTAAATATACTATTTATAAATACTTAAACTTTTTTAACTATCAACGTATGCAGCTAAAACTTTTGAATGAAAGCTTTTTCTTCGTTTTATTCAAAAATTTCGATCGGACGCTAAAAATAACAACTTTAGAAAATTAAATCAACAAAAAATTGAGTAAATTTCTTCATTTGTGCTTAAAGTGGTAGATTGCCACCTTGAATTTAGAGTGCGAGTGACATATAATAAGAGCACGAAAACATTTTGAATGCTATATCTACTATTATCTTAAAGCTCAACGAAATTTATGAAGTAAACTTTTATGAGAAACTGACTTTGGAAGGCTTTGATTGAGTTCCTTATCCAGAAGAATACATAATTATATGTACAGCAATCAAAAGCAGGAGTCTCTTGTCTATTCCGTGATAGATTTTTTTATAGACAAATACCACTTAGATTAAAAATGTAGAGCTTTATCGGTCAACCGTAATTGCTAATTAGTATGTAACTGCGACTCGTATTATATAGTTATTTACCTCAACACAGTCACACATTGCTTTATCATTTTAACATATTGTAAACAGAAGTTTAGTTGACTATTATTATCATATTGTATAAATATATACAACAGAATGTGCTCATAATACGACATTGTCAATAAGGGTGCTATGTTACTATCAAAATCAAGTACAAACGGCGTGTGCATATGAGTACTTTTTTATCACGTGAGCTATGATTGGTCAAGACTTTTAACACGTTTATTATGTATGTTAAAATGTAAAATTCGAACTTTTAAATATTTTATTTAAAGTCTTATTTCGTACTCTGTGGTTGAAATTTCCTCATACTTTAAGAACGTAATTTTAAGACCTGTTTTAATGTATGTGATGTTATTTGTATAGATTAGTACCGTTTTAATTCTTAGTATTTAGTATCAGACGAATGTTTTTTTTATTGTATTATTAATTTATGAAATGTCGGAATCCAGGCGTATATATTCTTATTTTAGCCTGATATTTTATAAAACATTATTTAACAAATTACAATAATTAAAATAAATGTATAATAATATTATTAAATTTCTGAATAACATATCAGCATATATTGTCTAATAGGATTTTTATTTTATCTGAAAACCTGTATCAGAAACTTAATAACTGTGGTATCTTCTTTATTTTTTTAAGAGGTAAAAATCATTAATCAAATGGAAGGAAGTGGACGCTCATAATAATGATATTTTATGGCTTATAATAATTTATGCCTTAAATTAATAATACAATGAAAAAGACTCAACATTGAAAAATAATCAACATCAAACATTTATGGAATTGACAACACTATTAATGTTCATTATTATCTGAACGAACATGTTTTTTTTAACAATTTAAGTTATATTAAAAAAACATATACATATCGAGAAAGTTCATTGAACGATAACGAATGACACATATTTAGTATCTTACTCTCGATCTTTCGAATATACTTTGTATAAAGTATAAACAAAGAAACATCAAAGACATTTGTTTTGAAGACTATAATAAATAAATAAAAAATATATTTTTTGCTTTACAAAAAAACACAGATATTGGCAAAAAAACATAAATTTTGCATGCCAGTGCTGACGCACAGACTAAAAAACAGATGATAAAAAATGCACACGTAATGCACATGATGGCAGAATGAAACTATATTCTTATCATTATTATATTTTGATTAAAATAAACTTGTTTATCTATAATTCATAATAATAATATAATAATAATAATAATACTTTGTTGTTATCCATTGCATACTATTATAAAAAGTAGTAAATAACCGTGCGATTTGGATTATTAAGTTGTTTTTTGTGCAATTAATTATTAAGTAGACAAATATTGCGGACGATATACATATATGATAAAAACGGAGTTTTGAGATTATAGCCTGCCTGTCAAAATCTCACACATCATTAATGCGCTAGCAATATGTAGGAATTAAGACGTTGTACCTGTGCCTATGTCGTGGAAAAAGACGTTAAGCCCCTTTTTCAATTATTATTTAGAAATATAATTTAGGACTAAATTTTTATTTGTGCCGAGCGTACGGGGCGGGTTGCAGAAGAAAATTATGTCTCTTCTATTTAAAATAATAAAATACAATATTTGTTACATCAGGTCAGCGGTATACAGCGACCGCGCGAGGACCTGCAGACTCAGCAGATACAACCAGAAAGACGGAATGCGTTTATTGTACGATCCTGACTTCGATTATTATGAAAACCTTATGCGTAAGTATTTTACTTAAGTAAAATTTTTTAATCAAACGGAGCAAAATTTATAAAAAAAAAATAACAATTACATATACACACATAATAAAATATTTTCTAATAAAATAACAATTACTATTGATAATATGTAATTAATAAATTATATAAAAAAATACCTGTAATAAATATTGAAAAAAAAAGTTTTTTAAACATGAGTTGCTATAATTGTGATAAATTACAACTACTATCATCGAAGATATACAAAATTTTACAAGACTGTTTTATGTTAACAGTCGAATAAACACAACCTCTTAACAATAACAAAAATAGATGCAAACTACGTCTTATATATAGAAAAGATCATGTATTCAAGCGGAAGATATCAATAAAGAAGCCACCGTCAACCGTAATACTATAAAAAGTCATAATAAAGTCCAATATACATCTGTAAGTGGTCAATTGGCACATTGAACCCGTGAAGGTTAATATTAAGATGCAGATTAACAATAAAAGGTCTTTAAAGAAGAATTTGTCATAGTAAATGAAAAATTTGTGACAATAAAGTCGTTTCCAATTTAAACCAGTATTCCAACCGACCTAAATAGATTATTTTCTCTCTCTCCTTGGCATTTATTATTTCCATCTGATGGTGGGGTCTGCGTTTTTTGATTTTTCTCCTCCACTTCGCTCTATCGGACGCGTCCTCGTCGGAGACATTGCAGGAACTTAGATTAACTAAATATATTATTTTATATATTTTAATTTGTTCATTTATATAATTTGAAATTCAATCTTCGAAATCTTTCAATTTTTTCTATTTTTTTTATTAAATAAAAACTATTATCATTCCTACTTTACGCGACTTTAAAACCTACGTTCAAACACAAAAAACGTCCAGTCCTTTCCTGTGAATAACACCATTATATTATTATTCTGTTAGATCAACTAGTTAGTGGAGAGAACGAGGGCGGTGGTTCTGGAGGTGGATCAAAATCTACTTGGGGTACAAATTCATCAGGTTCGATTAGATGCATGACGTAAAATATCTCACGAAATTTTGTATGTAGTGTATTGCATTGTCTATGAATTGTCTATGAATTTTTGGTAACGATAATTCGTCACGGTATGAATATATGCATGACTGTAGTAGTATTTTTCGAATTATGATGTTTGATACTCATTGATTAAATTATTTTTTGTACATTTTTCACGAACGTATGTACCTAGGTTGGTTGCGGGTATGCCAAATATTCGTCACAATCGTTCGATTTTTTAATTGAACTACAAATCTTCTATATAAATTATATTATTAATGTTTTAGCGGTTTTACATATGAATGTTGTTTAGGGGTGTGCCGTGTCTTTTTCTGTGGAATATTCATCAGTAGAACAGAACAGAAAAAGAGAAAATGAAACACTCGTTAAATAATGTTTAATAAGTAATGATTTTTTAAAGGATTGTTAAACGTATTTAATTTAAATGTATTTAGTTTTAATGACATTCAGAATATATTAAAATACGTTTAACAAATGCTAGATGGGTTTGTATATAAAATATCGTAATGTGGAATTTGTATGTAGTAAATATAATGATTTGTAGAAGTAGTTAGTTACTAGAAAATAGTAGTTTATATTTAACCATTTTTGTAGGTTTAGTTGACTAATATCCATAAGCAATCTTGAATTCCTACTAATTTTTTAATTGATTTTTAAGGTGGTAGCAATGGCGGAGATCGAGACAGATATCCGCCTGGCGTAGACCGCTATCCGGATGACGATCGCTACTACGAGGACGATCGCTACCCATCTCGGCCGGACCGCTATCCACCAGATGACCGGTACCCGGTCGGCCCTGATTCCTACCCTGATAGATATCCCGGTGATCGTGACCGGTATCCAGTAGACAGATATCCGGATGATAGATATCCACCTGGTGTCGGACCGGATCGTTACCCGACGGATCGTTACCCACCTCCAAACGACCGGTACCCACCAGGCGTTGATAGATATCCAGGTGGAAGGTACCCAATAGGAGACCGATACCCAAGTGACGGAGGACGGTTTCCTCCTTATGATCCTCCCAATGACATAAGTAGATATCCAGTTCCCGAACGATATCCTGTCAGTAGGTACCCAATTGACGTTTACCCTGACAGATTTACCCCGGATCGCTATCCCAATGACAGATACCCGATCCCTGACAGAGGAAGGTATCCTCGACCCTGGTATAACAGATATCCTGAGAGATTTGATCAGGATCGCTACCCTGCTACGAACGATCTGGGTCGGTACCCGTTCAGTCGTTATCCGGTTGGTGTGAACCGTGACCCAATACCTCTGGGTGGTGACCGTTATCCTGATCTATATGATAAATATCCGCCGACCGGATCGTCATATCCTGGTAAGCATAAATGTACCTTTTAGGTTAAAATATGTTTATATCATTCTAGCCATGATATTTCTGAACAGGTTACGGACGCGGCGGTTATTATGGTTCAGATTATCCTACAGGCGATCGATTCCCCGCCGGTGACCGGTTCCCCGATAGAGGTGTTCGTCCTGGCCCTGACAGGTACATTGATGACCAGCTGACCATGCTACAACTCTGATAAAAATGAGTACTATTTTAAAATATGTTTTTTAATAGGTATCCCGTAGAGCCAAGACCTACATTTGGAATAAGAAGACCTGTGGAGAGGCCAGGTGGTTATCGTGGTAGTTATCCTTCACAAGGCTTGGATCGACCTATCGGTGAGTTTCTATATATTTCAATGATAACTTTAATAGCTTTTATTTTTTTATTATATAGGTAGGTGGACGATCATATGGGCCACCTGATGGAAAATGGTCGCCAACGCCCATAGACAATGGCATTGTAAGAAATGTTAACCATCGCTTACATCGCCAATGCGCCACCAACCTTGGGAACTAAGGTGTTATGTCCCTTGTGTCTGTAATTACACTGGCTCACTCACCCTTCAAACCGGAACACAACAATACAAAGTATTGCTGTTTTGCGGTAGAATATCTGACGAGTGGGTGGTACCTACCCAGACGAGCTTGCACAAAGCTCTACCACCAAGTAAATTAATTAATTATAGTGTTACAAAATTACAAATTGTTATAATTGATCAATATTTCTGTATTTTATTTATGTATTTTTACCATAGTGTTATAACAAATCATTGTTTTTATTAGTTATATTTATTATAATTTATATACAAAATACTAAAAGCTATACGATATTTTAGGAGGAGGCGGTTACGGTGGATATGAACCAGATGGACCGATTGGGCCGATTGGTGGTCCAGTGAATATTCCAATTGGTAATGGCATCGGGGGATCTATAGGCGGTCCTGTGGGTGGTCCGATCGGACCATCAATTGGTGGTCCACTTGGTAGCCCAATCGGTGGACCCATCGGTGGTCCTATAGGTGGAAGACCGCCTATAGGTCAAAGACCTTGGCAAGGATCGAGATGTGAAGAGGACAGTTTTAGACAAGTCGGTCGGCAACGCATGCAGAGGCGATTCGTACGGCGTTTCACAACCGCTCAGTCTTTGGCGCATTGCCAAAGAGAATGTATTGAAGCGAGAGACTTTATCTGTCGGTCATTCAACTACAGGTACATATAAAAGACTTGTAGCTACCTATAATGTAAATTACTTTTTTATTTCGGTTCTAGAGTTATAAATAAAATAGTAATTGATATAATTATTGATTCTAAATATTCAAGTAAGTTCTAACACATTTGAATCTTGATGTTACAGGATTAAATTGACTGTTAAGCTAACAACGTTTCGGAACGTAGTATATACATACCGAAATAACCGGAATAAAACTCATCTCATATCACTCTTTATCAAAGACTTTATATCCTTAAATTTATGCCCTTTATTTAATTTATCATAAATCGTTCAAAAGCTTAGTTCGAAGCGATCTATTATTGTATTTAAATTAATTAGTTTTGAAATGACTTAAACTATAATAACTAAATATACTATTTGTTTACATTATGACTAATGCGAGATATTTATAGAGATGTGGGTTACGGAGCGGAGCCACGCGATAACTGTGAACTGAGCGACCGCGACACACGAGAACTTGACGCGGCCAATCCGGCGCACTTCGATAACACGGCCAACGAATACGACTTCTACGAGAGAGCTCTTGGAAGAATCGCTGATGACTGTCTAGATGGTAATCAAAATAATTGCTAAAATTTCATTGAAGTTTGTATCGAACGGCATATATCAAAGAGTCCTGTACATTTTCAGAATCATATCAGCATAATTGAAAGAGGACATGTTTAACAATAATTTCCAATCAAAATATTCACGATTACGTTTTCTATACATGGTTAATCTTACTTTATCTAATTCAGATCAATCATGTTTGGCTTTAATGATTACAGACAGTTCTATTACTCGGCAAACCTACTCAACGACATATATTTTTTACTATTTCAAACCAGTCTAGAGCTTATCCACTTGTACAGTAATACGGGTTACCGCAAAACGTACGTCTTTTTTTCATGCATATCGAAATAGGTATTTGAACTCTCTAATTCTATCGGATTGCTGCCCTATAGGATTATGATAGTAAGTGTACTTGTGCTTACACATACACTGAAATGGGCTGGGAAGACTTATTGTCTCTTATAACTGTAGATGCATAATCCTTTTACAACTCAAGATAAGCATTTAATAATGGTGTAATCCTCTTCAAAATACATTTAATAATTTAGAATAAGATAGCGAAGAAGCGGACGTATAGGTACATGAAAAGTCATTCAATGATGAGGATTACTAAATAATAAGAGTATTGAATAGAAATTACCTACAAGTCAATGCCAATTCCAAACCAGAAACAAGCAGCGTGACTTGATCGCGAAAACGAGTAAACTTGAATGGACAAATGATTTTATTTCCAGTGTCCCAGGTTTGTAACGAGGATGGAATGGAATTCACGTTGAGATTACCAGAAGGTTTCTATGGACGAATGTATACGTACGGTTTCTATGATCGATGTTTCTTCCGCGGTAATGGCGGCGTTGTTAATGCGCTGAGGATTTCTGGAGCACATGGCTACCCTGAATGTGGAACTCAACGGGTATGAATTATTTTTATAATATTAAAATGCGAAATGTATATTTTTTTATCATGTTTCAATGACAGAACAGAATAGAACAGAAAAGAAGATTTTTATATTTGAAATGAGAACTTACAATTTCAGTATGGGGATACCATGACCAATATCGTCGTTGTTCAATTTAGTGACAACGTTCAGACCTCGAGAGACAAACGCTTCAATTTAACCTGCTTGTTTAGAGGACCAGCCGAAGCGGTCGTAACTTCGAATTACATTGGAGCTGGGTGAGATGTTTGTTCAAATGTACCGTGTCTATTTGAAATGAATATGTTTAAAATTGATTCGCTGAAATTGAAGAGGAAATCATTGTTAAATATATAAACATTTCAAGTAGACGCAAGCGTTTTGTATGTTCGTATTAACAGTTAACAGATTGCGTGATTTAAAGTTGAGCGTGTCTAGTTATTTAGGGTAATGTTTCTAGTATTCCTTGAGTGGAAAGTTTATGAGTCTGGGTTTAAGGTTTCTGAGAAGTGTTTATTTGACGCGTGATTTTACGCTTATCTGATTTGTTTGTGTGCGATTGGATTTTTTTGTTGTCTGTTCCAGGTAGTTAGCTTAATTTTCATTTCTAGTGCTAGGTATTTAGGTTTGTTTACTTGTGTGGGTCTATTTTATTTTGATTTTGAGTGCTGTTATAAAACTAACAGCTACTAACGAAAAACTTTGAAAGGAGTCTTCGAATTTTTTTTCTCGGCTGTATGTATTTTTGTTAATGTAAAAATCTAAATAGAGGATTTCTTTCAAAGTTACCGACCTGATCCATAGTAAACATATTTAAAGTCTAACCATAGTTTCGGGCACGACTTGGTTGACAGATCTGGGAGTCCGATACCGATCGAGTATCTACCGGAGGAGAGTTCACTGAACTCGAAGGTCCGCTTGTTGATATTGTACCAAGGCCGACCGACGACAACCATAGCCGTGGGGGATCCTCTCACGTTCAGGCTTGAAGCACAGGACGGGTATAACTATGCTACGGACATTTTTGCTACCAACGTGATCGCACGTGATCCATACTCGGGACGTTCAGTACAACTTATTGACAGAGTTGGGTGAGTAATAAATTATTGAACTTAACTTTTTCTTAATGATTATATATTGTGTACTGTGTATACAAAATTTATTAACATATTGCGCAAATGTTAATCAATCCGAAATTCACATTTAACATTGTTTTCATTTCATATTAATATTTTATAGAAGTAAAATACATTTTGCTACTTTGTATTATGTAATTTCGTTCTTTATTATTTTATTCAAAATCATCGAAATGTCCGTATTATACCAGGTGCCCAGTAGACCCTGACGTGTTCCCAGAGTTAGACAAAGGTCGTAGCGGCGATTCCCTCGAAGCAAGGTTCAATGCTTTCAAGATACCTGAATCGAACTTCTTAGTATTTGAAGCTACAGTAAGAACTTGTCGAGATGGCTGCCAGCCGGTGAGTAAAGTCATATTTAATTTATCTGGTGGTAGAGCTTTGTGCAACCTCGTCTGGCTAGGTACCACCCACTCATCAGATATTCTACCGCAAAATAGCAGTACTTTGTATTGTTGTGTTCCGGTTTGAAGGGTGAGTGAGCCAGTGTAATTACCAAGGTTGGTGGCGCATTGGAGATGTAAGCGATGGTTAACACCTCGTACAATGCCAATGTCTATGGGCGTATGGGGTATACGTTGGTGACCACTTACCATCAGGTGGCCCATACGCTAGTTCGACTTCCTACGCCACAAAAAAAAATACAAATATTTAACCAACCATTTGAAATTAATTGATTTGAGCTAAACTGTTATGAAATTTACACATTTTAAGGATACAATTAGTTGGATTCTTTGATTTTTATAATGGTTCTTTCACCTCTTATGCCTAATCCTCGTACAAATTGTATATGCGTGTACACATTAACACTTTACATTTAAATTCTGTTTAGCCGTTTCTATTAAATTATAAGGAAGTCAAAGCACAGACGGATCTTTTTTTTAAAATGGTGTTGGTAAATCTAGGTACAGATTATATTGCAACACGAGTTTTTCAAATTTATTCATGTTTTAAATATATACTGAGAATAATCGGTTACAAGCTAAGTAGCTACGTATGTACTTCTTCGAAACAATAGTTGCCTACGCGATCGTGTTTCAAAAGCAAAAGATATCTGTAATCAAATTACTTATTACGTATATAATAATCTTTTAATCACCTTATAACTTGTATATAGTTTAATCTTAATACGTATGAATATATACAAAATGAATGTTTGTTTCAAGTTGATAATAGTAATTACGTCAATGGATCTTTATAAAAAATTGCTATGTTATCATATCATAATAGCTAAGGTTAGGGTTGAGCGTGGGTTATCTATACCTTAACGTCTATATTTGTTCAACTAATCGGCGAATTACCATTACATGTTTGCACATTTCTAATAATAACAACTGATTATTTTAATAACGATTTCAAACTTTGTCGATGCTATCAACTAACGATCGCCCTTACTTGTTATCTATACTAATATAACTCTTACTTCTCTTTAGAATAAGATTTTTTTTCTTTTTATTGCTTCATTGAAAACAAAATTTATTTAATAATTAGGTTATTACATGCGTGAGGCTTAAAATTAATTTTTTAAAATGTGAAAAATATTGACTTAGCACATATATAAATATCTACAGGCATATTGTCCAAGTCACACTGGAAGATCAGAGCCATCGTTCGGTCGCCGACGAAGAGATACAAACTCCACCGAGACTGAAGATAATATCGCAGTCAAAGAAGATGACAAAGCGAACAAAACTGATAACAAAAGCGAAGCGTCAGTTTTCAAAGTATCATATGAAGAGGCAAGCGTTGATAAGTATTTGAAAGATGAAGTTGAAACACCAAGTCACGTGAGAAAGATGATTGAGGTAAATCGAAAAGGAATTATTTAGACAAAATTCTATTAGATTTATAAGATACAGCCTTACCTCTATTACGTTGATAACTGATGTCTTTAGATAAATAAAAGGTTAGACAATCTTAAAAAATATCAATTGTATAGGTTTAACAATTTAATAAACATTTATTTCCTTACTTAAATATTTACTCATAAAATTAAAAATATCAGTTTTACAAATCAATCAGTGGTGTTGGCAAGGATCTGTCGCAACAGAGTATTCGACGATACAAACGGAACGAAGTTCAATCGGTGTACCAAATGGTTCCTTTTCGATCACAAGGTGTTCGACAACCGCAACGAGCTGATCGAGGAGAACGGCGCAGCGGACTCCGCGCCGGTGGTGGCGGCGGCGGGCGTGTGCGTGTCGCCGCAGCACTACCGCGCGCTGCTCGTGGCGCTCTGCGTGCTGCTGTCGCTGCTGCTGGCCATGCTCACTGTTGCGCTCTATATATACAAGTGAGTCGGTCGAAATTCGTATGCTATACCTATACTTTTACTGACAAGAGTTGCTCGGGTAAGATCTAACGGATATCGAAATGATGCTCAATGAGGAATATCTCTCGGATAGGATCCGTAGGAGTGGATATCGAACATATGCTAATAAGGAATAGGTCAACAACAAGAGGTGTTTTTTAGATAAATCTGAATTAGTTTTACCAACACCATGGCCGATGATTTCCATGTAAAAAATCGATTACTTTGGAATACCCAGTAGGATACATAGTGGGATACATGTTACTTTTTCTTTGATGCCGCAGACCCGGTGGTCCTGGGTTCAATTCCCAGGTCGGGCCAATAAGTAGTTATTGGATTTTGCTCTCAGAAAATTCTCAGGAGCAGCGCGGAGTCTGGAAATTGGAAGCGTGTACACTCCCGTGTCTCGGAAAGCACGTAAAGCCGTCGGTCCTGCGCCTGAACTCTTTCCGGTCGTGTCGGATTGCCGTCCCATCGGGTTGCGAGAGCTAGCGAATAGAGAGTGCACCTGTGTTTGCGCACACACTTGTACACTATACTATCTCCTGCGCAGTTGGCTAATCTCTCATGAGATTGGCCGCCGTGGCCGAAATCGGTCTGGAGGACTATTATTGCTTTTGTTCGGTAACTGATCGGTGTCCGCGCAGACGCTACTGGCGCGTGGTGCGCAAGAACCTGCAGGTGTGCGCGCGCGACAGCGGCCCGCGCGCCGCCGCGCCTGTGCCGCCCCACGCGCGGCCCTCGCTCTTCTCCGCCTCGCATCTGCATAAACCCTTCTCGCTAAGGTAACGTCGTCCTCATATCTCATCGTCAGCCTTATAAAAGGCATCGCCATTTTAACAATGGTAAGCGTTCAGTGGTAAGAAGGCGTGAATCTTAACCGATGATCGTGGCTTCAGACCCGGGCAAGCACCACTGAATTCCATGTGCTTAATTTGTGATTACAATTCATCTCGTGCTCGACGGTGAAGGAAAACATCGTGAGGAAACCTGCATGTGTTAAATTTCACTGAAATTCTGTCACGTGTGAATTCCACCAATCCGCATTGGAGCAGCGTGGTGGAATGAACTCCAAACCTTCTCCTCAAAAGAGGAGAGGAGGCCTTAGCCCAGCAGTGGGACATTCACAGGCTGCTACTTTATGTATTTAATGAGTTAAATAATTACAGCAAATTAAAAACAAGACCCATAACGTATCATGGAATATACTTTTTCTTTTCAAGTGAGTTATGCATAAATTGCTTTTTTATAAGTCTATTTTAAATTTTCTTTCTTAAAAACGTACTACATAATATATCACTTATGTTTTTATTTGCATGATATAAAGGGTAACTTAGGTATAGGTCGACCTAAATCAAATTCTTTAGAATTTACTTGTTTTGATTTGGAATATTGACAAAAACCTCAACAGATGTTTTTTTTTTACAGTGGACTTGGAAGAAACTACTCAGATATGGGCGAGGAAGCGGGCTCCTCTGGTCGATTGGCGAATGCATTTGACGACGGCAGCGAACCGATTTATACTGACCCTTCGCTGTTCGAACGATCTCGGTCCCTCCGTTCTTTGCACTCAATGGACTTGAAGCCGGACCGACGTGATCATCACGCATAAATACGAAAACCCCTCAATTTTCTTATCTAACTTTTATAATAAAATCTAACTTCGCTAAGAATAACTGCCTAAATGTGCTCAGACTTTATTCCGTCCAAAGAGTATTTATACATATTTTGTATTTTTTTTAATATAACTCTTTAATTCTAAATCTACAATACTTTTAAAGGTTTATCTTAAGTCAGTACTAATGAATAAATTTTACAGTTATTACTTTGTATTTCATTTTATATCTAACAATATTTTATGTCAACATTATTGTGGCATTAATTAGTGTGTTGTTCTTACTACATGCTGCCTCGTTGGTCTAGCGGCTACATGTAAGGCCGCAGAGACGGTGCTCCTGGGTTCAATTCCCAGGTCGGGCCAATGAAATGTTATTGAGATTTTCTATCTAAATTTCTCAGTAGCAGCCCGGAGTCTGGAAGTTGGAAGTGTGTACACTCCCGTGCCTCGGAAAGCACGTAAAGCCGTTGGTCCTGCGCCTGAACTCTTTCCGGTCGTGTCGGATTGCCGTCCCATCGGATTATGAGAGCTAAGGAAAAGAGAGTGCACCTGTGTTTGCGCACACACTTGTGCACTATAACATGTCCTGCGCAGTTGGCTAATCTCTCTTGAGATTGGCCGCCGTGGCCGAAATCGTTCTGGAGGACCTTACATGTCTTATTTGTCTATTAATTCACAAATTTGTGAATTAATAGACAAATAAATATATATAATAGAAAAATACTCTCACGAAGCCTTGGCCCTTGTGGTATACCGTCAATAGAAATATTACTTAAATATATTTAAATTTAATTTAACCGAGACAGCCGAGATGGTCCAGTGGTAAGAACACGTGAATCTTAACCGATGATCGTGGGTTCAAACCCGGACAAGCACCACTGAATTTCATGTGCTTAATTTGTGATTATAATTCATCTCGTGCTTGACGGTGAAAGAAAACATCGTGAGGAAACCTGCATGTGTCAAATTTCACTGAAATTCTGTTACATGTGAATTCCACCAACCCGCATTGGAGTAGCGAACAAGAGGAAAAGAGGCCTTAGCCCAGCTGTGGGACATTCACAGGCTGTTACTTTTTACTACTTAATTTAACCATAGACAATTTAGTACTCTTTAATGATTTGACATGTTCGTTACAATAATAAAGTTACTATAATATAACTTCAAAATAAGGTTATAATGAGTCTTTATAACCAAGCACACATCTCTTTTTACTGACAAAAATATAAAATCTGTGAGATGTTAGCTAACTAGTGTTTTTACTTATCATTTATATTTCAATTTAACATTTTAACGGCTTAACATTTTATAAGTTTTACGTAATGTCCAAATCACTAGAATCTTAACCGAAGGTCACATCACATCTCGTGAAATTTGAAAGAAACTTGCGTGTGTCTCATGTCTGATCAAAATATTCTACGTGTATTTACATCTACATCTATTGGACATTTATTAGTTTAGTGCCTGGGAAAATAAATTTGCAACAGTATAATAATTCACAATTGCTTCATTATTCATTATATATGAAAACTATTATCTAAACTATTATCAAGCCAAAATGTTTGGCTCTAGATCATTTAGGCTTTAGTGCTTAATTAATTTTCACATTGAGGTTGAAACCGCTAAATATATTGCTATGTAATATTTACCGTTAAGATGCATTGATAATTATTATTCATTAGAGTAAAGATGACACTACATTTACGAAATGGCAGCTTCGTCCGCGTGGACTTCGTTTTGTTAGAAAAATCCTTTAGATTAAAGTAATTATTGACTTGCAATATTTAAATTAAAAGGAAGCAATGAGAGTCTAAGCTGTGGAGACCTTTAGACTGCAAAGCACAGATTAGTTACCTACGTCTAAGGCTAGGGCTGGCCTTAACAAATTAGCCCTTTTATATTTGATTATAATTTAAAAACTACATCGCGTTGCTTTAATAGTTGTGCTTAGGTCTTAAGCCGAGATGGCCTTGTGGTATCTTAACCGATGATTGTGGGTCCACACCCGGGCAAGCACCGCTGTTTTTCATGTGCTTAATTTGTGAAAACATCGTGAGGATCTTCACTTCACTACTTATGTTATCCAATTTAACTTTCGTCGCCCATTGGGGTCTAATTCCATAAAATCTTGAGACAAAAAGACGAATCGAATTTACAATATGAAGTATAGATATGTTTATTATTTCACAGTCAAGGTTTTTAACCAACACAAAATTTATTATGAGACTATTATTCTTCTATTAAGAGCAGAGATGAGATGGTAAGTTAGTTAAAAAATTAAAAGACATAAATAATATGAATACAACTATATTATGTTTAAAAATATATATATTTTTAAATATAGTTGAATAGTGTTGTTTACTTAAGTTACAGTAATACTATATATTATGATACGGCGCCGGTGTGGGAACGCTCATGAGCGGTGAATCCAAATATTCCATTTCAGTAGTATTCAGGGCTGGCTCTGTCTGTGTATTCATTTTTTGTTGTAAAGTTTCGTACAACTTATGAACAGACTCGTTATGCTGGGTTCCGGGCTGTAAGGCTTTCATTAAGGTCTGAATTCTTGTTTCTGGCAACTTTGGATGTATATACCATAGTAACTTTAACAGATGTCTCGTAACATTATCTTTAGATAAACCAGCGAAGAAAAATTCGTCAAATAAGACTGTACTGAAGTCTTCCCCCTGGAACTCATCAGGCAGCTGTATTAATAAAGCAACAAGAGCATGTAAAAATGGATCTTCATATGCTCGGCCATCTTTGCAACTCCCTAAAATACTGAGAATCCTAAGGATAGCTCCTCTATCTCTTAGTTTAGCAGCATGGAGTGTATAGTACATTGCCAGTACACCACACACAGCACTCTCCCTCATGTAAGCTTCGCAGGCATCAGGAGGAGGTCCCGAATGTTCAATAGTTGTAATAGCCGACTCTCTTTCATCTGGAGGAAGTTTGTTATGCAAAGCCCGGACTTGATCATCAACCATGAGAGACATTAAGGCGGGAAGATACTTAGTTACTACTTGGCTGTCAAGTTTAGGCTCTTTAAAATCTTGTGAATCAATCATCTCCCACGCACTTAGACCTAATGCAAGCATTCTTAGTAATAGAATTAATATTGTATTGTCTCTTGGAAGTCCTTCCGTGTTTATTAAATGTTGTAAAATTTTAATGGCAGAAGTAGCTAAGAAGTTAACAGCGTATGGATCACATAATGTCATTGATAGATCTCCTAGAACTTGTTCATGACCTTTTTTTATACTGTCTAAGAAGCCTTGTAATTCTCTTGACCTTTTAATATCAACATTTCTCTCTCTTATACATGCATCTAAGCACCATGTGAATTTGTGGCACGGGTCCACAGATATAATATCTTGCACTTCAGAATCATGAAGTGCCATTAATAGTTCAGCTCTTAATGTGCAATAGTGTACATTTCTTGTTCGCAGAAACAATGTACGAAGAAACTGTAGAACCATATCATAGAGTTTAACACTCGTACCAATCATATGTGCCAGCTTCTGAACAACAGCGCCCTGTCTTCTCACTTTTGGTGAAGGCGCAAAAAACATATTAGAATCTTTCTCATGATCAAATAAAACATTTTCCTTCTCTCTTATGTATTGACTAAGTAATGGTGACACTTCATCACCAAATAATGATTGGTTGTCTTGCCAAATTTGTCTTTTTACTTCCGTATCTGTATCGTTATATAGATCTCTATCGCGAACTAGCACTTTTAAGAATTTATCATCAATATGTGATGTATTTTTTAAAATACTCATAATAACAGGTCTAAGAGCCTTCACTTTAACAACAGGAAAACTTTTCAGTAAAAGTTCTTTAAGTTTTTTTTCATGTTCTTTTTTATCTTTAGTAGTACCAATTTCATTAATATGTGTTATTAGTTTATCTCTCAATTCTTCTAAAACGGATGTATGAAAATCGAGTCTGCGAACACCGTGAAGATCCAATAAAGGTAGCATAGGCCTTAAAGAGGGTAATAATATACCATTTTCTAGTTGAAACTCTTCAATTGCTTTTAAGGGATCGGTACAACTTGTAAGAGCGTCTCGAAGAAAAGTTTGGCCGGGTACTCCTACATCTTCTAATCCAGTTCCAGGTAATTTACTTGATGAAGCCATGTTTTTTAATTACTAACTACAACGTATAACAAATTTAAATAAACAATACGTTTGTTTCTTGTCCATTTATATAATATTTATTCACATTCACCATCTATCGCCTCCAAGAACGAACTGCCGCCTGAAGCAATATGAAACGTCAACAACTTGTCAACGTCAACAACTTGTCAGTTGTCATAATCATAGAGTACCTACCACGATCGCATACAAAACCGTAGTACCTACTAACCATTTAACCAGAGTAACAACTTTAACCGTTTGTCTGTTCTTAAGAACTTAGGCTATATACCTATAGAAGTAAATAGTAGTATATAAAAAGTTCTCATCTCATCAAATCATAATTTCTACCTTTTTTGTCTACCTTTACCACGTGTGTCGAACATACGTATGAGGAATTGATGAATAATGTTTGAGTAAAATGAAAAATCTATAAATTGTGAATACGGTTTACTGGTGCATACGTCTAATTTAGCTATTTTATAATACTCTGTAAATTAAAGTATAAAGTCAAATATTTAAAATTGAATATCAAAATATACAATGTAAGTGAAAGTATCTTCGAAGAAATAATAAAATATATTTAAAAGTTTCGTATTCATTTATTTAAAAGTTATTTCCATAGAGTACTTAGCGAATGGTTTTTTCAGCATAATCTTTAACAATGGCAATTGACATTGACAAGCCAACTTTTGTCACATGTCATGTCAAGTTTCAAACTATATAATATACAACACCAAATACACAATTTACAATTAGAATAATTTTACAATATAATTTTAATAAATAATAGTTGTGAAAATCTAAATAGTCATGCCTATATAAAATATTCTTTACTTTTAAATCTTTAATCATAGAAATTAAGTAATTAACACGAAAATCAAGAAAATAAATTGTGTTTTCTAAAAATGTCAGAGAAGCAGAAAACGTATGTTTATTTCATAATCATAATAATATATAAAATGATAAGAAAACTTTGCTTTAGTTAAAATTTAGTGATAATTACACAATCTTAATTGTTATAGGCTTGTTTGTGGTGATGTTAATGGAAACTTTAATACATTGTTTTCCCGCGTTGACTCAATAGTGAAGAAGTCTGGGTCGTTTGAGTTACTACTGTGCGTGGGAAACTTCTTTGGGTCAGATAATTCCCAGTTAGATGCTTACCGTATGGGAACAAGAAAAGGTAAAAAAAAAGTTTTTTAGAATTTAAAATTTGTACTGTCATACTGTATTATCATTATAAATATAATGCTGTCTATATTTTATTTTTTATGGCAAAGTGTATGGCAACCTTTCTATGCTTTTTTATTTTAGTCCTTAGCTTATGAAGTGAGGTTATATATTTTTTTGTCATGGTTTTGAATAATAACATATCTTTTTATTATTATTTACAGTTCCTGTAACAACTTATGTATTTGGTCCGTCAAATAGTGAACATGTGTCGAACTATTGTGATGAGGGGTCAGAAATAGTCCCAAATGTTATTTATATGGGTATTGTATTTTTTTTTTTTTTTTATAGTATGGCTTAGTGGACGTGCATGTGGGCCACCTGATGGTAAGTAGTCACCAACGCCCATAGACAGTGGTTTGTATATTTCTTAAAAAAAAAACAACATCACCACTGCGTCACCAACCTTGGAAACTCAGATGTTATGTCTGTAATTACACTGGCTCACTCACCCTTCAAACTGGAACACAACAACTCTGATGAGTGGGTGGTACCTACCCAGACGAGCTTGCACAAAGCTCTACCACCGAGTATATTTTATAGTTGGCTTTTGTAATTGAAATTAGATCTTTGCTGTGCTGTACAGTGTGTTAGTACGTTTTCTAATTCACAGATGTTTTTAAAATAAAATGTAAAGTTAAATCTATAATTCGTATTTTAGGTAGAAGAGGTATTTTTACCACTAGCTCTGATGTCAAAATAGCCTATTTAACTGGCCTGTCTCGGCGGGAACTTGGTAAGGATATACAAAGTTGTACATTTGAACCGAGTGACTGCAGTGCGGTCAGGGATGCTTGTTTTAGAGGACAAAGTGAATATCGAGGTGTTGACATGTTAATTACTACACTTTGGCCAGCTGGAATACAGCAAGATGAGTGTCAAAAGGTAAATGTTTCTTGTATGAGGGGAAATAAAATAAATAAAAATAAGATAAGATACACTAAATGACTAAAGCAAAATACGAAAAATTAAAATATCTATAAGATACTGTTAAGAATCTAAGGATAGGATAGGATCTTGTTATGTAAAATTTATATAAAGCTTAAATATTATATATGCCAAAACATCTGTATGAACAAATCATAGTTTCTTATTTTGTAATATATACCTGGCCGCCAAAAAAATCGACCCACCCGTATTTTTTTACTTACAAAGTTGTTATCTTAACTATGCGACGACCTAGGTGGATTGTTTTACTTATGGGACATACATTTAACATTTTATTACCCACTTGATATTGATTTGGAGGAGTTGTAAGTGTTATTGAGGATATTTGGAATATTTTTAAAGTATTGATAAGAAAACGTTACTTTGTGCACAAAGTGCATGGTTAGTTTATTACCAGTTCTTAACGCGGAATCATCTCGGTTCGATGTTTATTTTTAATTAAGTGTATGAAACTTTGTTGAAACAATAATTTTAATAAGTTTAAACATAAAAAATGGATACTACTGAAGCAGAAGCTGCTCAAGTCGTAGCTCTTATTCATGAGGGGTTAAGTCAGCGAAATGTGGCTAGAACACTAAAATTAAGTCGTTCAGCGGTGCGAAGAGTGTACAAACGCTACTTGGAGACTGGGGAGTATCGCCGGAGACCAGGATCTGGCAGGGGGCGTGTCACGAACCCGACCGATGACCGTTTTATTGGTTTGACGTCTTTAAGAAACCGACATCTTTCGGCTGTTGACGTTCAAGGTAGACTCCGAGAAAGTCGTGGAGTATCTGTGAGTGAAAATACTGTAAGAAGAAGACTTCGAGAGCAAAACTTAACCCCTCACAAGCCAGCAACAGGACCAAAACTCACAGCATCCCATCGACAAGCAAGACTACAATTTACTAGGCAGCACGTCGATTGGACACTGGACCAATGGGAGACAGTATTGTTCAGTGATGAAAGCCGAATGTCTCTAGTAGGTTCTGATGGACGACGTAACGTCATGCGAAGGCCAGGAGAACGCTACTCTCAGTGTTGCATTCGAGAAACAGTCCGATTTGGTGGAGGCTCTACAATGTTTTGGGGAGGTATTTCTTTGACGGGACGCACAGAGCTGGTTTTTTTCCGTAATCGTGCTGTTAATGCTGAAACTTACATAACGGACATTCTGGAGCCTCATGTGATGCCTTACGCTGGATATATTGGGGATAATTTCCAACTTATGCACGACAACGCACGACCTCACGTCGCTAAAATTGTTAAAGACTATCTCAGGGAAGTCGAAATTCCAGTTATGCAGTGGCCAGCCAATAGTCCGGACTTAAACCCGATAGAGCACCTCTGGGACCAGCTAAAACGTACGGTTCGAGCACGAAATCCAATTCTAGAAACCCTGAATCAACTGGAAGCTGCCCTAACTGAAGAATGGCAACGGACCCCACAGGAAGACATTAAAAAGCTAATCAGGTCACTTAATAGGCGTATGCAGGCAGTGATTAGGTCAGGAGGAGGAAACACTCCCTATTAAAGTAAGATTTAGGCACCCAAATTTAAAAACAAACGGCATAATCGTAAAAAAAATAAAATTGCGTAAAATTTTGTGTTTTCGTGTTTTGTCACATATTTACCTAAAAACCTATTTTTTGCGCACTATTTCTGTTTTTGTACAATCCTACAATTGCATTTTTTCATTATCAATCTTAAAAATATAAATATGTGGTAGTTTAAAACCATACGATGGCTTTTTTACAAAAAATGTAGGTGGGTCGATTTTTTTGGAGGCCAGTGTATTATTAATATTATAAATTACTATTCTATTATAACTATTCATTGCCATTTTTGTATGATAATTGTATTTCAGGCAGAAGTAGAGCCAGAGAGATTGTCAGATTTAATATCTTGGCTTTCCATCCACATCAAGCCAAGATATCACTTTGCGCCTTCAGATAAATTTTTCGAAAGACAGCCATATAGGTATGTTTTAAATGATGTTAGACATTAAATTTTAGCTGACATTGAATGTACAAATAATGACATTTTTTATTAGGAATCAAAGTGTTCATCAAGACTATAAAGAGTGTGCTACAAGGTTTATCGCTTTAGCTCCAGTCGGAAATAAAGTGAAAGAGAAGTGGATATATGCCTGTTCCCTTCAACCCATAACTAAGATGAGGATGACGGATCTCCTTCAAAGCACCACAGATGAAACTCCTTGTCCATACAATCCGGATTTGTTGAATCAACATCAGCCAGGGAAAGTTGTTAGAGTATGTGTTGTTTAAATATTTCTTAGTATTGTTGTTTTAACATTTAAATTTACGAGTTACACTCAGTGTACAATATTAACAAATACACACACAAAATAATAATAATAATAGTCATCCAGACCGATTTCGGCCACGGCGGCCAATCTCAAGAGAGACTATACCAATCTCAAGAGATATTATAGTGCACAAGTGTGTGCGCAAACACAGGTGCACTCTCTATTCCCTATTCCGACACGACCGGTAAGTGTTTAGGCGCAGGACCAACGGCTTTACGTGCTTTCTGAGGCACGGGAGTGTACACACTTCCAACTTCCAGACTCCGGGCTGCTACCTGAGAAATTTAGATAGAAAATATCAATAACATTTCATCGACCCGACCTGGGAATTGAACCCAAGACCGCCGCGTCTGCGGCCTTACATGTAGGCACTAGACCAAGGAGGCAGTCAATATTAATATTAACAAAACACCTACCATAAACCATAAGGAAATATTTCTGACTACATTAACTTGGCAACCCTGTAATTACAAAAATAAGTTTTATCTAACAATACATATTCTCTTATTCTATAATTTCTGTTACATTTGCTAGGTGTCCGGAAATGGGCAGTTCTTTTTCAATATGGATGCAGCAGACGACGATCACGGAAAGAGAAAAAGGAAAGGTGGTGACAATCCAGAAAGAAAAAGAAAAGAATTTGATCCAGGTTTCGTATATTTTTTATAACACAAATCTAGATCAAGGAGGATAGTTTATCTATGGTAAAATGTTTAGATGAAATTTCAGTTTAAAAGCATGCTAAGTTTAATTAATTGACATTGGTTGGCTTAAGGCATAGTATAGATAATTCAAATAAGGCAGGAGTAAAGATAAATAACCATAAACAAGTTTGACCTTGAATTGACATGACGTCATTCGTCGTGATCTAAATAATCTGTGGTATATAATAATACATCATGAATACCACATATGATATTTAGAGTGTCGGTTTTTATCAGAATTTCGGAAGTAAATTAGAAAAAAAAACTTATACTTAACTTCCAAAGTTCCGAATCCCTAGATTATTCAAGATCTCGACCAATGATATCTTTACTTTTCTTTGTAGTAGGCTATAAGTGGAATCATGTTGTTTTAAAAATAAAGATACAGTAATCAAGAAATATTTATAGTCAAATTAAGTTATATGTCACTGTTTATATGTCAATTTAAATTTAAGTTTTACTCCTGCCATTGGAATGTACAGTCTGATAATAACAATAGTTAATAATGTTTAATTATATAAATAATTTTCTAAAGTGTACAAAGATCCTTTCAAAAATATTTTACATACTATATAGATGTTACTAGGTAAATGGTTTTCATATGATTTTTATGTATGAATAAAACATTTTTAATATCATATATTTCCAGATACATGCTGGTTCTGCCTGTCGTCTCCGACGGTCGAAAAGCACCTGGTGATCAGCGTGGGCAGCCACTGCTACCTCGCATTACCCAAGGGTCCGCTCACGCCCTTCCATGTGCTCATACTGCCCATCGCACACCATCAATCTGTTACCAAGGTAATAAATTAAATTGGTTCTTGGTTCAAACTGCATGTTCGGTCATTTAAATGTTATTGAGTTTTACTGTCAAGATATGATACCGCCGCCGCGACCGAAATTGGTCAGGAGGACATCATGATAATGATGAAATTAATGTACAAATAATATTTGCTCCGTCAGGCTCCAGATGAAGTTGTGGCTGAAATAGACAAATTTAAAGAAACATTGAAGAAGTTTTACGCGTCGATGGATAAGCTCGTAGTATTCTTCGAAAGGAACTACCGCACGTCCCACATGCAGATACAGTGCGTACCCGTTCCGCCAGCCTGCAGCGACCAGCTACTGGAGGTCTTCCAGGTGAGCAGTAGTGGTTGCCTACATAATTACTACAAAATATTTTTTCGGAATCTTCTCATATAGCAAAATACCGCTCATCACGAGATCTAAACCTCGATTGACTTGAAATTTGTCTCAGCTACTCCTGACTCGACGTAGACGCGAACGGATTTTACGCAAATCCTATCCAAAATACATTTTTCCTCTCATCAACTCGAGCCTAGCCCCATCTCGGGCCGTATATTTAGTATTGTTGTGTTCCGGTTTGAAGGGTGAGTGAGCCAGTGTAATTACAGGCACAAGGGACATAACATCTTTGTTCCCAAGGTTGGTGGCGCATTGGCCATGTAAGTGATAGTTAACATTTCTTACAATGCCATTGTCTATGGGCGTTGGTGACCACTTACCATCAGGTGGCCCATACGCTCGTCCGTCAACATATACAAAAAAAAAAAAAAAAAAAAAAAAAAAAAAAAAAAAAAAAAAAAAAAAAAAAAAAAAAAAAAAAAAAAAAAAAAAAATATATATATGATATTGTCCAACTGTACACCCGCACACACGTCAGCGGGCTCGAGTCGAGCGCGCTAGTAGTACAGTGTGGCACGCGTGTGTGGCAGGACGAGGCGGGGCTGCAGAGCGTGTCGCTGGAGGTGCTGCCGCCGTACACGCGCGTGGCGCAGGTGGCGCTGGCGGGCGCGCCCTACTTCCACGCCGAGCTGCCGAGCGCCGACCAGCTGTACGCGCGCACCCGCCAGCACTTCCCGCTGCAGTTCGGCAGGTACGATTTGGCCGCCGTTTTCACATTTCAATTCTCCATCCCCGAATTAAGCCTAAAGCTTGTGTTCAGTTAGGACGGCAATCGGCGCTCCTCGTTAAGACGGAGAGGGTACCTGGTGCTGGTTTTTTAGTGGGTATTCCGATGTTCGGGGCGCACTCGGCGCCTTGGAAACGCGTTACGCGTTTTTCTAGCGTAAAAAAGGACGACAATTGCTAGTATAGTTATATAAATCAGTGGAGAGTCGAAACTTTTCGTTGAGTGAATTATGTTTATTGAGTAAAGGTTAGGGGTTTCTACGAGCTAGCCTGGGTGTGTACCGCACACTCATGATAGATTCTATCATCAAACAGTAATTGTTATTGTTCGATGATAGAATCTATCATGGGGACATAATATCTTAGTTCCCAAGGTTGGTGGCGCATTGGCGCTGGATTGGATGTTTGTATGTCAATTTTCTTTGCGTAGTGATTAATGTTGTTACATAATTATATATAAAATATTTACATAAATGTACTGAGATATATCAAGTAGATAACAATTCACTGTTTCATTTTCAGGGACGTGTTATCTAGTCCACCGATATTGAATTGCGAGGACAAAGCTGATTGGAGGCAGTGTCTGCTGAGTCGGGAAGAAGAGGACTCGTTGGTGGCTGTGTTCAGAGAAAAGTTTAAACCATTCGATTTCACAGCGGACACCAGTGACAGTGACAGTGACTAAAATGGAAAAGTTGTAAATGTATTTTTTTTTAATAATGCAAAATAGTACTTTAAAAAAAAAGGTAAATAAATAATATTATTAAAATGTGTATTCAATTAAATTATTTGATTTCAAAGCGCATACCTGTTACAGATTTTTATTTATTTATTTATTGGAACTTAAATTTATTAATTTATTAATGTGATTACTAACAGCTGCATTAGTCACGAAATGTGTTTTTTTTGTACAACTGGCTTATATGGGAAGGCTATATACGCAGTTCCTAAACTCAGCTTAAGTTAGACTATGGAGAATATAATCTTTGCCCGTTTTGCATTCTCTTTTAGTAAGTGGAAAGTTTGCAAGCCTCTCTAGCTAGGTCCACCCACTCATCAGATATTCTCCCTCTACAGTCTAAACAGTAATACTTAGTATTGTTGCGTTCCGGTTAGGGATATAACATCTTCGTTCCTAAGGTTGGTGGCGCATTGACGATGTAAGCAATGGTTGATACTTCATAATTCACCACTGTTTGGGCGGTGGTGACAAGTTACCCTCGGGTGTCCCATTTGGGATGTAACTAAAATTCAAATAAAAAATAAACATCCGATAAAAAGGTTTTACTGTAATGAATGAAATAAAACGAATATTCAATTAAATGATTTTTTTTTATTTTCGTTCACATCGTACTGTACCTAATAACTCATTTGTTTTATAAAAACATATCTGTAACAACATGATTAACTAACTTACAATACTTATGTACTCATATTATATTTAACAAAACATTTAAAATGATATGGTACATTGACTAGATCGAAATGATGGAGTTATTTACGATTTCGTATAACTTGTTTGCGCGTGTGAGATTTCGTTGTACATAAGACAAAATACAGTAAAAAACCGATATTTTTTATTTCACATTTACGTATTATACGTATTATAATACAAATATATTATTGTTGATCATTTTATATAATACTAGAATAATTAATTTCAGTATTATTAGACGGGAAATACGCAAATGTGATTTGTTAATCCGGACAATAAAGTAATTATAAACCAATCGGCTGTCAGATTCTCTTAATCTTTGCTATCGTTTATAAAAATGCATTAAATATTGCTGTAGACATCTAAACATTTTGCGAAGCGTTCCTTCCGACGAAATTATTAAACTAATTACAATAATTCACTAAAATGACTAAATGATTAATAGATTAACTAGCATTAGTTTTTGTGACTAGATTATATAAAATAGATCTCAATTAAATATAGGGCAGTCTTCGTTGGAATTACGAAAGAGAGTCAACGTAAACGTTTGTAAATTATATAAAAACACACATTTCTCATCAATGTGTGCCCGTAAAAAACTTGTGTCCAATTCTCAAACTAGCACTACTCGATACAGTTAGACCTAACGCACATAGAAGATTTTCTATCAGCCGATTTTTTATTCAAATTGGCTATCGACGTTCGATTTGAATGTGTAAAGTAAAAACTTAAGTCTAACGATTAAATTATCGGCCGATAAAGAATCTCCAATGTGCGCTAACTGTTAATGTACATATAAAGTTAACTTTCTGCCGTATTCACCAAACTATAGGTAAGTGTATTGTCTTGTGTTACTGTTTACTGAGGATATACTAACACCTTTATTAAATCCATTACTTAAATAGATATACAATACTATATCTTGTTGCACAGTTATTAGGGTTCAATTTTCACTACAGCGTTTCAATTTAAAAATCAACAATAATAGTTTTAATTATATAAAATTGAACCCTGATCACTGCGAGAGGAGCGTGTCGAGTTTTACGGAATATTATAACAGTTTATAATAAAACACTATTGAAATTATATAAACAAGTGTAGATGTGTATTATCATAATTTAATACAAGTCATGTCCCAAAAGTGAATTGAGTGTTCTAAATTATTTAGATTATTTCGTATTCAGAGCAGACAACAGTAAGATGAAAATTTATTTATTTTATAAGAATTTAAATTTTATTTATTTATCACTATTAAATATAGCGAAAAATGATTTTAAACAATTTCAATCACATTTTTCTTATTTCGAATATATTTTTTTTAAATATTTATCATTAATAATAACTCGGTTTTATTCATATAGCTGCGACTAAAATACGTTAGAAAACGTTAATTCGAATTGGTAGAACGTTGAAATTTGAAAATTCTCAGCACTTTACATGTGAAACATTACACCTACTTTATATATGTAAGTATTTTTAGATTAACCATTTTCTTAAGGTTATTATTTATAGACAGCGATAAGATTTTTCCCGATGAAAACGAGACGTTTCCATAAACTTTACAACAATCAAACAATCCATAATTAAATATTGGATACAATTATTCGATAGTATCCGTAACTAGTTTTAAGACTTTGGTCAATAAGGCATTAAGTTTAAAATATATATTTATTTTAATTATTGTTCTTCTTAATTTTTAATTTGATAAGTACACATTAATTACAACAATATTTACAAAGTCATCGTACAAGGTACTATATATAACCTCGTCGACACTCCTCTTCAGTTACATAGCTATGAATAAATTATTGTTATTATAAAGCAATAACATATCCATATATTACTTTAAATAACTCGATTTTTGTGTACAGAGTACAAAAATGGTTATCGTTATATGTGGCACTAAGAGTTATTATATTACTATAGCTATCTACAATATATGTACATGATTAGACAGGTGATCTTTGGCAACAATCGTAACAGTAGGATCGTAACCTTAGTTTTTGTAGCTAAGATTAGCTCGTTATCCCGTGGAAACGTGAACGTATACCGTACGTACGAGTATGTATAGTAAAAATGGTCATATATTTCTGGTAAATAGGAACAACTGTTATCGTTACGGTAAAAGACATTTAGACGACTTCGATTCCACTGTTAGTTTACAAATTTTTCAAATATCGAATTAATTTGAATCGCCGCGATCGTTTATTATATAAGTCGAAAATTTTGATCGATAAATGTTAAAAGGTGACAAACTTTGATTGAATCGACTTTTGATTGAAAATTTGTTCAGACGGTTAAAACTTTCGATTTAGTAGTTGATCGACTGTTAGTCGATGGAGTCATGAGAACCCGATATGGGGTTCGTATCTCGTGGTGTCTCTCGTCGCGAGAGGTCAGTGTCGGTGTAAGTGGTGCGGTGGGCGGCTCAGACGTTAATCTGGAAGGCTTCGCGCGTCACCTTGTGGTCTCCGAGCGGCGCGCGCTTGCGGCGGGGGAGCCCCTCGCACTCGGTGTCGTCTGAAAACCGCGACGGAGGGTGGATGTGCTCGTTGAACGACGGGTAGTTCGATATACTGGATCGAAAAATATTTTTCTACTGTGTAATACCAGGTTGTGTGATCACTATATCTATAGCCAATCGTGTCGTGGGAGTTTGTTCCAGTATTTCGAATGATAAAAGGAAAATGGTTTTTAAACGTGACGATCGTTCTCTACGTGAAGTGTTGCTTTTTCGACCGAATATTTCGACTCGCTTCGTTTCTGTGACGATATTTTATCGGTTGCATGCATTACAGTTTATATTATCTTCAAATAAACCTATTTTAATGTTATTAAAGAAAAACAAATATTATGATTAAATTATCAGAGATAAATTGAAAACCAAAATAGGTTTATTCTTTAACATTTAAAATAGTGTATGTATTTGTACATAGTTATATCAAGTGCTAATTTACAAGAAATTGCAATTTCAGGTTCTAAGATACAATTATTGTTATATATATTTAAAGTGAATTCAATGTAATTGATTACAAGGATGGTTGCGTCTCTAAGAATTTGGTTTTAGGTTATGTGGCTCTTGAATCGTTTGAAACTTTGAATAGATGATTTGCTTTTTCTGGAGATAATCTGGTAATGAGAGCAATGTACCTTACATTGCTCTCATTACATTATAATCTTATTCTTTAAAAATATTTGAGTATCAAAACTCATACAAATATATATGTTATGTATCGTGGTCTTGATTTTTTGTATATTTTTACTTTTAACAAAGTTATAAATATACGTTTAATTTTAACAAAATAAAATGAAACTGTGTTTGTGTCAATATTATCTATCTTTACTGGATGGTATGGTATTGAAACAAGACCCTTTGTATATTTGCTAATAAATAATTAGTCATTGTAGTAATATTCTTTTGATAAAATATAATTTATTTGATGAGCATCGAACCCGCAACTACTTAACAGGATAATTTGTAGTAGTTCACCTGAACGTAGTCTCATCATTGTGGCTGCTGTACCCGCTGGAGGAGCGCACGTGTCGCTTGCCGAGCGCGCCCGCTTTGCCCTTCCGCGACGGAAACGCCTTCCGCACCACGCCGCCACCGGAGTTCTCCGACGACGACGACGACTCTTCGCGTTCCACGCTCGGGTCTAGAAGCAGTGCATTGCAGCATTGTTATCAGATCACTTATATCCGGCTCGAAGGACTAAAAACAGATAAACTTAAAAAAAAGTATAGCTGAAGTATAATGCACCCCGAAATATTTAGCGACATATACAATCCACATTTTTTAAGTATAATAAATACGAGTACGAATGGTTTTCTGTAATAAGAGTTATTCCATACATAGCTAACGGTTTATATAACCTAGTAATATGTATAAGACGTAGAATTTGGGAATGTTTAAGGTAGGTGTTTAAGGTAGGGTGGTGAAGAAGCGGATAGAATTACAGGCGGTGGGGTGCGTGGGCCGCAGCCGCGCACCGGACTCGCTGTCGGAGTGCAGCGCGCTCGCATCGTCGCTCGCGTCGTCCTCGTACTCTGTAATGGGCAGGTGCAGCGTTAATATCTTCTTCACCTCCGAGTCCGTCGAGCCCAAGTTGTCCGATTCTGTAACGTAACGCAATAATAGTTTAGTCGAGTTGTATGTCGATATGTGGCGTGAAGCTGTGGCGGGGGCTACACGATAACGATAGTTGTGTTTTATTATTTGAGTAACATAAACAAGATTTTTTTTATTTATCTTAAGAAAAGAAAAATAGTTGAGTGTGGTTTATTTAAACAGAAGCATGTTAAAAATCGAATTAAAAATAAATTGTGAAATTTAATGATGATATGATTGAGTGGATTGTATGTTAAAAATACAGAAGATAAGCTTAAGATATTTAAGTTTCTATGTCAAAACTGTCGTTATCGTGGTACCATTGCCACAGCGAGAAGCACGTTTAGACTGTGTGAGTAGAAAAAGATGTATGATGTGATAGTTTTTTGTTAGAGTTAATGAAATGTATTGATGAAAATACGGTCATGATGGCTGGAAATAGAAGCTCGGGAAATGAGAGGCAGCATTCATTTCTAAAGTCATGACATGAAAAAAAAACTATATAAATATAAATGGAAAATAAAAAAAATACCGAGGATAGCATTACAATACATCGTGTGCATGCTTACCTTTTTAAATTACAACACCAGTTACGCTCCCATCAGGTTGCATAAAAGGCGATCATTTTGTCAAATTCATATCAATATTTAAACTTAAATGGGTTTAACTTAAGTATAGAAGGTGCATCTACATAAAATAAACTAATGTAACTAACTACTTATATATAAGCTTTATTCAACTTAAACTATTTAAGTTTAACAACGCACCTTGACTTTCGGAATGCGGATCTCGGAGTCTGTTTCCTTTTCTTCGTACTTTAGTATATTCCGGTTCTTTTCCCTAATTAATAAGAATATTATATTAAAGTCTTGATAAAAATAAATCAATAGAAATTAAATAATAAACATACATAGTCAGTGTTATAGCTGAAAAGTATATTGTGTCTTACAATCGAACCTTGAGGTACACCAAATATAGAAGAGAAATTTCAATAACTGTTTTTTTTTCTTTATGCAAATAAATAGTTTACCTTATATTTATCGTTTTGCTTTAGGTCGTGATACACAAAGGAGCCCCTTACGGAGTGGTAGGGGCCGCTGTATACGTTGCCACTGTAACTGCTTTCACTGTACGCGCTTGGTTTTGTCAACTGGAACGTTGCGTAGGGACAGATGTCTTCGATATATTCTGTAATCACATGTGATGTAAAGTTTATTTCCATATTAAGTATCCGCTGATCCCTCGCTGAGTTCCTGGGTTCGAACCCCGGAGTCTGAAAGTTGGATGTAAAACCGTTGGTCCTGCGCCTGAACTGTCTCTGTTCGTGTCGAAATGCCGTCGCATCGGATTATGAAAGTGAGGGTATAGAGTACGTGTATTAGTGCAAACACTAGTCTTGCGCAGTTGGCTAGTCTCTCTTAAGATTGGCCGCTGTGGCTGAAATCGGTATGGAGGACATAAGCCTGGTAATGTCTACTATAGGATGTAATATTATTTAGTATATTAGTATAATCCATACAATCCATAGTTAAGATCCATGGGTTTTACTCAATTGGCCATTTCGACGTGAAACTATAACTGAAATGCTGAAAAATAAGCTAAATATTACGCAACAGTTACCGTTGGAAGCATGTTTGTAGTGGTGTTGCGGTGCGGGGTGCTGCGCGCGCGTTGCGAGGTACTGCTGGTCGCGGTTCACTTTGTTCTGCAGCTGCGCCACTGAGGGGGACTCGCCCACACCACTTTCCGGCTGAGCTGTTTCCGTCGGCCCTGCTTCTATTTCATTTTCTTATTAATGGCATTATTTGTGAGCATTTTTGGGAAGAATGGTCTGTGTTATGTGAAATATGCAAGACGGGAGCATCTGACATTACTAGATATATACTGGGAGAGAGTATCACACTGCGTCGATCACAAATAAATGGGGTGATCACAGATAACGGAGAATGAACAATTCTAGTGAGCTTATTATCATTTTTGAACTGATTTGATGGAAGATATTTCAATGATATGATTTCGTTTTATATTTATTTATAAAGACTAGTTACTTTTCCGTAACAGTGTAGGTTTTCGAAATATTAAATTTAACAAAATCTATAATGGCGACTGGTACACTTTTATGTACTGTACATAATTTTAAAGAAATGTTATAAGCCACCGATTGTATCACGTTTATTTATCAATGAAGCATTCATTGATAAATTAATGTATTGGCGACTAAAATCGTAATTGCACGTTAATATAGTGTGTGTATGTCGGCATAGCTGAAGAGCGCACGCACTGTTCCTCCTCACGAGCAGCACGATGGCGACGAGCGCGGCGAGCACGAGCAGCGACAGCGCGGCCGGCAGCAGCACGCGCGCGCCGCCCAGCGAGCGCGGGCCCGCCGCCGGCACCGCCGGGGACACCTCGCCCTCCAGCACTGCGCGGCACGAACCACACCGGTCATTGCGTGGCGGTCGGAATCATCGCGATCATAAAATTTTTCACTATGGCCTATTGATACTGTTGATTTTTCATAAAAAAACTGGCTTTTTGCCCGCGGTTTCACCCGCGTAGTTCCCGTTCCCATGGGACAAAATTTAGCTTATATTACTCGCTGGTAATGTAGCTTTCCATTGGTGAAAGATTTTTTAACAATCGGCTTAGTGGTTAAGGCGTGAGAGCGTAGCAAACAAACAAACTCACATTCGCAATTAAAATATTAGTTAGAATTAAATGTTAAAGTAAAAAAAAACTGGTTGGAGAATAAAACATTGTTTTGTGATAGAAATGCTGGCGAAGACCTAACCGGCTCGCAGTGATCCTGGCTCGACCGCGTGTGACGTAACGTGCTCGAGTCGTGTGCGATGTGCGGTACTTACTGCCGGTGAGCGAGTGCGTGGTGAAGTTGTAGAGCGCGAGCGCGTGTCCGGCGTTGTTGTGCGCGGTGATGCGCAGCTGGTAGTGTGTGGCGGCCGACAGCCCCGTCACGCTGAACACGCGCTCCGTGGCCTGCACGCTGTTCGACACGAGCCGCCACTGGAATACGCGTTGGAGAGGACGTTAGCGAAAGACACGTACAAAAACTTTGAATAAACTAGATAGAAGATAATTCCGTTTTTTTTTAAGTGAAAAAAGGTAAATTAAGTAAACAAATAGTCACCTTTAAAGTAACATTCCAAGCAACGGCATATTGTTGTATAAATAGTAGCTTACCAAATCTACCTTTACCCAGTGTCGGAATATGGTAACTTAATGCCCTAAGCAATCTTCCCCCGTGGGCCACCTAATCCTTATGTGAACTACAAAGAATTAATTGAACCGGCAAAAAAACCGAACCGAACGACAACGACAATAAAACGCGGGAATTTTAAAATTACTTTCGTGTACTCGTTTTTTTTCTCGGTCGCCTCTGGTGCCCCCCTAGACGGGATGCCTTAAGCAATTGCTTAAATAGCTTATAGGCTAATCCAGGACTGCCTTTACCTAACTAACTAATTTCCGAAAATTATAACAAACAAATTGCTGCAATTTTAGACGGAGTTGAAATGTCTAATAATAATAATTCGGTAATAATTTACTTAATCATTTAATATTTATCAATTCAAGTGATTCGTTAAACACTGATGTGTCATCTTTCGAATGTCAAATCAATCATAACAGAAAGAGTAAGAATCAGTGATTAACTAAACGGTCGCTAAGATTAGATTAAATTAATTCGGTAACCTGTGATTGACTTATCTCCCTGTACTCGATGACGAAGTACAGTATGCCGCATCCGCCGTCACCCCAAGAGTCTAACCATACAGTTACAGTTGTCGTGTTCAACGTTATCATTTGTGAATGTTTTGGTTTCACAGGCACTAAAACAAGAGCAATTAGAGATATCGTACAAACGATCAACGTACTATTAAAGATTTCGAAAAGTTTAATTTACGCGTCATATATGTTCATGACTGTTCATTTTAGTTTTTCTTACCTGTGCCTTTTGTATACGCATGTACGATGTCACAAGGCAACCCAGTACCGATGCGATTAAAAGCGGTAATGTAAAGCTGGTAGCGCGTCCCGCACCAAAGGTTCGGCAAAACGTGTTCCGAAGTACCGGCTTCGACTTGCAATTCTTCCCAGTCACCGTGCTCGCGTTTGTAGTTGATGACATAGCCTGGTTTATTACGAAGATATAAAATTATTATGAGATTGTGTGTTCCGTCTAAGAATTTCTTTGAAATGTATTTTTTGCCTAAATCCTCCCTAAATTATGTACAATACTAAGTTATGTTCATATTTGAAATTATAAAATTCAATCAAAATCGAAAAAACTGGCCGTAAAACAAAAGGTAAAGTTTATTAAGGTCATTCATTCATCTTCGTTCGGTGTACTCACCAAGTATGGGACTGCCTCCGTCCCCCTGGTCGCTCCATTGCAGATGCAGCGAGTCTGCGTAGGAGTCGACGACGGCGAGTACTGGCGGCTGCGGCGGCACCTTCACCTCCACGCCGTACGTCACCTCGTCGCGACCGTGCGCGTTCTCTACGAGGCACGTGTAGTTACCGCTGTCCGCGTACTGCGTCATGCTGCGGAGGTATCAATGAGTGACAGTTACGCGCATGACAATATAACGCGAATAGATGCGCCTAGCGAAGTAACTACTCTACGGTAAATATTTTAGATCGGTTTGGAGTTCAAAGTTAAAAATCGTTGTAGTAAAATATTCTTGATCTCATAATTCAATGGCATTCCGGCACCACCGGTGAGAGATCAGCTGTTTCGCCATTGAATTATGAGATAAAGAATATCTCGGAATCAGCATCATTATTTACGCACTAAACCAGCGAGAATTAAGATTAACTTGTGTCATGTAATTATGTAATGTACTTCTGTGTGTCTATTATTTAAATAGACTATTTAATATTTTTCTCTTTCAATAAAGATCTCAACTTTATTGAAAGAAAAAAATATTGAACAAATATCTCACCTGATAACAAGAGTCCCATCGTTAGTAACATTTTTCCTTAACGTAGATTCTAAGATGGCTCCGTTCATGCTCCAAGTGGTAGACGGTATGGGCACACCTACTTTGTTGCAGGATAAAGAAATATTTTCCTTCCATGGTGTCACTATACTCCGACTAAACGATGTTATTCTTGCTGGCACTAAAAGAAGTCAATAATTTCCATTTTTATCAAATTGAATTTGTCAACATAATATGTTTTTTTAAATTTTATTGAATTTTCAGCACCGAAATAGTAAACCAGTGTCGCTGATTGCAATGTGCGGCTGCGAAATATGTTTCTTCTATTTTAAGTTAAAACTACTTATATTATTATAACAACTTGTCTTGATATCCCATTATGTATTATAAATATATACACATTTTTAGTAAAATGAGAATTACCAGTATCGGATGGTAATACTGTAACAACTCTTGTGGCATCTCCTTCACCAAGGCGAGTGGAAGCCGACACCCAGAACTGGTGTGTGGCTCGAGGAGGCGATCTTGCGGTTTCGTGTGATAATGTGCTTGGTGACAGCATACGTTTGTGAGTACCTTCCTGAAATAGATAACTTGAATTAATAAGCAGCTCAAATGTAAAACACTTTTGAAACATGAAGTTTTTTCATTGAATATAATTCATCTGTAACTCATTCTAGGTTTTAATAGTGTGAGTCAATATTGATATTATACTAACTTCTCTTCCATCTTCGATGACGCTCATGTACAACGTGTACCCGACTAACACTCCATTGGGAGAAGCAGGTGGAAGCCATGAAACTAAGATTTTATTTCGCGACGATACGACCGCCTTGATATCAGCTGGTGCAGATGGAACTGAAAAAAACATAATAGTAAGTATATTCATTAAAAATACAAAATAATTATTATAATTACCACATATTTCTGAAGTCGGTCTGGAGGACTATCATTTTATCATTGAGTTAGTTAGAATTTGATCGGGTCGAAAGTCCTCGCTCACCGTCCTCCTCCGTGTGGCAGTAGACCGGCGCGGCACGCACGCCGTCGCCGGCCGCGGTGAAGGCGCACACCGTGACGGAGTAGTTGGTGTAGCGCCGCAGGCCAGACAGCGTCGTGTGCAGACCTGATATCTGCTTCGTCACCGCCTCCTCGCTACCTGCGGTGGAAACATAGTTATTGTGAATGCGACATTCAGCAAATGACCTCGAGCTTCCAGATGCGTGGAGCCGAGTATTATGTTTTTGAATAGAAACTGTCGCTTCTGTTGAAAAAACATTTTTTCGGTTCAGTAATCCAATATTGTTATATTTATTAAGACAATAACAAGTTTACTATAGACAAGTATAACTTTTACTCAGTTACTAAAAAATTTGATAGTCCCTGAATGAAAATTTAAATCGAATTAAAAAACTTCTAATAAACTTACCATACCAATCGGTGACAGGTGCGTAAGTAACCCGGTACCCTTGAAGTACTCCGTTCCGACCGCGCGTAGGCGGCGGCTCCCATGTTACGCGCACCGACTGAGAGCTTAGCGCCGTACATTGCAGCGAACCAGGTGGGAGACTTGGAACTAAATAACATATTATATAATACATTACATACAAGCATAAAAATTCAGCACGTAATATCTATTTATTTAGGTACACAAAAAAGAATCAAAATTACGAATTTATAAAATTTTAAGCAACATTACACTCCAAATTATGTGTACAAAGCAGGCTCATAAAAATAATATGAATTCAGTCATTTGCTAAAGTAATAATTAATTAAATTTTATAAATTATAATACTAAATGAAGGTAATTAATAAGTTACATATATTGCATCTATATGACTTTTTTATTTAATTATATTTTTAGTCGCGGTGAAATATCTTTGATCTTTCGTTAAGATGTAAAGTAATAACGTCTCGACGATCGAAGCTCGTGGAATCTGCTCACCATCTTCCATGGTGGTGGCGGTAGTGGGCGGCGAGGCCGGCCCGGCACCGCGGCTGTTGTAGGCCTGCACCACGACGGCGTAGGCGGCGTGCTTCTGCAGCCCCGACAGCGCCGTGCGCGCGCGCGCCGAGCCCGCGCCCTCCACCGTGCGCACGGTGTACGACGCGCCGCCCGGCCCGCTCGCGCTCAGCGCCGTGCTGTTGCTGTTGAGCTGTGCCACTCGGTTAGTAACGCCTTTCTGATTGAATTTTAGCCGCTTATCTCTATTGCTACTACGTATCTATACTAATATATAAAGCTGAAGAGTTTGTCTGTTTGATCCGGCTAATCTCAGGAATTTAAAAATTATTTTTTTGTTGGATAGTCCTCTTATCGAGGAAGGCTCTAGGCTTATTTTTATTAATTATATTTTTATTTATTATACGCGGGCGAAACCGCGGGGCACAGCTAGTTATATTATAACTCAAAGGTATATAGACGAGTACCCCACAAGCTCATAGTACGATGGTAATCTAACAAGAACTGAAGAGAGATTGGGTGCGGAAATAACAACCTCTCGAATAGAACGTTAGACAGAAGGGTAATCATAAAGAACTTAACACTTCTACTTTAAGAAAGCGACGTCGATCGATCGATGATTTTTTTTCCTTCGGTTAAATTAGTATTGAGTATTCGATTATTGAATTTTATTTTTAACATTCAATTGAAATCGTCAGCTTTCGTTTGGGTGCGTTATGAGGAGAATTCTTAAACTTACTTCTTGAAACCCTACGTAGTATCCTAAAATATTTCCATTCCAAAGATCCCGCTGGGGTGGATCCCAACCCACTGTGAGTTCTGTTGAACTTTTTGCTTCAACGCGTACGTCTAATGGTGGACCGCTTGGTACTGAAAATCGAAAAGAAAAAAGTAATTTTGTTCCACTGATGTAAGTACTTTTAATAATATTTATTGGTATATTTTATCGATGATATCTTTTATCTTTTTATTATTATTTTATTTATTATATACATATTATCCGTTTCAGTTTAATCAACATTAAAATTTTAAAATATTCCAATTTTTTTAAGTTATGCTTAAGTTTGAGTTATTTTTATTTATACAATTCCTAAATGAATATTTTTGTTTTAATTATATTGTTAAACATTTAACTTAATCAGTTTTTATTTTAGTTAAGCCAGATGAAGTATTTTTTTTGATATTTCAATGCATTATTATTACCTTCTTCTGTTGTAGTAACTTGCACCAACTGGCTGGGCTCGCTTTGTCCAAGTCTGTTTTCAGCGATAATTCTTAAGTGATAGGACGTAGCCGGTTGTAGATTCTGAACACTCGCAGAGGTCACGCTACCGGGTACTATGACTTTTTGTGGCGTAGTCGGCCACGGCTCTGTAATTATGATTAGGTTACATATTGTGAAACTTCTGTTTCTATTAACGAAATACAGGAAAAAGATTTTCATTTTAGTTTCTCAATTTGTTGAAATACTCTGAGATTAAGGAATATTTTCTAGAAAAATGATTGTTTTGCACAACAACAATTAGAGAATAAAGTCCGAAATCTTTAACTTCAACCTTTGCAAAAGTAGATGCGTAGTAAAAATTGTTTGCGATTATTTATGAATATTTTTAAAGAATAGACCTTATTATTTATTGATATTCTTATGCCTACCTGGAGCTTCTTTATATTGAACGATGTAGTTAATGATAGGGCTGTTCCCTGCATATGGTTGTGTCCAAGATATTTGTATAGATCTTGATTGCTGGTCTATGATTCTTATGTTCTTTGGCATTTCCGGAACCTAAAATTATATTGTACGGTTAAAATTATACGAAATTTTATTACGTAATTTCTAATTAGTATAATAAAAACAATATTAAATAACGAAATCACTGAGTTTTAAAAGAAAACTGTTATTACAAATAAAGTACACTTTAAATCAATTTAGTTTTGACAACGCTTTGGTCGATTTTATTAATGAATCAGGATACTAGACATTAAAGATAATTTCTAACCTCCTGAACAACAAGATGTATCAGCATTTCATCCTGACCGTACGCATTGGAAGCGCGACAGGTCAACGCTCCTGTGTCCTGTCGGTAGGTCTGTAGTATACTTAGTTCTGATACCAATCCATCGTCCAGGACTTGTTCCCTTATTGTGTAACTAAAAATGAAAAAAAATATATAGCAACGATCAGAAGCCTATGTACCTTCTCTAGATTAGAATTGGTAGGCTTACAATTTAAATAGCAATATATACTTCTTATGTGTTATTGTAAGAGCTGTTAGTAGATATATAAATATTTTTTAATTTTATTATTTAAATTCTTCTTATTCTGTTGAAAATCCACAAAACTAAACTGACACTTTATAAAGATTAGTAAAAACTAACGAACCGTTGGTCGAGGTGGTGAGCGATGGTGTGGTGGTGGGGACTTCGCCAGCTTACTTCTAGGGGTGCGTCACCTGAAGCAGCGCATTGTAGATGAGCCGCTTCACCAGCTGTCACTTGCACAGTTTTACTCTTCATGGGGAAGCGAGCTGGGGCTGCGAAAGTTGGTTTGAATTTCTGTCAAGGCTTACTACATAATATAAAGAAGTGATAATTATCTCCATTATTAGGATTCATTGTACCCAAAAAATAAATTAAAAAGTTCTTATCAAATATCGAAATTTAGCGTATAAGATAAATTAATTAGATACGAGAAAACAGCGAAACTGACAATCTTTATTTTTAGCGATGGAATTTAACGCTATCATAATTGTATAAACAGTTTGTTTATATTATGTATTTTAACGCATCATTTCATTGTTACGAATTAGTTACTTATAAAGAAAGGAGTATTATTCAATACTTTATTTCTAGTCTATTAAAATAAGTTTGTAAAATGTTTAGTTTTTATTCAATAATAATATATGATAAAAATAATACAATCACTACTCCACGCCTTTTATTTCTCTCTTATTATTTCTGTGTCTTCATATTTTAATCGTGAAAGTATTTAAGTATTTTTCAAGTTATATTGTAATTCATAGTAAACAATAATTTAACATTCCGAAGGTGAACTTCGAACTACATTAGAAGCTATGTGCTAAAACAAAGCTAAGATAACATAAAATTGGCTGAACACGATTCGCTCCGATGCTCAAATGTTTACAAACCGTCCGATACGTGACCGTAGCTGAGGTCCGAACTGAGAAAACTCCTAGCCGGTGCCAAAACACCTACAAACTTGTTAGTTTTGCATAAATTGAACCCCTGTTTTAGTTCGGCTCACGAATAATCCGTGTTAATATTTACGTAATGTTTGTCTTGTTTGTTATTCAATCTGAAGCGGTATTACAATCGAATGTTATCCATTCGGATTGAATCGACGTGTTTGGTAAGATGAATTAGTTTTGGATAACCTTAGCTATATAAAATTAAATAACGAAGCGAGTCTAGAGCAAAAGAACATTACCCAATTTATATATTAGATAAACTGTTACTTTTGTATTTATGATTACATTGTACATGTTTCATTATTTATTTATTGTTATTTATTGTTTGCATTTACGATTATGATACCCTAATACACTGAAATCTCTGGTTTAGTATTCAACGCTGGATTAGCGGTTTAGAAGCTGCACCGGTGCAGCTGGGATGCGATTTTATATGAACACAGTATCATGGGGTCCGGAACCGGTACACTTACGGTACGGTGTTGCGGATGCAGATATTTTATTGTCACACTGTTATTAAACTACAGATATGCGTTTTTTGTGTTTTCATAATATCCAGATATCTGATAAGCGATTCTTTCTTACTCTATTATTACTTTCTTGGGTGAGTGAGCCAGTGTAATTACAGGCACAAGGGACATAACACGATGTTTTTTTTTAAAGAAATGTACAATGTGTAAGAAATGTGTACTATGGGCGTTGATGACCACTTACCATCAGGTGGCCCATATGCCCGTCCGCCTACCTATACTATATAAAAAAGTAGTATAACAGCTTAGACTGCTTAGAAAAATTAGTAGAAAAGTCAAAAATCGGCAGATAGGTTATTGCATTGTACTGTTTCAGTTCAATCTAATCTATGAAATCCTAATATCTTGTGAAGTACAAAAAACGTTGCTGGGTCTGGCCTTTACTATTCTTGAGGAGGTTAGTGGTTTATTCCACCACTCTGCTCCAATAATGTGTAGTAGATAAAATATGTGATTGTAAATTTTATTACGACTAATATGTCACTTCATCGATTTATTATTATGGGCTTTTCGTTTATATTTTATTACATATGTGGATTATTTTAATCTGATTTATTTTAATTATAAATGTTGAGAAAATTTAGGTTTTAGTTTGATTATTAATTTCAGTAAGACATATAGTACTTAAATATTTGAGTAGCAGTATAATTAAATGAAGACTGTAACGAATGTCACAGATGATTACACGTAATAAGTTGTCAAAATAATGTAATTAAATACTGATAAACCTAAATCAAATTACTAACACGGTACAGTTAGTGGTGCGACGACGTTGTAATGGATAGAGATATATTTGCTCCACAAAAGCCAATATCGCCGAATACAAACACGTACACGAAGTTATTCTAGTGGAAGCCAACTGTCTCGTTTTCCAATAAAGAGGAGACGTATTGCGACGTACGACCATTGAGTTTTCTGCACAAACGCGTCCGACTTCCGTCGCCAACAATTGAACCGCCTTTGTTGTCTTCTTGGATCTCTCTAATTACCTTAGAAAATATTGTATACGTGATCGCTATATATTATTGAAGGTAACTAGTTGACTGTTCGTCTAATTTCTTCTAATATTTCTACTGTTTGAAGAGATTTTGTCCCTATTGATTATAGAATTTGAACAAATGCCTAGGATGTGTGGTCATACATCAATTATAGTGAAATAAGAAAAAAATGTTTCGTTACCTTGGCTCTTGCAAAGCGAAAAGTAAAATAAAAACTAAACAGAAATGTACAAATAAAAAATACATGTATAATTATGAGGGAAAGAATTTAGAGTACATAAGCAACTCCAAGCTTTTTTTGGCCTACATGAGCACTAATCCTACAACAACAATCGATCTATGTTTAGATATTTAAAAGTTCTCATATAAATTAGATAATTATCGTTCAGGAATTGCACGATAATTGTAATTTAACGACCATGAAATTATCTGCAAGAAAATGTTTGCCGACTGATTTCGCTTGATTTGTCTAACATTAGTAAAAAATAATTACATTAAACGTTTTAATTTATTATAAATAACGATAAAGTCAAGAAACTCTTCAACTTTATTTTAAACTAATTTTGTTTTTAATTTTTCTGAGTTTTATAGGAAGCTGCCTTCCTGTCCACGCAGAGGAAGTTATTCTCAAACAATACTTAATAAAGAAAACTGCAGAGACAATACGTCGCAAAAACTTGGCACTTTATACCATTGTCTGTGAGAATTTTATAATTCTATACTAAAACAATATTGGAAATTTTCCTCACAATATTATTTACAGGTGAGCGATTTCATATCACGTTATATAAAGAATTTGAAAATATATTGCACAATAAATTTTACATAAATATTATAAAACTTTATATATATACATATTGTAGTTTTTTATGCATATTAAGATTTTTTTAATACTAAAGGACCCAAATACTAATAATTGTATGTATTATAATTGATAACTATTTTACGTTTTTGTTAATAAAGGAACACCTATAGATAGATATAATAACATAGATTACTACGCAAGTGCTATAAAATAAGTTCAAGTATTAATCGATAGAAGAAATAGTTAAGAGAATACCTTTTAATTCTTCATAAAATTTTATTATTTTCTGATCTCGTATAAGCAATAAGAAATAAAGAATTTTCATTCAACCAGCGCGTGACCAACGTAAAAGAATCCTACTATCAGAACATTCCAGACGTTTGGTATTTATCTAAAAAAGATTCCGCATTTCTTGCTGGAATAAAGATCCAGCTCTAAGTAGTATTTCTCTTTCTATCAACTTAATTAACTTTTTATTAACGTTAAATTTATTTAAAGTTAATTCATAATTTAATTTGTTTCCAATTACCTACTGGAGGAACATTTTAATAAAAGTAGTCTTTCATAAAAAACTTGAAAATATTATTATTTTATTAGAATTGTCATTTGTAATACTTATAATAATAAAATGTTAATGTATTAGTATCGTAGAAATTAGCATATACTACCGCAATACACCAAAAACATTTTTCCAAGTAATCTTCGTTGCTTTTAGAGCCGTTATCCCGACATGGTAATAAAATACCTACAATTAACATATCCAGTTGATCTTACCGTCGTAATCTATGAACGCTAATGACTTATCATTATCCATTTAATACATTTGGTTTAAATATAAGTACTTTTTTATTTTCACGGATTATCTTTATTGTCCAAAGGTTTAGTTTGATCACAACTATAATTTGGAGTCTGATATGATAAATAAAACCCAAAGCAAAGCAAAATGCTTGGTGTGAATGGGTAGAATGTCGATGACGTAGAAGTGTGATGGTGGATCGGTGGAGGAATTTGGAATTATTAATAATAATAATATGCTGGGACATTATTCACACAAGGCCATCTGATTCCAAACTAAGCAGAGCTCGTACTATGGAAACCAGACAATTGATATACTAAATATCATGACTTATGTAATTTTGTTGAAACGTCAGGTATAAATTTAAAATAATTTTATAAATGCGACAGTAACTTTGTCTGTCTGTTACGGTTTCAAGGCTAAATCACTGAACTGAATGATAACACTTGATATAAAACAAGCTTATACCCCAAGGACGGACATAGGTTACTTTTTACCCACCCATCTCTCAGAAACGCGTGGACGAAGTTACGTCTTCGTCTACGCGTTTCTGAGTTTACTAGTATAATATATAATATAACATGGATGGAACCTTGCTAGAGTTTAAAGTTATCCTTATCATTATTATTCCTATCAAAACTGTTGTGCTGCTGGAATAAATTATATCTTACCGTTCACTTTGAAGAAGATAAGCTTGCTCAATCCTGCACCGATATCGTTCCTTGCTTCACACAAGTAGTGACCTTCGCTGTCCTTAGCGACCCGCTCAAAGACGAGCGAGCCATTCTCGAGAACACGAGAACTGCCTTCGAACATGAAATCTTTATATTCACCTGGAGTGTTACCTGTTGAAGAATTTTAAAAGGAGCATTAATAAAATTGCAATTATTTTTAAATAGATCATTTCTTGTGAAAATCTACTTATTATATAAACTTTGCTATTTCGTGAGAGCAAATAAATTTGTAATTTCTTAAAAAGATGTTATTAAGAAAAATTAACCAAATACAAACATTTTCCTTACTATTATTTAAAGTATCTTTTTTTTTCGAAATATTTTTGATGAAACTGCTTTATATATCCTTTTATATGTTAATAGCCACAATTTTGTCTATATGGCAATCTAAAGTGTACACAATACATAAAAGGCAATATGTTCAATTTCTACTGTATATTTAGAAGACTATCCTGGGATCACATAATCATTAGAAACAGAAATTAATTAAATTACTTTTTTTTAATTCTTAACTTACCAACAGCTTTTTTCCAAGTAATATTCGGCTTGGGATAACCATCCGCTTGGCATTGCAGAGTAACATCCTGACCGGCTGCTACTGCCACATCTGTCGGTTCCAGTCGCCATCGGGGCGGAACTATATAATAAAATATTACATGTGTGAATCAGACGCTCTTCACAAAAATATATCAAAACTCCATTTAGATCTTACCATTTACTGTTAGCGGTACTGTGAATCGTTCAGATCCCGCAACGTTCGAAGCTATGCACGTATAATTTCCGCTGTGGAGTGACGTTATGTGTTCAATCACAAGTGATGCGCTGTATTCGTCCATTCTCCTTGTTATTATACCACTTGGAGCGTATGGCGATGACGTCACAGGCTGCCCATTTTTCTCCCAACGGAATGCAATTGGCAAATCGCCTTCCAATATCTGACAGGAAATAGCCGCTCTCATTCCCTCCCTCAATAAATTCGTCAACGGCTGAATCGGCAATATCTTTGGTCGCACTGGTAAACAAACAATAATTACAAAACTGTACAATCCGACTCTTAATTCTCTTTAATCCATTAAAAAAATTCTAGTCACGTAACAACATTCAGGCCCTGTTGTTTTTTACGAATAATTAGTAAGAAATCTTTGGGTACAGTTTAGGAATTTTAAACATCGTTATATTTTGGGGCCTCTTCGGGTTTTTTTTATTGCCCTTGTAACCGAGAAAGTTAAAGCTCCGTAGATGCCAGTAGAATGGTAAACGTGATAACTTTAATGAATTACGGATGAGTAATTTCAGTCTCTTGAATTCGTGATTTTATGGAGCTTTAAATCTTGTTTGGGGAAATGAGACAGTTTATGTCAAAATTCAGCTTGAATGTTAGAATCGAGTTGAGACATAAAACATTTCTATTAGTTTTTTGATTTATGAATGCTTCTGATAAAGTTTTATTTGGCAACGTTCCTACAAAAATAAAGCCTAGAAAATATGTAACTATTGTCGCAGATATATATTATAGTAGGTGCGTAAGAAACTTTACTCAAACTTTTAACAATAACTTAAGTTACATTTTTGAAAATAAATAAATAGAAAAATGATTTAGATTTATTGTTGGTTGATTGGATAATATTAATTTTCTCATTTAATACCAGTGAAAACAAAGTCTATCTCTGCGAACGACGTCCTTTAGAAATAATTAATGATAATTACCATATCTACATTTTCGTCTAATCTCTCTTTTTCCTTTGCTAGTAACGCGTCTACTAATTGATTAATTATTTTCATAAAACGTATATAAAATATTAACGGAGCTATTTCTAAAACATTAACAACCACGCAGGACCATATTAATAATATAAACCGGAACGCCTATTTTTGTAAAATCTATTACGTTCTGTAAAAATACATAAAACAAATGTTGTTGGTTATGATATTAGTAATATCTGGTATTGCATGGTTAGTTACGTTTAGTAAATAACTCTGTACAGGTATTAAAATATGTTATTTTTTTGTATAAAATTTTTTTTTTTGCTACAGTCCCCCAGTACTTGATGAACCCCATTTGTTTCTGAATTTGTACATTATGATATAATATTTTAATATTTAATGATGTAACGTTTATTGGTCACATAGATTTTTTTTATGGCACAAAAAATTTAGGCGCTTTGTATGTACAACAATTGTGTAATGTACAACAATTTTCGATGTTAGGTTACTAATATATATATATAATATAACTTACCTAATATTTGTACTTCTACATCTCTCCGTGCTACGTGACGTTGTCTGTTGGCTGCTTGGCATGTGTATGTTCCAGCATCTTCTCCTCTTTGCGTCTGTTCTACTATAAGGGTTCCGTTTGGAAACACCTTCTGTCGGCGATTTAAGGGAAGAGTTTGGCCATCTGAAATTATTATCTTTTATAAAGAACAAATTTATTTATTTTTTTAAATAATTTACAGGTGTACTATAACTGGCAATATTTAAAATCCCTATGGTATGTAAGACACAGTCAGATTGTAATATAAAATATGAGGTATAATACAAATTATTATTTAATATTACTGAAGAGTATTTGTAATTTTTGAAGCAATGATAATCTATATTTTTAATCTTATATACTTATAATATTATATACTGATACTATAAAAACATTTACTAAAAAAATATTCTAAAAAAACTATTCAGTTTTAAGTTATCAGTATATAAGCTTGTCAAAAGTTATGAAACAAAACTTTAAAATTTTATTTTTGTTTTAATTGCGTTTTTTAATATTTTACTCATAGTACAAAATTCTGAGTTGAATTTATAAAAATATTTGTTACTGTTGGAGTTTTAAAAGTTGTTCTGAAATATGACGCGCTGTCTGGCCAGCTCCGTAAATATTAAGTTGTGTTTAACTTTTTATATTAAACGGAAAAGGTCGTTTAAAATAAATATTCAGTTTATAAACTTTTTAGGTCCTTTTAATGGCGGACAAAAAAATCACAATACTAGAGTAATTTTTCATACTTATGTACATATTTTTGAGAGAACGAATATATTTTTCTAAAACTATAAAATATTAATATATATTATATCGTATAACGATGTTAATGGAAATAAAATTTGAATTTTAATAACTAGTTTGAAGCGATTTTTTCTAGTATCGTCAAGGAAATAATAAAGTAATTTAAAGACCTCAGCTTAATGAGAGTTCTCTATGAAAAGATAGAATCGTTGTTGACAAGGGTCGCTGAGGAAAAGGAAAATTACGAGGGAGTGACCGACGAGTCTTAATTTGATCTTCCTCGGTAATTCTGTTAAACGAGCTGAGGATTTTACGCTCTGATATTTTCTTTATATCTCTTTGATCCAGAGGTAAAGTGTTGTGAGAAAAGAGTATATTTGATGTTTGTAGCTTAACTGGGTTAGCATGGTATTTTGAGGAAGATTAGTATATTTTGTAACCTTGTAAATGTTCGTTTAAATTTTACAGAACGCGTTTCATAAAAAATATTCTGTTTTGCAATTTAAATCTGGGAAAACTTTATATGAAATGCAATTGTCGAATGATTAAGTAACTATTTATATTGACCGCCTCGTTGGTTACAGACCCCAGGGCGGGCCAATAAAAAGTTATTGGGTTCTTCTGTTGAAGAATCTCAGTAGCCAGGAGTCATGAAGTTGGAAGTGTGTATACTCTCGTGCCAAGAAAAGCACGTAAAGCGGATCGCATCGGAGTCCGTGTCGAATTGCCGTCCCACCAGATTGTGAGAGTGGGAGAAAAGATAGTGCGTATGTGTTTGCGCACACACTTGTGCACTGTAATATGTCCTGTGCATTTGACTAATCTGTCTCGAGATTGGCCGTCGTTACCGAAATCTGTCATGGGGGCATTATTTTATGTTTAACTACTCATGTTAATTTTATGTTGTTTTTAAATAATTTGATGAATATTTAGAATTGGATAAAATGATTCTACGTAAGTTTTATAACAACGCTTTAATCAAACATGACGTTTAATCCTACTTGTAGAATAAAAAATATTAACGTCAATGTAGGGCATTGCTAGGTCACAATGATATTGTCATATACTTTTCTAGAAAGTGTAAACAGTTTCAGAAATGCTGACGTCATAGAGGCTTTCAAACAACTCTTTTGTATATTTTCGCATTCGCTTACTCGTCCTAGTTTCCTTAACGACCTGTTGCTAGGAGAAAGTTACCCGGTGTCTCCCTTGAGTTTAATTCGATACTCTTTCGGCAAAGCGTCCTTACAAATTCTTAGCAAGATAAGTATCGAACTTGATTTTACCTTACTGTTCTAACAATTGTTGAATTCATCGCTCACTTTCATTATTATACGGAGTAATTTTACGTAGATATATCTTGTATAGTATAATTACTGGAAATGAGCCACTGTAATTACAGATACAAGGGAAATAACAATTCAGGTCACGGTTGGCAGCGCAATGCTATGTAAGGCATGACTAATGCCTTACAATACCAATTTCAAATGAACAGATGTGGCCATTTACATTCAAGTAGGCTATTTTGCTCTCTTGCTGTCTTTCTTTTATTTCTATGATATTTTGAATTTGTATGCGGAGCTTACATTGAAGTATTTCTACATAGAAATAAGATTAATTTACATAGTCAATTATTTGGCAAGATAATCATGCCAAATCATGGCATGATTGTAAATTCTGAAACAATAAATTATGTAATAATTATAATATTAAACATGAAGTATTATGTATCAGTAAATCTAGTAGGTTTAATAATACAATACGAGAATAATGATTTTTATTATAATTTAATTAAAAAATTGTAAACAATGATTAATATAACTTTATGTGTAGCTAGTCCCTCAAGGTTTTTGTTGCGTTAAATTTTAATTAAAAATGCCTGTTTCATAGTTTGCCACAATGTTTGACGTGGTTAATATTCCGCTCCTCATAGTTGTATCGTGAAGTTTAATAGTCATGTTCACCTATTTCAAGTAAAGTAAGTTCTGCTGTAATACTTACTATATAACCTATTGAGGAGACGGTTTGAATATTATTCCACCACGCTGCTTAAATCGTGGACACACATGTAGCGGAAATACATGTGACACATAAGTTTTGTTATCATGTTTTCGTTCACGGAAAAGAACGGAACTAGTTATAAACACAAATTAACTTTATGTAAGTGGGGCTTGTCGGAATTGGAACCCACCTTTCAGTTAAGATTCATGTGCTAGATGCATTGTGATTTGTGTGTATTGTAATTCAACTAATATTACTCTTCCTCAGCTTAGCGCATACAATCATTTTAACTCAGCTAGCTAATAATATATTTAATATATTTATATAAATCTTCTATATATATATATGTATATAAGCGATCTCATCTCCGAGATCTAAGAAACTATATGTATGATTGACGGATTATACGTAAATCTTATCTAAAATACATTTTTCATCGTCCGAAATATGGAACGTATCTTTACAACTCAATTAAAAAATTTGGGGTTAGAGTAACCCCAAATTTTTGTATATAGTATGAATTTTACTCGTACGAAGTCGGGACGGGCATTTAGTATTGTAATAAAGTTCAAGCCAAACGCTTTTGTTTCTCAAGGCGAATAATAAAGTATTTTCAAAATTATACATAATTAGGAATATGATTTATGTGATACATCTTCTCCACTATATAACCTACTTGTCATGTGTATTATGTTATATGATATAACATTTTATCTTTATACAGTACTTTAAACTAAACACATGATACGAGATAGGCCGCTGTCCCATTGATTGAAATATATCTTAATATAACCGACAAAGGTTCGCATTTCGTCCCTTTAGGCATTTGATTTGTATCTTTGCTGTCAAAAAGATAAATAGTTATTTGTTGTCACTATTTCTGTATAATTTATCTTCTCATTTATAAAATGTAATGTTTATGTCATGTTTATTTTGTATTCTATACGATCGCTTTCATCTGATTGAAATATAGCTTTGTAACTTATGCCGATTATTAATTGTTATTTATTTATATATAAGATTTTGTTTTGGAATTAAAAAAAAAATCGCATTAGATCTAAAAGGAAACAAGATATTTTTTCTGGTAGCTTAATTTATATCAAATTTATATTACGTAACAAAAAATTAGTCAAGTTATATATTTTTAACTGAATTCGGCTTAAGAAGTTCCCAATGAGAAAGTTATTTAAAAGAACGTTTCATATTCTGAAGCTTTTCACATTCAAGCTCCTTGTTCTGAAGAGTTTTCTTATGAAAATCCCTCCATATTTCTTTCTACACGTCTTTATATTTGTTTGAGACGTCTTTTATTCCAACAGAAAAGTCTTTACTATATCATTTTATTAAAACATATTTTTTCTAGTACTTATCCCATTAACGATAAGTTAATAAAAAGACATAATATATACGAATACTATAATACTGGAGAGACTTTTTTCTTTGTTTTAACGCGCTATAATAAATGTAAAAATACGTTACATTTAATATAGTCTATTAAAACACTGTGATTAAATTTAATAATTTTATTAATTCATATTATTATTAATGTTGAATAACGATAGTGTCATACTTGTGACGAATTTGTATTTTTTGGTTCTCATTTACATTTTATTTTCGTGCTATATAATATTATCTGCACGTTCCTTTCTACGACGAAACATTCTAGTGTAGTATTATCGCATAGATGGATCTACGATGGTCTTCTCATATGCCTAATTGAATAATACAGGAGATAAACTATTGCAAACATTGCATTTAGCAAGTAAATAGAATATACTTTATATATTTAATAGGTTATGTCGATTTGGTATTAAGGTTTTTTTTTTTTAGATATTTTAATTTAATTAATTTAAATATTTGTAACAAAATGTTGTAATATATGTATACTAAGCAAAGCAGATAATCTCAATTTTTAATATACATTATTAAAGAAATACTGTTTATTACAATAATCGGAATTTTATACAGACCTCTTTCCCAAGAAACCGACTCAATTGGATAGCCGGCAACTGGGCATTTTATGTTCAAGTCACTGCCTGCAACAGCCGTTACTTTAGGCATCTCTCGTATGTATGGCAGGCCGTAAACGTTAACCCTGGCTGCATGCACCGCTTTACCAGCGGAGTTGCTAGCAACACAAGCATATTCGCCGCCATCTTGTTCTGTCATTCTGCTGACGTTAAGATGGCTGACGACATCGTCTTGAAGAGTAACGTGTTGTCCTACTACAAATCTGTTTAAAATAATAATAAAATAGTCATGGTTAATTTCTTTATATTTTTTCACTTTTTAATTTCATATTTGATTTTTTTATAATATCGATTCACTTACCTTGAGTTAGTAGGAATAGGAAAACCATCTAATAACCAAGTGAATTGCGGTGGTGGGTGACCCATTGCGACACATTTGAGAGACACGCTTGGGCCTGGCTGCAATGTTTGTTCGGAGAACCAGTATACCAGCTCCGGTTTTGATTCTGCGGACAATAGCTTTAAATTAGCAATCATACATAGAGTAGGTAATCAACGTCAATCTTAATAATAAACTTGTAATTTATTTCAATTCGCTTGCATTGTCAATTGTAATCGTTATGAGAATTTTTATCATAGGAGATGGTAGAGTAAAGTGATGAACACATTTTAAATAACAAACTCTTGCGGGATCATATAAAATTAGTAAAAACTTAAGACTAAGTAAGGCTATGGCCTGGTTGACAGTTTTCTTTTGCGACAACACTTGATACGAGTATACCCACTTGGCTGTTGTCAACTAATATAAATATTAAGAACATGGCTTTATTTTTAAATGATTCCAAATTAGGATTGTAAAATATAAAATATTAGTAACAATATAAATACACATCTAACCAGAAAATATTCACGAGTTACAGGTAATGTCAAGATTAACAGAGAGTGTAAACTTTTTACGCATATAGTAATATGAAAATAACAGTGGAAAATTTACACAATAACTCCAAGTCGTACTATATTATTTCAACGTTCTAAAAAATTGCTCATGTTAAGTGATAAGAGAAATGTTGCTCTTAATTTCAAGAGTATGAGGTGGAGGCACGAAATGTATGCCTAGTGAGGATCCAGTTTAATTTGCGCTTCGACTAAGCGGCATAAGTAGTTGACGTATTATGGAAATAAGCGGGCGGTCGCAAATCCGACCCCTTAACGATCTGGCACGAATCCTTATTGAGTGACTACGGGCTCGTATATTTTGCGTGAAAAAATAATACATTGAGTTACTTTACGTTATGAGTACGAGTTTTAAGTCTGGGAGTATAGGTTTTTTAAAAGAATGACTTTGAATTTAGGGCGTGTGTGTTATTTTCATATTTCATAATACGAGTAAAGGTAGGTAATGACCCATTGCAGGGCAGTCTTCTCTGATCTTTCTCTGATCTATTGTTTAATATCTAAGTTGTTTCACTGTTCCAAATTAAAAGTTAACTGTAAAATAAGTTATCAATTATAAATATGTAAAATGCCTCATTATCTATGACATACATACATTATGGTACTGGAAATGTACATATCAGCTTAAATATAAAATGTATAAAATATGAATAAAATATATAAATAAATAATCCTATACATTTTGAAAATAAACTACATAATATATATAAAACGCTGATATCGGAATACATATAACTCTTTTGATTTACGCGACGCACGCCGGTTAATTTCCCAGTCGGCATGATTTTTTCATCTTCCACAATCGCTAATTTCATAAAATATTAATGAATTATACATCTAAGCCGTGCTCAAAAATCACTTCGTCATTAATGAAATAGAATCATTTTGTAATTATAATGTTTTGTTATTTCTGAAAGTAAAAGAAAATACATTAAAATAGTAATAATAAAACATATTTCAAAACACAAAGAGTTAAGTTTAGTTTTAGTTTGTTTTTTTTTTTACTTGTACAAGAAGACATATATCATAAATATTTGTCTGTTATAAGAATTAATGGGGTTATTTTATCCTTTGTAGTATTTCAGGTCACTACATAGACTGTAACAAAAACATTTAAAGAAATACTAAGAAACCGATTTCAAGAATATACAAGCTTTGTATTGTAAATATAAAATGATGTGATTTTATTTTTATTTATAACAAGGTCCCCGTTTCGACTTTTCGCGAGTTGAATAAAGGTCTACAATACATGAATTATGTTTATGTAAAGAAGAAGCATATAAAAAAAATCTAGATTTTTTTGGCAAGGAACTTTTGTTGGCGTACGCAGAACCGGTTCAGGAACGCATGATGACATACATACAAACATTCATTTTTATTTCTATATAGATACAGAGCCATAAGTTCTCTAGACCTTAATGAATCTTTATTTTCATGTCTTTAGTTAAAGCTCTTTCAATTAATTTGTATAGATTACAATGTTTTTAAAGATCAATTTATGAAATTGAATTTACCATTTCATAAATTGTAAAATCAATTTCATAAATTTTGTATTGAAATATTTATGTGCCATATGCGTTTACTTAAGACTCTTATTTAAAATGCGCTCTATATGTTAAACCGGGTTTGTCTAATTAAAATAAGCCTTGATTGGTTTTTTATTTTCGGGTTTAATTGTTTGACATTTTAAATAAATTATTATTCCATTTTTGTCTTAAAGTCGTGGATAGTCTAAAAGACAATGTTGATATGGAAAGAGAACGTAGGTCGCTGTCTGTTCGTTGCAATATGTTAGCTCGCAGGTTTGCATGTTGTACTAAAGAAGTTAAGATTACTTTATTTAAGGCATATTGCCAGTCCTTTTACACGTGCAGCCTGTGGGTTGACTATACAAGGAAGGCATATAGTGGCCTACGGGTCCAATATAATAATGCGTTTAGGGCACTGATGGGGTTGTCGCGACGTTGTAGCGCCTCGGGTATGTTCGCAGGGGCGGGGGTGGACAGATTTGGTCATGCGTAAACGTTGTGCATCAATGCTGCGTTTCTTGCGCGAGAGCTCCAACACTATCCTACTCGCGTTAGCGGACAATTTCGACTCGCCGATGGTGAAGCGATGGGTCCAACTTCATGTTGTAAAAGATTCGTAAACCCCTATCACCAGAAGTGAAATCGGAATTGTCCTCCAATATTTCATTAATTTTAATTATTTGTCATTGTTATTATTATTTGTGCTACTAACATAGTTACTAAGGATACTGTTACTAACATTCTATGGACACCTTGTTTGATTTAAATTAATAATAATAATAAATGTGTTAAGTTAAAGTAATAAATTTATTTATTGTAATAAATGATTATATTCTTTTTTGTATTTACATTTTACGTATTCGTTTGTTTATTTAAATAGAATATCGACATTTCAATCAGTTATTTTAGTGCTTTTATTATGAAGAAATAATCTTTGTCCATTTCGTATAACAACTAGAAATGTAACAAATGGTACTTTAATCGAATGCTATTCAGGAAAACAAACCTAAATACCTTACTAAAATTTAGAAATAATTGGATTGGCTAAGAGTACGACAAAATACGTACGAGTGGAGAGGTTCTTTGAAAGATTAAAAATACCCTTTCAAGGACTCTCAATCTAATAAAATATAAATATTTATGCGAAATAGTAGTAGCAATATAGGGTATATATGCAAAATCTGCTGTGTCTGTCTGTCTGTTCTGTCTGTGCTCGGCAAGGCGAGACAGTACTTCACGTCGGTTCATCGTCTAAAACTTTATAAGGCGCAAATTTGGCTCCCACGTGGAGTATTGCTTTCATCTCTGGGCGGGAGCTCCCCAATACCATCTTTTTCTCTCTAAGCGCATTCAACGTAGAGAAGTTCGAATTGTCGACGATCAAGCTTTTATCGACCGGCTAGGTCCCTAGGATTTGCGTAGAGATGTTGGGTTACTCTGCATTCTCTATCGCATATATCACGAGGAATGTTTTTAGGAGTTGTTTGGTTTAGTCCCGGTCGGTTAGAAATCAAAATTTCTTCTCACCACCTCGATGTCTGGAAATCCACAACAGCGCGATTCTTAAGGCATGTCCTGCGTCGCACAACCAATCTTTTTTTTTATTGCATAGGTTGGCGGACGAGCATATGGGCCACCTAATGGTAAGTGATCACCAACGCCCATAGACATTGGCAGTGTAAGAAATGTTAACCATCGCTTACATTGCCAATGCGCCACCAAACTTGGGAACTAAGATGTTATGTCCCTTGTGCCTGTAATTACACTGGCTAACTCACTCGTCAAACCGGAACACAACAGTACCAAGTACTGCTGTTTTGCGGTAGAATATCTGATGAGTGGGTGGTACCTACCCAGACGAGCTTGCACAAAGCTCTACCACCAAGGAAACAGCTTTCGCTCGCGACTTTTCCGAACCAACATGATAAAAAAAACCTTCAAGAAAAGAGCGTACTCATTCCTCAAAGGCCGGCAAAGCACCTGCAAGTCCCCCGGTGTTGCAGATGGCCATGGGCGGTGGTAGTCACTTTCCATATTATAAACGTGTGAGCCTCCTGCTCGTTTGCCCCCTCTTACATAAAAAAAGTGGCGCGAAAATGTCATAAACAATCTCCAGGTACATAAGCGTCATATGTTTTTTGTAATTGTGGTAATTATTATTTATATAACATTAACTGTAATGAAATTAATATGAAGTGTAAGACTACCCTGATTAAGAGCCCGCTGCATGAAGCCCGAAAACGGGTTATTACATTTGAATTAAATGAAAGTTCCTTAAAAAATATTGTATCTATATAATAAACATGACGATTCGCTATTCTTACGAAATACACATAAATTAAGTTAAAATATGTATATTATATTTCCGAGCATGCGGTTTTCGCAAATGAGGCATGTTAACACAAGGTTCACCAATTGCATAATTTATAGAGTCGACCCGTCTCACACACGAGACAGCACACATTATAGATCGCATTTTGCCCGTTTTTAACCGCAAATATATTTGTCCAACGCTTAAAATATTTCTCATGTTAAACGCTACGTAAATAGGATATTATTATTCAGTAAAGTATGTTTATTGTTATAATGATATGAGATTACGGGTCAAATCTTCTTATAATATTTTATATTGTTTTTCAGTTGGTTGATTAAATAATTTTGGAGTGGCATTTAATTAAAATTGCAACATAACACCTCGCTTATAAAGATGTAATTGCATGATATGCTGTACAGATGTGTTTATGAATATTCGGTACAAAATATTACACAATTCAATAGTTAACATAAATATTTTAGGTTAATACGGTCCGATTTTAAAACATATAAATAATAAAAAATAATATTTTATTTGTAGAATTCATTTACACTGATTAAAAAGATTTCTGATGGTAAAAATATTTATAAATCGCTATTTTTATTGATATTATAGTTTACATATTCCGATAGCACACGTGTGTGCATTGCGACGGCTCTTGAGCCCTGAAGAGCAGCGACACCAAACAGCGGGGCGAATTACTCATGAGACAAAGTGAGGTAAATTTTATTTTATTATATGGTAATATGTGCCTTATATATAAGGGATAAGATCTTAATTGGGATGACACGATTTAGAATGTAGAGCGTTGCTGGATACGCGCACAGCAGTGCCCCGTAACTGAAGCTCTTTGTTTGAGTTGAAGAGCTGACTGTAATAGCTCGCAGCGGATCCACGCTTAAAAATGGACTTTTAAATATTTTATGACGAAGGAAACGAGAGCGGATAAAAAAAGTTGAACATTACCTAGTTCGATAGTCATTATGATATACCGTACTCGGTTGTACGGGACCTGTGGTTTATGGATTCTGTCAAATTGGTGTGAGGAAATAGCAACAAGTTTCATAGTTAGGCCGTCCTTCTTAATGAATTCAGTCATTTAAATTTTTCTTCCAAATTCGTGTTGAAAAATAAGTGTTAGTAAAATAAGTTTGCCTTTTTGAAATGTATTTTTTTTTTATATCTTTGGGTTACCTTTCGATAACTGGTCACCACCACCTATAGACATTGGTGCCGAAAGAAATGCGCCGCCAATGTGCTACCAACATTGGGAACTAAGATGTTATGGCCCTTGTGCCTGTGATTAATATCTAAGGTTTTTTCCTTCCTGTGTGCATACCAATGATCATAGTTATCGGTTTAACGTGACTAGCACAAACACCAATCAGTGATGCTTATCCGGATACGAACCCGTTATGATTGGCTAACATCCATACATAATATCCACTTGGCCAGCACGTTATGTTTGTTTTTAACAGAATAGTTTTTCTCTATACAGTACAGCGAAGTTAATTTCACGGACAGAACCGCAGGGAATAACTCGTTTAAGATTTTATTACATCACTCTGAGCGCAAAGCCTTTTATTCCTTATTTACGAAGTCACCCCTGAATTTTTTAATTTAATTCCTCTCTTAAATAAAATATAGCGGAACTCAACAGAGTCGTGTGGCACAGAACAAACACTAATCTTTGAATGAATTTCTTTAAATTATAACTATTAAAAAGACGTAAATGAACATAATTTCAAGTAGTTTATTTATCTTAGTGTAATATTACGTAAATAAATAAAGTATCTGTTGAGTAATTATAAAATGTAAATTATATATTTTAATTTATATTCCAAGTGGAATATAAATTAAAATATATCATTTACACCTTTTTAAACTAATTAAAACCTTTGGTTAACTACCAAATTAGTAATTGTATTTTTGGAAAATTTACCGGATTACACATTTTGAGATTCATAACGAAGAGGTGACGAAATAAAGTTATATATTTGTATGTGTTCTTGATGTATGTAAGTTTTGTAATGATTCTTGTTCGCAGAAATTATTGATATGAAGAAGCGACTGCAATCAGTTCGTCGTAATCGAAACAGCAAAATAAACATTATTGAATGATTAAAATTCACAGTAATATTTTTTTTTATTTATATCAATTAAAGTTTACAATCATTTTATTATGGCAGGCATGTTTTACTTTATATATTATTGTAAACGAAATAAATCTGACGATAAATCTATGAAAAACTAGACCATTTCGATTTCATACGGTTAAAATTCATATTTTTATTATTTTCATTTATTCCATTACACGTTCCCCGATAAAATTGAAACTTCCAAAAAATTGTATGTTATAAAATAAGCCTATATCCCAAATTTTTAGCCAGCTTTCCAACTTTCAGGCCAGTGGGCCAATTTGGTGGAATAAGCTTCAAACTTTCTCTTTAATATGAGAGCGAGTTATTTGTCTACCAACTGGACACTACGAGTTGTTACCAACTAAAACATGTCAAATAAAATACATATAATTGTTATTTAAATATAAATAGGCAAAGATAGAACTAGTGTTTTTTCTTGATCATCTGGTTTTGGGGTCAACCGTCGGGGCGTCACAGTACTACTAGTAAAAAAGAAAACTTATCGTCGAATGACAAAGCAATTAATTTAGTAGACTTATGTCTTATGTACATGCAAGCACATAAATTATTTATTATCTATATCTCAGAAATATTAAAACGATATTTTTGTGTACAATTTAATCTTTTATACACATAAAAGATTCCCTCAGAATATTGCTTTTAAACAAGCTTGAAAGCTTAGCTTGATCAAGTTAAAGAGTTCACTTTGAACGAATCAAAACGCGACACTAGAGAGCCGCAGGGTCCGTAGCACAAACGCATTGCGACGGACTGTCAAACTTTGTACTAAGTTCATTGCCTTAGTACTCGAGTTATTATATAACAGAGAATATCACATATAATCTGTAATGTCTCTAACCGGCTTCTCTTTGCGAGAAGGTTTGGAACTTAATTCTTCACGTCGCTCTAATGCTAGTCGGTTATATGTGACAGATTTTCCTACAACACATGTGGGTTTCCTTACGATATTTTCATTCGCTGATTTTCACATGTTAATTCAGTGATTTAAACCTGCAATGTACTTAATATTTACGTGTTCTAAACACTGGGCGAATACAGTTCTAAATATTTAATAGAATTGACATTTTAAAAATCGGTATCAAAATGCTAATTGTAAAAACACGTAAAGTCACTTAGTCTAGACGGGTTAGGTGTTTCAAATTAAAAAATCTCCCGTCCCGATGTTGTTGGTACAACTTTTTGGGCAAACTAAATCAAAATTTCAACAGGACTGTGCTATTGCATTAAGCTACCATTATTAATTTAAGGACGAACTTTTTATAGTATAGAACTAACGTAGATTCCACGTTGAAAATGAGAGGAGTCTGAGGCCAACTTTATAAACTTTTTAACAATTTAAAGCCTTTTCTTTGATTTCGCCGATTGTTGACACAAAAGCACAGTAAACATGACATGTATGCATAAAAGCGTTGAATGATTTTCACCACTTTTGATGAAAATAAATATAAATATATTTTACGTTAAAAGTACATTGCCATTTACCATATAGTCTGCACATTAAGTTATAGTTTTGTAATGAAAATTTCTATAACTTTCCTTGTGGATATTCTAATATTGAAGTCATATAAAATTGTTTTGATTGTCAGACTACACGTACGTTTACATATTATATTGAAATTACTGATACCCTGAACTGATTTAAGTGTAATTCGTACATTTACAAAACTATTAATAAGTGTTTGTATTAATCGATAATCTTTTTGCATCACAAACATAGAACAAAAGTCGTCGATTTGCCTCTCATCCGTCCTAAAGAATGGTTGGGTAACAACAAGTATATAATATTTACTTACCCCTATTCCCAGTGAAGTTCCAGTCGGAGTCATGGGCGTGCGTGCTCCGTGCGAGCGGCGCGCGTCTTGAGCGGTTTCCAAGACTTCGGTCGCGGTTATCTGATGCTATGTATTAAAGATGTTCATAATCATAATCAATCATTTCATAAATAATCATAATTAAACAATTCATAATCAGTTAGTAATAAGTTAATATTTCTAAAAATATTTTTGTTTAATAAATATATTCCGGTTTATCTATTAATTTGAAATCTCATTTTTATTTTGTTTATATAGTTTATATTACATATATAATGCTAAAAATATTATTATAAGGGGTTTTCCAATAGGGACGCTTGAACTTTGACAGCTGATTGCGGCCATGTTGTTTGAGTGACAGCTGTCAAATGCAGTGTGTTATATTCATTCCGTCCTCCCAAACCACCATGGCAGGTTACAGTGTCGAGCAGCACGTGCAAATCATAAAATTGTTTTATGAAAATGGGTCTTCAGTTCGAGCAACGTTCCGCGCACTTCGCCCGTTTTACGGTCGCGATGATCGTCCTGCCGAGTCGACTATCCGTCGATTGGTGGACAAATTCGAGTCAACCGGGTCAGTTAATAATCAGCCGGTTCCCGTGCGTCAACGTAACGCGAGATCTGCCGAGAATATCGCCGCTGTGCGCGACAGTGTCCTCGAAAACCCGCGGCAGTCAATTCCGCGTCGCGCACAGGAACTCGGCCTTTCGCAGACGACAACTTGGCGAATTTTGCGTTGTGACTTGAGCCTGCACCCGTACAAGATCCAGCTGACCCAAGAGCTCAAGGTTAATGACCATAGACAGCGCCGTGTGTTCGCTGACTGGGCATTAGAGCAGTTGGAAGTTGACGCCGATTTTGGCAAAAAAATCATCTTCAGCGACGAGGCGCATTTTTGGATGAATGGCTATGTCAACAAGCAAAATTGCCGTATTTGGGACGAGACCAATCCACACGAGGTTCACCAAGTGGCAATGCACCCGCAGAAAGTGACTGTTTGGTGCGGATTTTGGGCCGGAGGCGTGATTGGTCCGTATTTTTTCGAAAACGATAATGGTGTGGCCGTCACCGTCAATGGTAAGCGATACCGGTCGATGATAACCAACTTCTTTTGGCCTGAAATCGAGAATATGGATCTGGACAACATGTGGTTTCAACAGGACGGCGCTACGTGCCACACAGCACACGCTACGATGGAAGTTCTGCACGAGCAAGCGCCCTTAATGGAAAACCCTATATCTATTAAGAAGTACTGTGCATGATTTTAAATTTTTGTTGAAAAAAGATATTTAAACACTATTTTTTTTAAATAAATGAATAAAGATGAGATTGTAATTTCGACTACAGCACTATTATATTATTAATGGCATAATTGTTATGGTGATGTTTTTACATATCAAAAAACGACGATTGGAAGGACGGAAGAGCATGGTCCAAAGCTCTTCCGTCCTTCCGCACTAGCACTCACAACTTTGAAGTAGATACGACTGTCTTAAAATAAAATAGTCTCATAAAAGTGCATCCCTTGAATATAAATTTAAAGATACATTATATTCTATTCTGATGTATGAACTAAAATGTTTGTGTTAAATTCAACACAATAGTTTCCCTATTTTTGCAATATAAGAAAACGTTTAAAGTATCATTCAGTAGGTATATTTGAAATATGAAAATGATAATAACATTCACGTATTCTATTTATGGTATTCATAAATTGAAACTGAGTAACAATGTTATCTTTCGAGGACGCTCGTTTCGTACAAGAAATGCCTTGAATCTTTATTTTCTGCAGCTCGAGATATTGACAATATGTAATATCAGTTTATCAGTTCTTTACTTTTCAAATTTATGTGAGCTAAAGGAAATAATGTTTTATTTTTTATTTTTACAGTACTGCATTACTTATGCACAAAATTCTGCTAATATCTAAGAAACGTGTTTTAACGTAAGTAACCAAGATATTTATTTATTTTATGTATGTAACTTTAATGGCAACATAAGCATTTGTTTCTAAGACTACACAAATATTGTTTTATTTATCCACATCTTTCTTAAAATAATAAATTTTGACTTCGCTACTATACGATTAAATGCCATAGATGTTTTATTTATCGCAGTAACAATATTAATGGATTAATCTCCTGCGTGCCTTCTGTATTATACGCGACATTGGCTGAATATTTTGCGCTCAACTAGCGTAGATTAAAGATAGAAAAAGAAAAAAAAAAAACAATGTTTTAATTTATTTCGTTATATAGCGGACTGGATTAAAGGGCTATTTTTTCAAACTGTTTTAGCTTTTCAGCACAGACACAAAACACATGCCTGTTATAAGTTAGCGTTAACGCAGGTTTGTTTGGTTTTGAAAATTTCTTGTTTTCTGATTTCTGATGATTTAAAAAATAATTTCGTTTTTAACGATTTTAATCTTAGGATTTATGAATACTTAAAAAAACTACGTTAAGTGATGTAGATGAATATTCATACGTTCGTGTTTAATGGGGTAAAGACGGCAAAAAATGAAAAGCTTGTACCCGGAAAATATGTAATAACCGTCATTGAGTTATATAATTAATTATTTGATATTTGCGAAAAAAACTGTGACATTTGTCAAAACTGAGTCAAAATAAATGTAATATTTTGTCTGTATTTATGTATTATTTGATTTATTTAATTATTTTATGTTTACATTGAATAATGATAATTAAACGTGTTGTTGAATTAGAGGGCGCTATTAGCTACGACACAGTTTAATACTGTTGAAGTTACTGTCGTATATATTGTTTATGATACGTATTAATTGTTAAAAATAAGTACTTACCATCAATGATGTACTCCGTGACGCCATAAGCCTGGTCTCTGGTATTACTCGCGAAGCATTGGTATACACCCTGATCGTTCTGTTGAGAGTTCTTGATGTGCAGTCGATGACCATCTTCCGATATTCGCACTCGGTCCGTGTCCTTCACAACTTTACCGTCGTGAATCCAGTACACAACTTCGATAGGATGACCTGACACCTTGCAGTCGAAACTGATGTCAGCGCTGGACTTAGTTCGTAACGATTCTGGTTTTATACGGACGGAAATTGGTTCTGGAAAATAAATAAAAGATGTAGTAATATTTCACCTGTTTATTGTTGTGAACACGGATGATCTAAATAAAAAAAATCTTCATATCATGTCGATGCAAAAAATATAATTTTATTATTATTATTAATGTAATGATCAGACGTGTGCAGGCTTCTGAACGATGTTTCCTTCACCAAGGAGTTAGAATATCAATTGTCATCTTAGCATTTCCAAACTGAATTTGTGTTTAGGTGCTTATTAATATTTGAAATGTATCATATTTGACATACAAATAAATAGAATACGTATAACGACTATAAGCGGTACAATTATAAGTATGTAAATGAAGACTTAATTTGCCTTTATCTCTTTGACTCATATATTTTACTTGTATGTTCTATTTCGACACAATTCATATCGTATGATATACGTAGCTTCCCATTTATCTTATGTGACAAGAAAACATTGCTCACGCACGAATAACGTGATAAGCTCTTTCATAAAACACGAATAAACAAAAAATCCCGAGTCTAGAAAAAAATAACAAAGAATTAATATAGTATGTAAAGGACGTACCTGTAACAATGATAGTGAAATGTGCAGATTCGCCCCCAGCGGTATTGTTGAGCCAGCAGATAAATCTTCCAGCGTCTTCTCGTTGAAGCCTTTGTATGCTGAGCAAACCGCCGAGTACCGACGCTCGAGGCCAGAGCGATGTTTTCTCTATCGGTATTAGCTGTTCGTGGTGCTCGCGAAACCATCTGCTTAAATTATATTAGTATTATATTCACTGTTTCATCAGATTTTTTTCTTTGAGACAATTTGAATCTTTCTTTATGTTATATGTTGGATTATTAATTAATAAATAAATAAACTATATTTATGAGCCGCTGGCTGGTGATAATATAATCTGTCAAATTTAAATATTTCGTTTTCCTTCTACTACAGTCTTATTAATTTATAACATATCGACAATATATCCCTTTTGAAGCGGGGTCGCTCCTTTTATTTTCCCTAACCTCCTACATTATATGTATATTCAATTATTTGAACAGTATAATATTTATTTTTTAGTTTGACCTTTCTATATAATATAATAGTATATAATAGTAAGTCTGTGAATGTCCCACAGCTGAACTAAGGCCTCTTCTCCCCTTTTTGAGAAGAAGGTTTGGAGCTTATTCCACCACGCTGCTCCATAGCGGGTTGGTGGGATACACATGTAGTATTTTAAAAATTATTAAATAAATAGAACCGACACACGATACCTAATAACCACTTCACGGGTCGGACACGATTTTTGTTACATCCTGTATATTTAGTAAAATAACTATTGTACTTATTTATAATCTGAGTTTAATAAGTAGCAATTGTTTTCTACTTTTAATGTTTCAAAGTTGAATTAATGTTATTATATGAATTCAATATTTTTATAAAAATTGTTGAAGAAAGGCGGACGAGTAAATTTTTCACTTGCCGGTAAATGATCATCTTCCCATACAGACTAGGGTATTGTAAGAAATATAAACCACACCATACGCCGTCAAATTACACTTACCCCTCAAACCAAATTAAATATTTCTTTATTCAAGTAAGCTCATAAGACTTTTGAATCTTTATGTCAAAGTATTGAATTAAATGTAAAGCTACTACCGGTTCGAAATGTTGCTTCTACAAATAAGAACGAGCAAGAAAGTCAGTAGTTACTCATTTTCACTCTTTTTTCACCCTCAAATCCGAACACAGATCAGATATTCTACCGCAAAACAGCAGTACTTTGTATTGTTGTGTTCCGGTGTGAAGGGTGAGTGAGCCAGTGTAATTACAGGCACAAGGGACATAACATCTTAGTTCCCAAGTTTGGTGGCGCATTGGCGATGTGAGTGATGGTTGACATTACTTACAATGTCATTTTCTATGGGCGTTGGTGACCACTTGCCATCAGGTGGCCCATATGCTCGTTCACCTACCTATATAATAAACCAAAAAAAGAAACACAGCATAACAGAGTATTGATATTTGGTGGTTAAATAAAATTAATGAATCGATGGCACCCAGTCAGATAGGTTATACGCTATTTCTATAGGGACAAAGCCTCATCACCAAGTACATACAATAAACGAGTACAATAACATTATTTATAATACGAAACGTAATCACTATAACATATGTGCGGGTGCATTTTAATAGGATTCGCTGTAATTGCTTAGCGTAATAACCGAGCAAGGTTCCATCCCGCGGTAAATTATAGGAATTGAGATATTGAACATAAATTATTCGTGCATGAAGTGTAAATAACATAATGGAGCTTGTTGAAATTCAAATAGTATTGTTGTTACCGTTATAAAATTACATTTAATTTCTCGTTGGTTGGTTTTACAGCCAGTTTATAAATCCGAAAATCCGTAATTGGGCTAAAGTAATATATACATAGGTAAATTCATATAACATATGTTTTCATCTCATCAATTATTTCATTCATAAAAGCCGAGATGGCCCAGTGGTAAGAACGCGTGACTCTTAACCGACGATCGAGGATTCAAATCCGGGTAAGCACCACTGAATTTCATGAGCTTAATTAGTGATTATAATTCGTCTCGAGCTTGACGGTGAAGGAAAACATCGTGAGGAAACCTGCATGTGCCATATTTCACTGAAATTCTGTCACATGTGTATTCCACCAACCCGCATTGGAGCAGCGTGGTGGAATAAGCTCCAAACCTTCTCCTCAAAAGAGAAGAAGAGGCCTTAGCTCAGCAGTGGGACATTCACAGGCTGTTACTGAATTATTTCATTGTCGCAGTTCGTTAATTGAGTGAAAACTAATAATAATAACAACATATTTCTTAAGCTTATAATCACACCCCGTCTTATAGCCTGCACTGATGATACGAGGACTGGTTAATTTTTCGCCCAGATAATCAGAGTAGCCTTTCAACGGGAAACGGTTAACATCTTTGCCGTCATTGTATATTGTCTTAATTTGTTTAAAAGATCCAGACGAAATCCCACAAAATCATTTATAATCTAGCAGACATTTTTTAATTGTGCAAAAAATAATTCTTTGTATAAACTTCGTCAAAGGAATCTCTTTTGTATATTAAAACAAGACTTTATGAAATGTGTAATATACTTTGACTACTGAAGTTCTTTGAAAGCGTAACTGTGACATTAGAAAAATGTAATTTAAAATGAGATTGTCTCAAAAAAAAAAAAACAATTATATTAACGCGGGTAATATGAAACTTCTTTTTGTGGTGGACGTAAAACGATATTATATTGTCTAAACCTTTATTATTTATTTTCAACGTTCTTACCCTTTTTTTAAAACAGGCTTATATTTACAACGCGTAATGTTTTGGTACGAGTTTCGACTTCTAAATTATAAAGATGTTAAGTTTGTAAGTTTGGATATTGGAAATAATTTCGAAACCTTTCATCTGATTTTTAAAATTATTTCGCCACAACGTACTGAATGACTCATGCTTGGACTAGTTTTTATGAACCATCATATTGTAGGCTATTGCCTATGATGTGATACGTTTCTTTTCACTTTGACTTCGTCTTGATTGTATTGTCATCAGAAACAAGAGTTTTATAATTAAAATCAATCATTTGAAGGGAACTGGTTTTAAAATTATAACCAAGGTTGTCGCAACCCATATTAACAGTTAAAGTTAGTTACATAATCTACTCTAAGCAAATCCAAACTCCAAAGGTCCTAGTTCTTCTATAGAATTGTTTTACTCAAATTTGACCTTAAGCTTTTTGTGTTAAGAATTTTTCCTTAAAAATTGTTGGTTATTTTCTTCCATTCTAAGCGTTTCCTCGAATAGCTCAGTAGTCAGAAATCTTCAATATTCGTGAGTTAGCTTTTAAGATATACTTTTGAAAAGAGTCGAAATGCACGAGACATTTGCATTCTAAAAGCCTTCCGACTTCGGTTTAAAGAAAAAGTTATGGTGCTGGCAGCTCGGATCTAGTGAGAATCTTGATTTCGTGAAAAACATTAAAATTATCTGTCAGTTCATAGTGAAACTATCAAAGAGCAAATGTTAAGTGCCGAGAGGTTTGTGATTAAAACTTTGAAGCGTACGCCATGGTTTGAATACGGGAATATTTAAATTATTATTAGTATGGAATTCCAATTCATTCTAGTACAGGTTATATTTTTGAGTATTGTATATTATCTATTATTCAAGAATACGTTATTATTTAAATATAACTAAAATTTATTCATTTGAAGGGAAATAGACAATATTATTATTTATGTATATGTGGTTTAAATATTTAAATTGAAATAGTTAAATAGTTTTTTTACATGTTTATTTTAATTGCATATATAAACGATTATTGGTTTAACTCTATGTTGAAATTATTATTTTATTGTACAAAGTATTTTGGGGAAAGGGGAAATACTTGTACAAAATCTAAAAACAGCTCCTATCATAGATAGTACATATTATCAAGTTTAGGAGAGGTTTGGAACGACATAAAATTGAGTAAGTACATTGAATTCAGTTAGTTTTATCTGATGTTTTTGACAAATAAGTCGAAGATTCAATAAGAAAATAAACTTGACACGAACGCAGAAGTATGAAGAGAATTAAAGTAATATAAATAAAAATAAAAGTATATAATAATTTACTTCAAAAATGTACATCATTAGGTATAAACTTAAGTATTACCCGACAACTTCCGAAATTATTCTTCCCATGTATCCATTTAGAACTTTTTAATGATAAAACTTTGTATTTAAGATTTGCCCGGATTACGTGTGTGTGGTTTAACAAATAAAACTTATCACATCTGGAGCGTACGTGCACGTACAGCCACGGTATTTGCCTAGTCAACTAACTTTGATCATTCGACTACTGCGCTTGAATAAATATCAGACTCGTAGCGCCTGCTTTGATAGAGAAAATTCACTTGTAGGTTGTGTTGCTTAATATGTCTGCGGCTAACACTTGAACAATTTACCAATTTTGTTTTCATTATTATCTGTTAAATTAACGAATAAATTATTATTTTACTGGTGGGCTTTGTGCAAGCTCGGATGGGTAGGTTCCACCCACAGTCACTCATCAGATATTCTACCGCAAAACAGCAGTACTTTGTATTGTTGTGTTCCGGTTTGAAGGGTGAGTGAGCCAGTGTAATTACAGGCACAAGGGACATGACACCTTAGTTCCCAAGGTTGGTGGCGCGTTGGCAATGTAAGAGATGGTTAACATTTCTTACAATGCCATTGTCTATGGGCGATGGTGACCACTTACCATCAGGTGGCCCATATGCTCGTCCGCCAACGTATACAATAAAAAAAAAAAAAAACAAAATTAGTCAATTGCTCAAGTGTTATCTGCAAACCTATTAAGTAACATAACCTACCCAGACGAGCTTGCACAAAGCTCTACCACCAGTAAAAATAGATTTATAGATCGTGTATACATGTATTTATATACACATATCTTATCCTTAAAACTCCTTCTCACTCTTCTTCCTTCTATACTAATTCATTCTCAGTCCAAGCAGTTCGCCTATCGAATTCCTTACCACTTTACTTAAGACGATCCCAATCTGTATACACTTTTAAAATCAGACTCAAGGCATATTATTTATCTTCCTAAATTCCTATGGGGTGTTTTATCAAGTGTCGCAATTTATTGCTATTTATTATTACAATTATCTTAATTACTTATTTTTATACATTATATATTTTTGTTTATGTATATATATGTGTATGTATATATATATATATATATATATATATATATATATATATATTATTTGTTAATTTATATATATATATTATACTATGCATGAATATTTATTATACATATATATATATATATATAACAAATAATATATATATATATATATATATATATATATATATATATATATATATATATATATATATATATTATTTGTTAATTTATATATATATATTATACTATGCATGAATATTTATTATACATATATATATATATATATATATATATATATATATATATATTATTTGTTAATTTATATATATATATTATACTATGCATGAATATTTATTATACATATTTATTTAAAAGTAAAATAGTTTTTGTACACCTCTTTACCGCTTTATTTTTCTCGTGTCCTTGTCTGGAAGAGATCGCTCTTTTAGCGATAAGACCGCCTTTGTACATTTATACATTTCTATATATTTAAATTGTGTTTATAACTGTATTTCTGTAAACTTGTATGTGTTGTACAATAAAGCATATTCTATTATATTCTATTCTACATGTAATATTGAAATAAATATATATAGCGTGTAACAAAATTCATGTCCGACCCGTGAAGTGGTTATTAGGTATCGTGTGTCGGTTCTATTTATATAATAATTTTTCAAATACTAAGCAAAAAAATTAACCCGGATTTTTTTTTTTATTATATGGCGAAAATTACTTGTCAATACAGGTGCGGGTAATAGCGCTCGATAGCTCTTACCTATAGGGTAGCTAAGACACGAGGTCATGACCTCAGTAGTCCACGTTTTTACCACCAACAGTGTCGTTAAACACAATTAATATACTTTTTTAAATAATTTTTTTGCTTAGTATTTTAAAAATTATTACATAAATAGAACCGACACACGATACCTTATAACCACTTCACGGGTCGGACACGAATATTGTTACAACCTGTATACATCATAGAAATTTCGCACTCACTGAGCTTGTAGATTAATTTGTTTTTGAAACTATGTTCATCTCTGTTGAAACAAACTTGTGGGTATAACTTGTTAAGTTTCGTTAAGTAAATATAATAACTACAGACTAATTATAAGCCATTGCAGGCGGGATCAAAATAATTCAAGTCAAAGAGAGCTCGTTCTAGTTCTGACCCAGTATTTATTGTTTGAAGTTTAAAGGAAAATTTCACACAAAATTACTTTAACGGCAATGAAAAACTCAAAGAAAAAATTCACTTTTACGAAAGAGAAATGCAACTAGGATGAACTGGAAAACTTTTATTAAAAAGAAGTAATATATAAGAATGATTTCTGTAACCTATAGTTTTTTCTTTCAATTTAATATTGCGCTTTCAAGTAAAGATTTGCAACTCTGCAGCTTTAATATTCTAAAAATATAAATAGCTCAATTTTCTATAAGTTCTATTTTCATTCAAATAAAAACAAGATTTTCAATTTAAAAAAAATTTACTAATATGTTTCATTATTAACTATGATATTATCAATTATGTTTTCTTAGCAGTAAGTTAGGTTACTACATAATAAAAAGTTCTGGATTTATAATGGAAATATAAAATAATAGATATTTTTGAAAATATACACGTACATATGTATATTCAATTCATTATATTCTAAAACTCTTGGAGTCGCTTGTCGTCGCGAATAGTCTTGTTAAAGTCTATTTAAACAATAATAATTCATATAAGCTTTTGTAGCATTCGAAGTGTATGTGAGATTTATAAATTATAACTTATTTTGGAGCTATGAGCATGGACAATTAGATAACGCATTTAAAATATACTTACTTGGTGGTAGAGCTTTGTGCAAGCTCGTCTGGGTAGGTACCACCCACTCATCAGATATTCTACCGCAAAACAGCAGTATTGTGCTCCGGTTTGAAGGATGAGTGAGCCAGTGTAATTACAGGCACCAGGGACGTAACACCTTAGTTCCCAAGGTTGGTGGTGTATTTTCGATGTAAGCGATGGTTAACATCTCTTACAATGGCAATGTCTATGGGCGTAGGTGACTACTTACCATTAGGTGGCCCATATAATCGTCCGACTATGTATATTATAAAAAATATATATATGCTTAACATATGTTACTGTTTAGTAGAATTCATAAAATGGAATTTACGGAAACAACTTCAAAATGGATGAACGGGTCGGGATGGATATGATGAATGGGTGAAGCTATAATATGATTGACACATTACGTGAAATATATGAATAAAACATCTATAAGTGACGTCACACAATCCAAGCGTTCGAAGTCATGGGTAACTTGTATGAATATAAAGGCCAGGTAACATAGGCTATAAAGGAGGATTATTACTTCTTAGAAAGTTGTTTAAGTGACTTGTTACAAATATAATATTTCTTCCGTGTCATTTATTTTTCTTAATTAAACACTTTTAATAAGAAAAACTATAACTAATATGTCACTGACATTCTATGATGAGAAAACTGTAAAGGAAAGAACTCGTTTTAACTCTCTTCGAACGAGGCTATCGAAGAAGGTCGAAGAACTTATGTGAACGTAAAAACTAATTTTATGTTATAAAACTTCTACTTAAAAATAAAACAATTACTTATTTAGATGAATAAATTGAGACTGGGATAGAAGTAGCCTGAGCTTAATTTTTTGTCACAGATTGACGTCACGCTCCGATTTAAAACTGTTCTGTGCTACTGGTCTGTCGTCAGGTGCGGCTACTAAGCATGGACTTTAAAAAATTATACCCAAAGATGAGATACAAGTATAAGACAAGAGATGAGAGTAACAGTGAATGCGAATGCAAATTTATCTTTCCACTCCTAGCTTTACTTCCCAACATTGATATTTAAATGACAAATAATAAGAGATTGCCACTAAATCTACAGGTACAGAAAGAAGCGCTATAGATCTGAGAAGATCCGGCAAAATAAATTAAGTTTATATTAAACAATAAAATTAAATATGTTTTTGAAACAGCATGGAAGTAATCGTTTCTTTCCTACGGTGTGCTATCCCATAGTCATTATTTTTTATAATAAACTGTTGTGTGATAAATTTTACCTTACTATAAAGCTTAGTGTTATATAAATTACGCAGAAATATTAACCGAACATATAGTCAAATGTAATTAAAATAATGTATATTCGCCGGCTATTTCGTAATATAGCGGTTTCCTGAGGGTAAATTGGCTTCTTGGTTATTAAACTAAATCATGTCGCTTTGGGATTACAAAATTACACTCGGCTCTGAATCGAAAGAGGGAGGTGACGAAATAAAAGTAGCCGAATGCTTTGCAAATTAATTTAGGGTGATTTAAATCCGGTCTCATCTCCATGACCCGTTAATAAAATGAAAAACCGTTCGAATGCAATTAAACTAAAAAATATAAATTCCCTTGACGTACTTCTAAATTTATATTCCGGCCGCGATTGCGATTATATTTTATTCATGTGAGTAAATGTATTTTATAGATTATGTATATCTATTAAATAGAGAGATTTAGGTAATCTATTCCAATTCAAAATTAACGTGTTATAGGGTTAATATACATTCAATTATAATAGTTAGCTATTGTAATCATACGGTTGTCGGCTTGAACGGTTGAAACTATTGATGATCTGTATTATTAAAGTAAGGCTGGCAAGGTGTCAAGAAAGTAAAAGGCATATGAACATTTCCAAAATATATTTGAGTAAAACTTTAATCGAGTAAATTTTAATCGAATTTATACAACATTTCGAGGACAAGTTTTACTTGTGCTGTCGTTTTACGCGCCCAATGAATCGAAAACAACTTTACGTCGTATGTTTACTAACACGACTATTTTATATCCGTGTATTTCAAAAGTTGTACATATTGCCGGATTTGTTGGCTACGCGAAATGCACTTTTAACATGAAGTTGTCTTGAAATGTTGTTTCCTTTGTCATGTCGTATGAGTTAAAGTAAATAGTTTGAAATGTAGTATCATACTGATAAAGTATTTGATAACAAGGAATCGCCGAGCTTATTCTAGAAAATATTTTATTCGAAAATTGGTTCTACTAACAGTCTGTATATATAGCATTTGGTATTGTTTATCTTTCGATAAATCTAACCTTTTTTTTAAATATTTAAAAATATTTTTTAAATATAATATCTCCATAAAAGTGTTGTCCGTGAGTTTGACGTATCTTTTAAATAATTTTGATTGGCTTTATTTTTGATGTTGCTGCTGGTTTTTACTTCTATGCAGCTTAAACAACAAATACGAAATAAAGCTTAGCTTTAGTTTACTTTTCATTGCGCGATGGCGAATGTACATACATAAGTAAAAAATATATATAATGTAGTTAATTTTTCACCCTCATCAATCCATCAATACTTCATCTGCACATCTTTAATTTAAGAGAAAGCATTATTAATCAACTAGCGATTTTTAGACTGGTCATTCTTATGTACATATAGTTATAATATATCCAGAGATTAGGTAATTAAATTATTAATTACTATTACTTGTTATAAAAAGAAAAGTGAAAAAAAAAAACAAAAACGAAGCGTGAGGAAAGAGAAAATTAAAGCTTGTACAAATCTTTACATTTAAATATGAAGCTAATATCTTAACATAAACCTTTTGTTCTCATAAATAAATATTTAAGCGTAATAAAAGTTAACACAATTTAAAAAAAATATTAAAATAAAAGTAAAGCAATCAACATAAAGACTTAAAATACAATCATAACTCTATTTCAATGGTAAGACATACATTAATTTAATCTGAATTTAAAGTTTAAACATTCGATTTATAATTAAAACTCTCACACTCATCGTGACTGACTGATTGATGACTATATAAGCAATGCCGGTAAAGTTATTAAAATGAAAAATACTTTATTCAAATTACTACTAACGATTCGTAATGTAGATTCTACGAAGAAGAACCAGCAACAAGCTTAGTAGTTAATCTTTTCTATCATCTATATAATCTTGCGTTATACTAATGTGCCTTATTTATTAATGTTTTATCAAAATATTTAAAAATAATTAATTGGCAAAGTGGTCTTTATGCTTAACTTTTCTTGGTTCAATATATGTTTAATCATTGATTAATCATTACATTATAATTATATTATTAATATCTGATATTATAAAGCGATGTTACTGTGATGGATCAAATAAATTAAATTATTTTGGGCTGCCGTTTTCATATGACCCGCTAATTACTTTAAAGGCACCCGATCAATAATAACGGTTTTCGATTAATACGAATAATCGGAACTTTGTCTTAATGGCCATTTCGGACCCTTTGAATTTCTGATCGTGACGCACATAGTAGCCATTTACCCAAATCCTTGACACTTCTTAATTACGTTCCATCTCAATACTATTTCATATCGGGTTTTTGTTAAGACTTTTAAGAAGGCAAGCAATCCAAAAGCCTAGTGGTAAATGATCTCCTTCGTCAATGAATACTGGCTTGCTAGAAGCATTTAAAAATCCATTGATCCTGTAATTACACTGACTCACTCATCAAACTGGAACGTAATTGTATTACGTTATACAAAGTGTTGGTCTTGTCAGAATAGTGACGAATGGTTGATAGACATCAAGACTCGAGAATATTCTATCACTTTTAGTGTTAATTATTTATCTTTACTTTTCATAATATATTATATAAATGACCATTGATTGATCATTATTTGCCGTGTTTATCTGTGCCGTTCCTAAGGATCGTATCATGAAGTTAGAGATAAATATTCATGCATTTTCTTGGTGATTGGGCTTTATGCAAGACTATCTTAGTAGGTAACATCCATTCATCACATAGTCTACAGCCATATAGGAATAATATTGTTGTGTTCTGAAGAGTGCAATTTTTAACCTGGGGCCAAAAGATTCACTAAGATGTAAGTTTAAAGAAACTAAAATAATGACTGTCGCTTCTCAATATATATCTGACAATGTTATGTATTTAAGCAAAAACATAAAAGATTTTCCCAGGAATTGTGACGTACATACCCTTAACACCGGGAACAATTATAAACTTACAACCACTGTTACCAGATTACACAGGGTTAGTTAGTCTTTTATGGGACAATGTGTACGCTTTTACAACAGGATCCCAGAAAACGTTCAAAAATAATCAATTGTGAAATTTAAAAGAATTGCTAAGGAGCGCTTGTGTGCAGGGGGATATTACACAACCAATGACTTCTTAGATGCACACCTTGGTAATGAAACGAAATGAAACAATTGTAAAGTGAATGAGCTAATCAAAATACAAGCACAAGGGACATCTTAGGTCCAAAGGTTGGTGGCGCGTTGACGATGTTAGGAATTGTTAATATTTCTTACAGTATCAATGCCACAGTGACCACTTACCATGCCCGACAACAGGTTTTCCGACCCATTTAAAAAAAAAATTGGACTATTTTAGGGCGCCCAAAGCTAGCAAAGCTTCTTATTTCAACCGTGGGTCCCTTACACGTCCCTCATGGTGAATCTAATTTCTATCCTTTTTCTATATACAACGTCTAGTAGTATATATTTAAGTAATGGCTTATGTTCTTTAAAGCGATAATATAGAGTTGGCTCATTGGATCGTTTGCCTTCCTATAAATAAGTGTAAGTAAGTTAAATATTGTGGTTGCATATTAATATTACTGTTTCATGAGGCAACACTCACCGGTAGCTGGGAACAGGCCACGCGTGGGCCGCACACGGTAGCCGCACGTCGTGCCCGACTGACACTCTGCGGGAACGAGGCTCGATTGCGATGCGCGGACGCACGCCTCCCTTCGGTTCCGTCACTATCACGTGACCTGGGAGAATAAAACCTTGAATTAATAGTCGTAATTTAATTCCTTTAGACAGGCGGACAGACAGTAGTAAAAATATTATTTAACATTAATTTGATTGTTTCAGTACGTAGATATTTTGCTTAAAATAAATAAATCTGAATCTGAAAGAAAAATCGTAAATTAAAAAGCGATGTAGGTAGCAGGTTTTATTATGAGTTTTTATTATTTAACACAATAAATCTTGAACTGAGCGTTTCATTAAATAATTAAATAAGTAGTCAAAGAAAGAATAAAGTCAAAGAGAAGAATTTTTTTTGAATCATCTTTGGATATGCTTGTAATTTTTTATATAATAGTAAGTGTTTACAATGGCTGCTTTGTATAAGACGTTACTCAAAGATTACTCTGTAAGATCAAACTAAAATTTCACTGTAGAACATGCTCGTGAAATATCAAACAGTGAAATGCGACAATGACCATAGTAATTATAAAATTTAAAGAATACATGTATCGAAATACAGCGGCGGATTTACACATTTTCAAGGTATACCTTGCCCATAGGCTGTATCGGTTTTGACGCACGTTTTTCACGCTCGCGAAAAAAAAAGGTTAGCGACTGTTACTTGTAACAAATTGGATGGAATCACTTCTCTTTGGGAATTTAGTAGAAATGTAGCTGCAGGGGGTCCACCGGAAGTCTGGGAACCTCTGCTCTTGAATATCTTTTTTGTAATATAAATATTTGGTCCCCAAATTTGCCGCCCCACAAAATCTGCCGCCCTAGACTGAAGCATACTCAGCCTGCTGGTAAATCCGCCACTGTCAAAATAGCGTATCACCATAAGTCGGCTTTCAATTTGTGAGGGAGATACGAAGTGTCTTATTACAGAAATCACTGCTGATAAGATACAATAACTTACCAAAGTATGGACTAGAATACAAAGACCCCGTCACGCGATCCCGAACGCGACATCGAAACGCTGTGTACCGCTCGCCAGGCTTTACAGCGCTTATGTAAAGCGATCCGTCGTCCAGACGAAAGTATTTTGAACCTGGGCAACAAAAGCATAAATAAATCTATTGTTTAACGCAGGAGTAACCAGTCAGTGAAGCGAGTATTGATTTGTCGATAGTTTTCTTTTCAATGTGGGGTATTCTTATTTTGACGTATAGTATTTGTAAATGTATTTTATGTCGGAACTCAGATATTGATCAATGATATCTCGTTGCAGTGACATATGTCAATTAAGGGAGGCTTAAGTCCAGCTCTAGATCTGATGGATTGATGTATAGTGATACAATATTTGTATAGAATCATCGATATTAAAAACAGATAAATATATTTCTTAATACTACCTCGCAAGAGAGGAAAATTGAATCATTGTAGTAGTCTAATACTTTAATAATTATGTTCAGTAAAATAAACAAAGCGTTTAGCGTACAACAAACGTCGTGACAGCTGCTAATTTTAATTAATTAAATCGTAATTATAAAATATGTTTGTATTATTATTAATTAGTCTAATTAAGAAGGGTATGGTTCCTATCTTCATGATGTGATAATGTTGTGATTTTGATGCGTTCATTCCATGATCAAACACGTCGAGGAATCCTCGATAAATAACGTAAATTGAAATAGTAAATTCAAATATTATGGACAATAATGTTGCATTTAAAATGTATTGGTATGTTATGCGCGATTTCCCTTTTCATGATTTAAAGTATAAGTGAACATTTTCAATTTATAAAACACACGACCATCGAATTGAATATTTGTAACTTACCCACGTATAACGTTATTAAAGGCGTTTTCTAAATATGTGTAACCAGTGGGCGTAGGTATAGGTATAGGCCCGGGGCCTTTATTTCGTATTTATGCGGCGATGTATTGATCTTTTTTATGTTTTTAATTACGATCGCAAAATATTGTACTAATGAGCATAAAATATTACTACAATTTCAATACTGCCGCCATATTTAGATGATACATGGGAGTGTTAGTATGTAAATATAGTCTAGTTAATATAAGTAAGTCTCATCATTTTTTTTTAATTTTAAATATGTTGTTAGGGCCCTTAAGCTTAGGGGCAACAATTTGCACCGCATCATCTTACACTATAATAGCTATGCCATTGTCTGTAACTATAACCATATAGAGACAAATCCGCTTCAGGTGTATTAAAATGAAAAATACTTGCGGTAGGCGATAATAGCGAATTATAAAACTATTGTTTGCTTACACCCAGAGAAAGAACTTAGTATACATATGTTCGTTTTATAATACGTTATATTTTTATAGAGCCTTGATGACCCAGTGGTTGGGAGACGATTCTTAACCGATGATTCCGAGTTCAAACTCGGGCAGTGTGTCTGATGGGATTTTTCGTCCAACGGTGTGGATAGTAAGGTATCTGTTACTCAGTCATTCAGAGATAATAGAATTTTAAATCAATTCGAATAGAGTTTGAATCTTCTAATACTTTATTCCATAAGCTTTATCAGTTTTAAAGTTAAAATGCATTTACTTAGATGTAAAAATTCAAGTGAAATCTTCAAATCTCTGTTTGATATTTGGTTTGTTAGTTGGTCAAAATGTTCTTCGTTCATCTCATGTTACCACCGGTTCGGAGTGTAGATTATATTTATATGTTTCATTAAAGACATTTCAAGGTATTTTAAAATATGTCTCAAGTGTTTATTTATGTATGTAAAAAAGTCGGAGATATAATTAACGCTTTTACAGTTTTGTTTCTAAAGCCAACACGAATTATATTTTTATTTATGTCGATGCTTTAATGGAAGTGTGCACTTGGGCTTAGAGCCTAAACTTAGGGCTTTATTTAAATAACGTGAATTTCCTTTTCGCAAAAATGTTATGTGTTATGAAAACGTAATTGCATACGCCGTCTCCCTTGACAAGTGTTTTGATGAGAAAATTTTTCGACGCGACTTTCTCACAGTTGGTAATCACCAACTGTAAGAAAGTCGCGTCGAAAAATTTCTCTCTCAAATATTAAACGTTTATATAATTAATATATTAAGTGTCATAAATTAAGTGACCTATAATTTTCATTTTATAGTTCTTCCCTATAAAACCTTTTGTTACAGTATAACAAGTTGTCGTCTATTTATTTTTCTGGTTTGGTTTGTCGGATCTGAGCTTCAAGTTATGTGTATTTTATGAAACGAATACGAATTGAACATACCCATAAATTGATTATGAGCTTTTAAAAGAGTGTCTGTATGAGTAAAGAATTAACACTACTATGAGTTACGGATATAATAAACAAGCAGTTTCGCATGTGTGGAATTCTGAATGTGTTGATAACCTTCAAAATCTCTCATTTTAATGTACTTATTGCCTATTTGATTTATGCATATAAAATATTTAATTTATTAGGCAGCAGTGGTAGTCTTAAAATGATTACGTGGATTTTGGTAGCTCGCAAATAGCCATATTAATTTAAGAAGTTACTTTGAAATCACAGACAAACACTTCATATACGTAAAGAACTTTAAGTTATTATAACTTTTGATAGACTCTACCGATTATTACAGAATAAAGACTAAGCAGTATCTTGGAATATTCCCTATAATAATTAATTGATTTTCATTTTTAATTCTTAGGCGTTTTGAAGGTTACCCCAGATAAACAGACTGTTAGAGAAACAAAAGTGTCAATAACTGAGATTAGACAGGATGTAATGGACAGAATGTATGTAGGCATTTTGAAAAACCGCAACCGCACAACAGTTCTGGAGTACTCGTCTCGCGATGTGCAATTAGTCGATTAATTACTATTCAAATTATTTTCACCGGGATATGTTTTCATAAGTGCTGTTGAAACGTCGAGCGTACAGAATCGGGATGACGATGCCGTGGAAGAGTCGACTGCAATTATTATTATTTTAAAATATGTAAGAACATATTTCATTGGAATTACTTATAAGGAATTATTTAATTTCTACAACATATACCTACTGATTTTTTTCCTCGATATATTTAATGAATAGCTTATGACAGCGTTCATCATCTACATTTCTCATTCTATTAATTTGAAATAAGCGATCTGAGAATAATACTACTTTGACACATGTGAATGTAGGTATATAGCGTAAACTTGTGATAAAAGTTCACTATTTATGAAAAACAGGTCATGGAGATTGATAAATTGACAAATCAAAGGAATACCGCTACCTTCGCAGATATTGCTTCTATATACTATGTCATTCGCTCTCGATATGGGATAGGTATGTTAAAAGGTAACGAAAAACATTATGTGTTATTTAAAACCAAAATATACTTAGACAAGCAAGCACCTTAAAAGTCTGGAAAAAATATAAATTAGTTAAAAAACAAAATTGAAACAAAAAAACTAATAACATGAGATCTTTTTAAATATTTCTTAGACAGGTAACATATTCTTTTGAATCGAAAATGCCTGTCTTCGGTGCGAATTAAACATCCAGTAGAGCGATAATATACAGTACGAACTTGAAGCTCACCGCAGAATATGATCACGATTTAGTTGGTGGTAGAGCTTTGTGCAAGCTCGTCTGGGTAGGTACCACCCACTCATCAGATATTCTATCGCAGAACAGCAGTGCTTATTATTATTGTGTTCCAGTTTGAAGGGTGAGTGAGCCAGTGTAATTACAAAAAAAGGGACATAACATCTTAGTTCCCAAGATTAGTGGCGCATTGGCGATGAGTTAACATTTCTTACACTGCCAATGTCTATGGGCGTTGGTGACCACTAACCATCAGGGGGCCCATATGTTCATCGTATAAAAAAATATCGTGAAATGTCAGAAAATGATATACGATAATGCCTTTAACAGTCATAACGCTATAAGGATATAAGCATCAAAATAGCGTGTCGCAAAAGTCGGATTTCAAGATTTTACATGTGAATCTCATATTTAAAATTTTGAAATGTTTTTACAATAAAGCTCTGCTGCCTAACGATTTGGAATGAAGATTATATCGAAAACAACTATTACAATTTATGATATGGTACTCTTTAACATTCATTTTGGTACATATATATAACTTCTTCGGAAACATAAAAATATTCCTTATAATTATAAGTTTGCACATAACAAACGCAAAAGTGATAGGGTTTGCCGGACCATTCCATGGACATCAGCTATAACAAGTCAACAATATAATTACTTGAGTTGGATTCTATATAACAGAGTAAATAAGAAGATTAACATTTACTCACTTACAATTTACCAATGTAAAATTCAAATTACCAACTGGCTTCTCAAATTGGGATATGACGAGACGGAGCTATTACTAAAGCGTTTGATATAACATTGACCTACCTTATATTTCCTTCCTACCCCATCCCTTCCTTATTATATAATTCATTAATTATATTTAGGTATCTATTATTTAATTCAGATTTTTTATTTTTTATTTTTATAAAAGATTATGTCACAATAATTATAAACAGTTCAAAAAAAAAAAAAGAAATGATGTCAGATGTCAAATTTTATATTTTATTTAATTGAATTGTTTTTCTAATTTATGTTGAACAAATGATAAAATGAAAATGTGCTGTCGATTTGGAGGGCGTATTACGACACAGTGTAATACTATAGTAGTTGCTATCGTAAAAGTTGTTTGTGATATCTATTTCTTGTTCAAATAAATAAATAAATAAATAAAATAAACGTATTTACCTAATATTACCACATGAAATACCTAAAATCAATTGCTTCATATTTTTGTCGCCATTATGGAATCATTAATAAGATTGATCTATTTATACATTTTTTTTTATATAAGTTGTATTTTTATTTCTGAAAATAATGAAAAAAAGTTCCGTCTTTGGATAAGTCGACTAACTTAGTAAATAACACAATTATAACAAAAACTTACATGAAATAGTAATAAAATGTACTTAAATACTGAAATGCTGGTATTAAGAATAATGGTAATTATAATGTGAGCTGTCATCCCTTGCCATAATATTATATAATGGACATAAGGCTTATATTATCTATACTAAACGCGTAAGGAACTCTGTCTATATATCTGACTATAACGTGTAAGCCACAGAAACGATTTTCATGGAATTTAATTTATGCTACCAGCTTCACCCCGAAGGTGGATATGCTACTTTTTTATACCACCCCATTCCTCCTTAAACGCGTATAAAACTTTTAGGAAATCAGTGAAAAATTATACCTAAATATTTGAAGACGCTGGTGTCATCGTCTGTGAACCAGTCAGTTTCTCCGACTCGCTCGGCGCAGTGCGATGGTACGATGCAACGCAACACAGCCGCGTTGCCGGCCATCACATACTCGTCTGCCACGTGCACTTCCCACGGTATGTTTAGAACTGTATCATAAAAAAGCATTATCAAGCTATTATTAATGAAAAGAGAATATTTTGATTTATATTAAGTCCCTTAAAATAAGAAAAAAGATACTTCAATTCATCACCATTCAAGACCTACTGTTGTTCCTATAACTCATAGCTGGTCTGGTGTATAGCTTATACGGTTATAGACCTGAAGTCGTGGGTACTTGTAATGTGCAAAAATTAGCCTTTTCTCGTCATTTAATATTAAAGAAATAAATATAACTCATCTTATGCTCATTATGTCTTTAGTTTACAAAACTTGATTTATAGCTTTATGAATTCCTTATTTGAGTTTTTCAACAAAGTTAAACGTGTTTGAATTACCCGCATGCACGTGTATGTTCTTAGAAAGAACAGCGAGCCCGCCGGTCATACGCAGCCTACATCTATATGTGGCTGCGTGGACGTCGCGACGGTAGTGCTCCGCGGAAAACGGTGGGAACTCCAAGGAACCGTTAGCGAGCACTCTACGAAGGCCCGCCAGTGACGTCACCGGGCTATTGTCTGATAACAGCCAGTCCAGCTGTAACAAATATTAAATAATGTCAATGTGTCATTTATATATACTTAATACATTATCCAGTCATTTATACTTAATATATGTTTGTGTTTTTGAGGAATCCGGTAATAAAGGGATCGTTATAACTGATTACAGAGTAAAATAACAAGAAAGCCAGTAAGGAATTAGACCATTATATGGAAATCTGCAAATCAACGGAGAAACAATACACACAAATTAAGTTTGAATTTAATTGGTATTATTTTCGAAGTCTTTGCTTTTCAATATTTATTTTGTTATTTCCCCAACTCAAGTTCTTAAAATGTTTAATTAAGAAAAAATATATTAAATAGATGATTTACAAATATAACTTAAATGCAAATGATATAGTTTTTAAAATCAATGTATAAATTAATGCAGTATCCAACATATTGATGTTAAGTAGCCTAAGTGTTAAGTCAGGGCTATCTCTTTTCTAAATTCCATTCAAACCCATTCGCTAGTTTTTGCGTGAAAGAGTAACAAAAATTCATCCATTCATCCTCTCAAATTGTCGTGTATTATACGAGTAGGATTTCGTATAAATTTAGAATACCATAGTAATATTTTCTGCCTACGCTGAATAAGGTAGATATATTATGTGTAAGGTACATAATTATAGACCAACAATATTGTGTAGTTGGAACAAAAGGACTTAATGCCTGAAGGCTTTTCTACGTCAACCTGTTGGGAAACATAAATTAATGAAGGTGCCAACTTAACATTAAAGCGATGTTAAGAAACCAAATATTATATACATCTATGTATACTTCAAAACTGAGTTAACCCAGTGGTTAGAACACTTGATCCAAAGATTGTGGGTTCAGGCTACTGAGTTTTCATCTCGTGCTCGGTGGATACGTGTCATGGGGAAAAAGCATGAGATGAAAAAAATAATCTGCTTCATAGCTCTTAACCATGAAATAATGATCAGGTGTTAGACCAGCAGTGGGATATTATCAGGACTTCACTTTTAGATTTAGGTCAATCTTACTCGTGGTTACTCACTGTTGTACGAGAAAATATTCGCACGTAATCGTTACTCGTGATTGTTCTTTATTTATTAGAATCACGTATCGCGAAGAAAGCAATAACTGTACACGTTTACTATATGCTTTACGAGAGGATGAAATATACTTATATATGTCGTATGCGTACCTACAATTGCTGAACAAAAATTTAACATTACGGAGTATATACTTAGTACAGAAAATTTGTACGTTCGGAAAGGTTTTATTCAATTTCGATTTATTTAAGGAATTAATAACAAATATTTTACCTGATAGTAAGTGATCGACAATAGACACTGGCATTTGATATATAAGCGAAATTACGCTAGCTATCAGATCGAATATGTATTATGTGTAAGGGTACACTATTTTTAAAATTTGCTTATGTATTTAAAACCTTGTATCTCCACAGACCTGTTGTGCCTTTGGTGTATTTTATTTTTAATGTTATTTTAATGTGGCTACATGTTTATCACCAGGCAGCATCACAATAGCGGTTACAGCATCAATAATGTTTTTTTTTGTAAGAGGGGGCCAACGAGCAGGAGGCTGACCTGACGGAAAGTGACTACCACCGCTCATGGACATCTGCAACATCCGAGAACTTGCAGGTGCGTTGCCGGCCTTTGAGGAACGAGTACGCCCTCTTCTTGAAGGTTTAAGGTTTTGTGAAAAATATTAATCAGGGACATTTATACTATATAATAAAGTTACATATTTGAATTGCTTAAGCAATAATTATCTATCGTTGGTATAACAATAGATAAATAAATTGCATATATGTTGTCAGTGGCATTGGAAAATATGTAGGGAACCTATCACCTACCATACCATCTTCACACATGGCTGAAGCTGCGGGTGGGTACTAGTTCATAATAAGAATGGAAAGGAGCTTTACGAGACTATCACAAACAATAACCAAAAAAAAAACCACAGACGTGAAGAAAGTACAGTGTATGTGAAGGAAGATTGTTTATAAAAAAGAAACACACCTACAAAAATCGACAGACAAGACTCACGTTATGCTATCAGGTTATTTCACGCACAAATATTATATTATGTCATGTCTACCAGCCGATATCAACCCGCTGGTCTCGTGGAATCGACTACAGGATTTTGTTGTGTAACGCGATTTTAGCACACGGACAATCCATATGAGGGTAAATTAAGAATCAATTTACTTGTCTATATTATATTAAAAACATATCACTCGTTCTCGTTCTTTTCTCTAAGGCTTTTCACACGACACATTATTTCAAACTTTGAATAAAATCGAAACAAAACTTTTTGATACGTTCTCTTTTTCATGACAGTTTATACGAGTACGCAGTAATTTATAATCCTTGTGGGATCACTCGGGTACGTTATAAGGGTGAAATTTTTCTCCCTGGTGCCATTTTGAACGAAAAACTTCTTGTATTAACATTTATTTTGAAATGAATTTACATTTTTTTTACGAGTAAAAAAGTTAAAGAACTAATTTCTTATCTGTTTTCCGATACTTGTCAAAGCCAATTCCATTTAATCATGTCAATGTGGGCAGTCTGGTAAATGAGCAAACCACGGTCGTATACACAGGTCTTGCAACTGAGTCCAATTTCAGTGATGAGAGATAGGTGCGAGTGTGTTACAACTGCTAATTCGCCATACCATCCGCTTGAGGTACTACGTCGCTGCTATCGAAGCTGATATTTTTCTCTCCCAAGTATTGTGTTATTTAATCATTGTTATATCGTTTTATTGAGTTTTGCGGATTTTTTGTTATTTTTGTTTTGTTATTTAAGTGTTTTGTTTTGATTTGAAAAAGTGTTCGGGATAATTATTACGCGAATTGTCCTGCCTCTGGCGGCCGTAAATTGAACTTAACAGCGTCATTATTTCAACGTACCCCATACTGAAGTTGCAAGACCTGTGTATACGACCGTGGAGCAAACTGATGGTAAGTGGTCACTACCGTCCATAGTCATTAAACATTTCGATACCGTATATTCGTCAATGCTCGAACAACCTTGGGAATTAAGATGATATGTCTCTTGTTTACTCACCCTTCAAACAGAAACAAAATAATATGAAGTTTTTCTATTTGATGGTAGAATTATACGGTAAGTGGATGTTACCTACCCAGCCGGGCTTGCACAAAACTACTTACTAATCTCTTATATATGTATGTACATATTGAACAAAATAGTTTGCTCTTATAACATTTATTTGAGATCGGTAATGTTTGTGTTGTATACTGCAAGGAAAAGGTTTTCACAGACTTATGGCAGGCAGTGTACAATTAGGATTGAGGCCCGTAAGGGCGGGTCAACCGTCGGGACGTCTTGGTAGTATTTCGGTAGCATTAAAATATCGAAAATAATAATAATAATAACTTAAAAAAATAAAACAAACATTATAACTTGGGTAATAGAAATGAAATATTAATTATATCTATTCCCAGAACAGGCTTAAGCCAATGATGTTTCTCAATCTGATATTATATTGCGATACTATATATACTGGTGGTAGAGCTTTGTGCACGCTCGTCTGGTAGGTATTTATTTATTTATTTAAAAACTTTATTGACCACTACAATAAGTAGATAGAACAAAAGGCGGACTTAATGCTTGAAGGCATTCTCTACCAGTCAACCTTTAGGTCGAACAGAAATTCATAAAGACGGTACTTAATACTCATAGGTACCACCCGCTCATCAGATATTCTAATGCAAAACATAAGGGACATAACATCCTAATTCCCAAGGTTGGTGACGCTTTGGCGATGTAAGCAATGGTTAAAATTTATTACAATGCCAATGTCTATGGGCGTAGGTGACCACTTATCATCCGGTGGCTCATACGCTCGTCCGCCTACCTATTCAATAAAAAAATAATTATTACAATATAAATATATAATATTATTATATTTATAATATTATTATAATTTATCCATTATAACGTCTTTTCAGATATTTTTATTTACATTAAAACCTTAAATAAATACAAATAAAAATTAAAAAAAGTTACTATACAAATCGTGACCGCGTGGAATGGTGGCAAGAATGCTAGCAGCATTTCCCCTTTGAATCGCAATTCTGATTTTCTGGGCGAAAAATTATTAGAATTATATATTATATTTATATCGCCTTATGGAACTCTCGAGACATTTGTGTAGGTTATAAATTAAAATCAATTAACTGAGAAAAAGAAATGACGATTTTATAGAAAATAATGTAACTAAATAGTACCCACTATTCATTCAGGGACTTTATATTATGTGAAACGAGATCGAAAGCTTTGCTGAAATTCATGTATATAAAGTCCACTTATTTGTCGAGATCAATAGCACTATCGTAGATGTAAAAGTCAAGTTAAAAAAAAATCCATGTAGAGATTAGCTCAAACTAATTTTAAAGTGTTACTGATTGTAGAGAAATTAATGGCTTAAAACCCAAAAAAATTATCGTAGCTTAAAATACCTCATACTATTATTATTCACTGTAAATTAATCTTCGAGCAATTAGAAATTCAATCCAAGTCCAAATTATACTAAATACATAACGTTATAGTTTGTAAATTCTAAATTCGAAGCAGATATGGACTATAAACTTTAGTACACTTCATAAACAAATTAAAATATCATATATTACATAACAAATTAAAATCTATATTAGACAGTTTGCAAAATTCGCGAGAGTAGGTAAATTGGCGCGCGATAGTTTGCGGCACTATTCACATATTTGCATTTTTCCGCGCCATTTGCATTTCCCCGGCAGCCAGATGCTGCGTACCTGCAATAATATACCGTTTTAATCCTTTTAAATTTTCATCTATCCGGTGATATCATATTTTATTATGTATATATTTCAAATATTAGTACTTTTATTGAAGGCAACCTTAATTTTATTAATCCGTTACTATTATTATATTTATTATACTTACTTGGTTTATGTACAATCTATTAACACTTATTTGTGATATTTTAATATTTTAATGTTGCCTATATCTGCATTAATTATGCGCAAAATATAAAGTAATATCAATTTAGTTATTCTAGTGTTTAAAATGTAATATTTCGTAATATAATTTTCTGAACGAGTTTTTTTTATTGAATGAAAAGCATTTATTGTTTCTTTTTCATTTAAAAAAGCTAATTCGAGAAATTCTTAAATTATGCGTCAATGATTTACAATATACCAATTTCTAAGAAAAACTTGTATAGTATTTTTAGTTGGTTAAACAAAAAACTTCGCCTTACCATATTCCAATTGAGTATAATGTATACAGATTGTTGAATATTCAAGCCTAATTAGTGTATCAATCGAAATTGTATAACGAAATCATTGAAAACCAATCAAATATGCATTACTGGTCGTATGTTAGGGCTTTGTCAGAACGAAGAATTAAGTAGATTTACTTTGGTCTTAGTTGATTTATTGACAGAGGTGAAAACCTCGAATCAATGTTGATCTTTATTATGTCAAAATGTTACTTTGTCTCTTTTGTTATGAGGTATATTATCAAGCGATAACGAAGTGTTTACAATTGTTGGATCAAAACAATGACAAAACTAATAGTTTGGATGAAAACTATGAAGTTTGGCCCTTGACGTAGTTCTACAAAGTTGGGCCTCGCCTGCGGTTGGACATATGTTTGCCGGATGGTAAATGAGTGGAGGAAAGTTCGGGCACCCTGTGGTCCAACACCTACGTGTCTGCGAGGGGAATGAATAGAATAAAATGAGCGTGTTATATATTCAATACCAATGCTGTGAATTTTCGTACATAAGTAACTTTTGAATGACTTATGTTATATACATAACTCCGTAGACATTTATAAAGTTCGTCCTTGTTTATATTGTCAATTTAGTATATAAATGATTTACTATGCGAGTAGTTTTCGTTATCTATAATATGTCTCATTTACGCTTCTCAGACCAGCCACTTTCAGCGTAGCATTTATATAGAATTAATGTGTGCCAGAAAAGCACGGAAAGTCCTTTTGAGCTTAAAACTAAACGTCAAAGTGAAATATTATATCACACACTTAATATTTCGTTGGTTACTACATATTATGTATTATAATTATTTCATGTTCTAATACTTGCAAAATTACCATTTAAACATTTTAAAAACGACAGAGAAGATTTATGTATAATATATAAACAGTTCAATCAATGGATTGACGCGTCTCACTTTTCTTTCCCATCGCTACAGTGGAAGTGTGCAATGTAAGCTGTGATAGTGGATTGAACTAACTATATGCATGTTATTTCAAAGGTACCAAAGCTATTACATATTGTTGGCAAAAAAATTGCTTATTCAACACATTTTTTAATCACATTTTTTTTCCTATTAACATCGCTTTGTCATCCTTTACTTTAGCGCAAAACATATTAAATTGTTCCATTCCGTTCCAACTTTGCAAGGGAATATCTAATCAAGGTAAATAATGAGATACATTCAAATACTATATATTATATAAAAGATAGATGCTAAATATGACTTTGTTTGGTAATATTTAAAGACGTTTTTTGTAAACAGTAATTTACAGTATTTCTAATAAAAAAATGCTCGTTGGTCTAGTGACTACATGTAAGGCCGCAGACACGGTGGTCCTAGGTTCAAATCCCAGGTAGGGCCTATGTATAATGTTATTGAGATTTTCTGTGGAAAAATTCTCAGTAGCAGCCCGGAGTCTGGAAGTTGGAAGTGTGTACACTCCCCTGCCTCGGAAAGCACGTAAAGCCGTTGGTCCTGCGCCTGAACTCTTTCCGGTCGTGTCGGATTACCGTCCCATCGGGTTATGAGAGTTAGGGAATAGGGAGTGCACCTGTGTTTGCGCACACACTTGTGCATTATAATATCTCCTGCGCAGTTGGCTAATTTCCCTTGAGATTGGCCGCCGTGGCCGAAATCGGTCAGGCGGACCATTATTATTATTAATAAAAAAAATATTGAATTATAAACTTAAGTCCATTTTAATAGGCGAACGACACACACAAATTTCTTTTGTACCTATGTATAAATCTAACTACACAATATTGAAGTTAGTTAATAGGTTAATATAGGAGTTGGAACGTTTCTCTAAATTTGCATATCTTTAGGTTCAAATCAAATCAAATCTAGCAACAAATGCAATTTAACCAAGATTGCAATGAAATAAGCACATAGTCGCATTGAAGATAGACTTCAATACAACATTAAGTAATTGGTTTGCTAAGACATAACTAATCTCTCTAAGCACTATCAATTTATTTACAAATCTATTTTCATAATATAGAATAAAATATACCTTGAACTACGTCATAATAAACGCTGTTCTACATATTTTTTTTTAAAAATAAATGTTAATATAAATGACAAAGGCCTATTTGTGAAAGGTTCGGTAGTTAACTTACCACGCTGCTTCAATGCGGGTTGGATACTTGATGTCATACAAACAATACATGCAGATTTCCTTACGATATTTTAGTTCGTCGAGTACGAGATCAACAATAATTATAAACATAAATTTGAGACATGACATTGAGAGATTCTTGCCTGGTTGTATACATAGTCTATGTTTTAGATTAATGTGTTCTAACCATTTGCCATTCTCAGCTCTTTCTTTCGATTTCTAAATGGTATACGTGTAAGTAATATATTATTGAAGAAGGAATGAAAAAAAGTTTTAATAAGTGTGTTATTGTGTTTTAAGGAACAAAATTGTAGGGTATTTTTATTATAAACTTAACATCAGTAGTTAAAGGAACTTTGTTTGAGCGGTTAGTGGAAATTTAACGCTCCAACGAAACGCTGTGTTTTGCTGATCACCTCCGACTATAACAAAACACGACAGTGGCGACGAGGATGCGAAGTGCAATTCATTTCGTTTAGTTATCTTAAAAAAATAAAGGACATCATTAATTATTTTAATTGAAATTATCATACTGGCATTATAACAAAGTGGATAGCAAGTACCTGTATAGACTTGGTATGGATTCTGTTAAATAGACGCCCCATCCCCTATTGTCGCGTGTCAGTGTAAACGCCTCGTACCGAAGCTTAACAATACAAAGTGGTGTGTAATTTCAGACAATAGTATAGGTATACATAAGTCTGGAGTCATGGGTGGCAATGTCAGGGGCTCGTTGAATGTATGCAGCATTGACAATGTCGGACTACGGAGGGTGGGCAAGTGTCACGTGTTTCCATATATAACACGCTGCTTTTTCTAAAATTGCCTTAAACATGGCAGTGGTATTTATAAAATATATGTGTCTGAATATCGAAACTACTATTTTCTTATTATTATAATATATAGCGAGAAAAGTATATGGTGTGATAGCGTATAGCATATAGCTGTTGAGAGCGGCAGAGGGGAACCTTGACGGTATACGAGAACAACAAACCGTTTTCAAACAGAAGTACATCTATAAATATAAAATATTTATTTTTATTTAATAAAATAGCTAAAGTTTAACTAGGCAATGTTAGTATTTGAATTAAGAGGGAGTATAAAGCAAGATTGTTAATCTTTTATTTGATTTTGCATAGGTAAATCTAGTTCAAGTTTAAATATAAAATTGTGTATAGTAAAGGAAATTATATTTTCAAGCTTGTCATACCATATTTTTCGGAATAATTGTTAAATAAATAAATATAGTAGCGGTCGTTGTAAAAAGCATAGAAATAAGTTCACGCGTTCAGAGGGGCGTCTAAAGAACGCGTGGGTGAAATTTATTTAATTTGAATATAGTAACCAGTTTTGACTGCCTCGTTGGCATCTAGTCGCTAGATATAAGGCTGCAGAATATAATAATAATAATAATGTTCTCCAGACCGATTTCGGTCACGGCGGCCAATCTCAAGAGAGATTAGCGCAGGAGATATTATAGTGCACAAGTGTGTGCGCAAACACAGGTGCACTCGCTATTCCCTAGCTCTCATAATCCGATGGGATGGCAATCCGACACGACCAGAAAGAGTTCAGGCGCAGGACCAACGGCTTTACGTGCTTTCCGAGGTACGGGAGTGTACACATTTCCAACTTCCAGACTCCGGGCTGCTACTGAGAATTTTCTGACAGAAAAACCCAATAACTATTTATTGGCCCGACCTGGGAATTGAACCCAGGACAACCGGGTCTGCGGCCTTATATCTAGCGACTAGATGCCAACGAGGCAGTCAAAACTGGTTACTATATTCAAATTTTCTTGAATATAGTAACCAGTCGAATAAGTTGTAAGGGAACTGCATACAAATAGTTAACTTTTATTTAAACACATAATTACACTATATAATTAAAAAAATATTCGTATTTACAATATATTTATTGTCTTCGTTAAGACTATATATTGTCTTTATTGAGAGAATTTGTGTTTGCTTTAAGAGTCATATTCCGGTATTCCCAAGTCAAGCACGTAGTATAAATTTTTTTTATAATTTTATATAATTTAGAAGTTTATTTTTACAACAAAGAAACAAAATAAAAGGATTACTCCCTTGAAAGTAATAAGTTTTAGATGTTACCCTCATAGTATCAACTTTGATGGAAGTTGGGCTTTGTTTGAAGGGATAACCGTTAGGACTACAAACCTTTTTTTAGGTTCTTTCCGTTTATGAAGCTTTAGGAACTAAGTAATTTACAATAATTTTTATTCTGGTTTTATTTACAACATTTTATTGTGTAATTTTTTTTTATAAACCAACAGAGATGGCTCACTAAAGTGCTTTGTTTTTTTATGTGTTTAATTTGTGTTTATAATGTATATTATTCTAAGTGGTGGAAGAACACATGGTGAGAAAGCCTGTGTGTGTGAAAGCCTTCCATACGTGTATCCACCAGCAAGTATTAGAGTAGCGTGATGGAATAAACACCTACCTTTCTCAAAATGCGAGGTCGCCTTTGCCCAGCCAGAGTAAATTTAAAGGCTACTTTATATGAATAGTTGATAGAATATCAAATATACTGTTTCATAAATGTCATTCCTTTTTTCGTTATAGAAAATATCGGTTTGAAACGAACGAAGCAAAGGACGAATATTTGAACAGGACAACGCTACGGAGATAGTTCTCAATGTACCACGTATTTGCCGGGTATTGTATCCATATGCAAATACGAAAGATATTTCAATTTTACCTCAAGGATACTTGAGAATATTCTAACAAAGGGCGTTATTTTTACGTAAAGATAATGGTATCGACGTGTTAGCATTGGTATGTCTCAAATGTGGTTCCATTGAGGCCGTATTTTGATTTTTATTGTCGAATGTATTATTCGAAGCGAGTGTCTGGAGAAATCGAAAGATCTAGATGGAATACTTGACAGGACAAGGCCGTACTATACGATACAATTGATATATTGCTAGTGATAATTTTATTTTATTTATTAGGCTTACATACAATCCCTTACACTAATACATTTATAGTAACAATAAATACAAACTTATTATCTAAGTGTTGATCTCTAATCAATTACAAGTAAACACAACGTGCTATTAAAAATGTAAAACAGCTCATAAATATAAAAAAGAAACTTAAAAAAAAGGAAGAAACAAAAATAAATCTATACTTTAATATATAAAGCTGGAGAGTTTGTTTGTTTGATCCGGCTAATCTCAGGAACTACTGATTCGAATTTAAAAATTATTTTTGTGTTGTATAGTCCTTTTATCGAGGAAGGATCTAGGCTTATTTTCATTTATTATATTTTCATTAATTATACGCGGGTGAAACCGCGTGGCACAGCTAGTTAAAAATATATATCCAAAAAGTGATACTCTTAACTATTTACCAGGTACATATCTATATATAGATAATAGTAACATTGTAATCTGTTTTTCTAGATTGTCTTAGTTTTAACTCAAGTTGTGTAAGTTATTAAATTTCATTTGCTTCATTTGTGGTTTTGTAATCTAGTTCACGGCTGTGAAGGAAAAAATCTGCTTATCTATCAATCCGCATTACGACACGTGATGCAATTATTAGTCTATTCCTTAGCCCCGCAGTGAAACATTTAAAAGCTGTTTAAATGTTTCACTGCGGGGCCTTTCTTTTTTTTACATGTTATATATATTGAGTAAGATATTTAAGTTGTTAAAAATAAAATATTACAAATATGTTAATATTTTAAAGAATAATTATTATATTTTGTTTATACTCAATACTCAAGAAGAAACAGTACAAGTTATTTAAGGACAGTTTTTAAACCAGCAGCAGTGCTAAACTTTTAAGATCTCACTTCGAATCTGACTCGTAATATGCCTATAGACAGTGGCATTGTAAGATAAGTTAACCATCGCTTACATCGCCAATGCGCCACCAACCTTGGGAACTGAGATGTTATGTCCCTTGTGCCTGTAATTACACTGGCTCACTCACCCTACACCCGGAGCACAACAATGCAAACTACTGCTTTTTTGCGGTAAAATATCTGATGAGTGGGTGGTATCTACCCAGAAAAGCTTGAGCAAAACTCTACCACCGAGTAAATATTTCGATGCGTATGTCATTTGAATGCTATAATTATTAAAGTTAAAATCGCTTATCACTTTCTAACATTTCATGATCGCATCGGTGAGATTGCATTACAATCATGTATAATAAATTGTATTTATTTAAGCACGTGGCACATTTAAGCACAATAACGCTTTATTATTTTCGAATCGAATAAATGTAATGTTTTAATATTTAATAAACAATAAAAAATTTAAATAATATAAAATGAAAAATAATATATTGGTTTTCTAATTAAATTAGTTTTATAAGTATTGTTTTCTTTGATCGCTGTGCCTTTGCTTGGTAATTAAACTTAAGAAACGGAAAGGATTGTTTATTAGTGCTTTGTTATACGTTTATTAATAATATTAGATACTTTATAAGGAAATACTCAGAATTTGTGAGCCCTTTCAGCTATTGATAAAGGATCTTACAATATTACGTTAATAAATTATATTTATATTGAAAAGTTTTTAGGACATCAAACTTCAAGTGTTTGAGTGTTCGGAAAGCAATTCGAATTTATTATTTATTAATTAAGCGTCAAGTTATGTTTAAGAATTTCTAATTATTTTAAATTGACTAGTTGTTAAGATTTAATAAACTTTAAATGTAGAAAATAAATAACGACAGCTGATTTAAGTCGTTTCATTTATTATATTGTTTTAACAAGTAACTATTGTTCATAAGTAATAAATAACTTTATTTTAAGCGAGAAGTTTTTACATTATGAAGCATATGTATATGATACTTATATAAAAATTGTTTATGCTAGACAAAGTGAATTAAGCGAACTTTAACTATATTTATTTTTAAATGAGATTTGCCTATAACGAATCTTTGTATATGAAAGAAAATTATTCAAAGCTTATTTTTCGCAATTTAAAATTGTATCTTAACAATTTGTATGTGTGGGTCCGTGTATGTCGAGCATTATTTGAAAAAGTATATGTATAAAAAATGTGAGCATAAGGTTTTTAGTATAATACCTAACGATTGATTCCTAGCCATTTCTTATTCTTTAATCTTAATGTTGAAAAATGTAAATAGTTTCAATATTAAGTAAAAGTCATAGAAAGCTTTTTCGGTGGTTCATTTCAGCTCTTGTTCATTTACTTTCTGAACTACCTAATGGTACTTTTTGTTTTGACTATCAAAGAGTGGGTGTAATGTTTCTATAATGAATAAATACATTATAAAATTGTTTTAATAAGCTATAAATTATATTTTTTATATTAAGTAAGGTCCTCTAGACCGATTTCGGCCACGGCGACCAATCTCAAGAGAGATTAGCCAACTGCGCAGGAGATATTATAGTGCACAAGTGTGTGCGCAAACACAGGCGCACTCTTTTTTCCTTAGCTCTCATAATCCGATGGGACCGCAATCCGACACGATCGGAAAGAGTTCAGGCGCAGGACCAACGGCTTAACGTGCTTTCCGAGGCACGGGAGTGTACACACTTCCAACTTCCAGACTCCGGGCTGCTACTGAGAATTTTCTGACAGAAAAATCCAATAACTATTTATGGGCCCGACCTGGGAATTGAACCCAGGACCACCGGGTTTGCAGCCTTAGATATAAGGCCACTAGACCAACGAGGTAGTATTTTTTATGTTATTGTTATTATAAAACGTTAAGGTAATATTTTATCAGACAATAACTATTTAAGAAATAAATGAAATTTCGTCCCGACTATCTTCTTAATAATTACCTAATATGTAATCAAAGAGTTTGAAAACCTAAGGATAACCATTGATTTGCATCGCGTATTATTCAATTTCGTAAAAGCACTTCATTAGTTTTTCTTTGACGCGACCCGTATACCGTATTGTTCTCAGCTCCACTTTGCCACGCCTGCTTTTAACCTCGGGGTAATGTGACCCCTTTCGTTTTTGTTTAGCAATTTTTTGCGACCTTTTAGGGATGAAACTAGAACGCTCGCTGACACGTCTAGAAAAATATTTTTTATTCGTTCTTTAAGTTTTTGTTGTTATAAAAAATATCTATTATTTTATCGCTTTCGTATTTTCAACATTTTTTTTTGCTTAGGTAGGCGGACGAGCGTATGGGCCACCTGATGGTAAGTGGTCACCAACGCCCATAGACATTGGCATTGTAAGAGATGTTAACCTTAGCTTACATCGCCAATGCGTCACCAACCTTGGAAACTAAGATGTTATGTCTCTTGTGCCTGTAATTACACTGGCTCACTCACCCTTCAAACCGGAACACAACAATAGCAAGTACTGCTGTTTTGCGGTAGAATATCTGATGAATGGGGACCCAGACGAGCTTGCACAAAGCTCTACCACCAAGTTATCTAGCTATTCTTATATGGGAATAATATTGAAGTTAGATTTAACCTGTAATGATTTCAGGTAATAAGTAATGTATATAAGAAATAGCCTGTAAAGGTCCCACTGCTGGGCTAAGGGCCCCTTTTTAAGCTTTTAAAAGGGCGTTTTTAAGCTTGTAAATTATTCCACCACTCTGCTCCAGTGAGGTTTGTTGGATACACTTGTATTAGATTTTCATTTGACACGAAGATTTATTAAGGATGTTTTCATTCACCGCCAAGCACGACATGAATTATGCATACAAATTACGCCCATGAAAACCCAGTGATGCATATTAGCTGTTTTAATGTAATACAACAATTGATTTAAATGACAATAATATTTGAATATGGAATAAGATAAGCTCAATTTTGCTTTATCGCAAATAGCAGTATCACTAGCAAAAGTTTATTTATTATTTGAATGATAAAATAATTTCCATATTTTCGTGTTTCGGATAACACAGAAAGTACATTTCATATTTTGCTGGCGAGTTATAAAATTAATCTCGAAATTTGGGTAGTATACACGTTCACGAAGGCGCTCCCTTAGGATTCGTTTTCACCGACGAATATTTATAGTAAGACGATTTTATCCCACATAAACGATCAAAAATATGTTGCACTTTAGACTTAAAGTCAATTGTAATAAGAACTAAGAATTATCACATATGCTACTTTTAAAGTGATAAAAATTAGTTACATTTTGTTAATAAAATACAGTTCGATAAAATCGAAGGTATTTCGCGATCGAAGTATATGATTCAAATTCGCATGGCTGGTCATGTTGCTAAGTTTTATATAAAAACTTTTCAAAAATTGCATTATATCTGTAATTAGCAAATGCAAAAATGATTTTTTTTTGTGAAATAATGTATGACTTTCAAATAGCGTTCCTGTTAAATACGAATTTAGTCTGATTTAAATATTGTATTCACAATTAATTTTGACAACGAAATCTATCTGTTCGAAACTATTATCGTCGAATTCTTTTTTTTAAATAAATATTTCGGTTCCAAAAAGTTTATATATGTATATATATATACCTATTATTTAGTCATTCCTAAAACGTGACCTACGCCTGGATATCTCTCTTCTTCACGCTTTGTCAAGTGTCATAACCCTTAAGATAAAAATACAACATCGCAACTTCTTCATCTCTTGATTTTTCTCTTTTAAATCATTTTTAATGCGATACTTTTTTGCGATGTTGTGTTTTTTCTATTCAAAACAAAATCCATGTATCAAATTCGTTTTACATTATTATTATACTTAACGTGTTTAATTATATTATCAAAAGATTGCCCTATGAATATTATCTTGGATACAACACCGTATGTCCTAATCTGGGTAAGCATCACTGATTTTTAAGTGCTTAATTTGCTTGGTGGTGGAGATAAACTAATTTATCGAATAACACCTACCGACTCGGAACAGCCTGGTGGAAGCTGTGGACATTAAAAGCGTTGCTTTACTTGTTTCAATCGATTTAAAAAAAAATGAGGTTGTTACGTCAACCTTATTTTATAAGAAATACCAAAATAAAAATGCTCTCAGTGCCTGTGCCAGTGCCAGTGTCAGGGCATTTTATTGCCTGTTTTTGCAATACACCAGTTCACACGGCACGTATTGCGAAGCGGGCCCTTCGATAAACTTGTTTAAAGTATAAACAGTTAAAAATGAAGAAAAGACATTTGAGGACCATGATTTAAAGACGGCTATCCAATGAAGGTATTCGTGGTGGAGCATTGTGAGGGATTTGTTGCGTATTATTTTTTCGGGCGGGATACAGACCTTATACAAAAGTAATGAGAAATGAATTAAAATAGAAGGGAGGGGGCACTAGTTAGTCTACTAGAAAGTTAAATTTTGTATAAATATTTATTTTCAAATTATCAAAGTTATTTTCTAGTTCTAATGTGTTACACATGGTTTTTATGGTCTTAATTTATTGTAATAGGTACATAAAAAGATTTCTTATTTCCAAAAAAAAAGAACTTAATTCTAGGTCTTCCACAAGTAACGATATAATGTACTTGTAGAGGATCGAAGCGTACTTCGATCGTAGTGTCACATCCATTGTTAATCATACCAAAGTGTAACATTAAAAAAAAATACAGACAACAAAACAATATAACATAAAGTATATTTCTCACACTTTTTGAATGCCTTTCTTCAGCCTCATCATAGGTATCTAAACCTATAATTGACTTGCCTAACAATAGAAGGTATAAGAACTTGATAATTTGGCTATGGCTGAAGATACTCGACGCTTCAATAATTGTATTATATACCGCATGTTTATATTTCACGCAAAAAAGTTAGGTAGGGTATATGAAAGTATAGATTTCCATGTCATATATCTAATACTCGTATTTCAATCTGATGGATTTCTATATCCAAGGCGCCATAGCTTCCAACACGGAAGCGCTTTCCACACATTTCCTTATTTCCCGATGGGATATGCCAACCGTAATTTTACTGGTAAGCTTCTTCGTAAAACTTTATCAATGCTCGCATAAGGCTTGTGAATATTAAATCAAATGGCGTGCAGGCGTGTTTAACGATATTCATTCCCATTGTTCGCTATTGTTTGACCTCTAGACAGTGAGATAAACTTTATAAACAGCTGAATGTTTAATAAGAAAATCCTTTTTTTATTGTATTCAAAATGTATTGTGGTATCTAGGTATTTGGTCTGCTCGTCCACTATTTTCACTTTAACGTCACAGTCACAATGAAATCAAGCCATTTCAGACGACGAGAGAAATAATGGGCATTAGTGTTGTCATATGTATAACAAATTCTTACTAATATTATAAATGCGCAAGTGAGTTTGTTTATTACGCTTTCACGCGTTACGGAACCGATTAGCTTGAAATTTTGCATACACGTTGTCTATGGTATGAGGATATAAGGGAAAAGGATATATTGTAAATAAACCTTCTCCTCCTCTTACGCGGGTGACGCCGCGGCGGAAACCAGTATATATATAAACGAGGAAATAACCATAGACAATCTACGTGATTCTCTAGTATTTACTAGTCACACGTTGTTATTTTTTTAAAGTGATAGAATAAAAGTACTGTGATACAATTAGTATTCAGCCAAACTACCGCACGCTTGACGTCTTTTTTTTCATGACTGTGTTAATTCAAATATGTTGTAATATCACTAAAATAAACTGATACTGTGTTGCGTATAAACGGTCATTTTAATTCACAGAAAACGAATAAGAAATATACGTTTTGTTCCCATTTCAATATAATGATGACTGAGGCTTATTTATAATTGCATGCAATTACAAAGAAGTTATATCTAATTTCCTAGAAAACAAACAGTTCGTATGTTTTATAAAAGAAAGCCTTTTTATCTTAATAAGTTTAAGATCCAATCAATCAATTAAAAGTCTCTTTCTTTTTAGTACACCAAGATAAATAGGCAAATACAATGTTTGGGATATGGGAGCGCTGAACATGCATTAATATAAATATTTCATTTACTAAACGCGGGGGACGTCTTATGTTAGTTGTTAGTAATTGTTACAATTTCATTGGCGTCAGGATGGTTCATTTTTCGCTCAGAAAAACGGAATTGCGATTCATAGAGGAAATGGTGTTAGCATTCTTGCCACCATTCCACGCGGTCACAATTTGTGCAGTAGCTGTTTTTAAATTTTTATTTATCTATATTTAAGGCTTTAATTTACTAATTCATTTGGTAAAAATATTTTTTTAAGAAACTAAGTTATTTATTATCAAAAAATCTTTTGTCCTAACACGGATAGTATATATTTGTGAGTGTGTGTAATGAGTTTATAATTAAGTACATATAAAAAAAACATTTCATTTCACATTATAGCTGATTAAGTTAGTGTGAGTAAAAAAACGATGTATTCAGATATTACTTGAGGATCTATGTCATTGGCTTAGTATACAACAACTGTGAGCGTAACGTAAAAAAAATAAAAGTACTCTCGAGTTCTAAGTAATATTCTACTCGGTGGTAGAGCTTTGTGCAAGCTCGTCTGGGTAGGTACCACCCACTCATCAGATATTCTACCGCAAAACAGCAGTAGTTTGTGTTGTTGTGTTCCGGTTTGAAGGGTGAGTGAGCCAGTGTAATTACAGGCACAAAGGACATAACATCTTAGTTCCCAAGGTTGGTGGCGCAGTGGTGATGTTGTTTTTTTTAAGAAATATACAAACCACTGTCTATGGGTGTTGGTGACCACTTACCATCAGGTGGCCCACATGCTCGTCCACTAATCTATACCATAAAAAAAATAATTCCGCAATTTGTTTCCACGCTCACAACTGGAGCGAGAAAGAAACAAACGTATGAAATCGAATAAAAATCATTTTCTTCCCATGACGCAATAACCATAATAATCACTAAAGTGACTATAATGTACGAGGGTGCATTACTTTATATTAGGCTTTCGTTTCTATGATATACGCAATAGATATTTGTGTTTTTTACAATTTTTACGTCATATCATAGCTGTATGAAACACTAATTAAGATTAATAATAGAAAAAAAAATAGCAGGCAAATATAACGCAATTTAATTGACGAGTCTACGTTTAGATCAAAACAGGTAAGTTCTGATTTAAGAATAAAAAATAACCGAAATGTTGGTGATTTTATTCATAAGAGTTCATTAACTCAAAATGTTCGCATCTGAAAGCAATGAGTAAGTGAACAATTTATGTAGCACTCAATGAATGTTACCTGGAACTGTCCTCTCGTAGAACACGTGAGTGTGGTGCCAGTGTCGTTCGTGAACTCAACGTGGTGCGGCGGTTCCGTGATTACAAGGGACCTCCGTGGCTCTGGTGTAGCCCGTACTGCTGCAAAGAAGGAAAAGATAATGAAATATTATAAAAATAATATGTGCTAGTTTTTCAAACATTGTGATGCACAACACAATACAATTTTGTAGAGTTATAGAAAACTGTCAAAAAACATTTGTGTGTGTGTTTATTATAAAATTAATTATTTATTACCACACTTTTAGAATTAAATGATCACCTCTAGGATGTTTCAAAAAATAAGTAATAATGATTGTAAATATAATAACAATTGTTATACATATATTATATATATATTAACTCGATACTTCCCAAATCTGGCAATTTAATTTCGACCCGGTGATAGATTTCCAATCAATCGATAATCAGTGTAATGCTTCTATGTTAATGAATGTTAAGAGCGCCAAATATTTCTTTGAGCTATTCGCTCATTCAATGACACCGCTCAGTGGAATGAACGTTTTGCAAATGACTTTTTGGCTACGTCGCTGGTACCGCTATGCTCCTAACAGCAATAATATTTTGCCGCGACAATATAGCCGCTGTGTAAAACCAAAATTTGCAAACTACATACCATATGTCACACCAAATTTTAATATTTTCTTTTTTCATTAGGACGCTAACAATAAATAAAAGCCAGCTGAGTTTTTATCTAGATTAAACCTTATACACGATGTAGCGTTGTAGCAATTTAAACAAAATAGAAACGTTGTGTACGTAACTTATGAAATATATAACTAATCATTGGATAAAACAATTCCAGGAAACTTAATAATTTAAACAAAGAAGCAGAATCGTCATTCATAGAAAAACGTACGATAAATTGTGAGCGTAGTGTGTCATGTTCTGTATAACATATTTTTCCATGCGTTTTTCCGGTCGAGATACCCAATAGGAGAATAGACTCGGCAACCGCACGCATGTGGTCAGACTATACAACGTTACTATTCTAATTTCAAAAAGTGACAGTTGTATTTCTTTTTTATATATTCATACAAATTGTACCAGAATAGAGAACGACAATGCAATAAATCTTTCTAATATATTTTTATTACAAGAATGCCATTAAATAACAATAAAAATATATCATAATAAAATGTAATGTCCACACAGATGAAGCCGCAAACGGAATTTAGTAACCGCATGTCATAAAACTTTATATCCACTTGGATATGACCACTTCCACTCGTAAATACCTAACTGGGCTTAATATTCTTGATTACAATAACTTTGTCAACAAAAGAGAATCGAGACAAAAGATCCATTATCGCTTAATTGTAAAGATTTCCATTGTAAGAGCACTTTGGTCGATTTATAATGCCACAATGAAATCTAAAGGTTAGGCGGCAGGAATTTTCACTTTTATCACGTAGTAATAAGATTATTATAATCATTATTATCTAAATTTTAATTTTGCTTTGAATAACAATTATTTAATTAATAATCTTTTTAATCAGCGCCAGATTTGGTTACGAATAACTTTTTTAAAATCAATTTGTAAATATATTTTTTCAGTATGAACTTACTATTCGCATTTATTGAACAAAAAACTTCTCTTTATAAACTATACTATGTTATAATTATTGACTGCCTCGTTGGTCTAGTGGCTAGATATAAGGCCGCATACCCGGTGGTCCTGGGTTCAATTCCCAGGTCGGGCCAATAAATAGTTATTGGGTTTTTCTGTCAGAAAATTCTCAGTAGCAGCCCGGAGTCTGGAAGTTGGAAGTGTGTACACTCCTGTGCCTCGGAAAGCACGTTAAGCCGTTGATCCTGCGCCTGAACTCTTTCCGATCGTGTCGGATTGCCATCCCATCGGATTATGAGAGCTAAGGAAAAGAGAGTGCACCTGTGTTTGCGCACACACTTGTGCACTATAATACTATGTCCTGCGCAGTTGGCTAATCTCTCTTGAGATTGGCCGCCGTAGCCGAAATCGGTCTGGAGGACCTGATATAATTATTATATTGTGTTACATTGGAGCCATCTATTTTGTGTTGCTATTTTTATTTTTTGTTATTGCATAAACTTGCACAAAAAATTATTATTTAAGTTTCTCTACCTACTAAATATCCTGTGATTTGTTGATAAATAAAGTTAACCAATAAAATGAATGTTAACAAATTATAATTTATTATTATGAAAAATAAATGAACCATTTACGAATATTCACAGACTTTCGTCTAACAAACATATGGATTCTCAAATAATACTGATTTCGATGTTGCAGAAATCTTACAAGACTCGATTATGATCGAAAAGTATACGTCGAGACACTGCTAGACACACAACACATAAGCATTGTTATTAAATTAACTAACAAAATATATAATACAACATTATCAAAATAATGTACATGTCGATAGATTTGTTTCCGAAAAACAGATCAAGATTATTTAAACCGATAGTTCTTTTAATCTCAAGGGACACATTAGTGGAAGAAATGGGTAAAAAAGGGATCGGGTCTAATAGCACTTACAAAGCTTTAGTCGTTACCTTCGTTGAACTTGCTGTAAAATGTTTTGCAAATAGTTTCATGTTCGACCTTTGTATAAGGGTAAATTTCTTTTAGTAGACGATATATTTTTTAATTCTTATTCAATTGAATTTTCAGTAAAACTTTTACGTTAAAAACATGTTTAATAGAATAACATAAAATAGATAATGTTTGAAAAATTTAATTATTTTAAAGTTTTAACTCACTAATTAAAGCAGACAACTTCGGTCCTTTTTTGTTGCGTACTTATTTTATTTTGGGAGAACAAAGATATTACACTTTACAGCTTTATCTTCAATAAAAACGACGTTAATTTTTATTGGCTTCTAAATAATTTAACTTAACAAAATAACGTCAAAATTAATGAACCGTCACATAGATCTAGATAAAGTATAAAATGTCAAACAAATTCGAAGTTATGTTGATAATATCAGACAGGCAGGTATCTCAGATGTATATCTATAGTATACAGATAGGTCGTTCTGCCGCAAGCCGCAGATTTCGATTTCCGTTTAATTTCGCGACAACCGCCCTCATCTCTATATACAGAGCTAAGAATCCACCGAGTGCTGATTTTATTTCATTTTCACAATTGCATAAAAGATTTACAGCAGAAAGTAAATATATAATTATTTGATTTTTAGTTCAAAATTTTGACAGGAAACGTCAATTGTTACTTTTTTTTCCAACAAAATTATTTAAACGCAGAAGGTAAAAATAATAATGACACAAAAAAGATATACCAGGAAATAGTTTATTTTTTTCTTAACTGGTCATGAATCGGATGGATTATATTAAGCGCTGAGCATCGCTTACATTTAGTGGAAAAGCGGATTGACTTCCCCGACTACGTAATGTAGACTTTCAACTGTCATCTGTGCCTAATTGTGTTATAATGAATTGTGACAGTAAAGGGAATGCTCCAGCAGCAGTAAAGGGAAAGGCTGACACGTAACAAGACGTTTATTTTATATCTGATTTATGGATACAAGTTAATATATTTTGAAGTGAAATGAATTGTTGTTCGTGTTCATAGATATATTTCGCGTAAATGAAAAAGTTTAATGTCATATCGTGAAAGAGCTTGAGCTAACCTAACCTTTTATAGATAAATCGTTTGAATGTTTTCAATTAATATTTAATTATTACAAAGTATTAGTTATAATGTATTAAACGTCATTTAATCCATTATAACTAATACTTTTTTATAAGGATATATTTATTATAGTATTATTTATTGTTGATAAGAATATCAAAAGAAATATACAATAATTTGAAATGTTTTATCAAGTTGAATGTTGCCATTTTTCGTTGCAATTTGAGCTTGAATACTTTTAGAAATATTACTAGATATTTAAATAAACTAATAATATACGGGAAGCGGTATTTACGATGTATCTGTACAGTAGGGGCGAATAAATCGATTGGCGAATGTTTATATCTGTTGTTTCATAAATAGAACGGGTTAAACTAACTATTGTAACCGTATGAAGTCGAGATGTGACGCTAGTAATATAAAAAACTCAATTGTTATGAAATTATCATATTTTAAGTTTCTAGTCGTAGGACTTATATAGGCCTGCCTCGTTGGTCTACTGGCTGCATGTAAGGCTGCAGACACGGTGATCCTGGGTTCAAATCCCAGGTCGGACCAATAAAATGTTATTGAGATTTTCTGTCGAAAATTCTCAGTAGCAACCCGGAGTCTGGAAGTTTGTACACTCCCGTGCCTCGGAAAGCACGTAAAGCCTGAACTCTTTCCGGTCGTGTCGGATTGCCGTCCCATCGGGTTATGAGATTTAGCGAATAGAGAGTGCATCTGTGTTTGCGCACATACTTATGCACTTTTGGCGTTGGGAGGAACAGAGTGTAAAGTTCCTCATCCACCATTGAAAAGGGAGGATCCTCTGACCAGACGGGTGTTGGTATGGTGGGCTACTGCCCGACGGTTGTTGTCAGGTTCTTGTATATTATGTTCAATCGCTCCGATAACTTTAATATCGCGATGTAGGAAACGTCAGTTTTAGTTTTCGTATGTGACGAGATAAATGTCGTTACATCACTCCCCTCCGAGACTGGAGGTCGATAGCAGGTTGAGTCGTCCATACATCTTGTGATGCTTGCCAGGCCAGTGGAATGTTCCAGTGAGTCGGAACCAGAAGCCGCATTGTTCACGGTGAGTCGGAACTGTCTGCGGTGATGCCCCAGTGAGTCGGGGTGATGCTGCAAATGCTCCAGTGAGTCGGAGTGGTGCAGTGCTGCGTAGTGGCTGGCTGCTGTGTCGACCAGGAGAGAAGTGCGTCTCTGCTTGCTGACCGGCCGAAGTGCAGTGTGCTGTGCCAAGGTCGCTTAGAAGACTGTGGGTGATGACCGGGAATGCGCGTCCGCTGCATGCTGGTGGTCAGGATACCCGTAGCCGTGGATGCTGGCTGGCTGTATGACTCGCTGCTCGAAAGCTTGAGGAAGTGATGATGACGTCACGATGACGTAGCTTTGCGAAGGCTGCGCTGACGTTCATGCTCGGGGTCACCAGTTCGGAGATAGGGAGAAACAGGGTGTTCAGTTCCTCATCCACCATTGAAAAGGGAGGATCCTCCGACCAGACGAGTGTTAGTCTGGTGGACTACTGCCCGACGGTTGTTGTCGGATTCTTGTATATATGTTCAATCGCTCGGATAACTTTAATATCGCGATGTAGGATACGTCAGTTTTTAGTTTTTGTATATGGCGAGATAGATGTCGCTACACACTATAATATCTCCTGCGCAGTCGGCTGGTCTCTCTTGAGATTGGCCGCCGTGGCCGAAATCGGTCAGGAGAACCATTATTATTATTATTATTTATAGGCCTCATTGTATGTTCATATGTTGGATTGTTATTACTATATTGTTTACGATGTCAATGTATTCGGGGATAAATTTTGGTTTTCTATTGGATTCCATTTGGATGCTTTGTATAAATTATTTTTAGATCTTTAAAATGTCTACAAAAAAATCAGTGACCGCATATCTTTCATAAGTAAGTTATACGCAAAATAAAGAATAACTTTTAACTTATTTGTTTCGAATTATTCATTCTGAGCTATACTAATATTATTAAACAGTAAAGTTTGTTTGGTAAAACTTTATTCTCTGAATTGGTGTGATTTAAGCATTATTTCATGCGAGAGACAGCTACTTAATTATACAAGTACACTAATTTTTTACTAAATTTGTAAAAATATTACTCTTACAAATAATACAAAGGCTTGAATATGCTGTTGAATAATAAATACGAACTTAATTTATATTTATAACTAAAGAATTTATAAGAAAAATTAATCATTCACATTTCAAAATTTGTATTGTTGCAAGCCTGGACGATAGTACCGTACAGTGGGAGATAACATTATATTTTTGTTGAAAAATAACTTCTATTTCTAAAGTATTAAGATCTACGAATGATTATATAAGGTCTACTGTATAAAAGTAAGTAGAGTCTCCAATCTGCCGGAACACTGATTGCCTCCATTCAAGCCTCCGTTGCAACGTTAAGCGCCATTAATGTCTGTTTTTTTTTAAACCAAAGTTTTTAAATTTCAAATTTCACTTCGTGATAGCGGAGTACTTTAAATTTTTAATAAGGAAAAATAGCGCAGGTTGAAGATCTTAAATAAATTTAATATTCATGAAATCTTGGGTTAAATTTAAAGATCAATTAAGAATTAATATTTCAAATTTTTCCAACAAGCAACGTCTTATTGTAACGGTGTGGTTTGATTATACGTTGCCGAAGTCAGTGCCATTATATATACGATATATGTTATAAATTAAAGTGACCGCCTATTATATCCCATTACTGGGCTAAAGTCTTATCTTCATTTAAATAAAGGAATGGAGCTTATTACGCCACAAGCTTTTCCAATGTAGGTTGGTACTGGCAACACTTGCAAGTATTATCGTGATGTTTTTCTTAACTGCCGGGTACGATATTATGAAAACAAATTAAGCACATGAAGTGTTAAATGCGGTGGCGGTTTGCCGTGTTTAGCGATGGTGACCATTTACCTTCAGTCGCTCTTTTATACTTCTGTTTATAAGAAATAAAAAAACTCACTATAATTATAAGATAATCAGTTCGTATTCAGTTTTGATTTAACTGAACAATATATTCCATAACTAAGCAATTGCTAGATGAACTGGCAGATTATAAATTCACTGTATAATAAAATTAAAAAAACATGTAATTATATATCCTACTACGTAGTATTAAAGGGCAGGTTATAAAATCATCACAGTCCAGCCGGGGCTAAATATGGCGTGCGTGGTTTCAGATCGCTCATTAACAGGACAATAGCTCGCTATACAATACCCCGTAAATAATCGTAGACATAAACAATACTCTTTTATGTACTGGTCGGAGCCACGAGGCAAGATTGTTAATAGCTTAATAAGTAATTTTATGTTGTTCTGGAATAATATTCATAAAATATAATATATTGATGAGATATTCGTAAACAATTATTCTTTATTTTATTACATACATATGTTGTTTCATTATCGTATCTGTATCGTATTAATTATGTTTATAATATCACAAGATGATTGTTATTATATCTTTTTGTTTTTATTATTAATAACTTCGATCGGCCTTACTTTCAAAGGTATAGTTTCAAATTAATATTTAACAATAACGGATGTTGCAGCGTAAAAACAAACAACTCCTACTATCGGTTCCTAATTATTCGAATTCTATCAATATTCTAGCTTTAGAACAATTTCCCTATAGATATCAAAAGGCTTTCATCAAGCTAAAGTACATTGTCAGCGAGAACATTTTCAGAAAAAATATTTCTCTTTCTTTTTTATGTCATTTATATCAGCTATATTTATTTTGTTAATAAGGATCATATATTTTACTTTAGTTCTCTTACATTATCCGATATATTTTTTTACTATATTTTCATTACATTATATTCATATTACGTTTGTACTTGTTATCAGTATATATACATATATTGTCTACCGTATATTATCATAATAGTTTTAGTACCGCCTAATGTATTTTAGATTTGCTTAGACAGTGTCTTTTCACTTTCAGGTTCTTGAATTGTGATAAACTATAATTAAATTCACGTCAATACATCATGCGTGAATGTTTAAGTCTTTTCGAATCAATTTTAAAATTAAAATGGTCTTACAAAAAGAAAATCTGTAAAATTACCATTTATATTTTAAATTGTAATTAACGTTATATCCATAAATTATTCATAGTTTACGCCACACAGAAATCTAATCAGACACCTTCTAACAATGAAAAGAGGTAGCTATGTGAGCTTTCTTTTTGAAGCCAGACGCTTTTGTCACAGTAAAAAACAAAGTAGCATTACTCTGTAATGTCTGAAATATTTTATGCTGTCTCGGTTTGAATTAACTGCATCACACAGTCGTCAACTTGTGAAATAAATATATACATACAGCTACAGAGGAAAAGAGACGGAAACATAAATACATGTATATATATTTACTCGTGTGTAATCCTTGTGAATATGTTTTATTTTAATAAGGCTGCATGTCTCATTTGGTGGTAGTTTTGTATGTAAGCCCGTCTGGGTAGATACTATCTATCCCCTCGTCACGTATTCTACCGCCGTACAGCAATGCTTAAATTTGTTGTTCTCAGTTTGAAGGGTGAGTGAGCCAGTGTAATAACAACACGAGGGTCATCTTAGCTCCCAAGGTTGGTAACGCATTGACGATGTAAGGAATGGTTAATATATATTACAGTGTCAATGTCTATGGGCAATGGCAACCATTAACCATCAGATTGCTTATTAAATTGTGTGCCTGTCTGTTTATAAAAAAAAAAAAACTATATTTGAAATACATACTTTTACTAATCGATAATAGTTATGATTTAAATTTTAAACTATATATGAAATATACATAATTGTATACAGGGTTATTTGTAACACACCAGCAACCTCGCAGGACTAGATAGCTAACATCATAACTTTTGTTCTACGACTTCGGACATAGCTCAATACATAAAAAAAAAATTATTTTACAAGTTTTTGTCGCACTTTCGTGACATTAGTTGGTCTATATTTCATTCATAAGCGTAGTTTCATTCATACGCGCTTAGATTTATAAACTTTTAAGCGGGAAATTAAATTAATACTTATTTTTGTTTGAAAATAAAATCTAACAAATTATCAAGTCGTAAAACAAAAGTTGTTGCTTATGGTCTTAGCTATCTTGTCCTGCGAGTTTGCTGGTGTGCTACAAATAACCCTGTATATTATTGAAAGATTTGTTTGTGATATTGTTTTTTTAAATAATTTAAGGAGATAAAAAGTATCGAGGTTGTTTGAACACGTGTGTATGAAACGAAGATTACTACTTCAAACCCAGGCAAGGATGATTGAATTTTATTGTAATTGTGACACTTTATTGTTATCTACTTCTGAAATTTCATTAATCTCGTGTTTGATTTATTCGATCTTAATTTCGAAGCAATAAAAATAGATTTAAAATTATTAGTGTTAATGATTTAAACATACATATGTTTATTGAGATTAAAATACATTGTGAAAACACATATACATATATAGTTTTGCACAAGTCTATTTTTTTAATTCACTGATAAAAATATTAAAATATCTGGCTGGTATTGACATTTCAAGGGATTTATTCAGACGATCCTCTCTGGGAAATCACACAAGTCGGTCTAATCAACACTCGGCGGTATTCACATAGGAGCCTTTATTAAAAAGATGAAAGATGAGATTGAAAATATTACGTTAAATGGAATTTATTTACGAATTCAGTTTTGTTATATAAAATATATTTAGATTTATATGAAATTATTAAGATAAAATTCTCCAGTTTCATTAACGTTATTTGTCGAGGAGTGTATTCGCTAAACCTGAATGCAATGACATCGATACACCAACGATGAGACGCATTGTATGATAACGGTAATGCTAATACCACAGAAGCTCATTTCACAGTCATGATGTGGATTTCAACGCAAGATTAGGAATGCAAAATGGTAATAAACAAAGACGGCGAGATTTGGACATCGAAGGCATGTTATAAGTGATGGACTCCAGCATCGCAGTACTCACGCAGCGGGTACTCAAAAAACGAGGAAAAAGCTTATTATTGCAAACAGCACGTATTAATCGATATATCCGTGATCAGCAAAACACTAAATTGCTTCGAGATACCAACCTCCAACTCAAAGTATATAATTAACAGAAGTCTGAAGACGAAAATATTCGAGCAATATGAATAGACGAGGAAGAATAGGTAAAAGAAGCATAGGATAGGAGGTGAGTGCCTTCTGAACAGGTTGACTAAAAACATTATCAAAAGGTGGTTTGTATCAAACCTTTGGATACAAAGTCCAAAAGACCGATCAGAGTGGTGGAGAAGAAAAACTGAGGTCAGCTAACTGTTGAAACATGGACCGTTAAAATCTTTAAAGATGAATAGGATGACGTCATCATTTAATTAGATACTAAAAACCCAACCAATCAAATGTAATATGTTGAATGTGGATATTTTAATGCTTATATCCTTTAGCTATAAAATTTTCAACGTTTGCCTGCTGCCAACGTTGTTTTTTTATTAATTTTCCAAGTTCAATTTACAATATTGTTAGATAGAGAATTCATTCATAAAAGAAAAATAGTTTAGGTCTTATTCTTTATTGAAGTTTTGAGAATGCTTTAATAATGAATTTTGCACCATCAGATAGTAAGAGTTTCAAGTAATCAAGGGCTTAATTCCAACCGTTGCTTTTCAATAGCAGTGTTTGATCTAATCGAAGCTCCCAGCTGCCTTCTGAAACTACTATGGCGTCTAAATTAAAAATGAATTCTTGCGCTGCAAATTAAAAAGGAATTGCTACTTTTTCTTTAAAAAAAAAATTCTGATTTGATTATTTACTATATACTTTATTTTGTAAGCAGTAGTGAATCTAATAATATTTAAAAAATAAAATTAGTATGACTTTCTGATTTGTTATATTTGCGAATCAAATCATTAATTTGTGGTCGAATTGAAATCTTAATAACATTTTAATATGCGTTATTTAATATGTTATAGATATAAAAGTTTTTAAACTTAAATATCCTTAGATAGCCTTTTGATTAGTTATATAACATGAAATGAATGAAAATATTACATTTTTGGGCAACTAAATTGGTTTCTGTTATTGTTTATTTCATTTTAATTAACTCGCATAACCGGTTGCTCGGTTCCAACTTCTTAATTCCGGGCTGTTTCTGAGAACAATACGAAATTTATTTTATTTGTCCCCGGGTCTCGAACACCGTATACTTTTATTTTTTTGTTACGACTAAGAAGTACAGATCTATATTAGTATTACGTCCAAGTGTAAATATAAATATATCACCAAATAGATAAACACGGATTGATGTATGAGGTACGATTTAATAGGTGATTCTTCAATTTTCATATTGAATAACCAGCATGCAGCGTGTAGCAGCGAGCAGGTGCGCGGGGAATGTCATTAGGAGATATTGCGTGCGCTCGCCTCCGTCGAAATAAGAATTCACATTTTATAAATTTCTATATATGAAATGAAAAGATGGTGACGCATAAGTGATACATTATATTTTACGTAGTTGTGTTATTTTTAATCAAATAGTTTCATTATTTACATATGCTTCTCATTAAATAAGATAATTTACACCTATTAATAAAAGAACATGTAATAATAAATAATAATGTGATTTTTCTATTCAAATTCAATCTCATGTTGAAAACGTTAATAGATAGTGTTCCTTGATTATTATGGAGGCGTCTTATATTTAATTGTATATGTACAAGTACTACGATTGAAAAAAATACTAACAAGTGAATTTTTTGCCTGTTCTTCTAAGTAGGATCAATAGACATTTTTTTTTTTGACGCTTATAAAACGCATTACGCGTTTCTCCCCACGGGAACAGTGGGGGGAAACGCGTAATGCGCGTAATAACGCGTACGGGAAATGTGGGGCTCGCCATATGTCCAAGGCACCGAGTGTGCCCCGGTCATCGGAATACCCACTAAAAACCCAGCGGTACCCTTCCCGTCTTAACGGGAGCGCCACGGGATCGCTTGCGCATGCTACCGTGAAGGATCAATAGACATGCCGAAGCTTTATATTATTTAGTTTATTATCTGTTGTTGCAAAAACCAATTTTTAATTAAGCATACTTTGATTAAATGAGCTATAATTAATAGCTTATTCAAGCAAATGTGCCTACGTGAAAATTTTCTTGTAAATAATTATAATTGATACTGTTTGCTTTCAATATTCTCTGGTATATCGGTTCCTTAAATACTTCATGTCGCAAGGAATTCCGGGAAATGAATGTCGATCCATAAGGGGCTTTTATAAGACATTAAGAAGCCGCCTAGTAGATATTTTGTTTAAATATAGGCTGTGGTATACTATGGGTCGTGGTATAATACATAAGTTATCATAATTACTTTAATTCGAAATTCAAAATAAAAAAAACGAAAAGAACGAACGAAAAATAAAAAAATATCTACAATTGATACTATGCAAAGTTGTTTCTATATTTTGTTGTATGTGTGAAAAATAAGATATGAAAGTGTGTATTTATTAAAAGATCTGTCCTTTATGTTTTTTTTTTTTTTATGTAAGAGGAGGCAAACTAGCAGGAGGCTCACCTGATGGAAAGTGACTACCACCGCCCATGGACATCTGCAACATCCGAGGACTTGCAGGTGCGTTGCCGGCCTTTGAGGAAAGAGTACGCTCTCTTCTTGAAGGTTGCAATGCCATATCGGTTCGGAAAAGTCGCCGGCGAAAGCTGGTTCCACAGAGTGATCGTGCGAGGCAGGAAATGCCTTAGGAAGCGCGCTGTTGTGGATTTCCAGACATCGAGGTGGTGAGGAATTTTGTGTTCTGGCGCGATGTCCGGTGGTGAAATTCAGCGGCCGGGACTAAACCAATCAACTCCTCAGAACACTCCCCGTGATATATGCGATAGAGGATGCAGAGTGAGCCGGTCGGTAATAGCTTTATCGTCGACAATTCGAACTGCTCTACGTTGAATGCGGTCAAAAGGAAGAAGCTGGTACTGGGGAGCTCCCGCCCAGAGGTGAGAGCAGTACTCCATGTGGGGCCGAATTTGCGCCTTGTAAAGATTTAGGCGATGGGCCGACGTGAAATACTGTCTCGCCTTGTTGAGCACTCCAAGCTTTTTGGAAGCCAATTTGGCTTTAACTTCCAGTTGACCGCGGAACTGAACAACGTTCGAAATCTCGACGCCAAGTATCCCGATACTGGCTGTGGCAGTAAGGGGAGTATTCACGAAATGAGGGGATATGACAAAAGGAGACTTTTTTGCGGTTAACGCGCAAACTTGAGTCTTATTGGGGTTGAATTGAACCAAGTTTAGTCGGCCCCAGTCCGAGACTTTGGTTATCAAGGTCTCGACTTCAGACACAAGTTTATGAAATCCGTCAAAAATATACGATTAAATCATCCACTTTTCTTATCGTTTGAAACGTTTGAAAGTACATTTTAAGTTCATTGGACTAAATATCAGAAAACGAATAAGAACATTTTGATACAAGTAAAATAGTATAAAATTACTTTTAAGGTTTATTGAATTGAAAGAAGAATTGTAGTCTTATTAAATTGAGTGAAAACTCAACGTTTCTTTTGTGGTATATAATATTTAACACGTTTAACCTGGAAAAATTGTTCTTTTCTATCCTTTATTACGTATTCTGTAATATATATAAATTAATAGAAATTCATTTTAAAACAAATAAGGTATTGGCCGTTTATATTGACAAACACTTGTCAACGAGGAATCGCACTCAAGGCTGTTAGTTAAAAAGTAGTTAGTAGTGAAAACTATATCAAAATGTTCTGACTGTTAAATATTTACCTTCTATCTGACTGTTTGAATTTTTACTTTATAGTAAAAATAAAAAGTAATGATGAATACATTCTATATATCGATTCCATCGCGTAATATCGTAAGTGGTTTTTACGAACTTTACACAACATTCAGATTATTGATGATGAGACATACGATGCTTACAAATACCACGATCGTCTCTTCACTCTGGTGATAGTGGTTCTAAGAGCGAATACGAACAGTTCTTTGATAAAATATTACTATTTATGTTATCTATACAAATACATTTTAAAGATAACATAAATAATAGTCGGACTATAATATATCATAATTCCTGTTGTGATTATTAAATTTTATGTGGAAAATGTGTAAAGTTTACACACATTTTTTTTAATTTTGTATAAATTATTAAAGTGAAATTGAGTGAGATTGAGTAAGAGTGAGAGAGAAAAAAAGAAAAAAAGAAAAACGGCTAGTTAATTGGCGAAGATATAGTAACTTTGCCAATTAACTAATTTGTGGTAAAAATGCAGGTGGGCCGATATTTTTGATGATGTTGCAAATACATTTGTACAGATAACATATCTTTACAAATACCTTTTTAAAGATAACATAAATAATAGTCGGTCTATAATAAATCTCAATTCCTGTTGTGAATATTGAAATTTTAGGTGGAATAAACTGTAATTTACAGAAAAACGGCTAGTTAATTGGCGAATATATACACTAATCTACCCATTACCAAGGATAGTTATAAAATTTATTTTCATTGTAAAACGTTGAAAATCTCTGCTTCATGTCGGTACTCAGCAATTTGTCAGGTTAGGCGTGTTCACTGCTGGCAGCGTTACACCATCGATTTTAGACTTATAGTTGACGGCTGTGCTATTTCCGAAATTTGTTCAAATATTTATTCAACTCGAGTATTGAAGCTGTATTTATTAAATTTTATTTATTTTCGTTCAGTGTTTAATGATAATAATTAAATAGTATTATTTATAACGTTTGAAATACTGAAGGTATAAATTTCGTAGATAATTCATCGCGTGCTCGGCGGTGAAGGAAAATATTATTAAATTTTGCCAGATAAATTTCTTTACATATGTACAATGTACAAAATAGCGTGATAGAAGGAGCTATAAAACTTCTCCTTAAAAGGACAGGAGGTCTTAGGCCCGCTAACTTACTAACTACATCGCGCGGTTGCACTCGCGTTAAATGTTACTGCTCTGTTTTTAAACTTTCTCTAACCATAAACAAAAACATTTTTTTGGTAAATATTTACAATCGCGGCTTTTGTGAAAAATGGCTCCAAATTTTTATGACATGTTTTTTATCAATGATATAATGATAATAATTCGTGCAATATTGAGGAGGGGTAAGACTATTATTAAGAACGTTTTCCGTTAACTTATAAGATTGACAGTTTGAAACAATCAATATATGTAAGCTTCATATACATGTAACTTCATAGAATATTTGTGTTTCATTCCTTACATTATACAGATGAACAAAAAATTAAAATGATTAAAAACTAGAGTCACAGAAAGTGCGCTAACGCGGTCCTTGTACTATAAGCAATCTCTTAAGAACATCAAATGAGATGAGTTAGTTGACAACGCGCAAAAGAAAAATAAACTTACGTGAGTTTCTAGCTATAAACCTTAAATAGATGTTTAAAATATATAAATAATTAATTAAATAAAAAGTTATAAATAGTATATAAAGTTTTATAAACGGTATTAAGGTTAAACCAAGTATAAAACGAATTTCAATTGCGGATTTTGTCGTTTTGTGGTTATATACAATTAAGCTGATTTGATTGCAAAACAAATGTAAAAAACATTTTAAATCGTGTTTTAATCTTTGGATGGAATCATTGCAATGATAGTAGTAAATATAAATTAAATGAGCGTAAAAATAACAGTCCATAAATGTCCCACTGTTGGACAAAAGCCTCTTCTTTCATGAAAGAGATGATTTGAAGTTTAATTCCACGATGTTATTACTTTATTTATTTATTTATGCTTTATTGCACACACTACGAAAACATAACAAATACAAAGAACAAGTTTAACATAATATAGTATGCGGCCTTATCACTTACAGTGATCTCTTCCAGGCAACCTCTATAGTAAAAATATGTATTGTTGTTATCCAGGAGAATTTATCGGGCATAGTGTGCGAACAATTTATACATAAAATTCATTAAATATTTATAAACTTAATAAAATATATAACATAATGACACAAATACTCTTATATATATAATCATGCATATACCCGTATACATACATATATAAATATATATATATATATATATATATATATCATAATCCGATGGGATGGCAATCCGACACGACTGGAAAGAGTTCAGGCGCAGGACCAATGGCTTAACGTGCTTTCCGAGGCACGGAAGTGCACACTTCCAGACTCCGGACTGAGAATTTTCTGACAAACCCAATAACTATTTATTGGCCCGACCTGGGAATATTGAACCCAGGACCACCGGGTCTGCAGCCTAATATCTAGCCACTAGACCAACGAGACAGTCATACATATACTTATATAGTAAATACATACTTATATTGATAAATAATAATTATGTAAACGACTCTTAAAAGTATTCACGGATTCAGCTTATATTTGATGACAGGTACATTATCCGTCGCTGCTGAGCATGGAATAATAAGCACAAATTCATTGACATGAAAAGTCAGAGGTGCGTGCTCTGATGTGAACCCGGGAGCTTCGATTCAGATATATTGCATGGCTTGAACCCAGGAATTCAGAATCTGCAGCTTTATATCTAGCCCCTAGACTAACTAGGAAGTCAATTTATACTATATGTATAACCTAACCCTTCAGCGACTTATTAAAGAATGAAAAAAATAACCATTATAACGAGGACATAGGAATTCTGCAGCACAGAATAGTACGTAATTAAATTGTACGTAATTGTCTTAGCTTAATAACTACTGCAAGCAAATCAACTCGCTTTATGAACGAGTCGAGAAAATGGCTGACATATTACGTTTGCACGATATTGCGTTGCAAATATATGTATATTTAAATTAAAGTTTCATTATGTTTTTTAACATCGTCAAATTAAAGTGAAGCTTATTAAAACGAAATGATCTTTTTAGTTTTTAGTCTACTCCAAGTATTCATAAAGTCTAAAAGATTAAGATAAACTTAAACTTTTTTCAATTAACGGCGTTGAAAGGTGAGCACTCAATGAAATCTTTAGTTTTTATGATGTCTACAAAGTTTTGGTGAAATGTAGAACTTCATAATAAAACTAAAAACGTAATAAGTTAAATTAAAAAATATGAAGAAAATGGTGTTTAATACCAAAAGTATAATTTTAGTAGATAGGAATTTGTATTGAATTAGAAGTGCTTGTCTTAAATAAAGCTTATAATTTATTTGATGCAATTGATAAGGGACATCATTTTTATAAGATTGCTAGAAAAAATCGACAAACGTTATCGTGCCAATATTCATTTGAAGATCGGTTGATTAGTAGTAAGTTAATGTGCTGCAGCCACATCTTAGTTTAAAAAACTTTATTTTCTCATTGCAGTCATTTACATGTAAACTCATAGCTATTATTATAATATAACAGTTGTTTAACATAATCTAGAGGTATAATCTCTACAACTATAAACACACACTTACAAATATAAACTAGACATAACAAAATTCATTTTTGTTTTGGCACTTTAATAGACACTTTTGCTCCCTCAAAAGTTACAGTTTTCTGATCAGACTTGGTTCTTGTAATTAGATACTCCTCTAGCGATTAGTTGCTACAAAATAGATAACTACATTTAGTTGCTACAAAATAGATAACCTTAAACAGATATACCAACATCAGTTTTATATATAAAATAAATTATTTACTACCTGATATCTTTTAAAAAAAAAAAATTCTATTACATGACCTAGTTCCTACCTACCTAGGACCTAGTACATTGCCGATTGAAACCGCACACCAAACACAACAAAGTTTTCACGTGCTCAATTTGTATCTATAATTCTCATTGACATTGAAGGAAATTTTGGTGAGGAAATCTGCATATTTCAGATAGAATGCCACGTGTGTATCCAATAGGGTAGGATAGGTGTCTGTCAAGAAGTCATCACAGATCGTAACTTACTTTAAAAACTAAGTGCTTGTCTAATTCATTCAAATTTGAACCTAATTGCATCGTTAAGGAAATTCTAAATTGACTGCAGGTAATTCAAATGCCATTATAGATATATGTGGTAGCCGTTAGACTATATTGTTCGTTGGTATTTAGACACAAGCGGGTAATGGCTTCTTGAATAGATGAATACGCAATTTCGGAGGCTGATGGCTCCGTGATGGCGGTATTAATAATAATAATAATAGGATAAGATTTAATCCCTTTACGATAAGATTTCATCTTTTGTATGTTTGTTAATAATAAGATAAACTCAAAAACTACTAAACTGATATAAAAAATTATTTCACCTACAAAAAGCTTAATTATTAGCGAGCAACAAAGACTGTATCTATTTGAAAAATATGGAGGTACTTACGAAGGTAATGTATCCAAAGGTATGAAAATTTTTCCTATTAAATAGCAGCTAAGATAGATTTTTCAACCTGGATGAAGTAAATGCGGGTTGCTTGTATAAATTAGATTAAGTATGTTATATTAAATATCGATCGAATGTTTTTTTTTCTGTAAATGACTAAAGAGAAATTAAAGTGATGTGAAACCTTTTTGCATCAGAAACTTGGCATCCAAATTTGTTTTTAGAAAGTTCGGTAATCTCATCGCGCCCGGACAAGTTTCACATCCAAAATATAACGTAACGTTTTTAACAAAATCAAAATTCAAAATATACTTAATTCATTAAGGCTTTTATAAACTTTTCAATCTTCAACAACAAGATTAAATTAACCGATTTGGAATGTAGATACTACCAGAAAGAACCGGTAAGAAAGTCAGTAGTTACTCTTTATTAACAATTAATACCGATGTAGTATTAATTAATTACAATTAAATAATTATTTATTCTATTTACATAAAATATTAAAAATAATATAAGAGGTAAACAAAATACTTCAACGGATTGTGTATTGAAATTTCTTCTATTAAAAGCTATTTATTTGTACATGGTAATAGAAAAATTTTTAGAAAGCCTTGTTAATAAGTCTAGTAAGAATAATAAGTTGTTTATAATAAAGATATTGATTGTATATTAATAGTCATTGTTTTGTACTGTAATCAGATCCAGTGGGCAAGTAAAACATGGTTGTTATGAAATTAAATGTAAAAGCAAGCCTAATTTATAAATCTACATTATTATTTAATTATATCACATTAAGACATCTTAATTTTTAATACAAATATTTTTTTATGTTCATAACAATTTCTAAACGAAGGTCCGTAACGGAAGGTCTTGCTTATTTATATGTATCCCAAGTCTCCCAAGAGTATAAAGTAATAAAACTTCCGCTATTCATACTCTCATAATGAATAACGAAATACTAATGAGTTCCTTTATGAAGTAAAATGACGAAACAACGTGTACGACTTTAAATCTACACACGCTAAAATGTTCCTTATTACAAAAATACGTACTTTTTAAAATCTGCTAAGCAACTATTTAATAAATTAGGTTAAATATAACAGGTTAGGACTAAGTTCCAATAAAATCTATTTAAAAACGAAGCTTTTAAAAACTCTGTGTGTAATTTTTATAACCTTATAAGTGTACTGTCTGAAAGAATATATTTTGAAAGTGTTGCATTATTTCTTGAAACCTGGCAGTGTTTCCAAGTGGAAATTACTGTGGCTGTACTCGAGACGTCGCATCCTCGTCATTACAGAACTCTTATGAATTTATGTATTTTAAATAACAGTCGTCCACTATCATAAGATATCTATATTGTCCACTTTTTAAAAAATAAAACTGGATTAGCCTCTGAATTTAGCAAAGATAGGTCGTCGACCGTTAGAATCGTTATTATAAAATGACTGCTGTATTATTTATTATTAATATTTTTTGCTATAAAATCTATTCTTGAAAATATTAGGCTCTTATTTAACCGCATTGTCCTAATCTTTATCAATATTAAGCGGAAGAGATTGTTTGTTTAATTGCGCATATATCAGGATCTATCTGAATCCAATCCGATTTGAGAAATCTATTTATTTTACATAGTAAATTAAATGAGAAATGTTATATAATATTGTTAGGAATGTTTTCCTAAAGGGCGGAGTCTACCGGCTCGACTTGATCATGCGATGGTCATCGTGGTTGGGACTGGCCCTGCCGAGCTGATCAGGCGGCCAGGCGTGACATCACTTCTGCTTGGACTCTCGGTTGAAGCGGATATCTCATAAATAATATTTCAGTTACTCAGTATTGATTGCTTTGTTCTATTTTTGTGTGTAAATTGTACATATCGATATACGTGTACATTATTGTTGTATAGTTGTTTTGTTTTATCTTTTAAAAAATACCTATTTCTTTCCTGATTCCTAAAACGATATAATATTTCATTACAACCCACGTCGCAACATTAATGTTGAACAAGGATAAAACCACGTAGATCACCTAATTAATATCATATCCAAGTGAGATTGCCAAGAATGATTGAATAAAATGAATTTAAAATGGGATAAATAAACATTAGTCAACTCAATATTGTTATTTTTTTATTTATTCTTTATTGCACACACTACGAAAACATAACAAATACAAAGAACAAGTTTTACATAATATAGTATGCAAAGGCGACCTTATCACTTACAGTGATCTATTCCAGGCAAACTCTATAATAAAAACATATATTGTTGTTAGCCAGGAGAATTGATCGGGCATAGTGTGCGAACAATTTACACATAAAATTCATTAAATATTTATAAACTTAATAAAATGTATAACATAATACTACAAATACTGTTATATATATATATATATATATATATAGATATATAATCATACATATACACTTATACGAATATATATATATATATATATATATATATATATATATATATATATATATATATATATATATATATATATGTATATACATATATGTGTTATTTATTCAGACACCTACGTTATTTCAGTATAAGCTAGAACGTTCGTTGCGTTTTTTATTTTTATAAGGATAATTAAAAATGAAATTGGATATTTAAAAAAAAGGTTGTCCCGAGAAAAGGTAAAATTATATAACAGTACATTTTCCTTCACATCTTAAAGATGTTTTTTTAAAGAATCAATTGTCGGCAATGAAACTTTTCTTTGCTGCAGATTGTTGCAGAACTCAATATTTTTTGTTTTAATTATTTCATCACAATGTCATGATGAACGAATGTACATAAAATCGTAGTACGATTCTATTTACACATGGTAAAAAAACTTTCATTTTACCATGAAGTAAGAACGTAATGGGTCATGTGGTGTTGAATCACCTACGCTTATAGTTTTCGGCATTGTAAACATTGAAAACAATTCTCTACTCCGTCAGAGGAACTAATATATTACGATCTCTTTCGATGAGCCTATAATTTGATTAGCTCACTCACCCTTCAGAACCAAGAGTGAATCTTAAAATCTTATCTTATCTAATCTTGAATCTTAATCAAAGATCCCGGTTTTAAGCTTTTTTCATTTGCTTATTTTTTGTTTATCATTCTGGTTGGTGATAAAGAAAAACATCTGCGTACCAAAAATGCGTACAAAACTCCACCACCGTTAAATATATTATTAGATTAATATTATTACTTATTCAATAATACGTTATCGTTTTAATAAAGAATGAATGATCAGAGCTGAGGTAATATTGATAAAATAAAGATATTTACTTCCTATTTGTATTACCTCCCCAATTTTATATCTATTAGCCGTAATTGTATTTAATATCGGTGTATTTGTTGGAATTCTGAATTTAATTTATTGACTCGTATTCATTCTTAAACTTATTTAATTACCATATTTGTTTACTTATTGACCCGTTGGGTGAATTATTAGCTTATAATGGTGTAGAACCTTGGCTTAGATAACGAGTCGGGACCATAAAAAAGTCGGAGTTTTCTGTCAAATAAGTTTCAATAGGAGGTGATTTTACACTCGTATTTCGGTATTACTTCTGTTGACACATTTACTTCTTTTAGCCTAAGAAGACGGTCAAAGCTGAGTTACAAGTTGGAATATACTGATCAAACGGCGACATTTCAAATTCCATTGCTTGTTTGGCGATTGAAGTGTTTTTTTTTCTGTACTACTAAACTTACTAAACTTAATAATAGTGCAAATAATTCAGATAGACATACCCCCTATTCCTTTACGTTACCTGAACTAACTGCTTTCAAATTAAGAATACAAAAAATTGGAAACATTTTAAATATGAACATGTGACATTGTAGTTTGTATTATTGCTAAATCTTCTATCATTCGTAATTATTTAAGAGTATCACAGTGTAAGTGTATTGATATAAAGTAAAACAACCATACCTATTGTTTTTCATATAGTTAAAGTGTTGTTGCTATCTTTATAATGGACGATTCTTTATTTAAATAGAGTTATTAATTATACCTTGAAGAGCATTTTAGTCTAAACTCTTCTAATTTAAGACAATATTCATTTCAAAGCCACCCTTTTCTCTTTTCTTTCATATAAATTGGATATCATTTGTCTAACTCATTGAGATGCTGATCATTAATCTTTTTCAGTACTCAACCTTCTTTAATTATGGCCTCTTTAAAAGTGACTTTATAAATAAAATAAAAATAGGTGAATAAGCTACCTCCTGAATTATTTCGTGTTCTTATTTTAAAAATAACTATTGACACATTTTTAAAATGAGTTGCATTCGGACAAACAGGTGTGGTCTAATTTATTAGTATAGTGTGTTGCATGCAAAAACTGAAGTATATAGAATCGAATTCTTTTGTTTCTCATTTATTTATAATGATTAAATTTAAGTATTTGATTTTATTTTAATTCATATTTTTTATATGTTATAGGTATATATTGTATAATTTTATTGCTAACCTATAATGTAAGGAAAAAATCTAAAGTTAATATATTATTCTTGTTTTTCTAAGGCTCAGAATTATTTAGATTGTGATATTACTTTGCTATACGTATAGAAGTAAGTAACTTGCGATAGAATAGCACAGTAGGGTATATAAAACAAACGCTTTTATTTGTAAATATTACACGCAATAATTTTATTGCTTTATCTTTTAAGGGTCACGGTTAGCCTTAATTTAAAATGGCGAACAAATATCATTTTGCTATCCGCCATTTTGAATTGAGGCGATATTGTTTTTAGTAAAACTTTTTTTATTTTAGAATATAAGTTGTTAATTTGATTTTCTTCAACTTAGATTTTTTGTGTAATCAATATTTTTATAAAGTACTTGAAACATTTACTGGTGGTAGAGCTTTTTGCAAGCTCGTCTGGGTAGGTATCACCCACTTTTCAGATATTCGACCGCAAAACCCCAGTACTTGGTATTATTGTGTTCCGGTTTGAAGGATGAGTGAGCCAGTGTAATTACAGGCATACGGGACATACCATTAGGTGACCATAAGGTGGCCCATATGCTCGTATGTCTTAGGTAGGCCTAATAAAAAAAAAAATAACACTGGCTCTCTCACCCTTCAAAATGAAACACAACAACAAGAATTAGTTCTCTTTAGCGGTAGAGTAAATGAAAAGTGAGTGATATCGACTACCCGCCCAGATGCGCTTGCACGACACCCTACCACCAAGTAAACAAAGTAATGTTTTAAAACAAATCTTTCAGAAAGCGTGATAAACAAACAGATATTACCCGGTGTGAATGGAGGAAAGTTGCATATATCTGAACGCCTGTTGCCTAATGGTTTCCCACGAGTTTCGCATTGGGTGAGTTTATTACGGAATGGGCTTCGTGGGATAATATGGCAATGAGCGGTAAGGAATGATACGTATAGTTTGCTTTGTTTGTTTTGACTTATACGCAACGGGTCATGATGATACAGCAATAGAACGCAATCTAAAGAAACAGATCTTATAGGTTGTAACTCGTCATGAGAAATGATTGTTATATTATTAAGTTGGAAGTTTTATTTATTTGTTTTGTTACAATTGGCTTAGAGTGCTCACATAATTTTAGTTTATTGTCTAAAGATATAAGACAGATACTTAGTTAATGTCTACTTTGACTGTAATGTTAGCGGCATGCACAAAAGTGAATTATGCAAAGTACATTTGATTTATAATTCACTTTTATGTACGCTGTTATTTTTTGATAATCAGTACCGAAGATTTATTAATTCATTGTGATTTAGTAGTCTATATATATTTACGCGTCAAATTTTTATAATTTTTTATGGAAAATTTCCTATTTGATCTGAATCTGTCTCAAAATAATAACAATGATTTCTTTCCAGATATAAATCTGCAACCATCTTCAAAGCTAGCTCGTACAATATATCATTAAAAATGTTTCATTGTTACGTCATAGTTGCACAAAATAATCCGTTAGAAATATCCACCGCCAACTGAAATAGGTCAACAGCCTCTTAAGTAATTGTTCGATAGAGACGCCTCGAACTAGGGCTACGGATCGATTAAATATTCTGACGATATCGCGGTATTAAATTTGTTTAGGATGTTTCAAGGTGAAGAACGTGTGTTGCGTTACAATATTTTAATTTCTAAATAAATATCGACACAAGACTCTCAAAGTATTCTCAATCAGCAATGGGGATGTCAACGTTCGAAGGACTGATAATAAAATGGAACAGAAAATAAATTCTCCAATGATATACATGAGATGCCATCATATAGTAGGGTTTTTTGCAAGCCCGTTCGGGAAGGTAAGGGAAGTGTGACACCTTACAAGGGATAATACCTTAGTTCCAAAGGTTGGTGGCACGGCAATGTAAGGAATCGTTAATATTTCTTACATCGCGAATGTCTATGTCCGGTGGTGACCACGTACAATCAGGTGACTCATTGCTCCGCTTACCAATAACATGAAGAAGTGATAGCGATAAAGGAGCATATAAGTTAGGACGCCCATGTAAACCGGACGACATAAAGAAGACAACAGGAATTACAGCAAACACTAGAGCAATTATGATCTGAACTAAATACATAATTTTTTTTTATAATATTTTAATTAATTTTAATATATAAAAAAATAACAGAATAAAATAAGAAATTCGAAAGTAATGCAAATGTTTATTACTACATAAGGAGAAAAAACACTTCTTTAGTTCTTCCTTAGTGATAACATAAATAAATATGCATACGATGTAAAAATAAGTGACCGCAATAAAAGACCTTTTAAAAAAATACGCTGTAGAATTAGTTAACTATTTAATAACCTGCTACTCTGCGGTCGTTAAACATAAGTTTGTTAATTGAAAGACAAATGAAAAACTTGAAACCGTTTTAGTTCGAGTGGAATAAGTACGACTTATTAAAAAAAAGTTTTCCTACTCCTTTAACAGAGTTTAAGCAAGTATGTTGAAGACACAAACAACGTTAATGAAACAGATATTGAGTTATTGCTGATTACGTCAATAATAATAAATAATAATAATAATATCCTGGGACATTATTCACACACGGCCATCTGATTCTAAACTAAGCAGAGCTTGTACTATGAATATCAGACAACTGATATACTTACATAGACTACTTTTCTTTTGTAAATAAATACTTATATAGATAATTACACCCAAACGCAGGACAAACAGACATGTTCATGCACACAAATGTCTGTCCTGGGTGGGAATCGAACCGACGACCTGCGGCGTGAAAGGCAAATATCTTACCAACCACGCCAACAGGCTCGTCAATCTTAATAATCGAATGTTTTATAAGTATGTCAATTATTAGATAAGCTTTAATTGGCTTGGATTGGATTTAATAATTAAATCATTAATTACATGGTTAATGGATTGGTGTATTTCGAGGCACGGGTGTCAAATTTCCTAACTTCTGGTTGGTACAAATAATTTGTTGACTTTTAAAACTTCCCAGGTTGAAACAACCCCGATACCCCCTAAGTTTTATTATACAGGATAAATACTTAACTCGAAATAAAAGAAGGAATTATCCTAATATTCATTGGTGCAGCAACTATAATCACAGTATTATTAGTATAGTTTATCATTGCAATTTATAATCAATTAAAGTATTCTATAAATCTCAAATCCTCGTTATTACTGTCAAATTGGCTCCATTGTTAGATTTAAGCGGAACGTGTCCATTTTGAAAATATCTTCGCTAAGACACAATGGAGAAATATTGGATGACTTCCAGCCGATATCTCAAACGGGGTCAAAACAACGACTTTAATTCTTTCTGACGATTTCTTTTTAAATCTTGGTAGGTGTAAGAATATTACTTACGCCAATCCCTCAATATATATATATTATACTTTACTAATTAAATCGATATGTCTTAGTTAGACAAACATTTTTAAATTATACTTGATAATTTAGTCAATCTAGTACATTTAAGGTGTTGAAAAAACAAAAGTAACTTAAAAAATTTGTAAGTATTTCTTCTGCTACATGCAACTTGCATTTAAGGTCCTTCACAAAAGGTCTGGCGTCAAATAGGTTCAGGAGTTAGCCGTGTTGCTAGTTCAGAACGGCGGGAAGAAGGTTCCAGGTCCATAACTGAATAGCAATTCGGTAAATATGTATCGATTATATACTTATAAATTGTTGAATGTCAATTTATAATTGACGTCATCGGTCGGTAGTATGTCAGCAATATGCGTAGACCGATAAAAAATGTAACAGTACGAATATGTTTGTTGTTACGAAAAATATGCAAAATATACAAATATAAATGTCAGTAGTAAATGTTAGTATATAAATGTCATTAAAATATATAAATATAAATGTCAGTTTCATCTATGGTTTCTATAAAATTCTAATTCTTTTGCAAGGAAGAGTGAATAGTGCAGATGCGACTGTGCTACTTGCTCAAAGGGTAACAGTGTAGCTTAGCCATGTACAGACATACGCATAATCGGTGCCGAGCGCTGTGTCTACATTGGCGTTTTTATTTTTATTTAACGAGCATACCAAAATTCGGAACGAGTAATTAAAAACTCTGTAATTATAAAGGATTTCAGTTTCAATCTCTTCGTGGGTAAAGCAAATATCTGTTGAGTGGTAGACTTATTGGTTCAATAGATACTGTAGCTTAAAAGAATTTCATTGGGCACCAGATGTTTGAACTGAGGCATGGAAAAAGTGAAACGAACTCCAGTTGGATTGTTCGTACGATGTTGAACTAAACGCAAATACGGTTATAGACGGGATGAATGATTGAATGAAATATCATTTAACATTCTTGTAAAAACATTCACTCTGGCTTTTTCGTTCAGTTCTTAATCTCAATCTGGCTTTGTCTTTTCAACTTACTACGTCTATAAACCAATTATTTTTAATATACGTTTATTTGTTGATATTTAAATATTCTTGAAAGAAATATTTAAGTAATTATATATTGTTTTCTGTAAACTCTTATAGATTTAAAGTAACTGGTTGTGCGAATAATTATAACTTGAAAACCACAAAGACCTAAATACAAAGTTTGAGCAAAATAAGTAGAACCCTTTCACACGAAATATATTTATATAAGCACAAGAATTGGCTATGTAATATTATAGAATAAAATAAGATTATTTTAAACTAACAATTATAATCATATTGATAAAACGAATAATGCGTTATCCTAATAATATATTTTATTTATTTCCTTATTTGATAATTCCTTATTAGATAGAAGCTATAAATGAACACGCAATTTTACATATAAAAACCTCCGCAAATATTACATAATAATATTTCAGTTTCTCTATTTTCACTCCTTTCGATTTGGTGGTTTCATTTCAAAACATTTATAGCAATACCTCTCTCCTTCCATAAAAAAACCATCTACAAAACATGTACAAAGTCATAGTAAAAGCTTACTCTTTATTGTTTCTGAAGCAATAAGCTTGGTTCGCAGGCTTCCTCTTTGCGGGATGATATTGGTCGATTAATCTTCATTCAACGCAAAAAATATGAAAAACTGCACAGTCATTGTAGCTTTACAAAACTGACGTGAATTCTATATTTGATATTAACGAAATAATAATTGGAGCTTGCAATTGGGCCATGATAGCCCAGTAGTTAGCACACGTGAATTTCAACCGAATATAGTGGGTTCAAACTGCTGAATGGTTAATTTGTGTTATAAACTTACTCGGAGGTAGAGCTTTGTGCAAGCTCGTCTGGGTAGGTACCACCCACACATCAGATATTCTACCGCAAAACAGGAGTACTTTGTATTGTTGTGTTCCGGTTTGAAGGGTGAGTGACCCAGTGTAATTATAGGCACAAGGGACATAACATCTTAGTTCCCAAGGTTGGTGGCGCATTAACGATGTAAGCGATGGTTAACATCTCTTAAAATGCCAATATCTATGGGCGATGGTGACCACTTACCATCAGGTGGCCCATATGTTCGTCCGCCTATACAATAAAAAAACATTTCCTGCTTTGCGATGAGGAGAACCATCATGTGGACATCTGCAGCGTGTTGGAAGCTCTAAAACTTCTCCGCTAAGTTAAAACAACTTTATTGTTATCCAAGAAATAGAGGTTAACCTATATAATAAGTCCACATTTTTTATGACATTATATGAAGCTCTTCAGTTATGTAGATGCGTTTATACTTGTTTAATATTTTGTCGTTCAGCTCATATATTTCAGCGCGTGTTTCAGAAATTTAATTTTCAAAACAAATGTCTCACGTTTACATCCACGCTTAGTGAATGACAAAAAAATACGGCGGAGCAATTTTCATATCCCAACGACTAGCGGCTCAATAAATATCTTTATGTTTTAACGCGAAAAATTTGAATGGTATTTTTTCCCTAACATTTTTCGTTTTGCGTAACATATTGGTATAGTATGTAATAATGTATATATTCTTTTAATTATTAATATATCGTAGGAAAATATTTTATTGTGTTTATTGAAAATTTTATTTTCACGTAACGTTTATATTGCGATGAACGTGCAATAATAATAGCTACAACAGTAACAGCCTGTGAATGTCCCACTGCTGGGATAAGGCCTAGTTTCTTTCTTTAGAGGAGAAGGTTTGGAGCTTATTCCAACACGCTGCTCCAATGCGGGTTGGTGGAATACTCATGAGGCTGAATTTCAGTGAAATTAGACACATGCAGGTCTCCTCGAGATGTTTTCCGTCATCGTCAAGCACGAGATGAATTATAATCACGTTAAGCAATCATATCATTAAGCATATGAAATTCAGTGGTGCTTGCCCGGGTTTGAACCCACGATCATCAGTTAAGATTCAGGCGCTGGGCCATCAAGGCTTTTTATAATAACTATATAACTTTTTTATTGTAGAACTAAACAAACAATGAAAATTTTTCTATAAAATGCTTTATGGCAAAAATAGCTAATTCCCTTTACCTTAGACATTACGCAACAAACAATTCACCATACAAGCAATTATAATTATATTATATTATTCGCAACAAAATTTAATTAGTTTTAAAATACATAAAAGTCAAAATTTACTTGTATCACTTTTTAATATATTGCAAGCCACAAAATTGCATTTGAATGTACATAGCTATTATATATATTTAAGTAAAAACTTTGTATGTATTACTTATATTAATTGAAGTAAAAAAGTACATAAATTTCCTAGAACATATTGGTTATATAGTAAAATGTATACACCGAGGTTTATAATAAAATAATTTGCATGTATATATGTTGTTAGTATTAAACATTTTTTTTCGAATCGGTAGATTTTTGAAAATTAACAACAGATTTGGTTAGTTGTTTGTTATTATATAATATAAGAATTTATTTAACCTGCTGTGCTTATTAGCTTGCAAATGTTGCAAAGCGGATTGAGAATAATGTCGTCTTGTCCAACGAAGTTGAAATTGTACATGTTGATTCAGTTTCAATTATAATGCGTTTTTTATAATTTTTAGGAAGGACAATGACTCCACCAAGTATGACCTGATTTACACCCTGGATTGGCTCCAGATGAAATAACTCTTCAACGGTCAACACCATAGCCACGAAAATTGTGAATTAAAAAAATATTACTAGTTTAAAAAAAAAAAAAAAATTTCTATTGATTCTTTTTTAACATGTACGCCCGACACTTAATACTGAGCCATGTTAAGTTCATATCGTTCAATCCATTAAAACGCGTCTATAATTTCAAAAAAACTTTTTTTTTAAACTTCAAGAGCTCGTTAAAAGTTGTGCGTTCGAGAGCACGCGTCGCCATCAATCGAGAGTTTAATCGAAACGAAAAAAATCAATGCTATAACAGTTTGTTCGTGTTATTTTTATAACACTGGAGCGACATTTTATTTATTTAATAGTGCAACTTAAACTACACGTTTCATTTTATTAAGAACTCTGAGTAGTCTGACATCGAAAGTACTCAAACACTGTTATATGAATAATCTTTTACACTGGCTTCCGTTCGTTGCTTCCCGTGTGTGAACACAGGCAACAGGTGGCAGATGGTATTATTACTGAAATAAAATATAATATGTCACTTTTGGAAAAAGTAACATTTTAATGGTGAAATAGTTATTATATGTACAGCTCATAATATTTCTAGCCGAGGGTACACCGATACCCACTGGAAATCGTAAATGGGTTCCCACGATACAGGCCGCCTAGTGTGGGTTTTTGGTAAAAAAATATATTTTATTTTAATAACAAAGAGAACAAATCTACGTTTACTTTGAAGCTGCGGGCGAAAACTAGTTACTTATGTTTAACAAAAATGATATTAGTAAATTAAGCTCTACTAAATATCACGTTCCATTGAAAATTGCCAGCAACTGGATCCACTAATTACCAACTCTTGAGACGTAATCAAGTATAATTATTTTCATTGAAACCTGACGTTGACTGCGCAACTTAGATTGCGTTTTGTATTTACATCGTCATTATAACAACATACTATATATATAATATATAATTTATGATTTATATATATATATATATATATATATATATTAAATTAATTATATGTAATCTATGACAAATGTTGCGTATACAATATATAAATCCGTTACGAAGGCAGATTATAGAACTTATGAAACAAAATTAAGCGTCAGAGTGCACAATCAACGAGCTCTCTCGGGCTGCTTCTGAGATTTATTTGTCGACAAAACCATTATGTGGCCCAACCTGAGTTTCGAATCCAGAACCTCAATCAAATAGCCACTAGACCTACGAGGTCTAACTCTCTCTTTCTTTAACAATAATATTTGAAACTATCAATGGCAATAAATAAATCTATAACACAAAAACATCATATATTACTTCGAATAATGTAATTTTCTAATAGTGAACGAATGATTAAAATCGATTAAGTAATTTCATAATTTATCGATGACAAACAAACAAATCTCTTCTATCTATACTATAAATATAGATAAAAACATACATTTATAGTTTTCGAGTTTCGGATCTAAATAATATTTTGACATTTTTATACAGGAAAACCTTTCTAAACGTCATATTGACAATTTGCTGTAAATGATAGTTAATGGACAGTAGTAGCTTTTCTATTGGCTACATTTCGATAAAATTGTTTTACGAGCGGTTTTTATATTTAAAAATTGTTACGCGTTACGGTAAGTTGAAAACTATAACTAAAAATGATTATAACTCCTATAATTTATATTCAGAATAATCATTATTGGACCACAATAACAGAAGTAAATTAATAATTAAATTATTGTAAGTTTATATTTGTCGCATTATTGCTCAACTCATAAAGTTTACATATTTTTACTACAAAAGACATATTTAAATTTTAATAAATTTTAGTTTGTAATTTATTGTTACGAAAGCATTGATACAGAAAACAATAAATAAGGTTATTCTAAAAAGGTTTAAGGCTTTTTTCAACCTAATAACTGACACGCAAGACAAATGTGATCCTATTGAAAAGAAAAAAAAGTTAAAAATCAAATAACCGAGGAAGCCACAGCATGGATGCCAGGATCGAATCAATCTTCCTTTATGTCCTTCACTATTGTGCCGCTTCGGAAGAATTTGTCAATTAAAACGGTCCTGTCAAAAATGGAACGCAATATACACAGCCAGACAAATACGTACAAAGCGAATAAAACTCATTAAATTCGTTGAAATCTTCAATATATACAGAATTCGTTTCCGCCCGTGGCTCAGTGGCGTAGCATAGGTCACTAGCACCTGGTGCGGATTCTAAATTTGCCGCTCTCTTATTTTTGTCATTTATTATAAAAAATTTGGGGCATGGTAAAAAGGGTACTTTTATTGAATAACACTAACCTAAAAAGTGAAATTAAATATTTTAATTTTTTTTCTCTAACCGAAACCTGTGAAATGCCGCCCCTGGCAAAATGCCGCACGGTGCGGATCACCCCCCCCCCATGCATCGGCAGTGACGCCACCGCCGTGGCTTCACCCACTCGGAGAGGAAGAGGCAAGTTTAGTACCCTAGCAGGTTTACGTTAGGTACCCTATGACCTTTTCTGTACCTCTGACAACGTGTATCCAAAATTTCATAATTATCGGATGATTAGTTAGGACGTGAAAACGTAACAAACGAACTCATTTATGATTTTAACAAACGTTTTTCCCGTGGTTTCACCCGCGTAGTTCCCGTTCCCGTAGGATTAAGGGAACAAAATGTAGCCTATGTTACTCGGTGATAATGGAGCTTTCCATTGCTGAAAGAGCCATATGGGCCACCTGATGGTAAGTGGTCACCAACGCCCATAGACAATGACATTGTAAGAAATGTTAACCATCGCTTTAGTGGTTTAGATGTGAAAGCGTTACAAACGAACTCAATTTCGCATTTATAATATTAGAATTTTACTGATATCATCGCCGGACAGAAAAACTGAAGTACAGTATGAAATGGCTTATTAAATAATAAACAACAATGAAAATACCGATGTATGAAAAAGATAAATAAATATTTTAAAGGTTATAAATACTTTAAAAAAAAAATCATTCATATATGTTTTATCGAACATTTCACAGCAATATGTCATGTCAAATTGGTCTACCACTTAGCTCGAGGTTAAGGAATTTTCTGTGACAGCCAGATGTCACATAACAATGATAGTGACAATTTTTATATTTACACTAAATACATCGATAGAATATTGAATCTATGGAGTAGGTTTCTTTAATAATAATAAAATTTAATAGTAGTATTATGTGTACTCGAAAGTAAAAATATTTGAAAATGAACACAAAATTAATTATATTAAATAATGTTGTTTTACACGAATTTCCAGCTGGAAAGCTAATTATATATATGAGAATAATAAAGATCAGTATTCTGTAAGAATAAACTTGAACTCACCGCAGAAAATTGTCGTGGCATGGCAGAAAGTTATATGCGATATTGACCATAATAATTACAATATATCAAGAATACACGCATCAAAATAGTATATCAACATAAGTCGGTTATCAAAATTTCACGGGTGAGTAATGAAGTTTTTACAGAATAGTAACAGCATTTTTATGTAATTGATCAAGCTCTTGTACATATTATTATATTAAAATTTAATCTTTAATAAAATACCACTTTCATTAACATCCACCCAACACTTGAAACATTTTAAGTCTTATCACCGCCATAATTATACATGTCTACTACAAAACCATATCGCGTTTTAATCAACATGCCTGTCATTTTGGATTTACCTACCTCGTATTTTATTCACGTACCTGTCACAGTATGTGTATCTCCGGCAAAATAATGCTCTTTAAAATGTCTATGGCAATTGGAATTAATTTAAAATTTAACATTATGTTAATTTGTAACGTTTTATAAACTTATATAATTTACCTTTTTTTTTTAATAAAAATATTTATATGGATATTCGCAGAGTTGAAAGAAACGACATGTTTAGAAATTGAGATCCACAAACCAACACTAAATAGAATAGGGTAATATAAGTAGAGTAAACAGCTACACCAGTAATACATAGAAAACTTAAATAAAAAAATATTTTAGGTTATTTCTACAAAATTACAAACATCGACATGCACTGTTGATAATAGAATGGAACAAGGTAAATTGATGGACAAGACAAAAAATAAACGTGTGCGTCTCGGGACGCTCGACAGAAGTGATAATATTTATTATTAATTATAATATATTAAATATAATTTAAATTAGTACTTGAGAGTTGCTAAATTATTTTAAGTAATATCCGTATACGCTAGATGGCGTTAGATTGGTAACTCTCAGGTAAAGCAGTCCGCGTTGGTAATAGTGGCGCCGTAACGCGCTACGAAGCGGCTTACCCTCACATAAGAAGTTATCACTTCAAAAAAAACATATATATGTATTATTGAGTATTATGTTTTTGAGACCGCGTATAGGTAGTTAAGGGTTAAATATATATATACAATTATTTCATAGTGAATTATGAAAAAGCTCTCTGCATATATATTTACAATATTCGGTAAAGGCTTTGATCCCTTTGATTTGATTATCATTTCTTAAATGATATCTATTTTTTTGTTGCATTCATATTTTTGTTAAGCTGCGTTATTAATTATTTCATGTTGTGTTTACTTGAACGAGAGCAATCTTACGATTGCTTCAATTAAGTAATTACAGGAGAGAATACGAATATTAGTAATCTATTGAAAACAGGTATTATTTAAGTCATTAAAACTAAGTTAAAATATGTGTTTTTTCCGGTTTCAGCTAAACGTTGAACTAACATAATGTACTTTTAAAATGACTTCTCAAATTTCTCGTAAGTAAGTTACTTGAATATTTATGACCCTGACGTTATAAGTCTGCCAGGCGCCCTTAAATTAATCAATAATAAGGAATCAAAAATTATTTTAAATTAATCAAACCACAACGAAGTTACAGAGAAACCTGTGGCTTCTTTGTGCTCTACCAGGGAACAGGGAACGTTATCAGTTTGCAGGCGAACTTTGCTGAACTTTCTATTCCGAACCCGTAGTAAGCGTTTTCTTGTAAAATCTATTGAAATTCACAATTTATCCACCCAAGACGCGATCATTCAGATTTCGAACGAATATTCATAAATTTTTATCACTTGCATTTTATTTTAAATGAACCGATTAAAATTTAGTAAATTGTTATTATGCACACACGGCATTTATAATATATAGACGTATATGTGACCGCAATTCTCTTAACGTGGACATTAAATTTACAGGAAACTATTTCAATTTTAATTTGAAAAATGTTAGGTATATACCGATATCTGATGGGATTACCCGTGGACAAATTTTTGGGTAATCCGCTCTGCCGATGTGGATTTTTACCATTTCGTTGTAGCGAGTTATAAGTTCGGTGTATAAAGAAAATATACCAAGGAACTACTGCGTAAATAAGATAATAATTTTTTTCTTCGATACGCTTTGAATAGTCTCTCTGCCAATCAGTCGATTTTAGACTTTAAGTATGTTATTAAAGAACTAGAGAATGCTATTATTATTTCTTGTGTCAACAAAGCCTATTGTCGTGTGAAAACTATATATTTTAGTCTTGATCAATATTAAAAGAGTTATCAATAAAATATTTAAAAATAAAACATGGCATTTACAAACACGAATCGTTATAGTTTTATATACATATGTTTAGGATACACTATACTTCCACTAATAAAATAAATGATAAATGCTTCGTATATATCCAAAAGCTGGAAAAATTCATCGGAATCACTCAAAAAAGGAAATAGAAAAAGGATATAAAGGAGAATTTATTTGGTCCAATTTGGTTTTATTGGCTAATTCATTGGCGGATGATGGTCGTCCGCTCTCGGCGAATATTTGCCAAATCCCTGATGCACGGCCGAGGCCTTGTTGCTCCTACGTCGCTTTAGCGCCGTTTTATTATCCTACGTTTTACATACAAATAGACTTTAGTGACGGATTCTTTTTTTATACGCTATAAAAAGCAAGAGCTGCAGCGACTTGATTGGATAAGATGAGCGTACGACGAGGAATTGTTTGTATTTAGATAACACTTATTTACATTTATAAACATTTATTTTGTCAGTAAAAATTAAAACAATACTCGCCTACTATCAATACGCTATGTTTTAAACCAACATATTTGGGAATATTCCGTGAATAATCTAAAACATTTCATAATAAAATCCTTTTTTTTTAAATCATCATCAATATTTTTTTTAAAAATACTCATTAAAATTAATAAGTATATTTATGTAATATTTTTAATCCCCATTAGAGTATAAGAAATTATTCAATTACGGAAACATATTGATAAAGTCCTTATGGGTTCATTGAACCGTGAACCTTTTATTAATTCAAGTACTGTTTGTGAGAATCGACTCTTAACAAGAGATTTATAAGGAATCGTAATGATGTTTTTATAACAGCACTAGCAATGGCTTGCGTGTTCACCCGCGTTAAGACCAGGTATTACAATTATACGTGGTTGATTCAAACAGTTTGCCGTATATGATCGATGTTTTTGGTTAATGATCCCCTGCTGTTTTATCGTGAAGTCATTTATCATATAAGTTTTCAAAATGGTATGAGTATCTAGGACGAAAATATTATTCTCCAATCATGCGTAAGTAAAGTAACAGCCTGTGAATGTCCCACTGCTGGGCTAAGGCCTCTTCTCCTCTTTTGAGAAGAAGGTTTTGGAGCTTATTCCACCACGCCGCTCCAATGCGGATTGGTGGAATACACATGTGACAGAATTTCAGTGAAATTTGACACATGCAGGTTTCCTCACGATGTTTTCCTTCACCGTCAAGCACGAGATGAATTATAATCACAAATTAAGCACATGAAATTCTGCGGTGCTTGCCCGGGTTTGAACCCACGGTAAAAGCACGATCATCGGTTAAGATTCACGCGTTCTTACCACTGGGCCAATTTTAAAAGAACGTCTTTTGTGAAAAAACGTATCAATTCGAACAGAGTGAAATCAGATTCACACGCAGTTTCTCATCAATTTCTTTAACTCCGAATTACTAACAACTAACACCGATTTGAAAGGAAAGTCTAACTTTTATTAGCGTGACCTGAGATTTGAATTCGTGACCTTATTATATTCATAAACTTGCCAAACCAATTAGGCAGTTGGACATTTGAAACATTAAAGTTATGTTGTGAGAACGTTTCATTGTCTTAAATTATATAATGAACACTATGTCCTATATATAGAGCCTTAAATATATAGCACCTCTATGTATTTTATATTACATTTGAGCGATCGCGTCACGTGGTATATAAACGTGTTATAGATACGGCCCCTTACACCTTAAATATATTGAAGTTATTCATTTGAATAATTTATTCCCATAATGTAATTTTGATTACTTCTCCACACCTACGCGTCTTAGTATGAGAAATGTAAAGCTCACTTTTGTTATTATAATGCGTACGCTTTACACAAATATTAAATTCAAATTTCGAATTAATTATCATTAGCATTCGATCGAAGCTTACGTTAATATAAATTTAAAAATTGCAATTGAGTATTTTTATCATGATACATTATTAAAGGATATATATCACGATGTGCCCAGTAGCTTGAACACGTATATCTTAAGCGAAAATTGCAGGTCAATCCAGGATAATGAGATTGAGTTTTCTTGTGTGCTTTATTTGTGTTTATAATTAATACGCTGAAGAAAAACATCGTGAGATGTGCAACGCTTTAATTTGAAGTAATATGAAGTGTGAATAATAAAATAAATAATTAAAAAAATATTTTTTACTAATAATTTGAATCATGAAGATATTACGCGTTAGATGTAATTAATTTGTAGTGTTTACTATTTTATGAGATAAAAACGAAATGGAAAAAGAAATAATAAGTTCCAAACACTTATACATAATATATAAAAGAATATCCTATCCTTAAAATGCACAGAAATCCTATCCTAAAATGTTTGAGCGCCTCATTATCCTTTTTATGGAGATAGCTCAAAATCAGGACTTTCAAAAATCGAACACGTTCCAATAAATTCTAAATTTTAATAAAAACAACAACAACAATGTGATTGGCAAACAAAAAGCTCTCTCTGAATAAGATTTCAGTAAACAAGTTTATATATTTAATAAAGTAGAGCTTGAATCGGTACAAGTTCCTCGCACGTATCTCATTTGAGACGCAAATAATAGCCGCCTCCTCTTTATAGAGCTACGTGCTAAGGCACTTATGATTGCGGAGGGGAACTCCTGAGCACACATTAAAATAAAATTATAAAAGGTTCAGCTTTTTTTTATCATAATACTATTTATATGTGTGTATATTTTTAATATAACAGAGTTTATTTCGTTTAATATTATACTTGAAGAAGCAGTTTACTCAATCTATTCGAGTAATGCTTTCGTGAGTCGACCGTGAAATGTAGAAGTGTGGGTTATTATTTTAACACTATATGTATGTATGTGTGTGAGTATAACTGTATCGGTGGTTGGCTACCTTATAAAGCTGCAACGCACGAGTGGTTGCCTCGGCTCTATTCAGTTTTTGCAGATTGCCATTCCATCGGACTATGAGAGATCGATTATAGAATAAGCCTATGTGTAGCGCACGCACTCCGACTTCCATGTAAGTTTGATTTAATAACAATCATCCAAACATACAAACTTTGTGTATACGTATTGTTAGACGAAATTTTACCAACCCTTTCTCTATGTATAATGCTATTTTGTTATGCAGACTATGTGTGTTCGTTCGTTTTATTAGATAATTAAGAAACACTTAAAAACAAAACAAAATGGCGGTTTTTATCAAAAATACGGGTGAAGTGTCCGAGAAATTTCCTGTAATCTATATGAAAAATAAATAAATCTGTTTTTAGAAATAATTTTTATAATGTTAAAATATAATTGATATTAAATACATAAATACAGATTAACTTCCTGTAAATAAAAAAAATATCAGGGACTTCGATATTAAGTATTTTAGAAATTAAATTTACCCCTGGATTACTTTATTTTACTTTTATTAAAAAATATATGACGATGATAATAAATAAAAAATAATTAAGATAATCGTATATGACGTTTTATATAACGTAAAACGAATTAATTTCTAATTTTTTATGACTGCGTGCGTTCGTAGAAAGTTTTAACGATATACACTGGGCTTGCAGCTCGAAGTTCTTTGTTAGATCGGCAGCCATTTTTAATTACGTATTGCCGCCATTGTTAGAGTCTCCCCCGATATCCTCTGTGCAGTCCGATCAACATCACAAGTATCATTGACGCGCAACTGTTGTGGGTGTTGCGCGCAATTATTAAAGACTCGATAAATCAACGTTTTTCAATGTGTGTAGTGACTGTTGATTACAAATTTACTAACACAATCATTTAACATACACATAGGTACACACTACATTGATGACAATAGAATCGTTTTAATATAATAAATCGTTAAACTACTTGAGTTCGTATTTGAAATCGTATACTATATTGTATTCTCTGTTGTTTTTTGTGTATATTCGAAGCACAGTATACTCCAAACAAATAATTAAAATAAAGTTTTTTTTTAAATTCACATATTAATATGAATTCTTAATAAGTAAGTTTCATCATCGTCATTATAACGTATGAAATAATAATATATTTTTTTGTAATCAAACTAATATAGTACGTCAAATAACACTCGTTATTATCCAATGTAAATACATCGATTTTGTGTAACAATAAATAACAAATTTTCGTAGTCAGTAGTAAGTATGTACATATATGAGATAGTGCTCTCGTGCCTACATTTATATACTTATAACTAAAAGCGAACGCATCTGTCCATGGACATTGGCACTGAGCGAGGTTTTAGACATGCTTTAAATTGTCAATGCTTTGCCAACCATGGGATTTAGTTGTTGTATCCTTTGTGTCTATAATTACTCAAGCCCACTCACCCTTCATGTCGGAACTCAAAGCATTGTTATTTGGCTGCAGAATAATTCGTGTGAGTTGTGACCTAAACGCTTCACTGGGTTCTACCATGAGTTGAATAAAAAATAGCTTTTATTTGATTATGCCTGCCCACGTAAGCTATCCATTTGCAACTATACGTCCTTAGCTTTTGTGTTCTTTTTTAGAAAATCTATCTTTTTTGTACTTTTTTAGAAAACTAGCAAAACACAACACTTGTTAATATTATTAAAATTTCTTTTAAATATTTTTGGTCATGTGTTATTATTTTGTTAGTTAACAGTAACATATAGTTATACGTCCTTCTAAGTTCTACAAAATTTCCTTCCCAGTGTTCTTAAGAAACGCATTCGTTTGACCGTTTTTTTGTCGAGTTGATGAGCCCTTTTATTTTAACGGGATAATACTATATAACGTGAAGTCACATTCTAAATATTGGTGAAAGAATTTTTCAAAATCGAATAAGAAGTTTTGATTTACCTCCTATATTCAAACTTACTTAATTCACCTCTTTATAATATATAAAAAACTGTTGAATGAAATTTTATCAAAACTCGATTATTTATTATGTGTCCGATGATATCGGTTTGGTCATTATATACTACGTGAAATCTAAGTTTATCGGCTTGATGTTTGTCTCTCAGAAATATTCGCGCATATGAAACAGCAAAAAAGATAAATATATAATATTATACAATATGCATAGTCGCATCTCTAGCCTCAGTCATCGCCCACAGATACCGTGTTCGTTCTTAAAACTATACCCATCCACTTGTGAATAATTTCTGTCCGACCAAATTAGATCGCGCGTATCGCACTTACAACAGCAACTTATATAATAATATTAGTTATATACCAACCCCTATTCTGAATGGCGCTGCATCTTCTGGTATAAGTTTTATGTATATTGACATACAATATAGTATATAATGACTTATATACTATAGTGGATTTTTCGTGTTGGCAATCCAAAAAAAAATGTTTTATCATTTGTTAGTACAGACTGAGTTATATCCAGCAAGTAATAATAGCATATAGGGTGCAAGTAACATGCAAGCTATTATTGTTATTTATATAACTTCTAAAATAAAAACAAAGTAACGTAAAGTACGCGCGTGTCTGGAAGAACCTTTAGACTTAATTTGAAGAGACTCCGAGTGGAGGGTCTGCACATCGCTCGTGTCAAGCGTTGTTGTCTGACATTGATACTATTTTTGTTTTTGTTCCACGAAACAATGCTTACACGATTAATTTACAAAATAATTGCATACAAATATTACGCATTAATCATATCTTTTTAATATTAAGTAATATTATTTAAACTCAAAATAAACGTTTATATTCGATAAAGATTATTTCTTCGTTATTCTTTGTTATTCGCAGTATTACATACTGAGTAAAATATAATGTAAATTATTAGTCAAATTTATATCTCCAAACGGAAATTCTACGTCTTTTATTACCACGCAAATGATATTTGGATATCAATGATACGTATTATGATAATAGTTAATGCCGTTATTCAACACGTAGGGCACATATTTTAGAACTGAATGTCCCCAAATCAAGATAATGTCATTAAACGACGTCCAGACAAAACACTCCTCGGAGAGCAGAATTTAGATAAAAAAATACATTCCATTAATAATTGTAAATTCAATTAATTCAAATAAAGGAACTGCGGTACAAAATTTCAAAGTAGATTTTTTTTGTTGTTATTTGGTAGTACCTTTATGTTGTAAAAAAAAATTATGATCCCTGAATAAGATATTTGTACTCGATCAGAATGACATCCGGTTCTGATGGCGCAGATAAGACACGCCCAGACCCTTTGGTACTCTCAGATCACCATTGCTAATCATCTTCAGGATATTTTAAATCCTTAAATTTTTTTAAATGACCCTTAGCTCACCAACTTGAGGGAAAAATGCAATCTGGGGGAATTCTTAATGATTTCATTCCTTAAAACATTTCTTAAAAATAATTTATCAACATAATATATTAATAAAAAAAAAACTCTTATATTTTCGATATAATATTTTTTGGACAAATAAATACAGTGCTCGAAATAGTTTGTAAATTTTTAGATAAAATTTTCTTTTTATTTTGGTGTTTATATATTCATTACTTTATTGGTTTCTGTAAAATTACTAATAGTATTAAACATAATTATTTTTAGTGTTTTATAATGCTATAAATAATATTTAAAAAAAAAAACTGTCATAACACAACGCATCAGCGAAATCACTAAGTAGCTTAACGTGTTTCAGATTGTTATTTGTATACATAATTACGATAAAACGACAAAGGACGTGAAACGTCGCTTATGTATGTAGCTTTAATAATAAAAATAAATATCTTTTTACAATACGGATCCCTAAAAAGGGTTTCGCAATAAGGGTGGGGTGTGACGCAGAGAGCGGTATACGCTCTTAGGGGCCACGTCGGCAGTTTTAAATTTAGCCTGTGGTAAATTTTATTAGGCTTGCAGTTTCCGAGAATTGAGTTAATACGAATGGCAAAGGGTATTCGCGCGTACATATAGTAAACAATTCAAGCAGTAAGCCAATTTCCCTTTGTAATTTAAATAGCCTGCCTGAGGTTTTGTCTACATTTACGCATTTCAATGTACTATTGTACAATGTACACGGTGAATTCCTTTTCCTAACAAATGCCAATTGTAATATAAAACAAGTTTTAATTTCAACTGATTCATTATTTGCAGTGAAGTAATAAAGCGATCCCGAGGTCCTGAGTTTGATTCCTCGGTTGTTCCAAAAAGGTAATAAGGGTTTTTCGGACAATACATTCTTAGTAGATTTACACTCTCGCGCCTCGGAAGGCACGTACCGATTTTTGATCTGTGTACTTGTGTTTGCGCACACACTGGCACTATAAGAGCGAGACGGTGTGCGGGTCTCCTGTGCTGGTTAGCTCGTCTCCGATAAGAATGGCCACCATGACTGAAATTGCTCATCAACATCACAATGCCAATATTATTAAATATAATAGTTTCATGAATAAAGCAGTTATTTTATAATTTCAAAGTTTCATTGCAGAAAGTCAAGTTGTTCTAGGTAAAGCATTTTGTTTAAAAGTTATCTGTAACAAGAACAAAGTTTGCGGGCACTTTGCCTCTTTGAAATATGAAATATTTTATGCTGCGGAGATTAAGCTGACGTTTACTCTAGTATACTATAAACTAGAGAAACCGTCAGTTTAATCTCCAAGTGTGGTCTGTGTAAACTTAAAATGGACAAGATAAGAACATTTTTAGGATTCGGACTCTTGAAGTGAAAATTGTTGTTCTTTTTAAGCGGTTTTAGTGATTTATCTTGTCTTATATATATATCTGATTGTATTTTCATCAGCGTTCAATCGCTTTACTTTGCTCTTTGTCTGCCGAATAAATGTAGTCTATACATTCCATCGAGCGCCGAAATGCTTTAGTGACTTGAATTCGTAAATCTAAAGCAAATACAACTAATCAAACCCGGATTACCGAAGATGACTTTTGAAGTGCTTAATTTGTTTTTATCATTGCTTAATTAGTTTAATTTTAAACTTTATCCTCCAGTAAAAAAAGAAAGCCTTAAAAAGGCAAAGGTTCGGCTGTCGATGTGAAAGTTGCTGGTTCGATACTGACCGACCCTCTTAGCTAATGTCGTAGACACAAACACAAGCTTCATATTAAACTAAGGAAGAGAGGAATATTGGACTACTAATTGTGTCTTCGAAAAATACATTGCTAGTATTTATTAAAAAAACTTATAAAAATCCTCAAAACCATCATGTATTGAAAGTCCCAATTCTTAATATTTTTATTTTGTGATTCGTTTATAAAGCAATTGATTTGTATATGCATACTTCATTACTCCAGCTTTTAGCACATATACAAACGTTGTATCTGGCATCGAAATAAAGCCGTAACACGACCTGTTATCTCGACATCTTATTCACTAGCGATGGGGAAGGCTTACCAGAGCTTTGTTTAAATAGAAGGTATTTCCTCCTTATAAATTGAGAACATATTCACCAATGATATATTTTTTATTAATGTTTCATTGAAAATATCGATAATGATTGTGAATATCGTTTTTTTATTATTTTTGTTCTCTATAAATTTCTTATATGATATAAAAAGAAGAGATCACTATAAGCTATGAAATTGCTCTATTTTTGTGTATTTATATAAAGCTCTTTTAGTAAAATACTGTACCAACATTAGTTCTATATAATACAAAATACAGTCCAACTATCCATATTACTTTAATGTGAATCTATTGTAACTATCATTTAATATAGGTCATCACAATATATAGCTTAATTTGCATATATATACAACTGTATTACCATTAATCAGGCTTCAACCTTTCAACTTAATAAGATTTCAGTTGAATTAGATTCAATGTGATAATAATGGATGATGTGCCATGTGTCACATTGAAGTTAGCTTAATTAATCAATCAATATCAAGCATTTAATATGTTTTTAAATCTATTAATGATTTCTTTACAATAAAGTAAAATTAAGTATAACCTTTAATAGTCCTGCTGGCCGAAGATATTTTATTCATCGCCCAACACAAGATGAACTATAAATACCAATTAAGCGCAAGAAAATTCTAAAGTGGTTGCCCTGATTCGATCGCGTAATCTTCGTTAAATATTCACGTATTCTAACCATTGGGTTACAATTACGTTTACGTTGCTCAAATATTGATTTCCTTTTGTCTTATATAGCACCATCGAGAGCTGAGGTAACTGTAATCTTCGTTTTTGTGGTCTATGTGTTCTCTTCGACAGAAGAGGCAGGTTTGCCCAGTTATTCATACCAAGTCTATTCAACAGACTTAAATGAGAGGACGAGGATTAAGACATATAGCAGGGAAAACTTAAAGTAAATATACTTCCTTGGAGGATAGAGCGTGAATTTCAAGCAAATTGCAGATCTTAGATGAAATTATCACCAAGCTTATATTTATGCTGATCACTATGCTAAATATAAACGTATATTTCATGTTTAAACCCTTCATTGTTATTTGGTTTGCCGTTTGCCTGATACTGCTAAAAAGCTTAATTTATTGAATTAAATATACAACATGGTGATTTTGTTTTAGGGAAACATACAGTAAATATTACATAAATTATATATTAATTAAATTGTTCATACTCCAACAAGTTTCCACTCAAAACTAATTCATGTATACAACATGCAGTTCAGTACACTATAAATAATAATTATAAACATTCAAAAGTTAAGTTAACAGCAAATAATATAAAATAATTACTAAATTGAAAAATGCTCATTAATTTTATTTTTGAAGTATACTTTGAAGGTTTTGCTTCAAGTGGCCAATTTATTTTGATACCAACCACACAAAGCAAAAGATTTTAGATATGAATCAATTAAGAGATCGATCTTCTATCTGGTCCCAATAACGAAATTAAACTGTCACACTATTACAGTCAACCTTTAGTTTCATCTACAGAGATATGTTACATTTTTTTTCTGTATTATTTGATATTTATAATAATTATGATCATCCTGACCGATTTCGGCCACGGCGGCCAATCTCAAGGGAGATTAGCCAACTGCGCAGGAGATATTATAGTGCATAAGTGTGTGCGCAAACACAGATGCACTCTCTATTCCCTAACTCTCATAACCCGATGGGACGGCAATCCGACATGACCGGAAAGAGTTCAAGTGTAGGACCAACGGCTTTACGTGCTTTCCGAGGCACGGGAGTGTACACATTTCCAACTTCCAGACTCCGGGCTGCTACTGAGAATGTTTCGACAGAAAATCTTAATAACATTATTCATATATTGGCCCGACCTGGGATTTGAACCCAGGACCACCGTGTCTGCGGCCTTACATGTAGCCACTAGACCAAATTGCTGAATTTTTTTAATTTATTCGACACATTTCGACTTTATCCATACTATTTCCTGTTTTTCGAGCGTACGTAAATACGCTTCTTTATACGAATACGAGCTGACCAGAAAGAGATTTGTTAATGAAAACATTTACGGAATTCAAAATAAATTTTGATTAAATACATACATGTACTTGATTAAAAGTGATGAATTTTACGAAAATAATATTATGAACTAAAATTTGTTTTTTTACAATCGGTATTTTTTTTACATTTACGACCTTAATGTAACAAACTTTATTGACAGTATACTTGTTTTGCCAAATAACAATGATTACCAATGATAATATTAAATGAAATAATTCTCTATTTAAATTAATTTCCCTATAATTAAACATTATTTAAACGTTTTTAATTTTTTTCAGCGGTTTTTCTCTTTCTTTCGCGATTAATTTGACATTTCTTTCAGACTCGTGACTCGTTCCGTTTAAAAAGAAGAATATGTAAAAAGAACTATATTTATATTGAAATGAAATTGACACTAATGAAATAATCTAATATGATCAAATATAATTTTATAAAATAGTAAATTAGTACTTATGTTGTTTGAAAATCGATAATCTGTATGCGTGTATTCCTTGACACATATATAATTAATGTAAGAATAAATTCATGCGTTTTCTGTTCTTTGTACCTTTTACGGTACGTTATGAAGGATAAAGGTTTTTTTGGCACAAAGTTATTCGAAGCGTAAGTAATAAACCATATTTTTGCGCTGCCTGCTTTAGTACGGGAATATCGTAAGGCTTTCCTTAACGGTGACTTAAGATTCGGATTTTGTTTGAAAATATCACGTTAAAATTCCTTTGCATTCTACCGAAATATAATATTATACAATGTCTAAGAGAAAACAAAAATATATATTGTAATCGAAAACGTAGAAATTGTACATTTTGTTAGTTTTTTTTTGTTTTAGGATTAAAGTTAAAAGAAAATATTTCAACTGTGCAATACTTTAAGGCCGTTTGATCGTGTTTTGTTTTATCTACAAATCAGATCAAAACAAATTGACGTAGTCACATTAAATTCGTATATCGTCACATAAAGTTTATGTCCAATAGTATGCTTTTTACCAACTTTAACTTTAAGGTAGTGTAGAATAAACACTGTTCGAAAATTTTCTTTTTTTGTATAATATACTTGATTGATTTAATTCGCTATTTTATTTTGCGTTTGAGTTTATAAGCTGTGGATTTGTTTTGATTTGTTTAGTTATTAAATTACATATTTACTATAATATACAGCTAAAACGTTTGCATTCAAACATGCACTAATCTCAGGATCTACAAGTTTGATTTAATTATTTTTTGCCTTAGATATAGCCCATTTTTATGTTAGATAGCCCACTTATTGAGAAAGGTTGTAGATAACGTTACGGCCCACGGGGGCAATATCGTAGGTGTATTAACGTGGCCGAAGCCGTTCGAAGGGCTATTTTAATAATTTATGTAATGTTAAATAAAGAAAAACATACCCTTAATTAAGTTACTTTTATTATCAATTATGAAAATAATTGTTTTTATTAAAAAACTAAATATTAATTAATGATACAAATAAGACAGCTCTCTGTAAATAAATTAAGTTATTACAGCTATTATACCAACAAAATGTAACGTGTGCACGTTCTAAAATGTTGCAGAGCGCAGTTTATATAATCCAATAGGGCACTCAACAAGTCGTTTCGTCCTCGTCTCGTGCACAACATTTATTGAATTTCACGCCTCAGTCTACCCGACGCTTCGTGAACCGAATTAATATTAGTTTTTTTAAATGCTTCTAACGACTGGGGCAATTATCTTCCTCTTTCTCTTCGTAGATTTATATACTTATATATTACGGAGTTCTTTATTACAATGTTCATTGGAAATTTATATTTTTAGAAGTTAGGATTAATATCCATGCATTGGAGTGGCGTGGTGGAGTAAGCTTCAAACCTTCTTCTGAAAAAGGAGAAGAGGCCTTAACCTAACACAGGGCCATGTACAACATATACTATTCTTAATAAAATTAAATCTTTTTTGCATCAAGATATTCACACAAATGTTACACTTAAAAGTTGCTATTTTAATTTAATGACGGCAAAAGTAATATTTATTTATCATCTAATCATTATTTCTATCAAAAACATCAAACCTTTAAACAACTCGTCAGCGTAGCGGTCTCTGTAATTGGATGCTATGCTAACGGTTCCAGGTACAATCCTCGCTAATAACAAATGTAGTCTGGATGTTTTAATTTGCTTTATGCTTCGTAACCCAGATATATAATATACATATATGTATTTTATTTACATATGGATATATTTACTAGCTACGATGAAAATATATTTGTTGAAATATAATTTTTATTTTTTTTCCTGTAAATCATATTCTCGAATCGATCTTACTTTATCTTATTGAGTTTTTATTTGATCGAAGAAGGATATCAAACGCTAAAAGATAAAACGGACTGCGAAATTTTAAATTATTTTGACAAATATTTCGTAAACTTTTGTTGAATAAATTTAACCGTTACGGAATGAAATTAAAATTTCGTCTCGCCCTAAAAGTTTGTGGTCGTATGGCTGAATTTAATATTGAACCATCTAATTTTAGCTACATTTGGAAATTTCAATGTGCTGTGTTGTAACCTGAAAGCATAAAATTAAATTACTCCTATGATTGAACTACACTTGCATTTCTACTGAATTCAATGTAAATATTTTCAATTATAAATAAAGAGATTTAACATTTAAAAATCGATTTTTCACTATTTAAAAGTTTGTATCGTCTTAATACAAAAATATACTTGTCGATATATTCGTATTCATCTTCCACATAATAAATATAAAAATCAATGAAGACGTTTCCGACAACTCGAAAACATTTTCATTAAAAATTAAAATTATTATAATTCTAAAAATGTTATTGGACATACAAATATTCAGATTTATTACTATTAACAGTATATAATTATAACCATATTAAAGTGGGTACATCATTATATTATGAATGTCTCACTGCCTGTGTAGATGTGTGAAAATTCGGCACAATGATAACTTCAAGCATACAGGAAACTTTTGATCTGTTTAAATTTATCCGACAGACTTAATAACTAAAAAAAAGTCTATTCCAATAAATTATCGGGTTATGAATAATCGAGTCAAGATTGTTCAATGGTTAGAAACACGAGAATCTTAACTGGATATTGTGGGTTCAAATACAGGCTCCACTGAATTTTCATGTACTCTTCGGTTCTGTTCTGTGAATTATTTTTTTATTTAGTGTGGTCGATGGTGAAAATTAACGTCTTGAAAATAAAATCACGTTTTTTGTTTTATTATAAAACCGTGCAAATTAATAAGCGAGGCTTCTCATTTTTCATATCAAATTAAAATATACTTTAATCAAGTAGATTTTGCAAGTTGTTTATTTAAACCTGAAGATAAGATTTACTCGGTGGTAGAGCTTTGTGCAAGCTCGTCTGGGTAGGTACCACCCACTCATCAGATATTCTACCGCAAAACAGCAGTACTTTGTATTGTTGTGTTCCGGTTTGAAGGGTGAGTGAGCCAGTGTAATTACAGGCACAAGGGACATAACACCTTAGTTCCCAAGGTTGGTGGCGCATTGGCAATGTAAGTGATGGTTAACATTTCTTACAATGCCATCATCTATGGGCGTTGGTGACCACTTACCATCAGGTGGCCCATATGCTCGTCCGACAACATAAACAATAAAAAAAATAAAAAAATTCTACTGGCTCGTATACAAGTGACTACTCAAACTTTGTTTAACATTAAATGTAAACATAATTGCTCAAAGGAAACTTTTAATTTTCAAGTTCTGTTGATCTTTAATACAGTAATTTATCTAATGTACGGAAAAATATTAACCGTCCAACTTTTATAGCTGGAACCGCTGAAATAAAGTAAGCACGAGTTACGACCGTCTTAAATTTAAAGAATAATCGTGTTTCCAGCACATAAATAAATCCGGCACTTGGGCTGAGATTGCGTGCTCACTAACTCGTTTGAAAACGACTTCGCCCTCGTAAAGGTGAGTAACTGCCATGAACGTCTTAAATATAAAGTATGCCGATTTTGATAGTGTTTGTATTATATAAGATCTTAATGAATTGACAAATGTCTTGTGAAATTGTCAAAGTGAGCTTAGTTTACTCAATCTACATCAAAATTCTATAATCTATTTGACTATTCAAGACAAAAAATGTACAAAATAACTCGAATTTAATACTTCAACATTTTTAAGATTTAGTATGTAGCTGAAAATTATATACTTATAAAGCCGTTAATTCTGGCTCAGTCATTAATACTTGCTGACGTTTAGTGAAATGAAACGTAACAGCCGCCGTCGTTTTCATATAAAAGAACTTGAAATGGCGACGCCGGTTCACCTTTATTATTGCTTTTGTTAGTAAGTCACCTTTTGTCGGTTTCCGAGATTTAATAAGTTATATACCTTATAAGTATAGAATAAATTATTTTTGTTTTACATTAAACATTTTCTCGTTTAATGTAAAACCGCAAGCTCATATTATGATTCTTCATCATCATAAATAGATCATATTATAAATACTAGTAAATATAATGTATATTACATATGTCAATCACTGGGCACATGTAGAATAATATTGAATGGTTGGAAAACTTACGAGAAATAATGATTACGTATTTTTAATTATAACAGTTTTTTTTTAATTTAGATTTAAATAAGTTTAAATTTTTCATTTAACTGAAATTTTGTAGCAAAATCAATAATATACCCCACATAAATAGGGTCAGCAAATTGAAAGCTACCGGTTCCATACGGACAATCGTAATAACCGTACCGAAAAACATATAGCTGTAATGTTTAAACAAAGCATATACAATTTTGAGTTGTTAAAATAAACAAAAAAAAAATATATATATCATAATTGGAATAAATGGAATATTTCTTTAGCGATATTATATTTAAATGAAGCACAGACTATAAATAACAGACTACCATTAAAATTACATAGCTACGGACGAAATTTGAAACATGATATGCATAAATGAGGTTTTACATTTTAAGCGTTGAATATCATCTATTCCCGGGACATCACTAAAGTGTCGACGTGACCTGTCCTCAGAAGAGAGGATTTAGAATTGCACATTCGACGTCCACTTAAACCTGCTTCGGGCATGTATCTTTTATTTAAATAAATCTTAACGCTTTGTTAGAACGTGATGTGCCCCATCTGTAAAGGTTTTACTAATAGTTATATATTTTTTTTATAAGAAGTTTGGAAGTTTTTTTTTATATGTTTGGAAATCAGTCACAAGAACATTGTTATTGTCATCATCAATTGGTATAGTTTTACTTGCCACGGGGCTTGTGCAAGCCCGTCAGGGTAGGTACCACCCACTAGTCACCACACAACAGCAATACTTAGTATTCTTGTGTTCCGGTTTGAAAGCTGAGCGAGACAGTATAAATAGGCACAAGGGACATCTTAATTCCCAAGGTTGGTGACGCATTGACGTATGGAATGGTTAATATTTCTTAGAGCGCCAATTTCTATGGGATATGGTGATTATTTACTTTCAGATGGCTCAATACTTTTTTTACTGACTTTATTTACTGAGAAACGTACACGTGTCTTCGAAGTACATTAGAATTATGCACATGGAAAATATTATATACTCGATAACTGGCTTAAGTAAATCTTCATTAATTAACAATCATTAAATGAACATTAAAATTAATCATCTATAGTTGAAAGGTATCATAGTTCAAAAACAAAACAAGATTTTATTAAATATATATATATATATATATATATATATATATATATATATATATATATATTATAATAATCTTGTACCCATTTATTTCTCCTACTCAAGGAACAAAGATGACGTACGAGACGTCATCTTTGTTTGAAACTGGGTATTATAAAATTAATTAGCCTTTGTTTATGTTGCCAATAAAGTCGTTACATGAGATCACTCTGGAACAGTAATAGAAGCCGAGCTAATTGCTGTTTAAACAACCGCTCGATAGATGACACTTATTTTGGAAGGTTATCAATTATGTCTGTGATCGAGATTATTAATGATTCCATATCATAGTACTTTTAGAAACTGTATTCAATATTTACTGATTAAAATTAAACTTTTATTACGTAGAACTAAAAATATACTGTTAAAATAAACAAACAATAGTTCTACCCCGTGTTTTTCACGACAAAACTTTAATTCAAGGACTTTCCCGTGGGACATTGTATCATGAGGTCAATCACCCGAACACATTTGCCTCATTGGTGCTCACAAATTGGCGGACCCGACCCTTTACACAAACATACCGGTGACCCGGGTTTGTATTTCTTTATTCAACATTCATTTACAGCGTACATTAAACATCAATTTTTACTAGGTTTGTACGACGCGCAATGTAACCAAAATTGAACAAATCACGCCCATTTTCGTTTTATTTAAATCATTCCAGTAAGGATTCCTATGCTATTTACTGAAATGTATCTAAAGCTCAAAGCTTAATACATAGATACATTTGTACAAACACGATATATTTTAGTTAAGCAAGTCAGATTGCTTTCTTCTGAATTTTGTAACAAAAAATATAATTTAATTACTTGGTGCGATCTAAAATTACAGAGACAACCAGCAATAATTTGCGCTACTTCGTTCTAGTGTAAAGAGGTAGCAAACAATTGCCTATGGATGGTGGATACCGCTTACTTGCCCGCCTATTTTAAGTTTATAAAAATGTAATGAAGCTAATTAAAGAACTACACACATTAGCGTCTTCTAGAATATTTCAGTCTTAATACAAAACGTCAGCATTGAAATGTAAGATGGGACCGGGGACTAATAGTTTGTATGTGTGTTTATATCAGCAAATGCTGCATTACGTATGCAAGAGTGCATCTGACAAATATTGAATTATGCATAGAGCGCCGGTTCGCAGGCGCGAAGCATTCTCGCTCACAAATGTAGACACACTCTTATTTTATTTTCCTTCAATATTTTAATTAAATCAAATATGTTCTCTCCATTTAATATCTTTGTTTATATATAGCGTCAATATGGTCTATATTAAGGGAGTAAAGACGTTTAAATAATTCAGTAATAGCTTATGATATAATAACGGGTGGTAATATAATGTTACTGCATTTTTCAAATGTAAAAATATTATTCTTGATAGTGTATTAAAAATCCGTTATGAAACATGCATATACATACATATAACGCACACATCTTTGACTTTAGATAGTCTCGTTGGTTTATTGGTTATAGTGCTGCAGATCCTTTCATTGTGGGTCACCTGGGGACCTCTAAACGCTATTGGAATTTCATGTCAAGAATGATATATAAATATTGTATATGAATGATACATGTAATTATTTTTTTTTTAAAAAGAGTAACTACTGAGTTTCTTGCCGGTTCTTTTCGGTAATGTCTACATTCTGAACTGGAGGTAGCTTTATATTAAAATTGTAAAATGGCGATGTCATTGCAAGAGCTTGAATAAAGTACATCTTGACTTTGACTTCGTCATTAAGAATTTTTCAGTAACATTCCGGAGGTAGTTTGTTTTTGTTACACTCGTGCCTCGGAAAGCACGTAAAGTCATTCCTACGCCTAACATTTTTTCGATCGTATCGGATGTATTTCCGCCGGACTATGAGAGCCAAGGAGACTCATGTGCGTTTGTGTATACAATTGATACATATCTTGTGTATTTAGGTAGTTCCTCAGAGGGTCTGTGGCCGAAATACGCTATAGGAGTTAATTAAATGTTGTTAAAAAGCAATGAACATAAAGACTCATTAATAAATTAAGAAAAGGAGAAGACTTTCTCGAGTTATAAATAGTTAAAACAATAATTGTATTGTTTTAAGAAAAAAAAATCTTCAATCGATACACTTACATAGATGAATTTTACTTAATATTATTAATATGATAGTAATAATTACTGGATAATTAAGTTGCAATACTCAAATTCAAAACTAAACACATATTTCAAAAGATATACTGCAAATCTAAGTTAGTTAAAATTAATAATAACGTCAAGCGAAATAATAGGTACATAATTTATGTTAAAACTAATATTACGTAAATACCATTATAAATCCGAAATATGAAGCTATAACGGAAATTCCCCGGAATGGAACCGGGCTAATGAAACGTCTGTCATAGCAACTGAGGGCAAATTTTAATTGAAAATTGCTTTTTGAACACTCCACACCTCCCGCGCAACTTTGACGTTCTGTTTGAAATCGATGTTAGGAAATGAACTCTCCATTAGCTCATAGGTGTTTGGATGGAGTACTAATTATAACAACTTCAGAATTATATAAATATACGTTGGTACATATTGGTCTATATATATAACATCAACCGACGGTGCTTTATGAGTAGGTTTTTACACTTACGACATTTTTTTTATAGCATGTCCGCCTATGCCGGACATTTGGGCCACCTGATTGTAAGTTGTCACCAACGCGCCAACGCCCATAGACATTGGCATTGTAAAAGATGTTAACCTTGGGAACTAAGTGTTATATCCCTTGTGCCTGTAATTACACTCGCTCACTCACCCTTCAAACCGGAACACAATAATAGCACGTACTGCTGTTTTGCGGTAGAATATCTGATGAGTGTTACCTACCCAGACGAGCTTGCACAAAGCCCTACCACCAAGTAAGGAAGTATGTTGTTACATATATATATATATATATATATATATATATATATATATATGTCGTAACTAGATAGTGCTGCAAATTCTATATATGTATACATAGACAGGACGACGCAGGTCGGGTTTTGCTAGTATTATATAAAACATAATATCCTAAATATCTTATTGCATACATAGAAACTTTAAATTTGGGACAGATGTTTATTATGAATTACATATATAAATAAAAATATCATATAACTTTCCGGGGTTAGATAAATGTGAATCATAAAAACGAACTTAAAAAATCTAGTGAGATTTTAATTATTTGCAGGCTACTTGCCTGCAAATAATTAAAAGCGTTAGCCTTAAAAAATTATTATAAGTTCTTGTTATATTATTATGTACATTTTAATTAACTCGGTTTCTGAACAAAACTTCATAAGTTTCAATATAAAACAATATAATAGTTTTCCGGATCTGTAACATTTACACGGTACATTAATTTAAATTAAATTGAGTTAATTATTCAAAAGTTTTACATTTTAACTAAATTAAATAACAGTTTGATTTAAATGAATAATATTTAAAATATTTTATAAAAAACATTCTCAGGTTTAACTTTATGTACATTTTTATTACTTTTATTCACTAATTTAAAGATCATTTTTGTGCGCATGTATGCATATTGTTTAAAAGTAGTTTAATTCACAGTTCAAATGCGATACTAAAGTAATATTTAGCAATAGACGTACAAACAAACAGGTCACTCACAATTCACAAACTCATAATGGAATAGAAGTTACCACAAAACGTGTAGTTTCCACCAAATTCCTATCAACTCTTAAATAATAAGTATTTCTTTAATATCAAGTTAGAATAATAATAAACGTTAATAATAGCTATGATAAAAGCCCTCATAACTCAAAATTACGTGATCAGATAAATTAAAGCTTTCTAAATCTTATCTATAAATATGTCATTTAAAATACACGCCGCTAAGGATCTGAGAATTTTCATTAAAATAAATTGCGTTCATTAGTTATCTCGAATTCATTAAGGATCGGAAAAACGATTGAAAGACTAAGAAAATTATAACGTGAAAGAGACCACGATTGGAGTGAAAAAAACAACTAAAAACTCGATAGAAATGTACATATACTTTCCTCCGATGGGAAAACTTTAGTGCTGAAAAGCTTCGAGAAAACCCACGAATTACTTTCACTAATGAAGCTATCTTAAAGGCCCGGGTAAAATTAAGAAAGTGGAAATTAAGCTGTAAGTAAATAGGATCCTTCAGGCGTTATTATCCTTGGTTTAAGTCATTTATTTGCTTAAAATAGTGTTATAATGAAATATCAGATAATTTAGTCTTATGAGCACTAACCAAAAGAAGATTTTAAATACAATATTGAAAATTTTTGTGGAGTTTGATCAACAACCAAGTGGAGGATCAACCCCGAAAAATATTGGATGAAAGGCGGATGAAATTCTGCTACATTGTGTACTAATTCTCATTGGAGTGGTAGAATATTAGTCTTCTCAAAAGAAAAAAAAGGCAGTTGAACGTATACATGCTGTTACTTAACGAACTATTTAGAGATGGGCGAGTGAGCCGGTCATAGCTCATATTCACCGGAGTGGAGATAAACACGGTTATCTTACGTAATAATCATAATATTCAGAATTTCTAAAATTGTATGATTACATATTAGTAAGTTAAATTATGCAACATGTAACAAGTATTCTTTGATAATAATTTAATTGATCCTCGGATGTTGCAGTTATCCATGGGCGGTGGTAGTCACTTTCCATCAGGTGAGACTCCTGCTCGTTTGCCCCCTCTTATATTCAAAAATTAATTACAATATAATAAGATATATATATAGAAGCCATTACCAAGTTAAGTCTTGGTAATGTAGCCTTTAGTAGGTCTAACATTTAGAACGTTTTATCTTTTTCTACTTTTTTATTACAAAAAGTTGAAGTTAAAGTTGATAACTACAAATATTTGCATAATATGGCAAGTTCACACGAACGCCTCACGGATAGTTTTTATAAAACATTTTTCTGATTTATTCTATCTTTAGTATTTATTCTGGAGAGGAAATATTTATGTTGAAATAACATAAATAAAATTCTCAATAACTAGGAGAGCTGTAGACATCATAATCTCCTTAGACGGGTTTGATGCATTATATTTACGACACACAAAATACTGGTACTTTTGCCAGATCATACTGGGAGCGATATCCAAAAAATCGGATTCAAATTCTGACATAATAAATAGCTCCATTGCGTAAATATAAAAAAAAATACTTGAAAAATCTTCTAAGTATCCAGTATTTAATGAATGCTTCTGAAGCATTTTATAGCATTGTGTAAAAATTAACTATAATTAAAAAAAAAAAATAAGTTTAAATATATAACCAAATACTCGCGCTTACGATCGAAGAATATACAAGAAAATCACTGTAACAATAATGTTACGAAACCCGGAGCTTTTCTAACATTCAATCAGTGTATAGTAGTTACATAATAAAAGTTTATTTTAAAACAAAAGGTTCATTTAGCATTCCATTGTTAGGAGCATACGCCATGCAGTTGCAGCGTAGCATTCATTTTAATTTTATATAGACATGTAATACATCATACACTACTTTTTCTTGTGACTTTAATATGTTAATAATTATGTAATATATAATAATAATACTTATTATTCACTATCCATACAATGAATAAACAATTAAGCATCAAGATCACTGGTAGGTGCCCCACGTTGGGCGCCACTAATTTGTATTTATAATTATATTAATTTATCAAAAAATGACACGTCATCGCGATCATGGCGAGTATGGATTATAGCTATAAATTGCTATATAGACGTTTTGCTTCTGACCACAAACGCATGCCTTAAAACTCACTACAGTAGATTTCAATTGACTATATTTATCTGTATGAATAAGATATTTTTTTTTTAAATCAAGCTTTCAGATACTCTTTATAAATATGTATATTTAACTCCTGACTTATATCGTTGGCTGATCAAAAAATTGGTATTAATAAATAACGCATTTGTGACTATAAAATTATCCTCAAAAAATATTTCCTGCAAAGGAAAAACCGTAAACGCAAATCAAAAATCTTCCTTACGTTAATGAACGATAAAAAAAGCATTTTTTTGTTGACGGCTAACGACACGGTTTTTAGAATTGAGTTCTCTCTGCCTAGCGTTGATGATCCCTCTGCGGTGGCGGTTCCTAATTACAGCCCTTCGTGTCGCACGCAGCTCTGCAATGACTTACTGATGAAAGAAAACCAAGGTTGGCTCTTTGCTGAAACAGAGCTTAGCATATATGAATTACGTTGTACTAGTGGAAAACGAAATTAAAAGACCGTTAATGATATGGATGAATAAGGAAATCTAAATGGTAATTCATGGCTATGATGAAAACGTTTTCAACATTTCAAACCTTTGGAATTTATAATATATATTTTACATATTGCTCGGATTTGTCATTGCGTACTGACTGCTCATATCACGCTCAACAGACGGCTCTTGATCACGGCAGAGGCAGCTCCGAAGTTGATTTCAATATAGAACATATAACTTAAATTCTATATCGATGATTTTATATTCTATTTCAGGAAGATAGTATATTGTTTTTTCTATATTTTATAATTTTATTAAATTATAGTTTTTATTTATCTTATCAAATGACGGTATAGAATTGTCTGCCTATTTCTTGTCGTATCTGATAATTTTATAAAATCGCATACAAACATAAAGTATAAAACCACTTGACATTATAAAGGACTTGATGTTAATAACTAGAATAGATTGTGCTGTTATAAATTTAAATACGATAACCAAGACAATGAATAACATTAACGAAATTTTATTCATAGAACATCTATCAATCTCGTTGTTTACAAAATTGAACGTCCATATAATAAAAATACCTAACAGTTAATAGTCAGTGCGAAAATTTAATATATGCAATTCATCGCTCAGATACGTGCCTTCGCATGATTTGCTTATTTACAAAAAATTATATATAAAATGATTGATACCATTTATTTACAAAACTGAGTCGCTTCCCGCATCTGATGAAAACATTCATCAATGCCATCGCTCCAAACCGCGTAATAGAATCGCCAAAAGCGATCAAAAATATGTTTTAATATTTCCAATTTTTGCGCGTTTTTGGTAATGTGTTTACTGGGTGGCAGGGTTTTATGCCGTCTGGGTAGATAACTCACCATACAAACTGTTTCAAACAGTTCAGTTCCAGTCTGAGGCTGAGTGTAACTACAGGCATAATAGACAAATCATCTTAGTTTCGTAATTTACGTTAATCCGGTTTAATAAGAGATTTATTATTTATATAGATTTTTTTTTATAGCATAGGTAGGCGGGCGACCCTATGGGCCACCTGATGGTAAGTGGTCACCAACGCCCATAGACATTGGCATTGTAAGATATGTTAACCATCGCTTACATCGCCAATGAGTCACCAACCTTGGGAACTAAGATGTTATGTCCCTTGTGCCTGTAATTACACTGGCTCACTCATCCTTCAAACCGGAACACAACAGTAGCAAGTACTGCTGTTTAGCGATAGAATATCTGATGAGTGGGTGGTACCTACCTAGACGAGCTTGCACAAAGCCCTACCACCAAGTTGGAAATACAAAGCTCAATCGTAAATGTATAAACGATATTTCACAAATCACTGATTCGTTAATTTCTTTAGAAATATCGTTAAAACAAAAACAGTGTTTGAAAACTCAGCAGGAATTTATTTGTTTGTAGCACGTTTTTATATCTTTAGCTTTGTTAGTAGTTTGAAAGTGTAAAAATATTGAATCTCGATTTTCATTCACATCTGGACGTCGAAGCTTAGAATTGTGAAATGTATATTTCAGAAGACGAAACAAGTTTATAAATAAATAATATTTTACCTATTTTGTTCTATGTATTCTATAAAATGTACATAAAATATTTCGAAGAACAAGTTCTAAGCTTGAAGTAAAGCATGAATGGAATAATATGCGCACTTGACATATTGTACTCAATCAGAAACAAGGCGGTATTAAAATAAAGTTAATTATATTTTTTCTATTTCCATAGACTCTATATTAAGAGCTGAGAATGGCACTGTGCACTAAAATAAATAAACATCGAATCCTTCATTGCTTAACTTTTTGCTTATAATTTATCTTAGGTGGTGAAGAAAAATATCGTAAGAAATATGGTAAAAAATATAAAGACAATTTGAAGACAATTTTATTGGTGACTATTGCTGTATTATTAGCTGTCAATTGAGTTTTATGAGATAATATTCAAGATATTCGATTTTTAAACGATTATGATAAATAAGTCTTCATACACACACATATACATATATATGTATATACAAACACCTACATACGAAAAAATCAGTAATGGATACAAAATTAACCCCGGGAGGCCTCGTAACATAAAAAACATTCCAAACATAACCTGCCAATTGTTACAACATAAAATATAATTTGGACCAATCAGAAAGCGAAGTAAAAATACTCTCACAGTTTTCCAACATATCGATCTCTCTCCCGGTCTTAACGAAACTGGTGGTTGAGGTTGGGGGGTAGATTGTATATGTAATATCTGTGGAACGATTTTTCAGTGGCTGTGCACGTGTGCCACTGCCAAATTACCCGTCAAAATGTTAAATGTGAAGCCCTGTTATTTAGAGGGCGGCGAGAACGTGCTATGAAATACCGATAGAACTTTTCAAATTAACACGCTTGCCTACTTACTAACAATATGTAGCTTTTATATCTTATATAGAAACATAATCATCATCACTCACTAGTATTGTTTTAGTATCGATTACACACACATAATCATTCAAATGATTTTTAAATGTGTGAGTGATAAAATTATAAGGGTCTCGGGAAGCCGTTGGATGCGGGTAGCGCACGACCGGCTATCGTATAAATCCTTGGGAAGACTTTGTCCAGCTGTGAACGTTTTTCGGCTGATATAATGATGATGATGAACACTAGTATTTATTTATCGAACTAGAGTAAACAAAACGAATCGTTTCTCTAATAAAGTAACCGATTTAGATACTAATAGTTTTTTTAAGAAAACAGTCTTGAGACATTGAAAGCTCTAACATTTTGGTATATTGGTTTTGCAAGGACATTGAAAGCTCTGAAAAATAAAATCTATCCAATACAGTTATTAACTACGCTAAAGATATATATAGTGCTCAATAGTGTAACATAAGTTAACTATATATTACGTTACGTCACTCTCATAATCCGACGGGACAGCTTATCAGAGATCAGTATTACGTGCATTCCGAAATATAGGAGATGAGACCTATATAGAAATTCCGAACTGATATATGCTTTTTTTTTAATAACCAGACCAAGTTTGATCATCCAATCCAGGACTATCTTTTTCATCCTCAATGCGCCAGCAAACGTGATAACTAAGCTGTTATGTTCTTTGTGTCTGTAGTTACACTTTAACACATAGATATATACTGTGTCTATTTTATTCTTCTTATATTCTTCTTATTTATATTCTTATTTGTTGGAGATACCAATAAAAAAATCTATTATTTACTTTTTTTTTTTCATATTCGAATAATATATTTGTCAGTAATCAAAAGAGCAATAAATATAAAATATATGAACGAAATAACGGTCGGTTGTATATTAAATTGAATATCCTTTACCGACAATCCATCTCTTCATAAAATGTAAGTATCTGAGACGTGTTTTCGAGTTTCCAAGTCACGCAGTGTTTGTGTCCAGGTATACCCCCGTAACTGATTATTTTGAACATTGTCTCGCTAGCACGTTTTATTATCATAGCGGTGATGTGGAACGATTTATTTACTAATCATAGTGTATTTCGTCTTTATTGTTTTATGAGATTTAATATATATCTTTTACGTGTTTATTATAAATGTCCTAAAGTGATATTGCAAACAGTATGGTAGAGTAGATAGTAGGTAGAGCTTTGTGCAAGCTCGTCTAGGTAGGTACCATCCACGCATCTGATATTCTACCGCAAAACAGCAGTACTTGGTTTTGTTGTGTTCCGCTTTGAAGAGTGAGTGAGCCAGTATAATTATATACACAAGGGACATAATATCTTAGTTCCCAAGGTTGGTGGCACATTGACGATGTTTTTTTTTAAGAAATGTACAATGTCACTTTCTGTGGGCATCATCAGGTGGTCCATATGCTCGTCCGCCTACATATACTATATCAAAAAAAGTATACATACAACATAATAATCATCGGCGGAAACTTACAGACTTATTATATTAAAAATTTCGAAAGTTTTTTTCACTTTCGTTTGTGCATTATCTAAAGATATTAGGATGTATATCAATTTATAAAACATATATAATATAATAATTTCATCCGCTTAAAATGATTTTTAAAAAACAAAAATCGATAGCATATGTATATTTTATTCAAATAAACTCTTTCAAGTTTTGTGAAATCGTACAAGCTGATTTTAAAAAACATGTGAAAGTAAAGCTTCGGTTTGAAATGGATTTTACCGAGAAATACTAGCAAGAGACTAAAAAATTGCTTTATTTTACTTAATAATTTCTGGCCGTGGCTTCGCTCGCGTAAGGAGAGAGGCGTTAGTTACACTATGTCTTTTTCTGTTTATTCAAAATTTCGTCATGATTAGTTGAGTAGTTAAGACGCGAAACCATAATAAAAAAACACACTACCATTTATGACGTAAGCTAGGATTATTTTACAAGTCTTGCTGGAAAATCAAGAATAATATTTGCCGATTTTGATTTAGAATAAATGATTATAAAATTTTATCCTTTGAGTATATATTAGACATAGTTCAATTTAAGTAGTGTGTTTATAACCTTAGTTATTAATCATTAACTGGAATTCGAAAGGCTCAAAGTGTCTATATTCAATAAGGAGTTTATGAACTTATACACAAGTTAGCGCTAACAATAACCTGAGCTACCGCTAGCCTTGCTATGTTCTATTGCAATAGTAGTTGCGACTACTAAAAACAACACGTCCCGCTAAATTTACAAATTATAAAATAAAATTTTGATACAATGAAACAAGCTGCATTTTAATATAAGTGTATCTAGTTTCCATCGGCAAAACAAATTCTGCATTCTACAAAAGTGTAAATCAGAAAATTTAATATATTTAAATACTTTATAGTTTAATTACCATTCAATAAACGCTATAAAATATATTTGTTGTTAAATACATATAAATGCACTAGGTGATACGGCTTTGTGCAAGTCCGTCTGCACAAGCCACTCATCAGATATTCTACGGCTAAACACCAATGTTTAATATTATTGCGTTCTGGTATGACGTGGAGTGAGCCAGTGTAAATGTAGACGCAAGGGACATTACGTCTTGGTTTCCAAGGAAAAGTTAATATTTCTTACATCACCATTGTGTATGTGGTGACCTCTTACCATCAAGGGGCCCGTTTGCCCGTCCACCTACCTATAACATAAAAAAGTAACTCTTTCTATATGTTTATTATCTAAACAACTATTAGACAAGATGAATAGAAACACAAATTAAGTACATGGAAATGAAGTAGTGTTTGATTGAATTTGAATCCACGTGTTTAAAACACTACCATCTGAGTTCTAATATATATTAATGATGTATTTGTATATTAATATATAATGAAATTCTTTTTATATTGTATTTACATAAATAATAGATAAACATTGACATTTTATAAATGTCTGAATTGAAAAAAACAAGACAATAAAGATGCCAATTTCTTTTTGTTTCACTTAACTTTGTGAGATCACGAATTTAACTTTGTAGAGAGAAAAATAAACAAATTAATCAAATACAATGTTATTTTTTCTTTGTAAAATAAACCGATATATATTATTTTGCTAATTCTTATTCCAATATTTTCGGTTTGAGATTTATTTTAGATAGGCGTGTACGTGAACTGCCTTATGGTAAGTGATCACTCTCGTAAATACTGACTGTAACGCAAAAGCATAAGTGTGCAACTAACATAAAAATGCAGAAAATATCGCATTAAATGATGATGATGTCTTCTTTGCCGATTGTAGTCACGGTCATTCTCAAGGAAGATTTGCCAAAATGTTAATCATCGCTTACATCGCCAATGTACCACCAACTTTGGGAACTAAGATGTTATGTCCCTTGTGCCTGTAATTATACTGGCTCACTCACCCTTCAAACCGGAACACAACAATAACAAGTACTGCTGTTTTGCGGTAGAATATCTGATGAGTGGGTGGTACCTACCCAGACGAGCTTGCACAAAGCTCTACCACATGAAAACTTAATAATCACTCGACGCTGAAATTGAACCCAATACCTCGTGATCTGCAGTCTCATAACCAAGTAACTTTGCACACATAAAACTTCAACAGCTACAAAAGAACACATACCTACTTTCGACATCTTGTTAAAATAACTATATCAAAGGAGGTTTTATATGTACACATATATTCAAAAATACAAAGTAGGGATTCACTGCTTTTCGTCTCGTAATACATACGACATATTATGGGATAAGGACGTCAGTTCCCCCACCGCTATCTAATAGCATGCCCTGAATGACGAAAATGTCGCCTTTATGATAATCGCTGTATTTCATAGCCTCATAAACGCTGGCGTTGGCTACGGATTTTTTTTCCTCAGAGCTTCCGACGTATTTAAATAGTTTGAAAGATCTGAATCGTTTATTATATAAAGCGTGTATACATTTATATTAAAATACATTAAAAAAAACAATTACATAACATTTTTTTCCTTTTTTTAGGGCGACGAGATTATGGGCCACCTCATGGTAAGTGGTCACCAACGCCCATAGAAAATGGTATTGTAAAAAATGTTAATCATCGCTTACATCGCCAATGTACCACCAACTTTGGGAACTAAGATGTTATGTCCCTTGTGTCTGTAATTACACTGGCTCACTCACCCTTCAAACCGGAATACAACAATACAAAGTGCTGCTGTTTTTTAGTAGAATATCTGATGAGTGGGTGGTATCTACCGAGACGAGCTTGCACAAAGCTCTACCACCGAGTAAATTATTAGTTATGTTTAACAGAAATAAAAGTCATTTAAATTTCAGAGACAGGTATTGCGAAAACTTATTGCAACCACTAATATCATCCATTTATCAGTAAATCTTGGGCCATTTCTTTGCTTCGCTTTGAAGGATATATGATATATCACAAGTACAAGGGATATAATATCTTAAATCCCTTGTTTTGTGGTGCTATTCCATTGGTAACTGAAATGAAAAAAATAACTATACGGTTGAAATTTTGCAGTATTGAATTTAAAAACATTCGACCATTTTCATTTACAGTAACATTTAGTTACTCAAAACCATATACGTGATGTCAAATCCCCTAAACTAAGAGCATGGTAAACATTTAAAATTGCAAAATGTTCAATTTTGTACACTGTGCTTTGTCCCTTTGATCTCCCTTTCGAGGATGCATTAAAGTGATCGTGCCTTTTTTAATCGTCTTCAAAACGATAATGGCTTTCATTGTTTGAGATCAAGTGATTCTAGGTCTTCTATTTTAAGAATTTGAAAGTGAATATTTTATTCGTTCTCAATATAAAATTATCAAAATTATAATTGGCCCGAGTCTGGGTGTAATTATCTATATAAGTATGTATTTACAAAAAAAAATAGTATATGTAGTATATCAGCTGTCTGGCTTCCATAGTACAAGATCTGCTGTGTTTGGAATCAGCTGGCCGTGTGTAAATAATGTAAAAAAAAATAATTTAAAACTGAAAATTCATAATAAACTGTTCCCTAAAAAGAATATCTATTGAGTTTAAAATATTTAGTATATTATATATTTTTTATGAAATATGTTTTGTAACTCAAACAATTAGAATCAATGATAATGATATCTATACTGCTATATAAATCTATTGGCTCTGTCTGTAATTTTTTTTTTACCTACTTTTGTGATAAATAGTCGTTTTATGATACATTATACAACTTTTTTCATTTTTGTTTTACTGTCTGTCTGTCTGTATGTCTTCTTATAACTCAAGAACGACTTGACCAATCTTGATGAAAATTGGTACACACAAAGAACATGTGATGGCGCAAATGATAGGCAATATATAAGATCGGTATCTTATGAAAATTAATTTCAAATCGTTAATTACGTATTTCTTTACCAGTAGCCAGCCAGCCAGCCTGTGTGTGTGTGTGTGTGTTTGTTTGTGTGTGTGTGTGTTATTATAGTAATAAAATAATTTATTATATTTTTATTAATTATACGCGGGTGAAGCCGCTTGGCACAGCTAGTAAACTATAAAACTCGCACAAATTAAGTCGCACACGTTGTACTCAAAAACTTAAACGAGGACGGTACATTTGAATTGTAAAGTGTTTATCAGTTGGCTTAGTTTGAATTTTGTTAAAAGTTGGAAATTTGAAGTAAAGGAGACTGATTTGAAATCAGAAAGTAACTTTACAACAATTCCGTTATCCGACAGAGTTTTGAGTTGAAATTATTGCCTTAATAAATATTTCTTGGACAATATTAATGTTCTTAAAGGTTTTAATTCAATTAAAAAAAGGAACTCGTTCTCAATTCGTTTTTATATAATGTATGTTCAGGTGTTGAAGAAATGAGATAAAATTTAAATGATTATTTTTGGTTTAGACTTAGTATGACTCTGAAGAAGTTCCAATGTCAATTTTATTTGTATTAAACATCATTAAGTTTTTATTTGAATCGTTCAGTCGATAAGTCAATACGATTATATTTTTTTAGATATAACATTAATTAATATATTTTTAATTGTATAATGTTACCAGGTGTTTAAAGGTGTAAGGGTACACATATTATGAATTGTATAAATTTGTCTTGTATGTTATTTTCATTTCAACTGAAGGAAAAATGTGTATTTTTGTCAGCTTTTCGCCGTCCACTGCTGGACGAAGTCCACCATAGAACGCCAACCATCTTGATGTGTATTCAATTCAAGATTATTTCGGTTTTTGTTCTAGACAAACGAAATTCTATGTAAATAATGTTTATTTAAGCTCTTACGTGACATTTCTATGGTCTTCTTCTTCGTTTGTTTCAGATACATTAATCTCAAATTATTTCTTTAAGGTTGCCAGTAATTCTGAAGCTCTATTTTTATTTTTTTAATGTAATGTATAAAAAAGTTATTTTTAATCTGTTAAATTTATATGCAAAACGACATTTTTTCTTTTGAAAACAAAAGTAGTAAAATTAAACAACAATAAATATCAAAAATATATATAAGTAACTACATAACACAAAAAGTAATTATGAAAAGGTCACAAAGTTAATTAATTTATCTCTTATTATTCTTGTCACGTTTAGTTTTCTTTAATTTTCAGCTTCGTAAAACATCTCATTATTTTGTATGCATAGGCTGTAATTGAAGAAATATTATTCTTTAATTTATTGCCCGTTTGACATTTGAAAATACACGTACTAAGTAACTCTGTCTTGATGTTATTTGATATATACATTATTGTCACAATATATGCACATACATAATATATTTTTAGTTAAAAATAATTATTTCTTTATATTATAATTAAATAGGAAATTAAATTTTATTCGAATTTTTTGCTTGATTTGTTATAATATCGAAAAAATGCTCAAAATATTTTGAGCTTTCTCTTCCTCTCTCTTTCTCTTTGATTATATAACGCAATATAATGTTTTTCTTTATTGTTTTATATGCGTTCCTATACCATCCATCTAATAGCGATTCAATTAGTACCACTAATGTAAACGTGGAGATTGAGAGCTGAAGATCGAGCTCAGTGGCGTGTCCTTGGAGAATCTTATATCCAGCAGTGGACGACAAAGGGATGATGATGATGAACGTAAAGGTGGTAGCGTGAGAGATCGGCATCGGGAAATTGCTTACAAAAACAGTGACCAGTTCTCCCGATGGCCACAGTTCTTGATTTCAGATGTGTATCATCGAAATTTTATGGTTATTAAAACAGTCTATAAAATTAAAGAAACCAAGCAACCGAGCAAAATAAGTAGTAGCATATATAATGTAGTCAGTCTTTAATCAATATATTTTCCTCATTTTAATAATATATATTAAAGAAGTATTAAGTCTACGCGCCATGCACACATGAAGAAGAGAAAAAGAGCGGAGGCGGAAAAAGGCATGACAGCATGAGAGAACGACATGCAGTATGCAGACACAGCATACGAGTCAGTTTTACCCTCATGAGGGGCTTTTTTATCACGTTTTGAACACATTGCAATATTTATACAATATGACCCAAATCTTTACACAATATTTTATCATTCATATATAGAAGTATATAATTTGGGCATAATTTTTTAAGAGATAACTACATTTATTTTAAATAAAATTGTCTATGCTTAAGATGCAACGCAGTCACAATATTTTTATGCTTAAATAAATTCTGCCTATCTCTGTCTAGGCTCTGTAAGTCTAAGTTATGAAGTAATAAACATTATAAAGCTAAGCAAAATTGCTAGTGTAGTTTGGTTCCTGGATAATGGGTAAGCCAGTTTAATTGACAAGTTGACAATTTAAGGTCCGTGGTGGACAGCAGATTGTTAGATTAAAATACAATCGTATTAAATGTCTATATTTTAATGTATTACTAAAATTTTATAAACAAATTGAATTAGTGTAACCTTATCATCTGTTCAATACTTTATTCAATATTGAAGTATTATACTTTCTTATTGATAGTTAATCTAGAAACTACCACCGGTTCGGAAAAGAAACACCCAGATATTGAAATTTAAAATATATTGAAATTTACTTGGTGGTAGAGCTTTGTGCAAGCTCGTCTGGGTAGGTACCACCCACTCATCAGATATTCTACCGCAAAACAGCAGTATTGTTGTGTTCCAGTTAAAGGATGAGTGAGCCACAGACACAAGGGACATAACATCTTAGTTCCCAAGGTTGGTGGCGCATTGGCGATGTAAGCGATGGTTAACATTTTTTACAATGTCATTGTCTATGGGTGTTGGTGACCACTTACCATCAAGTGGTCCATATGCTCGTCCGCCTACCTATAAAATAAAAAATAAAAAAAACTTTATAAGTCGTAACTTACGAAACAATGTTATACGACCTAATTTTAAAAACAAGATTTAGGAATAAAACGCTGTGATTCAGATTATTTTTGAAATTTAAAAAAGAATACGATATAACCAAAAATGTGAAACGATTCTTTTTTGTTTACATCTTAATTCGAAATTCAAAAACACACAAGGCTCAAAAACATCTTATGCACGATTGCACACACATATAAACTTGTAACATGTATGTTTTACTCGTTCACATTCTTGTTACACTTGAGCTCTTAACCTTATTCTATCAGCAGTGAACATCGCTTTTTCCTTTCAGCAAAGCCATAATGGGCTGTTGCTTTAAACTTTGTACTCTATTTTAGTTATATAAAACCGACAACTCCTTCACATGTAACTAAAACTTAACCAAATTTATTCTTATTCTACGTACTTTACGTAGTGCAATTTTACTAGCTCGAGTCTATATACGTATAATTTTAACGACGTACACGACTCGCAGGGGTAACGGAATATTGCTCCAACTATTATCTTTATGTGTGGCGAATGCTAATATGGTCGCGTGTAACGCTATGAGTGTAGCAGATGAACAAAACTGGGTAGTGGCATCGCCCACTTTACATATTACAGGACGATTTATATTCTATAAATCATGCAAGAAATAACTTATTTTATTTAAAATGAAATGTTTTATATTTGAGAAATGTAATTGAATTTTCTTTTTATTCGTATGTACTACAATGATAATAATAGTGGCACCGTATCGCGTTACGTTACGAAGCGGTTAAACCTCCCGTAAAAAGTTATCACTTCAAAAATATTATGTATTTACGAGTATACTTAGAGGAAAATTACTACACAAAGATTTACTTTCAACACTATTCTAGCTTAAAACAATAAAAAAATTAAAAAAACTGTTTACTAAATTTAATTACCCAGTACAGTCACAATTAAATTAAATTAATTATTATTATTCCCGCAAGGAACGTCAACAATTATGATAGGACAATTAATTCACATTCTTCATAAGAATTAATTATCTGCATTCTCTGTATAATAGTTACTCTGTTCTACTCCAACTAAAACTATATGCAGTTAAAGTATATAAACAACATTAGATGCCTCATATAATGTTACTGGAATACATAGACAAGTTACACAAGAGAATGGTGCGCCATCTACGAGTAAAATTGTCTTAAATTTTTAAGGCACTTAGCTAAGACTTTGAGAAAGTTCGCTAGTTACCGAGAATAGGATTTGGCTAATCTCATATTCCCTTAACTTGGTCATCAGATATCTTTAAAGAGATGATCATTTTAATTACGGCTTGCAATTCCTGATATTTTAGAAATTCGTTTAGGTATAATATATAAATTTTAGACAAAAATCGAAAAATTAGACCTCTTGGAAGACAATTATAGAATTTTCCACTTAATTTGAAATTTATCGACCCACAAACTAAATTTTGGGAATCAGTAAAGCGAATAAAGAAACTGTGAAAAAAAAATCATTGCTATTTGTATTTTTATTAAAGAATCAAAGACAAATTAGATAATTAGAAAGAAACAAAAAATTATGATCCCGAAGTCGATACCTTGACCTTTACTTGACATCATTAAAATTGTATAGCAATTTTCTACAAACATAATACTTTATCTTTTTCTTTTAAGTGTCCATAAAAATGATGAAGGAAAGAGAACAACATTAATATATTTTAGTTTCAAGTCAATCATGTTTGTATACAAACTTGCCTCACTGTCATTTATAACACTATTTATAAATTATGTACGTACATTCTGATACCAATTTCTTTGTAATTAATACTATTGGTACAATATTAACCATTCTCGATTCAGCTATTATAAAATACAATCAATAATAAATTAATAATCATGGGATGTAACTTCAAACTTGAACACAACATAATGTATTGATGTGTGGCAAAAGAATAATATTTTTTTAACTCCCTGACGAGTCGTCTAGCAATAAATAGATAATATATATTTTTTAAATTTAATAAACCCTTTCTTTTAAATCTTTAAATAACAAAGCTACTATTTCTTTTCTTCAACACCTATAAATGGAATCATTATAATGGATTCTTCGAATCCCATTAAACTTTGAAGGTATAAAAAACAAATAATATAAAATCGTTCTTAATACGCATTGGAAATTTTCTTTGTATCGCATTTTATTTGAATTATAGTTTAAAAATATATTCTATGAATGTGACTTTTTACTAAGTTATCATTTAAACCGACTTCGTCAAAAGAGTTATCTTGAATATTGATAGCGTGAAATGACCAGCTCGATCTGAAATCGGACAGATCATTGGTATTGATGTTCTCAATAATATGATGATTTCGATCACGTTGGCCATTCCCAACTAGAACAGCCAATTGCGTAGGTAATATTATAGTGCACAATTGTGTGCGCAAGAACAAATGCACTCTCTTTCACTTACTCTTATAATCGGATGGATCGGCAATGTTCCCCGGCCTGAGCGGGTTCAAGTGCAGGGGTTGATTCGCGTGCTCTCCGAGGCAGGGAGGTGATTTCTACTGAGAATTTCATTATTTGGCTTTGGCTTTGAAATTGGTAGCCCTTTTATTTTAGCTGATAGACTAATCAAGGCATTCGATTAAATTGAAGCAGGTATTCACATAAGTAAGGTCTGTTGTGCATATGGACATCTAAGGTTACATACAGTACAGTGTTTATTTTACGAAGATAGCTTATTAAATCAATAAAGTCAGAGTTAATATTGTTCAATCGGTTTTCTAATGCAGATATCCGGAATTTACCATGTGAGATTTATATATCGGACACTTAAAATGACCCCTTACGTATGATTTCAGCAGAATCGAATCGAGCCCAATTCAACCCGAGAGTATCGTTAAATTAAAAAATATGTTTTTAAGCGTATCTACATATCGTCAAACGTTTAAGTCCATCAAGCACCCGTGTGGTGGCAGCCTTTATATCAACGAAAACCACCCGAATTCCTAAGGAGATTTACCGACCGGCAGGCGGCCTGCTATTAAAGTCTGCTAAATTTCATTCAACTTATTCACTGCGCTGACCGATAAATGGTTTAAGACAAGAGAATGATAAATTATGTGATAGGTTAAAAGTTCACGATACCTCTGGAATATTTATTTAAGTATAAAGATATTTCTTGGAGCGGATCGGGATTGTTTGAATTATAGTAAAGATGAATAAATCTTTATCTATACTAATATTATAAATGCAAAACCCTGTCTGTCTGTCTCTTATACTTTCATGGCCAAATCACTAAATCGACTTTGATGAAACTTGGTATGAAGCAAGCTTGAACCAAGGAAGGACATCGGCTACTTTTTATGACCAACACTTGGCCTCCCTTCTCTAAGCCATGAGCGAAGCCGCAATCAAAAGTTAGTTGAAAAAAAAAAATGTTTATATCCACGGACAGCGGTGGTTAGTAAATAACGATAACAATACTAAAATAAACGTACATTAATAAAAAAAAAAAAACAATATAGAGAAGTATTTTTTTTTTATATAATTTTGTTATTCTTAACAAATTACACGTATACAGGCTTTAACAATTTATAATTAATTCAATTTTGCTCTTTCTCAAGAAATCAAAATTAGTGTTCTCAAATCAATCTTTTGTTTTCCAAACGAGCAATGTATAAAACAAACAGTAAATTTACTTTCGTTCCAAAAGAACAATTTAATACGTTTATCGTATTTTCTCAATAAAATCTCTGTTCTTAACAGTTTCATGAAACGGCAGAAATTCTTGTACGAAATAAATTGCTCACAAACCATTTATAATACGAAATTACAACAGAGAATTCCGGAACGGAAATTCAAAACACGAAGCAAATTTAAGACGTTAGGATGTCATTTAATTTTCACGAATCATTAACATCGGATGCAACAAGTTCTCGACGAATGATCACAATCGTGCATTGTTTATAACGAAGCTATTTGTTACTTTCGTTAAATTTAGAATCATATTCGTTAAATTTAATCTTTCCGTAAATACGGTTTTTATACTAGGGGGTAAGGTGCAATCCCTACCGGTACCCTTCTGGTCTGGGGAAGTACCATTCACTTATCACATATTTTACCACATTACAGATGTTATTATAATTGTCGAGCTGGTTGGAGTAGTTGATAGATAGTTGCCTTTCGGATCGCAGGTCGTGGGTTCGATTCCCACCCAGGACAGAAATTTGTGTGCATGAACATGTCTGTTTATCCTGAGTCTGGGTATAATTATCTATATAAGTATGTATTTACAAAGTTGTATATGCAAGTATATCCGTTGTCTGGTTTCCATAGTACGAGCTCTGCTTAGTTTGGGATCAGATGGCCTTGTGTGAAAAGTCCTAGTATATTATCATATTATTATTATTATAATTATTATTGTATTCTGGTTTAAGGGATGAGAGAGCCAGTGTAATTACTGGTACGACGGACATCTTAGTATGCGATGGTAATCACTTGGCATCAGGTAGTTCATTGACCCTTCTGCCTAAATGACAAAAAAAAAAACAACAGCAAAAATAACAATTTATACACTTCCCCATGAAAAAAGACATGTGTCAACTTCATGATGATCACTCAGACAGGGTTGATCATTAATCTCGAGTTTATAATACAAACATTTATATATGCATATATTGTTATATAAGTAATTTGAAACTAAAATTAACTGAAACCCGTGATATTACGAGTATACATTAAAAAGCCAGCAACCGTTAATCCAGTATAATTTTAATTGTTATATAATTAATCTGTAACTGAAGAGTTAAATTTATGCTTCATTATAAAATGAGGTATAATTTCAAATTACATTGTATACGAAAACAAATGAAATAACAGATAAAATACATTCCGTAACGCAAACATGGAGTCAATGATTTCACGATTATAGTACACAGTCTGTAATATGTGCATACTAAAATAATTCTAGCACAAAATTTAGAACAGGCTTTACCAAGTTACGCTTCGAAATTACGATGTTATTGCAAGCTATTTCTAATTATTGTATTTGGTGGTTGAGCTTAAATGCGGTTTAAATGAAACATTGTTGAGTATTAACCTTTATTTTGATAAATGGTGATTAGTAGTATCATGTACACCTCTTTACCGCTTTATTTATTCTATGTCCTTCGCTCAAAGGTTGTTTGGAAGAGATCGTTCTATTAGCGATAAGACCGTCTTTTGTATATTGATAGATTTTCTTTGTGTTTATAAATGTATATTTCTGTAACTCTTTTGGTGTATAATATAGCATAATCTATTCTAGTTTCCCGCCCGCGGCTTTGCCTGCGTGTGGGAGGGGGGGGGGGGGAGTCGGCGTTAACATAATGGATTTATTTTATTTCGATGTGGTTTAAGTTTCTTTGGGTGTAATGCATTAATTTTTAAATTGCTTCATAATTAAATTAAATATAATATAAAGCTATTTTAAATGAAATGTTTTTGATATAAAATGTATTACTGTAGTTTTTAGCTTTACCGTGCTTTCCGTGGCTTTGTCATAAAAATAAAAAAGTACATCTTTTATGTAATATATTTAATCGTTTGAACTGAGATTCGAAGCCGGAACCTCGGGTTTCACCCGTTAAGTGTACTCATACTATGCATATATAATATTTCGTATTTACACTAGGTGTGGTAGCTCAAATCTGTTAGTGTTTACTTGCAGTCTTGTTGTAACATGTTGACTTAATATATCGATCTACCCATTAGATTAGTAGTTTTAGTAAATTGCTAAGCGCCGATACCAATAATTATTTTTAATTTCACTTCAAACCTATTTACTCTTAACACTGGTACCAAGGTAAGTTAACCTTACAATTTCTTCCGATATTTTCCAGTTATTTGTATAGGAGTGTAAATAAAAAATATTTTCTAACACAAACTTTCAACGATCACATTAACCTTCCGCTAAAAGTACCAGGCAAGCATAAATAAACAGGTACTCAAATTCAAATCTACAAATCTCTAAGAACTGAACGTTCTCTTGTTTTTACTGCTATCGTGGTTTTAATCTAAGGTAAGCGTATAAATAAGACCTTTGTCAAGCGCCTACCACAAAGCATTCTACAAGGCTTTGTTATAATATCCTTGGGATATCCTTGAAGCAGTAATATGTACATTTGTTTCTAAGGTATCGCACGTTTATAACCGCTAGAGGTGAAAAAGCCTTTTGCATTTTGTAACAAATACCTACATATTACATGTTTCTTATCTTTATAATTTGGCGATAATGAAAGTTATTTTCGTATATTTGTTTTAAAGGCCTTGACAATTTTGTATACAATTTCATATAGAAGGAGGCCTTAGACTAGCAGTCGGATATTTGCAGGTTGTTACTGTTTAAAAATTTTACGTCATTAATATATAAAAGAGATATCGGCATTATACTCGTAAACATAGAAGTTACTGCCCTATATATTTTCGCACCAAAAATAAATGTCCATAAAACGCAGTAGCCATGCCGTATAGAGTTTTGCAAAAAATAAGGTATTAACACGAGTTTGCAATTTATATAATAATAAAAACATACCAATAGGATCCAACATTTTAACACAATACTTTGTTTCTTCAATCAATCATTTACAGTGTTAATTAATTAATTTAATTCTATCTTTGTTATGTATTATTTTAGCATAATAAGCCTTGATGCTTATAAAAATAGTTATTTTCTAACTACATGGCCATCTCGGCCCCCCTGACCCCACTGAGATGGCCATGTAGTTAGAAAGCGAGAATCTTAACTACTGATTACTAGCTCAAACCCAGGCAAGCATCACTGAATTTTCATATGCTTTATTTGTGTTTATAACTCATCTTGTGATGGAAAATATCGTGAAAAGACCTGCATGTCTCTGATTTCTGTTACATGTGTCCACCATCACGCATTGGAGCAGCGTGGTAGAATTAACTCCGAACCTTCACCTCAATGGGAGAGAAATCTTCAACGAGAGGTGGGACATTCAGACTGTTGCTTTACTAGAGCTTACAATATGTGTTGTGATAGTTTGAGTTTGTCTTATATTCATATGAGGAGGATAGTTCTATTCTGTAATTCCTTCTTTGTTGTTCTCTGATAAAAAATAATATACATAAGTTTTATCAGTAAATATTAAATTTATTCTAATAAAACAGAAACAAGTCGGTTTAAACAGTATACCAAGTACTGCTGTTTTGCGGTAGAATATCTGATGAGTGGGTGGTACCTACCCAGACGAGCTTCCACAAAGCTATAAATCGTAATTATATACGATCTCGAGATGAAGATTTGAAATTATCTTTTTATTTATATTATTTATGAAATAATAACTTGGTGGTTGAGCTTTGTGGAAGCTCGCCTGGGTAGGTACCACCCACTCATCAGATATTCTACCGCAAAACAGCAGTACATGGTATTGTTGTATTCCGGTTTGAAGGGTGAGTGAGCCAGTGTAATTAAAGTGTAATTGGTGGCGCATTGGCGATGTAAGCGATGGTTAACATCTATTACAATGCCAATGTCTATGGGCATTGGTGACCACTTACCATCAGGTCGACCATATTCTCGTCCAAACTGCTGGTCAGTTCTTTAATGTTCACACTCTTAACTTTATTGTTCTCTCCCATTTTAAATAGGCCAAGCCATATTAAGGATTTACAGAAACAAATAACTATAGCGCGATTTAAAAGACAACTAGAGCCGTCTATTTACGAAAAGGTGATTTAATATTGAACAATTTATCTTTTCAATATAAATAAATACAACTAGTAAAGTTGGCCGAGTAAATAAACTGCGAGAGTAAATAAACTTTATACGGACAATTTTCTCATTTGTGTACCAAACTTCGTTGTGATCACATGTTGCAACTTATTTCAACTAAAAACGAACTATCCAACTAAATAAAAAATAAGGCAATCAGACCATCATGTCGGACAGACTTGAGAGCTAAATAAAGTACAGAGTTAATTTCTAACTCGTTGGGCTATTGAGGTACATTTACAGATATAATGTTTTGAGCCAAGTAAAAGACAAATTAAAGTAATAGTAAGTACTTAGTGAAGTCTTTATTACAAAAGGCTTTATCTTTAAATGTTTTTTTCTTTTTTTATATAAAATTGGTGGTAAGGTGAAGCAAATGGTCCACCTAATAATATACAGGGTTATTTGTAACGATCAAGCAACCTCGCAGGACTAGATGGCTAACACCATAAGTAACAACTTTTGTTCTACGACTTTTGATAATTTGTTAGATTTTATTTTCATACAAAAATAAGTATTAATTTAATTTCCCGCTTGAACGTTTATAAGTCTACGCACATCGCAAAGATCGACGCGTCGCGTCGTTCTTTCGTTTATGAATGAAATATAGACCTACAAATATCCCGGACAGTACGACAAAAACTTGTAAAATAATTTTTTGTCATGTATTGAGTTATGTCCGAACTCGTAGAACGTTGAACGTTGTAGGTGTAGAAAATTGTTGCTTATGATGTTAGCTATCTAGTCCTGCGAGGGTGCTGGGTCGTTATAAAAAACCCTGCATAGTAAGTGATCGCCTTCTGCCTGTAATGTCATGTCATGGCTGACTCATACTTCAAAACGGAACACAAATTAAATACTTGCTTGCTAAATTGAATCTTAATAGTTCCGAGGCATAAAGGTCAATAATTATCTCCTTACCGCAACACTAAGGCTACGATATTGACATCCAATTGAAACGTCGCACTTAAAACAGACGATTTTTTTTTTGTTTTATTTGAATATTTATTAATTAATTCTTCATATTTATATAATATTCATGATACTTCATCCAATTTTATATTTTTAACGTAAAAACAAATATATAATAATCGTTAAGCCGGCGGATAACGTGGACGAGGTTTATGAACATTGATTGCACTAAAATGTTAAATAATAATTAAACAACATAAACCAACTCGTGTTATTCCACGAAACAGGCTGTTACGGTAAATACACTATAATACACGAACTAATGTTATTTGATATTGCTATATCAAATAATGATTAAAGGATTATCAAATAAGCATTCGCAAATATGTAAATTTATCACCGATACTTAGATACTATTAAGTATCAGTGAGCTAGAACATGTGAATGTTAACCGCACCACTGACGATGAAATTTAATACGCCTATTTTGTGTTTATAATTCATCACATGCTCGGTTTCTGATGACCTTTCGATTTTTTTTGTACTAATATTATTTACTGATTGTATTTTTAAAGACCTTTTATTATTAATGTGTTATTTAAGGTGCTGTTATAAGTATTTGTTTCCTGCATTTAAATAAATAAATAAATAAAATATATATCCGCCAAACCGCATTAGGGCAGCGTTGTGAAATGTCCACCAAGTCTTCTCCTTAAGGGGGCAAACTGTTGATTTCAATTAAAAACTATAAGTAACCTTGCGTTTCGAGATAGTTATTTTTAAATATAAAAATAAATTTTATGAAACAAATAGTATTGCGCTAAGCAATCTCTCTATCTATACTTTGATAACCATTTACTAACATCACCTTTTTTTGTATGTGTTCTTGAAATGAACGAATGAACTTTCAACCGTTAAGAATGATAACAATATTTTCCAAATTTAAATTTCTGAACTATTTGAGAACACGATTGTGGAGTTTCATATCTGAAATTTTTTATATAGACTTTTCTAGAAATTACTACATTTTTTATTAATCTACGTATACTATGCAACGTGATAAAAATAATCACATATATATCGACAGAGCTTATTTGTGTCATATATAATGCGGATATAAAGCATGTTCAACTTTAGTTAGCTTGCACGAGGAGCTCCCGACAGTATGAATGAAGTTTGTTTGCGATTTGTTAGTGAATTTTACGCTCGGCCGCCAACACAGTCGAGATAGATACACTTATTGAGTAAAAGATATCTGCTATGTATTATTCAATTTATTTCAACAAATATATACACTGTGTCACATTGCTGTTCATTTGCTGCTTTCATTTTTCAATGATCATTTTCGATTGAGATAGTTAATTAACGTGTAGATTTTATTTAAAAGACAAATTATTTTCTGTAACTGCTTCAGGCTTAAGAAATAAAAGTTCTTCATGAAAACTGTATGTCGAAAAAATGTGAGCATGGCCACAGTTGAAATTAATCAATCATTCAAAAAAGTTTCTACAAGTTGGTCCTTTTGGTTTAAACGCGTGAATCTTTAGGCAAGCACAACTGAATTTTGTTTTCACCTCGTGCTCGATGAAGGAAAGCATCGTGATGAAATCTACATATGTCTAACATTGTTGAAATTCTGCCACATAATCCATCCACCCACATTGGAGCAGCGGGGAAGAAAGAAATTCAAATCTTCTCGTCAAAAAAGAGAAGCCGTAGCCCACGAGTGGTACAATTACGGGTGGTTACTTTACTATAAACATTTTCAACATATTATTCATAATTGGGGCAATAAGGAATATTTTGTTGAGCATTAACCTTAGCGAAAAATTAATTGCGAATTTGAATTGGAATGGGACTAATCGTGGTGAAACCAGTCTCCTTAATCCATACAACAGCGTTGTTAAAAAAAAATACGTGCATTAATTTAAAATCGCCATTTTGTGGATGGGCAGAAAGGTAAAGTAATTAATTAATTTTATTAGCGCGTCTTGTGATTTGATGAATGTGTTCAAATGGGTAATTTGTATTTATAAGAGTAATAAACTCACTCAGAGTTATTTACATACATTTTTATGATTTCCTGTTTTATTTTTTAAAAGACCAACTCGAGGTTTTTTTAAATTAAATTATTAGATCATCGTTATTTTATTTAATAAAAAAAAGGTTTGTTAAGTAACTCTATTTATAAGTCACATAAGTAAACGTTCTCATACAACAAAACAAAGTAACATTTCAATAAGGTTATTTTAAGTCCATAGTTCTGTTTAATTAAGAGGAACATATTTAATTTGTATACGAAGCCGATTCCAACAAAGAACCCAGTGGGAATGTTGTTACGTGGTAACTCGGGAAGAACAATAAGAGATAAGACAGGACAAGTTTCCTCGTAAACCCTTTACCGCACGCAGTGTTACTCGACACAAAAGATTTTGAGAGGTTGCTTGAAAATATAGAACAAGTACAGTACTATAGAACTTTTTTGGTTTTACGTGAAACTTTTTTTTAAATCACTAGCATTTTCTAATCTGCACTTGTATGAAATATAATTATATATATCCTATCTTTGTTTTGTATTTATCTATTTATTTTTTTATTTGTAAAGAGTTTACACTTTAAAATGTATTGGCTTTTTAAAATATTAAACAAATTAACAAAAGTCGTACCTATACATATTTTTTGTTTTAGCCTACTGGTAAATAACACTTTAAGAGTATATTTTCTAACATCGTACAATCAACTTAGGACCAGCAAGGCCACGCCCTAGAGATCCATGTCCGAAGATATACCGATCCCTCGAGAACCACCCACGGATAGAATTTGTTTCATCGCTGTTTGAAAATATCTTGGAACGCTACAACGGAGGTACCAATATTTAATATATTAAATTAAGCTTTGTTTCTTACTAAATTTCAAAGGGATTCAATATGATAATACAAATTGATTGCATTGTTTCAGAATAAAAAGTACCCTTTTTTATAAAATATCCCTTTTGAAAGAAAGGTCCTGAAGGTAGTGGCTGGAACTGGGTGTAAGGATAACTGAGTTCTTTAGTATACGTTGGGAGAGGGCTATGTCCAGCAGTGGATTGATATTGTGGTAAGCAAACATGATGGAACTCGCAGATGAGAATCTTACGCCATGCTTTCTTGAAGTATATCGACCATATATATTTATTTATTTTTATTTATTCTTTATTGCACACACGACGAAAACATAACAAATACAAAGAACAAAAGACGAAAACATAACAAATATAAATGTTTGATACATGTACTCGTATATGTAGTAGAATTACGCACAGGTTTCCTCACGATGTTTTCCTACACCGCACACGACATGAATCATAAACACTAACCGGCTAAGATTCCGTTCTAACAACCAGGCTCATTATAAATGTGCTTAATTAAATTTTATATAGAAAATTTGTATGATGAGATATATTATAACAAAAAGGTTAATACCGTCGTCATAGGCTGAATGTCGCAAGTAATATAAACATTTCAACTATAATATACGTCAGATTAATTATATTAATTTATAATAAAAAAATTAAACTTACCCAAGAAACTCAGCAGTAAATATGTACACAGCTTCATTTTCCCAAAGTTCCTGTAATGAAAAACACGTGTTAATTATTAGTTTTAAACTTGATCGAGGTTTCGCAGCCATATGTACGTAGTATGAAAAAAAGTAGATGTTTTAATTAATATTATAATAATATAATGTATGTTGAATATCGAAAATGAGTTTATTATTTATCTTTGTGTCGTCATCAGTTCCTTATTAATTTAATAATGTAAGGCACACGAGCAACTAGACCAATAGACGATAAGAGTTCAGTTCGCTTATAAGATAAGATGCTGTATCCCTTGTACCTATAATCAAACAATTAGAATATATTAGTCACTTCGTAAGCTGGAACAGAGCAAAGCAGGCAATACTCGATATCCACCCAATTGCCTGCTCAGAGCCCTACAATCAGGTATAAGAGTATCCTGTTTATGTATTACGATTATAATATAACAGAATATCTGACAAAACATGTATACATTAAAAATTTCTGTCGATTATAACTGTAAGATCTCTAGCGAATTGATATAGGGTCGAACTTATGATATTCGTTTTAGTAGAATCCGTCTAAAGTGAAAGAGTCGTCAAATGTCTAGAACAACAGAACTTAACATGTACTTTCAATTTTCTCAGACCGATTTTAATCTAAGACATCATAACTAAAATAATCATCATCACTTTATGTAAACGTCGTCAAATAAAGTGAGCCCTCTTTCGGTAATACTCGATCTTTACCCATGAGGCTTCTCGAATCAATTATCCTCGTATAATTTCTAGCACAAACTTTATTCAAGTGAGCTTTTACAAGAATTTTGAACTGTCATTTTAAGATATTAATTAAAACTAAATTTATCACCGGGTTCGAACGTATATTTTTTTGAGAAAAACCGTCAGTAATTGCTCCTGTACACGGATTATGATTCTCAATTCAATTTCATTTCAAAATATAATCCTATTTATATATATCAATCTTATTTATAATAAATACCTTATTATCAAATAATATGTTTCGTCTCTTGCTATTTTCTTTAAACTTAATAATAAATGCCAATTGTAAAAACATCTGTCTCTGATTCTATGAAAATAATTAATGTATGATTACAAATCATATTTAGCTTCAAAATTATAAATAGCTCGAAAATCTGTATTATCATAAAAAAAATTAAGCGTCTGTTAAATTTGCGTAAAGTGATAGCCTAAAATATCTCCTCTCTTCTTGAATAGAAGGCTTGGAACTTTCCAATGCAATGTAAAGTAACCGACATAGCCCGAAGAATTGCTAAATTGAAGTGGCAGTGGGCGGGGCACATCGCTCGCAGAACTGACGGCCGCTGGGGCAGAAAGGTTCTCGAGTGGCGACCACGAAACGGAAGACGCAGCGTGGGCAGGCCCCCTACAAGGTGGACCGACGATATAGCCAGAGCCGTGGGAAGCCATTGGATGCGGGCAACGCAAGACCGGCCAAAATGAAAATCCTTGGGGAGGCCTTTGTCCAGCAGTGGACGTCTTTTGGCTGACATGATGGTGATGATGATTATAATGGAGAAGTCCATAACATAACAATTGTTTTTCATTGTCTTGGTTGTATTTAATCAAATATCTTTATTTGTATTATTTTTAAAATAAAAACAAAGTCGCTCAACCATTGATACCAACAGTGCTATTCTACAAGAACTCACTCGCGAAATGTTGACACCTGATTTACATCTTGAAATTTTATAATTATCACACATGTCACATATCACTATCTGATATTTCACGACCGATTTCTGCGGCGAGTCTCGAGTTTAAAATAATGCAACAAAACTAACATTATAATTGTTGTTAGATTTACACGATAACCGAGCTATGAAGTCAATTTTTGATTATTTTTTATTATAAGTTTTACAGCTGCAATAAAACAGTGCGCCTGGCTTGATCGTAAATCGACTTTATTGGATTGATCAAATTTATATAGAGATTTGAAATTGTTCTTTATTTATATAATAAAGCGTAACTATTAATTATTTGTTGCTTTTATTTAAAACGTTAAGATCATTTAAATAGGATAAATTGACACCGATTTTTTTTCTTTTTGAGAATTTCCCTACGCCGAAAGACTGTGACTATGTTTTTGTTAAAAGTTTGATTTATGTTAATTAATAATTTCAAAAGTGCTTAAATTTTGTAACATTTTTTTCTTCTAATCAACGTCTCAACCATTATCCTAATTAGTCATGTTTACTCTTAGTAAACTTTGTATTACCGACCTACGCATAATTTTTCAAATAAAAGATTTCTACCTAGGCTTGAGTGGAAGTATTTCTTATTAGTAGAGACATAGATACCAGTTTTATTTGTAAAATTAAATGAAATGTCAAAATAAACTTATATGAGAGGAACCGGTGAGATACTCAATAGTTATTCTTTCCATCAATGAAACCACAGACGTATGTTATTTAAATGCATTTTATATAAGGTCCTCCAGACCGATTTCGGCCACGGCGGCCAATCTCAAGAGAGATTAGCCAACTGCGCAGGAGATATTATAGTGTACAAGTATGTGCGCAAACACAGGTGCACTCTCTTTTCCTTAGCTCTCATAATCCGATGGGACGGCAATCCGACACGACCGGAAAGAGTTCAGGCGCAGGACCAACGGCTTAACGTACTTTCCGAGGCACGGGAGTGTACACACTTCCAACTTCCAAACTCCGCGCTGCTACTGAGAATTTTCTGACAGAAAAACCCAATAACTATTTATCGGCCCGACCTGGGAATTGAACCCAGGACCACCGGGTCTGCGGCCTTATATCTAGCCACTAGACCAATGAGGTAGTCTATGTCAATGCATTTTAAACTCTCTTTTATCATGTACATAATAAATATATATAGACATTTATTGAGCCTTATTTTTTTATATGACTTAAATTTAGTGAAACACAGGTTACCATTTTATTACAATTATATAAGGTAAAAAGATCTTTATTTGAAAACGTCCAGTAACCTAAACCAACAATAAAATGTCACGAATCTTTTTCATGTTTTAACACTTAAAAGTTCCTGCTGTAAAAAATATTACTTGGTGTTAGGACATTGTGTTAGGCCTGTCTTAGGAGTTACCACACACCAAACAATATTTGGCATTGTGTTCCGGTTTGAAGGGTGAGTGAGCCAGTACAGGCACTAAGGACATACGTTGGCGATTTACGGATTGGTTAATATTTCTTACTTCGCCAATGTAAATAGGCGATGGTGACCACTTACCATCAAGTGGCCCATTTGCTAGTGCTGATCTCATAAATAAAAATCTAGATTATAATTATATTAGTGCAAGCTCTCACATATTATACCGCTAAAAAGCAATACCAGACACAAGTGACATAGCATCTTAGTTACCAAGGATGGTGGCACATTGACCAGTCTGACTACCTACTATATTATACATATTTTATTTATTTATGTAAAGTAACAGCCTGTGAATGTCCCACTGCTGGGCTAATACCTCCTCTCCTTTTTTGAGGAGAAGGTTTGGAGCTTATTCCACCACGCTGCTCCAATGCGGGTCGGTGAAATACACATGTGGCAGAATTTCGGTGAAACTAGACACATTTCGTCACGATGTTTTCCTTCACCGTCAAGCGTGAGATGAATTATAAGCACATGAAAATTCAGTGGTGCTTGCCCGGGTTTGAACCCAAGATTATCGTTTAAGATTCACGCATTTTAATCACTAGGCCATCTCGGTCTAGTAGTTAGTTTATGTATATGTATGGAAATAAAAAATTTATAAGTAATATATTATCCCCATACATAACTTAAGTCTCTAGCGCCAAGTCGTTCTCGGATAGAATCAATATGCCCCGTATTCATTATCATTAATGTTAATTCGTGCGGCGCTGGGGCAGGCGGCACGTGCCTGAAATGACCAGACCATGAATGGCTATTACGGAAACGTTAAATTGAATTTGGAACTGTGTTAATGATACAAATTTAGTATGTATTGTCTTGCTTATTAGATCGATTATAATATAATAATAAAAGTTTTTTTTTATCTTCTTTATATACGTAAGCAAAGGAAAAACATTATAGTACCTAATTCTGTTCGTCAACCGATATTAATTTTTTGTTTGGTAGCTATTGACTAGTTCTAGTGTTATTTATAATAATATTTGGAAAAAAGAGTAGAAATTTTCTAAGCATGTAAATTCCTGTGTCTATGTTTTCCTCAAATTTGTAATAATGATTATGGTCGTAAACAGACCAATAAGCGAACACTAGTTTATAGAATCACATGAATGTTACTTTTTAAAGATTATGTTTGATATTCAATCAATGATCACTCTTTCTTTGTATTATATTAGATAGACAGACAGACAAGTGATGGTAAGTGGTTACCACCGCCAATATATATTGGTATTAAGGTTTAAGATATTTATTTCCTAAAAAAAGAACAAAGTCCACCTGGAAATATCATTAAATATTGTAATTATTAACTAATCCTTTCATCACCATTGCGTCACCAACCTTGATAACTAAGTTGTTGTTCCTTGTAACACTGGAGTTATACTGGCACACTCACCTTTCAAACTGTAACTCAACAGTACTAAGTATTGGTGCTTGGCGGCTAAATATATGATGACCTACCATCAAGTAAAAGTAAGTCGGCACAAAATGTTCTTTTTTTCATGGAAAATATTTTTGCAAAATCCACCCAGTAATAACTAATGTATATAGCCAAGAAGCGTCACAACGTCCGCTGGGTTTTACAATATTTATAATTCAAATATTTGTGTGCAAGGAACTAAGTGCCCCACTTTCAATGCCATTATTGTTAATTTGGGTAGAGAGCACATGTTCACAAAGACCAGGTGATTTGATTTTATGTTACGGTTAAATGAATATGGGAAAATATCAATAGGTCAACATTAGTATTTCATTAATATTGTCATGTGTTTCCAGAATAGCAGAAGGCAGACCCATTTGGTTTTTTTTTTGGTGTTAATGATATCTATTAATATGTTAACATTAAACGCTTTATTTAGTGCAACAAACGAAATGTTGATGGTAAGCTATCCTAAGAGCAAAAGCGTTACCAATTAGAAAGGACAGGCTCAAATGTAAGACTCCTACCTGACACCACATACACCCACTATACACCAGAAATTATTTTTTTATAAGTTGCGGAAGACTGCTACAATGCTAATAGCATTCGATCACAACACACTTATTTTAGGTCAGCGCAGTGGTATAATATGAGATTTCTTTTTGCAAGTTTCTGCCAAGGGCAATGGGCGAAGTTGATAAACTTCCGACTCTAGTGAAAAATTAATTTTGAAGTAGAATTATGTGTTCTATATTTTAAATTTTAGTGAATTTAATGCAAAACAATTACTTAAATATATAATATTAACAGTCGTATCAATATATAACTATAATTAAATAACGTATTTATTTTGTATTGATATAAAGTTATATGATACCTTTGAAACTCAATTAAAAACAAACTGTTTGTAAGCCTAAGCCATAAAAATAATATTTACACATGCAAAATTCACGGAAATTTTAGAATTTAGAAATTCATACTCAGTTAAGTTAGTTAGCTAACAGGCTAAAACATGGAAACTGTTTTCCTTCTAACATATTGATTCTTGAAGCTCAATAGAGTACCCATTCTGTAGACTATTTTGAGATTACGAAGTTGGAACACAGGTGCAAATTCGACTCTCTTGCGTTTGAAACATTGGGGTTACTACCCTCGTGAAAAGTAGGTCAGCACGACAGAGATACGGTTTTAAGACAAAGATTTATTAAGTTCAGATTCTACATTCTTTACCTGTAAGGTAAGCTTTCTATCTTAAATTAGTTTGTCAGAGAAGTTTCGTATGGCCTAGAATACACTATAAGTATGTAAAGTATAGGTTTGCGAGAGAAATAAATGTTTGTTCATTAATATAATTAAACGATTTTGATATATATCATTGGGCGTATTGGATAAATTTTATTGAAATAGATTTTGAAAAAAACATATTTCATTGAAATGTTACCAAATATTTATACAGCGTGTAACAAAATTCGTGTCCGACCCGTGAAGTGGTTATTAGGTATCGTATGTCGGTTCTATTTATGTAATAATTTTTAAAATACTAAGCAAAAAAATTACTGTATTTATTAATATTGAACTATACAGGTTCAATATTAATAAATACAGTAAGTAAAATAGTTTTATATAACAAGTACTAGTCGTTATCTGTGGTTTCGAAAAGTTATTTTGAATTTTTATTTTACATTTATTTGGGAAACAAGCAGTTCATTCATTCTTAAAACTATAATATTAACATTACCACACATACACGTCAAATTTCCGCTTATATCTAAAAACATAATGAGAGTAGAAAATATAACTTGATAAAAATAAAAAATCATGAGAGCAAGGGAAATATAAAAATTAAGGATCTAGGTTTTAATAGGCTCTAATACAAAATTCCTAAAGATGGCAATTGATTCCGTAAAGATCTATCATGGAAAATTTAGTGTTATATTTAAAGGAATGTAGGAATAGGAATGTAGTTTTGAGATACATATATGTTATAAAATTAATTTAATTTACTAATAGCATTGATTTATACATCTCAAGAGTGTCACTCAAGTGTCGAATTCACCCCATTCTCACTTGGGAGTTTATTTCCGTAGTCAATTCTCATTGGATGCCAAATATGAACACGCCAAATCAACATTAATTTGATTTACACGTAATATAGTCTAACTAGTGATTAATGCTTTCATTGTAGGAGAAATTGACTTAAAAGTACAATTTTTACACAAAAAGTATCAAAGTTTATGAGATTAGAAAATAGAAGGTTCGAAATTTGAAAAAAATATATGTATGTGTATAGGTTTGATATTGATGAATGATGTATTTTATAACGGGTAAAAAGTTCTGCACAAACTTTTTAGGTCAACATAAAAACTTTTTGGTACCGGTTTTTAGGTATACGTAAAAGTAGAGTTTGTTTCACATACTTGTATCCACTAGAAATGTTTTTGAATGCTTAAAAAAATAACATGTGAGAAACTGAACAACCGAACTGAATTCCAACAAAAACTCTAACATAGAACGGAAAAGATAAATGGTTGACGTAAAAAAATTACTTACGCTGTTTTTATGATTCTCTATTCGAATAAACGAGACTTTTACGATCGGGAACTTATTGAAGCTTAGAATACTTGTTAAAAAAATTAACTATGTACATTTAGGACTTTGTACGTATATTCCCTATTTTTGAAGCAATCGTAGGGGACTGGTGGATATCCCAAAGTTGGTAATACAGGCCAAGCCTCAGCCAATGTTTGCGTAGGCAGAACTGAAATAAGAGGAGGGAAACCAGAGTTTCAGCAGCATAATACAATAAGACATTTTAGCTATTAAAATAATTAAATAAATTACTTGAAACATGTATTAAATTATTTTATTTTTTCAAGGACTCGACTCTTGCTATTCGGGGCCTGCGTAGGCAAATTGATAAAATGTATGTGCTACAGTCTACATATTGACCAATCGAACTGATAGAAGCCTTTGGTTTGTGCCCATGCCTACGTTGGCATGTTCGGCCAGCTAGACGATGCATGGTGAGCAATGACGAGGCAACTACGTGACTTTAAGTTGGCCTTCACTCAACGAGCTACGACCAACATGTATACATTATGGAGCAGACACGTCACTGCAGCAGCAAGCTACCCAGTAGATAAAGTACTTAAAATAAAGATAAAAATAAACTGTATCATTTTGTGATAAAATGTTCTTAATTTTGTTTTAATTCTGAATAAACATCTTTCATAAGAAAAAAGATACCTAAATAGCTATAGCTTTCATCTGTCAATATAAATTAAAACGAAGTTGTAGCTATTATCGATACGGATACCATAGAAATGATGGAAATATATTTCAATACGTATCTATAATAATATTACAAATGCAAAACTCTGTCTGTTACGCTTTTACGGCTAAACTAGTGAACTGACGTTGATAAAATTTGTTATGAAAATTCCTTGAACCTCGAGGAAGGATGTATGTATAAGTTACTTCTTTATACCTAAAACTGATTCGTCCTCGTAAAACTCGGGCGAAGCCGTGAGCAAACACATTTTAAGGAGAGAGACACATATTCGTAGCTATTATCGGTGAGATGATAGAAATGATAATAATTGAACATATTTCTCTGACAACTGTCGAAATAGACTGCACATTAATCTTCGCAATGATTTACAGCGCAGTGATATAACGTCTTCAGTTGAAGATTTACGGGGCTTATTGTGATCATTTATACTATGACTGATTCTAAAAGTATTTTTGGAGATATTGGGTATTACGGTGGTTAAATTTTTTATGCATTCAAGTAAGAATGTTAAACCGCGTATGTTTTTTTTTTAATAGTATGCGAAACTATTTTTGATATTCCTTAATTTAAAAGTAGATAAAGTAAGTGATAATGTCCTATGGCTATGCTAATGAAAATTGAAGGATTTGGAGCTTATTCCACCACGCTACTCCAATACACATGTATCAGAATTTTGTCCAACAAATACAGGTTTCCTAACAAGAGATGAATTGAGAACAAGAGATGAAATATTAGAAGATAATAATGGAAATGGAATGAAAACTTTTTATTGAAACGTCATTCAAAATCAAATTAGTGAATAAACTATCAAAATTTTTTACTCAGAAATATTGAAAATAGAACACACAAATAAAAAAAACATCTATTTTTATTAACTAGACTAATGCAAATTTTCGTGAAAAAAGCGGTACCTATTAAAAAATAAAAAATGCATTCATAATTTAAATTGAATACATGAATGCGTGTTTCTGGTATGAATAAAACAAAATTACATTAATAGTGGAATAAAGTTAAGAAGGCACACAGGTGTAGCGGTAACTTTATATCGCGTAAACGACGAGTTATAAACGACCCTGTCTCGTAAGTAGGTCAAAACGATAGGGAATCATATTTATGACAAAGACTTACAATATAATTTATACTACTAAGATTTAAACCCCTCTATAAAAGAGTAGCTATTCACCACGACTTTTCACGGAATTTTCCTTTTCTTAATAAAATTGGTATTGTTGTAGTTTTCTATGCAATTTTAATGCTTAGGATGGAATCACACTTGATAATAACGCTAATTTACAAGTATATAAAAAAAATAAACGGTGAAGAAATTATAAATTTGAATTTCGAACTCCAACTCAAATGTTTTAATTTACTTAAGAAATTAAATTATTTTACTTTAGGAACAAATTTCTTATTGGTCTTATATGCGTACACATCCGCTCATCCGATTGAGTTGAAATTTTGTAGTTGTTGTTGATACTTGTGTGAAGGCTTCCAGCATAGTACCAATAAACAAACAATAGAGGACACGTGAATCTTATCTGATATTTGATAATACAAAATGTAAAGCGACATTAGTTAGTATATTATAATTTTGAACGTATTATCCATAAACGCTGTATGTTCTTACTCTTCGTATCCGAGTTATAACTTAGTTAATTACTTATTAATTAATTATTACTCGTAACAACATAACTAAAAAAAATTACTGCTAAATGAACCGTAATGTTCATAATAACATTAGTTAATATACATATATTGTCGAAATTCAGTTCACGGAATGTGTTTCTTGTTTCTGGAAGACACTACCCATCATTATGAACGATAATAGGAATTTTCTTTCTGGAAAATGTCGAAATGCGAGCATTTCTCGCAATATATAGCAACGAAGTATATTATATATACTGTGGTGTCGTATGCCGTCACGGCTTCCGCGCCGAGCCAATAGATATTTCACATAAAAAGTAAAATAACTTAAGAAATTTTGGCCTCGTACTATGTTTTTAAAATGTAAACCAATTTATGGAAGAAATTTGCTTATTTGCTTATGATAAATACTTGTCTACCTATTCATACATGTCATACAGGACGGTGCTGTTATATGTATCTTTATGATCTAAGCTGTTGTTGTCTTGTGGTTTTATGACCGATCTTCCTGTGTAATATGTAATTACCCGCTATTACATATTATTTGTTGCCATTTCTAAAAATATAAATTAAATAAATTCATAAATATAAATTTCTATTTAGAAAAATAAGTAGTTTGGTAGCACTTATTATTTTGTTTTTTATATGACAACAATTTTGAAATAGATAATAATACCTTTTATTCTTCATTACTGTTGTGGTTAAAGAATTTATTTCTCATAAGAACTTTACATACTTATAATGAGCTTAAAACTAATATTATATAATTAAAAAAAACGCTTCTTTTTGTTTCTGAAGTAAACATTATCTTTTAATTTACCAAAATATTGACTTGTTTTAATTCAAATAAGTTATTCCACTACGCTGGTAAAATTCGTGTTGGTGGATTAAAGTAATAGACGTTGAGTATACATATATATATATGTATCATATTAAACAATGACCGTCAGATAGATAACTTCTGATACAGTGGACGGACAAACTTAACCATATAAAGAAATAAATTATTATTTATTTAAATTCCCGATTTAAGTAATAATATTTCATTGAATTGTGGTAGTTTATGGCTTTCATATTTTCATTGCCTAATTAGTCATTATAGTACTAAAGTCATCATAATCGGCGTGACCACGAATGCGATTCTGTCGAAATATCGGTAAAATAATAAAGTTGTGATCACGATTGAAATTGTATTAATAAATGATTAAATATGCGAATATAAACAGTGCATTCAAATTTATTTTTATTAATCTATACATATAATAAATCTGTAACTGGTCGATGTCTGTACATGGAAGATAAATGAGTAAAACTTTTATCGGGGGTCTTTATAAACACAATAGAACCCAAAACAATGTTTAATAAATTTTTTGTCTGTTTGTCTGTTTGTCTGTTTGTCTGTGCGTTTGTGCACGCTAATCTTAAAAACGGCTTAACGGATTTGAGTGCGGTTTTCACTAATATATTGTGGCTAACTTCACTTAACATTTAGTGTTTGTTTTATTTCAATCGGTTCATAAATAATAAAGTTATGTCAATTTAAAGACACACGTAGAACTTTTATTAAAAAATGGTTATGGCCAAACTGAAAAGAGATTAAATATTACATGTAATTTACACTTTTGCTTATGATTTATCCTATATTTTGTCCTATAATTTTTAATCTCTTTATTAATTTATTATAAGTTTAGTATCCCTACTAAAAATCAGTAAATTATTATCTGTAGGAAAAGTACGCGAACCTGTTAGTTGTCAAAATCAAAAAGTTTTGTTAACAATTTCGTGTTTTCAGTAGCTTCGTGTGTTGTTTTTGCATAAAAACTAATATTGCATATATATTGTGTGTATCTTTATGATCTCATCTTATATCTTTCATAACAGTACGCTTTAAGACTGCGTGTGAGCAAGTCAGTTAACTCAGTGACAATAATTAATACGTAATTAGTATATAGGTGTATAAACAAAGCCTAAAAAACAACTATAACAATAATACATGGTTTTAGAAGTGCTTGCTTTAAACATAAACGGTATATCACTTCTTAAAACTTTAAATAGGTATAATTTTTTCGTAAATTCGTTTTTCCTGTCAAAAGTTTTAAAACGGCAGATAAAAATTCAAAGGTTTTACCTACCGAAGTTTTTTCTAAACAACGAAATAAATAACAATTTAACGCGGAAAAAATGGCAACCATATTTTGAACTATATTTATTAGCCTCTGGATATATATAAGGAGTATTAGCCACTGGTTATGTATAAGAAGTGTAAATAGAGAAAAATAGCAATTTTGTTCAACATTAAAATAACAGAAATTACTTTAGAAGACCTCATTAATAAATGTAACAAGTATTTCGAACCGAGGAAAAATTTAACTATGGCCTGACATGTATTTTTTATGAGAAAACAAAGCAAACACGAAAATATAACCAACTTTATTACGAGTCTAGAAAATTACAGTTTGAAATGCGATTTCGTTGAATTAATAGTCATTGGTCAGTGATAAATTTACAGCGAATATGTGTTAGAGTAGCTCGCCAAACATCAAAGATTATTACAACGGTCTGATCTGTCACTAAAGAAAGCTATAGAGATAGCTAAAATAGTAGTGATCGAACAACAAAATACGGAGCACATAAATAAAAGCACTGAGACGTCGTCATCACCGTCATCATCTAATGAATATCAAGTGATGAAGGGGGAGTAAAAGGGTTAAACAACACACAGTACAGAATAGAGAAGATGTGCATATTCCTATGAAGTCAGACGGGCAACTAATTAAGAAGAGAACAAAATTGTGAAACGTGGTTATATTTGCCTCATCCCAATATAAACCGAATAAAAGTATTTTGTAATCTCTCAGCTTAATTCAATTGGTCTTTGGCTACATCAAGCTTGCGACAGCATAATCATTAATAGGAAGAAGTAGATCTGTGCGAGCATATAATATATAATTAAGTGTACTCAGATATTGACATTATATATTTAAAAAAAAATCACTGCAAAAATAACATAAATAAGTTAAAAATGATAATGTATTAAATGTATTAATTTATATAAAATGAATGTACCAACCCATCTTAATATTCAATATTTAAGTTTGTTATAAATTTTGTACTGTAGTCATATTCTTGCTTGCCTTTTAATTGTATTTGGTTAAAAAATATATAAATAATATATATATCATTTATTTATTGCATTTTACTTACTCAATGTAATAATGCTTAAGCTATGTGATTTCATTTATATATTTTTTTTGTTAAATTTGTGTTTTCATTAAGTAATTAATTATATTTGATTATAAAAAAATATATATCTTACTACACCTTTACTGATTATGATGGTTTAGCTGTTTGATTTTATATATGTTTTGATTATTTTAATGATTGTGTAATTATTGTTGGTGGAAACTTAGCTAATGTATGTATATATTTATATATATATATGCTATAAGTGTCATCTCATTTTTAACACTTAACCTACCAGAGCGGTCAAATAACTGCTTTTGAAACTTTAATTAAAATTGTTATATAGCTGCTTTTGTTTGTATATTATATATTTTTTCTACATAAAATGGCCGCTTAAGCAGCTTATTCAGATGTGTGTCAAGTTCAATGGAAAACATTTGTTTTAATTCCCTTTTTTTGTTTAATTAAATTAGTAGCCTTGGTTAAGTCTGATTTTATTTAGTCTCTGACAGAAGAAACTTCCTTTACTTTATACTTTATATTGTACACATAAAATAACATAAATCTATAACAAAAACGAATTAATTAATTAATTATCCATACATATAAATAAAATTGAAGTTTCTGTCTGTTATTTCAAAATAACTGCCTGTTTTAAAGGTTATATGGCTATTTACGATTTACCAAAACCAAAGCAATCATTTTTTTAATTTTTTTACTGTCTGCATCTTTTAATCGTCTAAAAATTGAAAAAACCGAATTATTATAAGAACTATTTCAAGATTCCGTTTAGCCTTTATTTCATCAAAATTAGTTAAGTCTATCAAAAGTTATAAAAATACGTATTTTTGTTGATATCTATTCACATAATATTATTACTCTTCCTAACTGATTCATTAACGCAGAGCCTAAACTGCGGGGGTTAGAAACTTGAAATTTTGGCAGTTGATACATTTTATAACACCAACTAAGGTAGGATTTTTGGAAATTCTACCCCTAAAGAGTTGAACGATTGTTTAGAAACCAGTCATTTTTAAAGTTAGAAGCATGAAATTTAATGAACAAGCTTAAAAATAAATAAAAATGTATTTCAGCGTTTTTGAAAATCTAAATCTGAGAGGGTAAAAAAGGGGTTGAAAGTTTGTATGGGGATTCCGTCACTTTGGTGTAAGAAGAATGATATTTAGTATTAAAGCTATGCATACGTATTTCGTCGTTTTTAGAAATTTAACTCCAAACGGGAGAAACGGGGTAAAAGCATTAGTATAAAAATTTAAAAAAATAGAAATTTTGAGTTTTTTGATTGAATTAATAAACATGAATTTCAAAGTTTTTAGAAACTTTTATTTTTGTTTGGAAGAGTTGGGTGCAAATAATGAAATTCAAAATACGCAATATCTTATATCAAAATCTCTTAGGGAGAAATATACGAACTTCACTATGTTGGTGATGTTTGGATAAAAAAAAACATATTCCATTATTGCCATATGTACCACTTAATTGGTATTCCCTAAGCTTATATTATTATAAAGTTTCATTAAAATCCATTCAGTAGTTTATGCGTGAAAGAGTAACAAACGTCCATACATCCATACAAACTTTCGAGTTTATTATATTAGTAAAAAGTAGGATTATTATATGCCCTATACTGAACACACATACACTATACTGGATGGGCGAATAAATCGATTGGTAAATGTTTATATCTTATTGATTAAAAAATGATAAAATCCTTATTTTACCCGTACGAAGTCGGGACGGGCAGCTAATTACTCGCTGATAACGTATCTTTCTGTAGGTAAAAAAGGTTTTTAAAAACAGTACAGCAGTTTTTTAGTTTATTCGCTACAAACAAACATACAAAAAATCTATTTTTACTTATTTATAATATTAGTATAGATAACGACCACGCGCGAGCGAAGCTGCGGGCAACAGCTAGTAGTTAATATAATTTCATTGGACTGATTTGTTTTGCATATTATATTTCTAAAGTATTTATTTGGTAAAATTTATCTTAAATTAGAGAATCCAGTAAATTATAAAACAACGTTTATTAGCAATGTCTGGAATGGAATTTAATCTCATGACTGTTTGAAATGTTACACATTTATGTACGTATTCGTATTACGGTACTAAAAGTGTATTTACATTTCAGGCCAACGTTAAATGTAATGTATAAATTTGCTTAGTGTAGTGTTTTCGAATTTATTGAGTTATGCAAAACTGAGGTCTGCTGCGCCGCGAATATGGGATTTCAATTAGATAAACAACGCAAACATAAAACACAGTATACCTAGAACTAATCAGCCCAAAAACATATTAGATTTAATATGAGTTTCCTTCGTAAAATGTGGTTTAAAATTTTTGTTTCGCGTGTGTATGAACGTAATAATACTCTTTATTTCGGATCGATAATAAATAACTACAATATAAAAAAATAATAGATGGTACAGAAGCCCTTCGGTAAAGAATGATTCTCCTCAGGCAACCGTAGGACAGAGAAAATGTTCTAGTGATGACATGGGTGCATAAGTTTTTCAAGAAACGACCTCAAAAGAAATGTATACAATATGTACATCTGTATACATATGTACATTACTGTGTATGGTAATGGTGAAACAGTTGTACAAATCCCTGTGACTATATCTTATTATTGACAAGAATTTATATAATCTAATTCAAATCAATTTCATCTTAAGTGAAATAATAAGGAAAACCTAATAAGTTTTCAGAAGGTTAAAAAAAAGACGTAGAGGAAGGCAGCAGAAAAGATGGGAAGACGACCTGCCAAAAGGCTGGAGAAGGATAGCAATGGATAGGCAAAGGTGGAGGGAACTTGAGGAAGCCTATGTCGCAAGACAGCCTGACCTGGTAACTGATAATAAACGTATAATATAGTTAGTATAATTTTATGTTTTTATTTTATTTTATTGTATTACAAATTGTGCAAAGGTCAGAGTAAATAAAGGCTATTTTTATTTTTATTTATTTTATTTAATAAGTTTTCATCAATTTCAGTTCAGTCGTTTTAGAAATTTGATAAGGGTAGTGTGTTACAAACTTATGTAAGTAATGTAAGATTTATATCATTCCTTTCTTTGGTCTAGGTTTGTTGGGTCACGTCTACAATTATTCAACAATTACTAAAAAAAAAAATACAATACATATTTAAAAAAAGAACGCTCTTGCTCGGTATTATACGGATACTTTTCAAAATAAACAATGTTCTACATTTATACATAGCAGCAAGTTATGTATTGAAAACACTTCTCGGAGTGCTCTCAAAATATGCATTTTGTACATTAATCTTTGTTATGACTAACAGCGCGCAGATACACCGTCTTTTGTCTGAAGCCATCTAAAAGATTTATTTGTCCTCTGAATTTACTATTCATATTGAATACATTATATCCTTCTATTTACGACACGCTATATACTGTTTCAGTAATTCTGATTTGTTGTAGTAGTACTTTTATCGATTTATTTGTAACCTGCTTACTCACGTATTTCTTTCAATGTGCTATCCCAACTTATCCGAAGTTCGTTTGATTACAACTGCACCACTTGGATTATTGGAAAATCTTGTACCGGCTTTATTTAATGATTTTACTTGTCATAAGTTTGTATACAAAGTTTACAGATGTGAGAGAGCTGTCATTTGCACTGACTGCGTACAAATGTTGGACGCTTGCAACTTGTTCGGTTATTCAAACGGTTAACTTTCCTCATATAATATATGTTATGACACTTAATTGTTTTTGATTATTTAATAAAGGTTATTAATAGGATTATTTAATAGGATTATTTAATAATCAAATAGTTTTATAAAAGAATTTAGAAAAAAGATATTTACAAAGGAAAACTACTTCTTACAACAATATTTTATACAATTTGAACGTATCCGATCTATATGAATCACATTCTGTAGTTAACAATACAATACACTTAATTGGTTTCGTTGTAATACATTATTGTTAAATATAATAGTTATTTTTATCTTGCGATTCAAAGGGGAATAGCATTCTTGCCACCATTCCACGCGGTCACGATTTGGACAGTAACTATTTTTAATTTTAATTTTTATATATGAGGCTTTATAATAAAAAAAATATATAAAAACAATTAACTTGGCAACTTACATTAACTTGTCCTTACTCTATGGTCTAGCCGCTTATTTTACGTTCTATCTTAATAAATGTTATCAAAGCACATACAACACACATTTTTGAATATAGACGATATTTATAAATAATAATATTCTCCTTAAAACATTTTCATGAAGAAATTTCTTAAATATACTTAAATTTATATTTACATGCACTTATTTAACTCAATACAAGTAAATTTAATTCTCTTTGAAATCCATTTCATGATAAATTAATTAAAACTTAACTATTTTACCTATATTTGTCCTGGCATTAGTATCATTGAAGTCGAAAATTATGTGAATTCCGCTCATGCAACGACCTGACCTTAGGCAGGTCATGAATATGTAAGTGTCTATTTCAGCTTAGCCTTGCTCCAATGCATGTGAGTGGAAGCGCATTGTCTTCCATATTTCCTAAAATTATTATTTTATGGCTCAAATCTACTAACATTTTCTTTTGAAATGTGTAGAGGTCATCCTTAACGTCCAAATTATTTACATACATATATTCATTTGTTAAGGTGCATGGAGAATATTATATATTTTAATTTTGTAAAAGTATTAAGCGTCCATCATATTAACATAATGCAAATACTACTACTAAGCTTAATTATAAGGTAGGTTATAACAAAGAAAAAATCAAGACAAGTTATAAAGAGAAAAATTATTTACTTTATAAACTATTTAATAATATTTTTTAAATTTATTATTTTTAATAACAATTTTATTAAAAAAATTTAGTTGATATACAACTAACAACTTCGTAAAGGTTTCCTTCGCCTAATTAAGTATCAAAAATCTTTAATGAAAAAAAAGTATAACGTAACGGAATAAAATTTAAAAAAACTCCTACGTAATCCCTCAACCCGTATTTTCTGTGCAAAGGATTGTCTTATTAACCTAACCTACATTTCTAAATTGCAATTCTAAATACGTTCTGCAATGTAAAATAGCGGTGAATGTGATCTTGTTTTGCTAATTTGAAGCATGCTTTTTTTATAATCGTTCTATATTCAAATTTATAAATAACATTCCATTTTATGTATATCCATAAAATAACGTAAAGAAAAATAATCAATCCACATATTTTTATGTAGTGATAGACACAGGTGAATATTAACGCGAAGTGAAGGAAAACAATGTATTTCTGGCGCATGTGTCGCGCAGTGGAGCAGCGTGGTGGAATATTTTCGAAAAGAGGCGACCCCCTTTTTCTTAAGAGGAGATCAGGTGGTTACTTAATGAACAGTATAACAATGAAAATAATATTCAATACTTATCATAATAAAATCTAAAACCAGCTTTTAATTAAATTGACCATTTATCTTATATCTTAAACAATGTTTTCTCGCTAAGCAATTACATACAGAAACTATGCATCCACATCAGGCGTAAGAAACTACAACACGTCAATACATCCCCGTGTATGTGTGACCGGATATTAATGAGGCAATAGACGCTTCGAGCCGACGCAACCCGATCGCATTAGGCCACGAAATTGCCCATCAATTACATGTACAAATATCGGTGGCTCTTATTAACTTTCATGGCTACGGTTATTTAAAATGGACGGAAAAATTTACGACATCAAATATGTGTATTGGATATATTGTTTTCGCTACATACTACATGTTTGCGAAAATGATATATAATAAAAACTCTTTTTTAATTTATTTAGTTGTTTATCTAATTATAAATTTTGATGAAATTATATAATACCTGACTCAATGAACAAAGCATCGATATGATTTGGTCACATGCAAGGCACTTAATAATTCTTTGTAATTATTATTGCTTTAAGTTTGACAAAATAAATCAACGATCGATAACCAGCTTACAACTGTCGCGCATACAAATGAACAGATATTTGCACATATTTTTTTATTAGACTAGCAGAGTATTCTTCTAAAATATAAAATTTAAAAAGCATTGACATTATTTATCAATAATCACAAGCTATGAAATATATCTTAACTCCTTATATAGGGTTTTTCATTAAGGGCGCTTGATCGTGCAGAACTTCCATCGTAGCGTGTGCTGTGTGACACGTAGCGCCGTCCTGTTGAAACCACATGTTGTCCAGATCCATATTCTCGATTTCAGGCCAAAAGAAGTTGGTTATCATCGACCGGTATCGCTCACCATTGACGGTGACGGCCACACCATTATCGTTTTCGAAAAAATACGGACCAATCACGCCTCCGGCCCAAAATCCGCACCAAACAGTCACTTTCTGCGGGTGCATTGCCACTTGGTGAACCTCGTGTGGATTGGTCTCGTCCCAAATATGGCAATTTTGCTTGTTGACATAGCCATTCATCCAAAAATGCGCCTCGTCGCTGAAGATGATTTTTTTGCCAAAATCGGCGTCAACTTCCAACTGCTCTAATGCCCAGTCAGCGAACACACGGCGCTGTCTATGGTCATTAACCTTGAGCTCTTGGGTCAGCTGGATCTTGTACGGGTGCAGGCTCAAGTCACAACGCAAAATTCGCCAAGTTGTCGTCTGCGAAAGGCCGAGTTCCTGTGCGCGACGCGGAATTGACTGCCGCGGGTTTTCGAGGACACAGTCGCGCACAGCGGCGATATTCTCGGCAGATCTCGCGTTACGTTGACGCACGGGAACCGGCTGATTGTTAACTGACCCGGTTGACTCGAATTTGTCCACCAATCGACGGATAGTCGACTCGGCAGGACGATCATCGCGACCGTAAAACGGGCGAAGTGCGCGGAACGTTGCTCGAACTGAAGACCCATTTTCATAAAACAATTTTATGATTTGCACGTGCTGCTCGACACTGTAACCTGCCATGGTGGTTTGGGAGGACGGAATGAATATAACACACTGCATTTGACAGCTGTCACTCAAACAACATGGCCGCAATCAGCTGTCAAAGTTCAAGCGTCCCTATTGGAAAACCCTATATATACATACTTGTTGAGATGTGGCGGTGCTTTATAAATTACTTTTAAATAATGTATTTATTTTAAAATAATATCATCAAAACAAAATAATAGTTTATGAAGAAAAATATATTTATATATGTATATCCCAGTACTGAACGAACTATTGTGTCTAAGATAAGTAAAATAAGTAAAATTGCAATTTGCAAATTATTCATTCAATATCGCAACATTTAAATACAACTTTATGTCTATTCCTTTAGACGGTAGCTACTCAACAAATGTTTTAAAAATCTTTTCTTAGCTTCGAATTAATTCAACTTAAATACAAGCACATATTCTTTTATCTTAATCGTTCCCGTGTCAGTACAGAAGCATTTTCGCTCAGAAAGTAAACGCCACATGGAATCGTTACATGAAATTAACGGAATCTGCCTTCGACCGCAAGCCAATAGCGTTCAGTAAACTGGTAATTTGTTAAATTTATCGCTCCAATTTAGTCCTTTTTACTATTTTTACTTTCGGGAACATGTAAAAATGTAGAAGAAATAAAAAAAATATCTAATCTCACTCTTTTAAAAAAAAGTATGTTGTAAATGAAATCATCAAAATTACTTATTTTTAATCAAGATAAATTAAGTTCCAAAATTTGTAATTAGATTTAATAAAAATTATAAATGTGTTATGAACAATTTAAGAAGTCAATATTTTAAAACATTTATCAAAGGTTCTTACTATACTCTAACTATACTCTTTATTCAAAATTATTAATTAAATACATTAATATTAATACATAGCATTATATATAAGCTTGTCGTTAACCCAAAATATGTATAACTTGTTTCTTAAAAAGTAAAAGTATGTGTAAGAATAATTAAAAATGGCAATTAACCTAAATCCCAGCAACAACGAAAATGTTTAAAGAACATTTTCGCACTGCAGTATCAAACATGAGCATACTGCATTCTGCAAGGAGGTTGGAATGTATGAAATTAGTACTAATTTTATTTTTCTGTCGTTTCTTTGTTGATATAACTTTTGCTTTCAAAGTAAAGTAGGAGTCTTACCTTCAGTTTCTTAAACGTTTGTTAAAGTTAGGTTAACTTATTTGTCTAACAACTTAACGTTCATTGGTCGATGGCAGCAGATGAAGTAAAAAGCAACCAGCGAACAGTATCAAATTAGTACTCAAAACTCTTGTTTTTCGTTGATTTGCTAATTATTTCCGAACCGGACGTTACTTTTACTAATGCTTACTGCTACTTAATTTATTAATAAAAAAAAACGTGTGCGTCTCGGGACGCTCGACAGAAGTGATAATATTTATTATTAGTTATAATATATTAAATATAATTTAAATTAGTACTTGAGAGTTGCTAAATTATTATAAGTACTATCTGTATACGCTAGATGGCGTTAGGTTGGTAACTCTCAGGTAAAGCAGTCCGCGTCGGTAATAGTGGCGCCGTAGCGCGTTACGGTACGAAGCGGTTTACCCTCCCATAAGAAGTTATCACTTCAAAAATATTAATAAATTAAGTAAAGTTTTATTATATGTGTACATTTAAGTAAAGTAACAGCCTGTAAATGTGTCGCTGCTGGATTTGTTCTTTCTTAGTATATGATCACTTTATTACGTACAGTGGTTACACTGAATCATATTGGTGTAAGTAACTTCATAATACATTTATGATATTGTGACATATGGACGAAAATACGAGTGACGAAGCTATTAATTGGCGTAACAATCTGAAAATAATAACATCTAGCTTTGATATTAGCAGCTCAAACAAAAAAAAAATTGTACTATGCTTATACCTAAACATAAAAAAACATTATGTGAAGATTAAATTCTAATTTTAAGTATTTTAATGGTATATTTTATGTGCAAATCTATTAACGTGCCTTGTAGGTAAGATTTACATTGAAAAACATGTGAGCCGTGTCGGCAAATGACATGCAACTTTCTACTCCCTTGTGTATGCGTGTCGCGTATATACTTCGTTGCTATATGTTATTATAATACAAAGAAATATAAGTATTATATTAACAAAACTCTTTATTTTATTTATATTTATTTTGAATTACAAATTCTTTCAATAAACATCAAGTTCGATGCGACGCATCTACCGGAAAAATGCGTCGCAAGTTAATTCATTCGTTAATTACAATAAAAACGATTATACTAACAGAACATTCGGTTCTTATGATCTTGTTAAAGTAGACAATTCGCACATACGACAGTTTAAGCAACTGTAGCCTAAATGTATTATGACGAGAATTAATAACATTTCAATGTACTTGTTTCAATCGAAATTTTGTAATAATAATAACCCGGAACATTATTCACACAAGGCCTGTATCTGATCCCAAACTTAGCAGAGCTTGTACTATGGCAACCAGACTACTGATATACTAAATATACTACGTTTCTTTTGTAAATACATATTTATATAGATAATTACACTCAGACAGGAAAAACAGACATGTTCATGCACACAAATGTCTGTCCTGGATGGGAATCGAGCACCTGCGACGCGAAAGACAAGTCCAACCACGTCAACCGGCTCGTCAATAACTTATATAAACAATTATTGACGATACAAAAATCCCTGTGAAAGCAAACACTTGACATATATCCGCGCGCTATCGAACGGCGCGTAACAAGAAGAATTTCAATTAAATTTAATAAAACATTTTTCAGATAAAATGCACTGTTATTGGCCTAGATGGAGTTATCAAAACTTAAAAGGATAAATAAGACTTTATTAACGAATACATTAAAGACGATTCGAGTTGATTGGAATTGACAATTAGTTTTTTGTTCCCATTTATCCGAGAGATTATTATGGAAATTTATTTAAACTGATTTCCTCTTCTACAATTTATTATTTATTATACTTCTGATACATATTACATCTTTCATTTTGTATATTTATTTGATTATTTCTGCGACGGTGAACGAATATAAGCGTTATAATAATAACTTATCTGTTTTGTCTAGTGTAGTATTCCTACAAGTATTAACCCTTAGATTATATACAGTTATTTATATATGTCATAAGCACCAGAATTAAACGAGATATCGAAAGAGGACTAAGTATAAAAGGCATGCTTATCCCATAAACGGATTTCGTTTCAGCATCTGAATAACAATGTACTAAAATACAGATATATCCTCAGTTATACAGTTATATTATATGTTACGGACGAAGACACAAATATATACGTATATATTTGAGAGGAACTTTGAGCGAAACTTTTAAGTAACTTTTCTTTAGTGTTAACACAATGTCACTGGATTCTGTCAGTGAATAAATTGTAATTATATAAAAAAGCTCTAATTTCGCTTTCTAAAATCTTTTTTTTCACCAGAAATAAGGATTTCATTTATGATTAACTGCTTCATCGAAATAACTCTCCATCGCTTCATCTAAACAACATCTACAAAGTTATTTTAGATACGTTTGTTAATCTAATATTTGTCCGACTTTAATATTTTCTGCTTATATATACACTTGTCCACCGACATCAATCCGAAATTAACTATCATGTAGATATGTTTGTAAAACAAACGTTCATGCAACAAATATATTTTATCATAACAAATCGAATTAATTTAATTAAATCTCCTCCAATACATACGCGAACCATTAAACAAACAAACTATAAATATATAACCCCAGCATATACAATTATAATTGAACTGAACGTCAACTCATACGAAATTATCTTTACATATTTCATAATATTTATGAAAGTTTATTGTAATATTCAACATCAGGTTAGCAAATTATATTTATTAATATTCTTTGTTGATATCCAAAACAAAAACGAATACATATAAGATTTACAACAGTTTCATGAGATGCAACAAGCGAACTCTTCGCGATCTCTTTCAGGTAACCTAAGGATTAATTAAAATGTATGCGGAAACGTACATAATAATTTCGAAATTCCCACTCATTCTATATTATGATGTAGATATCATCAGCATCATCATCAGCCGGTGTAGATATAAGAATTCTCAAATAAACATTTAACTTGACAATATTACTTTTTTAAACTGAGTGAAAAACATTCCACTTGAAAATATTTCCGTATAATAAAGAAATGCATACCGTTCCTGACATCAAGAATTTGCAAATATTCCCCAAAAGTGCTTCGTTGCAAATGTGAGGTTCTGGGTGCAAATGTATTTCTGGCGACGGGGTGTACGTGCTGCTCGGTCTTTTATTAAATGAATTCATCATCTCAAATTGTAAGCGGTAAGCGCACTTGCTGTTTGATTAACGCTCGCTGAATGTGATTTTTAACGTGAAATGTATATGTATTGTAATTGAAATTTTTAAAAGTAATATAATAGCTTAAAAATCTATCACTGCTGGTTAAAGCCATCTAAGGTTCCTTCGAGGTTCTTCACATGTGATCACATCGTGGGAAGCCAGTTGTCAATATAAGCTAATTTGACAATGGACTCAGAGGGAACACAATCCCAGTTTATACTAAAACTATGCTTATTTCGAAACGCTGCTCCAGTGTGAGAGGAAGAATACACTTGTTGCAGAATGTTATTCGGTAGATTTAGGTTCTAATATACACAAAGTTCAGCTTATTAAAGGAAAATAACCCATGCCCTCATAATTTAAGTATTACGATTGTACATACAATGACCAAAGGGTTAAGAGTAAAAATGCGCTCTAAGCAACGATCCCGACTCCATTAAGTTGTTGACATTTCAATCGCCTTTTTTATAGTATAGATTAGTGGACGAGCATATAGGCCACCTGATGCTAAGTAATGGTCACCAAAGCCCAAAGACTGTGGTTTGTACATTTCTTTAAAAATAAAAACAACATCGCCACTGAGCTACCAATCTTGAGAACTAATTTATGTCCCTTGTGCCTGTAATTACATTTGCTCACACCGGAAACAAAAATACCAAGTACTGCTGTTTTGCGGTAGAATATCTGATGAGTGGATGGTACCAACCCAGACGAGCATGCACAAAGCTCTACAACAAAAGGTTAAACAAACAATAAACAGTTATAACGTAGAACACTTTAGACAATCTAAGTGTACGGTAATAAAATCTAAGAAACAATGTTTTTATTATCCTAATGGTTTAAAACCTTATCATTTAAGGTTACGTTTATTTCAATATGTCACCATAGGTTTGTTGTTATCACATAAAATCAAAATTTATAATATTGTATGACAATACAAGTTTTATTTAGTAATACATTGAACCCTATTTAAAAGGTATATTTTCCGCTCACTGGAACGTTTTATTTCATTCTATAAGTATGTAATATAATATAATATAATATATTTTGTTGTTATTACTTTTTAACTGCACATCAACATCAATCATAATAATTTACTTTATTGAAAGCGATTTCTGTACACAACCTTTGAATCAAAGCGATTTATATTAAGAGAGAAGCTACTTGTACTTAATGTAAATTATAAAAAAAAGTATTTATTTTTAGAACAGGAAGGTAGACGGAATAATAAAACACATATTAAGGAGATGTATCTTCCCATTTACTTTTTTGTTTATAAATATATTATTTAATCTCTACCGGCAAAGCGTCAGTTACATAACTTAATTTCTAGATATATTAATATATTATTTGTTCACAAATATTTCTTAATAATAATAACAAGTATAGATAGTTGAATCCTCGATGACGCGCTCACTTGTTTCTTTCAATATCTACAGTGTTCAACGTAAGCTGTAATAGTGGGACGCGTCTTTATGGATTGAAGCTAACTATACAGTACAGTACAGTAACAGCCTGTGAATGTCCCACTGCTGGGCTAAGGCCTCCTCTCCATTTTTTTTTTATTGTATAGGTAGACGGACGTGCATATGGGCCACCTGATGGTAAGTGGTAATCAACGCCGATAGACATTGGTATTGTAAGAAATGTTAACCATCGCTTACATTGCCAATGCGCCACCAACCTTGGGAACTAAGATGGTATGTCCCTTGTTCCTGTAATTACACTGAGTCACTCACCCTTCAAACCGGAATACAAAAATACAAAGTACTGCTGTTTTGCGGTAGAATATCTGATGAGTAGGTGGTACCCACCCATACGAGCTTGCACAAAGCTCTACCACCAAAAACCTTTTTGAGGAGAAGGAGCTTTAGAGCTTATTCCACCACGCTGCTGCAATGCGGGTTGGTGGAATTCACATGTGGCAGAATTTCAGTGAAATTAGACAGATACAGGTTTCCTCACGATGTTTTCCTTCACTGTCAAGAACGAGATGAATTATTAATACAAATTAAGCACATAAAAATTCAGTGGTGCTTGCTCGGGTTTCAATCCAAAATCATCGGTTAAGATTCACGCGTTCTAACCACTGGATCATATCGGCTTCCCTAACTATACATTACAACAAATTATACATAATTGCATTATTCCACTACATTGACAATATAAGTAACTTTAACGATTCTTTACACCATCACTGCACCGCCTCACATAGGAATCACGATATTATGTCCCATGAGCCTTACTGGATGATGATGATGTTCTTCCGACCAATTTTCGTTACGGCGGTCATTCCCAACGGAATAACCATCTAATTAGTACATATATAATATAATGTTCTGTCATATATCATATACGCATAAACAGGATAAATAAAACTTAGTGTTCGACCACTGTCTGAAATGTTTTGCCTTTGCATATTTAAAAATATTATTATTTTTATTTTACTTCAGTGGCCGTATTTATAAACTTATTATTATTCATATAAAAACTATGTCAGCAAATAATTATCGCTGTACTTGTTACGCTTGCAATGTACCTATTTGTAAAAGTCATGCTCAACCGTAATTTTATCAAAAGCATTTCAAACCAAGAGCCATTACATAACTACTCACGTATACATTAGATACGTATATTTGCAATTTGCTTTGATATACGTCAGTGGAAATGAAACATAATATAAATAAAGAATAGACAGAGTAAATATATGATGTGAAATATGAAATTTATCTACCCACACAGCACACCCGTTAGCTTTCAAATTGGCCTTTACCTTCAATCCGAGTCCTCATGGTTCATTGGATGAATATGTAGAGTAGCCACAGATTGCGCGTTCAAATCTGAGCAAGCAATACTAAATGTGTAAACGATATATGTATAATGATAAATAAAAAAATCAACTCGCTGAGTTTCTTTCACCGGTTCTTCGCAGGATTGGGTGTTTATTTTCCGAACCGGTGGTAGTTTCTAGTTTGACAATCAATAAAAAAGTGTAATGCTTCAATATTGAATTAAGTATTTTAATTTGGATTTTATAAACTGTCATTCGATGGTTACGTAAATCTGACCCGATTGGAGGTTTAGGTGCATTACCAAATGTTTTATGTGCTTTCCGAGGCACGGTAGTGTTAACACTGCCAATCACTAAGCTGTAGACTACTACTGAGAAGGCAGAAATATTCAATAACTTTTTATGGACTTGAATCCAGGGATTCAAGATATGCAACCTTTATTTATAAGCCATTAGACCATGTTCTTCATATTCTAATATAAGCTAATATTATATAAGAATGGCCTTTTGCTGTTTATTTCAAACATTTATTACGTTACATTAGTAAAGACTAGCCGGAATTATTCGTATTACGCTGGTTTTTGCAGCTTCATTTGCATAGAATTAACTCAGTTATGTTCCGACTATAGTCGTTTGAATAAACAGACATACAGAAAGAAAGTTAATAAATTAAATTCACTCTAAGTCTGTTCCCTAGATTCAGCAGAAAAATGTGTATGTTGTAGTTAATAAATAGAAAGGTCATATATAAAGTAGATGTTATTATTCTTCATATTGATATTATTAATTTTTTACTTAACACTAAGTAAAAATCAAAGAGTTTTCGATAAAAGTCAACATTTTTCATGTAGTATAATAAAACTATAGATGAGAATAAAGTAAGAGACGTATCTACGTCTTCCGATAATATTTTCTGCAGCTACAAGCACTAAGGGAACTGGTCTTACTGTCCCGTTTAAAATATTCATTCTGTATAGTTCAGATAAAATGGAAAAATATTTTATGATATTATTATACTAGCAACGACTTTGTGTACGAAGCAAAAGTATAAGTCGATAATATTCGTTTTTTAAATGCAGAATATACTGTTTAATTATGTTTATATACATAGATAACATATAAATGTATTACGTATATATGTGTATGTATACCTACAAATGCACCCTTCATATGTAGTAAGTGCATCGAGCTCACGTAGCTGCACGTAACAAGCTACGTGCTTCGGCATCTCACTGTCTTATTACTTACATTTTTCAGTTCACAGTTGGTTGTAAGGACCTGGTTACAAATACACTTATAACTTCGAAATAGGACATGTTGAGTTGCCTGTATGTGATCAGTAGGGTTATTATTTAAGAACCAACTCGAAACTCAGCTCAGAAAACGGTCGTGTAGGAAAGTGATATGCATCAAAACAGTACATCGCCATAAGTCAGTTGTCAACATTTTATGGGTGAGTAATATAGTGTTTCAGTGTAGTCATATTTTCGAAATTTATGGAAAAATTGATTTGGAGACTTTGAAAGACGTTTAACGGTGTCATAATTTTAGTACCCATTTTAACTGGCATTGTCATCAAATCACTTTATTATCTGTATTAAAAATTATCTGTCAGTCCGTTTTTATTTTTGAGAAGCACCTCTACTCAAAATAGAAATAAGCAGGTTGCAACGAATGACTTACTCACGTATCAGATAAAAACTCAAGACTCAAGACCACGTGTAATTCCCTAGTAAAGAATAATTATTCCTAACGCTTTAGATATCCCCAGTCTATAAATATTTTTTAAGATATAGCCATTATGTCAATATATATCTAAATGTATTATTTATTATTTAAAAAACTTACTGTACTAACTAAATTGTAAAAGTAATTTATAATTACAGCTCCTATAATTTTTTTAAAGTGTTAAGTTATAGAAACACTTTAGTCTTTTGTTTCATGAAACACGACCTCATCATCTCTTGTGAATTGTCTGGAAATAGGACCTCGAATCGACTCATACCGTAAAAGCATATACACGCGTGCATACCATTTAAGAATAAATTTACAAAATAAAATAAAATAATGTCTTTCTGACCCAATTCGGCCACGACAGCCATTCTCAAGAGAGATTAGCCAACTGTGCAAGACATATTATATTGCACAAGTGTACAAACACAAGTGCACTCTATATTCGCTCTCCCTCATAAACCGATGGGACACCAATCTGATACGTCCAGCATTAAGAGAAGGAACACTGAGATTATTCGACAAAAAATTCAGTATGGGATCACCTCATCACCTTTATCACATTTTTAAGTTTTAAAGAGATCAATAACATAGCCTTTCAAAAAGTCACCTAATAACTAATATTATAAATATAATTTATTTGTTTGTTTGTTACGCCTTCAGGCCTAAACCACTAAACCCATTTTAAAATGTCTTTCATTAATGGAAAGCTACATTATCAGCAAGTAAGCTGAGAATAATAATTCTAATAACAACGTAATTAGTAACTATTCCTTTATTAAGATACCTGTTCTCAATACTCGTAGGGTTCTCAGAGGAGTAAGTGGATGAATAGCAATCGAATGATATGAATAGACAAGCCTCAAGATTCAATACACGCGGTGTAGAGTCACGAAACCAGATTTAATTTAATATGATCTATGAAAAATAAAAATTTACAATAATCCTCTGATATAAAATTACCTTCCCCTACTCACATATATAAGTCCCTAGGGCCAAGACGACTGAAACAAATATAACTAAATCGTTGAATAATTGATTCAAATGTATGTGATTTAATTCGGTTTATGCTTTCAGGCATTAAACGCGCCTTTTGTATCATTTACAATTAAATAAAAAAAAAAAAAAAAAATCTGATACTTAATATGGGACGACGATACGTCGGAAAAGTACTATTAAGTTTGAATAATATTTATATGTTATGCGTTTTCTCGCTCCTTACATAAGATTAAGAGCTCCGATTTCAAAGTGAACCATATGCATCTTCACGTACGCCTGACACTCACAGCTCAAGTATAATAAAGCAGTAATATCAGATCTTATAGCCAGTGAAATGTAAAAGAGTAAATCAAATACATGGTTGTTAAGGTGATTGTCCAGTGGAAATATTCTATGATGATGTTTTTTATTGGTTTGGAAACTACTATTTTATTTTTGTTTTCCTCTGGGTCTTTCAGTACGGTTGGCAGCGCATTGGCAATATTAGGAAAGACAATGCTTCTTAAAACATACGTGAGTAGAGGTTAACACAAAGTATTTTGAGAATTCCTATGATCATAAATTAAAAAAATGAACATCACTCTTGACCGTATGCACAGAGGTGGCTGCACAAAGGGCTGCAATTTCCGTCTCACAGAGAACACTCCAAGAGGTCTTGAAACCTCTTAGACGATGACGGTACTTACATCAGAGCAGAAGCTGGTTCGGTTTAATTGCGTTGGTCACGCACTACCTTCAACGGAACGCATAATTTCCATCCTAGAAATGACTATGAACAACAAAAATTCATAATCTATAATAGTTTTACATTCAACTTATTTTGGCTTAGCTTTTTATGCAAATTAAATAACAAAGGTATAAAGTATTAACCGATCGTTTTAAAAAAATCACCTTAATAATATACCGTGTTTAAAGAGAGGCTGGCATCTGTCAGAGGTTTCATAATAATTTCATTATTGACATTTGAAAGAGAAAAACGTCAGACCCACGTTGTGTGCAGATGTAAATATTTTATTAAATAAAACGACAGCTAACCCTGCCTTTCAGATGTTTGTAATAAAAAGCGATGTATTTTACGCCACGTTAGGTTTGAAGTTAAAAGTATTCTGTTTTTAAATATAAATCTGTGAAAACTTTTGTTATGATGGCAAAAGGGCGGCAAATAAATAATATGCATATTTCAATTTGAAATCGATGATTAAAATAAATTTTAATTTATACGAATGGAAAGTTCAGTTTTATCTAGAAATAGATTAATATGTTAACTTTTTAACAGCACTTATTTAATTTGGTCAGGATTAAATTGTTAAACTTTTTTTTAGCTGGTATGTGGCTTTATGCTGGTAAGTGTGACCACCGTGAAAATCCTTACACCGTCAATCCTTTGTGCCTGTAATTACACTGACTCACTCGCATGAACAAAGAATTGCATACTATCGTTATTTCGCAGTAATAATAAGAGCATTCATAAAAACCTTGTCGTGTTCATCAGATGTTAAATAGTAAGAAATATATAAAGTAAAGCCATAAATAAAGAAATAAATATATCATAAATAGCAAACCAAGTAACATTTTAAATTTTTATTTTGATTTAAAATTTCTAAATTGAAATAAGCAGTAACAAAAAGTAAACGCGCAAGTTTGTACCGACTGCTTTTTATATACGTTTCGTGCCTATTATAGCGGTAATATCGTAATTCAGACCGTCAGGTGCAGCTGCCACGAACGACTCCAGCCGATTAACCCATTTGAGGGCTACGAATTACCCGACCAATTTATAAAGATCTCCAAGCTACATCTAATCCACCCCTCTTTGAAATATCGTAGTAAGAAATGAGGGGAATGCGAGGTTTCTTGTCAGTTGGTTATCGTTTGCGAATTGAACGTTTGTACTGCCAATTCTTGAAGGATTATTGATATTACTATTTTCCATCAAGGTATTGGTTTTCGGGTTAAATTTTTAGATATATTTGTTTTGAGTTTTAAATTAATTGCAGGTAAGTAATATTTACATTTAATTTGGAATTTAAGCAATTTGTTGAGGAATTACGAGCCCGTGATGAAAATGAAAATCTGAAATGGTGATCCCACTTTATAAATCTCTTTTAAAATATTCATAAAAGCCTTTATTTTATTTTTTTATTATTCTGTCTAAGGTCTTGTAGTTATTAAAAGTCTTAACAATCTTCATACAATGTCTTACTTACTCGTTGATAGTAAAAGGGCTTAAAGGATAACTCAGAAACATTAGAAAAAATAAAGATTCATAAATTAAAAGTAACAAAAAACCATAAATCGATTTGAACAAATTTTAAAATTAATTTATAAACTATATCATCGTTACAGTAAAAATCACTAAAAAAAACTATTGGATAAAATTTAATTAATGTCACTCACAGTTTTAATTTTGAAACTTATCATTTTGTCAAGTCAGTAAGACATGAACGTTGACGTTTTCTAAATAAATCTTAAGATACATGGAAATTTAGTTTCGATCAGTATATAGAAGTTTGTTCAACCGTCTTTAGACTAGTTTAATGTTTAATACATAATCTTACTGAGGAACATTATGTTGCCTAAGTTTGTAATTTAGGTATAAATTATAAAGCTGATGTCTTGGGACGTTCCTTATAACAACGTACCTACGAGTATATAAAGCTATCTTATCCTTTAACTTGTTTTAATTAATAATTAACGATATGTCATCGAACCATTTTCTCATAATTAGATTTAGAATTTTATTTTTTGTATTGTGTATTTATTAATAGGTAAAGATTTATGAAAAATTTATCGTCTGATTTGCAGTCACTAAACTTCATCCTGCGTATTAACTTAATAAATTTACAGAGTAAATTGATTAATGATTTTTTTTGTTAATTAGCATGTATGTAATATATTTTACTTACCACCAAGTAAAATATATTACAATTTGCGCTTTGTGCAAGCTCGTTAGATTCTGTACCACCCCCTTGTCATATATTCTACCGACAAATAACAATGCTTATAATTGTTGTATTCGAGTTTAAAAGTGAGGGGCGACATCTTAAGGCCTAAGATTAGTGGTGCAGTGACGATGTTGGCGAAAGGGCTAGTATGTATATAGCTTTATGTAAAATAATTATTTAGAGTGGCAATTGTTAGTTTATCTGGTGGTTGAAGTAAACATTGAATCTGAAAGTGACCAGTGTTGTGAAAGCCGACTTATTTATTAGTTTTAAATCTCATCGTTTTGCAAAGATTTATTTAGTGTAATTATAGTAAAACTAACATTAGCATTAATAAACCATTATTTCACCGTATTTTAAAAATGATATGTTTTAAGTTTTACTCTTTTCGCAGCTGTGAAATACTCGTTCTTTTTTTCGCTCTTCGCAACTCGGTGGGATCTACTCCCTTTTTATAAAAGTATACCTGCAGTGACTCAAAAAAAAACCAAATAAAGAAGCGCAACCTTAATAAAACTATTTTCATGTTACAAATTTTATACCGTCTAGAATTTGTTTAATATAGAAAAACATTGCAAAATATAAATGCATTTATTGTACTAGTTTCCGAGGAAGATATCTAAATAACCTAGAGACTAGGTCCTAGAATTTATAATAATGTTACGGTGATCATATATATACTTTTTTGTATATCGTTACATTTTAATGGAATATTAGTTCGATATTTAAGCCCTCAGAAAATACGCCGATTCTGTTTCGATATCGAATTAAGACAATCAAGAGCGCCTAGTTGATGCAGCGAACAATTCTGGGGTAGCACTTACCTGATACTTTTTTTAATAGTCTTGGTAGCCTGAACAAACGCAATTACAGCACAGCTCTTTAGGGAGTAAGGTGGTAGCCCCGCACTGTTAAGCAGTATAAAAGAGGGTGACATACTTAATAGCCTTGTGCTAAAGTATGCGCCGACAAAGTGTTGTGGGGAAATCGAGATCACCGTCTATCTGAACTAGAACGTTGGAATCGAGACTAAGTTCTCCTCAAACTCTAGTTAAAGAGCAAATTGACAAGTCGGACTTGACACAAGTCTCTACCCTAAGGAGGACCTTTGCGAAATGCGCGCTGATCACCGATAGAATCCTCTGTACCGCAAATTTTAAGCAAACACAACCTCCTCAATAGTTTTCATAAGTATTGTATGTATAAAAACGCACCACTTTCATTACTGTAAGTCAAAGCCGCAATGGATATTGAATTAAGCGGAATTTACTTTACAACATAAATACATAAGTAAAATAGAGATTACACAATTGAAGAATAATTCATTTCAAAATAATAGCTAGGTATTTTAATAACAAAAGGATTTACCGTTGAAAAGAAACATCCCCTTTTGCACGCTTAACTACTCTTTAAATTGTTTCTTCTGTTAACTATGGCGGCGAAAGACATTTTTGTATTTTCGCCTGACATCTTACTGCGAAAACGATTTAGAACGAAATTAATTTTATAGCGTACTTTACAATAAAGTAAACAATTACATAACATAGTATTGATTAATATGTACACAAAATTAGTATAATTACTATTTTTTACTATTATCAAATAAATTTATGTTAGAAATATCAGTTATAATAAAAAAAAACAGCCAGTGACCATATGACCCAATTTATTCTAAAACCTAGACTTCCAGAACATTCATTGTTCTGGCCAACTGCCAGATTGTAACTTCGAAAATTCACATTTATCAAAAGTAATTCTTGACTCTTAACATAGTCTCGCTACCTTATGTTATATCTCACAGTAAGTTTATTCCACAGTTATTCTAAGTACTTTATATTGTTACGGATATTATATAATATAAATTCATATTGTATACATAAAGTATACTAAATCATTCTTGCGCATCAAGCATTAAGTATTATTAACAAACCACGCTAAGAAACGTAAACAGAAAATAACTAAGGTAAGGCTTTGTGCAAGAGATAGGTTAGGAGCTAGGTAGGGTTGTGCCTGGGTAGACGTCAACCAATCATCACATACTCTTCGCCAATAGGGTGAGTGAGTAATTAAGTAAGAGTAAGTTTAACTACATTAACAAGGTATATAACATCTTAGCTTCCAAGGTTGGTGGCACATTGGAGATACAAGGGGTGGTTAATATTGCTTACAATACTAATGATCCTCACCATCACCATCACATTCAGGTGGTGCATTTGACAGCTGCCTATTTATTACTATAAAAATAAAGACGTAATAAAATCTTTTGAAGGTTGTATTTTCTGGGCATCAATATATGCACGTCTAATTCAATTAAATAAGTTTTAATTGCATAAGTGGGTGCAACAATAGCCTAAGAAGTCAGAAAAAACTATCTACTTTTAACATGGATAGGCTGATCTTAGGGTTTTGATTCATCATACCCGACCCCTCGATAGCAACTATTTACCACGCCAAGGATCAGGGGTTAGGATCCCCGGTCATTACAAATATTTATAAAGTCAGTAACCCTTATTGCCTTTATAAATTACTCTTGTTTAGGAATTTGTGCAAATATTTCCAAACCTTTAATAGGATGTACTAGAAATATTACTAAGTGGTTTTCTGTAATGTTGTTATTAGAATAAGTAGGAATTTTAAATTCCGTGGTTGACAGCGCAGTGAGGGTTTAAGGAATGATTTATTTGTTATTGTGATTTCTTTTTTTTTATGTAAAAGCGGGCAAACGAGCACGAGGCTCTCCTGATGGAAAGTGACTATCACCGCCCATGGACACCTGCAACATCTGAGGGCTTGCAGGTGCGTTGCCGGCCTTTAAGGAAAGAGTAGCTAAAAAGGGCTCTTTTCTTGAAGGTTGCTATGTCATATCGGTTCGGAAAAGTCACCGGCGGTGGTTGTGCGAGGCAGGAAATACCTAAGAATTGCGCTGTTGTTGATTTCCAGACATCGAGGTGGTTAGGATAGAATTTCGAATTCTGGCGCGATGTCCGGTCTCCCTAAGTTTCTAAGGGAAGAGGTAGTTCCTGATCATAATATCTATATCGAGTATACAGCTTATATAAACAATGCCTCTTAGATAGTTAATTATTTTTAAAAGACAATGTTCCTTAAATTTGCAGTTTAAATTATTGGATTGACTCTTCTCGGAAGAAACTCAACAGAAACTAGGGAATACATTACAAGCTTGCAGCTAAATTCTAGCAATTATTAATCTTAACAGCAACAATTATTAGCTGAATTAACAACTTGATTTTGTAAGTGAAAAATCAGCCAAAGCTTAAACAAACATTATGAGTGTACGTAATTAACGAAAAACCTATATTTGGCCAGACTATATCACTCTTAGAGCATCATAGTTTGATGTTATATAACTTATAGAAATAAAAAAAACTTTTAAAGCCCGACTATCCGTATCGGCAAAGCCAATTTATTCTTCCCTTATCTCACTTTTATTATAAAATTCCTCAAATTATGTTACCTTTCCAAATTAATAAGTTACATTAAATGTCTTGTTACAAATACGTTAATAAATAAGACACGATTATAGATTATACATTAACTATATTTATATATATTAAAGACAAAAGATGGTGTAGTTTTTATTCGTTAGTTTTCAAGCTTTATAAATAAAATTATTTACTAGTACTTACTTAACATTAGTAGTTTAATTTAATCTCGTAAAATGAACATGCAGTTAAGCCCACATGAATTAAATTTCGATTTTGATTAAAACCTTAGGAAATAAATTACATAGTGCAAATATATTTTATCATATTAAACTTCAAATTCCTCCTCTCATTCAAACAAACAAATTCTCCTTTGCATTTTCAGTATAGGCATAATTATTGATATATAGACTAGTTTATTTTAGTGAATACATTGCTCGCATTCAGAATTCAGCCAACCGAATAAATGCGGGCGATATCGTACTAGCGAGATAAACATTTCACACAATTACGTACACGCTACGAATTATACTATTAAGTATAAATATATAGTTACATGTAATATCTAAAATACGAGTATTTAGAATTGTTTTGCAATAATTGATTAAAACCTTCTTTTTATTTATATGCATAATTGAAAATGAAATAAATATAATCTCATGATTACACATTACTCATTTGGTTTTGCCCTTGAGTTAAGTACATATAATATTTTTTCTCTTGTTATAACTATGTATATATATATGTGGTCATCACCGCCCAAAGACCTGCACAGGTGCGTTTCCTTCCAGGAATAAGTAGGCTCTTTCTTAAAGTTTCCCATTTCATATCGGTTTGGAAAACTGATTGCACAGAATGGAGGTGCTAAAACACCTTGAAAATCACGATAGTGTGGATTTCGAGACATCGAGGTTTTGTGGATCGAATTTGGAATGCTGACGCGATGATGACATTCATCGGCAGGAATTAATTTAAACAATTCCTCGGAACATTCTCCGTGAAAGGCACGGTAGGTCAAAAGTATTATTTTAAATAATCTAAAAAATAAAACAAAACTTATAATAAATCGAATGTTAACATGATTGAACTTTATATAAAAAGAAATATTTCCACGCAATAAGCCTTAAGCAATATTTTTAATATCGCAAGAAAAGCTTAAAAGCTGACAACTTACACAAACAGCCAAGTTGCAAATTGAACCAAGTAGCGACTTGCAAATTGCAGTCAACTCAACTCTTCGTAAAACGTAAACACGACGGATGCTAAGAAAGTGAAGCGTACTGTCGTTTATTCATCCTTCGATATATGTTTCCGCAAACTAACGCTTCATTTGCTATGAAATTGCTGCTTGAAAATACACCCGAGCGCATTTCAATAGGATCGGATTCTATGTTGTTTTTATCAATAAACATTAACATTCTTTTAGTTCTTAAGTTTTAAATCTGCTATATATATAAAAAATCCCGTAAATGTCTAACTGCCTGGCCTTTGTCCTCTTATAAATAAGGTTTATATTACTGGAGCTTATTTCACCAAGCTGTAGTGTGATGGATATATAAATATATAATTTTTTTTTTCTTAAACTAAATCTTTGAAAAAACATTAAATAATATATTTTAATAGAAAAGCTCCTCCCCACCTTCGGGGAGGATTTGGAAGTTATTCCACCACTTTTCAATACGGGTTGTGTTATACATATGGCTGAATTTTACTCAACACATGCAGGTTTCCTAGCGATGTTTCACAGGAGAGCACAAATTACATGAAAATTTAGTACAGCTTTGGATTTGAACCAGCCATCTTATTAAATACACGGATTCTAGCCGCTGGGCCACTTCGGCTCTTTAATACATATAATGTAATTCATTTACTTATAGTTTAATTAAAGAATATATAAAGACAAGGTTAAAGTAACATCGAAGTTGTTTTCTTATATTGTTTCGTGTTCCAAGTTGTTCGGGAGGACGAGAATGGTTGGTTTTTACCGCAACTTTATAAATTAGACTTTGGTACTTTGGAGAGCTTTTGAGAGGCAACAGAGGAAAAGAAAATGTTATTATGCTGGTATTCTCTTTGTATTTTTTACTTATATATAAAACGAATACAAAATACTTTTTTATAACAAATTTTTCTTTCCTTATTTTGATCTTTATTATCAGTAAATGTGCTTGTATATATAAACGATTCAATCTTGTGTGGTTTTATGTTCATATGTTTTTGTCATAAAAATTATATAATATTATGAAGGTAATATGAAGAAGTACTAAACACGATTCGACCACGGTGGCCGATCACAAAGATATTACTCCAAATATTTTAGTGCGAAAGTATGTTTTGTTTTTCTTTTTTCTCTTCAACCATTTAACCCAATGGGATGACAATCTAAAACGATCAGAGGGAGCTCAAGCACAGAACAAACTCTACTACGCGTATGTCGAGGCACGTTGTATTTCCTAACTTCGGGCTGTAAGTTACTTGTAAAACACTCAATAACTTTTTATTATCCCGACGCGATATGAACCCAGGACCTGATCTGCAGACTTTTATAAGCTAGTCATTAGTGATTAGACCAGTGATGCGGTAAGTAAATATATGTAGATTATGTTTGTTAATTTAGTTATAATTTATACATTCAGCGCACATGCCGGCAAATATTACGAGCAATTGACAATGCTATATACTAATTAATGACTCTATATATGAAGCGTAGTCAGTAGTATATTGAATATTATAAAGCTAGAGCGTTTGTATGCTTTGAACACGCTCAGGACCTATCAGTATATTTTGGACAATAATGTTTGTAAAATACAGTAGACCTATTGAGAAAGACTTTGTCACATATTTTTTTTATTTATAATAATTAGGTGATCTGCCAAATGGGCTTCTGATATTAATCATTTACTTCTTCTTCACTTATATTGCCAAACTTCTCTTTATAATTTATATATTATTAAATCAGTAAATTGATTTAGTCAAAATAGTAACTCGAAGATGTACTTTTATGTTGTTTAAATAGGAATAAAATATTTGAAAGAGAGTTCAGTAGCAGCCGTTGAATGTCCCACTGCTGGGCTAAGACTCTTCTCCTCAAGGTTTTGGAGCTTATTCTCCACGCTGCTCCAATGCGGGTTGGTGGAAAACACATTGTGACAGAATTTCAGTGTAATTTCACACATGCAGGTTTCCTCAGGATGTTTTGCTTCACCATCAAGCACGAGTTGAATTATAAATCACAAATTAAGCATATGAAACTCAGTGGTGATTGCCCGGGTTTGAACTCACGATTATCGGTTAAAATTCACGCGTCCTTACCAGGCCATCTCGGCTTTTTTTCATACGGAACGAAACACATCGATTTGGTACTTAATTATTCTACCACACACACCACTTTTTGGTACTTAATTATTCTACCACATCAATCAAAACCGTTTTTCGCATTATACGATACACTCAGACACATTTATATGTAATATCATAGAATCCATGAGTGACGGTGCATTGACGTTCGTGTAAGTAAATTGTATTACTAGAAAAAATTTCTATTGAATTACAAATTTTAATCAACAGTGACATAAACGTACATTTATAATTGAAAACAAATAATAGGTTTATCCCCAAACATGAGAAATATATGTATAAGTCACGGCACGAACGCGGTGCACATTATTGAGTTAGCAATTTTGATCCTCGTAACCTTGTTAGTGCGTGGAAGCAAAGGTTTATTAAGCCGCTATAAGCAGATTTATAATCACCGGGAAACGAGAAACCGAGTCTCGTAAAAAATATTTATAAAATAGTAAAATATAATTATGTTAAAGAAAGGTTAGTGAAGACGTATTTGTAAAGTTTTGGGAAATGAGAATCTGCGTTTGGTATTTATTTGCAAACCACAATTTATTGTGATGATGATAATGTCCTCCAGACTGAATTCGACATGTGCATGTCCAGCATTATTATAGTGCACAAGTGTGTTCAAGCACAGTAGCACTATCTATTCCCTTACTCTCATAATCGGATGGGACGGATATCCGCCACGACTAGAATTAATTCAGGTGCACGACCAACGGCTTTTCTAGGAACGAGAATGTACATCCAACATATCCAAATTTCAGACTCCGGGCTGCCACTAAGGTTCTTCCTCCTGGAGTTTGAACCCAGAACCTCGAGGTCTGCGGCCTTGCGACCAACGAGGCAGTTTAGTCAGGCAAGCAGTAGAAACCACAATATATACCCAATAACAATCTATGGTTATAACTACGGAGGGCATATTTAAGTAAATAATGAGTGCTAAGCACAGGTCTACTATGTATTTCTTCACTCAATTTGTCAATACTACTTGATATAATTTAAGGTCATTCGATTTTAATTTATGCGTTGTTAAGTCCAGGTTGCTCAAAGTTTTTTTTTTAAATAAAATATTACCTTTATTATTTGGAAAAATTTCGGAATGGGTTTGGGCCTTGCTCTGAAAACCCATTCCGAAATAATAATGGCAACTTCTTTACACCAAATTGTCACTCAGAATTTGTACAAAGAAAAATCCAATGACTTCTACCAGCATAAAACCAGGATTAGTCAGTTTATCATTTACGCCAACCCTAAATGGCAAAACATTATGTGTGTGTTCCTCCTGACTGGTCCTGATGCCAGTCCGGGTACGGGCCTCAGGGTTTCCCCCTTTACCCGGGCAGATCCTCACCGGCAGTCGCGACTGCCGGATCATTCTTTCAGACCTGGAAGGTCAAGGCCTTATTGGCCTGGAGGTTATCCTAACACAAGTTTGTCATTAGTAATTGAATATGTTTTTACAATAACGTCTTACAAAATCGAGTACCTAGCATCTCTAAGCCCGCGAATATTCTAATTACAGAACGCAAAAATAAGGCTGAGTCCACACAAGTGTGATTTTATTTTAATCATTTACAAATATATAATGTATTATGTTATTTATTTAATATATATTCTATTCCCAGGGCAAATGGGCCATGTGTTGATAAGTTTTCACCGCCCATAGACATTTGGGATGTACTATATATTAACCACTCCGTACATCGTCAATGCGCTAACACCCTTGGGAACTAAGATGTTATGTCCCTTGAGCCTATAGTTACACTGGCTCAGGCACTTCAGACAGACAGAAGAAAAAAAAATGGGGCCAATTAATAGTGAAAATATTACCTTGAATTACCTGTAGGTACCCGATTGATTAATTTATACATCTAAAAAATAAATTATGTAACTCCGTATCAAGTCTGGGTGCTTATATATATAATTATAAACATATGAAACTGTAGAAGAAGCTATATCATATAATTATCAATTGAACTTGGAAACAATACCTTGCGTATGTGTAACACATTAATATTAGCTGATATCCATATAGTGAGGTATACTAACATTTCATATTCATTAATAGCAAACTAATTACATTTACAAGTCGTGTCAGATGGGATTAATATAGGCACAGTATATTATGGCTTATATATTGTACCTTTGACTTTCTACATATTTACATACATACACGATTGGTTATATAAATGCGGCTACATCTTTTATAAATAAAGTAGACAAGACGATTTTCAGTAATAGATTATGTATATGAAGAAAAAAGCATGGAATTCGTTTTTATGGTTTTTCTCAAAGGTATACTTAGTGACAGGATTTTGTGCAACCACGTCTGGGTAGGTTACATAATAAATGTGAAAATTACTCCGTTTGTCTGTTACGCTTACGGTATCTAAATCTCACACACACAAGGACCTCCAGACCGATTTCGGCCACGGCGGCCAATCTCAAGTGAGATTAGCCAACTGCGCAGGAGATATTATAGTGCACAAGCGTGTCCGCAAACACAGGTGCACTCTCTTTTCCTTAGCACTCATAATCCGATGGGACGGCAATCCGACACGACCGGAAAGAGTTCAGGCGCAGGACCAACGGCTTAACGTGCTTTCCGAGGCACGGGAGTGTACACACTTCCACCTACCAGACTCCGGGCTGCTAATGAGAATTTTCTGAAAGAAAAACCCAATAACTATTTATTGTTCCGACCTGGGAATTGAACCCAGTACCACCGGGTCTGCAGCCTAATATCTAGCCACTAGACCAACGAGGCAGTCATCGAGGTATCTAAATCACAACCGACTTTGATGAAATTTGTTATGCAGCAAGCTGAAACCCAAGGAAGAACATAGACTTTTTTATACCTAACACTTGACAAACACTCCACCCAACAACAAAGGGGAGAGGTGTCAAGCCACAGGCGAAAACTAGTGCATACGTTATGAAATTTTGGATTTTTTTATTTTAAATTACTGTCATCGGAAGGAGATATTATAAAGATAACCATTGTTACGGTAAATCCAATAAGTTCAGGGGTAACAGGGTAATGTGGGATCTGCTCTCAAGCCAAGATTTTTTTATCGCCTAACAAAACATGTATCAATAGCACTGAGCATTTAAGCGCTTCTACCAGTTAAGCGGGAACCAATCCACCGTGAAAAACATTACCAAGGATGGTTCCCTAGGGTTGGTGTCAGGCAGTTGCCGCAAAAGTTTGGCAAATTATATTTGCATGTGATAATGGAGTGCTAGAAATACTCAAACCTCCAAATAAACCATTTATTTATAAAATCATTCTGACGACCAATATTACTAAGCATAAAATTATAATATAAAACCAATATTCATAATTAGCCAAAGCTATCAAGCAAGTAGATTTGAGATGTGTATATTAAAAATGGTTTAAAATGTATACAGGTATATGCAGATGACTAGCAAATCGCTGAGGTGTACTATATGGACTAAGATCGATCTGGTACTCGTATGTAAATGCCTCGGAGAATTGAATCACATAAATTATCACAACAGATTAATATCGCTTTTATGTCAGAAATTGCAGTACAAATTTATGATTTATTATATAAAAATATTTTTTTTACATTTGATAGTAATTTGATAGCTTTTCCTTAAAATAGGATAAGCAAAATATTTCATAAAATTCATTCAATATTAAATAAATACTTATCTAAACACTTAATATCTCTTTAATTAGTGAACATACTCACTGTATTCAAAATAATGATTAATCGATGTTGTCATATAATGGAACCTGATTTCAATCAAATACAATTATTATAATAGTAATTACATCACCTTTCCATACCAATTTAATATGCATATACTATATAAGTCGAAAAGTAATTACAATGCATTATATTAAATAATCTCTCAGATATGGGTAATCTCTATTATAACATTTATAAATGTACCTATAACTCACGTGTTTATTTATTTATTTATTAAGATCCTCCAGGAGTAATTACATCAATATATTCTATTCCCAGGGCAAACGGGCCATGTGTTGATAAGTTTTCAACACCGCCCATAGACATTTGGGATGTACTATATATTAAAAAAAAAAACAACTTATAGCTTAAAAACTAAATGCATTACCTACACAGGAGAATACCTCATGCAATGATAATGGAGATAAAAATGAGCTTACACAAAAAAAAGTACATTTTCAAGTCTTAACAAAAAAATAATAATAATATAATAAAAAGCAACAAGCAAAAAAGACTGCAAAAGACGTACATTTTATTATATTTGTTTACAAAAAAATCTCAGATTTATGGTGCGTGATGGACTTATGAATTTGGATGGCGTTTCCTATATCCTGATTCCGAACGAACTAAGCTGCTGTCACGTTTCCCGCCAAAGTGCCTGCCGCCGAGCGGCCGCCATCTTGAAACGTGATGCCTGACGCCTGACAAGCCCGTTGATGCTTTTCTATTTAAATTCGCTCTTTTATTCGGAGGCAATTTTATTTTAATGTAGTTCCTAATTTATTGAAGAATCTTTTATTTGTACGTTAAATTAATGACGGTTGTTTTAACCAACAATACTATTATAAAAGAATGGTTGAATGGAGCTTTACGGAATTGCCATGTTTTGATTTGTTCGTTGAAATAAATATTATTTTCCATAGGTATAGATTATTCCTGTGACTAATTTAAAGTTTTAAAAGAATATTTATGACGTCACGTATGAATTTCGCTAAACATATCGTTAAAAAATGCATAAAATAAATCAATGTTTATTTCAGACAAATACCACAATGATACAAATGGAAGAAGTCCGTTGAACAAAGACAGTGAACTAAAACCACAATTCAGTTCAGTAGCCGCTTGAAATACCAAATGCCACAGATCACTAAGTTCGACTCTATACTTACGATCGACAATTTGATCCTATTTGTAGCAGTATTGTTTATCAAACCTTTCCATAAATCATTTTAATGATTGTATTTATAAGCATGTTCTTTTAAAAATAGTAAAAAATGTTGTGATGGACCAATTTCTTTTTAATTTTTGTTCATGGATTTTGGGAGAAAACATTAATTTTGTTAATAAAACGTAACCAATAGTGAGTAAACGGTTGTGTTTTTCTTTTTAATTAAATTTTTAGAAATGTATGCTACTAGATTTTCTAGGAATCGTTTAAAACATCATCCTTCTCATTTGAAAACTTAATTCCATTTCTAGTAAAGTACAATAATATGAATCTTGTACATGAAACTAGAACTACTACAACAACGTTTATCTTTGTTAATTTTCAATTTAAATTGTGTTTTAAATATAATATATTTTTATAGCCAAGCAAAAAGATTGTTGATTTTTAAGTAATAGGAAGTATGACTACTTCGTTTAGTAGCTATGATTCTATTCCTATTGTAAAACTTGTTATTCGAAACTTTTGCGATACCATAGTATCCTAGGTAATGGTAAAAATTCTCTTATATCCATAGGAAAAGTAAGAGTCAGAAGTGCAATTCTAACTTTAATCTTGTATTGATGAATCACTCGTAATAATATAATAAAATATTTCGGAATTTAATATTTTTTTTAATATAGATATAATTTTCAAGTCAAACAAGAGGAATGCACTGTCCACCCACAAGTTTTAGGGCATAATTTGAGTAAATAATAGTTTCTATATTAAATCAACGAATATTGATTCGTAATTCTAGGAAATCAAATGGTTTTAATTAAGTCATTACGCCACAATTAAATTATCAGTCTGTAAGAGATAATACACATATATAGTATACATACAGTATACATATAGTGTTATAGGATTTCAATATTAATTAATATTATGATTTTTATGTTTTTTTTATTGTATAGGTAGGCAGACGAGTATATGGGCTACGTGATGATAAGTGGTCACCAATGCCCATAGACAATTTCATTGTAAGAAATGTTAATCATCGCTTATATCGCCAATGCGCCGCCAATCTTGGTAACTAAGATGTCCCTTGTGCATGTGGCACTGGCTCACTCACCCTTCAAATCGGAACACAACAATACAAAGTACTGCTGTTATGTGGTGAAATATCTGATGAGTGTGTGTTACTTACCCAGACGAGCTTGCACAAAGCTCTACCATCGAGTAATTATTTATTAATAATCAATAATTATAAAGCTCAAAATTAAAAAGGCTTCAATGAAACTACTCTCGGACTTTTAAATCTAACGCTATTGGAATGTGTTGGAATTTTACTAATAATTGCAATAGTTTTTGAACTATTGACATCTATTCCGATAAAATATTAAACGCGATATTAATGGTTTTAATTTTCTAGTGTATTCGAAAAGATGATAAAAATTAATTCGCTACCGAACGTGGCGTTAATCACGTTCAGCAGCTAGAGATATTATGCACAATACTACTTTCACATAATCATAATTACATTTAAAATATACAAAATATTATTTTTTTGTATTCTCGATTGTGGACAGTTCCTCGAAACACGTAGTCAGTGTTTATACACTTCTTACTTCGTTACTTCGTCTTTTTCTTACTAATATTGTTAATAGCTTTACCTGCGTTTATTAGCCCGCATAATTCAAACCTGATTGCCTCGTTGGTCTAGTGGCTAGATATAAGGCCGCAGACCCGGTGGTCCTGGGTTCAATTCCCAGGTCGGGCCAATATAGTTATTGGGTTTTTCTGTCAGAAAATTCTCAGTAGCAGCCCGGAGTCTGGAAGTTGGAAGTGTGTACACTCCCGTGCCTCGGAAAGCACGTTAAGCCGTTGGTCCTGCGCCTGAACTCTTTCCGGTCGTGTCGGATTGCCGTCCCATCGGATTATGAGAGCTAAGGAAAAGAGAGTGCACCTGTGTTTGCGCACACACTTGTGCACTATAATATGTCCTGCGCAGTTGGCTATCTCTCTTGAGATTGGCCGCCGTGGCCGAAATCGGTCTGGAGGACCTTATTAATTCAAACCATTTTAATCTATCTATCTGAAAATATATTATATTTACGAGTATATGTTCACAATATTAAAATTACCGAAAGCCAGTCATAATCTAAATTATTCCAGAAATACTTTTGGCTGTGAATATTTTCGGAATTTAGACGATAAGGCAGCTTGTATTCCAAGAGCGTCGTTATGAAGCACGAAGGGAAACTCTTATCGCGTTTCGTAAAGTATTGAATTAAATTGAAGGTTATGCCAATATACGAGCCAAATGTTCCTTTTTATTTTCACTATTGAATATATTATGTTGCCAGCTCTGCACTTACGACTTCACTCGCATAGAACACGATTTGTACACTTTCATTTGAAATTAGAAACTCTATTTCCAGAAATACATATACTGTTTTGTATATTGACGAAAGAGTGACACAGTTTTATGCATACAAACTGAGAAAAAGATTCAGTAAATCCTCTTATCGTCTTAATGTCGAAATATCTCTTTTTGAATGTTTTCTTTATGAAAGAATCAACTGGGTCTTTACATTTCGTTGTTATAACTTTAAACGTTTTTACGTTACTTAAAAATAATCCATATCATAATTTAATTTATAAATATATGTAAGTATTTATGTCAACAAAAGAAAAATTGTAAATAATAAATAATTGGTTAATTTTAAACTGGTAACTTTTAATTTATGTGCATTAAAGGAGTATATGTATTAGAATTGTATAATGTTTAAATATTTACCATTAATAATATCTGTAATAACTCAATGTCCAAAAACTCATAAAATTATTGAAATTTTAAATTTCTGTATTCACCTTATAAAAATGAATTGTAACCATTTACTGTAAATAAAAAATGGCTTTCATTTAAAAATATTTCAAGCTTATTGTCTAAGCAGATGAAAATAACATAATTGGGCGTGCGAAAAGATTAAATTAACACAGTACGGAGCGGATAGAACCCTTGCTTCGATAGTGATCGTCTATTTTCATTACATATTTTGCGTTGGACACCAACATCAACAGTTTGGTGACATTTTGAATAATTTTATTTTTTTCTGATTTTTTTTTAAGTTTTGTATAGTAGTTTTTTAAATATAATTAAACTATTAACGCAATACATTTCTTTTAAATAACTCCTACTTCATTGAATTGTGTTTAAAAAGGAAAATACGCACGCATTAGCGAGAGTCATGTGGTACAGACGTTGAGTTACGAGGTCTCGCTGACCAAGCTTTTCATAACAGCTGAATGATTCCTAAACGAAATATATTTATCAAATTATTTATGTAATATTTTCATTTATTTAGCTCTCTAGAGGGCCGACATGGCCCAATGATTAGAACGCGTAGATCTTATCTAATAATCGCGATTTCAAACTTAGGAAAGCACCATTGAATTTGAATATGTTCATAACACACCTCGTGCTTGGCGGGGAAAGAAAACATAGTGAGAAAGCCTTACGATTTCAAATATCAAGGCTGGAATCTAACCCCAGATCAAGCCAATAAAAAGCTATTGAGCTATTGTGTCGAGTTTACAGTAGCCGATCGGTAAGGAAGTTGGCTGTGTTACACTCCCACGCTTCGGTAATCAAGTGAAGCCGCTGGTCTTGCACCCGACGTCTCACCGGACGCCTCGGATTTCCGTTTCATCGGACTATGTGAATGAATAAATAGAGAGTACACATCTGTGTGACTGTGAGTTTTTCTTCGCAGTGCACACACATGTGCACTATAAAATATACAACGAGGTTGTCCTTGAAATTCGCCGCCGCGGTCTAAATTCAATTAAAAGGATGTCGTCTTGCTTACATTTATTCCTTTTTGTGTCGTCTTTCATTATAACAAAAAGCCATCAACAAACTCTAGTTCTCAAAAGTTTTTGTTGCGTTAAATAATTCGTTGTTATTTCAGCGCTATGCTTGTTAGTTTACGAATTATATAGACGTTTTTATTAGCTACACTTTTATGTACCTAACGAAGTCACTCATGTCAGCGAATTTAGGAATCCGACTCGATTTTATCTCCCGAATCTGACTTTTAAAACACAGTCCAAATTACTGAGTCTAGAAAGATGTAATTCCGCTTAGAAAGGATTTTTAGCAGCTTCAAGGCGTAGAAACGGGAAAATCTATTTATTTACTCGTCCGAAGCTAATACGCTTAAAACTTTTCATACACATGTCATTAGATAACAATTTTTTTATTAAATCTAGCAATACTAACAATGCTTGTTTTTATTAAGTAATTACTAATATTACTATTTACCGCTCCACATAAACATACAGCTTGTATGGGGACGACAATAGTCTTGTGTCAGGATCAAACCTACGACTTTTATAACGCTAGGCAACCTGTTTCCATTGAGCTATCCGATGCTTTTTATTATTAAGAAGAAGATGACAAGGGTTTAGGTTTATCTGGCTTGTTTTGACGAGTCCCATCCATCCCACTTACAAAAGCGAGGTATTTCGTTTTTTTTATTACTTTAATTTATATTATTATCTTCAGTTAACATTAATTAGTAAATAAATATCTTTTATAAGGGATATCAAAAACAAATATTCGTTTGTATTTCAATTAAAAGGCTTTCAGACTGAATAAATATATTTAAAAAAATACATTTGTAGAATATACAAGTAGTATTTTTACTATCGGTAAAAGAGACGAAAATATTATTTAGTTTATTTTTGAATCTATTTCATTTGAAAAAATATTACGAAAGCTTCAAGTTTTATTGAATACACTAGCTACTCCCCGCAACATCCGCTTCAAATATATTTTTCCCGTAGCTCCGTTATTTCTTCGTAAATCCTATCATTTATATAGTTATATCTTTATATGTACATTTTTTTTCACGCAGTGGATACCTTCATGACGGTACCCGACTCCCTTGGGGGAGGAACCGGGTTATATGGGATTCTTACCCACTAAAACCATTGCGATGGACGTTTTCGGCACGGATCGGAGAGGCTGCGGGATCGTGTTGATATAACGCATCCCGTGCTGTGCCCCGCTTGTGGCTCGGCAGAGCACTCCTCAGGGGGTCTTCATATGTCCCCAGCTAACTCTACATCAAATTTAATTACTAACGATTCAGTGCCTCATAAAACATACTGGTTTATATTCTCCTTTACATATATTATTCTTTAACCATAAACAGCTTTACTTTTTTATTTATTATACCAATTAACGGGTAATGATCACCTTCGTCAATAGAAATTGACACCAAAAGAAATATAAATCCCTTCTGACATGTCAATGAGCAGCCATACATGAAATCAAAAATATGATATCCCTTGAATCTGTAATTGCACATCCGTCCTTTCACAATTCACAAGCCGGAACAATTCAGAGTACTTATATGTAATGGTATAATAAATTGATGTATAGTTTCTACCTTCATTGTACCACAGAGTAAATTTTTATTAAAGTAAATATTTAAAGGATACACAGAATTATAAAAGTAAGCATGGTAACATTATGAATTTATTAAACAAACAAAAGAAATTGAAGGTTAAATCTGCTGGGAACACTTAGAAAAACTCCTCGCTCAGGTTTACGATGCTATATTTTTGTAGGCCTAAGGTTGTTTATCTTCAATATATCGCGTTCTTCGTTTCAATCTTACTCATATTTTATTCATATAGATAATAAACACCGTTTACTATTCATAAATCGCTTCTGTCGCGCTAAAAGTTATTCCAGACTATAAATATTGACGTAATTTCGTGTCTATTGCTTTGGGTTATGTAATATTTGACAAAAACTTACGACAAATAATCATTTTACTGAAAACGTTTTAGAAATTATTTAGGTGACGAACAAAAACACAATACTTATCGTTTTATAAATCTTTTATAAGCACTCAATTCGCAAATATTTTACTTTGCAACTTCGCAGAATATCAAATATATATTTTTTTTTATTTATCAATCGTTTGTCAAAATATATTCTGTCAAAAGTTGCATGATGTAATCAATTTTGTGTTAAATGACATACCCCAAAATTTCGATTGAATAAAATAGAAAAAAAGGTTGTAAAATAAATGAAGTAAAATTTAAAACTACTAATAAAGAATATGACTAGGGTCTTTCAAAATATTTTTCAGTATTTTTAATGCTTTTTTCATTTAGTAGTCAATTTAAATTCAAACCCTTTACTAATTAGCCATCGTGTTCGTAATATACTTTAATGAATATGTTATCGGCGCTTAATAAACTTACAAATAAAATAAGTATAGGATTATTTGAAGAATATTTAATAAACCTTAAAATTAATTTATATTATTTATGCAAACGGGTCGAGATGAAAGCGCGGATCCACCAACTCACATAGACTAAGCTCCAAATGCTTAAACTTCAAACTCCAGCGTGATGGAATAAGCTCAAAACCTACTATATACATCTACCCAGATGAGATGAGCCTAAGTCCACTAATGGGACATTATATGGCTGTTACGTTTGCTTTAAATCAAACTAAACTTACGTTATTACAAATCGGTACATATTGCTGAATTCGAGTCTTTTCAGTTAAGCTCCTTGAGATTTTGATGTAGCAGAGCCCTTTCATATTACCATTTATCAGTCACTCATAATATATATATATATATATATATATATAGCCTATCTTGCAATATAAAACTTAACATCGTTCGAGTTACCTCAGTATTTCCTACTGCCATGGCACAGGCGGACGAGCATATGGCCCACCTGATGGTATGTGGTCACCAACGCCCATAGACGTTGGCATTGTAAGAGATGTTAACCATCGCTTACATCGCCAATGCGCCCCCAACCTTGGGAATTAAGATATTATATACTTTTCTACTTTTTTATATCTCTTGTGCCTGTAATTACACTGGCCCACTCACCTTTCAAACCGGAACACAACAATACCAAGGACTGCTGTTTTGCGGTAGAATATCTGATGAGTGGATGGTACCTACCCAGACGAGCTTGCACAAAGCTCTACCATCAAGTAAATTTTATCCTTTATTCCAACTATAATATAACGTCAAAATTAAAATATATCTTTATCTGTACCATAATTTAATTATTAGTATAAAATATGCTAAATATTTTTGTAATTAAAATATTATAAACTGTATTTAATTTTCTTTAAAGTAAAAGGTATGAGACAAATTTGTAATAAGATTATTAAGTCGTACATCTTTCCAAATTGATATTATTAATCTTATTTAAGCATAGATAAGATTTTTATGTTACGAAACATGAAATAAATTTTTTTTTTTGGTCAACTTTTTGAAATCTCTATATACTGCCTGATCCGCTAGCGCAGGTGGCAGTGCCTTCGCTACGAGGTTGTGAGTACGATTCTCGCCCCGAGTGTGTTATGTACATAAATATGCATTATGTATTTATGTCGTCGTATATTATGTCGTCTGTTACCTATAAAACAGGCATTAAGTTACATTCCTTAGAAATAGATGACCGCGAGTATAATATATATGTATATATCTCGAGAAGCACAAGTCAGATTTGATTTTTTTTACATCAGATTTATTAAGGATTATAGGTTCCTTTCTTGCCTTGCCTTGACTTTTACGTAAAGAGTCCAAGGAAGAGTGGGTGCAATTAACATAAACGTTAATAAAAATGGCAAACTGTATGAAATATGAATGTACGTCCAATTTTAACGCTGTTGAAACCGATAGTATATCATAAATAAGTCATTACTAATTATATATCTGTCTAATTAGTTTAAAACATAATAACCTTATAATAACATAGACATTTAAAAGTCATTCCAATTTCAATTTATATAATAAATATTTACTGAAAACTTTGTACATCGGAGGGAATGATATTCGAAAGTTTTTATTTGACTTAGGTTATATTTGTATACATTATAAGTTTTACTCCGGTTTTGCAAGTACATATATGATTATGTTTCGACAATCGAAAAAGTTCATATATTACACTTTCAAACACAATCGACCGTGGTATTACCCGTTCCCGTCGCAGAGATTAAATTGGAATTAAATTATGATGCATGTTTATATTAGTCGGGTTATAATTGCGATCAAACATTATATTTTGTTCCAACATTTGACCAAACTGCATCTTCTTGCTGAATGTCACGTGACATAAATTAAAAATCTTAATATATATACCGTTCGTTAAGAATTACATAAAAAATATCTTTGAATTATTTCAGAGGTAATATATAATAAAATGAAGTAAAATCCTTCAGTTATTAAATAAAGTCAATGTAAATAATTATAAATATACCAATATGTTATTTGAACGTCATGTGTCATTGAAAGAGTAGTACTAAACATTATTAGGTAACGAAAATAACATATATACATATACATATATATATATATATATATATATATATATATATATATATTGTATATAATACTGGTCTATAAAACCTAATTGTACAAAATACATTTTTGAATAGTATATTTTAAATAATTTTCTTACTTAATAATAAAAATATAATTTTAAAATGGTATTCCATAGACATATCTTCGTATTTATATTTATTTAATTTTCGAAACAAAGACTATTGTGAGGCGGAAGTTTGATAAATCGTGTAAACCCATACCATTATAATCGTAAGAACTTAATTATAACATGACTTTATTATAAAAATCCATTTATTGAATATGAAGGAAGATATAAAATATAAGAACAATGAAAACAAAAAACCAACACAAATTAGTTTATTTGGAATAAGCGATACATCACAACAATGAAGTTAATATTGTTATTACACAACAACAATTATAATTTTTCCTGATAAATTAGGTATTAAAACCGTTCATAACCTCAACCGGCGTGCTAATTAATATGCAATGCAAGTACAAAACATTGATTCCTAAAGAGATTGTATTGCTTAGAAAGTAAGCACAGCTGGGCGGTTTTAATCGTCTCCAGAGCTGTGTTACAGTCATAAAAACGGATTTACAGCTTTCGCGTCAACTTTGCTAGCGTCAAACAAACTCCTATCCGCGCTGATCACAAATATTAACGTCCCATATACGTTAAAGTCGCTATAAAGTCGAGACTTACACACGAGTACTTAACTGATATATGTGTCTATGTTAAATACAGATTTCGGTTATGAAATTGAAAACATAAATTAGAGGACAACGGCCGAAATGTCACTTACCTTTAGCACGCGGCCACGTAACGCACACACACAAGCGTCAACCACCAAATACATTCATGTTGCACTACGTAGTAATAGTAACTGAACACATGTATACGCGGCACGTGATCAGCTGTTCTTCGCGATAATCAATCGGTGATACGCGCGGGGTATTTTCGGGTGGATAAGTGACGGTGAGGTGTTCAGACGAGTGGTGGAGCGGCCGGCGGCATGACGAGCTCGTGCGGGGCCCGCCGCTCAGGCCGCCTCACTAATCAGTAATCGTTGCCGGGATGGGAGGCTGCGTCGCTCTCCCCTCCTGCCCCGCCCGCCGCGCGTAGCCTACACCCGAATGTCGTAGATGCGCACGTAGGCATCAACTATAGTCCCCTGTTGGAAAATATTTTTATAACAAATTTAAATTTGAGTATTCATTCATACTTCATTCATTACACAGAACACATCAAAATCCATTAGGATTTTTTAGTTAATTAACTTCTTTTAAAAATCGTTTTGTCATAAATCATGAATTCACGATTTTTTGATATTAATAAAATAATTTATCCATAACTTATTTCAGATACATAAAAACTTCTTCGTATCGCAAGATATATACCACATCTGCAAATTGAACTACAACCCCATAATCCGTGGTCGGTACTACGGCGAGCCGAATTTTCAGGGGTGACACACACCGATTAAATATTCATTTGCGGATTGTAAATTAGCAAATCCAGTGATAACAGCCCCTAGCGATAAGATGGTATGAGCTTGCCTTAGGATTAACCGTTATGAGATCCTTTAAGAAACAAACTATGTTTAGTTATGTTAAATTTAAACGAAACAAAACGAGTTAGTAATAGACACAATAATAATTATCGTATTTGTTATTTGCATTAAAACATATCAAAATATTTTATACCTAATATCTAATTTTATAGATTTATTTTAATTTAAAAAACATGTGAAAAAGAACATTTTGTTATTGAAGTTGATTATCATTAGTTCTTATAAGTGAATTTATACGTATTTGATATAATTATGAAATTAAATATAATCATTGAACATTATCACGATTTCATGTACTTAATATTCATAATTCAATCCAATTTAGTAACATCATCAAAACTTAAGTCTAAGTGGTTTAATTGAATTATTAATTTAATATTTGATAGGCGGCCCTGAGTTGTCGCGCATGCGCACTATTCAAACGTCAAGTGGCGATCTTAACTCGCCCATCTTTTAAAATACAACGTACAAGTTACAATCTGAACACAATGTTTGAACTTGCAACTAGTACTCAAAAAGTTATAATTGAATTATTTTAAAAAAGAACTAACTTTTTTCTCAAATTATTTATGGAAACATGTTGTTCGTGTGTTTGGTTTTAGTTCCTTTGATTTTTTTTCCTAAAACAATTGGGCGGGAAAAGGTCTTTCTCTCTATATATGCCTTACTCGAGTTATTGTACGTATATTATATCGTATATATAATGACAATATAGACTTTCTATCAACTCCTTCAATCATTGGTATGTATTTATAAGTTGGTTAAATTTTCAAATGATGAATGAAACAATCGCGTTATGTTTGAACATTTTCATAAATTTTCATTTCATTGGCAAATAATTACAAAAAATCTAACCAGCACGATTTAGAAACACCAAAAGAGAAGTGAACTCCAGCTATCGATATATGTCAATGAAATTTTATTCTCTTAACAGTAGTAATAGTACTATCTGTAAAAATTAAATGCGGATGTAATTTGTCTTTCTTTCTATTATGCTTTCACCACTAAACCACTAACGTTGACGAAATTTAGAGGTTTTTTTTTTTACCTTATACCTGACCCCTCTCCCTAACAAGCGGGTGAAGTCGCGGGCAAAATCTAGCAATATATAGTTTTCATTAAAATTATATTGAATCCATTTTAATAACTCTTTGGTAAATGTAACAGGCGTTATGTTATAAATAAAAAATATTTAATAAAAAACAGAAAAATTTGTAACCTTTTTCTTTTATTGCTTTCGAATATTGAAAAGCAAACTTTTTTAATATTCGTACTTCCATGACAACAAGAAGCACTTGACTAACTCGAAACCATTGACGTATTTATTACCCCCATAACGTGTCCCCACTGAATTGAACATGTTTTTTCAATTAATAATTTTCACATAGGTAATGAAATATTTCAAAGTATTTAATGGTATAGCAACGTACAGCCAAAGTTATAGATTTTAGAAAGGTGTAATCTGAAATATAGGTTAATTTTATATCGTAACAAAGTATTTTTGGTCAATTTCAACTTTTAATATAGAGAATGGTACGAAAATGGGACAGCCTGCTAGTATTTAATAAAAGTTGATGATTTTTACCATCGGAATTCGCAGATAAAATGAGAGTGACAATCAACTTTTCCTGATGATCGTTACTTAAGTAATGTTTATTTACTATATAAAAATCTTATATATAAAAATATGAGGTTGCTATATCTGTTTTATATTCTTCGTCTTCGAAACCGTTTGGTAACTTTCATGGATATCAGTACCATGAACGTTAATACATGGTGGTGGTACTTGGTGGTAGAGCTTTGTTACTTGGTGGTAGAGCTTTGTGCAAGCTCGTCTGGGTAGGTACCACCCACTCATCAGATATTCTACCGCAAAACAGCAGTACTTTGTATTGTTGTGTTCCGGTTTGAATGGTGAGTGAGCCAGTGTAATTACAGGCACAAGGGACATAACATCTTAGTTCCCAAGGTTGGTGGCGCATTGGCAATGTAAGTGATGGTTAACATTTCTTACAATGCCATTGTCTATGGGCGTTGGTGACCACTTACCATCAGGTGGCCCATATGCTCGTCCGCCAACCTATACAATAAAAAAAAAATAAAAAAAATATATATATAGTTTTTCTTTTTTATGGAGCTGGTTTTTTCAAGATGCCTCTTCACGCCTCGTTTGAAGGAACCCAGGTCATAAGAGGAGGGGAACACGTGTGCTTGTAAAGAATTCTATTTTCTAGAGGTGCGACAAAGAAAAGAGTTGCCAAATTTCTTCGTGCGCGATGGAATAGATGTCACAGTTAGTTATTAATACTATCCACTTTGTTATAACTCACCGCTAGATGGCGCAGCATATCAACTTCTATACCGATCAACCGATAATAGTTAAACACACAGGAAAACGTCTGTCGGGATAATACTTGTAGATAAAGCAGTAAATGAATAAAATGAAATTAAAGGATATTATTTAAACGAACAAAGGAGATTCGAAGGTAATTAAATATATATTTCAAACATTTATACTAAATTTAAGTAAAGAACTAATATTTTTACCTTAATTGCACTTCCTTAAGCCATTAAGTTTCTAAACTACTTATTTATTAAGAGTAATCGACACTCCAGACATTTAGAGAACAAACAGTCGGTACGACTCGCGCCAACTTAGCAGAACGAACGAATCATGAACTAAAGTTCTTTTTTTTTTTTACTTTAATTGTTTTCAATCGGTCTTTCGACAGGTTGATCTATAATACTTAATATTTAAAATTTATAATGCAACATCTATTTTAAAGTATAAATTAAAACTAAGTATTTTAGAAAAATACTTAGTTTTACTACTCTACGACACCGAGATATCTCAGTCGATAGAATACATAGATCATGACACAAGTTCGCGGGTTCATATCCAGTCAAGAACCACTGCCTTTTGCTATGCTTAATTTTTCATTGTAATTCAACGTTTTTTATCAACATCGTGAGGAAGTATACATGTGGCGCATGAAATTCCACACGCACAGGAAAAAGTCTCATTCATGCGTTGCGGAAAAAGTTTCATTCCAAATTTATTAGGCGGCAAAGCTTTGTTGTTTGGCACTAGATTGTTGTCTATATAGAGACTCCCACTGATTAATATTCTACGGTCAAAAAGTAATACTTTATATAATTAACAGTAATAACCTATGATGCCATTAATCGTATAGAATATTGATTAATAAGGGTCTATTTATTATTATTAATTTATTGATAAGAGCGGGTAAGACTGCGTTTTAAAATCATATGGGTTGAATTATAATCCACGGTTGGCTCTCCATTGATAATGTAAGTATATACTAAGTAATATATAGATTATATTACATGGTATTAATAAGTACTGTCAGTGTCTATGGACTATCCTTCAGAGCATTTGCTCGACAGCCTTTCTAAAATCTAAAATTATACCAAAGAAAATAAAGCAGAAAGATTCGAGCTTTTTATTTTATACCGATAATAAAGCACTACCACGCCGCTTCGCTTCGAGATGTGCAAAAGAATTACCCTTGAACTGAAATATTGTGTAACTATTTCTTTTGTGAAATAGCTTTAACCTTTTATTTAATAAAGTGGGAGTGGGTGGGAGATAAAATATATAATAATCGAAATAAAAATAGCCCGGGAGTTTAATAAAAAAAAAAATCAAGCTTTAAGTTATATAATATATAACTCTCTTCTAGAACACTCTAAAAATGGCGAAAACACAAAAATGTTTTGTAAACATAATTAGGTCAAACTTGTAAAATATTATTATTTTGCCAAATAATATATAATGTCTGCGGGGCACGGAATTTTAGCTCGAAAGGCGATGACTGCAGACGCGCAAAACACGATTCCTCCCTGGTGCGGTTGTGGGAGGCCCATTGTTGGCAGGTAGGGAGGTCGGGTCTATTTAACCTTTTTAAAAGGATAGGGTCGTATAGACAGCCCTTAAGAGAGATACGATTTTTTACGTCACTGTCATATTTACAGAACTTCTTACGTAAATCATATGAACATTTCTGGTAACATTTGTTTGCTAATATTCTTTACCTACTTTCCTCGAAGGTACCACTAACTCTTATATATTACAATATTTTGTAAGAATTCTACTGTATTAAATATTTTATTATGGTTATAAAACACGGTCTTGTTACATCCACTGATGACGTCATTTGTATAACAGCTATTTTGAAAAAAAATTTAAACCATCTTCTCAAAAAGAGGAGAAGAGGCCATAGCTCAGCAGTGGGTCAATCATAGACTGCTACTGAGTTTTCTTTTCTTTTCAGTCTTAATTTTTCTATTTAATTCTTATGAGAGTAAAAAAAATAAAGAAAATTTGCTCATTTGCCCGTTATATAAAATAACGACTGAATGACTTGCTGGTGGTTATCTCACACCCTGGGGTCTAACTCCAGGACTACGGGATTGATGAAATAAAATGCACACATACTCAAGTATTATAATACTCGGCTATATTCTATGACCACCATGGCTTTATCGGACAGAACTACATAATTAATAAATAAGTTACGTGTTATTCAATTAATTTACGATAATTTCAACATTAACTTAATACAAAACATTTCAGCCCAATTAGACAACAGACAAATATTTAAATTATGTTAACAAGTTTTAAGTCTTTGTAAATTACTAAAGATTAAATTCTTAGGTCACTGATGAGAAAGCCTTAGTTAATACCCGCATGTTCGAAGCTCTATAGCGCTCTAAGTTAATCTTAGAAACATGACTAAACCACTAACCAAGAGCGCTAATTGAAACAAAATGTTCTGTTCTAAAAATCAGACATTATTTGAATATAATATAATATTTAATTTGTTCTTTTATATATAAAGAGATTACAAGCAATATCGTTAAAAGAAAAGAAAAAATGGCACTTCATAATAGAATATTTTTTTAACTTGTTAATACTAAACAAAATGGTACTAAGTCCAAAAATTTTCTAAATTCGAAAACCGTTATCAAATCGTTGAAGGATAGGGGACTTAAGTCCTCAAATCGAATCTAAGGATAGACTTGAATGATTGAACAGGGACAGACAACAATGAAATTCCGTTCCAGGCCCTCGGGTACTGTACCTCGGGAACAGCTTAATCAATCAATTCATGTTGTACATGTACATGTTACTAATAGCCAATAAACAACAGTATATTTATTTGAAAAATATGGGAAAAAATGTAATTGTTAATAAGCTTAACAATACAATAACAAGAATTATTTTTGAAAAAATAAATTAAGCTAATTTTATAAAAACGATAAAAAAATGAATACTATTTTTATTTATTAAAACTATCAGGACGAGCATAATATATAACGAAATATAAAAGAATTGAATTATAAGGAATATAAGAATATGATTTGTCGGTAACATTGGTTTGGGAAAATTTTAGTGCAACGTGTTATATGGAACGTTTTTGATGCAATAACATTCGATCTAATTCAAATCTAATTCTATCACTCGCACTAAGCTCAAGACTAATTACATTGTGAAATTCAAAACTTGAGTACTTGGTATTACTTAAACGCAACGATAAATATTAAAAGCACTGAACAGTTATATAGGAAAACACATACTCGTAACGTGGCTTACTACCTAATCACAGGACCGTGAAGTTCCTGAGGTACGATCATTAGTAATCGTTAGTGGCGTAACTTTGTTTAGGTGCCAGTGATTAATCACTGTCTTTGACAGATCCTATGCCAACATACTTTGGAGGACGTGGTTAGAAAAAACGTACGAGTTAACTAAAAGGGTGTAACGTTTTGTATTTTGTGTTTTGTATGTTCTTGTTACAATTTTAGAAAATATTAACATAATTATACAGCAGTTTAGAGAACTGAAGAATAAACACACTTTGGATGTCTCAATCTTCCAGCATTTATCTCTTATGAAGAAGAATTTTGAGAAGATTTATATAATTAATTTGCAAGTGTCATATGAGGACGATACTAGACAATTTTTGGGCGAACTTCACTTCGGTGAACGTCACATCTATGACATACAGATATCGAAGTAGTTAAAACACGTAAATGTTAACCGAATAATGCGAGTTCAAACTCGAACAAGCACTGAGGTGAACTAAATTATGATAACCATGTGCTTAACATGTACAGAGAAAGAATCCCTACAAAACCAAGGTTACGGCAACCATGAAGCATTCAACATCCTTACAATACACGAGGTACAAGGACATAATTACGAGATGTGCTACGAAAAAGTTATAATTGCACAACAGCGTATCCCATGCAGTGATTGCAAAATTAAATCACACTAATAAATTCGTATTCTACACCGACATATCACTGCTAACTTTTAATCTTAAGGCTTCTGAGAATTGCTTAGCGTGAGCGTGAGCGTATGTGAACTTGACTAAACTGGAACTTATCGTGATGCGTTCAGCATCTGCAGCTTTACAAATCAGCCACTACACCAATGAGTGAAATGAAAGTTATATTACGATATTAATCTCGATACATAAATACGAAAATTGTACACACAAATAATAATTACATTATATAAGGAGTAAGGGCACGTCCTAAAGCTATTCTTATGACAATCCATCAACCTAGGCCCTTGTCTGAAACGATTAGAGTAACAAATTATACGAGATAACTTATTTAATAATCATTTATATATAAGCCTACGCATTGTTGCTTAAGCCATTATTTAATGTAATCACTTAGTAAATAAACTAGCATTTTTTTATGTAGGTCAGAGTTATTGGTTAGATGAAACCACATTGATGCATAACAGACCTTTTGATATAAAGCAGTAGCAAGTTTTATAGAAATAATTTATGAAGTTAAATAAAACCTTTTTAGAAATATGAAATGAAAGAAACAAAGGAGTGAGTCTTTATTGGAAACAAATAAACTTATAAGAGTTAGTAAGAGTGTTCAAAGACAGTTTTTTGCTATAAGCTATGCTTAACTAAATGTAGGTATCTTTTGTTGTTTGCAAAATCTATATAAGGAATTGCTATAGGTACATACAATACCTAAAATGAAATATAAAAATATGAATAACAATATTTAATTTCGTGATACGGCTTTTTCTAGTCGGCTAGCCTCATCAGGTATCCACTCATCATAACATGATGTATTTAATTTTAGGTACCAATTGCAATCGCACTATACCGATTTCTTATATAGATTTTGCACATCTATATCAGTAAACCTACATATCAGGAGTACAAAAAAGGACATAGGGAATTGATGTTCATACAGGATATATATAGGGTTTTCCATTAAGGGCGCTTGATCTTTGAAATGCAAAAAAAAATACATTTTTTTTATTTGGAAGGTCTATCGACCCCATTATGTATGGAATATGACATCATTCAAATGACCGCCACGGCTTCGGTTGGTGGCGCGCACACGAAAGGTCCAATTTTCGATGACTCTGGCGCACAAATCGGGTTGTATTTGATCGATAGCGTGGCGTATGTTGACTTTGAGGGCATCGGTGGTTTGCGGCTTGTTGGCATAGACCTGCGACTTAAGAAAACCCCACAAGAAAATGTCCAGCGGGGTCAAATCGCACGATCTCGGTGGCCAGTTCACGTCGCCTCCGCGCGAGATGACCATGTCCAGAAATTGCTCGTGCAGAACTTCCATCGTAGCGTGTGCTGTGTGGCACGTAGCGCCGTCCTGTTGAAACCACATGTTGTCCAGATCCATATTCTCGATTTCAGGCCAAAAGAAGTTGGTTATCATCGACCGGTATCGCTCACCATTGACGGTGACGGCCACACCATTATCGTTTTCGAAAAAATACGGACCAATCACGCCTCCGGCCCAAAATCCGCACCAAACAGTCACTTTCTGCGGGTGCATTGCCACTTGGTGAACCTCGTGTGGATTGGTCTCGTCCCAAATACGGCAATTTTGCTTGTTGACATAGCCATTCATCCAAAAATGCGCCTCGTCGCTGAAGATGATTTTTTTGCCAAAATCGGCGTCAACTTCCAACTGCTCTAATGCCCAGTCAGCGAACACACGGCGCTGTCTATGGTCATTAACCTTGAGCTCTTGGGTCAGCTGGATCTTGTACGGGTGCAGGCTCAAGTCACAACGCAAAATTCGCCAAGTTGTCGTCTGCGAAAGGCCGAGTTCCTGTGCGCGACGCGGAATTGACTGCCGCGGGTTTTCGAGGACACTGTCGCGCACAGCGGCGATATTCTCGGCAGATCTCGCGTTACGTTGACGCACGGGAACCGGCTGATTGTTAAGTGACCCGGTTGACTCGAATTTGTCCACCAATCGACGGATAGTCGACTCGGCAGGACGATCATCGCGACCGTAAAACGGGCGAAGTGCGCGGAACGTTGCTCGAACTGAAGACCCATTTTCATAAAACAATTTTATGATTTGCACGTGCTGCTCGACACTGTAACCTGCCATGGTGATTTGGGAGGACGGAATGAATATAACACACTGCATTTGACAGCTGTCACTCAAACAACGTGGCCGCAATCAGCTGTCAAAGTTCAAGCGTCCCTATTGGAAAACCCCATATATACTTCATATGATTATTACATGAAGATATTGAATTGTTAAAAAGAGTAACAACTGAATGGTTGTTCTTGGTAATCAACATTCCAAATCGGTGAAAACTTTGTATCAAAATTGTTAAATAACGACTAAAAGGGCTCGCCAGAGCTTATTTGAATGAAGTATATTTTGATACCTCACATGCATGCGAAGCCGCGGCCGAACACTTGTTATTAATATTTCTAACTACACTTAGTACACACTCTATTAGATTGTTTTGTCATAACTAAGCGTGTGTTAAGTTTTCATTATGTTGTCTGGAACTAGTTTAAAATTCATTCAGATGAACAGACTCCAACACTAAAATCGTGATGATTCGCCTAGATGGATTTTCATTTTTGCAAAGTGAATCGAATGTAATAAGTACTTAATCAGTGGTTTATCAAATTATGCTCCTGAATAAAATAAATTGCTTCAATATTATAAGCCGAGAAATTTATAGCTGAAAGTAACGCTAATGTTTTAGTCCAATTTTGGACAAGTATCAGGATCAAATTCAGACAAATCAGACCTTACCTTACAATAAGTTAGATTGCAATCTTAAGTTAGGACAAAATTCCATTATTATTGAAGTCAAAGATACAGCAAAAAATATATCTATATATATTATATAACCGAAATACCACTTATCACGAGATCTCCTAAACTATCCGCCCGATTGACTTGATTTACGCAAATCTTATCCAAAATACATTTTCCTTCTTATCTACCCGTGCGAAGCCGGGACGATTAGCTTGTATTACAATATTTCATCTCAGTACTCAAAAAGTCAAAGGTAATAAAAACTCAATGTCAATTTCCAATAATAACCAGACGCTCCGTAATAGACAGGTATAATTAACTGAACCAAATTTCGCCCACAGTCGTTCACAGCTACCAACGTAACGAAGTCTGCAAAAATTAAACGAAAACACGCATCACGATTAATTATCACGCCGACCGTAGCATGAACCATTAGGGCGTGCAAAACTCATTTAAGCCAATCTAATAGAAATACCCTATCACCAAATACGGACACTTCATGAGCCGTTTCTATCGAACTAACCAATATACCCCGTTTATAGCCTTCGTTATTGGTCGTTACTGCACAATGTTCAAAGCCCGTCACTTTCACAATTCTACTATGTAAGGGCGGATTTAATGAGCTGGCAGAGGCCTTAGTTATGGGAAACTCGTTTAAGCCCCGTTTTATTTAAGGCATGCTGCCAATGAAAAGAGATAGTTCTGGAAAACTAGCGCAATTAAATACGGATAACGGGCTATACGTCTAATTTGTCAGAGTATGTTATGCAAAGTTTGTTGTTGTTAACTCAATGTTTAATAAAGTTCATTTTGGAGTAGGCTCAAGTTTAAGTAAGCTCTTGCAAGCCCCTTTGAATCGTCTTGTTACAGGATCCAACTAAAAGTAAAGCTACCCCCGATTCGGAATGTATATTTAACCGATAAGAACTGGCAAGAAACTACGTAATCACTAGAATCTGTGAAGTAGATACTAGTTTTTATAATATCTCCTTAAAATTAATACATTTTATATTTAGTTGTTTTGGTTAACAAATCCTATGAAAAATCACAAATTGGTGACATTCATTTATTACATTATTTTATACCTACATAAATCGAGGTTAATTTACGAATTTTAATGATCACAACACACACAAGACCACATCCAGCTAGACATCCAGAGTATTGATTTTGAAAGATATTTTGGACTGCGCTAAAATAAGAACGTATGTAGGCTAAAATACATATTAGACGTTTATATATGCATACAGGCGCCTGTAAATGGGTTAAAAGCCCCTCTCCTTATTTGAGGAGAAGGCTTGGATTATATTACAGTGTGCTGCTCCTATGTGGGTTGGCGAATACACAGTTGGACTCTACCGACATACATAGATGTGCATACTAAATATCTGTTATATTATAATTTTTAGTTCCACTATCTCGTTGACCAAGTGGCAAGTTATAAGGTCGTAGATCCCAAGGTCCTGGGTTCAAACCTTTCAGGTAAGACCGATAAAAAGTTATTGGAATTTTCCGCCGAAAAATTCTCAGTAGTAGCCCGAAGCCTGTTGCCGTCCTATCGAATAATGAGAAGTAGAAAATAGAGAATTCACCTATATTTGCGCACTTTAATATGTCTAGCGCAGTTGGCTAGTCTCTAGATTGGCTGCCATGGCCGAAATCTGCCAAGAGGACATCATCATCATCATATTACAATGACATATTAACGAGTTCTATAGATGGAATGTAAAGGCGCGCATTTATTCGTTGGAAGTAATTATAAATTGCTTTGGTTATTATTGTAGACAACCGACGATTATACATTTCTTAATTGAAATGATATATTTTTTTGTACATTTATAAAGTCTTTTACTTTACTTTACTTTACTTATAAAGTCTATCTAACCTCCGTGGCTGTGACGGCACCAAGTAACAGTATATGAAATGTTACCCCTAATGCTACAAAAGCAATTTAAACTTATAAAACAGCAGTTAATAAAATATTCATAAAATGTAATTAATTTTTTCACAGTCTCATAAAATGTGACTAAAATTTAAAGTTTCAGGTTAAGCCTAAGCAATTAACCTGAAAATATTTAAACCTGAAAAAATTTAAATTTAAACTTACCTATTACGCGAAAGGGTAGATTTTTTCTAAGCCATTAACATTTGCCAGTATTAAATTATAAGATTTTAAGCAGTCTAGCTAAAATTATACTTACGTTAAGCGATGAAGATTTTATTCAACATAAATTCATTCATATTTGGTGTTGGGAGGAACAGGGTGTAAAGTTCCACATCCACCATTGAATAGGGAGGATCCTCCGACCAGACGGGTGTTATATGTGGCGAGATAGATGTCGCTACACATACATCAATTGTAATGAGTCATAATACTATTGCACATATGAGAATTTAAAGAATTTCTAAATGAATACGAACCAGCTTTAAATATATTTTTTATAATATAAACATTGGAGACGTAAGAAATATTAACCATTTCGTTGATAACCAATGTGTCACCTACCGGAAATCGGAACGGATGTTAATTCCCTTATGCCTACGAAACTACATTTCACTGAGTCAATCACCCTTCAAACCAAACACAACAATACTTAATATTGCTGGTTAGCGGTGGAATATATGATGAGACCCTACCACCAAGATTAAAATATTTATAAAATGTACCTTCACCACATTGACTGATAAAGATATAATAAAAATTATATATATTACGTATATGTTGACCTTACTACTGATATCTTTTAGACAACAGTATGGGGTGGTGATAAGATACTATGAATTTTATGTGATTTTATTTTGTCATGATGACGTCATCTTATAGAAAGGGTCTTTACTAACAATGTTAATGTATAAGCTGAGCGTACTTATTTTCATAGACTGAAATCGTTCAGTAAATATCTGGATGTTAGTGACATAACGTACGCAAACGATGACTTGATAAAACGTTTCTATTATATTGCCTTTTAAACTTCTAATATCATAGGACCCAACGTATTTAAACGCCAAATATATCTGTATGGGAATTTATTGTGTCATTCTAGAAAACAATTTTAATCGAGGCTGTCCGCGAAAGTGTTAAGATATTTAATCATTAAATTATAGTTGGTGGTGCATTTATTATACCGGAACATGGCACAAATTATGTAACAATACGTAAACACTACACATAAATTGCAAAACATGTGCGTATATCTATACTAATATTATAAAGAGAAAAGATTTGATTTTTTGTTAGTTTGTTTGTTTGTTACGATTTAACTAAAAACTACTTGACTGATATTAAAATTTATTTCACCATTAGAAAGCTACATCTTTACCTAGTAACATTATATTTAAAAATTAGAGATCCAATGAACAATGTAACCCAAGTCATCAAAATGTTGCCTAAAAAAGTCATGATTTAAATGAAAACTATTGACGATATATAAAATAGTATTTTATAAATTATTAGTAATCACAGTGCTCAAAAAAAATCCGCGATGGTATATGCCTATTACAGTTAAGCCACAGTAACAGTTTTTGTTTAAATTAGTAAGTTCAAATATGGGTGGAATCGATAGTGGTAATTGTTAGGATCGGACTTTTCGTTCAGAAGTTATGACGGGTATACAAATTCTCTAAGTGAGAAAAATGTCACGGTTTGAACAAACTGTAATTTGGTCTAATAAAAAATACTAATTTACGTAGTTAAGTTAAATAATAGTTTTTCAATTTTCGCGGACAAAGTCGCGAGCGAAGTGCTAGTATAATATATACTAGTAAGTAGGAATATACGAGGTAGTAAAAAAATGTATATGGTCTTTGACTAATCATTCGATTTATAAGCATTTATTTTAATAAGAATAATTTATATTAAGCTCTTAAATATATATGAATAAAAATTAAAAATAGCAATTATAAAAAACATGATCGAGTGGAATGGTGGCAAGCATGCTAGCAGAGATGCAGTGATGCAAAGGGAAAATCCCTTTGCATCACTATCCGATCCGCTGTACGAAAAATGAAACAGCCCACTAATAGAGGTAATAAGACGAGGTGTTATATTTTTAAAACAAATGTTTATGTCTTATGCGTAAAGTATCGTTAAGATATTATCTAAAATATATATTACCAAGGAGATATAAACTGAATTATCTGTGCGATAAGCATCAAAATCATGCAAAATGTATTCAGAACTCTTGTTCAACTTTTTCATTTCCTGTACAAAACAATATTTCGTACCTTGCAGCTGACGAGATATTCATTCTTAAAAGTCGGTCTCCCATCAAATTCTTTTGAAAAAACTGTCTGCGTGGAAAATTATCTCAAAATATGTATTATAAAGATGGGAAGCCTACGGCGTACGAGCGCAAAGGGCAAGGCAAAAACAATGGTGCACTTTGCAATTAACTACGGAACCCGCTCGGAAGATGCATTCATAAGCATCCACGCTGTATAGTTAAGCTCGCGTACCAATGACTAATCGTAGATATGTTGTTTCGACAGTTTGCTAAATAGCGTTAATATATTTATTAATATTTATAAGTTCGAAAAATTATTAATTTATATACCAAAAATTGTTGCCAACTTGTTGTTGTTGTTGTATTTTTAATTATTTTCTAATATAATATACGATTTTTAAGTAACAAATGTTGTTATGTACCTCCTACACCTCTAATCCTATAAAATTTACTTTAGTTAGGAACTAAAATAAATTTGGTGTCATTACTTCTGCTGTTCATATAATCTTTGTCACTGCTCGTATCGAAATATTCAAATTTTTTGTGAATATACATACAGAAACATAGTTTTATCCACTTTATATATTACGTTGGCTCTAGCTGAAATAATACGATTTTTAATCCAATGATTCGAAAGAGTTTTTCTGTGGAGTTGATTCTTACAACGGATCATATTCATGGCGAAAGGTTAAAGCGTACATTTGATTCATACACGTTATATAATTATACAATTTACTGTAATCTAATTAGGTACTGAACTGGCATATCTTCCATTGAGCTAGATATAATAATTAACGTTTAAGAAATTATAACTTTAAAACAGAGGAATGCTGAGCATAATAGAGTTTATAAATGTTGGGCACAGTTTTTTTTAAATTAGAATATAATTAAAAAATATTAGTAGTTCTTGCAAAAAAAATTTAAGCACATACCATATGCATTATTTAATTCAAGTTAATAAAGTTACTCGTAAGCCGGAAACTACATTCGTTCTTAACCTTTGAAAACTTGGCAAGATTTCCTATTACCGCATTTCCTCGGTCTGAACTTTGCGTGGCACTGAATCCGACTGTTTTATTTACTTTTCTCACTTCTTGGGAGCAAATACTCGAATGGAACTGAGGAACGTAGATAAGACACTTTGGACGATGTATGTTTGTTGCGGAATTGTGATCTTAGCAGTCATCTTAGCCTTAAATAAATTAAACGTAGAGTAGCATCAAGTGAGTCTATTAACGACATTTATTTAATTTTATGAAAGTAATGAAGCCAAGATGGCCTTAAAACATGGATCTTAACCAAAGATCGCGGGTTCATACCCATGCAAGCGCCACTAAGTTTAACAGTACTAAGTAACAGCCCATAAATGTCCCACTGCTGGGCTATGGCCTCCGCAAGCGCCACTAAGTTTAACAGTACTAAGTAACAGCCCATAAATGTCCCACTGCTGGGCTATGGCCTCCGCAAGCGCCACTAAGTTTAACAGTACTAAGTAACAGCCCATATATGTCCCACTGCTGGGCTATGGCCTCCTCTCCCTATGAGATGGTTTGGAGCTTATTACGCCACGCTGCTCCAATGCGGGCTTGGAGATAATCACGTGACAGAATTTCCGTGAAATTCTACATAAATGTATGCACACCAGGTATCCTTACAATGATTCACTTCTCGTCAAAATTCAATGATGGTTGCTTGGGTTTAATACCGTGATCATCCGTTAAGATTCACGCGTTCTAACGACTGGACCATGACGGGCATTCACCGAGTTTATATTTGATTAATTTATGTTTGTAATTCATCTCGTGCTCAGCGGTGATAACATCGAAATACAACTGTATATGTCGGATAAAATTCCGGCCCAGAATAAATACTCAAAACCTACTTCCGAGTTTGAGGTTTTTGCTCAGTGACATTTACGGTCTGTTACTTTTATATAAAGTAAATATCATTATAATAAATGCACGCGTTGTGAGCCATATTCTGAAGATACATAGCAATAAATGTTAATTGAAATACCGATATGTAGAAACGAAAGCTCCAATTATTTTTAAATCCCTGCGTAGAAACTGGCACCAACGATGCATTGAATCGACATGGGTAGTTAGGAAATCGGCTCTTTTGTGAGCGCCATGTAAGCCGAGGGAGCCGACTAATTAGTCGGCTTTGTAAAAACACCCTACGATACGATACAGTTAACTGTTTTGCAGCCATATTGCCATGGCAATACCTATCTATATGTATACGCTAACTCGATGCGTAGGTAGCTGCATTTTCAACGCTAAATACATTCATGTTGATAAAAATAACTAATATTTACCTAATTTAATATAATTTCAATTTAATCATTTTTTTTATGATTATTAAAGACAGCTGTGATTATTTAAATTGATATCGTTATTTTATATAGTTTTAACTCTCACACTCGCATACAAAATATTTATTTAATATGAATACAAAAATATAAACTTACATTAACATACAAAAGTTATATCAATACTTACATGCTATTATAAATGCTACTCATTTTCATTAATATTGAAACTTTTATAAAGTAACATGATTCTATGCAGATTAATCTGAAACTGCGGAAACTAAAAAATTGATAGATATGCCGTAGAACCCTTCTGTAAACTAGGTTACTAGGTAATTACATAATATATGACGTAAGATTTAATAGTTAAGAAGTAATATATCATATGAATTTGATTATAAATAACTTAATTTAAGGAACGACGTGATGACTCTATGTTCACCCTGATAGTCTCTTCATTAATTAACCAAAGAACAAAATAAAACTGACCCTTACCAAACCGACTTGCACTCACCCACCTTTACGACACTTTTACAACATTTGAACATGACAATTAAAGTTGTTGTCTCACTAACAAATGTCACTAGCAACGTAAGAAATATTTAGAACCACTTCTTCACCGCAAATGCACCCCCAACCAAGGGATCTAAGATGTTATGTCCTTTGTGCCTGTAATTACAAGTACACTGGCTCACTCACCCCTTAAACAGGAACATAGCAATACAAGGAGTTGCGGTTATGCTATAGCAAAAATGATGAATTTGTAATACTTAATAGATACTTTCACAAATAACTTCCATCATTAAATATTATTGAAAGATAAGACAATCGTTTATTCAGTAAATGTATTTGCTATAGTTAAATAAGAGATTTATAACCAATTAATTATCAATGACAATTAGAATGATTTATCAATCCCTAATATAACTGACGTCATCCAAATCTTTACTCTAAACTACTCTTAAGTTCTGAGAAAAAGAAACATTTTTATATACAAATATTGCTCGCTTATATAAAAAAAAATATTTTTTATAGAATTAAATAACGCAACGAATGGTATACAAAACCCTAAGCACTCCCACATGTACCGCAGACATTAATTAGAGCGGGCTAAAAAGAGCATTAACACTGTGCTTACTGCCAGCGATGTCGGGGAGAATAAGATGTCTTTTGATGTCGTAAAGTCAGCATGTTAATATCTTTTGAAGGCAAATGTTAATAAAGGCTACTTTACCCAATTCTGTGTTCTAATTTGAATATAATATTTGTTATAATTATAACGGTGATGATAATAGGTAGATAATGATTCAATTGATATTATTATCTTGGTCATATTTTTATTCATTCGGTTTAAAATATGACGATAATTTAAAACTGTATGTAAAACATCTTAATCATAATTTATAAAAAAAAAAAAATTAAATCCCCTTATTTTATGTCGGCTTATTTTTCTGCACTTTGTAGTCTGTATGATCTAAGCATACTTATTATTATTACCAACATTATGTTTAATATTTAGTTGATTGTTGATAAACACTGCCGTAATTAAAAAGCGTACCTAACGCAAAAAATAAAATAAGGTTACATTTTTAATTAGTACCAAATTTTATTATTTTTTTAAATTACAAAAAAAGGCTTCATAGTTTATGTTATAATCTACTGAGCACTTACTAATACACGGTATTCCTACTTAGCACGATTAAAATTATTGCATGATATACCTATATTTTTTAAACAATGGTATCTATAGCTACATCAATAATTACAAACCAATATTATTTACATTTAGCATCCAGAAGTGAGACTGATTTTTTAAAAACCCCGAATTGGTCTATTTAAAAATAGAACACCAATTGATGTACATAACTCACTCAATTACTCTTAAAAATACAAATTACACATTTGTACATATACAACAAATCACATGTCGCGCCAATAATAAATTAATTACTTTACCTTTGTCCACCAACAAAATGACGGTTGTAAAATAACGCGCGTCTTTTTTTTAGCAACGCTGTTTTATGGATCAAGGAACTTCTTAACTATACGATAGTATCAAATCAAACTATCTCTCCGCCATTACTGTGCAAATAGTTCTTACTTCTCGACGCTCATCCCACGCCTTTTTAAGTTTTGTACGTCCGATAAAAAGTCGCATATCTAATACGATCACTCTGTCTGTCTATCCGTCTGTCACGGCCTGCTTTCTCCGAATCTTCTGCACGAAAAAAGATTACGAGCGTCATATATCATATCAATGAATGGGCAGGCTCCGATATCCGAGGGCAGACTGTTACATATGTACATTTTTTTACAGCTTTTTTTATGGTTTATATAACATTGTTATACTCATGTTTTACTTACCATTATACATTCTTTTTATTTACCATGGGTATAACTGATATTAATCATTATTTAAAAATTCAAATTATTTAATTAAAATCACGCAAAAATTACCAAAACAGCAATGTACTTGGTGGGTTATGTGCAAGCCCGAATGTTTAGGTACCACCCACTCATCATACTGCTAAACAGCAACGCTTAGTATGGTTGTGTTCCATTTTAAATTATGAGCCAGTGGAAATACAGACACAAGTAACTTGACATCATAGTTTCCAAGGTTGGTGGCATATTGGTATAAGGAACAACATTTCTTACAGGGCCAATTTATATGGCCAATGCTGACGACTTACCATCAGATGGCCCATTTGCTTATCCGCCTACCTATTTTATAAATAAAATATGTATTTAAATAAAACAGTTTATATTTCAAAGTCTATATTTGGTAAAAAGCTGGAATGCAATACATTAAATGCTTATCAATTTCCTGAGTCCAGCTACAAATAGAAATGTAATTATAGTTATGTATTAATAGTAAAATAAAAATAATGACAAAAATATTTTAAAATTTGATTGACATCAAATTAGGTGCAGTTTAACATTTTCTTAAAGATTACACTTATAAAAATTTATGTAAATCTATAGATAAAATTAATAAATTTATATAGTTATTAATACATAATTTAATTTCAATACTGGCAATGATTATATATCTTATGTCATGGTTCCAAATACAGGATTGTGCCTGCAAATGCTCGGTCCGTATTCCATATATGCTTGTTTACTGTGGCACACTTGGTAGAACTCAGGTGTCGAGCCCAACATACTCCCACCAAACCAAACAGCATACCGTTGCATGTTGTGTGATATGACTTGGACATCAATAGGTTTTGGTGTAATGCGTCCTTCAGATAGCATTGTAGATAATTTCAGTCGGGCATCTACAGTTCGCTTAATATCTCGTTGAAGCCTTCTTCCAAAGTCTCTAAACATTGTAGAGCCTCCAGATAAAACAATATTTCCATATAAGCCTCGCCGCACGTCAATTGGACAGCTCTGAATTACTTCGTCAACCATCTCGTTCAAAGGCACAGTGAAATCAGCATTGGAAAATTCGGGATGGAAAAAAATTTCAGGTCCCAAGAATCTTTCATAGCCAACATCGACCGAGAAAGGATTTTTAGTAATAGCATTAATACCTGTATACTTTTTCATCCACTTTGCAGGATCAGAGTCATATTTTGCAAACTCCTTGGCAATATCTGGACAGATATAACTATATCTTTCCTTAATTGCCTTTGCAGTCTCTAAGCTCTGCTCAGGTGGAATGCCTACTTCACGTTCCCTAAGAAGTGATTGAATAAATGATGTTATGTTCCTTCCTGCAATAGGAATATGCTTAATACAAGATCCAATCACGTAGCCCTCAGCTACTGGAACAATATGTGTAACACCATCTCCACTATCAACTACAATTCCAGTAAAAGTACGTCCTGCTGATGTACGCGATTTCCAGGACGCAGCTAGAGCAAGAACAGCTTGTACAGCTATGTACAGCCCAGGCACATTGAATGACTCAAACATTATCTCAGCTAAATATTCTCTATTCTCAGGCGTATTCAATGGTGGTTCGGTAATTAAAAAGTGATGATCCTCTGGTTCTGCACGCAGATACTTGAAAATACATTGTTCAATGTACCTTTCCATTAGATCCCAATCTTCAACTAGACCATGACGGACTGGATATTTCACTGAATAACCAGTTGCTTCGAACGCTTCGTCACCGATAAAGAAATCTAAATCCTCCACTGCCTTAGTCATACGCCTGGTACTTTGGTCGCCAACTTTAGCAGTTTCTTTTATCGCTATGGCTGACGGAATGATAAACTGGGGCTCCTTATTACCGGCAAACCCCAGTTTGGTATACCCAGTACCCACATCGATAACACATGCCGGTAAATGATCACCCATTTTTCACTAAATACACTAATGATTTTACTTTAATATTACTGGGTGCGGCAATATCTTCAAAATATTTTTGACGTAAGAAAATAATATGAATACATTCGAATGACAAATCCAATATGTCAGCGATTAGGAAGTCGGACGATGATTAATTTTACGTTCCTATTCTCAAAATAAAAAGTTTTCATATTTATCGATACTAATTGTATTCATATTCTTAAATTTTAAATTAAAATGTAAATATTTTTTTGAATAATTCAACAATATTATTCGAATTAGATTGACATTAATAATATATCTTGCTTCGATAGAATTCATCATTTTCAAAAAAAACCTTAAATTAGCAAGACAAGTTGTTTTTGTAATATTGTTTTCATATAGTTCGTTTTTTTGAGTCTGAAGAACATAATTAAGTTTAAACTTAAAGCTTGATCTCGAAAAGACTAGTTTAGACGTCAATTTTTTTTAACAAAATTGGTAGTATATTCGTTAGATTGGTTTTGTCTATACCAACGAATTTTTAGCATTTAACAATTCGGTGTTAACTGTGTAGCTTTGTCTATCATTAATAAATCGACATTATTATTCTTTTAAGTAATGCCACATGTAAAAAATGTAATTAAAGACCGTCGTTGTAGCTTTGATTTTGTACATAATTTAATTTTTAAAGAGAAACGATTGAGGTAGTTAACTACTAATTAGTTATGATATATTAATGCAATTAAAACATGTATAATTAAAATTATCATGTACATCAAGTCCAATGTGCTGAATTTAACGAAATTACTATACTACAGCAAAAAAAAGGGAAATAAAACGTAGTAAAAGCAGGTAGTAACAGTTTTATTGTGACCCAATTTTAATACTATATTTACACAATATACATTACAGGAATGTAAATGTTTTAGACATAGAACAAAGAATCATTAGAAACACCAAATATTAATTCAATACTTTGAATGAAATTGAAACAAAAAATTGCATCTTATACAACTAATTTTTTTTAACAGATTTTATGGCAAAGCCTTGTATTACATCTTTAAAATCCTGTAATATACACATATGCAGCTAAAAGCAATAGGACTTTATTTTATCATGAAAGCCTTATGCTAACATTATATTTATTATAAATATTTTTAGTAACAATTTATTATTGAAAGTCTATCAAACATCCACTGTATAAAAAATTAAATGGTATATAATTACCAGAAAAGTATGAAAAAAAAACAAGTAGTTTAAATTATTTTCCTCACTATTACAGATAAAACATGATAGTGTTTTACCACATATAGGCCTCATGCATAAGTTGTTTAATTAAAAAAAATCAATATAATATTTACACTGTAATTTTACATAAGAATAATTAATCTCATGAAATTATGTAACTCTTTATTGAGATATTTAAACAGAATGATGAAATCAACTCAAAGTGCATGAGTTAGTATAGTATAGCTAAGGTTAATATTTGTATTATATTAAAGGTTAAATATATTTTGATTAGTTTCCTAATATGTAAAAAAATACACCTACAATTTTTCATACACTTAATTAAGTAGATTAACCTGCAATCAAATACGATCATGAACATATTTTTAATCTAAAAAGATACAACAAATAATGCAACAAGTCAACTAAATATTTGACTTAAAATATAAACAAAAAATTTCGATTATGAATATCAGTATCAGTATATCAGACTTAAATTAACATGGATAGATAAAACCACAACATTGATTATAATACAAAAAAATAATTTGTATTACAATTGTCTCTGGTCGATTGTCTATGGCAAAGACAATATTTTTAGATCTCTCACCACATCGCATAATCTGAATCGTCCATGTCAAAGATGGTGAAGAAACCGAGGATAGTCAGGTATACAATCACATTGCCCGCCAGAGTCAAATAGCATGCACCCCACATTATCTGAAAATAACATAAATTTATCTTTTGTTACTCAAGTAATTAATTATACGCTAAAAACATTGTAGACAGAGTTGATTAATTTTATTGTACAGATGTGTACAGCCCCGATGTGCATATATAAGTAAAACCAATTTATCAAACATTACCTTTATTTAAACATACTTTATAAAAAAAATTATATAGTAATGTTTGCTATTTTTTGCACTTCTGCTTGCGCACATTTTTGGACGCTATAATTTTTCACTATATATGTAATCTATACTAATATTATAAAGATTTGATTTTTTGTTTTCTTGTTAAGACTTTACTCAGAGCTACATCTTTGCCGAGTAACATAGGCTATACTATATTTTCAAAAAAATTAGAGATCCCTACCTGAAATAGAATAATTTAATCCAAGGCAACCAAATATTGCCTACAAGTCATTATTTTGCGAGCGCTGCGAAAACTATTGACGATAAATAAAATAGTATTCAAATAGTACTCATGATTGCTCACAAAAGTCTGCAACGCCTAACTATTATAGTTAAGCCACAATAACAGTTTTTGTTTAAATTATTAAGTTCAAATTTGGGTGGAATCGAATAGTGGTGATATTGGTATCACGATATTAATCCTTATCCATTTAAATGTTTTGATAATTAAGGTTGATTATGTATGTGGAAATTCCACATTAAATTATTTGGTTCGGACTTTTAGTTTAGAAGTTATGATGCGTATAAAATTTCTCTAAGTAAGAAAAATATCATGGTTTGAACAAACTGTAAATGTCCTACTTTTAGTCTATTAACAAATACTAATTTACGTATTTATGTTGAATAATATTTTTTAAATTTACGCGGACGAAGCCGCGGGCGAAGTGCTGGTAAATTATATCTAAATTATGTCTAACAGTAATTACTACTGACTACTTGGATTGAAAATAAATTAAATTACATACCGCTCCAGCACGAGCAAGTACGATGGGTAGAGCAAAGGAGCTAACAAGAATGCCCATAGTAATAAAAATTGCAGTCTCCATACAAGGTGAATTGGTGCCACCAGCACTGTCCGTGTGACGTCTTGCTATCATTGTGGGGATGGGGCATAATACGTAGAAGAGAACAACGAAGAATGGCCACCAATATCTGTAAATTGTAATAATAATAAAGTACTAAAATCGATTTATAATTATTTATACGATTTTTATATTGTTTTGAAACTTCTAGAATTATCATATAATTCGGAGGATTTATTGGGAATCATCAAACAAATTATGAGATCATCATGGAGCCAGGAAGTAAGTAGTCCATCAAGTTGTGCTCATTTGGTTTGCTCTAAAGAGCTGCAAATTACACTAACAACAGTATTTTGATTATTTGTAATGATAATTTATATTACATTTTGTCAAGTAGAATTGTAACTATTTCTTGCTTATAAATTTGCAACAATAACAAATACTACATTCATCCCAAAAATAATTGATAAGATTAATATTCATTGACAACTTAATCTTTTTTTATCACTTTAGGTAGGCAGAATGCCAAATCGGACCACCTGATGGTCTGTGGAAAACCACCCCCCCTTTTATACATTAGAATTTTAAGAAGTATCAGCCATAGCTAGAACAACAATACAATAAGTATTGATGGCAAAGCTGTAGAATATATATACGTTCAGTGATTGGTATGCATTGTTTGCAAATGTAAGAATAATTATTTTGTTTGTGAAATTACCAATAAACTATACATTGTATTTATTTTGGTACTGTAAACACATTGATGAACACTCACACTAAAGTTTATAACTAGTTTTAGAGTTGCCCATTGTAAAGGTTTTTTTGTGTTTTTCTATTAAATAAATTATTTTCTATTGAATAAAATTTTAGTAGCTGCTAAGAGTTAGGAAGATGTTTTTATAACATTCCATCAGTTTGTGTCCAGTCATGTTAGGTCTTCCGAGTCCTGGACTCAGGTGGGAGTTTGAGTTGAAGAATTATTACAGTGCACCTGTGATATTCCCTCTAATAACATATGCAAATAGACAAAAAATTGCAATGTACATTCTGCAGTATATTAGTACAGAGGTTTTCATTTTTATAATTATAATTAATTAACTGATATTATCAAGTCATTTACGCATACTTACTTATACTGTGGTAGGGCACAAGCCAATATAACAAAGGTCATCCCAATCGAGCCGGCGAAAGCCAATGACACCAAACTAGAAATGAAAATTGAATCATGATAAATTTTGTAAGCATCTATATTTAGTATAATACATAAATCTTTAACATCATTCAAATTTAATATGAGGATTTCACACACTTATATCAGATTGCTTCATGCAACACAATTTGAATATTTTTTTTTATGTTTCTTTCATATTCCTTGATTTATTTTAGTAATGTGTCTCTTGAAACATAAGATAAGAATATTATATTTAAAATAAACTACCCGCGTTGTCAGAATAAAAATAATATAAAATCAATACAAACATGTATTGATTTTATGTGTTAACCATAATATAAAATTCTACTCACCCTGTTAATTAGCGCATGACGATAACATGAAAAAGAAAAAGTAATCGTAAGTACATGTTAAAGACAATAATACTATATTCAGGTGTTTGTAAATATAACAAATGAGTCATACGGAAGGACAAATCTGATCTACTTTTTGAAAAATAAAGTGGAAATAACAAGTAATTAACGTATTTATACCTTTAATTCCAGCCATTGTTGATATAAATAATTAATCTATCGTTTTATCTTACATCTAATAAAAACGCATAAATATAATAAAAACTTTCAGAATAAAGAAATGTCACAAGCAATAGAGCAGATAAAAAATAATAAAGTACTAAACTGAAAGTAGTGATAATTCAAAACTCAGCAATATGTTTCATTTCATTATGAATAAGTTAAAATTATTTTCATCCAAGTTGATAATTCTACTGTGTTACTAAATTGAAGTTTTAAGTCAATAAATATTTTTTTTAAATGAAGTTTTTTGTATTTCAGTTTAATTACACAGCATAATAATTTAGTAATTTTAAACCTGCAATTAAAGAAAAAATATTTCTTTTTAGCGCTTTGATTATATGAATAAATTATACAAATAATTTGAATTATTAGCCCCACGCTCAGTTAACTGTTACTGTCAAATTGTCAAGTATTATTTGTTAGATACATTGTCAACTTGTCGAGGGTTATTACTTTATATTTTCGAAATATATTTAAAATAAATACTTATAATCCTTAATCCTAAATCCGTAATTGTAGTTAAAATATCTAAAAATGGATGATGATGCGGAAACCTACAAACTGTGGCGTATTCGTAAAACTGTAATGCAGGTTAGTTTTACGAGGTTATGTTATTGTATTCTACTGTTTTTTTTTTTTAAACATTTTTAATTCTCGATGTTATATGCTTACAGCTATGCCATGATCGTGGTTATCTAGTGACACAAGATGAGTTGGATCAGACCTTAGACCAGTTCAAAGAACAGTTTGGTGATAAGCCTAGGTTAGAATAACTATTAATTTACATTGAAATATCTATTCAATTCACTAATTATTTTTATCTTACCTACATATAATTTTGTAGTTTCAGAAATGGATCTGCTCATTATGTTTTTCTTAAGTTTTTCATCCATTGCCAACATCTTAATATGACATGCACACTATATGTTTAGATTTTAAGAAAAAATAATTTAGTTAGATAATGACAACTTGTTAGGTAAAGTTATTTATTAGTCAAGATTCAATTTACACATTACTTCAAAGGTAAAAAAACTTTTGAGTGTCTTATAGATAAAATAAGTAATGTTTTAATTTTGACATTTTAAATTATATATTATTGTTTTGATAGCGATGACAAAAACATGTCAATAAACTGTCGAAAGTTATAATATAATATAAATACTTTTTAATAATATAAAAATATATACCTACCTATCTTACAGAGATGAACAATAATCCTATATTTAAACATTATATAAATTTCTTATAACAAAATATACTATGATTTCTTAATGTCTTGCTTTAGTGAGAAACGGCCATCCCGAAGTGATCTAATTGTGTTGGTGGCTCATAATGATGACCCAACAGATCAGATGTTCGTGTTCTTCCCAGATGAAGCCAAAATTGGTATCAAGACAATCAAGACCTACTGTACTAGGATGCAAGAAGAAAATATTCATAGAGCAATTGTTGTAGTTCAAGCAGGTACTATTTTAATTAATTTCAGATTTTTATATTTATATATGACATCTTGACTGCCTCGTTGGTCTAGTGGCTAGATATAAGGCTGCAGACCCGGTGGTCCTGGGTTCAATTCCCAGGTCGGGCCAATAAATAGATATTGGGTTTTTCTGTCAGAAAATTCTCAGTAGCAGCCCGGAGTCTGGAAGTTGGAAGTGTGTACACTCCCGTGCCTCGGAAAGCACGTTAAGCCGTTGGTCCTGGCACTTGAGGACCTTATATGCCATCTATATTATTTATGGCTTTGTCGTATTTATGTGTATTATAATTGAAATAATGTTTATTAAATAAAAATGCATGCAAAATTAGGACATTTATATGTTACTTAGAAAGTAGCGTAAGACATGGCACTAGATTGTTTGTTTTGCAATATTTTCAAAATTTCCGTAGCTTTGTTTGATAGTTTTTTTTTTTCTTATTTTGCCAGGGTTGATAAAACCAGATTTGAGTATTTTATAATAAAATCACTATATAATTTGTAATGTGTATAGGAAGGTTGTGTGTTATGATTAGTTGTACTGATTAAGTTATTCATTTTCAGGTATGACACCTTCTGCAAAACAATCCTTAGTTGACATGGCACCAAAATATATTCTAGAACAGTTCTTAGAATCGGAGCTGCTTATTAATATAACAGAACATGAATTAGTACCCGAGCACATTGTATTGACACCCGATGAGAAACAAGAATTATTAGCGAGATAGTATCCTTTTTTATAATACATCCATTTGCACTAATTGATCACTACAATATCATCTTATTAGTTGATTTATCTTAAAAATTCCTTAGCATCCCTGGATTAAGAATTTGACAGCATCATTTATTTTGAGTTGCAACATTGTTGGTGGTCGTATTTGTTAAGCAGTGGTAACTAATATTTTATTGATGAATAATACTTATTGGTGTAACTTGTGGCTAAGACTGATTTTTATGGTGTGACCGCAAACGGGACGACACTCTTCTACATGTCATGCCATCTCTCCACCACCACTACTCCCTTGTGTATGTGTCGGGCGTAAACTATATAATTTGTTGCTACATATAATTATAATCCTAAATTTACTAATGAAACTGTTTATTTTACTTTAAATTTATTTCATGTTTTTTCTCTATTATAAATGATTACAATAACCAGTGGCGTAGCTAGCATGGGTGGCACCCGGGGCGGATATTGTAGATGACTCAATCCAAACCTCGAAAATTAAACAAAAAAAAATAATAATTTACGTTTTATTAAAATACGAGTATTACAAACATTTTTTATATATGATGTGAAAGAAATTTAGTTAATAAAAAATTAAAATTTCTTCCTTCTAGCTTTAACACATGCAAACTCCAAAATCACGTCATCGAAGTTTATATTTTGTGTTGTTTCATGTTCTATCGCTAAAACACCAAGATTGTTTAATCTGGTTTCAGTAGACCGCTAGTAATTTTTAATTAATTTCAATTTGCTGATACTCCTCTCACATGAAGCAACTGATGCACATATTGTTAGAAATTACTTTAGTGCTACTGTTAGATTCGGAAGAGATTCTGTAAAATCCCATTCCACAATGAATTTCAAATATATTTACTTGGTGGTAGAGCTTTGTGCAAGCTCGTCTGTATAGGTACCACCCACTCATCAGATATTCGAACGCAAAACAGCAGTACTTACAGGCACAAGGGACATAACATCTTAGTTCCCAAGGTTGGTGGCGCATTGGCGATGTAAGCGATGGTTAACATCTCTTACAGTGCCAATGTCTATGGGCGTCAAGTGGCGTCAACCATCAAGTGGCCCGTATATGGTCATCCGTTTTCCTATGCAATAAAAAAAAGTCCAGAGTCACCCAATTAGATTAAATTAAACTGTATGTATAAATGTCTTCTCAATCTTGGTATCTCTAAGAGGACATCTGTTCCTGATACCTCATCGTATAGGCCGGTAAATTTTGATATAGTAAATTTTAACTGATCAGTGTTTGCAAAAAGCAAAGTGTTTGACCGCACGACCTCAAACATTGAAGCTACGTCTTTAATGGACTGTAATCTTGTTTCGAGTTCAATATTGAATCTGTCAAGACATTCTAATTTGTCCTTTTGAAGTTCCGCTTTCGTTCCGTTTCGAGTCAGCACGCGTAGACTTGTGAAAGAAAGGGGATGCAGGAATGAGGGAGAATTATTCCTCAGAGCACTCACCGTGATACAGTCTATAGAAAGCGCTCAACGCCGCTATCTCTCGACCCAATTGTAAAGGCTCGGGGGTGTTGGTGACCTTTAAGTCGCCAATAATGCGAATCGCACGTCGTTGCAACCGATCCAAGGCCTCCAATAACTACTTAGCGAAGCCATGTCAAATGTGCGAGCAATATTCGACGCAAGACCGCACCTGCGTTTTGTACAGCAGGAGCAGTTGTTGTGGCGTGAAAAAACGCCGCACCTTGTTCAGAACTCCGAGTTTTCGTGAGACTGTTTTTATAACAGCCACGATGTGACCCCTGGGATTGAGGTCGCACCGAATGTCAATCCCCAATATGGCGACTTTGCTTTGTATCTCCAGCGTAGTTTTTTGCTGTGAGAGCACATACTTTTGTTTTCTTGGCATTAAATTCAACAAGATTATCCCGAGCCCCATTTGGCAATGAGTCCTAACGTCCTATAGAGTTCAACAACAAGATCCCTCCGCCTCTCCACAGTTTCCCCCCGTTCGGTTACTGCGCATCTGTGGTATCGACCGTACACTACTCAGAGTCAGAGTACGAGGGTTTTTATATTCGTCCTATCCACATGGAGAATATCGTTGGATCTCTGTTTTGACCGATTTTGTTAAATATTGTAGTGTGAATCTTGCTTGAATCATGGTGGTGGTTATGATTATGATTATTTGCATATGATTTATTAAATAATATAACATAATAAATGTAATATTATCATGCAACATATCTCCTTATATATACCTACAGTAAATTAAAGGAAAACATGTTGATGAGAATACAGGCAGGTGATCCAGTTGCTAGATATTTTGGTCTAAAAAGAGGGCAGGTCAGTAAAGAATTTTATTAATATATATACAATTGATTTTAGAAAAAAATCTTTTAAAACTAAGGTGTTTATTTAATCTTCAATAACACAATATATTCAAGGACAATAATAAAAAAAAAATGTATGAATTATATTTTAATTTCTAATCATTCTTTCAGTCAGTGTTTCAATTAATAATAAGTGCCAAGAGTTGATAGTTGATAGTTTTTTTAGGTTTTAAAGTCGTTTCTGTTTTACTAATATCTTTTTTTTTTTAATAACAGTACTTAAATATTTATTCACGAAGTCACAATCGACTAATTGAAAAAAAAATGATACGTACGAAAACTGTAAAACTAAAATTGTTTCAGGTGGTAAAAATCATTAGGTCGTCAGAAACCGCGGGAAGATATATTTCTTACAGATTAGTTTGTTAAGTTTAAGATAATACATTTACGAATAAAATTCCATTTTTATAAAATATCCTTGTTTCATTGTATTTTCCTATACTTAAAATGTTTTTATACTGCTGGTAGTTCATTTCATTCTATTATGAAAGATTAGAAAATAAAGGAACACTAGAAATCGATATTTTTGTATAATAATAATAATAATAATAATAATATCCTGGGACATTATTCACACACGGCTATCTGATCCCAAACTAAGCAGAGCTTGTACTATGGAAACCAGATAACTGATATACTACATACACTATTTTTCTTTTGTCAATACATACTTATATAGATAATTACACCCAGACTCAAGACAAACAGATATGTTCATGCACATAAATGTTTGTCCTGGGTGATAATCGAACCCACGACCTGCGGCGCGAAAGGCAGGTGTCTACCAACCACGCCAACCAGCTCGTCAGGCTCGTATATACATATAATTATCATAATTTAGTCAAAATAATTTTAAAATATTCTTTGTTTCATTTCACGACATACTCTATGTAGTAGGAATGCCCGACATTAGAAAAAAATCGATGTTGACATCGATTTCTAGCTAGAAGCTAAAACATGTTCAATAATCATCGAAAGGAAAACATCGATGTCAGCCAATCTCGATATATTTTTGCAGACATCGTCATCAATAAATAAAACAACTATAATATCACATGACATTAAAAAAAAAAGAAACAAAGTGATCATTAAAAATAGGGCGTAGAAACACATTATAACTTCAAATACTTTTGTCAATCGACTGTAAAAATAATAATTTTGAAAGTGCAGAACCTTTCAACCTGTTGCGCTGTTGATATAGAGTAGAACCAGCCTTCGAAAATAATCTCTCAGACGGCGTTGATGTCGTAATAGTACTTAAATATCTCACCGCAAGTTTTTTCAACAAACAAGGCAATGTATTTTTTTTCGTATTTTGGTAGCGTTCAGAATTTGATAAATACTGTGTGTACGCTTCCACGCATTCATAGATTTCGGTCGATTATGTGTCCGCGACCAAATTTCGATTAAGTGTCCCTGACATCGATGTTACGATGTTATATATAATGCAACTTTCGATTTTTGATGTTCATCAAAAATAGATGATCATTGGGCATCCCTACTAAGTAGGTATTAGGTACGTACCAAGCATTAAATTCAGCATCTTGATGTGATTAAAACAAACCTTTTTGCAATTTTAATATTGCATGCTTATTGACGTAAAACGTAACCACAGTGATTTTTGAGAGATGTTTTTTTAATTTCTCTTAGATTATGTGTAAAGGAACCATATAAAGATTGAATTTTAAAGTTGCAAGCATTATCGGAAAGTGCTAGAAGTCAAATAAATCTTAAGGCAGATTTTGATAAAAATTAAAGCTAGAGTGTTCGATTTTTAAAAAATCACGGAAACTGAGATAATATAATCCACATGGTATTAAGTTAGCAAGAAATAGTATCACTAATTGCTTAAATGGTATAACTCTATGACTAACGTATCAGCTCCTGCGGTTCCTAGAGGAGCACCAGCTGATTAGCGACCAGTACGGTTTCAATCAAATCAAGTCGGTTAAAATCAAGTCAAGTAGTTGCGGAATAAATTGACCAAGGATTTAATTATTTTTTTGCGAAAAAGATATTTCATAACAAACTTGTAACGTTATAACATTAGCAATGCATTGAAATATGACTTTGCTTTTTAATACGAATAGTGTATCCCTTTTTTTATTTAAATAAATTAAAGTTTACCATTAAAAAAAATCATGTGTTAAATGTTTGGAATGTCTATCGTGTCTTAACGGTTAATAAATATAATTTGCTTGTTTGACTGTCCACCAGATCAAAGCGTATCGTAATCACGTAACAAATCGCAAAGCTGCTCCAATGGCGCAGACACCGTTATCGACCGCAACAATGATCGAGATTCCAATAAAAAATAACTTTCGTAAAATACCATAATAGTAACTAACTATCTAATATGTAACGCCACGCAAATCTTTACACTTGTAGGCAACGGGCATGCTATCGGCGCATCCATTTCAAACGTCGCACGCGCATCATAGTTTGCGCACGTTCGCAAATATTCGCTGAATTACAGACGAGTTTTTTTTTTTTTTAATATTTTATCATCTTTAATATTTGCTTTTGATATTATATAATGACGTAATAGAACATTTTTAAGCTTTTGTTTTATAAATATAAAAATAACAATCGAATAAATAATATTTTTTAAATTGTGTGTTGTGTACATCGTAAATTAAGGATTGGGCAGTATTGAATATGGTGAGTAATTATTTATTTTTTTAAATGAAATTATGAATTAATACGAACAAAAATACTAGTATAGATACATAATCAAATGATAATCTAGGGACCTAATAATGTACTGGTACGTTTTACAAATAATCAATCATCGTACAAATTATAATATTTATATGAAAATTTAAGTCAACGATGCAGAACTTTGATTGATAGTTTTTAATAATGGTAGTCATAAGCATGTAATACTTAGTTGCAAGTAATTGATACAAAATTAACTTTCCTGGTGGAAGCAGTTTCAATTTGAAGTCCATAGAACCTAGAATTTGATTATGTATTTTATTAATTTATTTATGTAAGTAGTAGGTCCTAATCATGTTATTGAGAATATTTAACATAAACAAAAATGATTTTACAAAGGAACTTACAGCCAATGTATCGTTAGTATGCAAGTAATATGAATATGTAAATAGAATGCTGTAAGTAGGTACAGTCGTTATAAGCTATCATTTACATACATTAATATGAAATTTATTAAAAAGAAATTAAGTATGCCAGTGCTTTATATGTATGAATAAATGTGTTACAACTATTAATAGACTAGCATTTATTTTATAAATTAAAAAGTGCATGAAACAAGGAGTAGGTACTTATTGCTTTGAAGCGAATTTAATAGGAAATTGAAAGTGTTAATACACGAACCAAATCGTACTTATAAGTTTTCTCATGTAGAATGAATAAAACTACATTTTAAGCTATAATATAACGAGCTCGCTCGACTTGTGTTGTACCTATCTCAAATAAAAACAAACAAACATAAATATTGTCTAGTTATATGATATCAGCAATGATAAGAACATTGCATAAGTCCGTACCGTTGTTGTAAAATTTGTTGTACCGTAAATTTGTTGTTGAAAAAAAAACCGGTAAATTATCCGTGACGCATAAAGCGTGCCTTAGATACACGCTTGATTATAAACGGAGTCATTTATCCGACTGATTTTAAACGTTTCATTCATCTATCTTTCCTGTTAATACACGGTCTTAAAATTGTGTGTATGCGTGTTTCTTTTTTTTTTTTTTGTAGGGGTAATAGTAGGGCTGTGCTGACTCGTCTGGCCACATATGTAGGTACATATGTTACTAAAAAAGATGACCCAGTTAAGAAAGCGTGAATCTTAACTAATGATCGTGGATTCAAATCCGGGCAAGCACCACTGGATTTCATGTGCTTGATTTGTGATTATAATTCATTGACGGTGAAGGAAAACATCGTGAGAAAACCATGTGTATTCCACCGACCCGCATTGGAGCAGCGTGGAATAAGCTCCAAACCTTGTCCTCAATAAGAGGAGAAGCCTAAGGCCAGCAGTGGAACATTCACAGGCTGTTATTCTACCACCAAACATATTGATGTTTGTTACTCTGTATTATTTTGTTTCGGTTTGACTGAGCCAGAAAAATTACTTGCACAAGGGATATGACATCTTTGATCCCATGGTTGCACTGCGCATTAACGATTTATTTCTGCGGGTGTGTGATTTATGGGCGAATGTGTAAACTTACCAAAACAAAACACTGAAACACTACAAATCCTGATCCTACAAATAAGAAAAAAACCTGTTTGTCACCTGCACGAATTTATCATATTACAAAAATATGATGATATCCTCTTGACCGATTTCGGCAACGGCGACTATTCTTAAGCTCCTACACGGGACGGCAAATCCAAAACGTCCGAAAACTGCAGATGAAAAACCAAATTCTACATCTTTACCGAGACATAAGTGTATTCACTTGCAACACTTGCAACTTTTAGACTTCATAAAAACTCAATAACTTTTAATTAGCCCAGCATGGGACCTCGAGATACGTGACATTAAAACCACTAAACTAACGAGGCAGTCAAAATACTCACGTAATATGTAAAACAAATCCCACACAGAGATTCGTGCATGTATTGATCGTGTCTTGAAATGGAAAACTTATGATTCTTCTGCTTAGCATCGATCACGAGTTTCAAATTAGAAAGTTGAAAAATCGTGATGATACCGCACTCGACTTTACATATTTAAATCAGACCGGTTTTTTGCAAAATTAACTAGAAAATATTATTAATTTTGAGTGACTACAGATTGTAGACAAGACAGTAGTAAGACAGTTACACTTACTTCAATTATTGCTTTATGGGAGGGGCTAAAACTTTCGAATCTTAAATAAAAAAAAATAATTAAGATTTTGGCGTTTTTAAATTCAAACAATCATCAAATAACGCCGGATGACCTATTATCCTTATATTCTATCTTAGCCTTCTAAGATACTCCGTGCATAGCTCGCTTCGTAGCAGGAAGATACATAGACAACGTAAATCCTTGAAGACTCTTAACTATATTATCATATAAAAGACATTAGTAAAAGCGATAGTTTTGTAAAAATATATTGTAAATAATATATTCTTGTATTAAAAATTGTAAGAGCTTAGCGTGTTTTAGTTGGTTTCACAGTTTTTCGTAGATATACCTACCTATTATGTATCTATGATAACACGTTTTAGTTAGTAAGACTAATTTAAAAATAAAATAAATAAAATAATGTTACAATAAAAACTGATTGATTATTTTCCTTACGTAAAACAATAATGTTTGAGTAAATTTTTTTTCCCATCGTCTACTTTACTGCAAGTTTTTGATAGTGTCTTGTCTAGAGTCTACGTTACTCATAGACATTTTAACGATTAGTAATTTTTAAAATTTGTGTTTATGGAACAGACCAAATACCACATAGCTGATTAATATAACGAACTCCAGACATTAGTGATAAAAAATAAAAGATTATATTTTTTTAAGTCAAAATTCTTTCGACGCTGTGTGAATTACATTTCAAGGTTGATTTTGGGTGCAATATTTCTATAATTTATTAGTATCACTTGATACTTATTTAGTATATAGTATACTGTCACGTGGTTTTCATTTTTAAATATGACAAATAACTGCAATATGCTTCTTTACAAATATATTTTGGTATATCCTATAGTTATGCCAGCATTAACAGTACATGCTCTATTTTCCAACTAGTTGAACAAAACAAATACTCGGAATATCGCCGAGGTCACGATTGTGGTTTTCATGTTTATAATGAAATTGAATTAGATGGTGATCATAGTACTTTCGACGTTGAAATAGGTCGTAAGACATCAATATACAGATTCGATTCATTTGATCCATTTAAAATGACTACGATTTGAAACCAAATAAAAGTTTGCCTTACCATTGACCGCTTAATGTACAATTAAAGGGAATAATACATTTTAAGTTCCAAATATGCGGCAATAGGTTTAAGTCTACTCAGCCTGCTGGTAAAACCATCACTGATAAGGACATAGGCATTGCATTAACCAGATCACGCGGTAGAGCGCCCATGAAATGGAGAGATCAAGTGATTGGGTCCGTAAGAAAGGCAGTGGTCATAGAGAACCACGTGACGACCACGACCTCTCTGTTAAGAGCGATAGACTTACAAGAATTATTAACTACGGAATTTAGGTGAAAATATGACGCGGACGAAACTGCAGGTAAAGTCTTGCTTCATGAAACTATAATATCGAAATTAGTTTCTAATAACTTATTTTGTTCGTGTGTGCCTTTAACACGTACCGTAAATTAAGCGAATACCAAAGTTACTGTAATGTGTAACTCATCATTTATAATTGATCACAAATAAACTATTCAGCAATATTACAGTTTATATTTTGTATAAGTGAACTATTGGTACATTTTTTCTTAATTACCGTTATTGATATAAATGTTTTATATAAAAAAAAATGTTTTCTAAAGACGTTTCATATTTTATTATAGCATAGGACGAGCATATGGGCCACCTGGTGGTAAGTGGTCACCAAAGCCCATAGACAACGGCATTGTAAGAAATGTTAACCATTGCGTACATCGCCAATGCGCCACCAACCTTGGGAACTAAAATGTTATGTCCCTTGTGCCTACCTATACAATAAAAAAAAATTTGTAAGAGATGTTAACCATCGCTTACATCGCCAATGCGCCACCTACCTTGGGAACTAAGATGTTAAGTCCCTTGTGTCTGTAATTATACTGGCTCACTCACCCTTCAAACCGGAACACAACAATACCAAGTACTGCTGTTTTGCGGTAGAATATCTGATGAGGGGCTGGTACCTACCCAGACGAGCTTGCACAAAGCTCTACCACCAAGTAAAGAACTTCATTACTAATGAACTTTTTTGACAATTTAATTGTTATGTGTAATATTTTCAACGTCTTAATCATAACTTACACTAATATATTATATCTTATCAGACTTTCGCTTCGATAGAAATACGTTTCTTATTATTTTGCTGTTTCGTTTGAATAAAAATTGAATATTCGTATGTATTGCACAGTTATTGCCATCGAATCTTGTTTTATATAATTCCTAACGGCTTTATAAAAGATAATTCGGTATCAATCAAGTTACCGTGTGAGAGTTTGAATGTAAATTGCTGTATAAGCATATTAATCGAACAGCTTAATGTTAAAAATATAACCCACCTCTTTTCTTTCGACCTTAATATTTTTAATATTGACTTGTAAGCTTAAAAACCGGTGATGAACATATTACTAGTCAGTCGCTTGATATATAATTTGTTTTTTGTGATTGCAACAATGTAATTATATATGTATATAGTAGTTAGTATCGATTATATAAAAATAAAAAAAGGTAAATTATTGAGATAAATATAGATTCAAAGCTTAATATAAATATTTATTTATTCATATAAATATTATTATTCAAATACAATTGGACAATAACCTTTACCCGTACTTGGTAAATTAATGATATTTAGGTTATATTTTACTTTTATCTTTTTTGTCCCACTTTTATAGACTTATTTACCATTTGCGTTTTTTGTCAAGTTCTACAACTATTACTGAGTTTCCATGTACGCTACTTCTATCAAAATATATACATGCATTATCGCCATTCTCCTTTGATCGATTTAAATGAAAAAAAATAAAAAATACTGTTTATTTATATTCGATAAAATTCAAACGCAAAAAATTAATTCACTAAAGACTTTTTCTGCCCTATAAAACTCTACGTTTCGATTATATTATGACAAATTCCTATAAATATGCATGATGTTACACAGATGTATTAAAAAACAAAGATTTATGTGTTTTACACATGCGAAGAAATCATACCCATTAGACATTAAAAATTATGCAAGTTACGCTATCCTAGAAATTAAAAGAAGAGCGAGCAAAACTTTTTTATTAATTGAAATTAATCTTTTTGATTTTTTACGCCATGTTCAATAATTATAGGAATGTTACCCGTTACACATAGAAGCGATACCTCAAAATTGTACTACCATTGCGCCCAAAGAATTAAAAAAATAATCGATGTAACTGAACTAATTCTTAACATAAAAAATGCATGTTTTTTTTGCTAACCATTTAATTATATATCATTGCTATAAAAGCTTACAATTAAGTTTGGTTTTGACGTTACGATATGTGATAACATCATATCGGTTTGGTTCACTAATACAGTACATTATACTGTAAGAGTATACTCGAAAGAAAACGGTCGTCGAATGTCAGAAAGTGAAATGCGTCATTGACTATAATAATTAAAACATTTAAAGAATCAAAATAGTATATCGCCATAAGTCGTTTGACAACATTTCACGGGTGAATAATGAAGTGAAGTACAGAACACCATAACATATGAATAGATATAGAATAGTTTTCGAAATGTTGGATTGCACTTGAATCGGGAACGTATCGTAATCGTTGTAATAGGATTTGCTCGCTGTTCTGCTTGATGTATCGGTCAACGGTGAACCTTGTTAGTTCTGGATATAGCATCGAAGGTGACTGGCGAAACCGAACTTCATTATGGATGTTCTGTTAAATGGTGGACAGTAAAGTAAAGTGAGGACAATATTATAATGACAATAGAAGATAATTTTTTTAAAGTAGGGATTCATGAACACGTTTCACCAATAATATTATAGTTTTATATAATCAGTGTTTTATAGAAAGTCTTAATTAAAAACCAATATTTGGTTACGTTATTTTTAATTATTATTTTATATAATTTCATACATTATTCATGAATTATAAAGTTTAATCTAAACATTTTTTTTACATTATAATACTTTCTAAATGAAATAAATAAAATATTAAATATTTATATCTTATAAGGATCTATCGTATATTATATTGATTGTTTAAAAATTAAATGATGAAACATTCCGTTACAAAAAAAACTTAAATATTAATTTTACCGAGAATGTGATTGCTAATGGAATTCTATACCAGTAACCGGAAATTTTCGTACCAATATATTATAGACAAAATTTGGGACATGATCCGACAGATAAGGAATGCATCTAATTAAACCAATGCAGCTTAGTAGTAATTTATTGTGATAAGATCTACCGACTATATTCAGGTGCTTTTTCGATAGCTTCATGCAATTAAAATGTTTTGAATCTATCGTATCTGAAATACTGAATTGAATTGTGGATTAACAACGTGACCAGCCCCAATTTTTGGGACGAAATTTGAAACCCTATCATTTTGTTTTTAATTGCGTTTTTAACAACTGAAAATTCATACATAAAAAAAGTTACATGAAATTTTTTATAAAATATTATTATAGCAAATATTTTTTTACTAAATATTATGTTAATCCTAGTAACCATTTAATATTTCAATGCTTTTCGGCATCGTATATCAGATATTTTTGCAGTGGGTATTACTCCTGTGTTTAGTATCTGTAGTAGATGACTGTAGATCTCGAGAAGCAGTTTTTCAGTAGGAACCCTGAGATTGGGCGTTTATACTTACTACGAAAAGCATATAAAGCGTTAGTCCTTCGTCTGAAATTCTGAATTCTCTCCACTCTTTTCGAATCACCGTACCATCATATCAAGTGTGTGGAATAAGAGAGACCTATAGTCCAAGATTTTTAGACATTCGCTCTGCATAAAATCCCGCTACTCGATTTTTATGTTAGGGGGTACGTCCACAGTATAATACCGAGTTTTTGTCATCCCAGGCTGCAAGCGTTAGTCGCCATCTTGAAAAACGTCATTTTGCAAATATCTCAGAAACGGTGAGTTTTACGTTAAAGTTTTGTAGAGGATAAAATTTTCCATCTTTTTTATTTGAAACTTTTTTCTCTATTGTTAATATTTTCTGCGATAAAGTTAGTTCCAACCTTGATTATACCATATTTTTCGTATTTCTAAAAATTATTAAGTTACTTTACGAAAACCAAAAGTAGGTGGTTTTAACATACACACGCACACGCGCACGCTCAAATACAAACAAAATTTACCTATGATTACTCTTTTAATTATCACTTTTAGTTTATATCTTTCTAATTATTAATTTTATTAAGAACTACTTTATTGATGTGGAAGAGCGAGATCGATTGTAACTATTTGAGTAAGAACCAAACCTTATAAAATCAAAATAAACAAAAGCACTCTCGACATACAAAACGACAATGGAGTTATTTCAAAACAGATAATTTGAAGTATTCGTACCTTGAATAACTTTATAATCCTATATTAGTACTGCGGTGCACCGCGATATTCGGTAAATAACTATAATAATCAAACCCCCGATCCAGCGTCCTGGATGCTTATCAGAGCGTTCGCGCCTAATGACAGCCGGCGACACCGCGGCCGGAGATAAATTGATGATACTTTCTAAAGATCTCTACGAAAATGAATCATTTCTTATAAATATAAAAATATAATAGATCATAAATTTTATTTAAAATTTTCTTTTACTAATATAAAGTCATTATTCGATAGTTTCAAATCGCTCTGGTTTTAACTTTGATCAAATACCTACTTGTATTGTAACATTTACTTGGTGGTGAAGCTTAATAAATCCCGTTTCGGTAGGTGCCACTACTCATTACAAATTCAACCGCCAATACAGAAATACTATATTGTTGCGTTCCGCTTTCAAGGGTCAGTGAGCTACAGTCACAATGGACCTTACATTTTAGTTCTAATATTCGTATAAAATTTAATCAAAGTCTGAAGTTAAGAAATAAGAATATCAATATGGATTATAAAGTGAACAGTAATGCTTATAAGAAGTTTTACATACATACAAACTAAGTAGAATTTTAATAGTAGTTCAATCAATCTTTCCGGGCTGCGCAGTACCGCTGTAGTCTAGATAAGAATCTAGGAATCTTGTACTTAACTAGGGACTAAGCAACTGATTGATAATCCATGATAGGTCATTTCTCTTCATTATTTACAGTTAAATAACCATTGTGCGGATTGTGATTATCTACGTAGTATGCTTTCAACGAGTAAAACAAAGGAAAATATATTTAATCATTGTTTTGAAAGGAATGGATTTTATTTTGATTCTACAGATGTTATTTTTATGACCTTTATATTGCATAGCATTATTTTCAAACCTCCGTGCTTCCGTATCCTCAAAAAAAAAAGGAAATATTAAATAGTTTTTATGCAGTAATTAACTTATGTATCATCATGTAAGACGAGTATAAAAAATAAAATAAGTTTGTAGATAAATTTGTGGCAGATTTTTAATCGATAAATGCAGGTATTCCTCACGATGATTTCCTTCACTGCTGAGCAAATGATTCTATGAATTCTAATAAACAAAAATTAAGCGCATAAAACTTGCTGCCCTGGTTTGAACCTTTTTGAGTTAATATTCACGTGACTCAACCACTGAGTTATCTCGCCATCTAACTGCAGTAGGAACTATTAATAATAATGATCTAAGCGCAAGGGATATCTACGTTCGGAACCCTTCACGTTTAGTTTACCCAGTTTGGTTAAAACTACAAAAGTCTGACTCGCCATTACATAATGCCGGACGTATTGGTTTTAAAAGTTGCACATAACAAAATGCTTATTATAAATCGAGTCGCAGACTTCATTTCTCTCAAACTCAATAAAGTTCACACTTTAAGTTGAATTGACTCCTTAAAATATTGTTGTAAGTGCTAGCCGATTGAATCAATGACTGTAAAGGCAGATTATACATACCTAGTTCTAAAAAAAAACACATTAATAGGGTGTGATACAAAAGTAACTATTACTGATTTGTAATGTCAGCATAGCCTCGGTAACTCATAACATCCGACGGCACTAACTGGACCGGGTAAAATGTTATGAAACACACAAACATAGTGAAAGTCATAATTTACTGTTTAATTACGAACTAGGTACATACAATACTTACAAAAACGTTTCTACATTTTACGCCTCAGATAATTATCGATGAATTCATTGCATTGTGAAAATAGTAGCGATTTGGTAAATTAATTATATCAATTAGGATTTCAAAATAATTTATTTAAAAATACCTACCATCCATTGCTAAGCATCTTTTTTTTTATATGTTGTATTTTTGCGTTTGTTATGCATGCTGTCAATTACTTTATGATCTGTGGCATTGGTAATTGTTCAGATAAAATAACATTTTAAATGATTGTAGTATGGTACTTTAGTTGTTTTTACTTCATTCATTGTGCTTCAATAAAAAATTCTGTATAACATTTTTTATTGCGTAAATATAATTTTCATATAAAACAAATTTAAGTTAACGACTTTTTAATAACAGTATTTGAACCACAGAATATGTAATATTACTTAAGTAATAACATTAATAAACTTAAATAAGTGGATAATATCCATTAGCTTTAAAATTGTATGAATTTTTTTTGTAATTGTAACAGCCTGTGAATGTCGCACTGCTTGGCTAAGGCCTCTTCTCCTCTTTTGAGAATGTTTTGGAGCTTATTCCACCACGCTGCTCCAATGCGATTTGGTAAATTAATTATATCAAATGGATTTCAAAATAATTTATTTAAAAATACCTACCATCCATTGCTAAGCATCTTTTTTTTTATATGTTGGATTTTTGCGTTTGTTATGCATGCTGTCAATTACTTTATGATCTGTGGCATTGGTAATTGTTCAGATAAAATAACATTTTAAATGATTGTAGTATGGTACTTTAGTTGTTTTTACTTCATTCATTGTGCTTCAATAAAAAATTCTGTATAACATTTTTTATTGCGTAAATATAATTTTCATATAAAACAAATTTAAGTTAACGACTTTTTAATAACAGTATTTGAACCACAGAATATGTAATATTACTTAAGTAATAACATTAATAAACTTAAATAAGTGGATAATATCCATTAGCTTTAAAATTGTATGAATTTTTTTTGTAATTGTAACAGCCTGTGAATGTCGCACTGCTTGGCTAAGGCCTCTTCTCCTCTTTTGAGAATGTTTTGGAGCTTATTCCACCACGCTGCTCCAATGCGGATTGGTGGAATACACATGTGACAGAATTCCAGTGAAATTTGACACATACAGGTTTCCTCACGATGTTTTCCTTCACCGTCAAGCACGAGATGAATTATAATCACAAATTAAGCACATGAAATTCAGTGGTGCTTGCCCGGGTTTGAACCATGATCATCGGTTAAGATTCACGCATTCTTACCGCTGGGCCATCTCGGCTAATTGTATGAATATAGATATATATTTATTTAGAGATTTATATTTAAAAAAAATATATATCAGTCTTACTACTATTATATTATATATTATTGTTGCATATGCTTTCAATGAGTAAAACAAAGGAAAATATATTTAATCATTGTTTTGAAAGGAATGGATTTTATTTTGATATTACAGATGTTATTTTTATGATCTTTATATTGCATAGCATTATTTTCAAAAAGTAAATATTAAAGGTTTTATGTATTAATTGACTTATATATAATTATGTAATATAGACGAGTATAAAAAATAAATAAATACCGCGTATCCGCGATACTTACGCGTTTCAGGCTTTTTTTTTTAAATTATTTATGTAATGAATATAAGTAATACCATATATCACAACGAGTATTATTATTTTTTAACATTTGAAACACTGTCATTGATCCCTGTTGTAAACAAAGAGAAAACGAAAGTCATAAGACGGGTCCCACAATGGGTAGAGTTCATTTAAACACGCGATGTAATCGTCTTATCTACAATTTACAAGCAGATAGTATAATTGACAGTGTTTATGACTACGAGTATTTGTAAAGGAACAAATTTAAATTAATATATTGCATGATTTTTATTAGATAATTTGTCACGAGCCGGTTGGCGTGGTTGGTAACTGCCTTTTGCGTCGCAGATCATAGGTTCGATCCCCACCCAGAACAGAAATTTGTGTGCATGAACATGTCTGTTTGTCCTGAGGCTGGGTGTTATTATATAAGTACCTATGTATTTTAATTAGTATATCAGTTGGCTGGTTTCCAAACGAGCTCTGCTTAGTTCGTGATCAGATGGCCTTGTGAGAATAATGTCCCAGGATATTATTATTATTATTATACTTATTGAGGTTATTATCGTTCATTACCTTTAAACATTAAAGTAATTAAAACATTCATCGAAACCTTGGTAAGCATTTAGTACCTTTGAGCTAATCCGATTATAAAGGAATTGTTTTTTTTTTTTTTGTTAATCGGTTTCATTTAACGAGTTATGTTATCGAATAGAAGCAAGTTTTTCAAGCGATATTTTAATATTCATTTATATAATCATATTATTAAGATAATTAAATAATCAAATCAGTAAATAATGAGGTGATTAACATTTCAAATTATTCCGTAAATGGTTCGTAGAAAATAGTGAACTTATATAGTCTATGAAATCCTTACAAGAGGTCAAAGAAAGTCAATTTTGCATATGCTAGAAACAACTTGTAATAGAGTTAATTTTCTTGTTTTGCGAAAAAAGTTTAATTTCAAACAAACGGCTTACTTTCACGATAACGGCTTGACCGCTCCTCCGTTTCTATTTGTATTTTATAGTTTCTGATAATTATTGTGTTAAGACTGGAACTTCGACTAGAAATCAATTTGCCAATTATAGATAGACGAATGCTTTTGAATATCTGAGAATGCTATATGAGGTGTGATTGCCCAGTAGATAGTATGTGTGAACATTAACCGAGGGTCGCGATTTCAAATCCAGTGTGCTACACGGATGATAGTAAAGATGCTGCCGTTTTTATCAACAAATTGGTGACAGCCACAACAAGAGAGATAAAAATTACTTCATCGTGCCAATACGTAATAGGAACTGTGTCCTAATGGAAGGGCATAGTCGAGCCGGGAGGAATAACGGATATGATATCCATATGGATAATGATAGTTAATGATAGTTAATGCCTGCAATGTACATTTATTGTTACTTTTTAAGATGTTGTGAGCAAGGGAAAGAAAATCATTTAGCTATGGCGATTATATAATAATTAAAAAAAACAGGCTAGCATTAAATTTGTAGTTCTTTTTTAAGAGGAAACATCGTTATAAAACCTGTTTTGCCTGCTTGTAAAATGCTCATTATATTTGACACATTTCAACAACCCACATTGGAGTATTGATGGTTGAATTCCAGATTACCTAGATTAACAAGCAAGCTATGTTAATAGGTACCGATATTTGGGTCAATTTTTTTTAATATATTGTGTATTTTTTAGAATTAGAGGTTCCTAGATGTTGTAAAAGTAGGTAGAGTCTGTTTGTCCGTCCTATAAATCAATTTATTTATGTTTTTTTTTCTTTTCTGGCGTGTATCTACGCTATTTGCGCGCAAAATATTCTGCCAATGTCATTATTGATGTTTTATAAATATATTTTACAATTAGATAGATTGACGCATGCCATCACTCCACACGATCGTGGTTTGTATATGTTAAGTCTTTATCGTAAATATTTTTTATTTTACTGAATTGATATATATCGAAAATATCTTTTTTTATTAATTTCAAGAAACGATAATTAAATTGAGTATTAAAATTTTAAAACAACCTTGAGCCGGATGTAAACATTGCATAAATCTTGATGACGAATAAGATAATTCGGCGATAAAACACATAAATAATAATATCAATTATATGTTTTACATATTAAGATAAAATCCCTAACATAATTATTTAATGATAAATCCAATGTGTTTTATGGGCTATTCGAAAAAAAAATATCGCATATCAATTTAGGCGGAGGAATTATTTATTTTAGAATCAAATGATTTTTATTATGTTATTTCTAATCAACAACGCTACGCTTTAAGCTCACAATGAAACTTAATTTATTCTTATATTACTTATTATAATAAAAACGATTTGTTTATAAAGTAAATAATATATCATATAAAAAAAATGATTCCTCGGCCTAAATTGTTGTTGTAAAATTTTAAGATAAAACGATAGAAAATAGAACATATTGACTTGGAAAACGAGTAACTTCAATCGATGCTAAGTGTAGAATATATATTTTATATAACATACATACAGCGACTAGCACGACACGAGACTACACAGGAAACAATTGTATAATGTGTGTGCGCAAATTCCTATAATCCGTTGGGTTCGAATTCGACTCGACCGGAGCTTTTAATCCAAATGCCTTTTCAAGCACGGAAGTACACAATGTAAAATTTTAAAAATGTAGCAGTTTTTAGAATGTCTTGATGTAACCAATATCATTTTATTGGCCAAGCCGGGGATTGATCATTGATCCCGGGATCTCGGGATCTACAGTCTTATAAGTCTGCTAGTAGAACTAGCTCTCGCCCGCAGCTTTGCCTGTGTTTTTTTGGCAAGTGGTATAAAAAAGTAGTCTATGTTCTTTCTTGCGTATCAAGCTTGCTCCATGTTCAGTGGTTTAGCCGATATATCTGTAACCGACAAACAAACGGGCAGACTGACTTTCGCATTTATAATATTATTACTATAAGTATCGATGTATAAAAATAATATAGCAAATAACAATCGTAACGTTACGTCTTCGTACGTGATACAAGAACGTAAATAAAAATCACGCTTCACTTGCTTATACATGGGGATGCATGTTTTTTTTATATATACGAAAACTGTTTCGTAATTGTAAATTTGGTTCCGTATACAAGTTTTTCAAATGTATGCAAATCCTAAATAATTGAATTCTTACTAATGTTATCAATGCGAAAGTGAGTTTTATTTATTTGTTACGCGTTAATATCTTTTAAATCAATTATTATGACGTTTTGCATACACGTTATCAGGTCTTTCCTTGTCAGTAAAGTGGCGGGTGAAGCCGTGAGCAGAATCTTGTAATTAAATAAAGCACAAATTCCATCACTTTTTATGACATCAAAGTTACTAGATTTGAAGAAATTGCCAGTACTTATTTTATAAATATAACAAGATTTTATTTAAAAATAATAAGATCATTAATTGTCACCAGGTGAGTCGTGATAAATAAAAGATATGACTAAAGAAAAAGGATTTTGAAATAAATTGCGGAACCCTACAATAATTATGTTTCAAAGAAAGGGTTCAAACAATGATTGACCAGTAACCGAGTCGATAACTTTTTGCTACCCACTTAATGAACAAGAATTACATAATTATTGTATAAAATTAATAGTTAATTATTTTCTTAGGCTAAGTTTTACTAAACATAAAAATATGTTAGAAATTCACGATCTTACTTATAAAGGTTATTATGGTGTTTTGTTAAACACTGATATTTATCTTCCTGACATGACTGATTTGACATTGAAAGAAAAAGACACATTGTCTAATTAAATACCATTTAAACAACATTTAGAGGCATCAATTTATTTAAAAGCGTCATAATTTTATGAAAATGTCTGGCTAAATAGTCAAATAACTTAGGTGTTAAAATGGTTACATAATTAAGAATGTTAACTAATTTTGAATATTATGCTCTCCATATTCTCTATCAAAAATAAAAAATACAAGTGAAAGAATTACTTCGATACGTCAATTAGTTTTCGATTTATAGAAGTAAACGTGCGATGCGGACTCGACTCGATGCGTGTGACGGTGTGACGTCATCTCACAACACTTGCTCAGTCCGCTCGCGCTCTCAGCACGGTGTCGTCTTATGTTCCATTAGAAGCTACTAAGCGGAGCGTTATAAATTGACGTCACATGTGGTCACGTGACTGTTCCGGGACTTTATATTTATCGTAAGTTTAAATGCCTGTAAAATCAAAAGTAATAGGTATTTTTGACTACAACAAAAACTAGTGTATTTGTATATATACAAGCTTTACTGTAACAAACTTTCAACCGATTTGGCATATATTATAAATAGTCCTACAATTAAGAATGTTAATAAGTACTATTAATATTCTTAATTCTAGGACTATTCTGTAAGAATAGTCTAGTTCCCATTTGAGATGATCAGGGAGGCGTACCTCCAGGATCGAGAGGTCGAGGGGGCGACGGGAGGTTGGTCCGGCTTCGGGTAGGCTGCGGCGTTCCACAGGGGTCGGTTCTCGGCCCAATTCTGTGGAACGTCGGCTTCGATTGACTCCTGAGAGTCCCCGTCCTTCCCGGTATGGGGGTGTTGTGTTATGCATCACCGCGACGGGGCGGGACTTTTGGGAGGCGGCCCGCCTGGCCGAGGTCGGAACGACCCTAACCGTGGACCGGAAGGAAATGCTGGGCCCGAGGGTCCCCATATCCAAAGCGGAGGCCCTCCTCTTCCACGGTCTAAGGAAGGGCCCACGAGGGGCGAGTATCACCGTCCACGGGGCGCCCGTTAAAGTAAAGGCCCAGATGAGGGATCTGGGCCTGATCCTGGACGGAAGATGGAGCTTCGGGCAGCACTTTGCCCAACTGGGCCCCGAAGCTCATCAACGCTGCTGCTGCCTTGGGCCTCCTACCCAACGTGGGAGAGCCGGAATCACCATACCGGCGCCTATACGCCGGTGTGGTGCACTCCCTGGCGCTGTACGGTACACCTATTTGGGTGGACGCTCTCGCCGCTCAGAACAACGCCCTTCTGCGGAGACCGCAGAGGGTCATAGCGGTGAGAGCGATACGTGGTTACCGTACGGTGTCATGGACGGCAGCTACACTTCTTGCGGGCGACATAATAGAGGAGGTTTAAAAAAATATATAATTCGATGATTCAATGTATCGAAAACTGTTCGGCTTTGCATTAAGGAACATGTGGGTGTGTGCAAAATTTGCTTGTCAACGAAAGCTCATGTCGTATTATTATATTTAATGTAGAAAGCTTCACATATAGACGCATAAGCTGATGGTAACCGGGCCAAAAACGTTGGGACTTAATAGGGAGAAATGTTAACCATTTTTACACATTTATTTATATGTATGGCCACGAGGTCAAGTAATCACAGGCTCACTCACACTTACAATCGGAAGACACTAATACAATGAAGATTTTTTTTCCACAGCGCTGTGGATATACATAGGTCAAATAATCTAAACTCAATGTTTTAAATGCGAAAGTAACTTTCTGTTACGCTTTCACAGTAAATCACTGAGCCATTTTGATGAAATTAATTATTTAACCAGCTTGAAGCCCAAAAAGTCCCAAAAAGTCGCGGGCGAAAACTAGTCTTTTATAATGTTATAAACGAATGTTAACATTGTTAAAAAATATTATGAAAAAATTTCCCATTTGACCGGATAATTAGAGTCAACAATAAAAGTACAGTGGGAATAATTTACGAACAATTAGACGAAAGCAAGTGTAGCAGATATTGCAAAATGCAAATTCAAAACAAGCATTCGTTTGCGTGCTGAACACTTCACATATTTTGTCATAGATACGGTGTTATTCAGCCGTCGAAGAATGTTGTTTGAATATCGGGTTCCGTACCAGGATTGTCATTTAGGTATGTTATTGAAGGAATAAGTGGAATAAATACTCATCATCATTACACTAGGTTTTACATAAGCACCGGATTACTTAGAGTTTCACACGTTTGTGCTTAAACTCGTGGGACTTGTAATGTGCGATGACTCAAACCGAACCTAAATAAAAGAAAATATAAGCCAAGGCGAACCAGTGGTAAGGAAACATGAATCTTAAAGAAGATTATGAGGTTCAAATCTTCGTGTGCTTAATTTGTGAGGAAACCTGCATGTGACAGATGTTATTTTGATATATTTATCAACCCGTATTAGAGCAGCGCGTTGAAAGGTCTAAACTTCCTCCTCAAGGAGGCCTTAGCTTAAGGGGACACATAAAGGCAACAGTACTTATATATATATATATATATATATATATATATATATGTATATACTTACTTATATAACATTATTATAAAAATAAAATCGAAGTATAAATGTTTATAAGTCAAAAACAAAGGAAACATTTTAATTCAAACAGATATGTTTAATAACAAAGTTATATTATTTACTATTTAACTTGGTTATAACCTATATTGTTTTTTTTTATTGTCTAGTTTGGCGGACGAGCATATGGGCCACCTGATGGTAAGTGGTCACCAAAGCCCATAGACAATGGCATTGTAAGAAATGTTAACCATCACTTACATTGCCAATGTGCCACCAACCTTGGGAACTAAGATGTTATGTCCCTTGTGCCTGTAATAACACTGGCTCACTCACCCTTCAAACCGAAACACAACAATACAAAGTACTGCTGTTTTGCGGTAGAATATCTGATGAGTGGGTGGTACCTACCCAGACGAGCTTGCACAAAGCTCTACCACCGAGTAAAATTTTAAAACTTATGTAGTAATAATAGATGCGAGAATAGGTTTCGTTAGTCTTAATTATAAATGAGTTAACTAATAATTATTTTATGACTCTTAACAGAACGAATTTTAATGTCATAGGCGCATACTTATTTGTAAATAATATGCTTGTCTATGTACATACTAGAAAAATACATCTCGAAGGTTCGACAATTAAAAGAGCAACAAATTAAATTAATTTTACGATTAATAGGTATTTTTCTATTATATAATTTAATTGAATTCTATTTGTGGCAACATAATTGATTCCTGTTTTGTTTTTATTTAACTTTAAATACAATAATATAATCGTTTGTTTCCCGAATAAAAATTTATATCTAGGAAATCAAATTATTTTTAGAAATTTGTAAAAGTGTAGACAGAAATATAAATTAATGATGAATGTCATCACTGTCCATCACGACTTCGTCCCACTTTAACTTAATAACTTTGAAAAATAAACACGCTTCGGCAAACAGTTGAATTAAAATAAGTTTAATCGAATATGCAAATAAAACGCTTTTTTATCGAGTTTTTAAATTTGTGAGAGTATACGCACGATTGCCAACGATTAACGTAATTAGTTAACGAAATTGATTTTTCATATAGACATATTTTTTAGTAGCCATATGACATCAATAACTTCGTCGGCCTATGCATAGAAACTTATTTACTAGTTTTTAAAGTGAAACTTCTTGAGGTGCGATGAGAATAATCTTTCAAGGTTCACTATGTAGCATTTTCACCTGTAACGTAAATTTAAACGTTTCTGACATAAATAGACAGAATATTTATTGTTTGGTACTTACAGTGGTTTGCACGCGTTCTTTTAATCGGCGTGTTTTCCACATTTTGGCGCGAATTTAGGTCACTTTTTTTCCAGACCCGAGTTTCCTGTTTTTCTTTTATAATGTTGACACAGTTAGGTCGGATAAGCGATATTATTTTAAAAGCATTTAACGAGACAAAATCAAATGGAATTAAATATCACCAGATCATGTTATTATATTGTGTGTAAGATAATTAGACGTTTTAAAAAAAAAAACTATATATCCACGTGGATAAAGCAGGAGATGTATGAATAAGTTGAGAAAACCAATGGTTTAGAATTAAAATTAAAATATTTCATTTCTTGTTCTTAAGTTAGTAATTGTAAATAAAAATGCTTTATTTTTGCCTTGTGAAATACCAATTACAAATAAAAATATAAATTAGTAAATCTTAAACATATGTCTGTGCTGACAGTACTAAGAAAAGAACATAATAGAACCTTATTATGTTAAATCCTGAAATGTAGCCCACCCATCTGTAACGAAATCTCTTAAATAATGATTTTCAACAAATACGCGTACTATATAAATAACTAAAACTCGACCTGTCTAAAGCAATATAAGTTATATAAAGGTATACATAATATTATGTAAGGTCGTTATAGACGCGTGATTATGCTAAACAATTAGACCTGATGTTATTAATCACTTGAAAATTGATTACGTAGGATCTTTATTTATTTTCATAAGTATTTAAAACCTGTATATATAATATATAATTAGCTGACCGTCCCGTTACTTCGTACGGTGTGTAAAATTTATACAAAGTTACCCTTTAAGATTGAAATAAGTTTTACTTGGTGGTAGAGCTTTGTGCAAGCTCGTCTGTGTAGGTACCACTCACTCATCAGATATTCTACCGCAAAACACTTTGTACTTTGTATTGTTGGGTTCCGGTTTGAAGGGTGAGTGAGCCAGTGTAATTACAGACATATTTTTAATAACATATCAGAATCACATCATAATTATTATTATCAATGAACAGCCAGATAGATCATCCATACGTTACATAACTTCATCGTATAAAGTTCGAGTCAGAGAAGAATAAACTATCAATCAATTAATGATATGAATATGATGAATTAAAAAAAAGACAAAACGTACGTACGTAAGTAGCATCTGCGTCATAAATCGAATCGGGTCGACCGGCCAAGTCATGGTAGTATACGCAAGCGATCCCGGGTCGCAACCTGAAGAGACAGTCTTGTTACCGTTTTTAGTGGATATTCTGGCGCAGTCGGCGTCAGCGAGTCTCGCATGTCATACTTCATGTCGGGATAACGCGTAAACGCCCATTTCCAGCGAGATAAAAAATTGGTTTAGTCACGAGAACCTACCTGCGGAATATTTCCATTAATTTATAACGGTTACAGATCGCAGCTGGATCCTTGCCTCAGTCGAATAGAAATCAGAAATGAGTTAAAAAGCAACAATTACGTTTCGATTCGATTGCGATAAAGGAATACATAATTTGTTAGTATAAAAAAATCCATATTGATTACGAATATTCCGTAATTATACCAACACACTATTATGAATATTTACATTTTGTAATATTTAATTACATAAATTCATAAACTGAAGCTGAATATAAATTAAGAGCTATTCCTAAATTTTATTTTATCAGCATTATATTAAATTCAAAATAAACTAAATTGATTTTCCTTTTTAAATTGCCAATATAATTACCTAATAAAATTGGTTGTATAGTTGTTTTACATTTTATAACAGTATTTGACATATCTAATATTGCTCTTAGCTCAGAAACAAGTCATTAGATTTTAAGATAAACGTTCAATACAAGCTACAAGCCCGACTTTAGATATGCATTTTTAATTTTACAAAAATTGGCTTAAATAGACATCCAAGCTAATATTATATTAAAATATGTATCGTGGTGAGCGATATCTCTCAACCTTTGAGGCGCCACGCCCGAAAGCTAAAGTCGGGGATGGTTACACGGTGTTGCAAAATTCGGATTTGTGACGTCACTGTTATTGACCATTATTTTACTTACGCGTTTGAAATGGTAGACAGTGACATATACTCGTAGCCTATTCCTATCATACAATGAGTAAAGACGAATAGGCAACTTTGAAATTGAATAGATGTAACATAATTATGTAATTGGTCGAGATCTTAAATAATCTATATTTTTCATTATTATATATTGGATTTGGGAAAATATGGCGATTTGAATTTCGGTGAAGTTGCTATCGGAACTTTAGAAGTAAAATTAAAGTAGAAATAAGTAAATAGTAAAGTGATATTATGAATAAAGAAATAATAATCAAGAATTATTTGTAGTGTATATTGCAGAGCTATTAACAAATCGCAGGGAATATGTAAATACGTTTATTTATCTTTACGTTTTCGATTGGAACAGGCTGTGGATTTTCCCGCATTTCAAAAGAGCGATGATTACCTTAATACAACTTAATAGGTCTTCTAGTATTGGTATAAAAATTGTTCATAATCCTACGCATCATCTTCTTTATTTATTATTTATATTAGAATGTCTTCGTAGTGACAATGAAAGAGCGTTTTACTTATTACCGTAGCAGACAGTACGTCGAGCAAAGTTTACGAATATAGGATAGTCACTTCAACGTACGGTCGTAAAACGCGTTGCAACGCCCTTTTGTGTTTCGGTCCTTAGATCTTACCGCAGCCCATGCATCTTATATTACTATGGGGTCTTTCAAATATTTTAAAAACAAATTTTAATTAAAAAAGATTTTGTAAATAGAAATTGTTCAAATTTGTTATATTTTTTTTTTAATAATACCTATTACTGTGTGTGTAATAAATCGAAATTATTCTCATAACTTCTTATTTTTTATCATAACAGTGTATATAATTTAACTTATTATCTGTAAGTATGCCCGAACTTTTATATCCAAGACCCCTGGGCACTTTAACATCTGAGCCCGACCCTATTAAGAAGTGGTAACAATAAGATTTTATTATAATTGGCAGGGCCGGTGTCTTGTAGGCCGATTCATAAATACGGGGCTGTCTGTATCTACACAATCTATGTTTGAAATATTTTTGATATCTATGAATAATTTATACAAGTTTTTGAATTATGTATTTTAAATATATCGCTTTAAAAGTGACCGGACCGGGGTTTTTCTTACCAACCATGTTGCCATTTTTATAAATGAATTATTCTTGCGACTGTAATTACACTGGCTCACTCACCTTTTAAACCGCAGCGTGGTGGAATAAGCTTCAAACCTTTTTCCTCAAAAGAGAAGAAGAGGCCTTAGCCCAGCAGTGGGACATTCACAGGCTGTTACTGAACATGATATATACAACATAATTATAAGAAATAAGTCTGTGATCGCATGACGCGTATATATAGAGTGTATTTAAAAATACACAATAATAGACAAACAATACTTGCCATTTTACAATATTAGTATACAACGGCTCCTTTTGGTGATCAATTTATATAAGTTTTATGTGTATAAGAAATTATTAATTAGTTTTTTTCTAAACTAAACTTTATTTATCATAGATAAAACAATTTAATATGTTAATTTACATAACTGCATACTGAGGCACATTTTATTACGCTTGCTAATTAATTCTTAAATCATAAGTTTATCTTTTTTAGACTTTTCATAAATAACAGGATTAAGTTTTAAAAGTTTAGTCTAGATTACTTAACGGTTAACATAACATAGACACACACAAAATATTCATAAAGCAACTTTCTTAAACGAGGTTATAAAAGTGACTGTTATAAAATTCTATGTCTTTACGACTATGATTATCTGGTTGATAGGATATGTTTTATTTATTCTAAGAAGATGACATTACTTTTTTTTACAATACAGATTAAAAAATAAAGTTATAAAAATAAAAACAAGCTTTTATTCAGATCCGTTAGTATGTGTGGATTAAGTCGGGCAATTGGTGTTAAACCAGCCCATTTGAGCTGCAGAATTATAATTGTTCACAGTTTTCGTTTCGGTGACAAAGCAAACAAATATAATTTAAGACTTTCAAGACCGATCTTAACAATATAATAATAGATTATAAAAAAAGAGAGACACCGCATTTAAAAAAAAAAAATTAAATACGACCGGCTGTCACATTGGCCAAGTAATGCAATGCGATCACCACTGCCCGTAGACATAACATAACCATATCTTATATCGTCGATGCGCTACCAACGTTTGGAGCTAAGACGTTATAGCACTTGTGCCTGTAGTTAAACAGGCTTACTCATCCTCATTACTAGGGGGGTTCCCAGTACCCTGGGATTCCTCCCTAGTGAATGGAGGCCCGCATAGGCGGGCCGGCCGTCGGAGCGTCACGGTAGCATGCGCAAGCGATCCCGTGGCGCTCCCGTTAAGACGGGAAGGGTACCGCTGGGTTTTTAGTGGGTATTCCGATGACCGGGGCACACTCGGTGCCTTGGACATACGGCGAGTCCCACATACCCCCCCCACTGTTCCCGTGGGGGGAAACGCGTCATGCGTTTTCCCAGCGTCAAAAAAAAAAAAAAAAAAAAAAAAAAAGGCTTACTCATCCTTAAAACCAGAACACAACAGTAATAGTCCGCCAGTAAATTGTCCTACGTGGAGATATGATTTTTAATTAGTTTGAAGCCAAGTACTATATAAATACCCCATGTAAAAGTTATTTTCTACTTTTACATGGGATTTAAACGCGTGTTTATTTTAACTTTTTTTTAAATACAGTAATATTATAAACCAATCAATTCCTTTTTCTTTCATTTTTATTGCCAGAATTTGAAAGATTAATTTCAACTGTATCAATTATTTAATTTTAATTAGGTTACTTACATTATTATTATTTCTTAAGTCTGAACTAAAATACATACATATGTGCTTTAACAGCATCTACATTATAATAATAAACTACTGTAAATTGTCCTACGTGGAGATATGATTTTTAATTAGTTTGAAGCCAAGTACTATATAAATACCCCATGTAAAAGTTATTTTCTACTTTTACATGGGGTATTTATATAGTACCTAATTAAAATTAAATAATTGATACAGTTGAAATTAATCTTTCAAATTCTGGCAATAAAAATGAAAGAAAAAGGAATTGATTGGTTTATAATATTACTGTATTTAAAAAAAAGTTAAAATAAACACGCGTTTAAATCCTTATTGATTAGACTTTAGTTTCAGTAAATTTTATAGTATTTTAAATCACATTCAATAATTTATTATTACAAGTATAGTAAAGTTTTATTAATTACTAGCTGTGCCCCGCGGCTTCACCCTCGTATAATCAATAAAAATAATATAGTAAATTATTTTATTATTACTATAATAACACACACGCGCATACATACACACACACACACACACACACACACACGGCTACTGGTAAAGAAATGCGTAATTAACGATTTGAAATTAATTTTCATAAGATACCGTAGGGTTTAACGATCTTATATAATATGGCCTATCATTTGCGCCATCACATGTTCTTTGCGTGTACCAATTTTCATCAAGATCGGTTAAGCCGTTCTTGAGCTATAAGAAGACATACAGAGAGACAGACAGACAAAAATGAAAAAAATAGTATAATGTGAATCACTGCATCATAAAACGATTATTAATCACAAAATTAGGTGAAAAAAAATATGTACAGACAGAACCAATAGATTTATGTGGTAGTTTAGATGATACCGATAAGTATCGTCTAAAAGGCCTGTGTAGTATGTGATGTCAAAGGTTAATTTATATTAGTTATAAAATACAGTCTATCTCGGTCTGAGTCGTACAGAAACTAGTTTATAAATTAATAAAAACATATACGTGTAAACACCTCAAAGTAGGTGCTGTACCGTTTTAAAGATAGTCTATAAACTTTCACTGATTATAAATTCCTACATAAAAAGATGAAATTATAATTATCAAAGGCATGCTGGTTTTCTAATCATCAGTTTCAAGTTTCCTATTCAAAGCCCTTATTGAGTGAAACTATGCATATTTATGTGATTAAATTTATCAGTTTTTTGAATATCTTTCGTTATAATATTGATTTAATTTATAGCTTATACATTAATCGACTTTCAGTATAAGCTTTTTGTTTATTTTTGGTTATTCTGATGGTGTGTGACCAATATCGGCTATGGTAGTCATTCGTAACCAGTCAACTGTGCTGATAATAGTGCCAACGTGTTTGTGCAGATACAATTGCACTCATTATTCCTCTACTCTATATATAGGGTTTTCCATTAAGGGCGCTTGATCTTTGAAATGCAAAAAAAAATACATGTAGGAGAGATATTTGCGAATTTTTTTTTTTATTTGGAAGGTCTATCGACCCCATTATGTATGGAATATGACATCATTCAAATGACCGCCACGGCTTCGGTTGGTGGCGCGCACACGAAAGGTCCAATTTTCGATGACTCTGGCGCACAAATCGGGCTGTATTTGATCGATGGCGTGGCGTATGTTGACTTTGAGGGCATCGGTGGTTTGCGGCTTGTTGGCATAGACCTGCGACTTAAGAAAACCCCACAAGAAAAAGTCCAGCGGGGTCAAATCGCACGATCTCGGTGGCCAGTTCACGTCGCCTCCGCGCGAGATGACCATGTCCAGAAATTGCTCGTGCAGAACTTCCATCGTAGCGTGTGCTGTGTGGCACGTAGCGCCGTCCAGTTGAAACCACATGTTGTCCAGATCCATATTCTCGATTTCAGGCCAAAAGAAGTCGGTTATCATCGACCGGTATCGCTCACCATTGACGGTGACGGCCACACCATTATCGTTTTCGAAAAAATACGGACCAATCACGCCTCCGGCCCAAAATCCGCACCAAACAGTCACTTTCTGCGGGTGCATTGCCACTTGGTGAACCTCGTGTGGATTGGTCTCGTCCCAAATACGGCAATTTTGCTTGTTGACATAGCCATTCATCCAAAAATGCGCCTCGTCGCGGCGTCAACTTCCAACTGCTCTAATGCCCAGTCAGCGAACACACGGCGCTGTCTATGGTCATTAACCTTGAGCTCTTGGGTCAGCTGGATCTTGTACGGGTGCAGGCTCAAGTCACAACGCAAAATTCGCCAAGTTGTCGTCTGCGAAAGGCCGAGTTCCTGTGCGCGACGCGGAATTGACTGCCGCGGGTTTTCGAGGACACTGTCGCGCACAGCGGCGATATTCTCGGCAGATCTCGCGTTACGTTGACGCACGGGAACCGGCTGATTGTTAACTGACCCGGTTGACTCGAATTTGTCCACCAATCGACGGATAGTCGACTCGGCAGGACGATCATCGCGACCGTAAAACGGGCGAAGTGCGCGGAACGTTGCTCGAACTGAAGACCCATTTTCATAAAACAATTTTATGATTTGCACGTGCTGCTCGACACTGTAACCTGCCATGGTGGTTTGGGAGGACGGAATGAATATAACACACTGCATTTGACAGCTGTCACTCAAACAACATGGCCGCAATCAGCTGTCAAAGTTCAAGCGTCCCTATTGGAAAACCCTATATAATGGGACGGCAATTCGACACGATCTGGTCAGATAATTCTAGCGCAGCAATAGCTGATTCAGATGACTTTTCGAGATATGAGTGACTAATCAATGCTGACATCGAAACCCCGAGCTGATACTAAAAAATCCCAATAATTTCTTACTGACCCTACCTGGGATTTGAACCTAGGACTTCAGGATCAAAAACCTTTTATATGGGCTACCTGATGATAAGTGGTCACCAACGCCCATAAACAATGGCATTGTAAGAAATGTTAACCGTCGTTTATATCGCCAATGCGCAACCAACCTTGGGAACTAAGATGTTGTCCCTTGTAATACACTGGCTCACTCACCCTTCAAACCGGAAGACAACAATACAAAGTACTGCTGTTTTGCGGTAGAATTCTACGCAGACGAGCTTGCACAAAGCTCTACCACCCACATATTTATGTTATCATTCTTGCATACTTAATTTTATCAGCTACATGTTGCCATCATTAAAAATACTATTATGGATGCTAAGTTTATGCAAATATAAATGTTTTCTTTTTTTTTTGTGAAACATTAAATTACATGCAAGGAAATGAATTGTGAGAAAAACTCGTCCGGGAAGTGAACGCAATCCATTCGCTGGAATGGTCTTATTGTTTCAGTCGAAACTTCGCGGAATTTATAAATTAATGGCTTCTTCATTTGTATATTACTGACTACTAACAGACTGTGGCCTCGCTCGTGTGGACATGTCGCTTTATTGGTTGTGGAATTCGTAAATATTGTGTGTTAGGAATATGTCAAACTAGATAAAAGGTAATAATTGTCTATGGTATTATTTTAACAACATTATTTACTACTAGGGAAAATAATAAATAGGTATACGTATAGAGTATTAAGCGATATAGCAGATAAAATACTTGTTGTGTGTAATACATTGTGTTTATAATTTATAGACGATGAAGTCTCAAAAATTGGAAACCCTTGTTTTACTTGTAATGAAATAAAAACTATTAATTAAATAGTAATTTTATATTCAATTTTTGAGAAAAAAAAAGTTTTTATATGATACTTTTCCCTTCGTAAGCCAGTAAGTTAAATATTGTAAATAAATAGACAACCGAGATATAACGATCGATGGAAATATCGGAGCGATAATTATTTTATAAATTAAAGATTAATTGTAATTACATAACTAATATTGCTCATTAGGTACTGGACACACAGATGTTTTTAAGATCTTAAAATTATTATTATTAGTATAAAACTTAGTTAGGCACTTAAATTTATTTGTTTGCAATTATCAAATTAGAGAGTTTTATACAAAATAAATCTATGAATTTCTATCAATAAAAAAATAAATCAAAATGTAATTATCGCCGCAATCACATTTTAATTGTTTTTATAAAATATGTCAATAATATATATTCATCCATCATCGATAATAATTATATTAACCTATAATCTTTTCATATTACGTACATCAGAACTTTCTAAGGGATATAATCGACACAGATACCTACTCAATCCAGACGTACTTTTTGCTAAGATTTGCTTAGCCTTGATGACGACGGCTGATCGACGTAATCTTAATGCACTTCTAAAGATTATCATTATTTTAGATCAGATTTAATTGAATAGTACAAAAATAGTGATGTAGCTGTACCACTTTAAGGTATGTTTAAAGTTCAACAAAGAAGTTCAAGAGAATAATATTAAGGTATTGTATGCAACACCCAACTAATCGTTTAACAGCCCAACTTGTTAAACGATTTATATATAGGCGGACGGGTAAATGGGCCACCTGAAGGTCGTCACCGAACATTGATATTGGTATTGTAAAAAATATGAAGTATCCTTTACATCACTAATGCGCCACCAACCTTGAATATTAAGATGGTATGTCATTCGTATAGTTACACTGGCTTACTCATCCTTCAAACCGGTATTTAACAATACTAAATAGTGCTGTTTTACGGTAGATTATCTGATGAATGGTACCTAGACGAGTTTTCACAAAGCTTTTACTACAAAGTCGAATTTCTGTCAGGAAATTAGAAATCCGAAGTAAGGATAGTAGGGATACCTTTACATCTTCGAAAGTATGTTAAGCAGTTTTTTTGTACCAGATCTCTCGAATTGTCGAAATGTAGTTTATTCAGCACAAGCAAAGTCACAAACAAATTAGTTGCTTACACGATTTACACGTATCTATGTATTCGAGTATTTTTTAAACAAAACTGGATTCAATTTCGGTACTTTTTGTATACACGCAAACTGGTATGCTATTTAGATGCGCTAACAGATGTATTGCTCTATGCTCGAAAATTATCAAAAGTATGTATGTAAGTAGTTACTGGAAGCCGTTTTACCTTTGTGAGTTAACAAAAGATTAAGAGCAAAAGTTCTCATTTCACAATCACATAACTCTACTTTAAAAAAATAATGAAATCACTAATATATAAATTATCAAATGAATAATTAGTTGATTGCATATTATGTTTAACACACCCACATGTAGCTTGTCCGTTATTTTAACGATCAAAATGTAAAATTTTATACTGATCTTGATACTTGAATGGTAAGTGAGGCAGTGTAATGACATGCACAAGAAATATATCAACTAAAAACTCATTAGCAATAAATGGAATGTCTAATTCCTCTTACAAGTAATAATAATAATAATCTAAGTGTTGACCACTAAGTCAATTGCTGGCTTTAATACCACCTACAAAAACAAATAGAATAAATACAAAATAAATATCTATGTTAACAGATAATTAAGGATCGTTAGTTTATAATAAATCTATTCAGATTGTCTGTCGAAAAATCATATACGGTGCATATTGTTTTTAATATAACGGATCATTTCGAGTTCCATTATTAACACATTAACCTAACATAATCTAAGAGAAATAAAATTATCGAAATACTATGCGTTTTTTTATAAATTGAATGCTCCGTTAACAATTTTTCGATAGCTTGCAGACTGTACGAGATTTATTACAAAGTAACGGTCCTTGCAATTTTACGGTGACATTTATACGATATATAATCCTTAATATATTACATAACATAGTAATTACACATTAGAAACGAATTAAGTATTTATAAATAGAATTGTGGACAATATATGTTAGCTTTGCTGATATAATTATTTCTTATCTACTTCTTATTATTGTTGAATCGATTTGAAACTTGGGAAGTCGTTGAGACGACAAAAATTATATCATCGAACTGTTCTCTCTATTGATGAAACTCTTCAGTGGCTGTGTATTCTGGCTACCCACGAGTCATGAAATGAAACAACACTAAACACAAGTCAATGAATGATGAAATAAAAGATTGGGAATCTTATAAAATTTATTTCATATTCATTCATATAACTTTATCATGTCTGTATAGTTTATTTTGGAATTTATTTTTATTTTCTTTATTTTTACTGTCACAATTTAAATATCATCAATATCTATAAAAAAAAAAGATCATTAAGCAATTGTAATTTCTTTAATACTTTTAAAACATGAAAATAAATCACTACTTTGTCACGCGTTCTATGAAACTTGTAATTTAATCATAATAATTTGTATAAATTTTATTTTTACTTGTGAAATAGTAATTTAAAACGACGAATATATACAAGTTTTCTATTGGCTATAACTTCGCGCAGTATTGACAACAACCATAGTGCATCACGCACATTATTATACAGCTAATAACTATACAAAATATGACTTGTATACTTATTTAACATTGTTTCAAAGTTATAAAATAATTGAGATACTGCCTTTAAATATAAAGTTCTGTGTAAACTTTATCTATAGACGTTATGTTCTCACAAAACAAACTTTATATTTTAAATTTGATTTATAAGATTTTGACAGGTTCCTCCTATACGTGACATTGGCAGTATATATATTGCGCTCAAATAGCGTAGATACAAGCCAGAAAAAAGAAAAATAAAAAAAAAGATTTTGACATTGACTAAATAACTGACAGATGGAGAACAGCAGCTCTGCTTAAGTAAGTAAGTCATAACAAAGTCATAAAATCAAACTTTACATTACAGTTGATTATGTAGAGTAGGTAGTAACCACAAATGAAGTACTTCAGATAATTCATTTCCCAAGAGGCTTAAATAGCCAACTAAGTATAGAAATTCGTAATGTTTAAAGAGATTTCCCTTCTTTTTTTATTATAATTAGGGTAATAATTGTAAAAAAAATTATCACGGTTTTTTTAATTAAATGACGAAAATTACATGGCTACACAGGTGCGGGCAATAGCGCTCGATAGCTTTTACCTATCGGGTAGCTAAGACACGGTCATGACCTCAGTAGTCCACGTTTTTACCACCAACAGTGTCGTTAAACACAATTGATATATTTTTTTAAGTAACTTTTTTGCTTAGTATTTTAATAATTATTACATAAATAGAACCGACACACGATACCTAATAACCACGTCACGGGTCGGATACGAATTTTGTTACATTCTGTATAAATAAAGGCACTTTTTTTGCCTTAGAAAGACGTATATATTAGATTATCATAAGCGGTACTATCTTGCTAAAAGCTATAAACTGATTAAGATAGGTAGATATATGATAGTTTTAAAGATACAAGATCAAATTCAATTTATATTTCTTGTAATATATAAAACGAAAAACAAGATAAGACCTTATTTAAGGACCCTATTTTTAGGAGCGGCGTAATTTAAAACTTTATAGTGTTAAAAGGTAAGATAATCCGCATATTTATGATAAAACCTCTTTTATTCACAAACTGCTTAAGCCTTATTACTTTCTATGATTTTAGATATAGACATAACGGTAGTTACTCTAACTCTAGGTTTTCCCTTCGTGTGATCATCGGTACAAAATCAAAGATTTATATTTTCATCTATTTTCTTACTTTGCTATAATAAATGTTGTTTGTCATTTTTATATTCTTAAATTTTCAAACAATGACCTCTTATGACCCGGGTTCCTTCAAACGAGGCGTGAAGAGGCATCTTACTAGGCCGGCAAGGCGGGGGCGGCTAGAGCAAGTCATTCGTCCTGACTGCACTAGCCGTCGTCGCGTTTGGACTCTACTACCACTTACCATCAGGTGGAGTAGAGTCATTTGCTCTCCCTACAATGCTACAATGTACATAATATTAATATATATATTTATACCACATACTCATTACGAGATCGCCGAAACTATAGGTCCTATTGACTTCAAGTATAATTCGCGACGTAGACGTTCACCTAATAAGATATTAGGCAATTAAAACTTTTAGGGATATGAGAGATGTTTCATTTTACTAATACGGGAACATATAATGTAATATAATTATGAATAAAGAGTAATAATCAGATTTCTAAAATATTGAAATTTTCTAAAATTCACGCCAATCATTGTAGTGCCACCATATTTGGGAACTAAGATATTTTTAAGTCACTTGTGCCTGTAATTACATTGAGCCTGGCTTATTTACCGTTAAAACCTGATCTGAAGTATTGCTGGTTGGCTAGAATATCTGATGAGTGGGTGGTATCTACCCAGACAGGTTGAACGAAGTCCTACCACCAAATAAAATGTATACATATATGGAAAAAATAATATAATGCATGGAAAAAAGGACAGTATGTTACACTCCAGCCTTCCGCCATTCACTGCTGGACGAAGCCAGCATAAAACGTCAACCATCCCGATCTTGGGCAGTCCGCATCCATCCCATACCTGCCACCTTTTTTAAATCGTCGGTTCACCTCGCCACAGGGCGTCCTACACTACGTTTGCCTAAGCGTGGTCTCCACTCTAACACGAGTCGGCTCCATCAGCTTAAATCATTTATCCATCATTTCTTAGAACAGTATGTTAAGGAATTGATTATTAACAAAAATTAAACGTCAAAAGTCAGTGAAGCAAATACGCACACATCGCCTAATGAATCACATTAAATGATATGATTCACACGTTTAAAAAATAATTTCTGATTACAGTGCCGTCAATTAATTTTACATAATAAGAGTTGAATCTTTATTACTTCATTTTTATTATCATTGTTCACAACATTTCTTAAAATAGATGTGATAAATCGATACATGACTACGGATTTATAAGACAAATTTTACTAAATGAATTGAAATGTATTTTATTAATATTTCGGTAACTTTTATTGTTAAATATTAATTAATGATTAACAGAAAATAATAAATTATAAAAATAAATACCGTAGCTAAAATGTTAACTGCTTATGTTGTTTGTATATAATAGATCTTTAAATATAATAAATCAAAGTCAAAATCTATGTACTTTATTCAAGTATGCTTTTAAAAGCACTTTTGAATCGTCAGTTTACAGTTTCAATTTTAACATAAAGCGGAATATGTACTCTATCGAGAATATTCTGCAAGAAAATCAGTAGTTACTCATTTTCATCAATAAATAATGTACATGTAATAATCATATACAATAGTTAGTTACAGTATACTTACATACATACAGTATTATTAGTTTTATGTGACCAGTATGAACATCAACTTCAATAATTTTCTTTTATTTTTTTTGATTATTTTTCTTTCTTTTGTCGTGGTGTTTGAGGACTTATCGTTTTTAGTATCGTATTTATTGTATATATTTATATTATATACTTGTCATTTTAGTATGTATTGATAATATAATTTATATATAGATATATATGTGTATTTTTTTATTTATATTGACATGTATTTATTAGTTTGTTTTTGGTATAGATTATTATTATAATGTTATTTTATTTTGTTATTACTGCACCACCTACCTCATATCCTATGGGTTATTCCTTACACCGTTGGTTGCCTGGAAGAGATCGCTATGTAGCGATAAGGTCGCCAAAATTGTATGCTACGTTTATATAGGCTGTCTAAGTTTTTGTAAAGAAAAAATTGTTGTGCTGTACAATAAAGTATAAATAAATAAATAAAAAATCAACGAATACTAACTCCAAGCTCTTCTATCTTTTACATAAATTTTATATAATGTACATTTAAATAAGCCTTATTTAAGAAACAATCAACATCAGTTTTTTAAATTATTTATCTGCCCCAGGTATGTATTAACTTTGTGATGTCGAAAGCTTGATATTATAAGTTAATTTTCACTTCTCGTGTTTATACAATGTTTCTATCAAAATTATTGATGGTGTTATGGATATACGTGCTATTTTTGTAAATATATTTGACTTACTCTTCCGTAAGTATTCCTTTATCAAAAACCTCCCGAAGAGAGTGTATGTTATAAGAAAGCTCAAACAGCTCAATTTTGAAGTGTGAATACAGTTTAATATTTCTTAAATAATTATGTATCTTAAATATGTTTTGTATACAATTTTCTAAACCGATCATATTAATATAAGTAGTACATAGATCAGTGAATCTAGTGCCTTAAATATTCTAAATGTTTTTGAATTGTAAACATCTTAGCGCTCGGTACACGCTAGGGCTAACTAAGACTTCGAGTATTAAACGAGTAAGCGTAAAATTTCGAGCGTCAGATGACGTACAAATCAATTCTCATGAGTAGCGTGGCACTCGCATAATTTATATAAGTTCACCTTTCGTTCAAATAACAATTGTAAAAGTATTATCGTTTCCATCTCAAATAAATTATACATTACGTTAGCGCAATAAGAAAAAGGAAGTGCATGAATGGGTTTCATATAAAAAATAACGCACAAACAACGGCACAAAAACAGTACATTATATAGTGCGTTCATGCATCGCGGGAAGTTACGAGCTAATTCTACCGACAAACTGCATCGTGTCGAGAAAACTTCATTTCATTTCATTGACTTGTTAATTGAACTCGTAACATATATATAATGTTATTAAACTTACTGTATTAATATGTACGTACAAAGAAGCGAATACATGAGATATACGTCGTTTTGAAACTAGGATTTATAAATATTACCGTCGTGTATTGATATAGTTCGAGGTGATCAGTAAAAATGTTTTATAAAATAAAATGGACAATGCAAAAATAATTAAAATTATGAACCTACACTTTTATTATTTAACATAAAAGAAAAACAACAGGAATTTATAGCTTAAGTAATTTATAGATTGATGTTAATGGATTCTTCTGTCGAGAAATCTTAGCAGCAGACCGGTGCTGGAAGTTGACAATGTGTGCCCCGGAAAGCACGTAACGCTGTTGTTCCTGTGTCTGAAATATTTCTGGTTATGTTAGATTTTCGGTCCCATTGGATTATGCGAGAGATCTTGTATTTGCGCGCGTCTACTTACTATATTATGTCCTGCGCAAAAAGCTATCCACAAGACTCTATTTAATTGCAACAGCCAATGAATTATATTTACGGTAAACAAATTATATGCTTTTGATTTTTTTTTGTTGAGTAGCTTGCGATCCGATTAGCTAGAAGATTTAAACTATCTTCATCATATTTTTTATTGATCTATCTTATTATATTATGCTAATTTAAACATAAATCTCGAATATAAGCCATTTGCTATATGTCCTCATTATAACAAAACAACAATACATTCTAATTTATATGACATAGCTGTACTTCGCCTCCTTTGGTAATAAATTGTATTAATATATTTTATATGAGCTATTTTAATAAGTAATCTTTTTTCTATTCCACTATATAATCGTAATAAATAGTAACAAATAAAATTTTATTATAATCTATAATTCCTTCATCGAGTTAAAAATGTAAAATTTTGGTCTTTGTGATATTTCATCAAGATATACCTATATTTTTCTGATAATAAAATCAAATATAAAAACATTAATCGGTCGCTACTTTCATATATTTACCGTATGTCTAATGATTTATTTGTTTTTTTCTTTTCGATGTTAACACACAACATATTTAATATAACTTTGCACACTTTAATAAATCAAAAAATATCCGTCTAAAGTTACAACAACCTAATAAAAACAATAACATTACTTTAATACAATTTATTGTTAATATGTTAAAAGTGCTTATAACGCATTAAAAATCGATTTATGTTATTAATTATAACTATAGACTTTTTCATATATAATGTTAACTGTATTGTAATTAATCAAATAATTATAAAGTATTATAATATGGTAATAAAAACCTTCTAATTAAATCTAGCGATACACGATACGCAGGTTATTATTGTTATTAATAAAATGTGAAAGTGTGTGATTAATTCCACGTTGTAGGTAATCACTAAAATATGTTCTGAACTTCTGTTTTATATTCTGTGGTTTAGTATAAAAAATAAATCGGTGCCAATAACGTTTGACATTAGGGCATGTTATATGACCCGTATATAAGGTACGTACATATATCTCTTCTATTTGCATTATATCTTGGTATTTTTTATGTTAGCTATGACAAAATATTAATATAAAAAATAATTTTACATTGACATCAGTAGGTACGACTTACTTACTAACTAATCTTACACCCCAAAAAGCAGATCTTGGATTGCTGTATCGGTGTAGGTGAATTTTTGGATAAGGTGGTTCGACCTTCCTATAATAATTAAAAAATAAAATAATATAATTTTGTTGGAACACTAAATTGGCGGTAAGGTATGTACGTACGGTGCCGGAAATATAAAGTAATTCTTGATTATCTAATTACGGTGATATTCGTGTAAATTTATAGAATCATAAGGACTGCTTCTTTATCTCTTGCTGTGTTTTCAAAGGCATAATATAATGTATTTACATGTTCGTATATATCATGAAAAGTAACGTTAACCTTTTCTCTCAATGTTTAATTTATTGCATTTCTGACGAAAAAGTTCGTGGAAAAATATAATTATGTAAATAACGCTGTAAGAAGAGTAGGAAAGGTGTCATCGCCGTTCGTAGACCTAATACTTTTATATAAAGACTATGTAGGTCAAATATTAAATTTTTTATAATAATTTAAGCCGTGATGGCCCAGTGGTAAGAACGCGTGAATCTTAACCGATGATCGTGGGTTCAAACCCGGGCAAGCACCACTGAATTTCATGTGCTTAATTTGTGATTATAATTCATCTCGTGCTTGACGGTGAAGGAAAACATCGTGAGGAAACCTGCATGTGTCAAATTTCACTGAAATTCTGTCACATGTGTATTCCACCAATCCGCATTGGAGCAGCGTGGTGGAATAAGCTCCAAAACCTTCTTCTCAAAAGAGGAGAAGAGGCCTTAGCCCAGCAGTGGGACATTCAAAGGCTGTTACTATAATAATTTATGTTAAAACTACGTCAATCTAATCATCGAGTTTTTCCCAGCACGGGCTTTCGTATGAATACGGATTTCCCAAATTAAATAACCGGTTAAAACATTGACATTACATACTCCGAAGAGACATAATTTTGTCATTAAATATATGTGTTTTTATCATATTGAAATGGTATTTTTTAACGTTTACGTTAATGGTACCGTTAAACGAATAGTTAAAAAATTCATGAATTTATAAATAACTTGTTTAAAAAGAAAACGATAAATCACAATAATTTTAGTATCGATGATACTGCCAAGGTCGAGATTTTTGTATTCAAATTAGTTAAATTTAATTGTTTTTTTTTTACGAACAAATTAAGAATCACGGGTGAAGGGTTTATGATCGCTTAACAACTGTTTTATTATCTGTTTAAAAAAGTTCTTTATATTTATTTAAAATAATGAGCATGCATATATATTTCTTTCAATGTAAGTACTATGTATATAAATATATATTATTACATTTTTCAGTTTTCACTACAATCTTATTTTTTTTTATAACGCGGGAATAAATTCGTTATTCAGTTATTAGTTCTGATCAAAGCTACCTTTAATTGTAAATAAGAAATTTCATGTGATATAATCATGAATGTCTTAAAAATTGATTAGTTAACAATTAATAAATTCCAATCATGTTAATTTGAAATGCCCTAAAATCTTACAAATGAATCTTCGGAACGATGTCCGTCGGTCACATCATTCAAATATAAGTAATTAAAGTTATGGATTCCGGAACGATATGACTAGGGCGAACCTATGCGGTGGCTCTATTCTACATTTGTTGGAAGGCCGCGGAACTATAACCACGCGGCGGTGAAAATTGGCGGCAAGATTCGCGCGCTTTCCTATCTGGATTTTTATGTTATCTGTGTAATTATGTGTATTAAAAGTGCGTTCATTGCAGTGAATTTATATTAAAATTATGTAAGTAAAATAAAAATATTTTTAAATCTTTAAATATTTTTGAAATTTGTACCGATGGTAATTATATTAATAATATATATATGTAAAATTTATTTACGTGTTTTAAATGAAAAAAAAAATTAAGAGATGAATTATCCTAGATGGTGTAGATTGTATCGTAATAGGTAATTATAGTTAAACTAGACATAAACCTGCATATAGCAAATAAACTTACTACTTCTACTACTAATACATTCTTTATAAAGTTAAGACAATTTGTTTAAAAAAAATAAATATTTTTTCGAGTCAACTCCAGTGACTCGAAAAAAAAAAACAAAAAAAAAACAAATTATCATTTAAAACATTCTCTATATATTTCTTATCTTTGCTTGATCTATTTCTTATAGATAATGATGTTTCGACATGAAACTATGCTTTAGAAACAAATAAATTTAAAACGAACAGAGATGGTCCAGTGGCTAGAACATGTGAATCTTAACCGAAGATTGGGGATTCAAACCCAGATAAGTGCCACTGAATTTTCAAGTAATTATTTTATGTTTATAATCGTGAAAGAAGCGTAGCGTAATCTTCAAACTTTCTTCTCAAAAAAGGTGAATAGGCCGTGATCCTGTTACGTATACTTGCTTATACAATTAACGCAAAAATCAACACTAAGTATACCTAAGCAAAACGCAATATTTTTTGTGAATAAAGTCAGGGAACTTAATTTTATCGTATACATACATCAATACTAATATTAAAAATGCGAAAATTACTATGTCTGTCACGCGTTCACGGATAAACCACTAGACCGATTTTAATGAAATTTGGTATGGAGCAAGCTTGAACAGAAGAAGCCGTAGAAGGGACAAAGGCTAATTTTTAACCTAATACATATATGCCCCTCTCCTCCTATCGTGTTAGCGAAGCCGCAAGAGAAAACTAGTTAAGTATAATTATTATTATTAAATACAAACTGTGTTTTGTAGCCTATAATATAGATTGCAGGTAAAAAAAACGATGGTAGATTTTTTGATTTTTATCACCATTATTAATATTGAATAAAATTAAATAAAAAGTTTCTAAATTTTATTATTTTTTATAAATACCTATAATCTATGATATGTATGGTATTATAATTCTTACTGCATTCGAAATAAAGAACATATTGCTTTAAAAAAAAACATCTGATTAACATTTTTGAAAATCTAGACAGTTTTCGAAATTTAAAATTAAAATAACAGATTTGAAAGCCAAAACTTTGTTTAAACCAGTTTTGAAACTAACGTTTGATTGTTTTTCATTAAATTAGAAATTTTGCGACACTATTATTTTTTATTTTATAGAGTGACGTAAGTCCCATAAAAAATCTTATATTTTCTATATGATATTGGATTATTATGGGAATATCCTGACTATCAGCATACAATTGAAATCTGTACAGAACTACGTTTTGTTGTTAAGCTATTCAGTAAGAAGAGATTATCAGATTTTTTTTTTAAAACAGCACTGCTATCTTTGTTCAATCAATTATTAGTCCTAATTAATTTGTAAATTAAATAGCAAAGTATCATTTCCAGTACAACAAGAAAAACAAACATATATGTATGTATTATATTTATATTATATACATTTTATTTAGACTGACGTGTCGTACAGAATAAGCGTTTTTTTTAAAATTTAACTCGGGTGAATCTTGTGTATGGCTAGTGCTGACTAGCACAGTCAATATATTGATTTGTTATGTGTATAGTACTGACATTATATGTAGGAATAAGTAAGTAGGTGAATAGGAATTAAATAAAAAACAAAAAAGTATCTATGGTATTTAAATATTATTTATTCTAGTTTTTCATTTTATCCAAATTAAAATATCAAATTTAGTTGAATGGTATTTTTCCACGACATATCAATATAAGCTAATGTTTAATAAAATCAGTTAATATGGAATAGCGCATTAGATATGGATAGAAAATTGGATGATGTATATTAATGTTCAAATTATTTATTGGTTGACGGTTCGGCTATTTAGAAATCTGATACACTAAGATGAACATCGATCAAGATGGATATGGATATTATAATTAAGTTTCAAAATATGTGAATTTAAAAAAATATAATTAATCGATCGAAACCTCAGTGAGATGTATAGAATCAATTTAAAATAAAAATATAGTAAATGTCCCACTGCTGGGCTATGGATTATTTTGAGGAGAAAGTTAGGGATTTATTCCATTACTGCAACAATGCTGGTTCAATAATTTTAGGCAGATTTTCATAGGAAACATGCAGGTTTCCTCACGAAGTATTCCTTCACCGCCGGTCACGAGATGAATTATAAAAACAAATTTTCGTATCTATCTACTACGTTATGTCGGCCAGCCTAGATTTTATTCGGTAAAAAAATTAAATTATGATTCTCAATTCCATCGTTAAATTTTATAAAGAAGTTTTGTTCATATATGGTAGCATTTAACTTGCGTTCTTTATTATAAGTACAAGGTTATTGTTATAGATATTGTTTTTATATTATTATATTTTTAATTTTTTAAATATTTTAATACAATAATACCGATTTCATAGTTTGATGGATTTGCAAACGACTGGAGAGAGATCAAGCGTCGGGTGAACGGTGAAGCAAAGGAGTGTAATATTGCCAACTTCTTGACTGCAGTTTGGTACAATATCCAGTAACTTGTATATGTTGGATCCGGGATACAATCCCGAGATTATGATGCTAGACGAGATTGATACGTAGATCAGAAATCAGATACGGATCAGCGAAGCTATATTTTTAGCGTAATATGATTTTCTAAATATGTACGTATATGTACCTACAATTAGCATTATTCAACTTTTTTTTAATTCTCAACGTCATTTGATCATTTGTCTTTCTCAGTCTCAAGGAAACCAGTTGAGTTTGATACAGATACCAGAAAACCTAGATAAAACTTTTATCATTTATATCGATAATTCTAAATTGTATGTATAAAGGACGTCATACCAAATTGACATGCATAACATTTTTCAAAACGAGAACTCTGCCATTCAATTCTAAAATAAAATACGTCCGATATATATTACTATTAATAGTTACAAAAAATCGAACATTTAAAAACCAATTTAAGCATCCATGAAATTTTATATAGCACTGAAATTTAATTTTTATTCTGATATAGGATCTGATGGAAATTCCGTTATTCAGACAATATGGTTTTGAATATTTTTGTCTTACAATACAACAATAACTCGACACACAGATAAATAATAATTATTATATTTATTGCATTAATTTCTATTTGAAACTACAGTTGGAAACGCGGAATCGTTAAAATATTGGTAAATTAATGTTGGTCGTGTCAATAATGACTATAAAATGGTGAGAAAAACAATCTATCTATCCATTATTATTTATATCACTAGAATTTAGATTATATCTTTTTCATCATAACAAATCATCAACGTCATCGTCAAATATTTTATACTTATGGGCCAAGCAGGTGCACTTAGGTAACATCTTCCTTTGTTCCTGAAGAGGTCAGCAGCCAAGATGGCCTAGGGCTGCCATACGCACTCTCACTTGTTTCTTGAGAAGCACTCCCCCAAGTCACATACATTGTTGGGGTTTTGGTGGATGAAAACTCACATAACTATGTCCGTCACCGGGACCCTAGGCATCATCTAAACAATTCCCTTGCGAAAATGGCCATGTCATTATTGACAGTGACAAATGAAATAAACTTTCGCTATTATAGTTGCCTCGTTGGTCTAGTGGCTAGAGATAAGGCCGCAGACCCGGTGGTCCTGGGTTCAATTCCCAGGTCGGACCAATAAATAGTTATTTGGTTTTTCTGTCAGAAAATTCTCATTGTAGCGACATCTATCTCGCCACATACGAAAACTAAAAACTGACGTATCCTACATCGCGATATTAAAGTTATCCGAACGATTGAACATATATACAAGAACCCGACAACAACTGTCAGGCAGTAGCCCACCAGACCAACACCCGTCTGGTCGGAGGATCCTCCCTTTTCAATGGTGGATGAGGAACTTTACACCCTGTTCCTTCCTAATTCCAAACTGGTGACCCCGACGTGATCGGATAGTAGCAGCCCGGAGTCTGGAAATTGGAAGTGTGTACACTTCCGTGCCTCGGAAAGCACGTATAGCCGTTGATCCTGCGCCTGAACTCTTTCCGGTCGTGTCGGATTGCCGTCCCATCGGATTATGAGAGCTAGGGAATAGTGAGTGCACCTATGTTTGCGCAAACACTTGTGCACTATAATATCTCCTGCGCAGTTAGCTAATCTCTCTTGAGATTGGCCGCCGTGACCGAAATCGGTCCGGAGGACATTATTATTATTATTATAGTTTGCTACTATCCTTCTTAGGCTTCGCCCGCATTTTGTCATTGGGAAGGGCAAGTGATAGACACCCCGTGTTAACAAATCATCTATATCATCATCAAATATTTTATACATATGGGCCAAGCTATTTTATACTTATGGAATAAGCTCCAAAAAAAACCTTCTCCTACAAAAGAGGAGAGGAGGCCGTAGCCCAGCAGTGGGACATTCGCGGACTGTTACTAGAGCCAAGCTAAAACTAGTGTAGTAGGTACCGTCTTCCTTCGGGAGGACAGCAGCCGACAATCTCTAACAATGTGTAATAATTATGAGTTGAGTAGCTAAGATTTGAAAGCGATAAGCAAACAAACAAACTCACTTGCGTAAATCTAATATTAGTTACGATAGCAAATTAGCAATAACTAAAAAATATAATCTTAAATGATATTAAAAATCATAAATATGACATAGATAATACTAACGCTAATACTTTCAAATATATTAGAATTTTATTGATAATATTGAAAATTTTATGAATTTACCTGCAGGTTGAAGTAAAGTTGAATCAAATAATATATAAGATATAAATCAATTTCGTAATAAATATTATCAAAGGCTTATTTTTATTACGAATATAACACCTAAGATTATTCGCACTAACGATATTTTATTAACGGCAAAGGTGAATCCGACATACAGAGGTCACATATCGATTATAAATAATTAGTTTTATTAGGGAATAAACTTTCAATTTGACAAACCTCACTTATTCCTATTTATATCTACCAACAATAACAACTATTAAACAACAATTCTTAATATTGTTGTGTTCCGTCGAGTCGTCAACAAAATATAACAACAGGCCCAAGGGATTTGACATCTTAGTTCTCAAGGTAAGCATTCTTACGACGCCAATATATGTGAGCAGTGATCACTTACCATCAGGTGACCTATCTTCTCGTCCGCAAAAACAAATGATATATAAAACAAATACAAATTAAGTTGCGCCTACGTAGATTTTCACTGGAAACAGTCAGGTTGTCGCTGATTTCTTTTACCGCCGAGAACAAGATAAATTATGAACACAATAGCACATTAAAACTGGTGCTCGCTCGTTAAATATTCGACTTTTAGTTACTAGATAACTAGTAAATATTGTCTTTAAGTTATCCAAGATTTATTGTCCACGTTCAGTTTGCTGATTTTATCAGAGGGTTCAAATCACAGCAAATATTTATTATTATTGTTTTATTTCTCTCAAAAAATATCGGTGTTAGCTTCGATAGTGTAGGTATTATCATTCTCGTCACCATTCCACATGGTCATGATTTGTACATTAGCTATTTTAAGTTGTGATTTCTATATTTTAAATTCTCAATGTAAACATTTCACATGTCAATACATTTTTTTTTGACAGATTATCGTTTATCTGTCTCTTTATTTTTCCTTTCTTTTTTTTATTGTATAGGTAGGCGGACGAGCATATGGGACACCTGATGGTAAGTGGTCACCAACGCCCATAGACAATGACATTGTAAGAAATGTTAACCATCGTTTACATCGCTAATACGCCACCAACCTTGGGAACTAAGATGTTATGTCCCTTGTGCCTGTAATTACACTGGCTCACTCACCCTTCAAACCGGAACACAACATTACAAAGAACTGCTGTTTTGCGGTAGAATATCTGATGAGTGGATGGTACCTATCCAGACGAGCTTGCACAAAGCTCTACCACCGAGTAAAAATCTCATGCCAATATAGAAAACAAGAATACTAAATTAAAAAATAATTATGATTCGCTATTCAAAAATGTAATCTTTATTAATCGACTAACATAATCAAAGGATTTATAAATCTATAATATGATAACTTTAATATTAAATGTAACTTCCCATTAGTATATCAATTATAGTGAAATAAATAAAATCCATATAGTTTAGTTTCTGATAAAATAATATTATCCTGGGACATATTTCACACAAGGCCATCTGATCCCAAACTAAGCAGAGCTCGTACTATGGAAACGATACAACTGATATACTACATATACTACTTTTTTCTTTTGTAAATACATACTTATATACATATCTAATTACACTCAGACTCAGGACAAACAGACATTTCCATGCACACAAATGTCTGTCCGGGGTGGGAATCGAACCCACGACCAACGGCGCAAAAGGCAAGTACCTACCAGCCACGCCAACATTATCACATACAAACATTAATAGAAAAGAGTATCAATGTATTTAGAAGACTGTTAAAAAAGCGGTCAAATCTTCTATGATTTATTAATTATGTTGGCGTGATTGAAGCTAACTTTAGAAATCTTTTTCATAGATAATATCGGCTTGTTATTGTGATTATCTAACCGAGACTCCTGAGAAAAGGCTGCGTTGTTTTGCACAATAAACTTAGGTATTAAATCACGGTAATAATACAGTTTTCTTATTAATAGTTCTTTGTTGATGTTATTTTCCGTGTAAGTAAAGTATACTTGATTAAAATTTTGTTCGCATTATTATGCTTTCATGAATTGAGATAGCTAAGATAAGACACCTTGGTGGATAAGGGTATCTACGCATTTTTTTGTCCTACAAATATTAATTTAGATATGTGTATTTAGTTTTTGGCTTTTTAGTGAAGTAAATCATTGCTGGCAACACTATATTAATAATTAGATAATCGTCACAACATAAGCTAGGCAATTTTAAAACAAGACGAACATGGTCATTATACTAAGAGGATGTTTAAAAAAAATGTTTTAAAAACATTTTGCTTGGAACTAAGGAAAAAGTAGAATTCAGTTAACTGTATCCATCAAAAGTAAAGTATTAATTTAAAACATTGCTATTTCTTAATTTTTAAATCAACTTAAAAATTGTTGTAATAAATTTTGATATTCTTAGCAAAGTTATATTTTTCAATATTTGTAGCTAGGTTTTTACATGATTTTTTTTATATATTATTCAAATTCAGAAGTTTTAAAATATCTTATAAAGATAATCTTTTACGAAATGCTAACGATTAGTTAAAAAAGTATTTTAAAAATAAAATCGGAATTCTTGTACTATTTATTACTAATGGAACACGATTCAATAAATCTGCTGTTTTAGCTGAGGTTATTGAACTTTTGTGAATCAAAATTTCTGCATTTAATATTTTGTATTTTATTAACAGGCAACACCCACGATTTTGCATTTGTTTCGTACAACTAATTATTAAAATAAAATATAATAATATATTTTGCAATCGATTTTCAAATTATAAATGACAAATTTTCGCATACGGAGGTCACAACAGTTCGTTTATGTGATTTTAGAAGGGTGGCTGTTTTTTTGTTCAAAATTTGCCATAACATGATCTTATTAATTTTAGTAGGAAGGCTTTTTCATTGAAAACAATGATAGAAATGCATTAATATTGATACTAAGGTTCGTGATAGCAAGGTATCTGTCGATAGCGGTGTTGCTTATCCGTGAGCGCGGAATTGGGACTTGCATTACTATTCCTATAGTAATACGCCCTATAATAATAAAAATATTTCAAAAAAATAATTCTACGCGACTCAAAATAATGATAATAATATATTTATGCTTTTCGATTGAAGTCACTTATATTCGAAAGCTGTGACATGACAGATAACTGAGAAAAATATAAATTCAACCAATATATTCATTTCGAACATAAGTCACCATGACATGACATGACATGACTAGTTGAATTGAGTAAGATATATAGTAGTCAAATAAAAAAAACATTTATAAATTGGATTTTTAGTTCCTATATCATTAATGTTACGTAGAAAAGCACGAGTTCGCTAGATTTATGTTATGCACAGATTACACACAGGCTGTCAGATTATTCATCGTTGCCTTGTCATTAATAGTTTTTTTTTTTATAAATAATATGTTACATAACTTGTGCTTAATAAGTAAAAACATTATTTTTATATTTTTTGTCTGTTATTAACATATTATTATCACTTTTTTATAGCTATTTTTGCTAAAACAATTCGTTATCGGTCCTCCTTAGGAGGAGAGCTTTTACCCAGCAAAGATACATTTACTTTGCTTATTATTACAATTTTAAATAGTGATTTGGTTAATTTGTAGAGCATTTACAAAATTGGTGCTTCGAACTTCAAACGATGACGTCATTCAGATATGACGTGTTAAATTAAGTTCAACACATTGTTACAAAATCATAAATAAAATAGACAGATATAAAAAGGCAAGCTTAAGAGTGGTAGACACGTACATACAAAATCTAAATGTACATAATATAATTATATTACAATTACCCACACCAATACTATATACAGGGTTATTTATAACACACCAGCAACATCGCAGGACTCGATAGCTAACACAATAAGCAACAACTTTTGTTCTACGACTTTTGACCATTTTGTTAGATTTTTATTTTCATACAAAAATAAGTATTAATTTAATTCCCGCTTGAACGTTTATAAATATAAATCTACGCGCATCGCAAAGATCGGTGCGCCGCGTCGTCCTTTCGTTTATGAATGAAATATAGACCTACAAATGTCACGACAGTGCGAGAAAAACTTGTAAAATCATTTTTTTTTTTCATGTATTGAGTTATGTCCGTAGTCGTAGAACAAAGGTTGTTACTTATGATGTTAGCCATCTAGTCCTGCGAGGTTGCTGGTGTGTTACAAATAACCCTGTATATTGTGAGAAATTTAATAATCCGAAAATTTTAATATGCTGACCATAAAAAAATCATTATATCCTCACCATTTACTCTGTTAATAAATAAAAGGAAGGTTTCACATTATATTAAAGTATAATCACAGATTAAGGGAAAATGGTTTTATGAAAATTATAGAATCACGTTTCGCTTTAGGTCATAGTAATTTCAAACGTGACAAATTTTCATTTTCCCGCATGCAAACGTGAGACGAACATGCGTACTTTGATCTTCTTCTCTGTCGTTACACTCTTGGCAGAGTGGTCGTGGTCGTCATGACAGGGGTGGTGGCAAGCTTCACAATTCGTCGCCATTCCTCTCGTTCCTTTGCTTGCCTCGTGCATTCGTGGAGTGGGCCATTTATTGCAGCTTTGACTTGGTCGGTCCAGCGCATTGGTGTTCTACCGCGCACCCTCGCGCCTTCAATTTTGCCCTGAACCACGATTTGCTCCACAGACGTGCCTTCTCGACGTGTAATATGTCCAAAGAAAGTGAGAATACGACCTTGAACGATGGAAGAAAGACGTTGTTTTATGTCCAGTTCTTTGAGGATTGAGGCGTTGGTTCGAAACTGTGTCCAAGCTATGCAAAGCATTCGTCTCCAACACCACATTTCTAAAGCGTCTATCTTCTTTTTCTCACTTTTTCTTAAAGTCCACGTTTCGGCACCATAAAGAAATATGGGAAACACTAGTGTCCTGACTAGTCGCATTTTAGTGGCCTGTGTGATGTTTCTGTTTCTCCATATCTTCCCAAGCCGATCCATGGCGGACCTGGTGATAGCCATGCGCCGTTTGATCTCTTCCGCGCATCCGCCATTGTTCGATATCAGTGCTCCAAGGTAGATGTATGATTGAATGACGTCACAATTCGCAATATTCCTTACTTCGGGCGAGTTATTGTTGAGTCGATCAACAATCATAATCTTCGTCTTGCTGCGATTTATCTTCAAGCCGAAATCAAAGCTCACTTGTTCCATTTTGGTTAGCAGGGATTCCATATTGCCGATGCTTGTTGCAAATAGGGTAGTGTCATCTGCGTAACGCAAATTGGAGATTTTATAGCCTCCAATAGTGATTCCGTCTGACCAGTTCTCGAGTGTTATTCTCATAATGAGTTCCGTGTAGATGTTGAACAGGAGTGGTGATAAGATACAGCCTTGACGGACCCCGGCACTTGGATGAAATTTACTCGATAACACGTCGTCTGTTCTTACCGATGCTGTTCCCTCTTCATAAAGTCTTCTAAGGAGATAGACAAGGTGCTTAGGTGTTCCCATAGCCAAGAGAGTTTCCCAAAGTACTGGCCATTTTACCGAATCGAACGCTTTCGAAAAGTCAACAAAGCAAATATAGGTCGGTTTGTTAAATTCTCTAGCCTTTTCAATAATCTGGCGCACGTTTAAGATCTGCTCACGAGTACCCTTCCCCTTCACAAAGCCAGCCTGTTCTGGAGCAATCTCCCTGGATAGGTAGGACTTTAATCTCTCGTTAAGAATATGCAGTAGAATTTTACTTGCGTGTGATATTAACTTGTACTTTGATCACGTGAATAATATTCAACAGATAAATAAATTACTAGGATTAAATTCGAAGCGGATGTGTTCTGTATATAAAAATAAAGTATTACCACTAAATCTCCTACTATAGGGTTTTCCATTAAGGGCGCTTGATCGTGCAGAACTTCCATCGTAGCGTGTGCTGTGTGGCACGTAGCGCCGTCCTGTTGAAACCACATGTTGTCCAGATCCATATTCTCGATTTCAGGCCAAAAGAAGTTGGTTATCATCGACCGGTATCGCTCACCATTGACGGTGACGGCCACACCATTATCGTTTTCGAAAAAATACGGACCAATCACGCCTCCGGCCCAAAATCCGCACCAAACAGTCACTTTCTGCGGGTGCATTGCCACTTGGTGAACCTCGTGTGGATTGGTCTCGTCCCAAATACGGCAATTTTGCTTGTTGACATAGCCATTCATCCAAAAATGCGCCTCGTCGCTGAAGATGATTTTTTTGCCAAAATCGGCGTCAACTTCCAACTGCTCTAATGCCCAGTCAGCGAACACACGGCGCTGTCTATGGTCATTAACCTTGAGCTCTTGGGTCAGCTGGATCTTGTACGGGTGCAGGCTCAAGTCACAACGCAAAATTCGCCAAGTTGTCGTCTGCGAAAGGCCGAGTTCCTGTGCGCGACGCGGAATTGACTGCTGCGGGTTTTCGAGGACACTGTCGCGCACAGCGGCGATATTCTCGGCAGATCTCGCGTTACGTTGACGCACGGGAACCGGCTGATTGTTAACTGACCCGGTTAACTCGAATTTGTCCACCAATCGACGGATAGTCGACTCGGCAGGACGATCATCGCGACCGTAAAACGGGCGAAGTGCGCGGAACGTTGCTCGAACTGAAGACCCATTTTCATAAAACAATTTTATGATTTGCACGTGCTGCTCGACACTGTAACCTGCCATGGTGGTTTGGGAGGACGGAATGAATATAACACACTGCATTTGACAGCTGTCACTCAAACAACATGGCCGCAATCAGCTGTCAAAGTTCAAGCGTCCCTATTGGAAAACCCTATACTAGACAAAGGATTCCTCACCTTCGCAGAAGTGCAATTTATTTATTTATAAATAGATTGTAATGAAAAAATTAAGCGTCAATAGCGCAAAGGGTCACTGGCTGTCTTGCGATATAAATTATAGATATTGCTGATACTCTTTATGTATTCCACGAAATCAAACGATATTTTACGAAAGTACGAAGGCCTCAACGAATACTCTACGAATCTTAATTTCTTATCACAATCCCTAGTCATTTTTACAGTTTAAAACGACGATTACCTTCAAATTAAACGAGTCGTATATTTTAATTGTTTTTTTTGTTCATATTAATACAGTATTATAACTGTCAACTTAGAATGTCAATAGACATTCAGTGAAAAAAGAAAAAAGAAATGACAGGAGGTGGAAAAATAAGAAAAACGAGGGGGACTTTTCAGCGGATCTTGAGAGGAAGAAGTTTTGGACAAAACTACGCTGGATAACGGGAGATACAATTTTCACGTGGATGAGAAAAAGGCAGTTGACAGTTGCGGTGGCTCGTTCGAGTAGTATTAAACAATTTAAGTACTTTTTTTATATGAAATATTTTGATTGAGAAATATAATTATTTATATAATACATATATTATTTATATAGTCACTATGTAAATTAATAATAACGTAAGGGAGGCAATGAATTAAATAGTTAATGTTTTTAAGGTCCTTGATTAATTATAATAGAGTATTTTAGGTTAATAAGTAAGTACGTTAATACATATTCTGTTCAATTGTTCTTTTATAGTTAAATACTATAAAGAGGCCTAATGGAGCGAAACTTATGTGTAAAGAAAGGAAAATAAAAATAATTTGTACTGGTTAATATACTTGTTTAATTAACACACCTTTCATGTTCCTAATGCATATCTAACAATTTCAGAAGTGGGATATTGCCTAAACGTGCCCAAAAACAGCTGAGAGAACATTCAAAGAATTCTGAACGATATTTTGAGAAGAGATGGCACCCTTGGTTTGATGGATCAGATGCGTCTGAAGAATAATTCAGTACAGAATTCGAGATCAAACTAAACCGCTATTATAGTTGCAAACAATCATTTGGTAAGTCTGTTCCATATATTTTAAGCGCTGTAACGGTCAAAGTTGATAAAATAACCCTAGCAATCCTAAAAAAAAAAAATGTTACGGAAACAGCACAATGGCTTAATAAAATTGAATATTTAGCGGCAATCCATAACTGGAGTATGAATTCATATATTCATATCTTATGCCGTCTTGATTATCTGGTATATACTATGGAGTATGGATACAAGAAACTTAAGAGTTAATGCGACAATTAGAGTAGAAGACAATTTTAATACAATTTTTTTTTTATCATTGATTGCCCTATAAGAATAATGATTATTATATTAGAACATCCAGTAAAAAATGACCCTGGTTACGTGATCATGATTTCTTTTTTACTATCAACATAAAGAAATTGTCAGTTGAAGATATATTGAAAACTGACACAGTATTAAAAGAAAATAATAATGATTTACAAAATACTTTATTTTGTCTAAACGATTTTGATTTGATGATTCTTTTACGATAGCTTTTATGGTAGAGCTTTGTTTGCACAAAGCTAGACGAGCTTGCGCTCGTTTGGGTTGAACATACTCATTAGATATTCCACCGCAAAGCAGCAGTACTTGCTATTGTTGTGTTTCAGTTTGAAGAGTGAGTGAGTCAGTGTAATTACAGGCACAAGGAACGTAACATCTTAGTTCCCAGGGTTGGTGGCGCATTGGTGATGTAAGCGATGGTTAACATCTCTTACAATGTCAATGTCTATGGGCGTTGGTGACCACTTACCATCAAGTGGCTCATATACTCGTCTGCCTACCTATGTTATAAAAATAGTGGTAAGGACTATTATACCTTCAGGCATTATAAGTGGAGATCAGACTTTTTCTCTATTTTTGTTTGAAGTAGAAACTTTAGCCCGAGTCTTGAGGTGTGAAAAAAAAGGGGAAGAGCAACTTTCTGCGCTACAATCAACTAATAATACTATAATTACCGTTGATTTTAACAGACTTAAATGTGGCTCTGTAGATCACGATGGTCACACAAAAGCTATTGGATTAACTTAAAAAAAGGAATGGATTTTCGATGGATATAACAAAATTAGACTGTACGAATACAACAAATGCATATTGAATTAAACACTGAAAAACTAGTGTGATATCGACTCTATAGATTAGCAGTAACAGAAAAGGAAACACATAGTGAGAAAAAAAAAAGACAGGTGGCCTTTTTAAAAAATAAACTCATTCAAGATTTTATTTCGCAATTTTCCAGTTTCATTATTCTGGTGGAAAAGAAGACTGGCAATTACAGCCTATGCATGGATTACAGGTAACTAAATAGTTTTACTTACAAGGAGAAATATCCATTACCAATGATCAACGAACAAATAGAAAAATTGACCGCCTAGATTTTGTTTTTACAAGTTTAGGTTTATCACAAGGTTTTTTTTTATAATCCCAAATGACGAAGGATTGCAACAAGTTTTACAAATATTGAGAGATGTTATGCTGACACTTAATGTTGATAATATTGTTATTTCTTGCAAATTACGGTGGAATACCTTGGTTACGATATATGTTACTGATATAGCTGACATATGTTGTCACAAAGTAAAAGGTACCGAGCAATGCTTACGAATTACGTATGTTCCCGGGTTCTTAATACAAGTTATAAAAAAAAATTGTGCGCAATTATGCTATTATGTCACATGATCTTATTAATTATTGAGAAAGGAATGTCCTTGGATCTGGGGAAAAACTGAACAGGAAACTTTTGATAAATTGAAACTGACAAAAAAAAAACAATTTTAGCAGTATATGATTCTAAGGCTGAAACGGAAGTGCATATGGACGCTTCTAACAAAGATATTGTAGGAATATTGTTATGGGGACACGATAAGCTCTTGAGACCAGTGGCATTCTTTAGTTGCAAAGCTAGTAAGGAAGAAGCATTCTATCGCTCCTTTGAACTTGGAAACCTTAGCTGTTGTAGAGACACTCAAGAGTTTTAGGGTCTATTTGACTGGCATACATTTTAAAATTGTAACAAATTTATGTTGCTGTAAGTAAACTTTAAATTAAAAAAAAAAACAACAAGATTTTTGTCCAGAGTTTTGATGGTGGCTTAATATTCAAGAATACGATATGAATATAGCCCATACACTTGGAGTGCATCATAAATATGTTGATGCTCTCAATAGGCCATCACATAACAATGCAGTTGCTTGTTTTTGACTTATTAGATTGGACCTGTTATTAACAGGGGCAAGATGACATAATAAAGCAAAAACCAGAGAACAACATTAAATATCCTGATATAATAAACAACTATGTTCTGCAGGATAATAAAGTATCCAGGAAGATTAAATACTTTAACTTACGAATGGTAGTCCCAGGGGTATCTCCCAAAAATATAGTGCGAAAATATGGACAAATTGATCACCTAGGTTAAAAAAAAATGCGATACAAGGAGAACTGTTGGTTCCCACGTATGACAAGATTATTAAGGAAGTACGTCGATGCGTGCATAGATTGTCTTTATAAACGAGATCGATACGGTAATAAAGAAGATGCGCTACTTATTTTGGAGAAGGCAGCATAATTAACATATAGGATCATTTAGTAAAACTGTTAAATGACTAGACTCATGTACAAAATTTACTTGGGCAAAGCCAACAACAACGTGCACGACCAGGTCTATGGAAGTAAAATAAAATCTGGAAGAGATATTCTGTTCTATTAGTTATCGAAAACGAATAATTTTCGACAATGGCATAGCTCATAAAGAGTAAAAGAGTTAAAAAAAATACTGCATCTCTAATGAAATAAAATACGTGATTAATTCGATTACCTCACCTCGATCTAAAGAACAAATAGAGCGTTATAATAGAACGTTGCTAGAAGACATTAATAAAAGTACCACCGACGAACGCTATTGGGACAAAATATTTATTAATAACATATCCTGGGGCATTAATAAAATTGTAAGGACTAAAATAGGATTTTCACCTTATAGACTAATGTTTCAAGGGAGTCGTTCTGTAATGCAAAAAAAAAAAAAGTCAGGTAACAAATATGACGATCCACCCTCTCTTAATAAAGAGAAAGCATTACAAAAAAGAAAAGATGGTTAAGATGATGATGAGAAAAGAAAGAAACCGACAAAATATAATATGGAAGATTTCGTACTTTGGAAACTAGCACAAAGTAAAAGCAAAGATACTGTGCGTAAGCTAAAACATACATAATTATGTAGTAGTCCCTACAAGGTAAAAAAATAATAGTACTAGGTAGAGACAGATACATTATTATATCCATTAAAGTATTAAAGGATATTAGAAATGCAATGCGACGGTGGCTTCAGATGCTCTAAAAAGATTCATAGATCATGATCATGTAAAAGAGCGAATCAGAAGTCACAAGTTGACAGCACGGATGAACTAATTGATCTATTAGAAGGATTATATCAGGGTATATAAATGTAGAAAGAGACATATAGTATTTATGTGTTTAAAAGGTTTGATATAAAGGACCGTCGTGTTGGACGATGAGATAACTAGGACCATTGTGATATGATAATCATGATGATGAATATAAGTAGTAAAGGACCGTCTTGTTAGACGATGGTAAAACTAGGACCATGGTGATATGATAATCACAATGATGGTTATAAATAGTTAAGGGCCGTCTTGTTGGACGATGATAAAACTAGGACCATCGTGATATGATAATTACGATGATGGTTATAAATAATTAAGGGCCGTCTTGTTGGACGATGGTAAAACTAGGACCATGGTGATATGATAATCACGATGATGGTTATAAATAGTTAAGGGCCGTCTTGTTGGACGATGGTAAAACTAGGATCATCGTGATATGATAATCACGATGATCTTTATTAATAGTTAAGGGCCGTCTTGTTGGACGATGGTAAAACTAGGACCATGGTGATATGATAATCACGATGATGGTTATAAATAGTTAAGGGCCGTCTTGTTGGACGATGGTAAAACTAGAACCATCGTGATATGATATTTACGATGATGGTTATAAATAGTTGAGGGCCGTCTTGTTGAACGATGGTAAAACTAGAACCATCGTGATATGATATTTACGATGATGGTTATAAATAGTTGAGGGCCGTCTTGTTGGACGATGGTAAAACTAGGACCATCGTGATATAATAATCACGATGATGGTTATAAATAGTTAAGGGCCGTCTTGTTGGACGATGGTAAAACTAGGACCATGGTGATATGATAATCACGATGATGGTTATAAATAGTTAAGGGCCGTCTTGTTGGACGATGGTAAAACTAGGACCATGGTGATATGATAATCACGATGATGGTTATAAATAGTTAAGGGCCGTCTTGTTGGACGATGGTAAAACTAGGATCATCGTGATATGATAATCACGATGATCTTTATTAATAGTTAAGGGCCGTCTTGTTGGACGATGGTAAAACTAGGACCATGGTGATATGATAATCACGATGATGGTTATAAATAGTTAAGGGCCGTCTTGTTGGACGATGGTAAAACTAGGACCATGGTGATATGATAATCACGATGATGGTTATAAATAGTTAAGGGCCGTCTTGTTGGACGATGGTAAAACTAGGACCATCGTGATATAATAATCACGATGATGGTTATAAATAGTTAAGGGCCGTCTTGTTGGACGATGGTAAAACTAGGACCATCGTGATATGATAATCACGATGATGGTTATAAATAGTTAGGGCCGTCTTGTTGGACGATGGTAAAACTAGGACCATCGTGATATGATAATCACGATGATGGTTATAAATAGTTAAGAACCGTCTCGTTGGACGATGGTAAAACTAGGACCATCGTTTATGATAATCATGATGATGAAAATAAGCTGACAAGGGCAATTTATTCGAAAATATGAGTGTATTGAGTAGTCCAGCCACTATAATATCAAATTATTATAACAATTATGACGATAAAGGTTGTGTTAGTTAATAATAATTTACAAAAGAGAATAAAACTTTGGGTACAATAAACAAAGATAAAGGTTGGGAGTAGAACTGTATGAGGTTATATACATATAGAATACATGTTTATATGTTTTATTTTACAGATATTCCAACCCGGTGTCGAAAAAGTAAATAAGATTTTACGTAATTGAATTAAATCAAAATGTAATTAATGTATTTTACTGATATAAATGCTAGAATTTCTAATTAAGTTATTTATAAACTTAAAAGTTTATAAATGTTAAAGTAAGAAGTTATTATTTGCTACTATTTTTATTGTTATACTGGGTAACATTTTATAAATTTCAATATTACTGATTATATAATTTGCGTGGTATCAAATTCCGTCAGGATGGACGAGCTATTATAACTGTCAACTTAGAATGTCAATAGACATTCAGTGAAAAAAGAAAAAAGAAATGACAGGAGGTGGAAAAATAAGAAAAACGAGGGGGACTTTTCAGCGGATCTTGAGAGGAAGAAGTTTTGGACAAAACTACGCTGGATAACGGGAGATACAATTTTCACGTGGATGAGAAAAAGGCAGTTGACAGTTGCGGTGGCTCGTTCGAGTAGTATTAAACAATTTAAGTACTTTTTTTATATGAAATATTTTGATTGAGAAATATAATTATTTATATAATACATATATTATTTATATAGTCACTATGTAAATTAATAATAACGTAAGGGAGGCAATGAATTAAATAGTTAATGTTTTTAAGGTCCTTGATTAATTATAATAGAGTATTTTAGGTTAATAAGTAAGTACGTTAATACATATTCTGTTCAATTGTTCTTTTATAGTTAAATACTATAAAGAGGCCTAATGGAGCGAAACTTATGTGTAAAGAAAGGAAAATAAAAATAATTTGTACTGGTTAATATACTTGTTTAATTAACACACCTTTCATGTTCCTAATGCATATCTAACAACAGTACTGCACATGCGTTACACATGGAAACCGTTAAAAGCGTCTTTAAGACTTAAAACACGTTTGGTTATAGGCTGTATTATGACGACATACTTAATCTAATATGGCGCTCTCAAGAGGAGAAGGTCCTGTTTAAGAAAAATTAAAATGTGTTCTTTTTATAGCTTAATTCTCGATTTCATTCATTGGTATTCATTCGGTTAACGTGTATATCAATAAACGTGTCAATTTTAAAATTAACTATATGTAAATCGTGTTTTATTTTGTTACATATTCGAGAGATAATATTTAAAATGTTTTTCGAAAGTTGTTTTTTTAGCAGATCGATTTAAAACGTTTATTTGTGTAACGGTGACGTTACCATACTTTGCAAATAACTCACATAAAATTAAGGTACCTGTCCAGATTTCGCATTTTGCATAATCGTTAGAAACATCTCATTAATAATTTTTTTTTAAATATGACATCACTACGTTTAAATATTATGAGCTTTTCTGATGTTGCCTGTATTTTAAAAGAGAAGTATTTAAAAATACTTTTTAGAGGCTATTTGTGCTTGATTGGCTTAAATGGTCACCATAGCCTATATACATTGGCGCCGTAAGAAATATTAAACATTCTTTATATCGTCATTGCGATACCAACCTTAGACACTAAGATGTCATGTCCCTTGTGCCTTGTTTCATTGGCTTACAAATATAAATCCACAAATATTGGCTCCACGATTTATCCTCATCTATACGTATAATCTTGTTTCAAGCTATATGCATTATTTAATTATGATTTTAATAACAAAAGTTTTAAATTTATTTAATATCATAATTAAACATTCGACATTTATAATATTCTTATTGTAAAGGTTCGTGTTGTGGTTCGTTATTTCTAAAAAGGTTTTATAATGTTAATATTGTTTTCAAATGAAATTAAGTTATCTAGGTCTAATTGGTTTCTTTGTGTCCATCAAAACAATTGTAACAATAATTCTACTATAATCAATAATAACGAATCTTTTGAAAATAAATTATAATCTGTTTTTACAATCTTGCGTAATGAGAGCGTAATGAAAGGGTAAAAACGTAAAACTAACCGTAAACTAGCGGGAACGAAATAACAGCCTCCAGTATTGACGACCGGTTATAGGCCGGGGATAAAAGGATGCAGGCACACCCTCACGTGCTACGTACATATTACGCAAACGTAATTAGTTCGGATTATAGATGGAACCATTCGTAATTTAAACTGAATATTAATGGATTTTACGTAATTCTACAACTCGTAACAGTTCGTATCTCTTTTTTTAATCTGTAATCGTGTGTATGTAGTTAATGTATTCTGTCACGTGTTTTTGACAAATTTGTTTAATTACATTGGTTGACATTAATTAATTGGTTTTATAATTAATTTAGAATGAATGTTATAACATATTATACGAAGTAGGTAAATCTCGTATTGATTTATCTGATAGTTTTTTACTAACATAAACGTAGCATTATTAATCTTTACCATTATATAAAGTAGTTATCGTTTGTTGTCAACTATCTAGTCGGTCGAATGGCTGACGTATAAGGCTGAAAAGTCCGAGGTCCTGGGGCCCAATTCTACTAACAAATTGTCACCGTATCGTTATCGAATCGAAGCGTGATCGTTTATCTTTTTTCTTATAATTTAATTTAATTATCGACTATTGACATAAAATTTAACAATAAAGTTTGACATAACTGTATATGTTAACATCACATCGGTTCGGTTTCGATCCGAATAAATATAGAATAGTCAAAGTTGGATTGGAATTGAATTGGGATTCGTAGAATTTGGCCACTGGGTTCCACTCCGGTGTAGAACCGATAAAACTCTTTTAGGAACAGCCGTAATCATTCGGGAGGATTTCATCGTCATTATTAACTGTTATATTATACTGCTGGTGTAGTTTCGTGTTACCGTTAAATATATATTTTTTATTCAATCACGTTTCATTTTCTTAACGGGTTCGAATGAAACTCTGAAAGATTATGTCATCATGAGTGTTTTTAAGCATAATATATGAACCAAGCGTGAACACGTAGCGTGCTTTTACTGCGCATTCACTACGAAACTTCGTGGTAAGAGCGGTGTACGCACCTTTATATTTTTTTTGACGCGTACATCACAAAAAATATTCCTGATATATCTGAATGAGCAAATAGAAGTACAATTTACAAAATAATCGGCCTTACTTATAAGCATTGCGTAACGGCTGTCTAGTTAAACACAAATGTATCCCTTTCTATTATTATTGATTTGACATTCGAAAGAAGAAGACACAGTGCTGTTTAACTAATTATGCACTAAATTTAATTATAAATAAATAAATAAACTAAATCCTTACTGCGTTATTATAAGGTTATGTTAACTGTGTAATTTGAATGAAAACTGTTTAACTACTCAAAACCAGTCAGCCACACAGTCGTCAGAAACGCATTCTTTCACTGGCCGGCCTTAAATCTGACATAATAGATATATGCCAAACATATAATTGAAAACTGTATGTCACATTGTAGCCTTATATAAGTTTATTTATAACATGTACACACTACCTTTCTTTATTCATTAATTCCTCTACTTTAAGGTTGCATTGAAAGATCGCATATCGAAAAGGCCGCTTCTTGTACATGGGTATAGAGTATCTGTATTGTATTGTATTGTATTGTATCGTATTGTATTGTATTGTATTGTATGGTAAACTGTCATTACAAAATGTAGAAGTGAAATTTTGGTATACATTGTAGTACATTGTAAAACTTTACCCGTTTTAGGCATTGTGGTGCCAACATTTTCTCTTTATGTATAAAACGTGACGCTCTTTAGTTAAACGAATTAATTCAACGGAAAAAGAGTCATTAGATAACAAACAAAGATATTTCCATAGATATAGAATTGACAATTAATAAATAATTATGAGTCCATGGATATAAAAAAGAGTACAGTGCTGCTCGCTAACGGCGGCGTCACTGCAAAACCAAAATTGGTAACTTTCGTGATAACAACACGTATTTATGACGATATTTTCTGTAATAACCTTTTGTTTTTAGCAAAAGTGCTTATAATTGAATATAATAAGTTCTAAAGAATTGCAAACACGCGAAAACATTGGGCCGCACAGTAGTATCTCCTATACAGTTGGTGTCTCTCTTACATGTGGGAACAGAATTCATTCGACTAATGTAAATGACAGTTACATCACGATGTTTTCTGCTTCATCGAGTACAAGATGAATTTGTAAGCAAAAGTTCAAACTCGCAAATCGGTTGACATGGTTTTTCCACTTTACCATCTCGGCTCTCTAGCATATATGTATATTTATAATGCAAATGTATTGAAGAAATCTATATCGTAAATTAATTTTGGCATGTGTTTGATAAGAAAAGTTCTATCGTTAAATTGATTGATCTAATGAGGTATTATACGGTAAACGTCATTTACGACTCGTGTGTACCTTCTATCTTTAATACGTTTGAAAATTGCTTTTTAATTATCCAATCAATTAAATTAATGTTTTATTTTTCTTGTCTACCTCGTGATAGTCTACACATGACTATAAGTGAATATTTTAGGAGTTTTAATGGTGGACGATTAATTTTGTGGGAAAGAATGAATTCCAAATTAATTATATTTAATCTTCCAAAAGGGGATTAAGTTCAATATGAGACTGTACGATGACACTTTTAGAATAAAACTATCGAATATGTACTGCTGGTCAGATCTATTATCGTCTCTATTTTATAAATAGGCTAAGGCTTATTAAGTATTTACAGAAATAAATAACTATAGCGCGATTTAAAAGACAACTAGCGCCACCTAGTAATGAAAAGGAAAATGAAATGAACTTTCGATATAATGATATTGAACATGTATACCTAACAGTAACGTAAACCTTGTCCCTTATTACCCATTAAAATGTTCAGTACATTATACGAGCTTTGTTGTCCTACTGGATTTTTGTTTTGTTTTTAAGTTTTTTATATCCATGATCTTATAGATATTATTATTACAAATTTAATATATTTTTCTTCGGTTTTCTATTTATTGCCTTTGCTATTTATTTTAAAGTGTTTGATTTTAATCATATTTACCCATCCAATTAAGCGTATAGGTTGTGTTAAGAGTGGGAACGACAATAGCCCAAGGATTCATAAACGTACCTACGACTTCTTACATCGCTAAGCTAACCATACGCTATAATTATTCCACTGCTTGGCTAAGACTTATTTTCCTGTTTAACAGAAGGTTCATATAGCAGAAGTAAAGATATTCAAACATGAGGAATTCTTCACTTCAAATCTCCGAAATCATCATCCTAGACTAAATTCTACGTGTTAAGAAACTGGGCAACTTATTCACTCAGCTATAGATATATGGCAACAGTTCTAGTTTATTAAGCCAATCCTTGATAGGCTGTATAATATTTAAAAAAATAACACTGTCAAATAAAATAACTAATACATTAACTCATAATAAATTATTCAAATAGACATATTTATATGCAAATCGCTTCTTTGCTATTTGTATTATATATCGTTAAAATAAACTAGTAATTGTGTATCTATAAAACCTTCTATAACGGTATTATAATTTGAATATTTTTTTATTTCTAACGTAAACACATACCGCCATCATAATTAAATGTTTTAGTGCGATAAATTCAAATGAGAATTTATGGCAAGTGAGTTACTTATTTCAGCTTAATTTGGTAGTTTACACATGCGTGTTTTACGCATCATTTAAGATGAATTTGCAGATTGTAGAGACTACAGATAACGGATGTTTTTTTTTCGAATCATGTTATCAAATTTTTATCTACCTTATGTCAGAACTATCACTGTTTTAATTATTTAGGGCTCAAAATATTAGTACTGCAAGCCATCAATGAAAAAAAAAATACGTTATATACTAAGAAATATTATAATTACAACAGTTATTTCTAAGTTTGTTACGCTTTCTCGTCTTAACTACTAAACTGATTATCATTAAATTTTGCACACATTTTGTCAGAGGTTAACAGAAAAGGACATAGGGTAGCTAATCCACCCTTCATACGGGCGGAGTCTAGTACACTATTTTAAATTCCGAATTCCATAAATACAAAAAAAAAACAAATTATATTATTGTAAATATCAATTTTGTACAAGGAAAAAGTTTAAATCTTACCTTGATTTATTTCATTGAAATAAAATATTTTAAGCAATTTAAAATTAATCAATTTATGAGTTGTAACATATTATAATATACTAAGTATTGCTCTACCGTTGTAGAATAACGGGCCAACTCAATTTCTAGTTATTTATGGATTATTAGAAGCTGGCCTTTGACCGCTTGTGAATAGTAAAAAAATTAAGTACAATTAATAAAAGTTCATTGATTTTTCGTTAATATATTCGATAGCAAGCTGTTTTTATAAGACCGCGTATACCTTTTGTATACCTATAATTATTCATAATCATAGGCAAGATGTATTTAAGAACAAATTCAATTTATTTAATATTGAATAGAAAAGTAAGCCTATCAATTGTCCCATGCGCTCCTTGGGAGAGGCTTACGTTCAGCAGTGGACTACAATTGGCTGTTGATGATTGATTGATGATATCCACAGCTGGGCTAAAGCCGTATTCCATGATTAATCTTTAATGAAGGTTAGTGGATACGTAAACATGTAACAGATTGGGCAGACCATGTGGCAGACCGAACACAATATGAACTATGGTGTTTCCTGGTATTGAACCCGCAATCATCGAATAAGATTCGTATGTTGTAACCAGTGCGACATCTCGACACCAATTATAAATAATAACGATTGTCGAAACTTATTTACAAATTGCAAAACAATTGCAAAAATGGATACATTATTTTCGTAACGATATTAATATAAGATCACAAACACTTTAACATTTAACCTAACCCAACCGAAAACGCACAATCAATATCATTATAAAATATTTATGTTAATGGCCATATGTCAACGAATGCCTCATGCATAATGAAACACATTTGTGATAGAATATCATTTTAAAAGATTCGTCTCTACTGTAACACGAAAAGAGCCTGTTTCTTAGATTAATTGGTCAGCTAATGTTAAAACTTGACAAATATTTTTTTAAGAAATATAAACCATGCGTTATATTGCCAATAGACAGCGCTAGCGCTGGCCCTTGAACAGGATGGAGCGAGTTTAACTTCCAGCGCCTTTTGGTCGACGATTTCACTTCACATAAATTGTATTATTTATATAACATTGACTGAAATAGTCAATGTTACATAAATAATATTTACCATATCATTTATAAAAATTAAATAACGCTTATGTACCCCTAAAAATTGTCTTTGACATTTTCGCGCCTCTTGTTACCTGGTGTCTAGAATGATCGTTCTTCTCGCTCTATCCCAGGTGCGGCGCTGTCAATAGGCTTTCAATCATATTATATAATCCCAGATGTGATTTCGACCACGCAGCGTCCTCTAATTTACATATTGCAAATTGTGATAGACGAGATAGAGATTGTGATAGAGAGTGCCTGCCGTTGTAACTATACTTAGTACATTCTAAAACATAGAAAATCATACATATTTTTATGTATTTTTACACATAGAAAATCTCCCTTTTTTGAAGTCATTATAAATTAATTACGTTAAGTTGTAAAATAGTCAATGAATGGACCATGTACTGTCAAACTTTTGTGTTATAAAAATTTAATAATTCCGTTATTAAGAATTATCGATTGCACCGATTACATTATTAAACTGTAAGCCTGTAACCTGAAGGTAAAATTATGACATAATAATATAATAAAAAGCCATAAAACCAGTAACTTGTAACTCAGTTATTAATGGAACTTTTAATCGCCTTGTCAAACAAACGTATTAATTTAAACAATTGTGTTGGCGTAAGTTATTTATGATAAACCTTTTATTTGTAGTAGCATCAACCTATGACCCTTCATTATGTTAACATGATTGTAGTAAAATTGATTATACTTTTTAAATTATGGTTATTTGGTGATGACAGGTAACGGTAGGCTTTATTATAATGTTTGATTTGACATAATGTTGCTATTACAATAAAATATCGTTACCTCATTCATTATTATTTGTCTTGATAATATTGTTTGTGATTAAATTTATGGGAAAGTAATAAACCTTTATTGTTTGACGAATTGAATATTTAAACAATAAAAGGTAAAAATATATTATTGTAAGTGATTTATAACTAATATTGCCATCTTTTTCTTGCCTATAAGGTACAATGAGATAAAAATTAAGTATAAATGAGACTAAAGCACGGTCGTATAGACAGGTCTATCAACAACAGTAGTGGGGGTACGTCGGCTTGCTGTTCAGTGAATTTACTGCCGCCAGAGGCATAACATGTTGACAAAAGAGGTTATGTTCATTCGCATAATAATTATCCCGAACACTTTTTCAAATCCAAACAAAACAAATATAACAACAAATCAGCAAAACTCAACAAAACCATATAACAATGATTAAATAACACAATACTTGGGAGAGAAAAATATACGCCGCGTGTCACTCATTCGGCACGTGACCGCGTATACCGATAGCGACGACGTACAGCGGCGTTGACGTGAAATAAAAGTTGTAACACAATCGTACCTATCTCTCAACACTGAAATTGGACTCGGTTGATAGACCTGTATACAAGACCATGGACTTAAGTAGGTATGACGTGGGCTCAAGATGATTATAAAGGTCAGATTATTAAAAAAACATATATCAAATATACAGTATAACAAGTTGGGTGATATAATATGAAAGATGGTATGAATAATTAATAATATTATAAATTCGAAACGTTCGAAAGTTGTAAAGTTTCTCTTACAAATAGATATATATTATTTAAAACAAATGGAATTTCCAAAAAGTATTCGTTCTTAAACCAAATTTTATAGACGTTGGAAGTTTGTATGAACGTGATGTTGAAGAATGAAATTTAATTTTAAAGCTTCTGAGCAAAAATAAATGCATACGTTGTTCAGGGTTTTCGAAAATCTAACCCCCAAGAGGGTGAAATAGGGGTTGAATGGGGTATGGCGAGTCCGTCATTTTTTATGTTAGAAGCATGAAATTTTATATAGCTAGCTTAGCTAGCTTATGGTTAGAAATAAATAACCACCACCAAACCAAAACCAAAACAACATTCATATCATAAATACGAGAGGTCGTGTGAGTTTTGATCATATGTTACTTCTTCAAGATTTATCATAGCTAAAATATAACATAATCAACATATTTTGGCCCTTTTCTTATTTTTGATTATGTCGCGGGCAAAAGCGCGGGTGAACCGCTAATTACGGTATAAACTTGTCCTCCCTTGGTGTCCAAGCTTGCTTCATACCAAATTTCATCAAAATCATTATTCTAGCAATGAAAGCGTAAAAACAAAAGTCCTGGAATTTTAGCACCAAAAATACGTTCGCTCGGCATAAAATGTATCTATTCGATTTTTCGATTGGATTTTGTTAGTTTTATACTTAGGGTACACCCTAAGTATAAAACCGACTTCTTATTATCCCAGACCGCGAGCGTTAGCCGCCATCTTGAATAACGTATTTTTGCAAATAACTCGGGAACGGTGAGTTTTACGTTAAGAATTATAGTAGAAACCTTTTTTGTTGACGAGAAATTTCCTAAAATTTTATTTGAAACTTTTTTCTCCCGCTCTCTGTCTGGGATGACAAAAACTCGGTTTTATACTAAGGTTTAATCGGTTTACCCCTTCTTGGACCAATCTTGGACTACAGACTTACTTTCGCATTTGTAATATTAGTACATATAAATATCTATACTGATTTTATATAGAGACATTTGCGTTTTTTTTTTGTTTAATTGTGCTAATTTCTGCAAATACTATGCGTCAATTAGTCAAATTAAAGGGATAAATGTCCAAAACACAACTTAATCTAGATCTTTTGATCTTCGTTGGCAGCCCGTTGAATGTTAGAGGGGATATATACATACAGATCTATATTTGAGTCTTACTAACAAATTTGACATTTACCGTTATTCAATATCCACCAAACATGACAATTCAGTCATGTAAATACAAACAAACAGACATATAGGTGTGTCTATTTGGATAATGTTTTTTAAAGAGTCGTAAAATTAAATATATTTAATAAAATTAAATGATACCTTACCTTGACAAAAAGCCGTGATGGCCCTGTGGTAAGGACGCGTGAATCTTAACCGATGATCGTCGGTTCAAACCCGGGCAAGCACCACTGAATTTCATGTGCTTAATTTGTGATTATAATTCATCTCGTGCTTGACGGTGAAGGAAAACATAGTGAAGAAACCTGCATGTGTCAAATTTCATTAAAATACTGTCACATATGTATTCCACTAACCCGCACTGGAGCAGCGTGATGGAATAATCTCCAAACCTTCTCCTCACAAAGAGGAGAAGAGGCCTTAGCCCAGCATTGGGACATTCACAGGCTGTTACTACTATACCTTGATATATCAATTAAGTAATAGGTTCCTCTTTTTATTGTTTTTTTTTTTTAATCCATCTCGTTGATGTGTCTTATTTTTATTTCAGAATTAAAACAGAAGCTCCATCGAAATATGAAACTTATTAAAAGCGGGACATACAAGACTTAACTAACATCATTTTAAAATGGCAACAGGTGGATAAAAACGAAAACCGAAATGACTAGATCCACAACTTGGGCAGAAGATATGTGAGAGTAACAAAAGATGGCGATAGCAATACTAATAACGATGCTCGTGGTACAAGTTTCTACTACGGACGGAGAGATGGCGCTAGCGAATGTCACAAGATTTGCTTCAGGGGATATTTTTTCTCTAATCGGTAAATAAATATTGTTTATTGATAATAATACCAATATATATATTTTAAATGTAATAAAATACACTTTTAGTGTACTAAGCGGAAATAAACAAATGTACTTTTTACTCATAAAAGTAAAATTTTACAGCGTCATAGTTTTAGAATGAAAAAATTGTAACAGCCGTGGGACGGCTGGGACGATTTCTTTCTTTTGAAAGGTTCGGTGCTTATTCCACCATTCTGCTGTAATGCGGTTTAGTGGATACACAAGTGGAAGAAACTCGGTGAAATTAGAACCATAGGTTTCCTCACGATGTTTTCCTTCGCACGAGATGAATAATTATAAACAGAAATTAAGCACAGTAACATTTAAAAACTCAAGTTTTTCAATTCACGCGTTGTAACCACTGTGCCATATCGAGTCTAAATTATCATTTGTATTATTTTACTATAACATGTTTTTGTAGGTACAAATTGTGGGTTAACTCGATGTATGGAAATTTCACACGGCACCGCGCTGCCCGCTATGGGTGGAAGTGAATGCGTTTGCCAATGCCGCAGAGAAACTCCAGCTTTTAGAGAAGACAAGAAAATTTGCGTCAATCATATTAATGGTGAGCCACTAGATTAAAATTTAATTAATTATTAAGTTATTTTATTATTTGAGTTTTTAAAAAATGTTCAAATATCATTATTCATTATTAATCTCAGACCAATATCATTTTCCGTTATATTCTATATATCGTATATATTTAAATCTATACAAAAATTACATAGTTATCCAAGCACAGTTATCGTAATGACATAATATGTAAAATATATATAAGAAATACATATATAGCGTTGCGTAAGTGTATAGTCGTTATTTTACATATGCGACAATAGTTTAAAAATCAGATATTATTCTAAGAGGCCTCAGAACGAAGTTATACTAAAGGAAAGTCGAAAGTGCTTGTGCAATTGTCATTAATTAAACATGAGATAGAATATGTTACACACAAGACGAACTTTACATAACAATGTAAGGTCGGGGCACGAATTCTGATCTCGAATTAAGTGTTTCTCAATGAAGTATAATTATCTTGAATTACTCATATCATTGACACATTTTTGTAACAAACTAAATGGCAGTTTGTTATTTAAGCATAGATAATAAATAGTAAACATATAATTATTGGCTGTATGTGTTAGTTCATTTGTCACAATACCATGCGATTATGAATGCGCAGTATGAAGTGCCATTTACATATCAATATTTTCTATATAAATATCTTCCCTCTAACATTCAACGTCCTGTAAGCATGAAATTTCTTTTGACATTAGTTTTCTCACTATTTATTTAATATTTAATTAAATTTATTGTAAGAAATAAATTAAAATTATAATTATTATAGTGTTTATGTATTAACTATATGTTGTTTTCAATTAATTATTTCATTTATTTATAATATTAATTTAGATATCTACTGTAGCATTACATACTTTCTTCATTCATCATTAACACTTCCAAATTTGAAACCGAATAATCTCATACCAAATGTGTCATCTCTCCTATACGTGACATTGGCAGGATATTTTGGGCTCAAATAGCGTAGATACAAGCCAGAAAAAGAAAAAAAAATACATATCAATAATACTTTACTCACTTTACGTCTTTATCAGATTGTTTAAATAATAGGGCATTTAAATATATTATATACAAATATATATAGCAACTATTATGAATCTTCATTTATAAGACATTCAAATAACTCTTAATAGGTAAAGTAAGAAAAAACATTTATGACAATAAATGTTATTTATAAATTGTAAAGCGATAAAACGATTTCATTTTAATTCATTTATAATATATTCTTATCAACATGCCGTTCAACTTTTTTTTTGTTCCAGATTGTTCAATGGCCAGTTTCGGGCGCGGGGCCACAAAACCTCAAATCCCTTTCGTTTTTCTACCTTTAAAAGGACAGATTATTTATCCATCAAAAGAAATCATATTCACGGGTTTGTATTAAAATTTTAATTAAAATCATACAAAATAAAACGTTTAATAAATTAAAGCTTATGTAAAATTGATGTATGCTAAAAATACAGTATTAATAAAAGAAAATAAGTTCAAAAATGTATTCCGGTACCGGGAATCGAACCCGAGCCTCCTGGGTGAGAGCCAGGTATCCTAGCCACTAGACCATACCGGAGTTACAAGATGCTCTATATTTTTACAAGTGATGAAAACTAGGATTAATAGTAAAACATCATAATATAAAGATACATCGTATCTGACGATTTAATTCATTGCACCGTGCTCATAAACATTTAACAGCAGTTAGTCACACAATGTTTTGTCTTCTTCTTAGTAAGAAAGAAGAGGTAAATCAGTGTGTAATTCATTCGCTATACTTTTATTAGTAAAGCTGTGTAAATAACTAAAATGAAAGAGACGTAGGCTGTATAGATTTATTAAGCGAACACTATGTCGCTTTTCGTTTTTTTATACATTTTACATTATTATATTTAAGCGTCAACATATTTTTTTTCGGTCCTAAGGTTATTTATAGTGGTGAATTTTTAAATACAACAGAATAAGTAAAATAGATAATTATGAAGACTATCAACTCTATATTTCGTATTTAGCTTGTTATTGATATCGTAAGGAAATTACATAATTGTTAATTACCTACATAATAATATACATAAATGTTATATAAACATTTCCTTAAATCCATTGTATAGATAATAATAACATGACTTATTAAAAACAAGCATGTAACTGGCTGAATTTACGCCATAAGTTAATTCGATTTATAATTTTAAATAAAATACAAAAATTATTATAAACTAATTAGTTAGATTTGAGATTAGCGAAAAACGTTAAATTTTCGTGGATGACTAAATGATTTCATAGTCACAAATTTTGAAATTTCGATTAGAATCGAAATTGCATGTGTAACTGAACTTTTCTTATGTAGAGCTCCTCTTTTGCTCAATATTACGTTAATTCTAATATGACTTAATATAATAATAATAATAATATCCCGGGACATTATTCACACACGGCCATCTGATCCCAAACTAAGCAGAGCTTGTACTATGGAAACCAGACAACTGATATACTACATAATATACTACTTTTCTTTTGTAAATACATAATTATATAGATAATTACACCCAGACTCAAGATAAACAGATATGTTCATGCACACAAATGTTTGTCCTGGGTGGGAATCGAACCCACGACCTGCGGCGCGAAAGGCAGGCATCTACCAACCACGCCAACCGGCTCGTCATCAATATGTTTTTCATTATTTTAGTATGTCTTTATAATAATTGATTAAATTATTAATTAATTAAATTATTTATTTTTAGACATAGACGACGCAATCTGTGCTGTGACCAGCGCTCAATATCTGTCCGAGTCGGGTTGGGTTACCTTAAGGGATTTGGTGGACAATGACGTACCTTTCGGACTCTACCGAGATGAGGGCAGCACTTATTTACAGGTATGTTTTTTTAAATAATATAGGTAGGATTGGCAAATTGGCTATAGACATATAGTCACAAAAACTCAACTCAAACGAAATACAACAATACAAAGTACTACTGCTTAGTGATAGGATATGTGACGATTAAAATGAGCAAGTATCTTTATATATATTAATGCATGTTGGTAGGTTTTAAATCTTTCTATTTTGTAGCTCATCACTAGTTTATATAGACCGTTATCCTACCTAGGCGAAGTCGGGGCGAGCATAGTAATAATAGGGTTCAATTATTGATAATTTATCTCAAACAGTTCTAAATAAAATTAGGCGACACTATATATAGGTATCTCTATACACTTGATTCTATCGGAGTGTAGATATATATATTGTCTTGGCGACTAAGCTAGGCTCTAATAATAATTAGTTCTAAGAAAATGTTTCTTTTCATGAAAAAATACGTTTTTTAAGGAAATACATGATAACGGAATCTCCGTTTCTGAATAGCACGAAATAAATTCATAAATATACGAGAATTGCTTCTTTAATATTATGAGATGAAAATAAGCTCACAATTAGCTCAGATATAACTAACGACCCATTTGACATTTAAAAAATAGAAGTTACATTTTTATTATATGATTTTAATTAATACGTAATCATAAAGTTTCTTGAAAATTGGTTTGATATCTCATTTATTATTTAGGATATTTATGAGATATCCTAAATCTAATAATTAAATCTAATTAATAAATATAATAATTATATCTTATAAATTTATACAAGAGAATTATTAAAATATCTTTTATATATAGTATATTATATATAAAATAAAATGTAATGCCATCTAGTGTGTTTATAATTAAGTTCATTACAGACATAGCTAAGATTAATAAGAAGGTACAGGAAATAAAAAATACGGCTCAAAAAAAATTAAATACATACAAAATTTTTGCTGATTATCTTCATATCACGTTACCACCCAGGCCGCTTCCCCAAAATTCATTTTCATCGTTTATTATATTATTATTATCAAAGCTTATCAAAACGCGGTACTTATCTTCACATATTTATTGAACATGTTATCAGGAATAGGTAATTAAGGTGTTCCTCTTATTAAAGCTGATGAAACAAACACGGGCGATATGAAAATACTTAACTTAAAAACATAATGTAAGTGATCTGGATCAATATCTGTCTAGATATAAATTACTGGAAACGTCTTATAAATTCGATAATACATAAATATGCGTATTATTAAAAACATTAGGGTAATTCCATCTTCATTGTAATTTAAATATTGAGTTTCTTTACATAGAATAATAACACCTTAGAAAGTGCGAAGGCGCAAACGGATTGAAGCCATTCAATTCGACCCAAATAGGTTGAATACGTTTGACGTCACGTCAGTCGTCACGATAATGCGTCATAGTAAACAGCTCGCGCAATTTATTAAAAAATGACTTACTGTGTAAAAATATTTACCACGAGTGCCTAATATTTTAAATAATAAAAATCTAATTATTATTTAAAATTAATATTTTAACTTTTTTTAAATTAGATATAAAACGATATTAGCTGTTCATATAATAATATATTTTTCTAATTTTCTTAATAATTATACATAAAATAAAAGCAACACAAAAAACGAGATAATTATAATAATAACAGCTAAAATTATATAAATAAGATTACAATTAAATAAATTAAATTCAAATAAATATATTTCATAATTTAAATTCAAACAGTATCAATTTCCTCGCTTTATGGGGGAAATGTCTATTCACTTGCAACGTAATTCGGTCATATGTGTGCGTGTCGGTGAATTTAATTACGTGACACTTACGCACTCATTAATTCTAAAGTAGCTTCAATTTTAAGCGAAACTTTATATGACACTATCCTTCTAAGCGTTATTATTCTATGTTTCTTTATATATCCGTCGATGACGTCCAACCACAATTTAACTGCCTGTTTGACGTTCCGTCAGAGTGACATAATAACAAAATTATACTACCACTGTCGTCTCAAATTTAATAGTCTAAATCAAAGACGGCGCCGTCGTTATATGTAAAATATAAATTGTTTTAATGAGTAAAATGTCCCACGGCTACATAAATGTCTCTTCTGGAGTACGTGTTTGGTGGAGGTTTAATATAATATAATTAGCTGCTTAACAGCTGTTGGTGGATGATTTAATCGAATTCAATGACTCACTTTTATTTTACTGATGAGCACTAGATTAATCATAAATAGTTAAGCATTTAAAGGCTCCGTGATACTTCCCACCAATTAAACATGCTATTCAGTTAAAAGCTCGCCTATAGCAAAATTTTAGATTTCACTCGCGTGTAAGGACACGCCCTCTCGACACGTGATGTCAGTTCTATTTGATTATTAATGTATTTCTGATCATACAAATCTCGAAAATATAATATTAATTATACAATAATTAAAATATATTGATATATTCATACAATATTTTATTTTTAACTTTGAATTGGATTTATATCATATAAAATATTGTTCTATCTATTGAGTCTAGATCTTTCTAGATTTTTTATCTGTATTTTTGAGATTATCTTGGAAAGTGCTTTTCTGGTTTCGTTTTAAGTGGTTTCTAATTTAAACACATATATTTAAATGATGTCTAAATAAGAACCTAGAACAATTTCCTTTATCATGTCGTAAAATAATTACAGTCTCAGAAGTGCCATTAGCGTACGTCGCATAAATCATTAGGACTATAAAAAAATTAATAGCTGTAAGTTTTTATTTTTAAATTTAATTTATAATTTTTTGCGCTACCGTCCATGTAATGGTATATATATTTATAATTTTATCTTTTCAGTAAATCAAAATAATCCACATAAATTGTTGATAACGTTACTTAAAAATACAGTAATGATAAAAATAGTATGAAATGAAAGAAGGAATTAAAACTTCTAATTAGAAGCACTACGTTAGATAACGTATATATTTATTATATTCAGGAAGACATTTTTAAATTTGAGTGCAAGCAATTAATAGCGAAAAAAACCTTTTTTTCAAGAATATAATCAAGAATGGTATTTACTTGGTGTTAGAGCTTTGTGCGAGCTCGTCTGGGTAGGTGCCACCTACTCATCAAATATTCTACCGCAAAACAGCAGTACTTTGTATTGTTGTGTTCCGGTTTGAAGGGTGAGTGAGCCAGTGTAATTACAAGCACAAGGGACATAACATCTTAGTTCCGAAGGTTGGTGGCGCATTGGCGATATAAGCGATGGTTAACATTTCTTCTAATGCCAATGTCTATGGTCGTTGGTGACCACTTAACATCAGGTGGTCCATACGCTCGTCCGCCAAACTATGCAATAAAAATTAAAAAAAAGTCAAGACATAACCTCTACAATTTCACTAAATATTAAGTCTTGAAAAAAAATCTGACTGCAATTATATTACTAATTTATTATTACCACACGGATATTATAAATTAAATATACATATTTCTTAAATCTAAAATAAAAATAGTCAAATTTAAAGAAAGTCCCCTCCGATACTCGACGCCAAGCTGTCCATAGGCCGCGTTTCCACGCTGTACGGCAATGGGCAACCTTTGCGCCAAATAAGACCCGGAGCGACTGTCAAAACCCCTACTATACATATATATCTTATAAACTCGAAAGCTCAATAGTATAAGCTATGTGAAACTCAAAGGGCTGATCTTGATCCCGTGTAGTATTATCACACAGCACTCCTTAGAAAATAGATTACAAGGGAAAATATAAGAAACCAATAAATTGTGCAAGCTACTTAAATAATTAGGTACCACTAAATCATCACATATCCACTCAACATCAATACTTAATATTGTTGTGTTTCGGTCTGAATGGTAAGTGAGCTAGTATAACTACAGGCAGTGCATAACATCTTAGTTCTCAAGGTGGTTTTCAAGCAGTGGTTAATATTTCTTACGGCGCCAACTGCCAATGTCTGTAAGCGGTAGTGGCTACTTAGCAATCATCCCATTTGCCAGTTTGCCTAGATATTTATAATTAAAATAATTAGAAAAAGTAAACAATTATATTCCTTTTTTTAAATTATTAGTCTAAATAATGAAGATCAAAATAATCTTTGTCATATCTAGAAATTAAATTGAACACGTTCCAACCTCACCAGATCCATACGGTCGTCATAATTGTTTTCGGTAAAGTCGTAAAATGTTTATTAGCAATCGAACGAATACTGTTTCCTCTTGAATCTTGACGAACTTCATAATGCGATATAAATGAGCGAGTTGGGAACTTAAAACACTGAAGCTTTGGTGGTCCGATGTTTTTAAATGCTTAAAATATTTTGTTGCAACTTTGCATATTATTATTGTAAAGATAATACAATTATGTAATACATATATTAATTGAAATATTGATATATTATTAACTCTCCGTGCTGACTCATACGGGTGTAATAAGTTTTTTTATTTTTTATTTATAAAATTCTTGGAGCTCTATCTAAGCACCACCTACTGGATTCAATTTAAATCCAAGGAACCCACTTAATCACACAATAAATCCAGCCTTTTAGGAGAACTTCTTTGTCGTATACACGTAAAGATAAGTCAATTACCAACCATGACATTTTTTTTTTTAAACGTTCTATTTTGGTTATTAAATTAAAAAAATATATATATACCAAAAGAGATATTGCTACTTAACTGTTATTGCAGAAACACCTAAGTAAATAATTAGCATTATAAAAAATCACAGTGCACAGAAAAACATAATTTTAATTACTTATATCTACATAAACCTAACATTCATATTATTAGTATCCCGTGTGAAATATTATAGTGCATTTTTTACCTTGCTCTCATCATCCAATGGGACGGCAATTGCGACACGACCAAAGAGGGCTTAGGCATAGGATCAACGGCTTAATGTGCTTTCCGAGGCACGAGTTTCCATAAACACTGCCAATTTCCAAACAGCTGAGCGACTTCCAATAAATTTTAAATGGCCTGACCCCAGGCTTGAACCCTGGATCTTCAGCTATTGATAGCCACTGAACCAACAAGCCATTGTACATATACCGTTATCATTAAAGTATTTAACTCGTACATAGATAAATAATAGTATGATACGACTTTTTGCACTTTTACGTCGGGGCTTAATTTTCGCATACATTAAACAGTAGCGTTATGTTCAAGTGTCATTAATAACGTTAATCGAAATGACTCATAAATTATCGAATACATTGAACAAAATAAAGACATTAAACGTCGCTTAAAACGTTTTATATCAATTAAGAAAAGTATATTTAAAAAAAAACAATTATAACATTTAACATTTAAATACGTAATAAAATTTACTAATGTCTGTATATTAAAACAAATATATATATATATATAAATGGGATTTAATTCCTTGCATTATTAATATAAGTACTCATTACTGCAATGCTCTATTTTGCTGTATCTAAATATCAAAAGTACGATTTCTGTATTCATCATTTTTATGTAATACATATATGACAATATCTATTAGTGAGGGTCTTGACCACCTATTAGTTAATATCATTAGCCAGACTGGTTTACTTCCTTTTTTAAATAAATAAAATAGCCACATGACTGTATTCGTCAGAGTAACACCGTTAGCAGGATTAGTAGATAAATATTAAATATAAAATAAATTTATATTTTAAATTTATTTTATTCTAAATTTATTTTATAAATTTCTAATCTAAATAAATTTCTATTTTAAATTTGCTTCCTTTTTTAAATAAATAAAATAGCCACATGACTGTATTCGTCAGAGTAACACCGTTAGCAGGATTAGTAGATAAATATTAAATATAAAATAAATTTATATTTTAAATTTATTTTATTCTAAATTTATTTTATAAATTTCTAATCTAAATAAATTTATATTTTAAATTTATTTTATTCACCGTGTAAAGTAATATATTATGTAAATTAAATATCATGTCACAGAGCACGTGCTTTGGCATTACGTAAGTGGACGATATCTACATTTTTTATTTGTAGTCTATAAATATATATCATGATATTAAATTTCGGCACGTGCCACATGCAGATGACTTCTCCAATATCCATATTATATTAACACATTTAACAAGCCTGTTTCTTCATTTAATTAAAATGTTGACCAATTATTATTTTTTTTTTTATTGTTAGATTTTATTTATTTTTGTTTGTTAACAGTCTCGTTTATCTGTACTTCGATATTATGAACACACGTATTATCAAAATTAATGTATAAAATAATAACGAGTCGCTGACGCAACACTATGTTAGTGTCAAAACAGTGAAACCGGAGTTACATTTTGATTATCATTTTATTCTGCTCCGAAAGTATTAGAAAGCCCAGTAGGTTATGTTATTTAAAGAAAAAAATCGTACTTCTAGTTATTGCGTCTGTACCATTACACTAGCGCACTCATCTTTTAATATAAAGTATTGCTGATTGAGTAGTATCCAATCCCATCGATGAATAACATAATTAATATATTGTAATGTTCTTTTTCTATGATACATTATGTATTCGTATTTAATGTTTTATTATTAGTGACAAAACAATTAAGAAACAAAATTTAATCGCAATTAACAGACGAAGAATAATATATTATATGCCTTTATGATTTGGCAAGGTTATACTTATATGATACAATTTTAATATAGTATTTAGTGATGTATTGTATAATTTTCGAAAGTAGTCTCGATTTAATATCGATATAAATACGAGAAGGTACGTAACGAATTTCTTTTATTCAAATTCAACCATTTTAAGCATCCTGCTAATTAGTAGGTCGAGAATATTGGCGTAACGCCAATAACGAATTAAATCTGTTACTCACGTAACATTTGTGAGGTCTTGTCATGTTCCGTATATGATGTGTTTCATTTACAAATTGAGAGAAATCTATTGAAGTACACTTTAATACTAGACACATATATTAAAGTCTTTGTTAAGTTTTATTTCTTATTAAGCACTTCTCCTGTGGATCCAGATCTTAGAGGTAGCGTTATGTTATCTCAGTAATATAAATGCAAAAGTGAGTTTGTTTGTTTCTTACATTTTTACGTCTTAACCGATAATCATAAAGCTTTTCAGACACGTCGTGATGTGTACAGAAAGGGACATAGGGTACCACCGTCCCGCTACGAACGCAGGTGAAGTTGCAGGGAACTTGTAGTCTAAAAGTCAACATATTTTTTGAGTACTGGAATCTGATTATTTTAGGCTGATAGATCCTGTTATTGGCGCGTTTAAACAAATAAACGCGAGAACTTTATAATTTTTCACATCATCGTATCGATAAGGATGTTTCTTTAACGTTCATAAAATAATTAAAACTGTAATTAGTCATGACAATTATAATTATATTTTTATTATCAATGTCAAAATACTAAAAATATTGATGCCGATTATGTTATACAAGTTCTCTGAACTACATTTAGCTCTTTCTCATGCGCGGGTTTGAAAGGGACAGCTATATAGGACTACTGGCCTTAAAAATTGATATACATAGTTTAAGGATTCAGGTGCTAAAAGTAGTCTATGTTCTTGTTGTTCAAGTTTGCTGCGTAGACACCTTTAATCAAAATTAGTCCAGTGGTGTAGCGTGAAAGACAAACAGACAGAGTCTACGCATTTATAATATTAGTTTAGAGTAGCATAGATGACTACATATTCCGTATCACATTAAAAATATCATCTTGTCATGTCACGTCACGTCATGTTCTATGACGATGGGAACGAACTTACCGAAGCATGTTGTGGATTCCTCGATATAATATAATGTAAATCATACAGAAAGAGTTAGTAATATTTAGTAGTAAACATATAATTCGAACACGAAATGTAAATTTATATACTACAAATTTTTGTTCGGTATGAGCTGGTGTTACATATAGAAAAAGTATCCTGTGTTCTTCTTTGGGATTCAAGCTTGCTGCATACCAAATTTTTACTGCCTCTTTGGTCTAGCGGGTAGATGTAAGGCCACAGACCCGGACGTCCTGGGTTCAATTCCCAGGTCGGGCCAATAATAATTTATTGGGTTTTCCTCTCAGAAAACTCTTAGTAGCAGCCCGGAATCTGGAAGTTGGAAGTGTGTACACTCCCGTGCCTCGGAAAGCACGTAAAGCCGTTGATCCTGCGCCTGAACTCTTTTCAGTTGGCTAATCTCTCTTGTGATTACCTGCCGTAACCGAAATCGGTCTGGAGGATATTATTATTATACCTATTTTTTTCAAAATCGATTCATTGGTTTAGCTGACAAAGCATAACATACAGACAGACCTATTTTCGCATTTATAATATTAGTAGATATAGATTATAAGACAAACATCATAAGCGTATATTACGCCTTATAGTAAACATTCTTGTTCTTCTAACCTAATTAATTAATAATTTATTTTAACCAAAGAAAATATTTGTATTTTAAAATATTCGATGTTATCGTCGGATTGTGTGAATTTCAACTCTTCAATCGGAAGTCATGTTTCGGTTAAAAGCGACCCGCAGATCAGAGTCGAGATACTTCGAGGCGTCAAAGGAGCTATTTGTTCAAACTGTCCAAATATTTAGCGGACACATTTATAAACGTTGATACTGAGGAATGATACGTCAGTTAATGTAGGGTTCAGTATTTATATTAATAATAGTTTTATGAGCTGAAATATAACCTAAAGCTTAAAAAATCAAATACATTTTCTGATCTGAATCTGAAGAAAAAATATGGCGACTCAAATGACGTCTATCGTCATGTCAGTCTACTAAATGTTAGTCAGTGGATATTTAGTTAGACAAGTTAAGAATAATATTATTCAGCGAATTTTCAATACTATAAACACAGTAATTATTAAGTTAAGAACATAATTCAATTTAATATATAAAGAATCGCCTATACAAAACTAAAAAAATGTTACGTATTTTTTATTTAATAATAATATTAATAATATGTAGACTACAGTGTGAAATGACATCTTCCTATTTTGTTTACAATTTTTTTACTTTTTTTTAAAACAATTCGATTACTTCAAGGTTTAGGCCAACGATTACTTTATTACCAAGGTGTGATTATGTTTTAAATGCGAGATTTAGTGTCATCGAAAATGAATAAAAATGCCACATACATATATTGGAACAGAGTTATGGAATAAGTTCCAACCCTTCACCCCAAAGGAAAGGAGGGCTTAGCTTTGGCCATAAGTGATTTATTTAAATTATTTCTTATATACTTATTATAAAATTTTCATAGTAGTTAAGTATTATTAAGTATGTTTACTATAAACATTTTATTTTTCGTCGGAACCCTCTCTATTTTTCGACTTATGCGTTTACTTATACACCGATGTCCCATAGGCACAGTTCAAATTAATCTCGTGACAGTTGATTTAGAACCGTAACATGATTTAAATATAAATAACACACGATCAAAATATTTACCACCTTTCTTGAATATTTTAAATACACCGTAACATATCAAAACTATTTGGTCGGTTTAAAATTTTAACAGTAAATATCAAGTATGTTTTGCATTACAGTACAGTTTCAGTGTTACCATATTAAGAATATTAATTGCTAGTAATAGCATCACGTCCCAGCTTCACACAAGTAGATTATGAATCTACATATTGAAGGAAATACATACACATTTTTTGGATCAGGAACCTTTGCGGACGGCCGCAGAACGTCTCACCCAACTTTCATAAAGATCGTATCAATGATTTAGGAACTCTTAAAATACATACATACAAGTATTTTTAGATTTATATATATGTTTAAAAATAGTTAAATATTAAAGCTACTATACTATTCTTAGAAGGTAACACATATGGCTTTTATTTAAAAATAAATATATTTTGTTTAGTGGCGAGGATCATCAGCCCTTCACTCTCGTCTCGAAGGTCGTCTGGTTGCAGTTCACGTACTATGCTCGGCACAGAAGCCCGTACATTTAGCAGCATCATGCGCTGCATTCCGTGTTGCGGGGGTTACTCACAACGCTTTATTGGGTAAGAATCATATCAGAATTTTTTTACGGCAAATATTTTTGACGTACCATTTACCAAAATAAATTAATAGATTTACCATTAATTTGGAATCCAAATTCATTAATATCTACAAACATAGATACTTTCATTATTTCGTATCATGTACCAAAAACTGATTATATTGAACATTTTAGATGTTAGGTCAATACCATTTCACGCTGGTGAAACAGTGACAACGGAGCCGGCAGCTCAAAGCCATGGCCTCAGTGTACTAGAATCCTTAGCAATTGGAGTTTGCGTCCTCATGCTGGTCTTCGTATATGCAGCGGGAATTATATTCTATATCCACTACAAACAGAAGCAGAGACGAAAGAAAGACCCTGAGATGGATCTTTCTCGCACTAATTCAACTGATAATGCTTCGACTATCGATTCACGACTTGAAATGGGTAGCATGGTATGATATTGATTTTTTTAAAACGCTATTTTTATAAGCTTATTCACTCCACTTTCAATTGAGCTCAAATTATGCACACCCTTTCAACAACACTACAATATAATACAGTCAATGCCCAAAAACAAAAAACAAGCCTTTGCTTCAAATCAAATAAAAATTAGTTAACATTACTACAGAGTTACAAAACGTTATTCTTATTTACAAACATTTTATGAAATGACGGTGCAACAATTGCATTTACCGTTTTTGTAATAAAATAAATATAATAGTTATAACTTCGGTAAAGTGTACCGAAGTTACAATCAATACTACTCATTAGTACTCACCTCACTTGATTATTATATATGCAATATCTTGAAATATTTAGACTTGACCGAAGTCATAATGAAGTATTGTAAAAAACAAGTTATGGCTTTTGTTGTTATAAAAACAACTGTTTTAAGAATTATAGAGATTTTTTATTTGATTTGGATCTTTGAGAAATATACCATCGAGTTGTATTAATTACGCTTATTGTTATAGAGAATGAAATCAAATCCACTGATGAATTTAGAAAATATGAGGAATGATTACACGAACGATGCCGGTTTATCTGATGTTAGCGAACGAACAGAAGATACATTTGATTCAACAGTAAATAAGCCAAAGGTGAGAATATTAAGAATAAACAAAAAAACATTTTTTCTAGAAATAGCATTTTTAGTATTATTTTTCGAATTTGCAGGATCGAAATGCAAACGTTGTTTCTGCTGTTGTGCACTCCAGACGAAAGAAACCGTCAAGACCGACGATTAGAGCGACATCGACCCCAGAACGTCTTACAGAGAGACTACAAAGACGTTCAGCTTCACCGGAAATGGAAAAGGCCCCCCACTCTGATTTGTCCATACTCCACTGCAGCATAGATAATAATATCGCTGAGGATATACCTTCGCCCGAAGAAGGTGAACCAGTTCTGAGAAGAAAATTATATTTTAATCCAGTCTTTTTTGAGACAGATCTTTTGAAGGTAGTTATTTTTCTAATACATTTAAATAAGTTAGTCAAAATTGTTTTTAAATTATACTTTCTTCTATTACAGGATCCTCCGCCAGCAGCGATTGAATTTTTGATAAAATTAAGAGAAGTAATGTCGGTTGCAAAAGAGAAAATGACTTCAAAACGGTTTATTCCGATTCTATCTGATATACCAGAAGAGGAACTCTACCATACAATTGACCTTGGATGGGACATTCCGTGTGCGAGGCGCGGGCGAAGATATAGTGCAATAAGTCTTAAGCGAGAGAACAGCCGACGAGTTTTACATTGTGGTGGCTGTCCGGGATGTGACAATAGTGGAAAACAGAAAGTGGCTGGCTTGATTAGATCTAACTCGTGTAAAACTTGTGTAAGCGACGATTACAAACAAAAAATAGTTCAAAAGTGGTTAGACGAAGTACCTTCACCCCCTTCAACTGCTGCAAGACCGGTAAAATCAGTTGCTAAAGTAAGCGGTACGCCAAGAGTGATTGAGCCGAAAGAAAATGAAGTTTTAGTAAACCCTGTAGAACCAGTACCCAATCTTGTTTCCGAAACAGTCAAAATAACGGAATCGATTGTAAAAGAATATATGATAGATAAATATTTGGTTAACTCAAATGAATTTAAAGATATTAATGTAGCAAATAAAAATATGATAGAGAATGACAGTAAACATAATTCACAAGCAATTGTCATTATAACTTCAGAAAAGAAAAGTCCTTCTAATCACGCTTCTAGACGTGTAAGAAAGAATTTACCCCCTCCACCTCCACCCCCAAATCATGTGACAGAATTACTCGAGAGTACTAAAGATATCGTACCAATATCACCCGAAGTCAAAAGAAAAATGGAAGCTGTTATTCGTGAATTAAATAAATGCCATAGAGTAGAACCCATAGTAAGTCCTATTATTGATGCTAATAAATTACAGGTGACGGCTCCAAAGTTAGTTATACCAGTGACAGCTGCTGACTCACATAATTATAGAAGTGATAACATGTTTTTTGATAACAAAACTCTAGATCAAGAAAATGTCGAGTTAGATAGCTTAGAAAGAAAATTGCCTAAAAAGAGAAGATTTTCATTAGATTACGGACCCGAATTGAATCAAAAAAAATTATCAGGCATACAAAAAACTCAAATATCTCGTGATAGATTGACGCGTAGTTGGCGTGATTTTAAAAATACATCAAATAATACAAATGTAGCTCCTCAAACAATAAGTTTTCAATCGAATGATAAGATATCTTGTAATAATAATAATGATGTTTTCATTAAATCTATGGAACCTATTTATAATAATATCGAAAATCTTGGCTCCTTAACAATTGAGGTAAGAGGTTCTCCAGTCGAAAATAGAAAGAATGATACTGATGACTTTGACCCTGATACTCTTGATAGGAAACCAAAAAAATCAATCGAAAAGAATGAAAATAAAAAAACTGTCGAAAAAATTCTATTAAAATCCGGGGGTAGTTTTAAACACAAATTAACAGTCCCTGAAACCGAAAAAAGTAAAAGTCCACCGGAAGCGGCGTTTACTAGAAAAATAGGTAGTCTTAGACAAATATACGAAGCTAAGAACAAAGGTAAAATTAATGATAATCCATTTTACGAAAGAAGAGGGAGCTTACCTTATGGTACTCAAGAGTTAGAAGCTTATATTAGAAAATTAGAACCTAAGGATACAGAATACCAAATAGAACCGAAACCACCTATACCGCCTAATAAGCGCAGCTCAGAAACACAATCAAAGGTCACTACACCTAGACACAGTCCACCGAGTGACAGATATCGTTCCTCTGAAGAGAGAGATAGGTTTCCACCATATTCGAGAACTGACAACATAAACTCTAGACGCTCTGGTCGGAGATCAGCTCGCACGAGACCTAGACGAGTCGATTTAAAGAAATTATGCCGTACAGAAGATTCTGGATACCTAAGTACGGATTCAAACGAATCAAAACGAAGGGCGAGATATTTAATGCAATTAAAACCAAAATTAGTAAATATTGAGACGACTTCAAAGTTACTAAATAAATCGAATATCTTACACATAGACACGGACACCGATGAATTGGAATCTCTGTGTGACGGTCGAAGTGAATCTGGTGGAGAGAGTGTTGAGACTGATTCAGTATTCTTTGGTAACTTCGACGATTCAAAACAAATATTAAAAGAATTGGGTTTCGAAGATTTCGGATCGAGGAATAAAATAAATCAGATAGATTCTGGTTTTGCTGGCGAAACGAATATAATGCTGAGTGGTGATAGCGATTCGGAGCATCGAAGTGTTATTTCTATAGTCGCTGGATGTGATGGGAGGGCTTCATCTGCGTCTGTTACAAATTTAGATGATTCGCAGTTTGTAAAATCCGTGGAATGCTCGTAATTTTTGTCTAACCAAATCATTTTCATTATTTTAATTTAATACTATCAGTAGTTTTGTACTTCTCTGTTAAGTTAGTTTTGTTTTAAAGTAGATTATGTATGTATTCTTAGTTAGTGCCACCGAATTTTACCTCATGGTATTGAATTAAGTAAAGATATGTTTTATGTAAATATTTTCCTAGTAATATATATAGAATTATAAAAAGGTATCATTATATAAATGAATTGAAAAATAAAAATTTTCTCTTAAAGATAGACGGGCAAATTATTTACTACGATGTTTTCGTAATCTTTATTTTTAATATGGTGCGCAAAGCTACTTTTATTAAAAAAAATTAAAGATTTTTTTTCAGCTATTTTTTACACGATTACTTTTAGTATTGAATGTCTTTTATCCTAGAGACAATTAATGTTTTAAATAGAATAATTACTTTAATATTAAAATTTTACTTGTAAATAATTTCAAACATTCCATAAGGATTCGAAAGGAGTTAGGTGGCCTGATGTTACACAAGGGTTTTCATCTTTGTTTTAAAGTAGTAATCCCAATTTTTTTAACCAACCTATACAACTGATGTTTTGTAGCAACAAAATAAAGTAAAGCTATGCACCTTTGTTATAATAGTTTCGCATTAGACAAATAGACATTTAAGATCATGCAGATTTCTATTCATAAGATATCAGCTATAATCCCATTAATATACATTTTTATGCAAGTTTAATATAAAAAAGAAATCGATAAATCATTTTGGTGTATGCTTTGTTAGTGTAACGGCTAGGCCCAAATTTTCACCTTATTACCTATTAATTATTTTTATTTGTAAATATTTATATTATCTGTGAAGTTTTTTTATTTGTACTAAGGTTATATTATTTTTATTTTGCTATGTAAATATTACGGTTACTTTAAAAAATGCCATTTGTAAATACGATCGGCCGGTTGTGCAATTAATTGAAAGTATGTATAGAATTTGTTAGTTTGATGGAATGATATTTTTTTTTAATTTTGATTGGATTTTTATGGATCGGATTGGTGTATTGTTGGATAGTTAATAATATTTGTATATTAAATAGGATTAATGTAAAAAGTTATGTATGTATATTGTAAAATTTGTTTAATATAATATTTTATAAGTTGGAATTTTTATTGATTAATACCTTATTAACAAATAAGATGTACTAACGAAATTTAGATGACGTTTAGCAGCCATTGTTTTTTACACCTTTAAAGTCTTTAAAGCAGCACTTCTTATATTTAGTTGTTAATTTTAAGGGCTTAGTGACACGTTGATGGTGTAACTATTTGTATAAATAATTGAATAAACAATCTAAAGGTAAATCAACTATGTTTGCGTACAAAATATTCTAATCGCTTCTGCAACTTTACTTCCATAAGGAGATGGTATCCACAATCTGTACTTCACTTTGTGTTCGAGCAACCGTCACCATGTGGAACCCTCAACGGAGAGTGTAACTGCTCGCGCAGATGTAATAGATATTAGACACGGTCAGACGTTAAGCTAAGCGTGTCTCCAATGAGTTAAAAAGCGTTCATACTCGAGCAGTAGCTGTCTCACCGAGTTACAAGCACGCTGTGTACCCGTAGACGCAAATATAGCTAACAATGTCAATATCTATACTATAATATATCTTTACGAGCTGGCTACTAACCTACGAGGGTGTAATATACAAAACACTAGCTACACGTCCCGCAATACTGGCTCTTTTGAGATTGACCGTCGTGGCCGAAATCGGTCTGGAGGAACATTATTACTCGTCCCGACTTCATACGGGTAAAATACTGTGGTTCGCTCATACTATGATTATGCTTTAGAAAAATAATAATGTCCTTCAGACCGATTTCGGTCACGGCGTTTAATCTCAATAGAGATTAGCCAACTACGCAGGATATATTATACGTCACTTGACCAACTAGGCAGTCAAATGCCTTATGCCTTGTACAACACGAGCAAAACTTATCTCTTATACAATATTAGTATGGTGATAAGATGTAAAATTTCGCCAACTAATATTATATTCGCCCGTATTGTTCTAATGCGTCATGCAACACACCCCGCGTATTTTTGCACGCGTTTATTAAAACATCTCGTAATACACTCTTCTAGAAATACTGATTCGAATCGTTACAAAGGGTTTGTTTAGTAAATATTTATCTGCGTACAAAATTATATTCAATTCCATTAAAATTAAGTTTTTGTTAATATTTTTCCCGATTTGTTAAACATTGAAATGGTTAGTATTAGTTATTTATAATACATAGGTATATGTTGGCAGTGACTTATTTGTAGACCTCTTGCATATATCTACAACTCTCTCGTATAAAGATTTTTTGTACCTATCTGTAAAGTTAGCACAGTTCGTTTCGAAAGCGTCTGGCCAACAAATTTGTATCTTAATAGAAACCAGCATATTAGCTAAGTATGTCTCTATAAAGATACAACATGTTAACATACTATATAACTGTATAATTATTAAAGGTCTATATCAATCGGAACAGTTGTTTCTGTGAAAACGGAAGACAAACATACCGCTTTATAACATAAGTGTGGCTATGATTTGTAACACAAATCCCCACCAGCAAGTACTGTACTTATAAAGTAATAACAATATCATATTTTACCAAAAAATATTAGAACATAAATTGGCTTTTCCAATATTTTTAAGGTATAATATAGAATCTATGTATGTATGTCCAAGTATTTCTAATTAAAGTAGTGTAAACATACGATATAACCATATAATTAAAAGTAATTTAATTTAATTAAATTTTATAATTTTCTTTCAAATAAGCAACTTACTTCTGCCGTTCATAACTATATCAATATATATTATAAAACAGTCCCTTGCGTGACCTGTTTGTCTGACTGAACTGGATAATTCATGAGAAATGTTTAAATGTATAATTCATTAATCTTTTGTGTAAATTGGCTGTAATATGACGATGATTGATGAAGACTCCGAAAAAAAAACACAACGACTGAAAGGTGTACTGACGTGTGCCGCGTATACAGATGCAGTTATAGGTATTACAATATAAACGTTTTATTCAGATCCTTATTCTACCCGTGCGAAGCCGGGACGGAAATTTAAGATTGAAACTACCGTAATTCCAATTATTATATAAATGCCAATCGGTCTGCTTTATATTTTATCTAAATTGAATGCGAGACTGGTTTATGTATTTTACTTAGATAAAGGCCATAAAATTAGATATAAAATTAATTTTTTTTTTTAAATAACCGAACAGAAATAGAACAAAAAATGCATGTAAATATAGAAAATAGTTTGAAAGGTTTTTATATATGTACTACAAAGCTGAATTCGTACGTGTCAAGTCCAAATAAAGTCTTCTTTAATTAAATACTTACAACGTGAGTGCCAAGTCCAATAAACACTGCTCTAATTATACTTACAATTGGATTTGTGTTGGTTGATGTGTCAAATTATAACTATGCCTATGCCTGCGTGTTGGGGGAAGGCTGGTACCCTATGTCCTTTACTGTACCCCTTGCGACATGCATGCAAAATTTCATGATGATCGGATGTAGTTAAGACGTGTAATATTAGGATATGCAACAAAGCTTATATTATTTTATACTGATATCACTAGTTATAGAGAGAGCTCCGCTAAGCCACGAGCGGAGCAAAACCGTAGATGCGTTACAAGGACACGATCCAATAGCATCCATCCCGTAGTGGGTAAGAATCATACTTAACTCGATTTAGGGCCCCGGTAAATCAATCATAGTACACTATGGTTCTATTACAAGAAATACCTATATTTCAGTACATTTTAAATAAATAAATCGTGTCTAAATTAGTATTAATAATCCATTACAGTTCAAGCTATCTCAATACAAGCAAAATATTTTATTTGCTATCTCAGTTATATAAAGATAAATGTTGATCTATTTAAAATTAAACTGTTATAAGCTATAAAATTCATAAAATACATCAAAGTTTTTGGTGATATAATGTCATTGTGAATGTACATATACATATATAAAATTAATTTAGTCCTCTAATCAGACCGACATAAGAAAAGAAAAATAATGAATTATAAAATCAGCGTGTTTGCATAATTGTCGCAATTCAAACTCAATCAGAAAAAAACGTTGAGAATAAAACGTATAATTTGCATATTGAAATTTGAACTTCTATGAATTGCTTTGCATTAATGATAATAAATAACGTTCTATTTCCAATGAAAGGCCTTCAATAGTAAAAAAGAATCAGTTAACAAACAAATAAGAAAATAGTACTGAACTGTTTTTAATGTCACAGAGTACTTAATCAAACCTTTGTGCTTTGAATAATAACGTTATTTATATTAAAACAGATACTTAAAAAACATATTAAAAAAAACAAAAAAAATATCGTGGCCCATGAGGGGATCGAACCCGCGACCTTCGCGTTATTAGCACGACGCTCTAACCAACTGAGCTAATGGGCCGATGACGGTTGGTGTGAAATAATGGATCTATACATACCTAAGCTCTACTAATGTAAGGCCAACTAATATCATGATAAGATAAAATTATTTATAAAAGACTAAAATGCCAGTTTATCATTCTGTCAATTTCTAATACTGACACAGCTATTACGTTTCATATAAAGTGAACCATTTCCGAATTCATATTTTATATGATATCGGGGCTCTTGAGCAAATTAACGAGTTAATGTTAGTACATAATATAATACAATAAAATATTGTGCGGTCAGCTGTTACAACATGTTTAATATATCTCGATAGCGATTGTAATTCATTCTTTCTCTGTATTTGAAGTTACTTTTGTAATGGTGTCTTTGAATTTCAACGACATGACATTTGCCTTTTATTAATTGAAGGTGTTTATAAGTTGATTCGTTATAACATTGATATATTTATGTACAAGACTTTACGGATAAAATTTTTAAACAAGTATATACAATATTACATAGCATTTTATTTTTAATAATTTGTTTTTTGAGGCTTCGAAATTCGAAATATATATTATGGTACATATTAACAAGTTTTCCATTTCATGTATGTACTGAAAAACTGTACATATACATTTATTAAAATATACGGTGCTTAAAGATATTACTATATATATGTATCCAGTACCAATTACAGAACTCAATATGTATTAGTAAAATAGTCGAAAGGTTATGTGAAAAGCACGATGTAAATAATTGAAATAATATTACAAAAAAAAAAACATTGACATAATAAAAATTAAATATCATTTTTCATTTTTTTCAAAACTGCATAATTTCTGCAAAACTTTTTTATTTCGAGAGCTGACAATTAATTTGACCAATATTTGAAGTACAAGATTAAAATTTTTCTATTTATACTAAATAATTATAATTCATACTAATAATGGATCATTATTTTAATACAGGAAGGATGTTGCTGATGGACCACCTAATAGTAAATAATCACCATCGCTCATAGACATTGGGAACTAAGATGTAATATCTCTTTTGCCTGTATTTACACTGACTTACCCTTCAAACTAGAACACAATAAACTAACTTTTGATATTTGGCCGTTAAATAATTGTGGGTGGTACCTACTTTGTACAAATCTCTACCACCAAGTGAAATTTAGATGTTTTATATATATACACATATAAGGTCCTCCAGACCGATTTCGGCCACGGCGGCCAATTTCAAGAGAGATTAGCCAACTGCGCAGGAGATATTATAGTGCACAAGTGTGTGCGCAAACATGGGTGCACTCTTTTCCTTAGCTCTCATAATCCGATGGGACGGCAATCCGACACGATCGGAAAGACTTCAGGCGCAGGACCAACGGCTTAACGTGCTTTCCGAGCCACGGGAGTGTACACACTTCCAACTTCCAGACTCCGGGCTGCTACTGAGAATTTTCTGACAGAAAAACTCAATAACTATTTATTGGCCCGACCTGGGAATTGAACCCAGGACCACTGCGTCTGCAGCCTTATATCTAGCCACTAGACCAACGAGGCAGTCAGGCAGGCAACGTATAATATATACACATATATATTATACGTCGATTAGTAAATGAGCCTACCTCCCTAAATTAACATAATTACTATTATTATTTTTAATTACTTATATCAAAAAATTAAGTAAAATCTGTATGAATATATAAATCTTATGAGTTTAAACACACATAGTTGCTACGAGCATCATAAAACGCAATTTAAGTAGCGAACATCGTTGTATGAATATAGACGTAATTTCCTCAATATACTAGGTACATAAAATTGCGGGAACTAATCACTGACCAGAGGTTTTTTTATTTACAAAATAAAGATAAACTCACATTGATCTATATATAATTAAGTAGATATGTTTTACTTTAGTCTATACAAATAATTAGAATTGAGGGAATCTGTGGCTTAAAAACAAATGCCTTGTTATTATCTGTCTGTTTGTCCGTGGTAATCATCAAAAAGGCAAAAGACTACATACTATGTACATATTTGTATTATTATAGAGTGTGTTCTAAGGTCCCGTTTAATCTTTATTACATCAAAATCGATTGAATCTATCAAATCTTTCGAAATTTCCCGACAGACGTATGAAAAGTGTTATTTTGCCTCTTTTAATGTTGTCAAGTTTTATGCTTTTCTAATTACACGTATAATACAAATTTAACGGACACAACCGTTTGCAATATTTTTCTCATTATCAGATAATTTGTTATGTTGTCGTTTACGACTTTTCAGCTATATGTACATATTATATTATTAATTTAACATAACACAAACATAGTGATATAACTATTACATAGACGTATGAGAATGTAAAAATACAAAACAATAATGCCTTGAAACGAATTTTTATTTACAGGAATATAAAATCTATTTTAAAATAAATTAAGGTCAAAATGGTTTAAATCTTTCCAATATACTTGTGTAACACGTAGCACCAGTGCAATACTGTTTTACACTGTTTCGCAAAATTTCTCAGTTAAATATATTATACAAATGTCAGAGTCGGCACGTCGTATTCCCCTCGTAAAGCTACATAAGTAACACCTAAGTGGCTTTCTATGAAATTGTAAGCTCTTGCGTCACTTCGAAGAAATTTGTGAAACTAAGAATGTTCAGTGTTTATTTTTAAACGAGAGAGATACCATCTTGTGCCCAGCGGCCGCCCTCTATCGGGGTAAAATCGAAACTTCTTCGTTTTCGTCGAAAGTCCTGAAGATCGCAGTGTCACTTGGATCCACGCTGGTGTTAAAGACTTGGCGTTTAAAATTTTTGATTTTAAGAAATGTAAAACCTTATATTTGAATACACCTAAAAGAATAAACCCAAGTTCTAGCCGCACAGCAACTAAAATATTATTAGAGAATTAGCATTTTATTTTTTTGCTTGTTTTATTCATTCAAAATATGACACATAACAGTGTAATAGACCATGAGTGAGCTATCGTAACTGCAGTCACAAGGTACGTACTATCCTCGAATCCGTGGATTGCAGTACATTCTGTGAAGCGTTTACAGAATAGTTTTATTAGTCATGTTATGCTTTTATACTTGTGCTTGAAAAAATAATTTATTTTGTTCAATTTTTTGATTCGTAATAGAAGAAAACATTTGTTAATTTTATAAATCTTTTTCATCGGTAGCGTGGCCGAGCGGTCTAAGGCGCTGGTTTAAGGCACCAGTCTCTTCGGAGGCGTGGGTTCGAATCCCACCGCTGCCATTATTTTACTTGAACCTTATATTTTACCAATATTTGTTTCCCTTGTTATTACAATTTATTGAAATCACAATTTATTGAGCAGCTTTTATAAATTGTTGTCATGATAAATAAATCAATTTGACAGTAAAATTATAAAAGATGAATCAATCAAACTTAACTTTACCGAAATGATTACATTCGGCTTTATAAAGAATCTGAGCATAATGCACTAACTACATAATGAATACTGTACCAAATTTAATCCGATTCCGATCCAACGCTCAGTTTAATTGATCTGTTGGGCATCAATCATTATAAATTTGTAGATAAAATTATGGTTCCTTTTATATTACAACGAATTTAAAAGAAAAATATATAAAAGTATATAAATTAAAAACTTTGTTTTTAATAAATTATTCATACATAATGTTTTGTAACAATTATCTGTAGACAACGTGTCATTTGAGTATTACTGCCAGTACGTAACTGTTACTCTATGGCAACACGATCTTTCTATTTTTAAACAACAAAACAAACAGAGCGAAGATAAGCGCTCACAGAAACATCTCAATATTAAAAAAATATGTACGGAACTCTAGTAGCGCGTGCTCTAAACTTTTTAATTGCAAGTCATTGATATTGAACATCCCCGTGCGATACCATGCGAGGATAGCGGACAGGTGCGGCGGAGTAGAGCCATTTACCCGACACGCGCGGCACTGACGAGTCTACTCGAACGACACTCGAACAATACACGATAAAGAATACGTGATTTCGAAACTGAGCACGATAAAGAACCTCCGGTGGTAACGCATAGAGACGAAAATAGTATTCTATTTTTAAACCGCAACAGATGAGAAATAAATGTTTGAAAATGTGTTGTGGACTGAACTTTTTGGTGAATAGGTTACAGATATAGACAAATTAGCACAATGCAGCGTTACAGTATGTAAAGAAGTGTAGCCGTTATTTTCAGGTGAGTTTTAACTTCGTTATTGTTTATTTTTTATCACAATAATAGAGAAGATAAATACCATAAAAATGAACTTGGAGGGTATTTAACAAAAAATCCTTATCAGGTTTTTACTAAATTATAATTACCACTAAGAATTATAAAAAATCATTAATTATCATAAACAACACATATAAAGATAAGAGAAATTGTGAGAGCAACTCATATTTTATTGATAGGTAATATTCTAGTGTGGTTTTTGCTCGCAATTTATCTTATCTACATTAACAGCTTTACAAATAAAGAAAAAAAAAAAAAATTCTAGTAAAATCATATTATCGTTTAAATAAAATGAATTTGAATGTTCTTTTTTAAATTATGGTTTAAAATTATGATTGACACGGTGTTTGTTAATAAAAAAAAATTGTATGATGTAGGTACATAATAAAACGACAACAAATTGTTATGTAATTGCGTACTTTAGATATATTTGTTAATATATATATATATATATATTTTTAAATCTCTTGCTATTTATTCATTATAATAAAAAGAAAAAAAAAACAAAATCATTTTTAAAAGTCCAAGTCGTTTATGGCTCTTATGTGCTAAACAAATATTTTCCTATAGATATTATAAAATTTTAATTGCGTAAAGTAAGTCCAGCATGAATATAAAACCTCTTTTTTATTTATTAATAATACAGTTAGGAATTTATAATCGTCCTCATCTCTAGTATAGATTAGACAAAATAGTTCCTGTATTATTATTTTGCTTCTTTTTTTTTTTTTACTTACGTATAATTTCTCCACAGACAAGGCTGTGCCTTGTGGCGCCTGTGCCTTGGGTTATATTGTTTGGTTTAAAATAACAAAACTAAATAACAATTACAATATACTCAAGTACATCGGCGACTTATATAATTATGTTAATTACTACATATTATAAAACAGAGCGCCTGTCTGTCTGTCTGAACGCGATAAACTAAGAAAATATTCTACTTTACGCTCAGTAACGCGATAAACTAAGAACTATGTATTTATCTACGGTTTTCACCAATAAACGATGTAATTCATAAGGAAGGTTTTGTGAAAATTGGCTGAAATAAGACGACATATATTGAAGATGTTTGAAAAAATCATGCCGGAAAATTTACCGATGTGTGCCACGTAGAGTCATATGTATTAGGATATAAAAGTTCTATGTAGACCCTTATTTGGTCCATGCGAAGCCGGAATACGTAGCCTAGATTATAAAGGTAGAGAATTTGTATGCTTGAAGGCGCTAATTTTACTAGTCCAAATCAAATAATTATTTTTCCATTTGATAGGTTATTTAACGAGAATATAAGTCTATATAACTTTGCGCTATGACCCCAAAGAGCGGAACAGTAACCATAAACATTAACCAATATAGCAAACTTTATGAAATTTATAATCAAAATTTACCGTGAGTAAAACCGTGGAGCAATTTGCTTAGTATATAATATTATCATTAAACATAGAAACATAGTGATTTTGACATTCGAAATTTCTCCGCCTCAAAAAAAATAGAACCTTTTTTATATATTACACGCACACAGAGGCGTTTTGTATACAACACGTGTGATTGCTTCCGAAGACATTGTTCCGGTCGTTTCTCACGATGTCGGTAAAAAGAGATCTCGATAATGAGAAGATATAATTGCCGTCTTCAACAATACACATTGTAATTGTGTTAAAGTTGTACTCACGTGTTATATTGATTAGATGAGAATCTTGAAGCGATATTTCATTAATTTATTTTACGCAAGAGCCGAGCTGGCCCAGTGGTTAGAACGCGTGAATCTAAACTATGTTTGCGGGTTCAAACGAGCACCACTGAATTTTTATTTTATTATTTATGTTTATAATTCATCTCGTGCCCGGCGATGAAGGAAAATATCGTGAGGAAACCTGCATGTGTCTAATTTCACTGATATTCTGCCACATGTGTATCCATCAACACGCATTGGAGCAGCGTTGTGGAAAAAGCTCCAAGCCTTTTTTTACTTAATTTTTGATATCAGCTTAGTATCGCGTGCATTTACATCTGACCATTTTATAAATCAACATATTTATATGTAGCTTATAACTCTCGCGACAATCCAGAGCAATAAATATGTTGATGTATTTTTTTTTATTTTAATATTATTTATCATAATATGAAATTCCTCTAATTAATTCTATGCTTTTTTAGCATTTTCTACGTCATTAATGCTTTCGAGGTGAAAAAATAAATATATAGTAATTCATTATGTTACATTGTTAAAATGACATAAAATTACCAAAATGTAGTGACTGGTCACTAAACTTGAGCTGATAAAAACTATAATATACATATATAAAAATATATATTATATTTTGTAGCAATTCAAAAATGAACACATTCCTATATTATATATAAATATTTAGTTGTTTTATTGATATATTTATTATTTGTGTCGACGAGGATTAATTATTTAAAAAACACTATTAAATGTTATATTTTTGTAAGCTGTATAAAATTAAAAAGGTATTATTGACATTAAAATTAAATTTCGAATTTAAATTGAATGTGTATGTGAATTTTATTTCATAAGTTTTTTTTATTTGTCATCTATATTATAAGTTTTTAACTCAAGTTCAGCCAGGACGAATCGCTTGTATTATTCAATAGCAAAATTGAATAGAAAATGTCGTAACAATTTATTACGAGGTAGAGAATAGCCGATTCTTAGTCTAACTTATTTCGTGTCAACACTTTTCCCTTTGTTTCAGTATTTTATTGTCATGTAATGTTGAATGAAGCTTCAAAAGGTATTAAAAGTTCCATATCTATGCTAGTAAAGATTTAAACGTTTAGCATTCGAAGTTTGTATTCTATATTTCATAAAAAACTTTTACGTTACCTCTATGCATAGTTATGACTATTAAAAATATATAATAATGAAGATTCAAGGCTACTAACACAAAACAAGATGTTAACGAAATAATAATATTAATTAAAAAAAAATACAATACAAAAATTTAAATAAATTATAACCCGATTACAACAAAGGGCACGGCCAACGCGTCTGAGAAGACTACAAGACATACATATATAACATAAAATGATAGAAACATATAAAATATATAAAAACATATTTAAATGTGCTGTAATTATTATTATTATTAATTATTAATAGTAAGAGTATTTCTGCTGTATTATTCTTAAGGAAAAATATTGTGAAAGGTTAGTTAAATAACAAAAATGTGTGTGTACTTATGTACATGCGTTAGACCTATCATAATAAAAAAAAAACAAATAACGGGCCAACTTTTTCAAAAAGGTCTATATCATAGTGTGGGACCATTGTACGATGAGCATGAGCACATAGAAACCGTAGATAGAACCTAAAAATATAATAAAAAATGTGCGATCGGGGGACCCCCGAGAGGAACGAAGTTCTTTGCAATATTTTTTTTTCACTTAAAACGTGTTTTAAAATATAGATTTTTTAATGATTATATTTCTGTATAGTTGTCACACTCCCGTGCCACAAAAGGCACATAAAGCCGCTCGTCCTGACTCTTACCTGAACTTTTACCGTTCGCGTCGGTTACCGTCCTATCGGATTATGAGTGCACCTGTGTTTACGCACACACTTTTGCACTATAATACGTCCTGCGTAGTTGGCAAATCTTTCTTGAGATTGACCATCGCGGTCGAAATCGGTCAGGAGGAAATTATTCTTCGGAGTGTGCTGCGTGGGGCCTCAGAGGCGTATGCGACGATAGTCGGTGGAGATCTCTTGCTGCCGAGCGTGATTAACGCCATGCTGCAACCAGCACCATGCATGCAGCACGCATGGTACTGGTTGGAAATGGTCTCTTTCTGCGAGAGTGTCATGTCGCAAAAGGAGGCCGCGGAGCGGCAGCGCGTGGAAAATGCCTCTGCTGATTCGATCCGTCAAAGAAGACCAGGGAGAAGGCGTAGGCGCTATGCGCACCTTAACAGCCACCGGGGCTAAGGGGGTTCTCTGTATCCGGGACCCCGGGGCGTCACGGTAGTATGCGCAAGCGATCACGTGGCGCCCCCCGAACAGACGGGGATAAAGCTGGATTTTTAGTGGGTATTCTGGTACCTTCACCGCCGGTGAGCCCCACATACCCCCCACTTCATGTGGTTGAAACGCTTAAATGCATTTTTCAAGCGAAAAAAAGGAGGAAATTGTTCTTACTTTTTTATCACACCAAAAAGCGTTGCCTTCTTAATCAACTCTCCCTTTCACATGTGTATATTGTATGTAATTTTTATTATGTTTTCAATGCAAAAATGTATAGTAAGAATTAAAATTGATAAATTTCATTTAATACCTTAGAACAATAGTAATTTATTCAAAATTAAATATAAAATAGCGAATTACAAGTTAAAATCCTTATCGTCAAATCTGAAAATTTGCACACTTAGACGTATATACACATACAACCGCTAGAATAGAAAGAATCAGTAAGAAAGAAAGACGGGAAAGGTCGCTTGGAGGACAACGCTTTTTTGTTACATGACAATTTCTGCCAGGTCACTCTATTTTGCAGTAGTAAAAGAACTTTGTTCCAATAAATGAAAAAAATGCAATGGCAGCTAGTATAATAATATATGTATATACAATGCAGTCAATTAAATACAAAAATTTTATTACGTTAAAAAGTGGTAACATTAATTATTGATTTTGATAAAATTATTTCAAAATAATGTCACAAAGTTAAATCAATCAGAATAGATTGATTATAAATAATTTCGGTCGTTAAGGCAATAAACAAACGAAAGCTTTTTCGTATATACTTATAAGCCGATTTTAAAATAAACTATTCATATCAATTCTCAGCCTTTTTTCTTATCGATGATAAGGCAAATAACAGTATTTTAGCTAAGTATTTATTTAAAAATCCACTTCTAAGGGTGTAAAACTAGAGGATTTGTCCTAGCTAGCTTGCGGCTTAAATTATCTGATTAGGTATTGTAAATATTATTTTCAAGATTCCAGTTTAAGTGCAAGCAGACAGTTTTTTCTAATCCGTTATTTATTTTATTCTAGACTCGCCCACCTGGGTTCTGATCTCATCTCGTAAATAGTAAAATAATCTCTTATTTAAAATTAATAACTATTAATCAATAAACTTCAAATGCAGTCGGACTAGGTTCTTTATTATGTTATGATATTATTTTATGATAAAAGCTAGACGAACTTACTATACTAAACTACAACTACAAACTACCAATAAACTATAGAAGATTATCTGTGCCATTGCTAATGAGAAATATTTTATTGAAAGTAAAATGCAAAATATACTTTACTTAAGTAGGCACTTACAACCTTTTGTCCTTAATTTATAAGTTTATATTATATATATAATGTTATAATATAAGCGTCTATAGAGCAATGAATCACTGGCTTGCTGGTTCAATCCTCAATCCTCGGGCTTTACACATAGTCGGGAATATTAATAATTCCTTAAAAACACGGGCGTTGCTATTATTGTTGAAAAAAATGCAAAAAACTGGCATTCAATTTCATAAATAGATAACGCTTTTTCATCAATTAAACTACATGGACGAGTTCATTTTAATTTGTCTTATATATAGTTATATATAGATAGTCTTGCAAAATAATTCTTTGAAATAAATATATGAATGACTAATATTTATGTATTTATAAGTAACTGCGAATCACACGTATTATAATATTTTGTTTTTGATTATACTGCGACATAATTAAGAAGGTCATTCACATTTAAAATAAAATAAAAACTCAAATCTTCTTCTGAAACTCAACGCCAGGAGGAGATAATTTATATGCATTTTTGAATACAAAATTTGTTGTGTTGTTGTTAGCGTTATCGTTTATTATAATAGCAATAAAAATAAACAGCTATAAAATATTTTAATTTCACAAACACAAAGTGTGTAGCACAAAGTGTATGTAGACGAAATAATTTCTATGCAATTCATGCAAATCATATCTTTAAATTTATCCAAAAATTTTTAGTTTGTAAAAATATATTTGAATATAATAAGGAATATATTATGTTATCCTTATAAATAAATGCGGCAAAATCTCTGTCTGAATTTTTTTTAATACATTGATACTATCACTGATATTAAAATCGACTTGTTATACTTGGTTATATAGTTAAAAGATTTGTTAGTTAGATACATAGAAATTATTTATTTATTTATAGATACTAAAAATAAAACGAATACAAAGAAAAAGTAAAAAAGAACTCTATAAAAGTGGATGCTTATCCCTATTAAAGTAATTTCTTCCAGCATATACAAAATGAAAAAAGAAGGATAAAAATAAAAATATTTTCAATATTAAGCGTGTAACCATGACTTTATATTATATGACTAACAAAATAATAAATATATACATCACGTTTGTGATAATAACTACAGTTAACTAGAACTACATTATACACTTGAAAATAAACGAGGATACTATAAAAGCACTAATTATTTAATTAATATTTTTTGTGATTATACGAAAAACTTGAGTTTAAAAATCTAATTTTTTGTTCCACTAAAAGGTAAGTCATCCAACACTTGATAATGACTCTTTGAATATACATTTAGTATTGTTTATGCGACAGATTGTTAGGCATTATCCAATCTTGGTTACAGGCAAAAAATATGTAACAAAATCGATGCAAAAAGTTTCTATATTTTTAGTAATACTAACAGCCTGTAAATGTTTTGAGCAAAGGCCTTCTCTCCTCGTTTCGAGGAGTTTCAGAACTTATTCCAACACGTTGCTCTTAGCATTAGTGGAAGTGTAATTGAATTGCACTTGACACAGGTTTCCTTACGATGCACCTTCACCATTGAGCGCGAATTGAATTACAAACACAACTCAAAGTTAACTTAATCTTAATCATTGCTTAAGAATCAAGTGTAATATTTACATGATTTTATTTCATTAAAGGGTTCAATGTAAAAGGATTTTATGCAAATCTGGTTACTATTTCATTTTTCTCACGTGAAACTTTAATTATAGTAGGTTCCAATTTGAAAAGTGAGTGAGTCAGAGTAATCAGTCACAGGGGATATAAAATATTAAGTCCCATATGACGCGCATTAACGAAATGAGAATGGTAAAAATGGTAGGACTATTTTTTATCCAATGCTCCCTCTGCGTTTGTTTTAAGAAAAAAAAATATATACATTAGTTACAAGAAATTATTTAACATCCTATGATATTATTAGATATAATCGTAAATTAAAATAAATTACATTTCTCATAACGAAACCATTCAGTTTACATAACGCTACTGAAAATAATATATTTATAAACTTTGTAATCAATCTAAATCCGTGAGTCGTTGGCCTCCGAGTCCGGGAGTCGTGTTTCGTTATGAGAAATCTAATTTATTTATAGTTCAATATTAAATAAAAAAACTGAAATTATAAATGTATTAATATAATTATTTATAATGTTACATCCACTTTAAAAGAAGCCATCTCTCATCTCCATCACTAAAGTAATGTTTTTTTTTTTTTTCATAACGAAATTTCTTATGTGAACTCGATTACTGGTGGCGGTTTATTTAATCGCTTTACGCATTAACTAACCAAGCGTTTTGGCTAATTGACAGTCAACGAAAAGACTCATTATTTGATATAATCGGTTCCGCCTTCTAGCAGGCGGTACGTAAGCGACCAATGTGGTCAGTTTAACGTTAACGGTGTCACCGTCCCCACTATTTCAATCCGCATTACCCACCATTAGCTGCAGGGAAATTCCTATAAGTACACTTTGTTTTTATAACTCTGTATAACGTTGTTAATTTAATCTGCGGACACATGTGTATCGTTGTAATATAAATTAACTTGTAGTATGAAGTATGTGTTCGAAAAGCAGAAGAACACGTAAAACATTTATTTATTTATTTATTTATTTTGGACAACCAACAGTAGATACATTACACGTTTACAAAGTACTAATAATAGAGGTTGGAAAGTTTTTTGACAAATGTTCTACTAATTACAGGTTATCACATCATTCGTAAAAGCATCACATTATAAATAGTTATTAAATGAGGTTAATCATTGAATATTACATTATAAATAGTAAATTATAAATAGTCATTAATTTAAGTATTACAAGTCCATAAAAGTTTTGATCAGTATATATTAAAACGTATTTTTATTTAAATAATGTAAACGTTATTGTTTTCATTGAGTTAAATAATATTATTTTTGTCCTCTAAAAATCAAATAATGAACGGTAAACGAAATTTAGAGTTTTAAAGTGTGATGACGTCATTATCGTTATCTTTACAACCAAATAGCTAGTTATGGATCCGAATTGATCACACCATGTATAATAACGTTATCATTTTCATTGTGTTAAATAAGATGTTGATTCTATTATTTTACTGTATGAACAGTGGTATTAAAGAAACTATTGCACAATACAATATTTTAAAATCAGAACTCAAAGCTAAAATTCCAAATTATACGTTACGTTATTGATTCAACACAAATAGCTGTAAAATAGTAAATTTTAACTAACTAATTAGAATCATGAAGTATAAAGTCAGTGAATCAAGAAATTAAATACGCTTAAACGTCGGCGGAACTATTTAAATTATCATAAAAATTAAAACGTATGATGCGCACGCGCCGTTATTTTTGGTAAGATCACAGATCCCGTTTACAATAACTTGGCATGAGCCATAACACTGAGTTTTGTTGAAAACGCAACGTGTTACATATTGTATAACGCTCAATAATAAAGCGTTATACGCTTAACTGTTAAATAACGAAAGAGATATTTGTTCTCATCCATATACATTTAAGTAACAAAATAAAATTAGATAAGATTATAATAAAATTTGAAATCAAATACTCTAAGACTATGAAATACTTTAATTTATCCTGAACGAAATGGGCAAGTTACATTATTCTACAACGAAAACAAATAACAGGCTAAAAATTTTGTAATCACTTTTCTTTAAATAGCGTTTCAAAAAAATGTTTAGCTATGAATATTAACGTTCGGACATTGTGTAAACGGGATTCTCTGGTCAATTTTATAACGGTAACGGGGTAAAGAATAACGGAGGCATTTCATATAACACGCGACGATGTATGTAGATCATGCGATCGGTCGGATGTCGTATACCGTTTACAATTACTGTTAATCACTTATAAAACATAATATTAGTTGATATTTTAACTTTAGCTTTATCTATATAAGTAGAGTCTTTTTTGTTAAATAATGCTGTGCCTTTTCTTTTCGAATGTCAAGTAGCATTCACCACACCAGAATACCCACTTACCATCAGGTGGTCACCTGATGGTATATGCTCGTCCGCCTAGGTAGGTACAATAAAAAAAAAACCTCAGTAGTCTAGTAGTAGAAGTAGTAATCCAGTAGACATTAAAGCTATCAATAAGATTTTACATAGCTGCAAATCGGGATTGTCTGTCATTAAATTCTCATCAAGTATCGGCACCTGAGGATATGTATATACTGGTATTTTAGTCCCATTCTTTTAATAGAATATGTATCCTGTGGACCAATTCTACTAACAAATTGCCACTTTGAACGTAGTCTTTGCCGTTTTCCTTTCCTACCAACAGAACAATTTGTGGTTCTTTCAAAATTAGATCGGAATAGAATCGGGAACGTAATGTAACCATTATGAATTAGTAAAATATGGGCCCCTGATCTTGCACCTAATTTATCTCTGCGATTGAGGAATATACGCTTGTACTTGTGCATTTTAATATTGAATGCGAAACGCTAAAGTACAAGACGTCGTGACCGGTTAAATAAAATCAAAAGGACTTTTATCTAGCAAAACTTTCAATGTCCAAATTTTTTATGTACACAAGCGCAAGAACCATGATTTATGATATAAATACACGTCTTAAATATATATAGTGTTATATCGGTTCCGTTAAATAAATTAAGTGATTTTTAAAAATTTATGCGCAGATAAATCAATGAACAATATTATTCAAAATTGCGATTATGGATCCGGATATTAATAGCTACGATTAATCTTGTTAAAAAACACAGATACGTCATTGTTACGGATTCTTTATATGAATCATTTCTAATGCATTTTTAATAATAAAAAAATATATATAGAAGACCTCCTTAAATACCTCAGTTAAAAATAAAAGATTCGCGAGACGTTGCAATAAATTGAAATATTTTAAATCATAATTTTGATGTGATTAATCGTAATCATCTCAGCGTAAGTATGATAAATACCTCGCAGAACAATATTTCGAGTTATTCCGGTATTAGTGCTTTGATTAATTATTAATAAAATACTAAAAATTAATTTAGTTAGCTAGTTTGCTTAGTCATAGATTTTTCTGAGCTTGAATAGTTGATCAGTTTTATGTTAATTTACACGTTATAAGATTTATTTTGTATTTTATATTTCGTGAAATGGATATGCTTATTGGAATTAGAAGAATTCCTTATTAGCTGCATTAACGCTATTTTAATTTTGATTACTTTAAGCTGTTGCTATATTAACGGATTATTCCGTTCGGTGTTACCCTTACAACAACTTTGTTACTGCTTTAGTATTAAAGTTAGACTTAGTGCGTATTATAAAAAGTTAAATCTCTTTGATTCCTGAAATCATTTTTGAAAAAAAAAACACTTAGATTATTATGTATAATTAATCTTAATTCGTTTTATAATTGAAAAGTATTAATATATTTTTCGGCGAGTCTAATGAAAACTTAATAAGTAGGGTTCGAGTACATACAGGTGTAACAAAAACTCTGTCCGATCCGTGAAGTGGTTATTAGGTATCGTGAGTCGGTTTTATTTATGTAACCATTTTAGAAATTCTAAGAAAAAAAATTACCCCGAATAAAATTTAATTTAATTAAATGACGAAAATTACATAGCAACAGAGGCGCGGGCGACAGCGCTCGATAGCTCTTACCTATCAGGTAGCTAGGACACGTGGTCATGACCTCAGTTGTCCATGAAATTTAGGTCATTTACAATTGAAAATGACAATTAATATTTTTTATGTATAATCATTTATTTTATCAATGAATAAATGCTTAAAAATGTCGACCACATAATTATTATTCGAGCTATTTTCTAAAACTGTTGTATAAATAAAGCAACAGAAAAAGTTCAGTGTGAAAAAGCCTTAAATCGGAAACTAAAGAAACATATTCCGTAGCATATTCTCAAAACTCATTCAACTTGTCTAGACTTGGCCTATGACCTTAAAACGCACACGTCCGTTTGTTCTCAGCAGTCAGCCAGCACGTCCAAATTACATTTAGTACTACATTGTGCATATCTGTTAGCCCATTAGACCAGTAGCGGTGTAGCATCATTAAATATTATAACCAATAATATTTATAGATTATTTTAACTAAGAAGAAAAATAACTCATAAGTTCAGAAGATGTGTCGCTTTTTAATTTGTGTTATACGCCTTAAAAGTATTCCTATTTTAAGCATTTATGGTAATATTTCTAAATTTTTAGTTCGCAAATATTTTAAAAGATAATATTATAAAAGATAACTACTAGAATGTTCTTAGAAAGGCACTTAAATAATGCGTTGTCGCTTTTTTTATTTCATAATAATATTTTAATAGAATTATTCATAGTGGTCAACTTTAAGTAAGCACGTAATACATTATTGTTTAAGACAAATATTTTAGTTACAAGACAGTAATGTTTATTGTGTGTGTTTAACTGGCAACACTAATGTGCGATCACGTTCCAAGCTAGCAACACCATGGAAAGTCGTAATATACCATGGACGCGACGCGCATAATTTTTACGTTTTGCATATTATTTATAACAAATTATATTACAGAAGTATAAAATTTATAATTGTTTCTGGTTCATGTGAAGAATGAGCTAATCATGTGATAAATAACTGTTACAGAAATTATATTTAAAACCTGGTAAAGCAATTTTGATGCGTCGGCAAAACTATTTAAAAACTATTAATAAATCAAGGATCAAAAGTTGAATCGATTTAAAAGTAACGTCTGCAAAATTCGTAATATAATCAATTTCAATTTTGTACGAAAATATTTGTTTAATTACGTTTCATAAATATATTTTAAAATACTACCACGATGAAAAACTTAACGACGACGACGTAAAACTTGTGAGCACTTGGTTTTCTGGTTTAACCAATCTCTTAACGCAGACAAATATTACATTCAAGAACTTATAATGAAATATATTTAATCAAGGTCCCGTATTAGTTGCCCAATGTGTACTTTCCAGAATTTATCCAATACAGTTAAAGGGATTTAGGCTGTACAGTATACATCTATACTAATATTGTAGATGCAAAACTAACTCTATCTGTCTGTTATTCTTTCACGTCTGAACCATTGAACCGATTTTGATAAGAGTTGGTATGAGTTGGTAGAAACCCGACACGTTGGACTGACCAGATCCGCTACTCTCGACACCACAGTCCAAGATGCTCTACACTTGGAGGCAGATAGGAACAAATCTACAACAAACTTGTTGCAAAGAGGTGGTCACAACCCTCAGCATTGTGAAAACCGAGGCGAGGAGGAGTAACAAAATAAGCTTGCACCTCAAGAATTTTTGATACCTAACATTTGCCCTCCCCCAAAAAACGCACCGAAGTCTCAGGTGCAAACTACTTCTATCATATAGCGATAACGTAACTGGCCGAAGGTCTTCTGGTTGCAGCTTGTTTCTCACACTAATCTAACGCGGCTTGGTGGATATACAAGTGATAGAATTTTAACTTACACCTGCAGATTGTGCCTTGTAGTATTGACCAGGATATGTACAGTTACCGCTCGCGGCTTCGCATGCGTGGGATGGGTGGTAGGTGTACTCTGTGTCCTTTTATGTACCCCTGGCAATGTGTATGCAAAATCTCATGCTATGAGTAGTAAAGACGTAAAACGGTAACAAACAAAAAAAAAAGAAAACCTCGCATTGGTAACATTAGGACTAGAATTATAATGTTTAATAGTTTAATAATTGTTCCTCGATAACCCTTCAACAAAAATAAAGTATGCTGTAATGATGGACATAAACATAATGATGTTTAAAGAATAATATACTAGCTGCGACTCTGGCCATAAATATCAATGTCAAATTTCAATTTAGTGCTTCACTACTTCAATTATTTTGTTAAACAATTAAGTAATTAGAAAGTTTTTTTATATTAAAATTTATTATATAAATTTCATCAATAATAAATATTTTTACCTTTCATATTCAAAAGTCAAAGTCACAAACAAAATGCACAAAACGTACATGAATGTGTAATTTTAATTGCGAAACATAGTTTCAGAGATACTATCTAGTGACATTATTTACTTTGATATATTTACGTGTAAAACGCACCCAAGTCTTACTTAAGCATAAATATTAGTTATGTATCTAAAATGACTTGGCTTATTGGAGTAAGCTTAGCTCTACCTTATAGGTTAAAATAATGATTAATAAAATGATTGATATTTTTCTATTTGACTAAAAATATAGGTTATAGAAGAGATTTCAAGAAACCTACCTAAATGATTTTAAGTTTTTAAAATGCGATTAAATTATAGTTTTCATATATTATACTTTATACAATAATTATTAGAGAGTTCGTATTATACATTCAGATACACCATTCTATATATATATATATATATATATATATATTTTAAATTCAATTAAACTATGGAACGTTATAAAATAAAGATAGATATACCTTTATATATCTATCTTTATTTTATAATCTTCCGTTGGAATGCTACCTTTTTATAATCTATTTTCACAGACGCGCTAATAGAATTATTTAAACAAATCATTCAGAATTTCCGACCGTATTTTAATGGATGGATGGATTTTACGCTGATTAAAGATTTGACTTTTTTTTACAAGAATGCAAACCCATTGAACATCTACGCTAATATTTTATGTAAACGTATCCTAACATTCTTATTAATACGACAATATGGATTTCATAGTGCATTGAACTTATTATGTATCATTCAGATTATTGTTACGCCAAGTAACTAACATGTTTTGTTGTAACTAGATATTACATTAAAGAAAAAAAAGCAATACATAAACATTAAAGTATTTTATTTTTTATTTGACTAAACTAAAGACGAGGCTGTACGATGGGATTCCTTTCTTTTATAAGAGCAATTTGTAAAACAAAATAAGTTTTCTTAAATTATAATTAACTTAAGTATTATTGTGTTCTGATATGAAAACAAAGTTACCCAGTGTAACTAAAGGTACAAGAGACTTAATTTCTATAAACCCAAGGTTGGTGACGTAATGGTGATGTAAAGGATGATTAATATTTTTTTATTTAACAGTGCCAATTTCTATGAGCGGCGACCCATTTACAAGTAATCTTACCTATTTACAATAAAAATACAACAAAATTTTACAATAAAATGTGATTAATCTTTAAAAAAGACGCCTCTAAACTAAGATATTATCTAAAATGTAAATCAGATATACCATTGCTTGGCTCATCCAACTAGCTACCATTAAACGATACTTAACTATAAATAAAAATGTCTCATTCGTCTTAAAATCGCGAAATGTGAAAGCATTTTCATGAAATTAGATTAAGTCACGGATGTAGAACCTCGTTTATATAACACTATATTATATATAATAAAAAAAAAATTAACGGTAAACGAAATTTACAGTACGTCTTTTAGTTTTGAAGTAATAAATTGTGATGACGTCACGATCGCTATCTTGACACGCAAATAGTTAAAATGGATCCGTATTGGTCACACCATGCATACTAAAACTACGGGAAATACATCTTACCTAATCGTTTTATTCGTGATTTGAATTGATATTGTCAGATAAATCTAGATTACTTAAGGATTCTTAAATAAACCCTCTTATGCAATGATGTATACATGCGCCTACTGAATTCATTACACTTTTGTTCGATTACGTAATTTAATATTTCAATAAAAACATTTTAAACTTCAAATTATTGTTGTAATACATTAAGATTTATTCATTATCAAGCATTATTATATTTAACTTGGTATGTTAATGTATAATTTGGGACAATAAAAATATATTAAAGCATATTTAAGAAAACATGGAATGGAGATAGCGCGCGCAGGGTTTGTTGAATAACAGGTAATTTAAGCCTTTAACTTAAAAAACTATTATTAAAGCAAAAAATACACTCGTTGCTCAACCTAAATGTAAAATGTTGAAATCTGACTCAAAGTGCCTCATTGTGAAATTAGAAGTTGAGATGACAAATTACGCTGTGAAGGGAAGAGAAGTTTACGATTTTAGAACTTATTAATAAAAAATAAAAAAAATGCATACGAAACCAATAAGTTGAATCAACACGGTCAAGCGAGTTGAATGATGAAGCCAACGGTTAATTCAATTTGCTCTCGGCTGCGACTGAAACGCGATGCTCGTCGCACCCCTTATGTATATATTTATATTATATATTTGGTCGTTTTTTCGATATCATTCCTACGGTGTCGTCATAATTGCTATGAATATATTATTAACCATAAGTAGATCCGATTGTTTTTAATGTAAATAAGAAAAATAATAAAAAAATATGTGATGTCATAGATAAGTCATTTTAATCATTTAATCATAATAAGTCATATCAAAAAGATATTTTATGATTGTAATTGAAGAAATATTTTTAAAAGTAAATTTGCAGTCTTTATAGTATTAATCATTAGCTATGAAATAAATAAATCTCATGCGATTAAGCGTTATTTTGGGGTATTATTTTCAAACTATCGGATTCCTTAAAATGTTGCAATTAATTCTAACGAAATTGAGAAAAACTTTTGGTTCTTACATACAACATTATATTCATATTAAAAATGTTTAAAGCACTACTCCAAGCAAAAAAACGAGTAATATTTTTTTTTAATTTAATATTTAATATGATTCCAAATCAGGATCATATAATTGTTAATATTATTTAAATAAGAAATAAATAAATAAAGAAAACGTAGTGGCATTATTTACATAATAAATTAAATTCACAGTTACCAAGTATAAATGTCATAACTTCAATGTCATGTATGGTGGTAAAACAGCAAGACAGTAATATAAGATTATGTACTTACCAGCAGACGTTGCGACAAGCGTCTTATTTTCAAGTTAAGTAGTTTGCGGTTTTAGTTTAAATGAAATATAACATTTGTTACCATGTCAAATTTAAGCTTGCGGTAAATATATCTTAGTGCCGTGCGAAAATTTTATTGCCTTAAATGTGACAAAGTCCACTGTGTTTTTATGTTAACTGTTTAATATTTTTAACGTAAATTCAGTGTGATTAGAGATCGAATATTTTAATAATGATTACGATTTATTATACCACAAATTATTTATACTTCATTTTATTAATTGATATACACGTAAATATTAAAATTTCATTTTGTTTTGGATTAAATTTGTATATTTCTCCAAAATTCTTGTAATTTTAAACAAATTAAGTTGTAAATGTATTTAAACCTGTTATGTAAATACGATACGTTAATATAATTCAGTAAAGTACTTGTCTACACAGGTGGAACAATTGTGTAGTACTAATGAAAATTAAACGAAGCAAATGTAGTTGTGCGTCCATTATACACTAGCTGCCCGTCTCGAATTCGTAGGTGTCAAATTCATACTCATATTTTACTTGGTGGTAGAGCATTGTGCAAGTTCGTCTGGGTAGGTACGACCCACTCATCAAAAAAGCTGTACTTGGTATGGTTGTTCCGGTTTGAAGGGTGAGTGAGCCAGTGTAATTACAGGCACAAGGGACATAACATCTTAGTTCCCAAGGTTGGTGGCGCATTGACGATGTAAGCGATGGTTAACATCTCTTACAATGCCAATGTCTATGGGTGTTGGTGACCACTTACCATCAGGTGGCCCATAGGCTCGTCCACTTATCTATGCTATAAAAAAATATATATATTATCAGTACGTTAATGATAGACTTTTTAATACGGACAGTAGAAAGTTTCTAACTACCTATTACTTAGTTGCTTACTTTTTTTCAGATTCTAAAAGCATTAAGTAAGAAATTCAGCGACGATCTTGCGACTTCAAAAATCTTTAATTTAAAAGCTAATATAAAATTCTAAGATTATACAGCAAATCATATTGAACTATGCTTAGGATTTAAAGGTAACAGTCGCTTGATTTTTCACAGCTGGACAATGACAAACAAACAACAACAATTCTTTAACAAATTTCAATCTTGTTCCAATGCGGGTTGGTGTGTTTTTGCAACTTTGCACATTGGGACATTTGAAAATTTACTTCCGATTTTTTGTTTTGATAGTTGCCCCGGGTTTGAGCCCACAATCTTCGGTTAAGATTCACTAGTTTACTAGTTCTAACCACTGAGTTTTAGTTCACATCAAAACTATAACGGTATGCGTAGAGATAACACGACATGGTTCTAATTTATTTTCATATTAGTCTCAACTATGACTACTTAAGTTAATCAACTGTGGTTATTTCAATTTTTCTAAGCTGTGGGAAACAGATTCCATTGTCAGCCTCGATTCGCACAGAATTCGACGAAACATAAAATCATAATCGAAAATATATTTTCTTTTTCAATTCATACCTTCATGGACCTACTTCATTGCGTACATACATAATATTATACACTAGCTATTATTATATACCAGCTATCCGTCCCGGTTTCGCAGGGATTGAACTTAGACCCTCAGGTCTACATAAAACGTTTCTATTAAAGGACAAAGATATAGCGAAAATTCGTGTTTTTTATTTTTTTATTTAGTAAAGTGTCATCACAATCGGATCAATCGATTAGGACCGCATAGAAGACAAAAATACTAACAATACTAACATTCAATTTTATTTATACAGATTTTATATGTAGTTATTAGCATTCGTTATGTTTATGTAATACACAGTTGCGGCTAAGTTTTCTAAATAACTCTACTAAAAAATCTTAGTTATATATTTTAAAAAGCTAGAACAGGTTACGCATCAAGAAACTGAATAAATTAATATTAATATTGATCAATGTTCGCAACTTTCAACTTAAAAACTCAGGAAGAAGCTTCCAAGTCAGCGTTGTACTTGGGCAGTTAAGCATCACGCTCCAGCGCCGACCATCCTACCATATCGCACTGGCTAATGCCTTACAATCATACATATCATAATCGACCGTCAAAAATCACCTTTATTCCAACGACGTAAGGCATAAGTGAGCTGACAATCATAAACTCATAATAAAACTCCTCAATGCCCCCGCAATAATTGCGCTTTAAGTGAATGAACTTAAGGCAATAAGTACACATTTTGTAATACCTTAAATGAAATTAAACTGCGAGTCTTAACGGTTATTAGACGGTTATTTTATATATGATATTTACATATATTGCGATAACGATACTTATTTGTGTCAAAATAAACCGATGAGACGGACAATTGACACCATCGAGAAATCTCAGGTACATGACCAAAAAAATTAGGCGTTTTCCGAGGCAAACGTAACAATACCAGATTCTTAATTCCGGACCAAAAGTGAGTAATTTCTTGAAAGGAAACCCAATAACTTTGACTAGACCTACTCATCTATCGGACTGAGGATATTGAGATGAGCCAGCCACTAGACCACTAGCCTATTATTTATATATATTGGACCAAATAAATTGTTATTAAAATAGAAAATATATTAATGAAATCCTCATAAAAACTAAGGGACGATATTAAATTAATAGATACGACCCTGTTACTCAATGGACAAATATATTACCTAATTTTCGTACACGATATAGCAATTAGAATGATTTAACAACGTTTGCTTAGGAGGAAAGTCATATTGTGTCAACAAATTTGTTTGTTCTTCTTAGAATTATGTTTATCCATCTACGGTGCTGGCATGGCTAACGATTGTTTAACTTAAATTCAAAGACCAGTGTGTTTATGTACATTCTTTACATCATTCACTGAATAAGAACGTAAATTATTTACTTAGTAAGCCTCAGAAAAATTAATCATCAAATCCGTAATGGCTGTGATCTTGTCAACGTAAATACGTAGAATTAAACGAGTATTTCGCTTCAACCTTGTCAATCTTAAGATAATATTGACTTTACGGTTAATATTTTCTTAAGGTTGGTATTAAAATTATCACAGTGGGCCTATCTTTACATTGTGATTCAATTTTTATTTTTCTTTTACAGATGAACAAAAAGCATCGACCGCTATGATTTTCTAAGGTTAGTAATTTGTTTCTTTAAATATTAACATTTATTGTTATTCGTTTATTCCAGCATCTCTTTTACTCGGAATAAACATTTGGTAGCGCAAAGTCTGTCAATTTCTCAATTTATTAATATAAGTGTCACATAACTTACAACCAAAATTTAAAAAAGAATATATCATTAAACAATCATTCTTGAAATTTTCAGATGAATATATATGAATTGCCAACATTTTTCTTTCTACTCATATTTTAATATTTTTTTATTGATAACACCAGCTATATCTTTTTTGAAAATCGAACGATTGCGTGTTATTTTATAATAAATGTAAATAACCGTTATTCTTAGTTACAGGAATGAATCATGGTGTTATAAATTATCCCAAACCCGTTTAGTTTGACTGGTTATATATAAAGCTTTAACAGATCGCGTATGACTGAAAGTTCTGACATAGAATCGGACCGGTTCCGGTAACGTCTAACTGCTTAGAACAAATGATGGACGAAGTTTATCACAAACTTGAATGATCGACTGTTTTAAGTGATCTCTGATCGTACAACCAAGGAGTTTGTAGTATTTAATAAATGAATATTTAAATTGATTTTGAGTTGAAATAAAGTTTACTTATAAAATAAAATAAATGTATGCATTAAAATTTATATTATTCTTATATTATATTTGTTATGAATAATAATATTTTAATAAAATATTCGACAGCGAAATCCTACTTCTTAGTATTGTTGTGTTTTTAAATGGTGAGTGAACCAAATTACAGGCATAAGATACATCATTTGGTTTCCAAGGTTGGTGGTGCATTGTTGCTGTAAATAATGGTTAACATTTCTTAAAGTTAATGTCTATGTGCGATGTTGACCACTCACTATCAGGTGCCCCATTTGTCAGTCCACCTTACTATACTTATTGTAAGTAAATAAATAAACAAAAAGTCACATTAGGAAAATATATTAATTCAAGCAATATGTACTTTACACTTGCACTCTTACTCTTGCGCTATTACTCTTTACTCGCCATTTAAAAACTATCTCAAAACTTATACTTATTAAAAACAGTAGACAGATAAAACAAAAAATGTTAATGAATGCACTAACAGAAAAACACACAAAATCGTTGTTCTTAAAAATCCGATATTACCGATAGAGACAAACACATTATTTTAAAATATGTATATTTTGTTTGTTAATTAAGTACTCAAGAACATATGAACGCATTTGAATGAAACTCGTTATAATAATGCGTTTCGTCAATACCTTCGGTCGAATACCTTCGGTCAATAAAATATAACATTAGAAAAAAAAAAACAAGTCATTTCAATTCATATCTAAAGTTCGAGACTACTGCTTGAACAAGAAAAAACTTCACAGAAATTAACGATTGAATCAAATAATCAAATTATTATATTGTTAATATTTATGAACAGAAACATGATTACAATCTGTCGGTATGATTGGTGGAACAAGTGTAGTAATTGATACGAGATTGTTAACGAATGACAGATTGATTCCCTGTTCAAGATCTTGTTATCGAACGTATAATTTATATTACAAATAATGATATGTATACATTCATGTACATATTTTTCATTATAAAATTATATCTGTTTCTTTTAATACATAGGTACATAGAACGTAGACCAAAAGAATTAACTTTTATGACATGTTTTTTTATCAATAATGACTTTGCCCTAGAATTTTTTTTTTCATGTTCGAAGTCTTCCCCCTCCTCAATATTGCATAAAATATCATTCATTGTTGATAAAAAACATGTCTTAAAAATCTGGAGCCATTCATGGCAAAAGCCGCGATTGTAAATATTTACCGAATTAATGAATATATGTGTTAATTTTCATATTAAATATCTCAGTTTTATTTAAACAGAGATAAAATATATTTTATACTATAATAAATGGTATATTATGGTCATTTCTTACAATACGTGTGATCTAATTTGACCGGTCAGAAATTAGTCGAGTCGCTGCGCAGATAGACATAACGCGAGGGAGTTAGGCAAAGGACCAACATGCTTTCTTGCTTTCCGAGATACTTCAGTGCTGTGCTATGTAAACACTTAAAAACTCCAGAAGTCTACTGACAATTTGTTGATTGATAAATCTTATAACTCTTTATAAGTCCGACCAGCGTTTGAATCCTTAGGATCTGTTGCCACTGGTGATACAAATGACCTAGACATACAAAAACTGAAACAAATAAAACACACTCATACATAGCCACACACACTCATACACATAACTCATGTCAAATATATATTATTTGATAGGTTGTCTATGTTTTTATCCATAATAACCTTAATAACTGTTGACTAGGTAATCCATCATTCAACTGGTCAGCTACTATTCTAGCTACTGGTTACGATAAAAGGTCTATTTATAAACCGGTGATCACACGCGGCTCCCCGTTTCTGTATTACTTTCTATAGGGTGCCCATTATGCACACTTGCTTGAGGAAGTTTTGATCGGTTTTCCGACGGCTGTAATTGTTAGTTTAATATAGACTTATCTCATAATTGATAATTTGGTAACAATTATCTAACATGCGTTTTGATTTTTTCTTTCTCATATTTTATTACTATTGAATGAAATCACAGATTATTAGCTCCAGAAACAAAATTATAGTTCTTATATTGCTATAATGATACAGACATAATAGTATAGTGCATCCCTATCAGTAGAAAACATTACGTTACGTTGATATTATCGCGGTGTGTCCAACCGCAAATAGTGAGCCATTAGCCACGCATAATGCTAGGCACGCGATCGATGTCATACGTGGACGCTACAATATAACGAACTAAGCACTAAACGCGATGACTTTAAAACTATTCACGTTATAAAACAGCGCTGCAACGTCGCTAGAAATCAAAAGAGAACACTGCGTTGGCGAGCGATCGCAATCAGAGACGCGTGCTCCGAGATGAAGCATGCGGTTTTTTCATATACCTAATCCATCTGTTGGATAGGCAATAATTGACCAGATACAACTACGTCGTCTAAAGGAAATGGCCCGAGACTATAGTTGAAACGCGGTATCATTACAGACCTCGTTCATAATAAGATAGATTCCATACAAATATAGTGGAATTTATATTATCAACATTCCTTTAGTCTTTATCGTTTAATTCTCATACTCGAACATGATTTGCAAATATACACTTGTAAAGATTTCGGGTCTTCAAATCGATGTTTAGCCGACACGAAATTCTCGATGAAGGTCGCAGGGTCATTTCTTAAGCGCTGAAGTACACACGTATTGTAACAATTGTTCCTCGCATAATGAATCCGCGGTAATGGATCTTTGATTATCATTTAATAGACAAGAATGATAAATCAAACTCTGGTTAATCGAGGCGTACACTATTATATAGCTATTTATATACGAAAATCGTTTTTGCTATCTTTTTGATTAACATTCATATTAGATTCTTGTTCGAACGTGTTCATTGATTAATGACACTTTCTTGTAAGACTGCAAGACCCTTCTAATAAACCATACGAAGCTTTGATGTGTCGCCGACCAAGTGAGAGGTAAACAACATTACACATACAGATATAGTACATAACATTACATATAAATGCATGAGAAAACGATAAAATTATTTCAATTATTTTTCAACTACATAATACAAGACTTAGCAAGCTAAGATGAATTTAATGCTGCTTCTATTAAATAGAAATTTAAGAAAATAAATCTGAAGCACTCAGTCCGTGACTCAATGTAACTAATGTCAGTCGATTTAATTTCATATGACGCTTGTGTTGCTGTGTTTTATCATTACAATTGTCGTCAATGCCATGACATTACGGAATTGCCATAGATTGCAAATAAAATTACCGTTTGCACGCATGGCATGTGTTACATCTAATGTGGCTATTTAAAACTGTCGCTTTGCTTTCTCTAACAAAACTCGATCGATACGTAAACATGAGACATGACTACAAAGTTTTAAAATTTTCTAACTTTCACGCAAGATCATTTAGACTTTTATAGTTGAAACTGTTTATATTAAACTGTGCCAAATTTATACATGAACAGCTGATATTGTTTGTACTGCTTTAATATTTGATTGTCAATATGTTATTAATTAGTTCGACGCTCGATTAATTGGTTAATATAATTTTGGAAACGGTGTGCAAGTCACTTTACAATATATTTAATTTAGCTATGTAACTTAATTGTTGGATAAAAATAACCATTGATTTTTGGCCGATTTTTCTAAGTGGAATCTCCTAGTTAGCTAGCTGACTAGAAAAAGGTGGTAATTTTATATTTAATTCAATATCGCTTGCAAGACCCTTCTTGAATAAAGTATGATTTGATTTTGATTAAATATAATGATTATTAAAATCCGATAGACCGTCTTATTTTAGGTATAAAACAGTATTTGTATTGACCTACAATTGTTATTGTTATTGAGACGATAATATATGTTTCTGACACCAAAAAAGTTCGCAACATTGTATCAGCAAATAAATGTCGGCTTTTGTAATTTTTCAAGATGTCAGAAGTTTATTATTGACCATTATCGTTACCAACTTTGGCATGACATTGACGGTCATTGTTAATGACCGTGTTAATATTTTTATCTAAATCTGACCTTTCGTTTTAAGTCAATTGGTAATGTTTAAGGTCAAATTGCTTTCTTCAATAACATTAGATAAGGTTGCATTCAAAAGAGCTTGAAATGTAATTTATTTTTTGGCATCACCGATGAGATGAAGATTTAGGCATTTTATCCTTTTTTTTGAATATAAGAAAATTTTAACTGCCGGTAAAAGTCATGCCGATGAAGCTTATAAGCTTCATAAAGGCTCGCACTAATGTATATCATTGATATCTCTATCGAAACCACTAATGAATTGTATCCATCAGGGCTCATCTCAAAGAGGATTGATCTGTCTTTTGGATGCCATTAAGCGTCTTAATTGTCTTCATAACGCAAAGCTCCAATTTACATTTTAGTATATGCTTAGAACGATGCTGAGTATTTAGGTATAGGTACTGAGTTATTCAAACATTATGGGTGTAATGTCACTAACTATCTATGACGTCCGATGAATTTGTCTGTTTGGCAAAATGTTTTATCGATTTTGATATGTATCGTCACCGGTTTTTTAACGTTTAGTTCTGTATGTTTGTTTTATATACAAGTGCCTTAGAAGTCTACTGTATAATAAAATGACTTAATGATTGGTAATTAAAAAAATACTAACAAATGATAATGTTGAGATGCTATGAGAAAATTTTAATAAGAAATATTTCAAAGCCTTATAAACGGTCACGCTTCATTAGACATCATTAATGACAGCCATAAATATGGTTCCGTATATTGTACGAGGAATTCTCTCAATGTTTTGTCACATTCTTGTTTGTATTTATAAGCACAGTTTCACGTCATGTAAATATTTAAAATAATTAACGGACGCTTCGAGGCTTTCGACGCTTTGAATATATTTTGAATTTGGAATATTTTCGCTATCAGCTTAGATAAAAAACAGCGCACAATTATTATCAATTAAATTAATTTTATATTGTTTGTGTTGAATATACTTAGATATAAACATACATATTTACATAAATCTTAAGGTCGGATACTGTATAACCATGATTATTGTTATAGAGATTTTTCAGCCATTAATTCGTTGGACCTAGCTTATAGTTAGTTTTTTAGGCAATACGATGCAATTATATAGCATATTTATTCTTTGTAACCAATACGATTATTCGAGGATTTTCTATTTATCCGTATTAATAAATATTATGTATGTGTATATTCTCACATATTCTCAAATCAGTATAAAACCGACTTAATAATGTTATCGACTATAGTAAACCTCTGCATCTTCTAAGATAGCGGTATAACATATATGGATGCAGAGATTACAAATCACATTGATTGGTAAATATTATCATAAAAGCATAGAGTCAGCATCAAAATATATTAATTGACGAAGTAGCAATTTAATATACGTATATGTAAATAGCCAACGAGTATCTTTTTATATTCAGTGAACCGATATTTTTTATGTAAAAATTAAATTTAAGACATACAATTTCATTTACATTTATGGTCGAATTTCCACTGGGCGAATTCTTGTAGAATTTATTAGTCAATAATATTACAATATTGAATCTTTCAAATCAGAATTTAAATAAATAAAGACCTATTTTAAATAATCAAAAAAAAACAAGCACTGATCTCAGTTATTTAGTAAAAAATTTGGTTTTTATAGAATAGGGAGGCGGACTAGCATATGGGCTAGCTGATTGTAAGTCACCAACGCCCATAGACATTGATATTGTAAGAGATGTTAACCATCGCTTACATCGCCAATGCGCCACCAACCTTGGAAACTAAGATGTTATGTCCCTTGTGCCTGTTATTACACTGGCTCACTCACCCTTCAAACCGGAACACAACAATACCAAGTACTGCTGTTTTGCGGTAGAATATCAGCAGATATTCAAACCGGAACACAACAATACCAAGTACTGCTGTTTTGCGGTAGAATATCTGCTGAGTGGGTGGTACCTATCCAAACGAGCCCTACCACCAAGTAAAACTTATTAAATAAAATTTATTAAAAATATACATTAGCTTCGAAAAAATTATTATTCAGAACAATGTGAAAAGGTCATAGTTATAAATTAATACATTATCACTAAAATTTCAAAACCATGATATTCATATAAATCATTTCTTTTTTATAAGCAATCTACTAAAGCATTTCATTGTAATACATTTATGTTATAATATAAATCTACATATTATAAAGAAAGTACATTCATAAGCATGTTTACTTTCGATTCGTCAATCTGTATACAAACTTTTGTTGAATCAGAACAATTATTTAACAAAAGGCTTACATTACAATGGGTATTGTGTACATATTTCCGAAGCTGACTGTACTAAACATCTTGTTAGCTTATAAGAGTGAACTTGCATTAATTTATCAGTCTGCGATAATGGACTAGATACCTTAACGATCTTGTGTACGTATGCATTAGCCTACAATATAAAATTCTGTACATGCATAGTAGAAGCTAAGCTCTAAGGGTTAAGCTAGAACTCTATGTTATGTTATATTGAATACAAGAACATTTTAAATAAAAAAGGTTTTGTATACAAAATTTCGCGTTTATGTCGTCGACCGGTGAAGTTCACTTGTCTGGAAACAGGTCATGTTTACCATATAAATGCAACGTCATCAAAACTGAACCGTAAAATTTCAACCTATGGGTGTTTGTACATCTGTTCAAGATTAACAGACTTCACACTGTTTGATCCATCGAAGTGAAATTTTACACAAATGTATCATTTGATGGTTTTTATACATAAACTTTTGTTCAAAAGTATTGCGAGATATGCAATTATATGAACACTTATTTAAAAACTATATAAAAATAATTAATTCATTTTATATTTGGTCGACAGAGCTTCGCTCAGTTCTTATAATTATTTATAATATTTCTTTGTGAAAATTGCATTTTTTCAGGATAGACACTTCTAACCTATAACACCTTATTTAAATACAAAATTTGAGCTAAGTCGTTAGAGCCTTTTCGAAATAAATATACACACTAGAATTGCTCTAAGCATTCAAAAATTAATGTCAAAATTACAAGAAAGCAAAAATCAGTGGGAATTTTAAAAATAAAATCAAACTCACTTCTTAACATTCATAATTTTAAGTCGTTAAATAAGTAGCTTTTAATATTAACGAAATATACGCAACTAAACCAGATTTATCTGGTTTAATGCAGTTCTATATTCAAAATATCCTTATTAACTTCACGCACAAAGCAATCTATTATTCATTCAAAATGTCTTCAATATTTTGTAACAAACTTGTTACTATTCTTAATATGCATCCACGCGTCGGCGGAATCCCGCAATTAAAACATCTAATGACTCTATCTAAATCTAACCTATCAGATTGCAGGGTTGCCAGATGCTGCCCAATACTTGGGAGTCCAATAATTTATATTGAAACGTAGTCATAACATTATAAATAGATATCACAAGTCCTACATGTTTGCTATTTATATCATATTATTAAAAATATACTTTATTTAAGTGGGTATAAGAGATACCTAAGCACTTTTAAGCTTCGTTTTAGAAGTGTAACTAGTCAATTATATACGAACCAATGACCGGATATACATTATATACATTCATGAATCACAAGAAATACGGAACACACTAATTGGAGTTCTCATTTCTAATACTTATAATATCCTGTTTATATTATTGAATAATGTAAATAAGCTTAATTTTCTTTTAAGTATTATATTAAAGTATCTGAGTCAAGTTTTCTTTTTCGTAATGCTTCGAGGCATCCTTAACGCTGTAGGAGAGGCGTATGTGGTAGACCTGTGCGAACTAGACTTTGCAATAAACACAAACAATAAACAGCAATACCCTCACTGTGGTCCGTGACGCCTCTAGCTTGTTCAAGCCTTATTGTATAAAGTAACAAGATTAATACATAATTTATCAAGTTCCTGAGAGGATTAAAAATTTGACAGATCTCAAATTTCTTCTGATACATTATGACACTTCATGACACTCAGGATTTTTTGTATAATGGTGTGCTCCTTGTAGATTTCGGCCATTCTCAAGCGAGACTAGCCAACTTCTAAGGGCACACGTGTGTACGCAAACACAAGTGCACTCTCTATTCTTGTGCTTTATGCAAACCCGTCTAGATATGTACCAGCCACTCATCAGATATTCTACTGTTAAGCAACTGTTAGTATTGGTGCGTTCCGTTTTGAAGGATGGTTGAGCCAGTATAACTACAGGCACAAGAAACATAACATTTGGCACATTGCAAAAAAAAAAACATTTTCTCATAATCTGTTATATATTTTAGTATAACCATTGTACATTATTTTCGTGTACTGTATAGCGCTTTGTCATTTTTACACCCAATATTGAATGATTAATAATAATAGGTGACTTTTCACAGCGAATATATAATTTCTCACGCCGGAAAATGTTTAGTTCTTAAGGAAACCGTTAAGATAAAAGTTCTACGTAATTGAAGGCTTGAGGTATACTTATGTCACAGGAACACGATAACTAAGTTGCCGATAAATATCGGTCTATTATGATGTGAAACGTTGTTATCAGGATATTGATGTTTATGTAAATATGAATAAAGACTGATATAGTATATATATGTAGACTTTATATTCCGTTGAGTCTCTTTCGCGGGTTCTTCTCATATCTGAAGTGGTCTTATCGAATTATGCTATTGTTTTGGTAATCATAAATATCCCACTACTTAGTACAGGTCTCCTCTTGAGAATAATGTTATAAAGTTAGTATTTTTTTCCTGGGAACATTCCATTCTTTCAATAATAGCCAATCGTTCCGGCTTCGCATGGGTAGATAAGAAGAACAAAGTATTTTGGATAAATGAGATTTGCGTAAAATCCGTTCTTATTTCAACTCAATCGAGCGGATAGTTTAGGAGATCTCGTGATGAGAGGTATTTCGCTTATATTTATGTTATATATAGATAAATATTTTAAGCTTCAATAAAAGATATATAAGTAAACATTGCAGCCCTAGGTCTACTTAGATGTATGAGAGTTTGCATCCATCTGTATGTTCTTAGATCATTAATTACTCTAACAAGACATGCTGCGAGGGCGTCTGCGCATCATCGAGGATAGTAACAACTAAAACGAATGGTGTTTTTGCTAAATAAGCAGTAAAATAACAACCTGTAAACACATTTATGCTGGGCGAAGACCTTCTGTCTTTAGGAGGAGAAGGTTTTTAGAGCATATTCCAACATGCTACTTTAGTATGGATTAATGAATTCATTGCCGATCATAACATGAATATGCAGTGGTGGTTGCCGGGGCTTAAGTCCCCTATTTCCTGTTAATTATGACGTGTGTGTGACTACTGTGTCATCTCGGCTCTGTTTCAGTTTATTTGTAATGGTGAAATATAAACGCACATATAAATTGTGACATCCTCACCAATTTTCGCCGAGGCGGTCATTTCCAAGGAAAACTAACCAACTGTGGAGATATTATAGTGTCAGGAGTTATTATCTCATTATCCAATGGAATGGCAAATCCGAGACGACCAGAAAGAGTTCAAGCGCAGGACCAACGGCTTTACATGATGTCCGAGGGACGAGCAGTAAGGACTGACTTGTAAGCTTTGGTCTGCTACTGAGAATTAGTTGACGAATCTTTTACTAGCCTCACCTATTTGAACCTGTCACCTAAATTTCATCCTACTAGACAACGAGGCACTAATGAACTAAATTGATAACATTTAATTTGTACAACAATTATTTAAAGTATTTTTAATATTTCTAAAAAATATTTTCTTAAAGACATATATTTATTATATTTATCCCAATAATATACATACAAAATTGCATAATCAGTTTAAATTAGGGATATAATTATTTCCAAATTTTAAAAAAAGACATACACAATATTTAAAAAAATATCCATAAGATTCCTATATCTAATTTGTACCATCCCAAAATGAAAATTGACACGTTTTGTGTTGTCAACACGCGTTGGTGACAATGAACTAACAGTGCAAAGAAAGCATAATATAAACTGCTACTGAATTTAAAACGAAATTGTACAAACTTTATTTATAGTACAAACATAATAATGTCTAATAGGTCCCCCTGACTTTATTACTAGTCATGTTATATTATTCCGAATTGAGGTCAAGAAATTCGAATCAACATCACTCTCAATAATGTTATTTTGATAAACCTCGTGTATAAAAACGAGCATAGTTTTCAATATCATCCTTATCTACATATATATAAGGACTAAAAGTTGTACAAGCACAAATTATTAAAATACAATAATCGGCAGGCGCACCTTATTTGAATTGATTGATATTTTATTTAAGTGACGACTCGACATCGTTTTTTTTTTTACAGATGGTTTCTCTAAAGGCGCTACGATATTTTCTTAAGACGTATTACGGCTTGTATGATATCTGAACATATTTGCTTTATGTGTATTAACGACGTGTGATTCTTAGTTTCTGAAGAGATCTTTTATATTTCGTTACACTAGCGATTTACACATTGCTTACAATATTCTGACATATATATACATATATTGTATAGATGGGCGAGCATATGGGCCACCTAATAGTAATTGGTCGTCAACGCCCATAAGCAATGGCTTTGTAAGAAATGTTAACCATCGCTTACATCGCCAATGCGCCACCAACCTTGGGAGCTAAGGTGATATGTCCCTTGTGCTTTTAATAACACTGGCTCAATTACCCTTCAAACCGGAACACAACAATACAAAGTATTGCTGTTTTGCGGTAGAATATCTAATGAGTGGGTGGTACCTACCCAGACGAGCTTGCACAAAGCTCTACCACCGAGTAAAGCAATTTAAGACTAAAAAATATGAATATGGGTAAAACTAATTTAACAATATCTGAACGTACTCCTACTGAACTAAGCTTCATCTCGTATTTAAAATTTGATTACACAGGAATATTAACTCTTTTGTGGAATAATATAGGGTTTTCCAATAGGGACGCTTGAACTTTGACAGCTGATTGCGGCCATGTTGTTTGAGTGACAGCTGTCAAATGCAGTGTGTTATATTCATTCCGTCCTCCTAAACCACCATGGCAGGTTACAGTGTCGAGCAGCACGTGCAAATCATAAAATTGTTTTATGAAAATGGGTCTTCAGTTCGAGCAACGTTCCGCGCACTTCGACCGTTTTACGGTCGCGATGATCGTCCTGCCGAGTCGACTATCCGTCGATTGGTGGACAAATTCGAGTCAACCGGGTCAGTTAACAATCAGCCGGTTCCCGTGCGTCAACGTAACGCGAGATCTGCCGAGAATATCGCCGCTGTGCGCGACAGTGTCCTCGAAAACCCGCGGCAGTCAATTCCGCGTCGCGCACAGAAACTCGGCCTTTCGCAGACGACAACTTGGCGAATTTTGCGTTGTGACTTGAGCCTGCACCCGTACAAGATCCAGCTGACCCAAGAGCTCAAGGTTAATGACCATAGACAGCGCCGTATGTTCGCTGACTGGGCATTAGAGCAGTTGGAAGTTGACGCCAATTTTGGCAAAAAAATCATCTTCAGCGACGAGGCGCATTTTTGGATGAATGGCTATGTCAACAAGCAAAATTGCCGTATTTGGGACGAGACCAATCCACACGAGGTTCACCAAGTGGCAATGCACCCGCAGAAAGTGACTGTTTGGTGCGGATTTTGGGCCGGAGGCGTGATTGGTCCGTATTTTTTCGAAAACGATAATGGTGTGGCCGTCACCGTCAATGGTGAGCGATACCGGTCGATGATAACTAACTTCTTTTGGCCTGAAATCGAGAATATGGATCTGGACAACATGTGGTTTCAACAGGACGGCGCTACGTGCCACACAGCACACGCTACGATGGAAGTTCTGTACGATCAAGCGCCCTTAATGGAAAACCCTATATATATACGCTTTTACAACAAGATCCCAGAAAACGTTCAAAAATACTCAAATGTCAAAATTAATAGAATCGTTACGGAACGTGCTAAAGGACATTGTCAATGAATCGGTCGCCTCCAGGCCATCTCAAATAATAAATATAATTCTAATATTAACCCTTACTTGCCACCTTGAGGTACAAAGCTACCCCAGGCCTATTGAGGTAAATAGTGGCTTTAGCATTTTTTTAGTGTACTAAAATTTTATTTTTCTTTTGAAAAAAGCTTTCAATATGTTCTAGAACAATTTTCAATTTTTTGGGGTACAAATCTACTTCATGATGGCAAGTACGTAATTATACAGAGGTGTGGCAAGTAAGGGTTAATGAAAAAAAAAAAAACAACGGGTTGCACTCCGAGAGTGCCGGCAGAAGTGAAACTTGAATGTTAACTTTAATTATCAGTATAAAAGTACTATCATTTATATAATAAAATACAATATTCATTTATTGCGCTATCGTACACAAACATGTCAATTTATATTACATTAAAAATTTAACACTTCAAAATCCGTCTTACGAATTTTCAATCAGGGTCACGTGACCTGACGCGAGTTTATCATTTTTTACCCATCATAAAAAAGTGCACTACGCCACTAAAAAAGTTTTCACTTCAAAAAGCCCATGTTATTACTTGGGGTTCAAGCTTACTTCATACCAAATATCATCAAATCCGTCTATTTTAGCCGTGAAAGTGTAATAGAGTTACTTTCGCATTAAGAATATTAGTTATTATGAGGTATGTACATACATATATTAGCACAAAATGAAATCCCTAACATTGTAAAGTAATAAAGTAAGAATAAAACAAACAAGTTCGATCAAAGCCTCAGTTTATAATCGTACGTGTATGAATGGCAAAATGGCATCGTCTTTGTAGGCTTAATGTTATAGACGCAAGTAGCAATGAAGAATTGATCATACATTTTACAATAACTGCTTTATTGCATCGAATAACTTTTCATTATGTTCCGTATATTTAATATAATCGCTGTTTGTGTTTCTTATGTTGGTAGACTTGAAGCTCACCGAAACATTTACTTATTTACCAGTTACTTCTAACAAGTATTCATTAAAAAAAACGGGTTCGACCTTTAATGACAAACAAAGAACTGCAGTTGAAAACGTAATTATTAAAAAAATACTAAGATTAAAAGTTATGTAATTATAACGTAATCGATGTGTTAATACGTTATAGAATATTCAATAATAAATCTATATTAATCGTAACATATTTATAATGATGACTCTGACAATATCAAGAAGATAGTTTCGATAACGTCGGCATCGGCGCAGGCGCAACGGTCGGTGTCACGTCGCATCAGTGCGTGCGCAATCTACGAGATTACACTACATTCGCGAGGCGATGCAATACGTACGCTCACGCGCATCCATCCGTTACATGAAAATCACTAATATCGACATGTAACTAAAGTCAAATGCAAGACGAATTTATCATTAAAACGATCGAAGCGTTCGATCCGGTTAGATGATGCTTCTCATCTTCTATAAACGTGATGTAATTGAAACTTGGTGATGCGCTGTACATCATTTTAATATATATTATTTATATATCAATTATATCAACATACGATTATCTTTTGTATTAAGAATATTAATTATTTAACGTTATAACAACTTTACGAAAAGAAGGATGAAAATGTAAAGTATATAAGAGCTCGATTATGTGTGTTGGAAATAACTAGATTGGATATGGACGGTTAACTTCAATTAAGTCATGAAAAATACTCATTACTAATATACCTGACGAAGTTCGCTACCGATTGCTAGTTTTAAAGATTTAGATTAAAGTTGACTTCATAATGTTAAACTTAATTGAATAATCAGTAAAGGAGTTTCATGTGTGGCATTAGCTTTATAAACTGCTTGAATATCGAAAATGTCATGTATATTTATTTTGTTTAGTTAAGAGCTTTATCATCTTAATAATATCTTTTCAAAATTTCCAGTCAAGTTTTCTATCGCTATTGATCGTTCTGCGTTTGCTCCTCACGTTAAATAAATACATTTAAAGCTACATTTTTTTTATAAATCTATATAATTACATATAATGTTACCATATACAATATTCAATAGACTTTAAATATAAATATAGAAATATCGTTTTAAATTGATTCATTATTTCATCTTCAAATTCATCAATAGGTCGGCATTCAACGCCCATTATAGATTTTAATGGCTCGGCACTTAAGCGCTTTTCTACTGTTACTTGACGTCATCACTTGACAGAACTTGTCAACTTTATTATCTAAAAGTTCATCATTTAAGTGTCTGTCAATAATAAAAAATATTCTTCGTTGTCTCATTACTCTACAAAAATTATTTAACTGGAATTTACTACGTGGGTTTATTAGCGTTGGTTAACACGTGTAAATTGGATTGTTATTTATATTACCCGTCCCGGCTTCGTAAGTGTAACATAAGGATCTTATAAACATGTTAAGCGGATGATAAGTTAAACAATACCGTGTCTTCTTCTTTCGAATGTCAAATGAATAAAGACAGAAAGAGAGAAAATCAGTGATTAACAAATCAATCGTGAAGCATCATTGAAGTTTCATGTGCTTAATTTGTGTTTTCATTAATTTATCTTGTGCTCAGCAAGAAATAAATCATAAATTTGTCACATGTGTGTCCACCACCAGTAGCCTGGTGGAATGAAATCCAAACCCTCTTACATAACTGGAGCCTTTCGCCCATCTTTAATGGGCGAAAGGCCAAAGGAATTAATTAAAATATATATAAAATATATTTTTATACATTCTCCGCTTGTGTTATATTGTTAACCACTAAGCGTCAACAATGTCTTTACGTTATAAAAAACACACCTTTTATCTTAATGTTTGTGAGATAAATATCAGTGCTCTAGTAACCAGTAGCTTCGCTAGCGTCCATTGTCTGACACATCTTAATAGTGCTATAGATAAAGTTTACAAAGACCGCGTGTGGTCTGACAGTTTAAATACATTATATACTCATTTTATTTCCTTTGTTACATTATTCAAGATTAAATGACTCCCAATTCAATGTATATATGGAAATGAGATGAAAAAGTGGTTGGAACACGTGAATGAAGTTTGCGGTTGTGACCGTCTTTTTTTTTATTATTATTATTATTTTTTATCTCTTGTTAAACGTTTGTTAAACGTTTTATCCCGTCTTAACGGAAGCGCCACGGGATCGCATTCGTATGCTACCGTGACGCTATGCGGGTCTCCATTCACTAGGGAGGAATCCCAGGGTACTGGGAATCCCCCTAGTCCCGGCGGTGAAATTGCGCTCTTTTCCCCAGTCTTCTACGGCGGAGCGGATCTGCAGCGGTATCTTCCTCCCGCTCCCGCTCCGCGGCCTCCTTCTGCGACATAATTGCGGTTGTGACTTGAACAAGTATCGGGAAGTTTTCATGTATTTTGTGTTTATTCATCTCGTGTTCAGCGGTGAAAAAAATCGCGAGGTATCCTGTATGTATTGTACGAAATTCCGCCACAAGTTAATTAATTAACATCTGAGAACATCGCGGTGGGTTAAGCTCAAATCCAATTTAATAATTGCAGTAACGATTCGTCACAAATACGAAACGGGAGTTATCTTTCATTGTATTTCCACAAATTTATTATTTCATCTTAATTCCCAAGGTTGGTGGCGCAGCGATATTTTTTTTTAAGAATGCAATGCCACTGTCTGTTTACGTTGGTGACCACTTACCATCAGATGGCCCATATGCGCGTCCGCCTTCTTAAACTATATAAAAAAAAATTTGCAAGGATTAAATTGTTATTGACTCGTTCATTGAATGATACAATATATACGGCGTATTTCTTTTCAACACAGAGATAACTTTCGGATCATAAAACACATACAGTTGCAAGAGTCTCATTTTTCCGTCTTACAGAATATTTTTTAACATTTCATAGTCAACATTTATCATTTCGTAGTAACACGTTCCATAACAATAACCGTTCTGGGGCGTGTTCCAAAAATCACAGCCGGATTTACAAAAGGAATTCTACAAAAACGCAGGTCACCGGGGCAACTATCAAAATTCCTAACGATGATTATTGTCCAGTGCCGGACAAACTTGACACTCGGTGTACTGCTTTAATGTTGCCAGCGAAAACTGACACGGAAACGTATATGACGGACGCATGTGAACAGCGAAATAATTGACAAATGATAAAGCTATACACATCGTTAATATAAAAATAGCATTGATTATTCAATATCACAAAAGTATGATTATTGAATTGTACTTTATGTTTGGATGAACGGGATACAATAACAATAGTTCGGTATTATATATATCATATTGTTAAACAGATAATGCACGCAAATTGAAAATTCATTCACTTCGTGACATTAAAGAATTATAGGATTTATTGAATTTGAATATGCTTTTACTGTGCATATTTAATTAACATATATTCATTATTCTTGCACGATACACAAATGAAGATAATAGGTATCTAGAAAAATGATATCTTAGTACTACCTTTTTTTTTTTTTTTTTGATACCTATATATATTTTTTAAATAATTTATTCAAGCATCGTATTATATCAATAACAAGATGTGAACGATAATAACTGCTATCGTGTAAAACTGTGGTGCAGTTATTAACGCCCGCCAACTAACCGACATTGCTCTATTTTTTGAAACATTTAAATTGCACAAATTAATAAAAATAAAAATAAAATAAAAATACACAATGGAATTAAAAATTAACAGATTACAAAATTAAAACATTTCAAACAAATTCAACAAGTAATAACATCTGATTTAGGCAAAACATTGTAAATTATTGATTGACATATTATCAAAATACTACTGCATACTGCGTACTACATAACAACAAAGGAATTAGTAAACATTAAGTGCGTCTATTCTAGTCTTGTTGGTAATCTAAGTATTTTTTATGATTCGCGGTGATGACCATGTGGATATGTTTTAAAACTCAGGAGTTGTAGTGTTCTAGTTTATAGATTAACGATAGCGCATTCCCTATTATTTCGCTGTAAAGAAATCAGGCGCAAACTAAACGCTTTATGTGATTTCTGGCTGGTTATCTTTGCAATGTAATTATTTCACATTTCAGTGGCTAGACCGAGACTGGATTCTGGGACCACTACATTAACAGACGAAAACTAAATCACTTGACTAATGATGCATTTAATCAGTAACAGTAACAGCCCATCTCCCACTGTTGGGCTAAGGCCTCTTCTCCTCTTTTTGAGGAGAAGGTTTGGAGCTTTCCGTCCACCACGCTGCTCTAATTCGGGTTGGTGGAATACACATGCAGAATACACATGCATTTCCTCACGATGTTTTCTTTCCCCGTCAAGCACGAGATGAATTATAATCACAAATTAAGCACATGAAATTCAGTGGTGCTTGCTCGGGTTTTAACCCATGATCATCGGTTAAGATTCGCTCGTTCTTACCACTGGGCTATCTCGGCTTTTTTATTTAATATGCATTTAATATAAATTGTTAATATAAAATATACATTTATATATTAATATATATTTAAATCAATCAACTTAAATATATTTATATTGCATATATGTACAATTAAAACGAAATTTAAATTGCTTAATATAATTTATCTTTCTGATAAAACCAATATTTTTTTGTGTTAATTTATTTGAACAATTTTTAAAATCAAAACTGGTTGAGTTTTTTGAGTCATTAAAAATATCTAGTTCCAAATTTCGGATTTCTAATAAAAACACATTAGTTACAATAGTAATGACATTAATAATATAATTAATGTTGAAAATTTGAAAATGGTCGCTTACCTTTAGGCTGCACAATACCCACGCCTTTCTACTATAAAAAAAGGTTACGACAATAATAAAGCGCTATAAGTCTTCAACTAGTCTTGATACTTTATTATAAAAATGACTGTTATAGTAGGTACATATTTATATACTTAAACCTTCCATACAAATTCTATTAATTTTCTTACCTCTTAAAATAGCCAATTGCACAAAAGAACATCAAACTTTTTATTTTTACTGTTATATTTAACTGAATTTCGCGAGTTGCTTCTGCGTTATTTAAATAAAATTTGCATTAATGGGTTTGGTGAGTCAAAATGAAATGAAATGCAAATAAATGTTGAACATTAGTAATAAAACGTTTCTGTTCTAAAACCAATAGCAATAAAACGTTTTCTATTCTAATATAATTTACTTTTAAAATAACAAACTATTTCTTTCCAGCCTTTTATTTTGCAACTTAAATCTATTTACTTCTAGCCGGATGTTCGATTTGTTACTTTAAAAACTTAACTTGAAAGAGTTTGTTTATTAACATATTTTGCAGGTCCTTAATATATGTAAGTACAAAAAAAACTGCCTTATGGCCGCTGCTTAAGAAGTGAACGACGTTATTGCAAAGGCAAACATATATTAAACGAAATAAAGCCAAACAACTACAGCCTTACTTATACGTTTCTCTCTTTCTCTCATTTTTGATTTGACATTCGAAAGAAGAAGACAGCATCATTTATCGGATCATCCGCTAAATAAGGTTTAAGAGTAAGGCTATTAGACGTTTATGTCAATTTGCTTCATAACATGTATCGAAGTGAAGCTTTGTTTAACATAACAAAAAGTTAAGATAAGAAATCCATCATTAAATTTATTACATATGTCAGTAAAGGACTTCCTCACGCGTGAAGCCGTTAAACCAGCCCTAAAGGCGCCGGAGTTCGCCCGGCAGGAACTGGTTGGACCACAGTGTATAAATAATTATAGGGCCTTGAACACATTCACACTATACCGTGCGATATCGTGTGATTTCGCTTTAAAAAGTGCCAAATTAAGTTTCTCATAAGAACTAAATACCTATACGTGAATTATTTACTTACAGTATATTTACACAACTACACAGCATGCAATACAGTTGTGCTGCATCTTTTTTTTTTTTTAATAATTTTATAGGTAATAGTCACAATCGAGCGCACCACGTACTCATATGTATCTTTTTGATATATGATACTATGGCAGGAACATTCAAATGCCATCAGCTGTATTAAGTTCCAACTCAAGAAGCTGATAAAAAATTGATGCTGATTATAGTATGGACTCATTAGATTGGTATGATATTTGAAAATAATGTGCGATTTTAATCTGTGCTCAAACATGTATACTAATATTCTCACATTCCTTAATGATTTTGTTAAGTAACATGTTATATTGTTTTGCTCTTTCAAACAATACATCATTTTGCCCACAGAAGACAGTTCTCGCTATAGAAGTTCAAGTCTATTAAAGATATGATTTTCTTCTTCGTTTAAATGTAATATTTGAGTGGATCGAGTTAATTTTTTTTTAATGATATGTGTGTTGTTTCCGTACATTTTTTATTGACTACATCCTTCAATATAAACGGAATTAAAAATACGTGACGATAAACCAAACCACAATACTACTACAACCGAATAGATTTTAATGCGAATAGAGATAAATCTGGACTTGCCTTGCAGGCTTTTTATTAATTTCGGTATGCTTATCGATGTTCGACATAAAACTGTAAAATAAAATACATCCTAATAAACAAAGTAAGTTTAAAGCATAAATATAAAATTTGCATAAAAAATAGATAAATAACTATCCAACATCAGAATTACTTTGGTATAAAAAACCAAAATATTTTTCCAGTTGTTTTTTTAATATTCAATGTTATACTTATCAAAAATCATTGAACGACTTCTGTTATACATATTTTAATATTAAACATATTAAAATTTTGGTATACATATTTTAATATGTATAATTTCGTGATATATAACGTTTTTTATACTAAAATAATGGTGCGTTTAAAAAAAATCGACATGAAATATCTTAGTATCTGTTACATAATTCTTTTTCTTTTTATTTAGATTTTAGTACACGATGACACGGGCCAATGAGCCAATTGATGGCAAGTTGGTGCAACTTCGACTAGAAATAGCGTATTATAAACACTGTCCATGCGTCCATAAGCGTCAACAATAGGATATTGCGTTGAACCAATAAATAATGACACTAACTGAATCACTCTCGAAACGTTTACGGTAATATAACGAAATGATGCTTAACCGTAGAATAACTGTCAAAAGAATGCCTCTACAGACAGCTTACACATCCGGGTAGCCAGCATATGACTCTATTGTAAATAGTGATTTATATGTAACACAATTTACAGTAGTAGTGTGACACGTATCATAAAGATATAACAACGCATTTATATATTAGGTCCTTACATATGAAATTAGCGTTTTGTCGTACTGACCACTTTGATATGAAATATTTCCTCTTTGGTTAAGAATTCCAAATTCAAATTTATAAATTCATTTAGCTGGTACATTTGAGCTTTGAAAACAGTCATTCATTTGTTTTTTCCTCATTATTTTTTTCTTTTGCGTCGCTTATTACCGCACAATGGAAAACATGAAATATCGGTATGTTTACGAGTACGAGTTCTACCGTGGCACCAGTAGTGCATAAACAGCTCGAAGGATTAATGATGTGTACGGCGCTGGTGTCGCAAAAGAAACCACGGTAAGTTTTTGGTTTCAACGTTTTCGTTCTAGAAATTTCGACCTTCAGAACCAACCCCGTGGACGGCCGGAGACCAAAGTGGAAAATGAAGAATTAAAGGCTATTGTGGAAGCGGATCCATCACAAAGCACTTCAGAGATAGCTGCAGGCTTCGGGGTAAGTGATAAAACTGTATTAATCCACTTGAAGCAAATCGGGAAAGTAAAAAAACTTGAACGATGGGTACTCATGAATTGAGTGAATCGAACTTGCAAACACGCGTCGACTGCTGTGTTACTTTGCTCAACCGACACAATAATGAAGGGATTTTAAATCGAATCATTACTTGTGATAAAAAGTGGATACTGTACGATAATTGGAAGTGCTCGTCGCAATGGCTGAACCCCGGAGATCCAGCCAAATCCTGCCCTAAACGAAAATTGACTCAAAAAAAGTTACTTGTGAATGTTTGGTGGAATAGCGCCGGTGTCGTTCACTACACCTTTCTAAAATATGGCCAAACGATTACGGCAGATATCTATTGTCAGCAACTGCAAACCATGAAGGAAGAACTAGCTGCTAAACAACCGAGATTGGTCATTCGCTTTAGGCCACTGCTGCTACACGACAACGCAAGACCACACACTGCACAACAAACAACCACTAAGTTAGATGAGCTACAATTGGAATATCTGCGACATCCACAGTACTCCCCGGACCTTGCTCCAACAGATTACCATTTTTTCCGGTATTTGGACAACTTCTTACAAGGAATAAAATTCAACTCCGATGCGGCAGTCCAAACCGCCTTCAAAGAGTTTATTGATTCTCGCCCCCATGGTTTTTTTAGTAAAGGGATCAATGAACTACCTATGAGATGGCAAAAGTGCATAGATAACAACGGTGCATACATTAATTAATTAAATATATTTTACAAAAAAAAATTGACTTACATATATGTATATTGAATTATTTTATTAAAATACCGACTTCGCTCACATGATATTTCAGAATAGCCAAATACGAATCACCATAGCTCTTTCTTCAAAAATTAAGCACGTGAAAATTCAGTAGTGCCTGCCCGGGTTTGAACCCACGATCATCGGTTAAGATTCACGCATTCTAGCCGATGATAAAATTTTATATAAAAAAATTTATTCTAGTCATTTCATCTTGTCTCTTATAAATCGATGAAAAAAAATGTTAATTACATTACAAAAATATACCATTATACTTTTAACATGTACAGAACACCGAAGTGATTTTCTAAGCGATCGGAATTTTAAAACTTTTTAATTGTCGATACAGTATGTGTAAATGAAGATGAGAAGTTTTATGATCGCTCGTGTTATTTTAACGTTACATTTATATCGTCTGAAAATTACTTTTGTCGTTGTCATAAAATATCATTGGTACCGTAAAGAAACCACCTTGTGTAAATAAATTTATCTCCGTGAACTCTTCAACGTACTGTACGAGGAAGATGAAGTTATTTCAAAAATTTTATGACTCTACGACTAATATTTATATAAATATTTTATTAACTTATGGCTAAAGAGTCCATTGAAATCGAAATAATAAATTTAAAGTTTTGGAATGTGAGGCAATTTAATATTTTACATTTATATTAAAATGTATTGGTATATTTGATATGAAACATAAAGTTTAAAGCAGATTCGTTCAGGTTCGTCATTATTACAATAGAAGTTATTAGGAAGTTCCTGTCATATTAAAGAAGATATGTCCCATGGAAATACTAACGCGCTGCTCCATTGTGATTAAGATAAACAATTTTTTTATTATATAGATAGGTGGACGAGCTTATGGGCCACCTGATGTTAAGTGTGCACCAACGCCCATAGACAATGGCATTGTAAGAAATGTTAACCATCGCTTACATCGCCAATGCGCCACCAACTTTGGAATCTAAGATGTTATGTCCCTTGTGCCTGTAATTACAGTGAGTGAGCCAGACTCACCCTTCAATCCGGAACACAACAATACAAAGTACTGCTGTTTTGTGGTAGAATATCTGATGAGTTGGTGGTACCTACCCAGACGAGATTGAACAAAGCTCTACCACCGAGTAAATAGATAATTCTTTGTATTTAAAAATGATATAGAGGTTACATTCGTTTTATTCTCATAATGATAAAAAGATTTTGGCGCTTACTACATTTTCTTACCACATACACAACATGTACTGTCGCATATCACATATACTTATAACATTCAAATAATGTAATGAATACTTACACATTATAATTAATATAGAATATATATATATTATTTCACAATTTCAAAATGTCTTCTGAATTTAAATGCAAGAACCGTTAAATGTTTGTTAATATAAAAAAATATAATTATAATTAATTTTAATAGATTTTCGATTATTTTCCCGTTACAACTTTTATATTAATAATATTTCAGCTTTTTATTACATTCTTAAACCATTTCAATGCTTTTTCCAATCTTATTACTTCATTTTGTTAATTAAAATATTCTGTAACGACTCACTAAAACCTGGATTGTACAATTTATTTGTAATTAAATCATTAATATCGTGTTTATTTCAGTTTTATCAAAATATGTCTCTGTTGAAACCATAAATTATTGACATTTTCTCAAAGTTACGTCTGAAAATCCACTATTTTATTTTTATTTCGGATGCCACTTTATCAGCACAGTGCCACATTAAGTGTGATTTTTTTAATAATCGATATTAATTTGCCTTAAATGATTGCCGAGATTACGTTTTAAGAGGATTAACTTGGGTAGCTAAATGAAGTTACCATTAAAATACGAACATTGATTTGTTTTGATGACGTTTATCGTCTTATAAAGTAATTAAAAACGAAACTTATGTATTTCAAATCAAGAACGTTTTGTAAACAAACTCAACAATAATTAAGCAAATTTCAACAAATAATAACCAAATATAAATTACTAGTTTTCGCCCGCGGCCTCACCCGCGTGTGTCATGTCATGTATTAGGTATACAAAAGAAACCTGTCTCGTTGGTCTAGTGGCTACATGTAAGGCCGCAGACACAGTGGTCCTGGGTTCAAATCCCAGGTCGGGCCAATATGTATAATGTTATTGAGATTTTCTGTCAAAAAATTCTCAGTAGCAGCCCGGAGTCTGGAAATTGGAAGTGTGTACACTGCCGTGCCTCGGAAAGCACGTAAAGCCGTCCTGTGCCTGAACTCTTTCCGGTCGTGTCGGATTGCCGTCCTATCGGGTTATGAGAGTTAGGAAATAGAGAGTGCAACTGTGTTTGCGCACACACTTGTGCACTATAATATCTCCTGCGCAGTTGGCTAATCTCCCTTGAGATTGACCGCCGTGGCCGAAATCGGTCAGGAGAACCATTATATAAAAGAAGCCTAAGTACTTCCTTGGTGTTCAAGCTAGCTTTGTACCAAATGTCATCAAAATCGGTTCAGTAGCTTAGCTATGAAAGCGTAACATACAGATAGACTTACTTTCACATTTATAATATTAGTATAGGAATAGAAATCAATCAATAATGATCACACGCAAGTAATAATGAGACTGCTTTACAAACTTTACAATAAATAGGAGTGGGTCAATTCCTTAATTTTGATTTGTATCACGTGAAATATAATTAGTATTATTACAATAATTACAAATTAGTAAATAAAAATTTTAATTGTACAATTATTCGTAATAATATTATTCTGGTAAATTACAAAAATAATTCTACTGATATTCTTGTAATGTAAAACTTTAACATTTAAACGATTCGAACGAACGACTTTTCGTGTAAAAAGTAAAGTATTTTATATCATCACTTACATTACTCTATAATGATAAGTAAGAATAAATTCTAATAATTCATTGATGTTTCTTAAAGTTTCTGAGATACATATGATTTGCTAATAGACGTATCGAAGACACTTATATCGAATTGCAACGCTAACTCATAATGAGAGTGGCAGAGTCACGTATATGTGCGAAATCACTATCATGGGAACCTCGTCTGCGGCCTAGACTCAACCGATTGACGATTGACATGTCCCCGTTGAAGAGAAAATCTTTTATTTAAATATATACTAATATAACCCTTAGCTGTCCACTGATAACGACTATTGTCCCTTGAAAAGATAATTCACTCAGTGATATGTTGTCGCTTGTACATCACGATGAAACATTTCACACGGTGGCTTCTTCGACAATGAATGAGACAATGCCGATATTGTTTTCGGAATAAATTTACAGTTACAGATAAAATGTTTGATTGACACAAAGACATGATGAGACTTTTGAAATAAACCGTGTACATCATTAATCAACTATCAAAAATTAAAAAGTTTACATTTTATTATGAAATACATACTGAGGTCTGATGTTATACAATATGTTGTGTAGTTAACAAACAATATATAAAAAAAGACAATTAAACGTGTTGTCATTAATATATAATGAAAATAAAATTTAAAAAATAATTACATCAAGTTAATTCCCCGCTAAATATCAATTGGTACTAAGCTACTTTAATGCGATGTACGTCTATGATTAATCGCTTTCTAAATCATTAATACCGGTATTGTACCCAAAATCAAGTATTAATGATATATTAATGATTGATGATTCCAAATTATTTCTTAATGATTTCAATTAAAATCGTGATCATCGTTACTTTTTCTATCCGCATTAACCTAAACACGTTAATAAAATGAAATATAATGATCGAAGATTTTTTTCTCTAACAATCGGCCCAGTTTCGGAGATTGCATTTTTTGTGTTGTATAAATTAATCTTGAATCAAGTCGCAATGAGGAAGGCATGTTGTGAAGTAATGTTTACTCGGTGGTAGAGCTTTGTGCAAGCTCGTCTGGGTAGGTACCACCCACTCATCTGATATTCTACCGCAAAACAGCAGTACTTTGTACTATTGTGTTCCGGTTTGAAGGGTGAGTGAGCCAGTGTAATTACAGGCACAAGGGACATAACATCTTAGTTCCCTAGGTTGGTGGCGCATTGGCGTTGTAAGCGATGGTTAAAATTTCTTACAATGCCATTGTCAATGGGCGTTGGTGACCAATTACTATCAGGTGACCCATACGCTCGTCCACCTTCCTATATCATAAAAAAAAAAAAACATAGGCAGCTCTACTTATGTTATTATACGCCTATGTTATGTAATTACTTCTTTAACCAAATGTAATTGCTTGATATTATTTAAATTTATATAATCCGGCGTGTTCTCCTCCTAAACAGCTTGACCGATTTTGATGACATTCTTTTGGGTACTTTTGGACATCTTGATTCTTAGCTATAGTTGGTCTGGGATATTTTTAATTTACCAATAAATTTACTGTATATTTTGGATTTCTTACATTAAAAAAACCATAGCATCTTTAATTTCCAGCATTCGAGGCACTGTTATTTTTTTAAATTCATGACTTATATCTCATTCGTTTTAAAATTATCTATGGATAAAATCTTTATTTTATCCATAGATGGATAAAATCTTTATTACCAATATACTATAAAATAAAGTCAATTGCCAGCCGTGTTAATTAACAAACAATAGTAAATAAGCGAAATCACTGACAGTTTTGTATGTAAATATTTATGTAATAAACATAATCACGGGCGGTCGGCGAGTTCGCTTAGTGTAACGGTTTCGTGAAATTTTTGACAATTATATGATTCTATATACCTTCACTTTGCTCACACGCGAGTGCGAATGTGACACTTAATTTTGTAACGAAACTTTTAAGTATCTCTAAATATGCGTATCGTGGTGACATTCGGTTTTTTAAACATCCGATCATCGACCGTTCCCAATTTCACATTACAACGTCGATAAACTTTATTGGGGTATCTGATTTTATCGAATTTTTTAAGGACTGAGATGCCGATATTATTTAGAAACTTAAATTGTAAATTTACACATACTGCATAGAAAAAAATGTTATCTTTTATTAAAATAAATATAACTAAGTATATTACAGTTTTCACAAGAGATGAAATAATTTCTAACATGTATGTATGATTGGTGGCACCTAAAGATTAATCTAAATAACCTTTGGATGAATAGCATGAGATTGGAATGAGATTATTAAAGATAAAAGGGATTTGATACAAATGGTTAAAAATATAGATTAAATTAAATATTACGCATAAAATTGTTATTGTCTATACTAATTTAAAGAAGCTGAGGAATTCGGTGGTTGTTTTTTTTTTGTTTGAACGCGCTTATCTCCGCTACTACAAAGCGGATTTGAAAAAATATTTTTATAGCATTTGATAGCTCAATTCTTAATTATATTTATCACCCTTACAGTAATGCTTAACGCGGGTGAAACCACGCGGAACAGTTAGTATCTTATGATAAAATAAGACTGCATATTAAATACATAGATAAATATTGTAATTAATATTCAGAAGGTATATTATATAAGTTATTTTCAAAATTTCCTCCACAACCTGTGATATGTATAAGATAATAACATTCAACATTTTTTGTTTGTTTGCCAAAAAACAGTATTAAATAGCAGGAAACATTTCACTAGATTTTATGCTTTGTAATTTTGCCGACAGTGATGAAACGGGGTTTATACTCTTTCTTATAAAATCCTTTTATTCGGAGTAAAAAAAAAACGGGTTTTTAACGTTAGTTATATTTGCCCAGATTATATTAAGCTAGAAGAGTTTTTTAAGACGATTTTATTTTCAAATTGAAAGTACGATATTATTATCCTTGTTAGGAGATTTCCTCCTAACAATGTAGGTAAAATTATTATAAAATATAATACCGTAAATAAATGTAATGAATATTAGTGTTATTAGTTACAATGTGTAGTTAGCTTAAAGAAATAAATATAAACACAGCACGCAGATTTGTCTGTGGAAAATTAGCTATTATTGTGGCCGCTTCCGAAACCGTGTTTTCTTACATTACATTTATTATTATTATTAATAGGCTTATAATAATATATAGTAATTCATGTCATTATCGAAATCGGATCAACGATATTTGAGGCGCATGATTATTATCATCGCTTACAGATAAGTATATTTGATTATTAAAATAATTATTTGCAAGGGCACCGAATGAGAACACTTTTGAGGATAACTTTCGTTTCTATTTTCGGATAAGCTTCCCAATTTATAGGAATCATCTAAAATTTAAATGAGCTGATTAAATCTTATTAATGTAAATTGTAATATTTTATCCAAATAACATGTTCGAAATCTTAATCTAACGGTTTGAGACGATATATCATACGATCAGTATGATACTAATGATAAGATAATTTTCTTAATTTGTATCACGCTTATTAAGTTTTAATTAGTTTTTTTTGTTGTCTTTCTAAAACAATAAAAGTGCATTAAAATTATATTTCAAAAATTATATTCAATCCATAAACAAAGGTAATGATTTAAAAAAAATCTTCATATATAATAAATTATATTGTGTACATTAACAACTAATATACAAATTTAAAATATAATATATCACAAAAAAGTTAAGTATATGATAATGCGTGGTGGAGTGAGCTCCAGACTTTAACCTTCTCCGATATTATTTATATTGAGGTCCTAGAAAGAGATAGCGTTAATTGAAATTAGCTGCAGGAATTGTGTTAAGAATCGGCACAAGTATTCAAATCTTGGATAAATGCTTTACAAGAAGACTTGGACTTGCAACAAGTAATTGCAGTAAGGCCAGATTTAAGAACTCCAAGTTTCAGTCAGTGGGTTGTTCAATTTTGCAATAGTACGTGTAGCCGACATGAACCCGTGAATCTTAACCGATGATCGTGAATGGGATGACCCGGGCAAGCACAACTGAATTTTGATGTGCTTACTTTGTGTTTATAATTATTAATCTCGTGCTTGACGGTGCAGGAAAACATCGTGAGGAAATCTGCATGTGTCTAATTTCACTAAAATTCTGCAACATGTGTATTCTACCAACCCGCTCCAAGCGTTCTCCTCAAAAGGAAGAGGCAGCATTAGCCCAGCAATGTGATAGGATAGACATTTACGTATTTAATATGATTATCGAATAAATCTATCAACATGTCATTAACACGATCGAGAACCAAACTCGACCTCCTTCGTTAAGTCTGAAGCACTGAACTGAAAATGGGGCAATGAGAACAAGTCAGTAAGTCCAGTGCCTATGAAAGGTATATATTTAAGCGGTATGGTAACAGGTACATAAGCCCACTCCACTTGTTTATATTTACTTACCGCAATCTTGCCGACCTAACGCACGAAATCAAGCGTTACGCCTTAAGACGTCATTAGCTATGAATGTTTGTTAACCTTTATACATATAGATAAACTTAAATTATTTTTTACATATTATACATAGAGTTATAATACCCAAGCTTTAATGATTTGATTCTAGAGGTATTCTGACTAATATTATAAATGCGAAAGTGACTTCGTTTGTTATTTACCGCTGGTTGTTAAAATGTGTCAGTGACCTAGACTGACGAAATATAATTTGATAATATCTTAATAATTAAGTGACAGTATTTCATATTTTATAGAAATTAGATACTATTAAATGAATAGATATATGGCTGATATCATGGCTGACGGTGTGAGGAATAATTTAAATTTACAATATTAATGTTTATAGATTACCACTTACCATCAGGTCGATAGCATTGCCAAAAATGCTACAAAATTTCCAACGAATTTGTCGAAAACTTTCATTTATACGGTTTTAAAATTATTTATAAATCAACAATGAATTACAGTTACAATAGGAGTTTATAATCATGTATATAAAACTATATATAAACATTGTATATAATTTAATGTTCGATATACAAATTATATATTTATAATACTCAAGCTTTAATGATTGGATTCTAAGAAGTATTCTGACTAATATTATAAATGCGAGACTGACTTTGTTTGTTTGTTAAAATGAATGAATTAATTAATTGTTTGGTGTAAGAGGTTATTTTTTTTTTTTTTAAATGAATTAGACGGAATTGATATTCCTTGGAGTTATGCTAACACACATCAATTGCGGTTGACTGCCTCGTTGGTCTAGTGGCTAGATATAAGGCCACAGACCCGGTGGTCTTGGGTTCAATTACCAGGTCGGGCCAATAAATAGCTATTGAGGTTTTCTGTCAGAAAATTCTCAGTAGCAGCCCGGAGTCCTGCGCCTCACTCTTTCCGGTCGTGTCGGATTGCCGTCCCGTGGGATTATGAGTGCTAGGGAATAGAGAGTGCACCTGTATTTGCGCACACACTTGTGCACTATAATATCTCCTACGCAGTTGGCTGACCTCACTTGAGATTGGCCGCCGTTGCCGAAATCGGTCTGGAGGACATTTTTATTATCAATTGCAGTGATTTTCACAGTAGTACTAATCTATTACTCTTCAACATTTCATCTATTGGTGCTACTTTCAGATTTCCTCTGATCAGGTAATCAATATAAATAAAATTATTGAGAAATGAAATAACTATAATGGGTCATTATGAATATCAACTTGACCATGTATATTTTCTTCTATTGTCTACAAATTGCAGTTGCACTCAATACATAACGTTATATGATAATCAGTACATAATTCGTAGGTCGAAGATCGGTACCAGTGCCTCAGTACATAAAATAGAAGTGTCAACGACGCCGCTAAACAACAATGTTTTTAATGAATTAACGGGAAATCCTTTATAAGTTTTAATAGGGACAGATTATCAATTAATCTTTATATCACCATTAATTCAAGTCGTTGACGTTGACACTTTTGCAATGGCAATTATTGTATGAATATCGAATTTATTAATGACTGTTTGGCTACATTACAAATTACCTAACCGCAATTTCGGCTAATATTGGTTTAAACTGGTGATAACTGAATAATAGATATATAATGAAGCTTTTTTTTTTAATATAGTGTCTAACCACTGTACATAGATTTTTTACGTCTCACTTAATACTTTTATATAATTGTCCCAATTTCGTCAACACTTATAAACGTATTATTCACTTGACTTTTTGTATTATGCTAACTTATATTATAAATGTGAAAGTATGATAAATAAATAAGTCGTTAGAAATAATTATTAATTCAAAAGATTTCACTAAAAAGTCTATCTTTCTATAATGTGTACTTAGTACGAGACCATATAATTTTCTATTTTATGAATTAACCAATCTTAAATTATTATAGTTTTAAAATCTATACTTGGTTATTATGCCATGTACTTAAAAAAAATATCGTAGCCGTCAATTCAATATTTTAATACAAAAATAACAACCTAGTAATATCCAATCGTTGGACAAAGTCTGCCTTCCTGACGTTTGCCTGGACGATCAGAAAGATTGAAGACGCGTGACTTCATCAGTGCTGTTTTATGAAGGTTTCCTGACGTCTGCTATCTGATATCCATGTTTTATGGACCATCACGATTCTAATATATAATAATCAAACAACATTCAGCCCCCGTAGACAAGTGGCTTTTACGTTAGTAGAATAGAATAGAAAATAATAATCAATGTATGAGATTGACATTCGCGTTCGTCACGTAACCTTGGTAACCTTGGTTACCATACATTGATCATTACTTTCTATTCTATTCTACTAACGTAGAAGCCACTTGTCTAGGCCCCAGATACTTCTAATGTTTACTACCATCTCGTTAAATAGTTTGCTTTATCTATATCAAATCTATAACCAAAACGTTCTGGACTCACTTAAAACGAACTACTTACGTCTACGTTTAAAGCAAACGGATTAACATAAAACGCTTACAATTACAACCCTACCAATTATAAACGGCATTACCTCAGCAGGAAAACGTGACGAATACGCGACTATTTCAAAATGACACATTATTATCTATCCTAAGGCGTCCGGAATAGTATCTGAACTAGAAATCCTTAACCTACTAATCATTAATCTTCATAAATACGAAGAAGTCGCATTAGATAAGAATAATAGTTAACAATTAACCAGTCTTACCGGATTCATTCCGTTGCTCGGAGCACGCTGCAACAACTATTTTAAATGATTTTCTATTTGTTAGGTACACTAAATTAGTCTATAACACAATTACATAAAGGCTTTATTTCCTTGACAAGATAGATATGAAATATGATAAAAATGACACAAAATATTTTGTTACAATATTGATATAAGGTTAATATAAAGACAAATAATAATAATCAAGAATAGGAGATGCCAAATGCTACGGGACAGGGGTTACAATAACAAATTATAATTGAATATTGAAATTAATATATATATATATATATATATATATTAACATCATCTTCGTCGATTTACTTTAATAAGTGAAGAAGCATTCGACTACGTTTATATCAAAAAGTAATGTCATAACTTTAGAGTTGTACTTTAGACATACATTTTTGTCCGCGCCAAATATGTATATTGAAATACTAACACTAGTTAGTGTAAATCAACCTACATTTCAAGCACTAAATATTGTTTTCAATGGCGAACATCATCATTAAGCCCATTTTATTTTTATTTTCATCAGGTTAAACATTTGTTCCCTTGCCTTTATATATGCTTATACAGATTAAACAATAAACAATTATAAAAAAAGTTTTATCACAGCTTTGACATGATCATTACACTTCAGTCCAGCAACTAATAAAAAAGCATAACATTTTATGAATACTACAAAAAATCATCACATTCCTTTTTTTAAAGTAACGTCTATGTAAGGAAATATACAGCATTTACTTACCGTATGAGTAACAACTCAAACGGTAGCGATACATCAATTATTATCATTGACATCGATGGAGCTGACGAGGTGTTTTCCGGGAGTTTCTGTACTTAATACTAGACTAAGATCTAGAATTAAGTTTCGCTCTATATATGTGCTTTCAATAAATATATATAATCTGTAAGATATAATTTTCGTGGTCGGGTGTTATTACAAAAGAATAAATTTAATTTATGGGCTCTACATGGAAATACAATGACTTATGACTTAGTGAAGAGTTTAAATATGTAAACTATATTAAATATTCTTAGTAAATACTAAAAAAAAAAAATATATTCAATATTTATAGTTATAATTTAAAGTATCAAAATTAAACGAAGTTTGTATATTTTAAATGCGCCTGATTAATTCAAGCCTTTACCTACAAATGCTATTTCGAGTATAATTGAGTAAAGAATGATGTGTCTAATTTCGAATAGGTATCAAATCAATGTTGACATAATAAATTAGTGTTTAACTAAAGACTCTCCTAACAACGTTTAAAAATAAGATTACTGACTTTTTTTATTTATAATATCCACCAACTGACATTGAGGCAGCGTAGTGGAATAAGCTTCAAACCTCTATAAGTAGGACTTATTATACAGACTGTTACTTTTTTTTTTACTTTTACTATTTGTAACATCAAAAAGTTAAGACCAGCGGACAGGCAAATGGATCATCTGATGGTACGTGGTCACCAATCAGCCTTCAAACCGAACACAATACTATTGCTGCTTAGAGGTAGATTAAGTGACGGGTGGGTGGTACCTTCCCAGGCGGGCTTCCACAAAACCCTACCCTCAAGTAGAACAAATAAAAGCAATATATTGCTTTTAAAATTAAAACTGTCAGTTCAATGGAATTTCAGTTAAGCTTCGGTTTGATTTATTGTTTTGCAAATGAAACTACATTAACAAGTCTTGTATAATAAAACGTAATTAAAATATAATTTACAATTGGCAACGCGATAGACTTGAATGGCCCTTCGACTGATGAATGGCTGTGTAAAATCTAGTTCTCCATTACAATTGACATAATCCTTCATATATAAATCAACGGCACAATGCTTTTCTATTTCCATAACATCTTCCTATTAATTCTTAAGTTCATTGAAGGTTTGCACCGTTTCAACCGTTTGCCCTCAAACTGCGTATTTTACGCCACAAACCACCTCTGTTTCGCTGAAAATTCAATACGAAAAGTCAATGACAAGCAGTAAAACCTAAATGGAGCCCGTGTGGTCTTAGTTGCTACACTAAAATATCACCTCAAAACAATGGATCATTTCCGCTAAATGTGGTACAAGCATAGCTGACTTTTGCGTGACCTATGAAGATATTTTCGAGTTGAAAGTGAGTTATATTTAACTCAAAACGTTTAATACATCACAATATATCAAAACACGTTGCGTTTATTTCAAGGCTGATGAGCTGATATTGATAAATGACGGACAGTCGTGAATCGTTAGTAAGAGCTGGGGGGTCCGGCCACCGCTGAGTGAGTTTGTTAGTGTCATTACACCGTGAAACATTGTCACTTCAATAATATTTTAAACCCCGTTCTCGATTTTAGTGCGCGATGTTTGTTCGTTCGAGTAAACACTACCAAAAGCTTGTCGAACATGGAAACAGATTTACGTTGAGTAAACAAGTTGACAGAACGCACGCGTGCCGTACTTGCGGACTTGGGTACCTCACGTACTCATCGCTCGGCTGGCTGAACACACGTAACTAGGTAGGACAATATTTGATGCACGTGCAATTAGCGATAGAATTGGAAGTGCGTTCAGAAAATGTAATCGTCAACAAATCGATGACATTAAATTTCATATGAATTAAGTAATATTGCAAACATATGATGAGTCATAATGTTCATAAGATGTAGAATGTAGATGTAGTAATATATTATTTTTGATTTATAATAAAATAATAACTTACAATCTATTGACATCATTATAGAATGATGGCAGTGAAGGTTTGTTGTCAAATACATTTATCAGTGTGGCTTCAACATCATCAGTAGAATAAATATAGAGAAAACAATAGCATATTTGTGTACGCATATTGAACAGGAAGATAGCTTTTAAGTAATAATGTATAGATGAGTAAGTAACTGTATATACATTATATCTAAAGCTAAAACTGCTGAAGCGATTTTGATGAAATTTTAGTTGACAATTGCTGGTACTTGCCTATCTTCACAACAAAAGGAGCGTAAACAAAAACAGTGTTCGAGTGTTTAATATTTATTATTATATATGAGCCATGATAACATTAACAAATAAATATACCGATAACCCGATGTATATATGTAGTAAGGTTGTCTATTTAACAGTGTACGAGAAAAACATCGAGCTAAGCCTACAATTCCCATCAATTTTCTAAGGTTATCTCGTTGTAATAATGTGAACAAAGTGAAATCGAACATAGACAATGAATTTTTGTAACGTCGTGCGAGCTTTCACTGCACTATAATAGTTTTATCGAAGTCGTCTGAAGTTATGTTCGCTTATTTCTTGCATTCAGATGTCAAAATAGTGCAATTTTATCGTTTACTACGCAGACTTGAATGATAGTAATTTCTTATAATTTTTATACAGCGTGTTTGTGACGTTTATGTTATCAAAATTTAAATTGTAGTTTATTTATGTATTTGATAAACATATATATTAAACATAATAAACTTATGTGTAGTCTAAACACAGAAATAATATATTATCTAAAATATTTCAAAATGTATCGAAATTAACGTTGACTTAACATTGAGTGAACTATGTCAATTAATAGAAAAATGTGTTGTTTGTTTTAGTAGGTGGTGAGGATGCGGCACAGGAGCGGATACGACAACGGCGGCGGTGGCTAGCATGGCGGCTCTGCTGTTGTTGGTGACAACCACGGCCGCCGCTAGCCTCGGCGATCTAGCGAGACGGGATACCGGCGACGTCTTCACACTTATCGGTAATATGAATAAACATAAATCATTTTCATACATACATACACAACACTTCTTGAGATTTTATTATATAAATACAATAACTAGAATTACATAATTAGTCAAGTAGCTATATATAAAGCTGCTGAAATCAAGATTGAAATAAATATCACTTGGTGGTATGGCTAGGGCACTCATATATTCCATCGACAAATAGCAATAGTAATATTGTGTTTCAGCTTGAAGGAAGAAGCCAGTGTAACTATAGGCACATTGGACATAACATCATAGGACCCAAGGTTGGTGGTGCATTGGCGATGTAAGCTTGCAGTGCCTATGGGCGTTGGTGATCACTTACAATCAACTGGCCCATATGCCAGTGTGCCTACCTATTTTAAATTAAAAAAATGCCTGTGTGAACGTTGGCTTCATTCATTTAATTTAATAAAACCCAACTGTTATAATATAACGTAAATCTACCGCTAAAGTTATTTCTCACTAATTACTTTTTATTTTTACAATTAAATTTATGTTTCCTGTAAAAAATTAAATATAGAATCGAATACTTTAAAAATCATAGGGAGGAAATTATTATACGTATTCGTTTGATTTATCGTCAACGTTTAGTCCTGGACGGCGGCTCTTACAAGCACTTTCAAATCGTCATTTTACAAGTTTAATTAGGCGTAAACCTACCACCGGCTTGGAATGTACATAGATTCTAACGAGAATAAACGGAAGAATCTCGGTAGCTTTTATGAGGATTATAAAACATAAATATTCATAAATAATGTACATTTATATTTAGAATATCATTTAATAAATACTTATTATTTAACTAATCCTTTTTATTATCTGTACATTTTTATCGTATGTCCTGTCTTGTAGTAACAGTCTGACTAGAACGGTTTGGAGTTTAATCGAGCACGCTGCACCAATGAGGGTTAACGGGTACACATGTGGCATATTTTTATACATCACATGCAGGCTTCCTCACGATTCCTCTCGACTTAGATTCACGTGTTCTAAATAGTTAGGTTATCGGCCATGTGTTTCGTCTACTGATATATTTATTTTTAATAGCATTTTTAAACTTTACGTCGTAAAAGTTCTTATATTACCTGGGTATTTTAAATAGATATCTTAGAAGCCCGAACTAAATTTATATTAATTATGTTTGAAATAGTATTTATTCATACATGATCTTAACGAAAACAAAGTATAGTGCCCGTCAATAAATATTGGACATCGACCTTTGAAAAGAGACGATCGACTAATTTCGGCATGGTAGAGCATTATCTCAACGCTGTGTAATTGAATAAAATACACTATTTTTAGGTTATGGAAAAATAAAATAAAACGAACATGTTTATGTTTTACTATATAACTTATTTAAAATGATTTTTAACTATAGGCGAGGGTAATCCGATATTCAATGTCCATTTAATCTATCTATATTTAAAAATCGTTTGTCCTAACTAAATCAAAGCACTGCCAAATCTAACGAGACTGGGATAAAGGGAGCTGGAATTTGTAACACAGGTTTGTGTTATGGCAAGGCAAATGGGAGGAGAAATTTTGTATGAATTTCACCCGTACGGAGTCGGGACATGCACCTACGATTATTGTATTTATTATAAACCTAATAACTAATACCTCATATAAGATAACATATATATCTTGTCTTGCTCTATTTTTGGATAGTATTCGAACAAACTCTACATAGTTGTACAACAGTTAGATCGATTGTTTTGTGAAGATCCAGTTAAATATCAATAAAATGAGATTCACTCAATTTAAGCCGTAGAATATATTAGTCGTAACACTAACTTTTTACGCTTATAAAACTACATAAGCATTATGTAATTTATTGTTTAATTCAAAGAATTAAAAATATTCATCTGACTTTCCTGTGAATTCGTTAATTATGCATTCAAATAATCTAATTATACCTAAGGTAGTGAATGTGGTGCGGCGCAGTGCGCGGAACACGGCGCGGGCGCAGCGGTTGTACGCGATGCGACTGCCGTCGGCTGCGCGTGCGCGTGTCCGCAGCGCGCGCCGCTCTTTCGAGAAGATCGAGAGCTATGCGTTGATGATTTGCCAGGTAGATATATAATTAAGCGTTTGATATACTAGATGATTTTACCCGCTTTCTATAATCTATGTTCTACTGTTTCAATTCTACCGTTAACCCAAAGTCCAGCTTTATATAGAATAATAAAAATGGATCATATACATATAGAACATATAGTTACATCACTTTTTTATATAAAAGTATATTCTTTCGTAGCCATGCTACAGAAAATATAAAAAACACCACAACTCCATAAAAGAAAGACCATAAAAGAACTTGATAATTTTTTCGAAACGCTTTAGATAAAAATCATGAAATAACCCAAAACAAAATTAGATCTAAAGATTTCAAGACTAATGTGTAATTTAATATATTAAAATAGATTTTAAAATTTGCTTAAATTAAAAATACGTATTTCAAGTTTTCTATAAAGAGTATTAATCAATTTCAAATGATAAGAGTTTTAGTTTGTAAAATAATAACTTAATATGTACTCAATTAGCAGAAAATATTAGGTAATTAAGCTTGTGTCACTCTACTTTTAAACTCTTATTTTAATTTTAATAATATAATTCCAGCACTTAAGAATCTATTAATAAGCTTTCGAGGTAGGTATTTCATTGGAATGTAAAATTAATTAACACTTGGACACTAAATGTTTCATGTATAAGTATGTAAAGTATGCACATTCATAAACTATGGCATGCAATTAGACATCTCATGGCTATGGTATTAATAATGTCAGCACTTGACTTCAGCGCCATGGTTTTATTATTAATTTCTACTCATAATTTTATGTGGCTAATTGCAAATTTGAGATGATTTATTTAAATAAAAAAAAAATAATAATAAGTCCATTGCTATTTAATATTCATTAATCATTTATGCTATTCTAAAAATAAAATATATATATAATTAATAAAAACATGCTGACACACCAAGATAAAAGCTAATAAAATATAAGAGAAAGATATTTATTTATTAAAACTTCACAGTTTTTAATTAACAGTATATATAACATAACTCATGAAATTTATGGAAATCATAATGTTTTCAGAATAACATAATCTCTACGAATATTATGAAGACATGGAATTTTATTTTTGTGTGTTTGTTTGTAATGAAAAAACTCAAAAACTACTTTAAAAATTAAAATGATTATAAAAATTCTTTCAGCTTCAGAAAGCTTCGTTGTCACCGATTAAGATAGGCTGGATATAGTTTTCAAATAATCTGTGAAAATTACAATAATGTAACCCAAGGTCAAAAATCTTCAACCCGGACGAAGTCAGGGCGGACCGCTAGTACAAAATAATTATAATTCGGCAAGTCATACAACAGTTTAGAATCTTTGTGTTCATCATAACATACTTACATTTAGTTCATGGATTAGTTTAGTTTAATTAAAAAGCTGCTTCATTTGCAAAGTCACCGCGCTTTCATTACTAAGTATGAATAAGATCAATAGAATGACAAGTGTTAAAGTGTATCAGTAATATGATAAGGTGAAGGCATGAAAACTTACGAAATCATGATGACCATGCTCACAGAGTGATAAATTGCTGTTTGCTGTTGCTTTACTTTTCTCTTATTTTTAATGTATTTTCTATATTATAACTGTGGACCATCGACACTATTATAAATATGCTTAATTAGGTAATAATGGTAATTGTCTATGGTATTATCTTATTATTTATGATGTATGGATTTTACGCCAGTGTTGAATGTTCTATTAATATAAATTTCAAGAACATTAGTGCATAAATACTTCAGACTAAAATCTTAGTGTGATAATAATAGTCATATAAGAGTTGTCCCAAATGAAATTTAAAGGGGAAATTTGAAGGGACGTCCCTTCAAATCCAAATTAAAGACTTAATTTTTAAAATGTCATTTTGTCGTTTTTTTTTTTATCAAGATGGCCAATTTTGACATCCGTTTGTAAGTTAAGCATTCTTTTCAACTACAGTGAACTTCATGTCAATCCTATTTTAATTTCATCTTAGTTTAAGCACAAGATTAATTAAATATTATTATATCTATTTTTAAATTGCTGTTAACCTCCTATTTAACCTACTTTACTAATACCTGTAACCGCCATCTTTTTTTTACCTTTAATTATCTATAACGCATACTAGCGCCCTCTACTTTTGACCATATTGAAGCATCATATTAAAAACTTGAGTATATAACTAATGGCGGCTTTTATTGGTGTGACTTGCGAATTATCAAGCAATTAAACGGGCGTTCATAAAATATATCGTTAAAATTACGATTCTCTACAACATATAAATAGCAGTCATCCCATATGGACTAAAAAATTTATATATCGTTAATGGTAGAATAAATTTCAATTTATTTTTTAAGTCGATATTTATGATATATCTAAAAATTTTAAGTAGTTTTCATTATAATATAATGTTATCACTCTAAGCTTCTAGTCTTGATATTACCTCTATATACTCCTATATGTACATATCTAATATAACGTACGTTAGACGGCTAAAAGGTAATGTTGTAAATATATCTTATTACACATTCTAAGAAAATACCATAGATAATTACTATGTTTATTAATTAATTGAGTATATTCCTGACAAAACTTTCTAGGTTAGGTGACTAATAAAATTTAAACTGTTACTTGAATCCTGTTTTAAACTACGTTATTACAAATATCGACTCGTAATCCGCTTTGCAACTTCACTTAATACTTTTGACTGACAATATTTTAAGATCTAGGGTATTAGGTACACAGGATAACAACACCTCTGTAGCAATATTGCGATTAAAATATTTCTTTATTAAGCCCCGATAAATTAACGCCAAAACTCGATACGAGCGAATAAATAATCTCTTATAGCGGATACAGAACGACTTATGTGCAGAATTTTTGGAGATCCGTAGAGAACAACATAATTATTACGTGGCTCGTGTTATGACTTCGGGTTGAGGGCGTCACGGTAGTATCCGCAAGCGATCCCTTGACTCCCTGAGGTGATGGTACCGCTGGTTTTAAAAAGTATTCAGTGCACTGTTATTCTAAGCAGCGAAGAGTCCCACTACACAAGGGAGGTGTACAACAGAAAAAAAATTAATGGCATGCCATTCAAGTAATAACTTCGGGGTCCATTCGTTTTCCTTTGTGTTATGGTCTATAATTTGAATATTAATTTCAATATTGACATGTCTTTACCCAGAGCATATAACATTTTATTTTAGATTTAAAATTATCAAAACTGTCGTAAGCCTTCATTGATCATAAATATCTATAGAAAACCCACAAAGACTCGACCAACTCGCACTTTTATGCCTTCGTCTGTTTTAAATATTTTAATGTTTATAATTGTGTATAATTATTTATTACGTACTATAATTTTCATAAGATCCTAAATTATATTACAATGATAAGGCAGATAAATTCTTATTTCAAGAAATATCTACAATGTTGTATTCAAGAAATTGTGTTCAAAATAAATAAAATAAAATAAACGTATCTTGCCTAATTCTAAGTTTTTATAGCATAATATAAAAACCTTTTTCTCAAAAAAGAGAAGAGGCTTTAGCCCAGCAGTGGGACATTCACAGGCTGTTACTATACTAGCGTCATATTATTGTTAAAATAAAATAAATAACAATTTAAAGCCCTTTTCAGACGTCTGGAAAATATAATGTATTGGTTTATCTTAAAGATTAAAGAAAAATAAGATGTTAATGCCAGTGTATTTTTTTCAGAATGTTCTTTGGCGACCTTTGGTACTGGAAACGGCAAGCAAAGGATTCCATTTGTCTATTTACCGCTTAAGGGTCAAATCATACATCCATCGAGAGAAATTACCTTTCACAGTAAGTTTGTTATCTTTATTATTCTTGTAATAACTGAGTTTCTCGAAGATTCTTTTTGGTAAAGGTGATAGCTTTATATTTAATCAAACCCGGTAAAATTACAATTCAAAACTATATACTCAATCCTTACTAAAAATGCAAAAGTGAGTTAATTTGTTACTTACGCTATTTAAGTCAGTAAGTCTTAACTACTTAACAAATCATCATGAAATTTTGCATACACTTTGTCAGGGGTACAGAATAGGACATAAGGGGGTACCTTGTGAGGTATCCTATGTCCTTCCCCCCCCCCCCGACGCGCGGGTGAAGATGCGGACGGAAACTAGTATTTCATCAAGTATATTTTCAGTTGATTTAAAACTACTAAATGTTTATTGTATACGAACTTTTCTGTTACTTTCTGTGTTATTGTTATTTTCTTGCTGTTGTTCAGCGCGGTTTTGTTCCCGTTAAAGTCCATACTGCCAACTAAGGTTCGTTCCATGATGTTATATAGCTTATAACTACGGGATGTAACATCTTAGTTCCCAAGATTAGTGTGTTAACAATGTCGTAAGGGATGGTTGGAAAGGAAAGACCGATGGTAGCCATTTACCATCAGATAGCCCATTTGTCAGTCTGCATTTTGAATTACAAAAAAACTTTTCAAAATAAATTGACTATCTAACAAAATTACTAATCAATTTTTTAAGCTCTTCTTTTTATATTATAACGGGAGATACTTATATTTAATATAATATGAAGGCATATATGTTATGATCTTTATAGATGTCAAGACACCAGTATGTGCGGTTTCCGGGGCTCAATTTTTAACTCGCAAAGGCTTCTTGGACCTACGAAACACACTCGACGCTGACGTGCCATTTAGTTTATTCCGAGATGAAGGAAGAACTTTTCTTCAGGTAAAGAATGATATTATCTATTTTGACACATCATTTTTTTATGTAAATTATATTTTCTATCATTATCATGAAATTAGCGTTAGCCAGATTTTGTTTTCCATTCAGATGTAAAATGTTAATTTTTTATTTTTTTATTTAAGTAAATATACAAAATCCACCACTAATTAGCTCCATCACCGAGCTTAATTACAAACTATCAGATTTTATTAAAACTTATGCAGTTTTCTTATAATATCATCCAATAAAATATATTTTCTGGAAGTTAGGATATGATTAGAAAGCATAAATATCAAATCAAGAGCAAATTAACATGTTAAATGAAATGGCCCACAGTGGATCTATAAATAATATAATTAATCGAAATAAATTTACTTCTAGTGGAGCGGTGAAGATGAAATGCGAACGCGAATGTCTGGGCGCGTTATGGTGGTCCGTTTGTTATGTCGAGATATATCAGCCACGCCAATATCACCCTTGGACCTAAGGGGTGTGTTTACACCATGTGTCGCTTTTCGTGTGCAAGGAACACCACCAAGACACGGCAACAGTAAGACGGTTTTTTACAATTGGTATTACCTAAAATTGATCTTGGACAAATATATTATTAAAAAAAGTAATACATTGTTTTTAGATATAACCGAAGTACAGTTCGCTCCAAACGCGCAGACATCAGAAACATCCGGTTCATCAGGTCTATCAGTTACAGAATATATCGTAATTGGTATTAGTTCTTTACTTCTCGGTCTTATATACGTTGCCTCTGTTTTTCTCTACTTGCATATAAAGAAACGCCGAAAGGCATCCCTTGAGAACGGCAATTTAAAAAAGCTTAAGGGATTAAAGAAAGAGGGACTTTCTATAACAGACCATGATATAATACGAATAAATAATGAACGCGTTCAAACATTGCCAAATTCTATGGGCCAAGATGAAGGGATAATCAAGAAAAACCCACTGCTTACTGCTGGACTTGGTAATAGGCAGTTTCATGACAATAAAGGTTTTACTAGTGATCTATCTGATTCCGAAGATTTTGCAGATAGTAGTTTACACAGCGAAGAAAATGCCTTTAACGTGAGTATTTTACTTTAATTTTATGTTTTTGTCACAACTAAAATCAAAATAAAGTGCCATGGTTCTAATTTCAGAATCAAACTATATCTGCAGTAATACATAGAAATTCAAAAGAAATCAGACAACAAGGTGATGGATACGAGATAAGTCATCGAGATGAATCAAGCATCGAACGTCTACCAGATGAGCACGTTTCTATAGTAGAGACAATAGATGACCGTGAGATCGCTAGACCAGTGGGAACAACACGACGAAAACTTTATTTCAATCCAGCTTATTTTGAACCACATTTACTGCAAGTAAGTATTAAGCAAAACTTAATGATATAATCTTACAATTATGTTCAAAAAGAAAATAACATACTTTCATCACAAAAAACAAACATACTATTAAATAAAGTAAAAGTAAAAAAATAATAATAATTTGTTGTTAACTATTTCAGGACCCTCCAGCGGCTGCGATTGAATTTCTTTCAAAAATTAGAGAAGTGATTGCAATAGCAAAGCAAAAAATGGCAGCAAAGCGCTTCAATCCAGTGTTAAATGAAATACCTGAAGAAGAGACGTATCCATCAAATGGCAATAGTATCAATTTCTATAATGGCCTAGGTAGTCAGCGCAGCGGCAGTATAGTTAGTTTAAAAAGAGGTAACAGCAGAAAAAGATCTTCTAACTGCTTAGGTTGTCCTGGCTGTAAACTAAATAATCGTAACACCGACAAAAAGAACGTAAATAAATACAATTCCACAAATTGCTCGAACTGTGTTGTCGATAAAGGTGACAAGCAACACAGCATTCAAAAATGGTTGGAAAATATACCCAATATTAAACAAGATGTGTTCTACAATGATCATTCATCTGACGCAAGCCACCAAAATGTTACAAATTCTCATTTCTCGCAAACACACAATGACAGCTCTTGTAAGTTGCAGAAGCACAACAGTTTTTGTGCATCTTTCAGTATGAATTTAACAGACGATGTAATGCCGCAAAGGAGGCCTACGTCTAGATCTGTTGGATCAGAACCATCTATAAGAAATTACAACATTCCTTTACCAAATTTTAATGGTATTGAGGCCAATGCTAATCCTTGTGAAATAGTCTCACAGAAATCTGAAAGTAGTAGACGAAACAGAAACACAATGAAAAACAAAAATGCATTACCCGATATGGTTAACGAAGCTATAGCTCTTGATAATTTTTCACGATCGCCGTACAATTTAAGTAGTTCAGACGATGAAAAATTAATCCAAAAGATAGAGGAAAAAGTAGATGATGTTTATTCTAGAAATATTTCAGATGATCCTTCGGGTAATGAGTACGAAACAGATAGTCTAGAAAGAAATTCAAACCAAAAACGTAAAACAACGCCAATTGAATATCCCGATCTCCCATCATCCCAAGCAAGTCCAAGCTTAAGCAATGCTTTACCTTTAGAAGAAGAACTTACCATGAGAAACGCTATTTATAAAACGAACTCAAGCGGTAATAGCCTCACTCCATCTCCCGAAGGCGATATACGTATAGATGATGATCATTATGAAACTATAGGTATAAATAAAACAATTTTACAAAATAATTCTACTGTTGATTTAACTCAAAAGCAAAATAATAGTTACAGTTTAGTAACTGAAGTATACGTAAACAATAACTACAATTTCGATAGTACACCCACATCACCAAGTAGTTCTGAATGTTCTATGGGAAGTAGAAAATTGATGGCATTAGATAATATAGAGGAGAGACCAGGATGTTTAACTATAGAAGTAAAAGATCCACCAGAAAACTATATTCGAATTCATGAATCTGATGGATTTGAACCGGACACTTTGGATCGCAAACATCCTAAGCATAAAGAAATAATAGAAAATATTCAATTTAGTCGAAGGGATCTTTTGCAAAATATTGATAATACTGAAGACAAAAGTCAACGAATACAACTTAGAAGTAGCGGTACTTTTACCAAAGGCAACAGCAAAATTGAGTCGATAAATAAATTTAGTAGTTTGAGAAATGACAATGAAAATCAAAGACAAATGTTTAACCGCACCAAACTATCAACTGAAATATATAGCGGGTCAAAGTCTCTAGAAGAAACAGCAGATGACAATTGGGATAATACTTCAGAGGAAGGGCGACTGTTAACTCTAGAACTGAGACATTCAAAGAGGCAACGTCAATGCACTCCACCCACTATTAAACAACTCAAAAGTTTAGCTCGACCAGATATATTACCACCTTTACCACCAACGGAAGACAGTCCTATATATGAAAAACCAACAGGCCCGCCAAGGCGTGTTCAGTGTGACAATATAGGAGTAGAACATAATGTACATTGTAGAAGTCTCAGTCCAAGAAAATTTATAACAAACACAATAGAGTCTGATATTTGCGGGAATTTATCCCGTAGTAGCATAGCTACTGTGCCTTCTTGCAGTCCAAATAGAGGACCAGACCAGGCTCAGTACGCTGAATATGAAGATGTTAACCTTATTAAAAATACACAAAACGAGACTAAAGTAGATAAGGGAAGGAGCACTATAAGAACTTCAAGTTGTCGTAATAGTGGAATTAATACTAACACTTTCATACGAGGGCAGAAAAGCGAATACAGAACGAAATTTCGCCGCAAAAAAGGTTCGAACATCGATGATTCAGGCTATCTCAGTAGCGATTCCACAAGTTCAAAGCAAGTGCCTAGGAAAATTGTGATTGCGAAAATTGCCAGCTGTAGTGAAAGCGACGGTACCGAGGACGAGGCTAGAAGTGAGTCTGGTGCTGAGAGTATAGAAACTCACTCAGTTTACTTCGGTAACTGTCAAAAACAGCAAAGTGATGAAAATAACTCTATTAGAATGTTGAGTGACAGTAAGAGAAAAGTTAAAGCGATAAGTGAAAGCAATAATCAGTAATGTTGTGCAATAAAACGATCAATGTGCAATAATACCAATAATAGAATAGTTGATTAGTTTTAATTAATAAAAATTTATACAATAGATTCTTAGTATTAGAAATAATATATACCTAATATGATTACATGATAAGTTAGTTGTAATAAAAACGAAATGGCCGGAAGTGCAATGCAATAATAGATTTAATATAATTCAATATTATGAATATTGAAAAAATATAGTAAATTATATAGTATAAATTATGTATATAAATAAATATTAATAGTATGAAACTAATGTTAGATAAACTTTGCTATGATAATTTTGTAAATAAGCATTTTGTAAAGAGTCGGGCGGCACTGATTAGCTTCCTAGTACCTGACAAGAGATAATGTTGCTCCGGAGAGGTTCATGCTTAAAGCAATATATATATAATATTCCTCTCCGTTATGTAATAGAGCATTATTTGGTCGCAGCATGTTGGGAATAAGTGATTAAGGATGAACTATATTGTATCATATATCAAAACGTCGTATAAAGAACTTTTAGGTATTCTCTTCTTTTTGATAGCTTTGACGTTAACTGCGATTTATATGGAACAACGCCGTCTAGTGACGATAATCAGAATTCCATATAAATCGTATTCAGACGTAGGACATTAGTCCTTAAGGTGTGAATATACTTTAGGCAAACTTGAGTTGAATTAAAATATTTTTTTATTGATAATCGTTATCGAAAGGACTTTAAAAACAATTCAAAGTAATAGAAATTAATAATCAAAGTTCTCTCTGCTTTCGAAATTATTCTCTTTTTGCTCATACGCTATTACAAGATTTAATTATTGATATATTCTTATTAAATAATACATTAATGGAAGCTTCGGTTTGCTTTTGCTATACATTATTCATAATATTTTTAACGATTTTTTTAATTACGTAAATAGTCATTAAAAATATTATGTATAATCGCGATGCACCGCCTCTAATAAATCACAGCGGTACGAGACGTTATGCTAAACAGACCTGTATCACTTTCCTCCAGAAACATACAGGGGGTGAGGAATGAGGTGTACACGGTTAGGTTAGGTACACCTCATCGAGCAAAGGCTTTTTTCAAATTTGACATGTAAACCTTGAGATTTTGGCGTTCAAACTTTTTACCTTTATATATTAGTATTAATCATATTTACACGGGTATACAAAAAAAAAAAAAATTCTTCATCCTGATTGGTTGTTCCCAACGTTAAGCTCTTTGGTTGTGGGTATTTAGCAATTATTATTATTTACTGATTACAGCTGATAAATGGTGCTAATAACAGGAGTAAATCGGGTAAACTTTTAAATATTAAGTTTATAATAAATAAATTATTTGGTTCTAAAACAATAATTAATTTAAAATGCTCAATATAATTTATAGTTAGTAAATAAAATTAAGAAATAAAAATTATATTTTATATTTCTGTAAATGCTCTCTTTACAAACAGTATTTATTTAAAAAATATTTATATCTTTAGTAAATAATTTTGTATTATTTTTATTTAAATTTTCTTTATAAGTTTATAAGTAGACACAAGTCTGAATTTGTCATTTTTTTTATTTTTATTAAATTATATTAAAGACCAATGTTTTATTTTTATTTGTAACCAATAAAACCCGGCTGACGGTGACGAAGCAAATCGAAAATGAGTTCTCTGGCGAAGAAGGGTTAAAAAGGAAATTAAAAATGTACGGCTGGCAAAAAAAAAATTTCAAAAGTGATTGACTTTTCAAATTTTCTCTTTCAACTGATCAGTAAGAAGTACTGTCAGAATCAATAACTATTGGTATTTGTTCCATATTTATACTTTCAATCCCATTTAAGGACTCTTCTAAAATTCGATTTCTGAATTCTAAATATTTCGCTAAACCCTGCGCCATTACATCTATTTCAATGCCAACCTTATTTTTAATTTCCGTATTTTTACTCTCACTCATTTTAATCATACAATTATCAAAATATTCCTTTAACATATTCGATTGTTTAAGTAAGGATCTTGCACACTCTGCATAATTTAAATTCGATTCTGTTTGCTCAATTTCTTCATTGTATTTGGAGAGATCTTCCGTAATGGATGTCAATTTGAAGTCCGTTGTAGTCGCTATAATAGTGTATGGAACTACGTCATACATATAATGAATTAATGCCAACACCTGCGAATATGACCTAAAACAAAACGATGATCAGTGGGACATTTACACACAATATTACTTCACAATTAATCTGTATTTTTTGGATTTAATTTCGATTAAAACGCTGGAATCGAAATTTGTTCACAAAAATTTTAAAAAGACACGAATATGTTATTTTTTTGATAACCCAATTTTGTAACAAATAACCGATACTATGAATTGGTGGTAGAACTTTGTGTAAGCATCTGAGTAGGTACCATCCACTCATCAAACATTTTACCATCAAACAGCAATACCTAGTATTCTTGTTCCGCTTTGAAGGGTGAATAAGTCAGTATAACTACAGGCCACGGTCGTATACACAGGTCTTGCAACTTCAGTATGGGGTACGTTGACATACTGATGCTGTTAAGTTCAATTTACGGCCGCCAGAGGCATGACAATTCGCGTAATAATTATCCTGAACACTTTTTCAAATCCAAACAAAACAGTTAAATAACAAAACAAAAATCCGCCAAACTCAACAAAACGATATAACAATGATTAAATAACACAATATTTGGGAGAGAAAAATATCAGCTTCGATAGCAGCGACGTAGTACCTCAAGCGGATGGTATTTTTTTTTTTTTTTTTATTGTATAGGTTGGCGGACGAGCATATGGGCCACCTGATGGTAAGTGGTCACCAACGCCCATAGACAATGGCATTGTAAGAAATGTTAACCATCACTTACATTGCCAATGCGCCACCAACCTTGGGAACTAAGATGTTATGTCCCTTGTGCCTGTAATTACACTGGCTCACTCACCCTTCAAACCGGAACACAACAATACGAAGTACTGCTGTTTTGCGGTAGAATATCTGATGAGTGGGTGGTACCTACCCAGACGAGCTTGCACAAAGCTCTACCACCAAGTAAATTAGGTGGTATTGCGAATTAGCAGTTGTTACACACTCGCACCTCATCTCTCACCACTGAAATTGGACTCAGTTGCCAGACCTGTGTATACGACCACGCTACAGGCACATGGGACATAACACTTTCGTTTCCAAGGTTAGATAGTGTCTTCTATAGTGCCAATCTCTATGGACTGTCGACCTATATATTTTACTAGCCACATGTACTTGGTGGTAGAGCTTTGAGCAAGCTAGTCTGGGTAGGTACCACTCCCTCAGCAGATATTCTACCGCAAAACAGCATTACTTGTTATTGTTGTGTTCCGGTTTGAAGGGTGAGTCAACCAGTGTAATTACAGGCACAAGGGACATAACAAATTAGTTCCATGGGTTGGTAGAGCATTGGCAATGTAAGCGATGGTTAAAATTTCTTACACTGCCAATGTCTAAGGGCGTTGGTGACCACTTACCATCAGGCGGTTCATATGCTCGTCCGCCTAACTATCCTATAAAAAAATGAAGTTAATAACTCTAAAATTAGAGTGCAAAGATAAATAATTCACTACTGAAAGAAATATAATAGAGAACAGAAACTATACTGTCCAATTGATGTGCGTACATACATACCTAGAATAAACTTGAATATTCATTATATGATCAAGTTCACTAACATTGTCTTGGAAGACAATCATCACACCATATAGAATGTGATGGGGCGATGTTTTATATATGGCAACATTATCCATCCCCAATGAATCCATTTTTAAATATGTACAAAATATTTCCGATGGTGTTACCACATTGTCATTTTCTGGGTTTCTAATATGTCTGAGACATAAGTTTACACTTACTGAGGTAGCAATTACAGCCAACATCAGAACATCACTTTCTGAAAACAAAGAAACAATAAAATTAAATAGTAAAGTATAACCCAATTACATACCAATTCATTAAATATTATAATAAACACAAGTTCAAATAAAATAATATATTTTAGCATAAAATGGACATAGGTCAAGTAAATAAGCCAGTTTGTTGATGTAAAATATAAAAAAAATTAAAAAAAAAGTTTGGAGCTTAATGCGCCACACTGCTTAAACACAGGTTGGTGGATTCAAATGTGCCATTTGATACATGCAGGTTTTCTCACAGTGTTAACACTCACCACGGAGCTTGATATGAATAAACCCAAATTGGGAATATGAAACTTGGCTGGGTTTGAACCCAGGTAAAATTATTCACATGTACACTCTTGGCGCTCCTATATAATATAGTATTAGTATAAACAAACAAAAGATTACCTTCATCCCCAACTGATAAAATATCAAAATTTAGTCCCATTGTGTCCAATGCAGAAATTCTGACACCTTCAAGTGGTAATAGAAAGTTCTTTTCCTCTTTTGTAAAAGACACAACAATGTCAAAATCAATTCTACTTGTTATGTTGTATTGTATTTCTTTTAAATCAACAACAGCAACGACGGTAGATTCATTGAAGCTATCAATCTGTGATTTATTCTCCTTCCAATATGGTGGTCTAGGTATTTGGTTGAATATCTTTGTTGTATAAGCTAATGAATGCTTTGATGTACCGTGAAGAAGAACGCTGATATCTGTAATTGGCCTAAAGATACAGTAGAAAGCTTTCTCCAAGCGACCAGAGTGTGAGTAATATAAGTATATAATTATTCTGTTGTACGAATTTATAAATTTTATTACTGTTAAAATATTGTGACATTTATTTGACATAATTTTGTTTTTTTTTTGTATAGGTAGGTGGATGAGCGTATGGGCCACCTGATGGTAAGTGGTCATAAACGCCTAAAGACAATGGCATTGTAAAAAATGTTAACCATCGCTTACATAGCCAATGTGTCACCAACCTTGGGAACTAAGATGTTATGTCCCTTGTGCCTGTAATTACACTGGCTCACTCACCCTTCAAACCGGAACACAACAATACAAAGTACTGCTATTTAGCGGTAGAATATCTTCCTTCTACTTATACTATAAAAAAAAATTAACAACTACTATATAGTAAGGTTAAATACATACTGAAATGGTTACAGGCAAAATAATTAATTATTATATGAATATTAAGCTAAGGATATCTTGGTAAGTATTACTTACAGCACCAGTCTATGGATGGTGACCATTTATGATCAGGTAGCCAATCTGGATATCTCCTTGATACTAAAAAAACAGTGTTGTCTTCTTCTTTCATATGTCAAATCAATAATGACAAAATGAGTGAAAACATTGTTTAACTAAAGAGCCACTTTGCAACATTACTTATTGAATTTATAATATAAATAAAAATTTTATTATAGGTATATAAGTAGTAAACTTTATATTGTTATTATTACTATAAGTGAAATATATAAAACATTGAATATACAAAACTTACTCTGTATTTTTATTCATAATACTTGACATTATTATAATTTTTTTATTGCAAAGTTTGATAATTGGAGTTTTTGCTTTAATTTTCAAGGCATTCGATATCTGAAATGTGTTTTAAAAATAAATCATTAAATGTTATCTTAATTTTCAGTACATTTATTGTATATTTTATATTTTCATTTTACCTCATTCAGCCCAAGTTTAAAAAGTGAGTTCTCCAAATTTGCTTGTGTCCTTTGAAAAATTGTATATGTAGCCATTTGACGTAATTTTATATATTCCTTTAATATATTTTCATTACATTTTGTAGTATAATTTGCTTCATTTAATTTTCTCGATAACTGGTTCTCAATAGGGAGAGACTCTTTAGACTTGTCGGAGTCCATGGTTATAGCTCTTTCTCTTGGGTTACTAAAGTTTTCATCAAACACCAATGGAAATGCATCATCATTTAGAATTACTGAAAAGGATGCCTGGCCTCTACCTTCCAAATCCTCTAACTTATATGTATGTACATTTTTAATTCTCTGGTGTAACTGAAGGCTTTCTTTCTTTGATATAATAATAATTTCATTTGTTGCAGCTATTAGATAAAACAGGTCACATTTGATATTCCTCAAAATTATTATTTCCTTCACTTTCGTCACATTTTCTATGAGGATTGAATCAACTAATTCCCTTTGATAAAATTCTTGTACGACACCTCGGTTAGAACAAACAGTGAGATCTAAGGTTCTGTTATCTCTTGGATGTTCATCGTAAAATACAAAACAAGCTACTTCATTACAAACAGATGAAGGAAGCAATTCCTTGAGTAGTCTTGACACATTCTCCGATATTTGATTCATATTTCATATTTTACGTTTATTCATTTTATACTGTTCAATATAAAATTATATACTTCATAATATGTTAATTCAATTATCTATTCATTAAGCAGCGTTTATAATATATTACATCTAGAATCTGAATGCCGATTTCCGACCGCTGTCTATTCTGGCTGATATAGTATAGCCATTAGCCAGATGTATTTTGTAAACAGTTCAAACGTCAACGTCAATGTTTTTTTTTTTCTTTTTCTGACGTGTATCTACGCCATTTGAGCGCAAAATATTCTGCCAATGTCACGTATAGGAGAGATGACACATTTGGTATGGGATTATTCGGTTTCAAATTTTGGAGTGTTAATGATGATGAATGAAGAAACTAGGTAATACTACAGTAGATATCTAAAATAATATTATAACTAAATGAAATAATTAATTGAAAACTACATATAATTAATATTTAGACACAATAATAATTATAATTTTAATTTATTTCTTACAATAAATTTAATTAACTATTTAATAAATGGTGAGTAAACTAATGTCAAAAGAAATGTCATGTTTACAGGACGTTGAATGTTAGAGGGAAGATATTCACATAGAGAATCTTGGAGCTTAAGACAACTAAAAAATATATGATCAATTGAACCTTCATCTAAGCCGCATTCACAAATTGAGTTGTCTTTAATTTTAATTTTAGCTAAATGTACAGGTGTACAGACATGACCCAACCGAAGCTGACATATAATAGACGTGATTTTACGGTCAGCCCCACGATAACGACTGAACCATGGAATGAGTGGAATATCAGTTTGAATGGAACCATAATGTTTGCCCTTAATCGATTTAGAAACAATCCATCGTTGACTCCATTCGTTACGAAAGAACTTTTTAGAAAAAGATGATAAATCATGAGAATAATTACGAAAATAAGACAAAGAACCTAATGAAGATGCTGTTTTAGCGAGTTGATCAGCCATTTCATTATTACGAATACCACAATGACTAGGAATCCATGCAACTTTAACTATTAAACCCTTTTGATGACAAATATAAAGATTCTCTCTAATCTGTAGAATAATAGGAAATTTTGACGAGCTACGGAAAGGGTTTTGAGCAATAGCTTGAAGGCAGCTTAAACAGTCAGTAAAAATAATGACTTTTCGAATATCATGTGACTCAGTGAATTTAATGGCTTCTAGTAAAGCTATGGATTCCACAGTAAAAACAGATGATTGAGAAGGGTATTTGAAATTGAGAATGATTTTGAATTTAGGAATTTAACATGCAGCACCGACACAACTTTCATCAGATAACTTGGAGGCATCTGTGAATATGGTAAAGTGATCAGAAAAATCTCTACTTACAATATCAAGGAAATGACTATCAGCGCATAAAGTTCTCTTATCGGTACCCAAAGAGAGAATTATGTTGGGCTTATAAATAAGAGAATCGTAAGAAATGGAATAAATAGGGTTAATATTCGATTTAAATATGGGAATGGATAATTGAGTAAATTTACGATAGCTTTTTAAGATGCATGGAATATTTTGATTAGAATTTATAAGATTAGAAAGCTGGTAGAGACAGTGAAGAAGTGGATGAGATGATGACTGTAATTTTTTTAAATAAAACGATCAGACAAGTTTTGTCTACGTAAATGGAGGGGAAGTTCTACACATTCCACTTGGAGGGCATTGGTGGGAGACGATTTTATTGCCCCTAAAATAATTCGGAGGGATTTATATTGTATTTTATTAAGTTTGTCTTGGAAAGCTTTATTACATGGATCTAATAAAAATGAAACATAATCAAAATGACTACGAACAATAGCATAATACAAGATTTTTTGAGTAAATTGATGAGAGCCCACCACACTCCAAATAAAGCACGTAAAGCCTGAATATTTATTTCACATTTCTTGGATATATATTCACAATGGACTGAACCTGATAGTTTTGAATCCAAATAAACACCTAAAAATTTAACAGAACCAGAAACAGGAAGGGATTGTCCATCAAAGTGTATATTAAAATCAGGAATAATTCTTTTACGAGTGAATGTAACAATTTTACTTTTGGGAACTGATAAAGACATACCATGCACTGACAGCCATTCCCCCAGATAGTGCAAAGCAGAGTTAAGTCTGTTGGTTATGTCTGTGATGTCATTAGAATTGCAATATAGTGCAATGTCATCAGCATACTGTAAAATATTACAAAAACTATAAACTGATCTAACAATGTCATGTGTAAAAATACTATAAAGTAAAGGACTTAAAACCGATCCCTGGGGCAGACCTTTCCAGATCACTCTAGGGGGAAAAATTGAACCTTTATGCCTAATGTTAATAGATCTTTCTGTGAGGAGATTGAAAATAAAGTGAACAATTCTAGGGGGAAGATCTAATTGTAACATTTTTATTTTGAGAATTGGTAGGTTGACGCTATCATAAGCTGCAGAAATATTCAAAAAAACACCCACGAGAAATTCTCGACGAGTGATAGCTAAGCGTATTTCTGAAGTTAGGACACTAAGGCTTCATTGTACCGAAGCCTTTACGGAAACCAAATTGAGATTTAGAAAGGACCTCTCTATTTTCCAAGATCCATTCTAACCTGTTCTTCATGAGATGTTCCATAACTTTACATAAGGTGGATGATAAGGCGATGGGTCTATATGATAAAGCATTATTAGGACCTTTGCCTGATTTTAGGATGAGAATGATAATTTGAGATTTCCAGGATAAAGGGATAAACTAAATTTAAGTATATTTGTTTAGCTGAAGACGGCATTTGTATTAAACATGAATATGGAATGCCATCTTCCCCTGGAGAAGAATCAGACAAGCTGTTGAGAGCACATTCAAGCTCAGAAAAAGTGAAAGGTATATCCATTGAATCAGAAGAAGACATTGGCGTAATGGATGGAATATTGTCTAAGTTCGGAATGAAGGCAAACGTCAATGATTATCAAGTGATAGCTGTCATGTATTTTTTACTTTGTTCAGACAAAAGTGCTACATTATACAGCGCCATCCAACTTCCAAGTAAACATATTTCTTTAAACAAAATCCACCAAATATCGTTATTATAGTAGAAGTTCATACCAGAAGGCTTATAAGCTGTAGTTCGTGTCCTAATAGTATCCATAAATCGTCAGTTTTTAAATAATTTGTTATTTCTTGCAGTAACAGCCTGTGATATTTTTTTTTTTTATTTTATATGTAGGCGGACGAGCGTATGGGCCACCTGATGGTAAGTGGTCACCAACGCCCATAGACAATGGCATTGTAAGAAATGTTAACCATCGCTTACATTGCCCATGCGCCACCAACCTTGGGAATTAAGATGTTATGTCCCTTGTGCCTGTGATTACACTGGCTCACTCACCCTTCAAACCGGAACACAACAATACAAAGTACTGCTGTTTTGCGGTAGAATATCTGATGAGTGGGTGGTATCTACCCAGACGAGCTTGCACAAAGCTCTACCACCGAGTCTGTGAATGTCCCACGGCTGGGCTAAGGCGCCTTCTCCTCTTTTTGAGGAGAAGGTTTGAAGCTTATTCCATCACGCTTCTCCTATGCGGGTATTTTACATCGAGCGTTAATATAAAAATAGTGGATAAGTATAAAAGTAGTTAGTAAAACTAACATAATAAAAAATCTATGACAGTTATATATATATATACATCTAGTAAAACAGTAGGCTTTTTTATTTGTTTGTAGACTTTTTTGATTGGCCAACTTTATTTTTTTTGACATCCACTCACAGCACAATCAATTAATTAATAATAATAATGGTTCTCCAGACCGATTTCGGCCGTGGCGGCTAATCTCGAGAGAGATTAGCCGTCGCTGCGCAGGACATATTATAGTGCACAAGTGTGTGCGCAAACACAGGTGCACTCTCTATTCCCTAACTCTTACAACCCGATGGGACGGCAATCCGTCACGACCGGAAAGAGTTCAGGCGCAGGACCAACGGCTTAACGTGCTTTCCGAGGAGCGGGAGTGTACACTTCCAACTTCCAGACTCCGGGCTGCTACTGAGAATTTTCGACAGAAAATCTCAATAACATTTTATTGGCCCGACCTGGGATTTTATCCCAGGACCACCGTGTCCGCGGCCTTACATGTAGCTGGAGGCAGTCGATCAATCAATTAATTAATTATAATTAACCAATCAATTCTTACTTTTTTTTCGAAAACTATTAATTCGTGGGTGGAACTCAGCCGCAACGCAAATTTCCATAGTTATATCTAATCTTCACATTTTTTGTCGAGTTTTGGGAATATGGTAGTAATGTAGCTGCAGGGGGTCCACTAGAACCAGCTACATTTTAAAAGTGGTCTATAAGAAAAAACGTCTGGGAACCTCTGATGCAATACATTACGTTTTAATTTAAAGTATGATATGTAAATGTATATAATCCGGTTATTGTATTTACTCGGTGGTAGAGCTTTGTGCAAGCTCCTCTGGGTAGGTACCACCCACTCATCAGATATTCTACCGCAAAACAGCAGTACTTTGTATTGTTGTGTTCTGGTTTGAAGGGTGAGTGAGCCAGTGTAATTACAGGCACAAGGGACATAACATCTTAGTTCCCAAGGTTGGTGGCGCATTGGCAATGTAAGTGATGGTTAATATTTCTTACAATGCCATTGTCTATGGGCGTTGATGACCACTTACCATCAGGTGGCCCATATGCTCATCCGCCAACCAATGTAATAAAAAAAAAAACATATGTTCCTTATAAATGTGTTTATATGTAGGCTACATCGTTTATATTTCATATATATATCTGTTAATTACTTTTAAGCCTTTTGATTATCGACTGAGATAAAATATCTCACCATTTGTGTAATTTCCTTTATTAAAATAAAGCAATTAAATAAAAATATTCTATATAAATACTTAAATGCTTACCGATGCTTTGAACCGTTATATTATCAAATTAACTATTCACAATCGTTTACGGGCGTGCCATTGATATAATGGTGCGGTGCCCATCAGCGTGTCATCGACCTTCAGTTCAGTACACAATTAAATTAAGGAAGCACATACATATATTTAATATCATTATTAATTGCATGAGTAAATATTAGTAAGAATGTGTGTCAGAATTTAGCAGATAATGTTTTAAACATAAGTTTGAAAATGTTCAGACCCGAGATAGTCTAGTGGTAGAACACAACCTTAACTGAAGATTACGGGTTCAGTCCCAGGAGCATCACTGAATTTTCATGTGTTTCGTGTTAATTAATGCTTATAATTGATCTAGTGCTCGGCGGTAAAGGAAAACACCCTGAGGAAACTTACATTTCACGCCACCAACCCCAGCAGTAGAATATTCTCCAAAACCTTCTTCATTTGCCCAGGTGTGGGATATTTGCAGGCTCTTACTTTATTTTGTGTATGTTTTTTAAAGTTAATATACTTAAACCTAATAAGGATATTAATACGCCATAATTATGTAATTTAAGAAATGATCAACACAACGCATTTATACCTATATATATATAATTATACATAATGCGTTTAATGTATCCAATACATATAACGGTCTGACAGAATTCCAGTACAGAACAGGTGCGCAATAAATAATACACAATATAGTTTTGCACAAATACAACAGGCTCATTCTCAAAGATCAATGGGACACCAAAACTATTTATTTCGGCAAAACCCGACATTCGAACCCAATATATTTTATGCTAGCTTTACATAATTATTGCGGAAAGGAAGTTTGTTCTTATCAAGTTCTCTGTATTTTATTAATTTGTTTTATCAATTATTCGTTTTTACTCTTCATTAGTCATTAGTTACCGAAATAACACAATATTTGTAATAAGGATGTGGATCGTTAGTTTCATCGTATGACCCATTGCTCATAATGTTACGTTTATATCTGAAATCGTAGACTTGTGCCAAGGTCATTCGAATATAAGCAGAATCATTGGTATTCCAGCTAAATATATTCGGATAACGATTGAAATCATAAAGGATTTATAAATAATAAAAGAAACTAATACGTAGGCGTTTACTTACTACATTATAATAAAAACTATAAATACATTAAGGAACAAATTTTTAGTATAATTATTATGATTTGGTTTTTCTTCTTGAAGTCCTATTTACTTATTGATACAGATTGAATACAAAATAATGTCAATTGTTAAATGTTATTGGAATTTTCTGTTGAAAATTTCTCAGTAGCAGCAGTAGTGTGGAAGTTGGAACTGTGTGTACTTCCCTGCCTCGAAAGCGCATAAAGCCATTGGCTCTGCGCCTGAACTCTTTCCGGTTGTATCTGATTTGCCGGCCCATCGGATTCTGAGAGTAAGAAAATATAACGTGCACCTGTATTTCCATCATCACACTTGTGCACTATACAATAACCTGCTCAGTTGGCTAGTCGCCTTGAGAATGGCGGTCGTCATCGAAATCGATCAGGAACATTAACATCTTCATCAATGTTAAATTTAAAGCATGAGCCTACTAATATCCCACTACTGGGAAAAAGCGCTTTCTCTTAACGAGAACCTTTTTCAACCATTTTGCTCCGGCTTGGTCCAGAATTGTTTAGATAGAACGGTAAAAGCGCACACCTTCAAAGTGCGCCCGAGGCGTTGAAGCGGCGGGAACAAAGGAGGGCTTTTACCACGTGGCGCGACCGTCTCTGTGAAGAACGGTACGCGCGCAAACGCGTCGTCGGAGCGATCCAGCCAGCCTTCGAAGCCTGGATGAGACGAAAGCGACGAGTCACCTTCCAACTTACGCAGGTAATGACCGGTCACGGTTGTTTTGGAGAGTACCTGTGTAAGATCGGACGCGAATCGACGGCGATGTGCCACCACTGTGGCGCGGACCGGGACACTGCTCAGCACACGTTGGAAGCGTGCCCAGAGTGGAGTGCGGAGAGAGAGATCCTGGTCCCTGAAGTCAGACAAGACCTGTCCCTGCAAGCAATCGTGTCGGCGATGCTCCGCAGGGAATCGGCGTGGAGGGCTGTAGCCTCCTGCGAGACCGTCATGGTCCAGAAGGAGGCAGCGGAGCGGGAACGGGAAAGGGCCGATCCTGCTCGGCGGAGACGACGTCGGCGTCGTCTCGGCCCTCCCACAGCCCCGACGCCCGGGGCTTAAAAGATAGGGCGTAACCCTGGGGCCGTGGATGCGAGAGGTGGGGGCCTCACGGGTCATATTTCAGACGGCCCTGAGGAGGACTCAACCGGGATGGCCTCGAGCTGCCGTACGCACTAGCGAGGAGTGCGGGGGGGCGAAATTACCTTCGCTCCCTGAGGAGAGCTCCGCCAAACCACGAGCGGAGCAGAGCACGGGAGGGGCCGCGGATGCGTTATATCAACACGATACCGCAGCCTCTCCGATCCGTGCCGAGCACGGCCATCGCAGTGGTTTTAGTGGGTAAAAATTCCACATAACCCGGTTCCTCCCCCGAAGGGAGCCGAGTGCCTTTTGTAGGTTTCCACATTGTTAAAAATAAAAAAAAAGAATTGTTTAGATTGTTTAATTCCCCACCGAGCAAGATTTCAATTTTAAATACAAATTAAGCTAAGCTAGCTAGGTTAAATACTAACTTAGCTTGAATTATGAAGCTTATTCCTATAATTAATCTTATAATATACTTTATAGGTATTATAATCTATATTTAAATATTGCTAAAATATACATGATATATAAATCAACAGGCAAATTGTTCCTAGAGGTAACAAGACCTCCACGATTTCCTACGCACTCGTCTGTGGGTAGCACGTCTTAAAATAGTTACTTTAAACGGCGTACTTCCTTTGAATGGTCGTTGATTGTCACCGAAATGGTTATGCATGAGTCTTGTCATTGCTTTATGTCGTCCTATTACGTCTGTACAGAAATAGACACAATTACTTATAGCCGTACTTTCTACCGAAAGGACAAACAAATTTAATTTGTTTTGAGTTTGTTTCTTGGGAAAAATGAGTTAAAATACAAACCATCAAATGATAGTCAAATCAAAACTTCTACTGTAAAGGTAATATATGGAATATTTTTGCTCTCAGCAGCACAGCGGAGACAACTTAATCTTCCTTAAAACTTTACCCAGTATTCCGTTGGAAACAACAAAGAAAACTTGTTGATGACTTTGCATCACCAACAACGACGTTCAACACGAGTTTTTTAACGCGTATTTAAAACCCCTGGTGCCTTTGTTTCACTATACTAAAACTATATATAATGGAAGTCCCTAAGGGATAAAAATTGTTTGTCATACTTTGAAAAATAATTTTAATGTAATATTTCGAATGTATAACTATAGTGATGCTTGGATATAAATCTAAACTAACACAAATGAAATAAACACTAAGTTTTATAGGAACAATATGTTTTAAATTAAAACATAACATAACCTTCATATATCGCAAAATTTCAACTCAAACTCATAAAATAAACAAGCAACTACAACATAACCAATTCCTTAGTTATTTTAACCTAAACTTGTAACCGTTGTTTAGCTGGTGATTTATTAAAAAATGTTGTGTCTGCCATTATTGATTTGAAATTCTTCCGAATGTCAAATCAATAATGGCAGAAAGAGAGAAATCAGTGTTTAACTAAACAGTCGCTGATCAACATTCAACATTTAATAAGTAAGGACGTAAATGTATATATATAATCTATAAGAAAATTTACTTTACATAAAAGAAACTACAATACAACGTTATTTAAATTAAATTAAATAATAAATAATTTGGTTTCCATATAAAGTTATAAATAGGTACATGATAATTTATTATACATAAATTTAAATAAAGTTGACTGACATCATTTTGCAATTGAAATAGTGGAAAAGAGTAACTTTTGAGTTTCTTGCCGGTTAGTCTTGGTATAATCTGCATCGTCACGGTAGCATGCGTAAGCGATCCCGTGGCGCTCCCGTTAAGACGGGAATGGTACCGCTGGGTTTTTAGTGAGTATTCCGATGAAAAAAAAAAAAAGGTATAATCTGCATTCTGAACCGATGGCCTTAGATTTTACAGCTTTAGATTATTAAGTGTTTCTTTATAAAAAACTAGATTTCTCAATAAAAACTGTTTGACAAATAAACAAATCATTTATCCTTATGAAGTTTTTATACTTTTTGATGATTTTAGCTTTCCAACAGGATACAATTTTTTTTAAAAGATAGTTCCAACATCGTGTATCATTTTTTATCGTACCGATAAATTTCATCCGTTTCCGATGACTGCGAGGTCAAATAGCACAAATAAAACAATATATTCAGACTGTCATTCGAATGTTATTCGTGTTACTTGTTCATGTATAAAGCCTATATCCTTCTTGGAGTTGCTAAGTGTGAACTAAATTGCGACAATTAGTAAATGCGTTATAACTTGAAAGTATGACAAACGAACTAACTTTCACAAACATAATATTAGTATGGAGTAACTTATTACCGTAACTAATATTTATATACAATATATTTTATATTGGTAGTACTGAAAAATGTTTTTGTGTAATAAATTTATGTGCTTGATTCGCTTAAATTTTGCTGATTGGCTAGATTGGGCTGCTATTAATAGAGGTGATTTTCAATTGGCTTGATTAGGCCACGATTAACAAGTCTGAGAGCCGAGATGGCTCAGTGGTTAGAAAGTTTGAATCTTAACCGATGATCGCTGGTTCGAACCCAAACAATCATGAATTTATATGTGCTAAATCGCCCACACCGAAGCAGCGTAGTGGAATAAACTGCAAACTTTATTTTCAAATAGATTTAGCCCCGATTTTGGACATTCACAGGCTCTAACAATACTATAATATAACAAAATTCAGACACATCTTTGAGTTATTTTTTACCAAAAAAAAAATTGTATCTATTTAAAAACATAAGTTATTATTCAGTTAGTAATACGATATTCAGGGATATTGTAAAAGTAGCTAAAATATAGATTAAAAATGGACAACAATATACGGTAATGGCTCTGCCTGTGAAAAGCTGTAAAAAGTGAATGTTCCACGTTAAAACCAGTGACGGGTTCAAATATTTTCCAACTACGGGCTTTCAAATTTTTGCCGCCCTTATCCCTACAAGCTCGCACGTATAAATCACCTCCGTCTGTTAACGTATTCACAAGGTTTTTAAGATTTCATATAAATTCCATAATGTTATCGATAAGAATAAAAAATTTGAAATCATTCGATCCGTTTAAAACGAAGACCCAAACCAAACGAAGAATAACCAAACAAAACTTTGCTTTAGCATGACCAATGAACGTACTGTACCGTAACGTTATTTATTGTACGTAAAAGGAGAAAAAAACATTATATATCTTAAAAACTTTTTCGCCTAGCCGTTTTGTTTTGTTACTAAAAAACAAATTGTCCCTAAATTTTCCGCCCATCAAATCTGCTGTTCAGGCTTAAGCATTCAGCCTGCTGTTAAGTCAGCCCTTGGTTTAAAGTTATCGTTAGGATAAGTAGACACGTACCTAAATTTATTCTTTAATTAGCTTAATTTTCTTTCAAATCGATTTCGATTAAAAGCACTTATCAAATACTTGAACACACTGAAAAAATATAAGGAAGGTTACCTTACAACCTGAACCAAATATCGTCGTTTTATATGTATGTGTCGTGTATTCATACCACAGTATCACAAATACATTTGAATATTCAATGCAATCGCTTTTTTACGAACATCTATATATGTTAGTTATTCAGATAGACCAGTCTTCACCAAAAGAAAAATATAAAATACTGCAACCAAATTTTAGGGTCGGGCCTATGGCCTATACTACTAATAATGTATTGATAAGGATGAGTGACAGTAAACAATAGTCTTATCATATAGAATAGAACGAGATTGATATGATGACAAGTGTACAATAAAACCTTGTTCATCTCACTGAGACAAATCTGTCAAGATAAGCGTGGAATTTGATTTACGTAATCCCACTTAACACACATTGTTGTTATATTCATATAATCTTCAGTCAGTTTAGATAAAAAGTTAAAAAATACCCCATACATTTATCATACCTATAAGCCACGTCAGGTTTTTACCATTGGTGATCTTTCTTTATCATTCAAATTTTAATACTTCTTAAAAATAAAATAAAATACTAAGGGGTTCGTAAGGTCCACTAATATTTTTTGCTACCAAAACCTTTGACAAAGTCAACCAACATATACTTATTTATTAATTACTTTAATTATTAAATATATATTTGTTGACTTTTTAATTTTTTTTTAATAAATAACTAATGGTTTCGCCTAAATTTGTTTCCTTTTTTAACAAATGCGTCCCCCATCATTATAACTATTTCATTGACAGTTCGACAATCAGTCCACCACCAGGCCAACAGATTGAGAAACAATGCTCTAAAGTCTAGAGTTTAAGAATTACAGTTTAGCTTTACTTCAAATCGCCGCTTATTGGATACGAATAAAACTTAGCATCGAGAAAGCTTTTATTATCTTATCCAATAAAAAAGGTCCTTAATAAATACTTTTCATACCTTAAAATGCTATATTATAAGCAGAGTAAAAACATTAATTACATTTAATTTACAGCATTTTACAGAAAAAATAATAAAGGTGAACTGTCACCTGAGCTTAACAATAAAATTAGAAGACTGCATTGAGAATGTAATTACACCGATCCGACAAAGTGTTTATTTCTTCTCGGAATTCAAATGCCTGTCGTAACTTTTCATTGTAGCTCTGCTCATTTGAGCACAGCGCTTCAGACATTTGCTGCATTAGTGTGTCAGTATGGTGACATTTGATGATAGATATTTATTTTCGTTCGGCCGTGACTCGACCTCTAAGCCTATATTATCCAGCAAAAAACACAATTATTACCGTGGGAACAAGGTCATTCAACGATACAGTTCTGGTGTCACGCATGCGTCTAAATTTGATACTCCTCAGCAAAAATAAATATCTGGGTTTCGGTAGTGCAGTGTAACGGGTTAGTGTAATTGCATGTCACGAACCCCGGTCACTTGGCACTTCCTCTAGAGGACTATGGATTCCAGGGTGTTTTGCCAAAAATAAACCTGCAGTGCAGTATCGGGCTTGCAGCGAAAGACTGCGGTGCTGGCCCATTCATTGCCATTAGGTCGATACGGAGAACGGAGCCCAGTACCGGCGCGTCTGCCTTCATGTGCGGATGTATCGCGTTCTAAATTCATTCGTGCTGTTGTCTGCTCCATCGACGCGATCGTTTCGTACTGACAATTAGAGCTTTTATTTATAAACAAATGTTTATCTCTTGTAACGACTATTAATTTGTAATTAATCGTTGATTTAAATCGTTATTAACGGTTAAAAGTTTTAAGTTTTTGATTGGAAAGTGATTTGTTTTGGTTGATGTTTATATTAAAAGGTGAAAGCGCACGTGCCGTTTTGAGAAGACAACGGATAAATTAAAAGTAAATAAAATGTGATTGCTTTACTGATACCTGTATTTAAAGGTTAGCTGCGTTACTCAAATTCGAATAATTTGAATGTTATTATAATGTAAATAAAATATAATGCAACCTATCAATTTAACCCACAATAAACATGAACGAATCGCTACAATGAGAACGATCATTGCCAATTAATATTATTGTCGCATTTGACATTGATAATAATAATTTGTTACAACTAACAGGTTGATCTATGCGTACTACCTTCCATTGGCATTATTAAGGACAAAATATTGATTCTGCAACGCTTCATATTTAGAAAGCAGATTTAATTAGATTTTTTATGATTAAACTAACTAAATACTTACTAGTCTTCTAGTCTTTTTATTAAATACATAAATAATTGTAGATGTTGATGCTGTCTTATAGGTAAAATGAAATAAGAATATACCCGCGTTCCATATTCAGTTATTCTGTGTCAGGAAATATTTAATATCTATTTTTCAGTAGCAAATACTATAAAATCGTACACTATTTAACTGTCGTCTTCGTAGTAAATAAAATAATTTTCAAGTTATGGTCGAAACGTAATAAATGGTTATTAGTTTTTTTTAAACACGTATAACATTCATATTGTTTGTATTATGCAATCTTATATTCAACGAACTTTCTATTTCGTTAATATAGTGGTGACAACTTTACAAGACGCTGTTTTTTTTCCCTGTTTATATTAAATTATTCATTGATACCAGTTTCGCAACCCATGAATTTATATGTATGAATGTTATTTTATGAATTGAAAATAAATATACGTACGCACTATACTAGGAAATAATCTATCAATATATAAAGTTCAATTCGAATCCGTTCAGCAGTTGTAGCCGAGAGCCAAGATATCTCAGTGGTTAGAAAGCGTGAATCGTAACTGAAGATTTCGGACTCAAACCCTGGCAAGCATCAATAAATTATCATATGCTTAATTTGTGTTTATAATTCATGTCTCTAATTATACAACTCCGCCACAAATTTTACCACCAACTTAAACTCAAAGAGAGAGGCCTTGGTCCAGCAGTCGGACGTTCAAAGATTGTTACTTTACATTTTTACAGCAGTTTTGGTATAATTGAGTAGCAAATTACTAATCGCCCAGACAACCACATTCACAATGCAAAGTAGCTCCACCCGTGTGGATATATATTTTTCATGTAAATCCTGTAATCCTATTGTCCTAATTAAGGACCAAGACTACCTTTATGTCTAATTTCATTACGATGGCTTCAGTGGTTTAGTCATGATGATGTAGCAAACAAACAGACAGAGTTACAGTGCGTTATTCTAATAATAAAAACTATATTGAACTGTATAAAAAAAAAAACAATACTCTTGCTTAAAATATATTGATTTACAACTTTTGCTGCATAAAAAAAGTTGTTATAAACGATTAATACTACCTAAACTAAATGTTTTATGTACTGATTGAAAATATGGGGACAAAATGTAGCCTATGTTACTCGCTGATAATGTATCTTTCCATTGGTAAATAGAATAGAAGTAAATAATTTTTAAAATCGGCTTAGTGGTTTTCGCCTGGATGCGTCACAAACAACAAACTCACTTTCGCATTTATAATATTATTTAGGTTGTACTAATAACGAATGACATAATATCAAGTGTTATTTATCTTAATGTTACCTTCATTCATAAAGTATATCATAAACGCCTTGTCGTTAAAAGCAGAAACATTAAATTGCAAAGAACGATTTTGTATTTGAGTATTTATTTGTTAGGAATATGCCAAATATTTCAAAAGTAATAAATTGTATATGGTCTCATCCTAATATTCTTGATAAGAAGGCAACGTGTAGGTAAGTTCTATATCAGCTTAGTGACAATTACTACGTAAACAGTAGTTGAATAAACGAAGACAAAAGACAAATAACAATAATACATTATTATTCTATAAAATCGGATCGTATCAAATGTACTTTATAAACATAAATGTACGGTTGATCGGATATCCAAAGAATAAAGTTTGAACTACAAGCTTGAATGAGCAAATGGCGTGACTAAAGCTTTTATCGAACATTCTTGATGCTAGCTGATGCGCCAACTAAATTATTTTCCTGCAAACCTACTTTCAAATCACATTTGATTGCTTTGTGAATTTAACATACTTTGGTTACCGTTTTATTGAGCTCCTATATATATTTCTAACAGGTAATCTAACAAGACTTTTGTATTTTTGCTGTCGTCGTGAATATGTAATTCATTGTAATCTCGTATGGTAATAGATTTTTTTTTAGTTCTATGTTCAGCAAAGCCTTATAATGTACTCAACTTTGACTGCCTCTTTGGTCTAGTGGCTAGATATAAGGCCGTAGACCCGGTGGTCCTGGGTTCAATTCCCAGGTCGGGCCAATAAATAGTTACTGGGTTTTTCTGTCAGAAAATTCTCAGTAGTAGTAACAGCACGGAGTCTGGAATTTGGAAGTGTGTACAGTCCCGTGCCTCGGAAAGTACGTTAAGCCGTTGGTCCTGATTATTTTGAAATTGTTTCAAAATACGCGTTCAAATATTCAAACGTTGTTCTAATATTATTAAGAAATTAGGATTTTTTTTACCGAATATTATTTATTAAACTTTTCTATACGCTATAAAATAGTAACTTTCAAAAAATTATAATAATAAGCTTATTACAATTATCTCTGTTCTGTCAATAAAATGTAATTCATATATTTAATTCGGTATGGTTGTAAATAGATTAAAATTAATTTCTTAAATAAAATAAATGCAGCTTAAATAAATATACTCAATACTCTTAAATTACTGAAACGCTTCACTGCTGAATTTCTGTCCACATTTATTCACCAGCGTTAACACTTTTTGTCGCATTGCGAGTGATTCACGATCTCATCCCGAGGTCAACCGGCGGCTTCTAAAGTCACATTCTAGTTTCACGTCTATTCTCTAACGCTGTTCAATGCCACTACGCGATAAATGTAAAAAGTAAGAGTTATCTTGTTGCGGATACAGTTTTGATATGACGTTTATTTTGAATAATTATAAATGATTGCACCAATGTCATATTTGATGAATCAACGGACAAAACCAATGGCAAAGTATAAAAGTGTGCTAAAATCATTGGTTAGTATTTTTTTTTAATTAATTATAATACATATTACAATTCGCATGACAAGACTAAATAGTATAATTTTTTAATAAATTTTTAAAAGGTAATGACATATTTTAATTAATGGTGACGAAAACTTAATCATGTCTAAAAAAAGTATTGGGGCCCTTTGACTGACTGACCTGAAGACATCATCGGCGTGTCGTATATGCCGTGACAGAAAACGGCATGACGCTCTCTTATGCCGTCATGACTCACTGCAACTCTCTACACCCTTGAGTGTTCATGGAGCGTTTACTAATTTTATTAACGAGCCTTTGTTCTTATTTATTTAAGTCCATATATATTTATTGGTTTTCATTATATTATAAATTGCTTCAATATCCATCAATTTCGATCTGCCGGGCGACCCGCGGGGCCCATATATTTTTTTAACAAGAAAATATCCGCACCTAATAAGGACGACTGAACCAGTAAAATTATTACAGGCACAAGGGATATAACTTCTGAGTTTCCAATTCCAACAAAAATGGATTGGTTAATATTTCTGTACTCTAATTGAAAACTTAGCATCACCACATTTGCTTGTATAAATAAAATTGATATGACATTTTATTTTGACTAGTATTAACACAGTATACCAAAGAATATTTAATACGTTATATATTAAGTAAATCTGTTATCGTTTATTTATCCATGTTTTTCGATGTAATAGTTTGATGTTTTTCCTATATTAAATTTGATGTTTTTCGTGTATCAAAAAAATTACTCGCGCTGTGTCCATTGGGTATTTGGAAGTATTTAAAAATGTATTTGATGTTAATTGTTTTTATATTCATATCACACAATACGAATTCTTGCAGAATACTACGGTATCAGCACACGTGGCATTTTTTTTATAATAACTTACAACTAAAAAAAAATTCCATTTGCCATATACTTGACTTTTATAAATAATATCTTGATATAATTAAAAAAAAAAAAACTCTTCATTCGCTCAATCCGCTTTTACTGCGCAGGTTTTATATTTTAACAAATATGTTGATAAGAAATGAAAAATAATTTGATAGTCACGAGTTTAACGACTATTAATAGTAATTAATTATGTAAACTATAGCCAATCTACAGCTTGTTAAAGGTCTAAGTGTCCCACGTGTTAGCAGATGGACATGTCTGATTTCCTGAAACACGTGGGAGATAAGGCTCTTGCGATCATGACAATATAAGCAGATTAGCAGACGTTAAAACCTCTGCTGGTGATGTTCGTCGAGAATTTAGCAAAATTTGTCCATTACCAATTTAAAACAACTTTGGTTGAAAGGCGAGCTTCCAACGCGCGGGGGGGATGTTTGGTTAAGATAAGGTTATGTAAATAAGTATGTATAGCTATTAATAATTAAGAAATAAATGTAATTTTTGTATAATAAACCTGTAAACAGTTTCTATTACATTTAAGAAGAAATTATAATTTCAAATTATTTTGTTAATTATTTTTGTTACTTTTTCTATGTTATGTCAAATTAATATTATTCGTATTCATTACACATCTCTCAACCGAATTAAAATCCTTATTATTTTATTAACCTGAATATTCCAAACATTGGAATGTTCAGGTTAATAAAATTTATTATCTTTGTCGGTAACGATTCTGTGGCAGTTCTTTTTGAAAATATTTTTTAATCAAATACTCTAGAGTTCATGTGTTTTTAGAATATCTGAAACTGTATTCGTGAATGTTTCTTTTATTGTACAACCGTGTAATTAATGGGGGGTGGGGTTTAGATAGTACTCTATGCGGTTTTCAGTGCCCCGTGTGCATGTGCATGCAATTTCATGATTATCGATTGAACAGTTAAGAAGTAAAAGCGTAACAAAAAATAAACAAATAAACTCACTTTATAAGTTAGTTCAGTACTAGATTCTTACCAAGTTGTGATTGTTGATGATTTCTGAATAATTTTGTAGAAGGGGCAACAAATATTTCACATCTATTACAAAAGAACCGTGCCTTTGAAAACCTGATTAACTTTTTATTAAATACGACGCAACAGCCAAAAAGTGTACAACTATAAAAACTATCTTCCTTATTGATGGCTAAAAACTAATATAGACAGGCCGAATCACATCTAAAGACTAGACCTATTTTTGACATAAGAAAAGTACGAACATTCCATAAATATATTAATGTAAGTATTCTATATATAAACATCTGAGAGAGAAAAAGTTCAAAATTCTTCTACCGCTTGTCATATACTCAATATACATATGAATATATACTAAAAGAAGTCACATAAAGTCTGTTATAATAGTTTTTTTACAATATTTTAAGATTTAATTGATGTTAGATCTATATACTTACTGCAATTTACGTTCGCAGACGAGACGGCACTTCAGAATTGCAAGTTATTCCATTTGAAAGTGAAACCTTATAAATTAAAGAGTCTTTACTTATTCATACTAAGCGTAGGAGACAATCACTTACCGACCTTGATGTGAAGACATACTTTATTGAATCGTATTATAATTACATTACTCATATACTAGTCCACTTAAGATATTCATTGTGTAAACTATAGCCAATATACAGCTTGTTAAAGGTCTAAGTGTCCCACGTGTTAGCAGATGGACATGTCTGATTTCCTGAAACACGTGGGAGATAAGGCTCTTGGTGTGACTGTGACTTAGATTTTCACGCAAAGGTTGATTATAACCCATCAAGTTGCATTATATTTCTTGCTTCTTAATCATTTATGTGATGTTTAATAGTCAAACGCGTGTAGTTATTAATGCACTTATGTAAAGTTTTATATAAAATTTCTGAAATTAATTTAATAGCATAAGTTGAAGTAAATTGTGTAAAAAGTTGTCCTTAAATATTACATGGCTGATTAAATTCCTCCCCTACTCTTGAAGAAGTTTGAAGCTTATTCCAGCATGCTACTTCGTTAATTGATATTAGGTGTCAATAACAAGTTAGTTAGTCCATATTACTTGGTGGTAGAGCTTTGTGCAAGCTCGTCTGGGTAGGTACCACCCACTCATCAGATATTCTACCGCAAAACAGCAGTATTATTAAGCAATGTTTTGTCTTCTACTTTCGTAAATCAAATCAATAATGACAGAACGAGAGAAATCAGTGTTTTACTAAACAGTCGCTTAGCAACATTTAATATGTAAGGCCGTATATGTTATACCCATAAAAAAAATTACTTTTATCCCAGTCGGGTTAGCATTTAACCTTGCATTAATTCTAGGTAGAAATGTTTTACATTTTTATGAATATAATAATTCGTTCGCATAGACATACATGGATATATGTCCTTCAAAAACCGTTTTTTATATTTAATGATAAAGTTTTGCTACTGTGGAAATTTATTGCCCTGTCAAGTTGTCCTAAATCCATTAAGTCGTTAGGTTTAATTAAATACAAAACAAAGGAGGCTACAGTGAATATATTTAAGGAAAACGACGATGTTTGTCTAAATTTATTCCTGTGTCACACTTTATAAATAAATTCTTTTTTTAAGGTAAGTACTCGAAAAAAAAAAGTCATTATTTTTGATTAATAAATAAAATATCAATCCTCTAATCAATATAACAATGTTTAAATACGATTACAAATAATTAATAATATGTTTGTATTAATTAACGGAACGTGGAAGTTTATATTACTTTATACAAGCGAAAATCTAATTAACGTAATTAAAACCCGCCTTTGTCGATATGACGTCATGCATAAATATGCAATTTATTTACATTTTCTATTCGAAGTCTTCACGTGTGTGGCAATATTTAGAGTTCAATCTCTTATGTATGTCAAGGTAATCTTTTTGATCACTTAAGTTGTGAAAGGACACATTCTTATAAATATAGGGAATTATCTATATTGTATACAAATGTAGGAGCCTATAAATGACCCCTACTCGACAAACTTATCCCATAATGTTTCTGCTGGAGGTAAATGTATATTACAAGTACAGAAGAAGTAAATTTTATTTTATTTATTTATTTATTTATTTATTTATTGGAACATAAAAAGTTAACATTAATAAATGTGATTGTTAACAACTACATAAGTCATAGACTGTGTTGCAGTCATTAGCGCCCACCTCCAGAAGGGAGACAGCGTTCCAACATTCAATTTATGTTTACACAGTTCTTACGTACTATTATTTATATAAACTTAATAATATTATGTTACGTGTGCGTGTGAGATGAATGTGTAGTGGGTTGTATGTGTATGTGAATGGGGAATGTAAGTGCATGTGTGGAAGTGCGAGTGAAATGTGGGACACTTTTTTTTTTTTTTTTACAACTGGCTTATTTCGGAAGTTACCAAATTTCGTAAAGATTAGTAATGATATAAACAAAGTGTACAGGGCTATATTTTCGCGCAATTTTCTAACTCATCATAGGTTAAGCTATGGAGCCAATCATCTGTGACCCTTTTGCATTCTCTTGAAGTGAGTGGATAGATATTTAGAGCTTTATTAATTTTATTATATAATGTAGGGCTCATAAAATGATACTGACGTCTTACTACCGCAAGCCGGGCTGGGTTGGTCTTACACACTTTATCTGATCTACGTTTTTGTTGGCTAAGATTGGGGTCATAAACAAGTTCAGAGTGTTTACGAACTATGGTGTTAAGTATAAATGCATGTCTTAACGTAGGCACTTTGCAAAGGGCATAGAGTTCAATTGTAGGAAAACGTATAGGTTTGTGTGCCATAACTTTAAGTATTGCTCTCTGCGTCCTTTCCAGCCTAAGCATTAAACACTTTCCAGAGTTACCCCAAGCTGTTATACAGTAAGTTAAGATGGAGTGCGCCAGCGCAAAATAAACCATAGTGAGTGTAGGTAAGTCAGCAGATGATCTCAATTTCTTAAAAACATATATTAGTTTTCTGACCCGAGATACCAGTGATTCTATTTGGTGGCTCCATGATATTGTGCTGTCAATAATAACCCCAAGGTACTTAATATTTGTTGTTCTAGTAATTAAATTACAATAATTATTACAGCTAGTTTCATACGAACAGTTTTTGTGAGCAGTTAGAGTGAACGCAGATGTTGGCTGAGTTGCTAAGCGTGGTGCGAACGTTATGAATTTAGTTTTCTCCAGATTCAGTGTAAGCAGATTATTGGTAAGCCATTGCATAACAATTTTTAAGGCAGCCTCTGCACAGGAGCGTGTTTCGGCCCAATCGTTACCATGAACAATGATTACCGTGTCATCTGCATACATTATCATTTCCGAATTATGTAATAATAATTTGCATAGGTCATTGATATAGATTAGAAACAGGGTAGGTCCAAGGACACTTCCCTGTGGAACTCTGTAGCAGAGGGTTTCCTCCTTACTAGTATAATTACCAATTTTGACAATTTGAGAACGTTCACTTAAGTAACTTTTAAAAATATTAAGAGACAGCCCTCTTACGCCAATCTGTTGAATTTTCATGAGCAAGAGGGGGACAGAGACAGTGTCAAAAGCTTTAGTAAGGTCAAGAAAAATTGCCAGAGATTTTAGTTTACTATTTAAATTTTTTGCAATAGTGCCAGTTAATTGTAAAATAGCATCTTCAGTACCTTTCCCTGATGTAAATCCGTATTGATTTGCAGCAATAATATTTTGCGAATTAAGAAAATTTATAAGTCGTTTGTTTAGAATTTTTTTCCAGAATTTTTGATAAAGTTGTTAGAACAGAGATAGGCCTGTAATTATCAACACTGCAACAATCTTTATACAAATGCGGTATAAAGATGAACTTCAAAATATAAAAAAAAAAAACTTTGACATAGAATTCGTAGAAAACTTGACAGGATCTCAAGTTTTCTACGAATTCTATGTCAAAGTTTTTTTTTTTATATTTTGAAGTTCATCTTTATATTGACCTTACCTTAATATTGACTATGGATTCGTGAAAAAAACATTTTGAACGAGAGCAAAGTTGGTATCGCAACTTTTTTAGTAAAATTAAGTAGTCAAGTGTAATAGTGTTGTGATTAATCTATACTAATATATAAAGCTGAAGAGTTTGTTTGTTTGATCCGGCTAATCTCAGAAAATGGTTCGAATTAAAAAAATATTTTTGTGTTATATAGTCCTTTTATCGAGAAAGGTTCTAGGCTGATTTTTATTAACTATACGCGGGTTAATCCCCTGTCACAGCTGGTAAAAATCTATTAATCAAGAACTGACAACGAATCGTATGGAATATGTAAATATAAAGTTTGCTTACCTTTCCCCTTTTTCGTTTGTAATAGGCCCATGTAACTCAAACTCTTTAGACACATTCTGTGTTCTTATGGAAAACAGCCGTCACGCTAAGGCATGTGTATTTTTTACGATTTCTTTTTGTTTTGTCATCAAACGCAATGTAAATAAAAAAATGTACAAATATTGTCAAGCTTCAATACTTCAAACGAAGAATCTTCAATTTTATAATTTTAAACACAAACGCACATGCACTTAGTATGTCTTGCTTGGTTAATTTCCATTTAACTCGGTAGAGTTGTTAATATAATAAGCGTAGTATAATAATACATAATATGTATATATGTTAATCTGGATTACTTTACATATAGTATTGAAACAACTATTATTGTCATAACAATTTTCTAATCGCGTATATAAAAAAATAGGCAATTGAATGGAAACACTCAATTAACGCAATTACTTTCAGTAATTACTGTACGAGGTTGTCATGTCATGCATTGTGCTTATACAAATGATATCATATGTGACTAGAGAAATAACCTTGTTTAGTTAAATTGCCACGATTTCGGCATCCTACTATAAACTTGGCACACACACTTCACACTAGACAACATATCTATGCTAATAAATTAGGAGACGTTAGAAAAAGCAAGTAAACCAATACACATAAAACATAGTTTTTGAGCTCTCCTTTTAAAACTTAGTTTTTGAGCTTATTCCATCACGCTACTGCACTGCAGGATGGTGGATAATTATTAATATTAATTGCCATTCGCATGACCAATGTGTTGCGTATCATTGAATTAAAGTTATAAGCTGATCCTCATACCATATCATAAGTAATCCATAGCTTTAAGCCATTTCATAAATTTTAGTATTTTAAGATTTCTATGAACGTAAAATTAAAGTATCAATCTAATAATGAGGGCCTGGTGATCTTATGTACATATTATACTTTTTAGGCTTCAGTCTCCGCAAATGATACTGTACATATCTGATAAGACTTGATTTTGTAATATATGGAGGCTGAATAAAATCATTCATGTATATTATTTAAACAAACTTTATATAGGAACGAATAGTTCAAACCAGTTTGGGTGTTTTGTTTTCGTAGCACTAGATTGAAAATGGAATCCTGTCGAATGGACGTCCTTTCACCACGTGCGTCAGAAAATCCACTAAAATCCAATGGTACCCTTCCTCTCTTTTGAAGGTCGCCACGCTTACTGAACTTTTTTTTCGCTGGAAAAATGCATTACGTGTTTTCCCCACAGGAACAGTGCGAACCGAGTGCGCCCCGAATATCGGAATACCCACTCAAAAACCAGCAGTACCCTTTCCGTTTTAAAGAGGAGCGCCACATGATCGCTTGCGCATGCTACCGTTTACATGCAGAACCAAAGCAAATGTAAATACAAATATTAAAAAAAACAACAATTAAGTACAATTAATTATAAATTAAATTAACGATTTATAATCAAGTAACAACACAGTAGTAAATGCAAGTTTAGTCACATAAAACGCTGGTTTAACCGAAACTGTCGTTTCACTTCTTATTAACGTCTATATTTTAATTCAATATATATATACAATTATATAAATGTATCAACGCGTCATTTTTTGGCTCGCTTGTTCGAATTTAAATTTTAAATTAATAGTTTCATCCAAAACCTCTTATCGGGTCTGATCATTCCTCTTTTTGTATTATGTCGTTGGATATTCGTGCAGTATTTTCCTTAAATGATACGTGACTTTTATTTTTAACTATAACAAGCCTACAGGGATTCCCAATATTTTTAACGTAACATCTACTGGATAAAAAAAAATTGATTTTCTTTTTAATTGATGTTGATAAATAAATTATTTTCTTAATTACTATAATGACATCTCTAAATGGGAACTTAGAAACTAAGAAGTTTTATCCCTTGCGCCTGTAACTATACTGGCTCACCCTTTAAACCGGAACACGGTACTGTTTACGGTAGAATATGTGATGAGTAGGTACCACTCATAGCATAGGTACCACACAGACGGGCTTGCACAAAGCCCTATCCCGAATTAAGCACAATTAATGTTTTAAAAAACTTATCATTTTTAATTCGTTGATTTTATTACGTGTTTAATAAGATTACGTGAAAAAATGCGCTTACGACGCGAATGCATTTAGACAGCGTATTGCGAAGTTTTTTTATAAGAACCGGTTGAACGGCCAGATTCAAGATGTTCGAGTTATTATGAACAATTCCCGGTATTCAATCAAGATTTGTCGTTGCATTCAGTGAATAATCAATACTTTATATTTTACGTAAATTGATCTTGATGTACACAGTTATAACTAAAAGTTACTTTGAAAAGAAAATTACTAAGTACGAACATCAAACAATTTGTCTCTGTGATCGCTAGTATATTCTTATGAAGTCATTATTATTTATTGTTTCATTTATCAAAAGCCTCGTTAGTCCTTTACTTGTGTTATCAAAGAGGATTCAAAATTTAATCCAATAAGCTGGGTCACTGCGGTATGCAATATAAAACCAATAAACAATGCATTAATTTCTTTCCATATATATTTATCGCAGCGAATAATATACAAAATTCAATGATCGGGGATCTCAATACTTTGAAGGTTCTAAACCGGGCAAATACCGTTGACATGAAAATGCTAAATTTGTTTTTATAAGAAACTAGTTTCTGCAACAACTTCGCCCGTAACCTTCTCTGTACCCTTGACAACATATTGTATACAAAAGGGCATGATGATCGGTTGAATAGTTTAAGCGTAAAAGCGTAACAAACAAACTCAATTTAATATATTGCTATAATAATATTAGTAAGTATTCAACCTGCAGGCATCGGATGAATTTCAGCCTCACCGTCATTGGGATATTTGCGTTTAATTTTCTTATCAAAAAATATTAAAATAATTTATACACTGACATACAATATAGGTATAAAAATACCGTACAATATCATCTACAAAATTATTATAGTATTGTTAAAAAGAGCAAGTATCAAAACTATTTGTATAGTAATCAATAACAAAAGTTCATAGACAAATGAGCATTATCATTCTCCAAATATTCGGAAACCTTGGATTATATCCAAAAGAATGTTTGTACTCCACTTTTCGTTAACAACGTCGTTAGTGCGCATGACAACAAACAATTTTGGCTCAAAAGAAAAAAAAAATGTTGAATTACTCATTTCCGAGAACAGTGCGCGGCAATCAATCATGTCGTCATTTACATTTTTTTATATACTCACTTAATTATATAGTAATATTTATAGTGGCAAATATTGTACATTGATACAGTGTATTGTAATATAATGTGTATTTGCTTCGTTTTTTTTTTAAATATCTTGGCGAAAGTTGGGGCATTTGTTTTATTTAACAATATTCATATCGAAATGTTTTTTAAAAATATTATCAAGTATTTCATATATTATTGTTAATATTTTTTCTATTTCAAACTCGTGTATGCATACCGCATAATCTTTACTTGCAAAACGAACATCGCGTGATTTAGAATGCAATATGAGTTTGTTATGTTAAATTAAATTATTTGTGAAATATAAATTTATCAACAGATTATCACTTTTATTAATATTTTGGTGGTGTTTTTATGGAAAACAACGATTTGTTTCCACCACTTCAACACTATTAGACTGTTCATTTTGTGATACTTTGAGTTATGTACATATAGATTATAAAAAAATTACATAATACGATTATTTCTGTTTGCGCCAGAATTCCCATCTTGTCGTCTCATCACTCTAATTTTACAGTCAAATTCGACCTTGAAATTATACTCTCATCTCTTCCAGTTTTATTCCAAAAACAGCTTTCTTCAACACTGAACTAGACAGATTAAAACCGTGACAGATATTTTTTTAATTTTCGTGTATGCAATTAACGTTCCGTATTACGTAAGTAGGTTATAGTAATAACAGTTAGGCGTGTAGTCTATTAGTGCTGTTATCGTTATTACCGCAATTACAGAACGCCTGACGGGTACCGTGACATTTCCCTCGCAATAACTCAATCAAAAAAGATTTTCTAATTTCACCGCTTTCACACAAATTGTCATTAACTACGAATGTATATAAATAATAATAATAAAACGCTGTACATGTTTTATTACAATTTAATGTTTTTTTTTGTTTAGGAAAAGTTTCTCGCTGGTAGAGTTTTTAAGGTCCGGTTTGAAAGGAGAGTGTAATTACAGGCACAAGGGACATAACATCTTAGTTCCCAAGGTTGGTGGTGCATTGGCGATGTAAGCGATGGTTAACATTTCTTACAATGCCAATGTCTGTGGGCGTTGGTGACCACTTACAATCAGGTGGCCCAAATGCTCGTCCGCCTACCTATACAATAATAAAAAAGTGAAAATATGACATACTTAATCTATTTAAAAATAACATATAAAATATAAGGTTGATATTATTGCCAAAAAGTGGTGTTTGAAAAAAAAAAAAAAAAAATCAATGTTTAATATTTTCTGTAAAGAGCAAAATATACAATAACGCATACTCACGATAACAATTCGTTTAATTTAGGCCCAAGGAAACTATATAATACTTTGTGATAAATATATAAATAGAATATAAACAAAGGCCTACTTCAGTTGGATTAATCGGTACAAATTACATAAATAACTCTGTAGATGCGATTCTCGCAAAAATATTTGCCTTTCTATTATTATACAACACTAGAATTAATCGCTTAAAACTGTTGTTTCATTTGACATTTTATTCAAGAATATTATAGCAATTAATACATATTTAAAGTGACTACATAATATGCAGAAAAGCAAAAAAACTGAATTATCGGAAGCGAAAATAATAGATGACACAGTTTATAATAACATTTGCTAGAACATTTGGCAAATGAACGATGCGTCGTGCCAAAGGAGTTCTAATCAGCATGAATTAGTTCCACTAACCTATTACAACATTTATTTTGTTATATACTATTAATGTAGAATGCAATTGTGCAATTGCTCTTATTAATATGCGAAAATACGTATTACGTGTTACTCAATTAAGTCAAACCTGATGAATAGGTACTTTTTTATATATTTTTAACAAATCTTTCATACACAATTACTTTAACAATAATAGAAAACTATAAACCACCTAGTTTTAATCTGTGGTATTTATACTTAGTATGTATAATAATACGGTTAATACGTAGGTACTATCGATTTATCAATTACGCAATTTGCTGTGAAGCGAATCAAGAAAAAAACTACTTAACGGTCTATAACGTTCCTTAATATTTATTGCATTGATTGCATTACGAGTAAATCGCTCGAATAAATTTTCTTCTTTAATATATAATGACCTCAAATTGTGTAGCATTAAAAGCATCGCTACATAATATTTCAATGAATGTTTTAAAGAAAATACTGAAACGGTTTTTTACAATAAAAACGCCTATCGGCCTCGGGAAACTTCTGCAGAGATGCAATTTAATTTACAGACTATACCCTCGTCCGTTCTTAAGAAAATTGCTTTTCGATATTAAAGCAATTTCACCACTCGCTCGCACAAACGAACTCCATTTTTTAACACCTTAATAATTTATACTTGATTGCCTTTTTTCATTCGAGGGTCGGTATAATTTCAGAGGATAAACCGATCAAAAACTTATTTAAAGCTCATTTAAAATTTTTTTCTATGCACAATGTTCTTATTTTTTTTTATTTATACATATATTAGCTCTGTTTACAACTTGATATTATAAAATATTATCTATTATCATTTAGCACGAGCAGGTAACGATCGTTCTCATTTGTTGATTATAATGGGATTTTAATTGATAGGAATTAAAACAAGTTAATAAACTCACTTAAAAAGTGTGACTAATCACTACTAGTCAGTGTTTTAGTCTGTTTGGGTCCTAGCGTGATCCGTAGACCCTGGAAGAGATTTAAATCGGATTTGTAATTCAAAATATCTCCACCTTTTAGCCTAATTTTTCGTGTGCTATGTATCAATTAAGTACAACTAGATTCAATAAATAGTTTTCAAATGCGAATTATATCTTATAAATGAACAAAAACAGGTACCGCTGAGTCGTTCTCCCTCCTCTTTGTAAATACGAATATATAATAAATAATTCGAGAATAGGTGCGACAAAACGAGAGCCCCTATTTATAAGTGAGAGGGGTTGGCCCGTGTTGTTCTTGGTGAGGCCTGAAAGTCTTACCAAAGTCGATTTATAATCACACGTCTTAAGTGTCCATATAATTTATTTAAAAAATTATAGTGTCCACAGATAAACCAATGTAATAGACAAATTTGTGAATGATTTTGTGATGGTGATAAATTAAATAATATAAAAATGGGTAGAAGAAACGTCAGTGCTTTGAGGCTAGGGAGATGCGTTGCGTTTTTAGCCGCAGCTGCCTTTCTGTTACCGTTCTCCATTCTTCTGATGGTTGCCGATCAACAGTACAATTTGACGTACAACTCCAAACGAGTCTTCTATCAAGAGGTAAGAATTTGCATGATAACAAATAAATCTATATTAAAAACAAAATTGAAAACAATTCCATTTCATTACACATAACTTTGCCACATTAAAAAAAAATACGTTGAAAATGTATTTATTGACGAGACTGGCTGAATATAAATAAAATGCATGATTCGTATCGGGTCGTGTCGTCTATGTGCAATAATAACAAAAAATACATTCAATTTGAATTTCTTTTTTTCCAGAGTGACTTCTATAAAATAAACGGAACATATTTTCAGCCCACGTTTTTACGGACACAGGTAATAAAATAAAATGTCACTTGATGGCTAAGGCTGCTCACATACGGCGCAGCAAAAGCAGTGGCCTCGATGCTACGACAATGCTGCCTTTGTATTAATGTATACAAGCGCTTTCATGCAAGGGACAAATCGTGATATTAGCGGCGAGCAGGACCGCAATTCTCAAATAATAAAGTTTGAGCTTCATTATTTTACATTAGTAGACGCCGATGCGCCTCTTTTGCGGCGCCGTATGAAACAGCTATACGTTGCACAAAGCTTAATTAAAAAAATAACAAAGGTCCAAAGACGACTCTGCACGAACTATTTGCCTTTATCCTGCTGTAAAACCAACTAACACAATGAAATAACAACCTAGAAAAAATATTATTGTAGTCTAGAAATTTCTCAACTATATATAAAATATAATAAAATGTTTTAAAGTTATACAGCATTAATGAATATGTTGTATAACCTGTGGTATATTGTACCGTTTTTCTTATATTGCAGTAAAGAAACCGCTAAACCTAAGATTAGAGTTGTAATAATCACAGTCGCTGAACAGTAAATACAATTTTATTGGATTTACAGTTAAATATTTTTCTTACCTTAGCTGTATTCGTTTAACTTAAAAAAAAGTTTTTTGTTAACAGGATAAAGGCGAAACGCACTCAGCTTAATGCGCAAAAATCGGGTATAATATTTATATCCAAATACTTAAGATAATTTTAAAATAAAAACTACATGTTTCGTACTCAAAGTTATGTAGTCAACGTTTTGTGTTCTATAGATAAAAAATCAATGAAAGGACGTCGTGAGTCGTGACATTAAATCAGGCCTTGATGGTTTTACGGTTAATTGATGTGCCATCTTTCCGGTATAACGCCAATGACAGGCTGTCAAGCAATTACATCAAAATAACAACGTTAATTTTTTTTTAATGTCTTGTTTCTTCTGATAGGCATAATTATATTTTCAATATCTTGTATTGTAATTTGTCTGTCATATTAATTTAATGAAATTATACCATATTATATGCAAACAGATTAAAAAAAATCGAAACGTAGATAAAAAAATAGTTAAGTATATCAAGGAAAAAAAATGTGTTTACAACCATTGCTTAATGTCCGACATATAACTATTTGATTTCCTAAAAGATTACAGCACGTTTATGAATTTTAAGTTATTTCGTAACATTTATAACCAGTTTTACCAACTGTTTATGAGGGGCCTACTACATTTATCATGTGTCACAGAAGATGGAGTGACGAACTTCATTATGCAATTCCGAACTGGTATAATATTCGTTTACAAAAAATACATTTTAAATAACAGCATAATATTAAAAGCTAGAAGCATAATTTTTTTTTAATTTAAAGCAGGCTCAGCACCAGATTCCCAGTACCCTGGGACTCCTCCCTAGTGAATGGAGGCCCGCATAGGCGGGTCGGCCTTCGGAGCGTCACGGTAGCATGCGCAAGCGATCTCGTGGCGCTCCCTTTAAGACGGGAAGGGTACCGCTGGGTTTTTAGTGGGTATTCCGATGTCCGGGGCTCACTCGGTGCCCTGGACATATGGCGAGCCCCACATACCCCCCCCCCCACTGTTCCCGTGGGGGAAACGCGTAATGCGTTTATCCAGCGTCAAAAAAAAAGGTTCAGCACCAGTGCTAATCTTTATACATATAATTATTCTGCATTCAGCATACAGCTTACAGCTGTATGCTGAACTCCTAACAGACTGAACCGATTTTAATTTATTTGTATCTTCTTAACTCTTACTTCTAGTATTATTAGAAAATCGTGAAGACATTTCGCATAACGAGTACACTACAAAATAATTCCTGCCTGCCTAATATAATGCTTAGTATATATTTGCCATGAGAAAATATATAACGCATACTATGTTAACGAACCATTTGTAAATACATATATGTATATTTTAGGTTTTATTATAATTTAATCTGTTGTTATTAATTTAATTGCCATTGCTGTGGTTCAAAAGTTATCTCTCCGGAAGGTCACAACTTGTTAGGGTAGGTTCATACAAAAGTGCCACGGAACCAATAAAATTTGGCGTACCACAGGGCAGTATCCTTGGCCCAACCCTCTTCATAATCTATATAAATGACATAATGAACCTCAAAATTCCAAACGCTGAAATCATCTGTTATGCTGATGACACAGTGATTCTTTTTAATGGCAGAAACTGGGAAAGTACTGTCTGTCGACTCAACAGAAAAAGGTATAAAAATGGCATCAGACTGGTTCCGTACTAACTTATTGACCCTCAACAATAACAAAACTAAATTCCTCTGTTTTCATAAAACTGCCTCGTCGAAACCATCCTTTTTTCCTGTTATAAGAATTCATTCCTGTAAAAATTACCCTACAAATCCCTGTAACTGTGACACCATTCAACGCACTGACGTAATCAGGTATCTAGGTTTGTGGGTTGATGACAAATTACATTTTAATAATCACATTTACAAGCTCTCTACGAGAGTTAGAAAATCTATCCTTATTTTGAAAAAACTCCGTAACTGTGCTGATGGCTCACTGTTAACAGTGATTTATACCGCGTTGTGCCAGTCATTGATCACTTACTGTATCACAGTCTGGGGCAGCGCGGCGAAAACTACTATGTTGGGAATCGAAAGAGCGCAAAGGTCCGTGTTGAAAGTAATGTTAAGAAAACCCTTTCGATTTCCAACAATGGCTCTATATGCGGAAGCTAAGGTTTAGTCTGTTCGTAAATTGTTTATCTTTAAAATTTCTTTAGCAACTCATAAGTCACTTAATTCCAGAACTTACTATAGCACTGTATGTAATAAACGCATTTTCAATTTACCTGTTCCAAAAACACTCTCCACTTTTGGTAAACGATTCGGGGATCACATAAGGGCATCAACTTATAACGCCATACTAAAACACTGTAACCTTAAAGAATGTACATGAAGCAAAAAAACTAATTTTTAAATTGCTTCTCTCTTTAAACTACACTGAAACAGAGATGCTAGCTAAAGCAACCTAACTTATATAGAATAATAATTTATTGTCATAAGAAGTTTTAATTTTATTTTTAATATTTTGTCATATTTTTAAGTTTCATTTGTGTACCGTTTTATTTAAGTTTCTTCTGTAATTTTGTTTATCGAGTATCTCTTACGTAATTTTTGTTAATTCTACTATGTAATTTTAATTGGTTCCTCGCGATACAGGCGAAGCCTAGTGCGAGGACCCCTGGCAATATTGTTACAAATTGTGATACCAAATAAACGATTTGATTTTGAATTTGGATTAATGTTTTGTTTAAATAATTTACTTTCTTATAAATGCGTTGTTCATAGATTAATTAGGCAAATATAAAAGTATTTGTACACATTTTTAAGTAACATTTTACTTAACATACGGATAAAACAGAAGAAACATATTTGTATGCAAGTCCCTACGTTGGGTCGACGACTAACGGTATTCGGGCTACAAACGAAACGAATGGTGTGGGAACCGCTTCTACAATTGAAACTTTTATAAAAATTACATGGTTGGTATGGTTTTACCATACATAACACACATCATAGATATAAAGAGTAAATATCCTATCGCCTTAAAAATTTATAACGAGCTTAAAGCTACAATAATGGACGCGTGCTACTCAATTAATTTTTTTTTGTATCAAAAGTGTTTCATTCACACTTCACTTACATAACGTTGCATTTAAATTTAAAGATGAAGTTATAACCTCATCGTACACAAATAAGATTGACTTAAATAACCTCAAAATTAACTTAAATAGGTATATAGCGATAAAGATATTAAATTGGTTTGTTTTTAAATAAATATTATTAAGACACCCGTATTATATATATCAGCATTTTTTTTAATTAACATAACTATGTAAATTACTTATAACTAGTTACAGCCCGCGGTTTCGCCTACGTAAGGCGTAAGATGATAGGTGTAAGCGTATCTTCTATGATAAGACCCCTGACAAGGTGTATACAAAATTTCATGATGATCTGTTGAACAGTTAAGAAGTGACAGTGTAACAAACAAACAAATTCATTTTCTTATTTATAATATTTTGTAAACCCCTTAAAATCTTACTCGGTTTGAAGGGTTGTTTTTTTTGTGTTCCGGTTTGAAGGGTGAGTGAGCCAGTGTAATTACAGGCACAAGGGACTTAACATCTTAACAGTTCTCAAGGTTGATGGCGCATTGGCGATGTAAGCGATGATTAACATTTCTTACAATGTCGTTGTCTATGGGCGTTGGTGACCACTTACCATCAGGTGGCCCACATGCTCGTCCGCCTACCAATAAAATAAAATAAAAATTAAAAAATACACCTTCCTTCAAAAAAAAAATTCCTTTGCTTCCAACAATTTGGCAAATCTCTCAAAATGTTTTAAAAGTTCGCCACTGTGATCTAGCCACAATTCCTAGAAAGTACAATATAATTATTGCAATAAAAGAACCGATGTTCGGGCAATTTAGAATCATATAAGAAGAATGAGTTTTTTGCGGAGCTCTTAAATAAAGTGCTTATAAATACAAAAGGTACTTCATTGCAGACAACGTTTTAAGCTTCTTTTTTTATCAGCTACGTCTCTAGATAGCAATTGATTTCAAATGAATTTTTTGTATACTTTTAGTAGTTAGTTTCTATATTATTGTTGTATAATTCATACTTAAATATTATAAATGCATAACTGTCTAACAAACCGTTGAAGCGATTATGGTTTTGACAGATATTGGATGATAGGTATCATCAACGGAAGGACTACGAAGATAAAATATAAAACACTTTTGACTTTGCTACAAAATCTGGGTGCTACAAAATTAAAAAAGATTTCTGTAATAAAATAAGATCATTAATCATCACCAATCCACATATTCTAGGAGGCGAGACGAGGTATAATTGTAAAAGTGGATGACACTCACTTTTTCTGGACTATCTCTATCTTTGCTTGGTGTAAACGGTAGGTGTTTTTCTGAGCCAAAGGACACGAGGCATGCGGCGAGGATATCAATCACGCTCGCGCACGTACAGTGTGCAGTTGACCCCAAAAAAAAATAAAGGACGCGCGCATTTTTAAATTGCAGTCATGTCAGACCGATCTAACGATTAATGTTATACTGTCGTAGAATCATAATCAACCGAACCAATCAGCCAGAATAGTAAACGTCGTCATTGTATAGCAGTATTTTTATTCCATTATATAATAGACGCAGTGACCAACTGAATAAGTTGAGCGTGTGGATAGCAGTTTACTCGGTGGTAGAGCTTTGTGCAAGCTCGTCTGGGTAGGTACCACCCACCAGATATTCTACCGCAAAACAGCAGTACTTTGTATTGTTGTGTTCCGGTTTGAAGGGTGAGTGAGCCAGTGTAATTACAGGCACAAGGGACATAACATCTTAGTTCCCAAGGTCGGTGGCGCATTGCCAATGTAAGTGATGGTTAACATTTCTTACAATGACATTGTCTATGGGCGTTGGTGACCACTTACCATCAGGTGGCCCATATGCTCGCCCGCCAAATTATACAATAAAAAAAAATAAAAAAATTGATCCATAACAATTGGTATTATCAGAACTAAAAAAAAACTTTTCATTTTATTTCAAATACGTATCTACAAACACAAACTATTGTATTTTTGATGTTGTCCTATCGCTAATGTATCTATGATTAAACTGGCTCACTCACCCTTCAAATCACAACACAGACACTAAAAGTATTGATATTTGGCAGGTAAATATTTGATACGAGCATAATCACTCATTATTACCACTGTCGTTTCACAATCGTTTCTAACGATGGTACTAATTATAATAAGTACCTAAACGATATTGCACTAAACCAGTAAAATCGGTGTCCATAACTATTGAATATAAAACGTTCTAATTGAGTAAATAAATTCTACATTAATAGTTATTGGAGGTAATAGTTGAAAATCTAGTTTCTAATTATTTGTTTTGCAAGAAAATTGGCATTACATATTCACAATAATCTTTCTGTCGTAACATTTTTGTATCCACTTGTGTTACAAATAAAAACTCGTGTCTTTTTCTACATGAATTTAACAAAGAAAATAGTTTTTAGTTTTAATTGTATATTATAAATTCGACCATCTTTATTTCAATTATTGTTATTAATGGTCTATAAAAACGGTCTTACTTATAAACGTATTGTAATTCGTGTTTAGTTAGAAAATAATTTATCTCGTCAATCGTTGATTTAACTTCGAAATAAAATTTATAGTTACAGGTGAAGCTGATAAAAATTAACAATAAAATCATACATTTTCAATTCAAACTTCGCTTTTAAAATTAATTAATTTCCACTCACTTTGATGTTTTAAGCTTTAAAATATATTTAAAAATTATATTCGAACAATCGAACGATGACTTATCAGAAATTCATGTGATATGAGCCATTTTCTCCTTTAACTCGTAGGTTATTGCCCTTAAGTCCGTAACCTAGTAAAGGATAAATCAATACTCTATGAACAGTCTATGAAACACTATAATTTATTTAATTAGTTGCTATAGAGTATAGACTATAGTGCAACTCAGTTCACATGATATGAGTGCAAATTATATACGTCAGAAACATCACTCTAACGTTGAATATGGAAACATAGCACTCAAGTTTGACCTTGAAATTTGGCATTATCGCGCCCTAAGAAATTTACTTCAAGTGGCATTTGGTCTACATATAATCAAACACTCTTAGAAGCAATCATTGTCTCTACTTATGCAGTTGTATTTAATTATGTTACACTTCCTCATGGACTTCCTAATGGCTATTTTATTTCCTCATGAGCAGTAAATTTATCGTTAATCGTTTAAATCAACCGATTTCCTGATTGCTCCTGTTACTTTATTGGTGATTTGCTGCTTTTACTTTGGTTGGCAACACAGCTGTATATATAATTATATACCACTTGGTAATTTCTTGAACGGTGTCGATGTTGATATAACCACAAAGTTAGCACGCAGCGAGTTACAACAAAGTGGACAATATTCACATTGATCAGTCGAACAGTGTCAAAGTCAATTAAACTCAAGCTAATATAATAAACCGACATTCATTTTTATATATAAGATGACGCACGTTTTTAAAAATTTGCGCATTTCGCGGACGGACGAAAATGATTGACACTTCCTTTCCTATATATAAAGCTGCTGTTTGTTGCGTGTGTCTTATGCAAACTTTGTATATAATGTACAATGTTTATATAATTGTATTTTTTCATATTTAAAAATAATTAAAAAAATTGTCAACCCTAGATTACTTAAAAAAATCGTAAAGATATTAAACTGGTCGTTTCTTTGCATATATTATTATAAAAAAACTCAATCTGTTGTTCAATCTGCAATAACCCTTCTCGTAATATTTACAAACCATGAAATACAAACACGCATTATAATTCAATTAAGATTTCGTGCCTAGTCTATTTATTATGAGACTTATTTTTTTCATTAGTATGTATCTAATGTAATAATTAATATTATTCTTATAATATGACAATGTATATGAATTATTATTATACTTATCTACTTATATTTATATACTAATGTTCATACATCACTGACAGAAAGTTCTTTAAAATATAATAATATAATAGATAGATAGGTTATTAATATTTTTAGGTGCTTGTAACAATTTGACATATAGAAAAAATAATAATTATGTACAAAAACAAACAATAAAACCGAAATTAGAACAGAGCTGGCGTATTGGTTATCTAAGGAATATTTATAATTACACCTACAATGTCTATAGGCGGTGGTGATCACTTTCTATCAGGTGGTCTGTTTGGCCGTCTGCCTACCTTCCAAAGTTCCGATGGCAACGTCGTTGACGTTCTAAATGCCATTTGATCAGTAATCCATAAAATTAATACCATAGATTATTCCAAATCTCCTCAAAATTGAATATTTGGCTTTACTACTCTTGCGATTTTTTTTATGTCACGCGATGTTAACATTCGCGATTCGACATCATATCCGTAGGCACTTCCTTAAACATACATACTTTGAATGCCTTGTCAATAATTTGATGTGATATGAATTCAGTTTGTTTAAGACATAAAACATATATTAGTTATCTAAAAAATATGATAACTTGGTGGTAGGGCTTTGTGCAAGCTCGTCTAGGTAGGTACCACCCACTCATATAATGTAATGTTGTGATCAGGTTTGAAGGGTGAGTGAGCCAGTGTAATTACAGTCACAAAGGATAAGTCACATCTTGGTTCCCGGGATTGGTGGCGCATTGGCGATGTAAGCCATGGTTAATATCTCTTACAATGCCAATACGGCCCATATGCTGGTCCGCTTTCCTATACCATAAAAAAAACATGTAGTCATAAGAGGTCGTGTATTTATTTCATTTCAAACTATTTATTAATTTAGATAATCTAGTAGCTAAATTTTTCAAAACTCATCTCGTGCTCGGCGGTGATGGAGAGCAACGTGAAGAAACCTGCAGGGGTATAATAAATTTCCTACCCGCACTATAGAAGAAAGAGAGTAGTTACTAGTCCAGCGATACGATAGTAACAGGCTGTTACGTTTTCTCCTTATATAAAAAAAATTAACTTTTGACATATTTGTCGATGTACTGTCTTTTGTCTTCACGCAATGGAAACCTTCAGAACGGTACTCAGATTCTTTGGGGTAACAAGGTTATATGGTATTCTTGCCCACTGCAACCACTGATGACATCATCTGCACGGATCGTGTCGATATACCGCATCCACGGCCCCTCTCGCGCTATGCTCTTCTCATAACTCGACGGAGGTCTCCACTCGTGCGAAGGTGATTTCACTGCCTCGCATTCCTCGCAGCGCTACGGCAGCGCGTGGCCATCCCGACTGCCGTCCTCCTCAGAGCCGTATGAAATAGGACACGTGAGGTTTCCACCTCACGCATCCACGTTCCCAGAGTTACGTCAAATATGTAAGCCCCGGGCGTCGGGGCTTTGCCTATGTACTATATATTCTAACTTAATAAATACAAAACGCTTTATAAACTTCGGTTGGTTCCTTATTATCATTAAATATTTCAAATTCTAATTTGCAATATTTAATTTTGATTTACATTATACTTACGCCCATAATGTCAAAAAAATGTATCTAAATAAGCAGGTTGTAAATTTTGATTAAACTTGTTTTTTTCCGAAAATTGCTTCGGATTTAAAAATAAAAACTTAATTTTAACAAGATTCTGTACATTATCTTTCGGTTAATGCTTAGAATCGAGGCCGATCGTTTGCTATTTAAATAATTAGTCAAAGAGACCTTAGTACATATATTGTATTGCTATTCACGTTAATGTCACATTAATTAGAAGATTTAATTATTTAAGCTTTTGAAAAACTAACTTTATTTTTTACCTTCCTTTTAAGAATATGAAATTGGTTCACAAACATTTGCAACCTTTTAAAACTTTACTTTAAAGGTTGGCAATTAAAATGCACCCTTTGAGGGCACTAAAGGTTATCTCTGCGAAGCTTAATTTAGTTTTTTTCGACATTTAATACCTTCGCGTTTAGTTGTCATTAAAACTTCACGAAAACAACTAACTTACAGGCATTGTTTTATTATTATACTTAGTATAATAATAAAACAATGCCTCTTGTTATGAGTGATTGTAAGTTAGTAATCTGATATTTTATAATTTATATATCACATACAAATTACATCATACTTAACAAAAAATACCATTTGCTTATAAAAAAAACTGTTAATATAAATAAAGTAAAATTTCAATAAATCAGAACATCTTAAATCGTGAGGAGCGCTTAGATGACCTTCGTAGTGATAAGTGCGAGCTGGAATCGGAAACGTGACGTTGCGATGTTCACTGACAATCTAACATTGAGATAAATAGAATTATATAGCAAGCAAACAGTAATGGCACGTGTTCCGTTACATTAGCATCTATATTAGAATGAACATGTTAAAGTCGATTTCTTCAAGCAATTACAGCCAAAGCATTGAAATCATGTTACGCCTCGCAACTATAAAGTTTTTAGCACTATTAAAGTTTATGAAACTGTTTGTTCTTGATGTATTTCAGAAATTTGTATTATAATATTATAACAATACTAATATCGACGGCTTTGCCCGCGTTTGCGAGGTCTTTGTCCATTTCTGCAGCCTTGATAACGTGTATTCAAAACTCCATAATGAAATCGTAACAAGTCAGGTAAACAAACTCACTTTCTAATTTATGGTGTTAGTAAGGATTACATATCTATTATTAGTTGTTCGTTTTCACCCACTGAACGTTCAGCGATATTGCTCCATCCCTGTGGGTCGTATCGTGATGTTATGTAGACTAATCTTTCTGAATCCATTTAACGCAATATGATTTATTCAAATCTGTGGTAAATCCTGAGATTAGCGCGTTCAAAGAAACTAACTCTGAGATATACATAACTCTAGATAATATACACAATCTCCATATCTTATAATAGTTCAAAACAAAAGTCTTTAACTATACTTGATATTGACAAAAGTAATAAAAGATTCTGCATTCATCTCTATCTACATTGATGATGATGATGATGATGTCCTTCTGGTCGAGTTCGCTCACGGCGGCCAGTCTAAGAGAAATAAACTAACTGCGAAGGAAAGATTAACAATGCACAAGTGTGTGCGCAAACACAGGTGCACTCTCCATTTCCTCAATATCATTACCGACGACCTATCCGACACAATGGATTTTACTGAGAATTTATCAAAAGAAAAATCCAATAAAAAAAATGATGGCTCGTCGCGGGTCTTAAAACCTTGGGTTGTGTCGCTTTAAAATTAGCCACTAGAACAACGAAGCATTATCAACATAATAAAGCAATAATTAAGAGTGTAAATGTGTTATATAGTAATTAAATTTTTTATTATTGTATTTCCTTTTGTTTGCTTTTAAAGGATTACTGCAATAACTAGATAGCCAAATGACACGACTTAATCGCCTGATATCACACATTATCTTGATCCTTATAATAAAACTGGATTATTATTATTTTCCGTTTTTCTTTTAATACATGAATTAAATCAACATAAACGAAGAGAAAACTCCGAGACAAGCAAATATATCAAAACTGTGTACGGACAGATATAAGATTTATTGAAAAACTCTGTAATAACATCTATTCCAATTGCAATGGAAATAAAGACAAACATAATACAACTTAGACATGGAATTGACATGATATAATTGGTAAAAGTCTTGAATGATCTATACCCTATTCCAATCGGAGTAGGAATAAAGGTAAATATATTTACAAATTGCATGCGATTTTCTAATCGTTCTGCTGAACTATAAACGGTTCTTGATTAATTTACTATTATTGGAATGATTATTGGAATAGTGTTGTATTATTATTTATAATACAACACTATTCCAATTAACTAGTTATAACCACATTGATTTAACTTTCGAAGTTCCGGGCATTAAACATAGTGAATATCATAGATTATTGAAGATTTCGACCAATGATATCGCGTCAATTGATATCGATGACCAATGATATCGCATTAATTCGGTGTCAAAGTTGTTTATTTGGGTTTATTCCTGTTGTGATTGTAATAGGCTATATGAAATTCATGATGAATTGGTAAAAGATGTCGTTTTGGATATCGGGAATCTTTGGGAGTAAAATAAAAGTGGATGTAAGTAGATACATGGATTTGGAGAGCATAATACGGTAAACTAAGGTTTGTTTGTCTTTGCTCCTGCTTCGATTGTAATAAGCTATAGATGTATCTTTGATAAATCAATCACAGTAGAATACTTTATATTCCGGAAAATTAATGAGTTACCAAACTCTGATCAACAACTTTTACCACATGATTAATATTTCTCATATAAACAGTGGATACTAGTTGTTAATATTGAAGCGAACTTCAAACGAGCTTCAATTGAAGTGCTTTTAAACATAGAACTGACGACTGAAAAAGTTTTTAAATTTAGAACTGGCAATCGGAAATAACCTAATGTAACTGTTTATTTACTCGTATGTTTAAAATGGTTATTAAGACATAATGCGAACACGTTTTGTTGGGGTGTAAACCAATCAATTACTCTATAATACATTAATATTTTAATTCAGTCCGCTTTGATATGTCAGTGGTTTTGCAAAAGGAATAAGTATAACATGTAACATCCAATGCAACCATTGTAGTCTAAGCCAGCGATTATTTAAACTATTGACATTTTTATGTCATGTAATACTTAATTTATTTCAGACTATATATAAATAAAGTATTTATTTTTAATAAAAGAATAAATCTTAGGATATAAAATAAAACAAAAAATCTGAATATTGAAGTTAAATCTCACTGACACTGACAATGTCGTGTTTCGTTTCGTAACATGACACTTATAAATAAATATTGTCATCTTATTGTCATTAATAAAAAATAACGCTATAATTCGCGAAACAATACTCATATTACGAAGATCTATGGAATATTTTATATTTCTTAGAATACCAAAGTATATTATTATATGGGCAAAAGTGGCCACAGCGAACATCAGGTTCGCATTTACCAAAGGTAGTTTTGTGACTAAATCAAAAAAAAAAAAACAATCTTTGCAAAACAACTAATACAAAATATTTTAAACTTATTAATTGTTTGTTTGCTTCATATAAACCACAAACTTGTATACTGTTAACAAAACAAAAAGAATATCAGAATCGCGTCTGACCTTTATCGTGGAAGCTAAGAAACATCTTTACCATAAGTCACGTCGAAAAACGGGTCTTGTGGATGATTTACGGAAACAGGCCGCGTCATTAATGTCAACAAAACAGCGAAGCTATTCTGCAAGAGACAAATTAGACACCCGATAATCTGTGGAAAAAATGTCGTACACCGATTTACGGTTCATTCATCCTTGTCATCGTGGTTAAAGCACCTGTAAATATTATGTGTGAACCGAGATAGCTCAGTGGTTAATATAAGTGATACTTAATCGAAAGTGACAGGTACACAGTAAACTATATTTCAAGGTAATAGGGAGTGATATAAAATCTACAAATTTGAAAAAGCTATTAAACCAAAATACTAATATCAAAAGACGCGGTGCATTTCGAAAAAGGTTTTAGTACATAATATTATTATACAACTAGCAGTGCTTTGCTGTATCAACTGATTTTATTTCAAACTAGTGACATGACAAGCACGAGTTTCATGTTCTTGTTTGAATTAATTGAAGTTTTAATAAGTACTTAATAACCTACCACGTCTCAATGGTACGCAAAGTTTAACATAACAAACAGTTGCTGGAGCTGGTTTAGCTTCCTACATAACATTATAGTGTTACGTAGATATTATAATGAATTCTATAAATTATAATAAAAACAAACAATGAAACAGGAATAAAGGTAGCTGTATATAATAGATACACATTAAAGGTAAATAACACTATTAGGGCGCCTTGTCCCTAGTGCGGGAAATTATGCTTTTTTTTTCTTATAATATAGGTTAGTGGACGAGCATGTGGGCCTCCTGATGGTAAATGGTCACCAACGCCCATAGACAGTGGTTTGTATATTTCTTAAAAAAAACAACATCACCACTGCGCCACCAACCTTGAGAACTAAGATGTTATGTCCCTTGTGCCTGTAATTACACTGGCTCACTTACACTTCAAACCGGAACACAACAGTACCAAGTACTGCTGTTTTGCGGTAGAATATCTGATGAGTGGGTGGTACCTACCCAGACGAGCTTGCACAATGCTCTACCACTGAAAAACTTGCTTACTCATCATTCAAACCAGAATTAATCAATAAAAAAGAATGCAATTCAGCGATAGTATGTATGACGTGTTCTTCCCCAAACAAAGTCATATATACCCGATTTCACTTGGTAACAATACATGTACAATTGCTTGTGGTAATTTGTACCCCTGTGATTTCAGACAGTTAAGTCTAACTCATCGCATGTCTCCCCGGTAGATACATTGTTTATTTAACATACTTGCTAACAAATTGGATTCTGGTAAATTACTGTCAATTGCATTAGCTTAAGTGGATAATCTTATGTAAAACGTCTACGTAATGCTTAGGATCAACAAAGTTAATTTGTTTGTGAAACAGTTCTTTTGTCGATTAAAATACTCCGCATTTGTTTGCAAAGCATTATTTACATATAAATATAATATGGCAGAGACGAATGTATAGCCATAAAACGTACTTACATTTTGCTAATTAATTAAAGTCATGTACAGATTGTTCGAAGAGCTGAGCATAGGGAGTGTTGTGCCTTTTAAATCTTCCCTTACCTCAACGTTGGCAAATTTGATAGCATTACAATGATAACAATTAAATAGTATTGCAGATATGTTATGAATTAAACAATAATAAAAATATAACGGTGCCTTAAAATATGTAATACAAAAAGGCCCGGACGCAAAAGCCTGTTGTTTTGAAAAAATTCTGATTTGAAAAGTCATTAAATAAAACCTTTATTTAATGACTCTCTTTTTCATTAACTATATTTGTATTATATTATATTTAGACATATTTATAATCTAATGGAGTTGAATACTAAATGTTCTCATTGAATATGATATTGTATGTTTTCACGCAAAGTTGCTTGCGTGGTATTTGTAAGATATCAGTTACGAAATTGCTTGGAATGCTTCGTAATAGTAGACACAAAGCAAAGCTATAAAACTAGAAATATAACTGTTTTCTATGTAAGGAATAATAATGTGGTACATTTGCCGTATAAGACTATAAACTTGTAACAAAAAATATATTAATTATCTATGACACGATAGCGGATAGGATCAAAATCGTCACGCCTATGTACGATTACGATATGTTGCGTCATGTGTGTGTATAAAAAACGTGTTTTTTTTTACAATTTACACGTCTTTATGTTCATATATTTGTTCAATGTATTCGCTTATAAAATTTATGATATGTCGTTTGCCCAATCAACGTTGTTCTCAGTTTGAAAATAAATGACATTATCTTGTGCTAAGATGGTTTCACGTTCTAATATTTACATAATATACAACATACCGGAATGTCTGAGTTTACTTTCAAGTTAACGTTGAATTAATATTTTAAAGTATTTCGCATCCACGTTAGATTCTAAAAATATTCCAAGCGAAATAATAAAACGAAATACAAACGTAAGCCGTCTTGTATTTAATTTTGGTTGAAGTTTTAACAAGTAAATTGCAACTTGAGAACGGCTTGCCTTTCGAAAGTCGGAGTTTCGATCTTGAACTGTTTGGCTTTTGTTCCATCCAGCAAAAGCTTCGCAAACTTTATATTACGATACTACATATATATGTCTATACATGTATATTACAAAGAGGTACATAAGGAACCCATTATGATAGGTAGTAATTTCCGAACAGAAATACACTATGTGTATAATATAATATGTGTTAACGCAATCGAAGAGAAAATCGTTAGTTCAGGAGCATGTAATTCATTATTGGTAAATAAAATACTAATTTGTTGTTATTGTACAAGAATATTATATCTCACCGTCCCGCCTCCGCACTTCAAATAAGGATCTGCATAAGAAGTTTATAGTAAAGGACAAACATATTAAGAAAATTTCTATTTTTTTTTAGCCAGGAAAATCTTTAACACAGGCGGAACAACTTACTAAATTTTCATCACAGTCAAATTAATGGTTTAAAAAAAGAATAGGAAAAAAGTTTTTATACTTAGATATAAGGATAATATTAAGATAAATATTTATTCGAACAAGACGTTACATTTTTGTACGATATTTAAAAATAATTTATTCTCGTTTATTGTTAGTTTAAGTTCAGTACCTCTTCTAACAAAATGATGTTATGACAATATTTGTACAAAGTTTTATGAGCTATTATTTTTGTATATTTCAATGAACTTTTTCATTCTTAGAACTGTGTCGATAGATTTGAAAGAGCGATTTATAAATATTTCTTAGTGAAATAAAAATAATCTGAAATGAATCTGACTAGTAACACAATAATCAACAATCGCAATAACTTCGTTATTTTTGAAGTAAACAAATAATGATATCCCTCGAAAATCCTGTGCTTTTTTGGGTTTGAATTTGTGATTTTTTTTCGTGCATCATCCACTTGGTCATTACGAGTAAACATTAAATACAAAAGAACAATGTGTTTTGTTCCTATTGTTTATTCAGGTCAACCGCGTGATTAATATCATGTCATTTTCGTTGACGGCTCAAATCCATTGTACACAAAAGTATTTAATAAAATCGCTAGCTCAGCATAGCTTAAGAACTTCCCATATTGGAAGTATTATAATTTTATTTTCAATTATTGTAATTGTTTATATTAATACAGATTTCACTGTCAAAATGACAGGTTACTCGATCATCTGCTCTGGTAGTTGGTATGTTCTTTTTTCTATTCTTCTGGCATTTATCTACGCAAGTCCAAATAGTTGTTGATGTATTGTATTAAAATGTTTTGTGTAAAAATTTCATCCGACATAAAAGCGACATAAGCTAGTTGTACAAACAGAGAGATAATATTTAATTACTTGATCTTTATATTACGTACTGTATACACAAGGGTATATAACATATTAAATTGTCTATGGGTGAAGATTACCACTTCCCATTGCGTAGCTCATTAATTGATCAGCTAATTTCATAGATTAATTACCATTACAAGCGAAAGCGTAGTTCTAAATTTAAAATTATTTAATTTGTAAAAAACGGTCATTACGATAGAAAATCTGCTGCGTGCATATTTCAATACATTTTTATCTTATTTTATTAAACGTGTGAAATGTAAAAGCCATGAGTTACGTTTTAATAGCGTGTTAAATACAAAGTCGTTTTTATAGAAACAGTAGTGCTGTTATGCGGTTTCATCTTCACGTAACACTACCCCAGTTCCCGAGATATTGTTTCTTGGAAAATAATAAAATACAATGCTTAACGGTTCGTGCATAACTACTTGGTGATGCTAAGTTAAAAGAAATGGTTAAATACATAAGTATATAAGTAAATAATAATTCGTTGTTTGTTAAACTGTTAAATGTTTTATGATTCTATTTCGCAGTATATTATATTAAACAAATTGAATATATAATCAATTATACACAAGCTCTCCCACTGCTAAGCTAAGGCCTCTTCTCCTCATTAAAGGAGAAGATTTGGAGCTTATTCCACCACGCTGCTCCTATGCGGGTAGGTGGAATACAAATGTGACAGAATTTCAGTGAAATATGACACATGCAAGTTTCCTCACGATGTTTTCCTTCACCGTCAAGCACGCGATGAATTATAATCACAAATTAAGTACAAGAAATTCAGTGGTGCTTGCCCGGGTTTGAACCCACTATCATCGGTTAAGATTCACAGTTCATTTACATATAAATAAGTGGAAATAAGAAAAACGAGATTCTTTCCGGTTATTTTCGGTAGAATCTACTTTCGGATCTGTTAACAGTTTTATATAATTTAATTCATTGTAACGTGACAATTAAAGGTACATAATTGAGCCTCGAATAAATATACTTAGATTTAGATATAAACAAATACGATTGAACACTTTGGATGTTAGTATCGTAGTATACTAACAGTGTTCAGTGAGATTCGCGATTAAATTTGTTGAGAAATTTTAAAGGAGGCGAAGTATGAATCTGTCCCTATCAAATTATGTTATGTATCTCAAATGCAAGTGTATATTTCGTAAACGTGTGTGACGTTATTCATATGACATCTTTAACTGTGTGTTTAATAAAATGTAATATTAAAAATATATCTGGTGACCCAAGAGCGCTTATTTAGCCCAAAGGCTGAGTCTAACGGTGCAGAGAGAGAATAGTGCTAGCGTCTTGGGCAGAATGCCACAGGACAATCTTTTAGACCTCGTTTTTGGAACGAAGTTCTTTTACGCGGCTTACAGTAGAGTGTAATAGCAGTGGCCCAAGGTCACGTCATATAATGAAATAGCGTTCATACTGTGCCTACCTAATACTACAAAATGGGATGCGTTGGTCGTTCGAATTTAGGAGGTCAATATGAAGAAGGTTGAGGTTCTTTTTGGTGTAAAGTAACAGCCTGTGAATATCCCACTGCTGGGCTAAGGCCTCTTCTCCTCTTTTGAGAAGAAGGTTTTGGAGCTTATTCCACCACGCTGCTCCAATGCGGATTGGTTTTTTGGTGTGGCAAAAATATAATATAATCAATTAAAATCTACATGTTAAAACACGGTTTGTGTCGAAAAAAGATCGCAGAGAACTTCGTTCCGGGCGGGAGACCCCAGACAGCACTATTTTATTTCTATAAATTTGTAATGCGTATTTTGCTTTTATTTTAGTTATTATGTAATTGTTAATAATTAAACAAATGTATTAAGAATTAATAAATATAGTCTACAAAAGTTAGTAAAATATTAAAATATATATATCTATAAAAAATTACCTTAGTAAAATTAACTTGCATTCACTAATCGAAATGAATATATTATTGATCTTTCCTCATTGATCATTCGGTCACTCAATGTATAAGTGGTCGCTGGTAATATATATGTAAATATGTACTTCTGATAGTCATAGGCTATTTCTCCTAGTAAACAGAATCTTATTTAGCTTAACGAAAATTATTTAGAGATATTAAGCCTCTCTGTGGGTTGGTGGATTGAAGATGTTCAAGGAATTTCACTATTTTTATATTTTCAATTTCACTTAAGATTCATGTCTTCTACCTACTAGAAAATCGTGGGTTTTTTACCTTAAGAAAAAAAAAACTATTTTTAAAAATGTTAATATTAATAAAAATCATAAATCGGAATTTAAACATATATGTGGCATTTGGAGGAATACCTCTGCCTATTACGTTAACAAAAAGTTCGATATTCGCGCCATTGATTGTAATGATATATTTTATGATTACATATTATAATAACAAGTTTTCTTATCAGTTATCATAGTTAAATAAGGACACAAACTCACCTGTGTATTAATATGCCCTTCATCAAACAGGTATTGATATTTACTTATGACTATAGTAAATAATAGAGTTCGCAATCAACTATTACATTATAAAACAAGTTATTTGTACAATGACATTAACAAGTACGTAGACCTGTTCACTACATTGTTTAGATGAATCAAAATGACACGGTGACCGTTGCATCTGCAAGGTCATACTTTGTCGCAGTGCGACACTTTTCTGAACCTGAAACTCTTGTTTCAATAACAATGCCCGGAGACCATAGATTACAAAGGCTTTGTTCTTCGGAACTCACAGAAAAGTTTTCCCTTATAAGAGTTTGATGCAAGCTTTGGCGGCTAGTGTATGATAATAGTTTTTGAAAAAAAATTGTGTATTGTGTATTGTGTATTTCCCATGGTAAGACTTGTGATGTTAACTCAAAATATGTAAGAAGCCGAGATGGCCCAGTGTTAAGAACGCGTGAATCGTAACCGGTGATCGTGGGTTCAAACCCGGGCAAGCACCACTGAATTTCATGTGCCTAGTGGCTGCATATAAGGCTGCAGACCAAAAGGCCCTCGGTTCAATTCACAGGTCGGGCCAAAAAAGTTATTCGGTTTTTCTGTCAATAAATTCCCAGTAGCAACCCGGAATCTGGAAGTTGGAAGTGTCTATTCTCCCGTGCTTCGGAAAGCACTTAAAGCCGTTGGTCCTGCACCTCAACTACTTAGTAGTGTCGGATTGCCGTTCCATCGGATTACGAGAGCTAGGGACCAGAGTGTGCACCTGTGTTTGCGCACACTTGTGCACTATAATATGTCCTGCGCAAAAAGCCAATCTCTCTTGAAATTGCCCGTCGTGACCGAAATCGGTCTGGAGGACATTATTATTATTTTTTATTGATAATCTTTTCATGTTTACCATACGTACTACTTGTTAGATATGCATTAGGAACATGAAAGGTGTATTAATTAAACAAGTATATTAACCAGTACAAATTATTTTTATTTTCCTTTCTTTACACATAAGTTTCGCTCCATTAAGCCTCTTTATAGTATTTAACTATAAAAGAACAATTGAACAGAATATGTATTAACGTACTTACTTATTAACCTAAAATACTCTATTATAATTAATCAAGGACCTTAAAAACATTAACTATTTAATTCATTGCCTCCCTTACGTTATTATTAATTTACATAGTGACTATATAAATAATATATGTATTATATAAATAATTATATTTCTCAATCAAAATATTTCATATAAAAAAAGTACTTAAATTGTTTAATACTACTCGAACGAGCCACCGCAACTGTCAACTGCCTTTTTCTCATCCACGTGAAAATAGTATCTCCCGTTATCCAGCGTAGTTTTGTCCAAAACTTCTTCCTCTCAAGATCCGCTGAAAAGTCCCCCTCGTTTTTCTATTTTTCCACCTCCTGTCATTTCTTTTTTCTTTTTTCACTGAATGTCTATTGACATTCTAAGTTGACAGTTATAATATACTAACTAATTATTATCCTTAAACACATTACATTATTACTAAGGATTGACTACACAACACGACATACTATAACTAACACTTCTATATATATATAGATATATACATATTATATATACTGCATTATAGCAATATACCGGTAATATCACTTACGTCAAGTTGTTCAAATGATATTAAGGGCGGAGAAAGCCAAGCGAAAGTATAATACGTATGAGAGTCAGCGTATACTCGACGACTTGTTAAGCTAAACTCCTTTTGTAATGGTTTTAAGTTTTTAAGCCTCAAATTGTTATTTACAGGTTTGTTTTTGACAGTCAGCTAAAGATGAAGTTGCACTGTAGCATACATTTAACGAATGATATATTAATAAATATATTGTACTAATTAACTAAACTTTGACCTCAATGACCTTGTAACTCTAAATATTGTATGTGATAGTCGAGTTGTCTCAGTGTAGTTATTGAACTATTATATCTATATAATGCTAAGATAACTTATTCTTGTATTCGATTGTGAAACAAAATTACCACTAGAAAGTAACCCTTTCCATGAATAAGAATTATTAATGAATTTTCTAATAAATTCTATAAAACCAACGACAATATTTATGCATTTTTTCTGCGTATTTTCTTTTATTACCTATGTTATAAAGTAATGAGAGAAAATACACAGGAAATGAGTGTAAGTTTAATATTCATTTCACCAATAAAAGATAAGATAAAACATAATAACTTTGTTTTACAATAAACACTTAGATACGAACAATATATGAATACAATGAAACAGATGACGCAGATGGTATTTATACAGCCTTTAGTTAAACATGCTGTCTTCTTCTTTCGAATGTCAAATCAATAATGTCAGAAAGAGAGCAATCAATATTTAATTAAACAGCCCCTAAGCAACGTTTATATTTATTTTGACAATCTGATACGGAAAAATGGTCTACAATTTGCCACCAACCTTGGGAACTAAGGTGTGACTGACCCAGTGTAACTGGGCACCTTCCAAACTGAACAGAATACAAAGTATTGCTGCTTGGTGGTAGTATCTTGGTGGTCTGGTCAATGGGTGGTATCTACACAGACGGGCTCGTACAAATAATATGCTGTATTATAATACTTAGCAATTGTACGAGAATGTTCAATGTGTGTGTGTGTGTGTGATTTGTGCATGCACACATCAGCATTTGTCGTTAAAATAACTGAATAAAAATTATAACGGTTAGAACACATGAATCTTAACCGAGGCTAGCGGATTTAAGATCAAGCAAGCACTGCGATAAAAGAAAACACCTTAAGTTGACCTACATAATTATGTATCTAATTTCACTGAAGTTCTACCACATGTGTGTCTTTACCTTCACGCATTGGAGAAGCGTGATGGAGTATGCTCCAAAACCTCTCAAAGGGAGAGGAAGCCTAAGCCCAGCATGGGGACAATTCACAGGCTAATTACCTTACATTACATTTTTGAAGATTTTTTTTTTTCATATTAAAATTGTAATTAATATTATGTACAATTGTACGCGGTGTAGAAAGCGAGTCGACATAATACGAAAGTTAAATATCATTTCGTAGAAATTTAGGTTTCGAATAAAATATATAATAATACGAGATCAGGGAAATAATGTAAATTTTAAATGGTTAAAAAAAACAAATTTTCATTTGTTAAACAAACGTAGTTGGCTTACAGCTTAGAAACAATTAAAATTCGTAGATATCTCTGTGAAAATTGTCGGGTAATAATAATTTCACACATTTCATTTGGTATCCATTGACACCAAAAGTATTAATATGTGCGTTTTATTACCCCACCGTATAAAGGATGTTCGTAAACTATAAACAAGCTTAATTTAAAGAAACATTTATAACAAATAGATGTGGCTTTTTTCATGTCAACCACACTCATAAACACGTCAGTACAATCTATTTAGATGCTCACTCACACGTAGTCAAAGACATTACGTCACAAAGTTGTACCGTACCTGTTATACTGTATGCGTACCTAAATCTCTGACTCAATTTTTTAATGACCAGTTTTATTTGTGGTATTAGTTCATATTTTGAAGTTAGAAGTCAATATATAACTTATATATAGGAAATTCTAGTCGTTATATAAATACATATTAACGATCAGCAATATATGCGTATATAACCGATACATTTTTACCAAAGACTCAATCGTTCTGATAATTACTCGAATTGCTATTCAGCTAGACTTGGTGGTAGAGCTTTGTGCAAGCTCGCCTGGGTAGGTACCACCCACTCATCAGATACGATGGTTAACATTTCTTACACTGCCAATGTCTATGGGCGTTGGTAACCACTTGCCATCAGGTGGCCTATATGCTCGTCCGCTTACAGTACCTATGATATAAAGAAAAAGCTATGAACCTGGCTGCTGCCCTCGCGCCGGTCTGACCTAGTAGCAAGACTAACCATTAAACTTATTTGCCGCCAAACCCTTTGAACGTCCTTCGCGAATCACGTGTAGCAAAAGTGATCTGAGAAAAATATATACCTAAAAATAAAAATTAGCGCTCGTGACTTTTACGACTGAGTACGCTGTATAAGAATTTGAATATAAAACACCGATTAAAGTGGCACAAGTGTGGGAATTGTTTCCTTCACGCTCTTTAAAAAAATTCGCGAAACAAAAAAACGAATGAAAACTGTAATGACAGTCATAAAAACTTTTACTAAAGTCATAAAAAACGGTACACAGATAATAAAAATACCTGACCGTCAAATCGTACGGAAAACTTTTAAAAAGATTCGAAAATACTTTTTTCGTGGTCATTAATTAAGTTGGAGTGGATTCCACTTAATTCCAATTGATGGCAATGTTATGTCAGCTTCGTTTAATGTATATATCATATAATTATAATGATGTTTAATATTAGTAACAAAAATTATACATACAATCTCAGTTTTGTTTATTGGCAAATTAAAAAGTATAGTTAACTTAATGACTTTCTAGCAGAATAGCTTTTCTTCAAAATGCGTAGTTTCGTTTTTAAATTTTATTGCATTACATTTTACCATATTTTGCCAGGTTTACCAAAATATGTACCAATTTTGTTTGGTACAGGACAGTTTGGAATCTCTTGAAGTGATAGTAGCTTGAAAGCTGGACTGTCCCATTCAAAATGAAACGTATAATGACTCTACACAGATATAGGAAAGCATAACAAACATAAATACAAACACACACAAAACACACACTCAAAATAATCTTTTTAAGTATTTATAATATTTCTAATATAATGTATTTCCATTCGTACTATAATATTCTTTTGGCGGTCGGACTTTTTCAGTCCAATACATCAATCATGTTTTCTTATAATAATATATCATATGTGTGACTCAGCGACTTGTTTACTTATAAAATACTAGCTGCCCCTCGCAGTTTTGCACGGTTCAAATAAGGGTCTAAATAAAACGTTTACATGATATTGCCTAACATGACTATGAGAGTAAGATCCCAGGGATCCCAGATCTTATACTATTACCAGATATTTATTTTCTGATGGATTATGTTGAGCTTATTGTGATCAGACAGGCAGACAGACAGACAGATACTGATTTTGTTTTTATGTTTTATGTTAATATGTATATTTTATAGTATGACACTGGCTTACGCCCCGCAGTTTCATCCTCGTTAATTGTTATTTATCATTGATACTTTTTAGAATGAACGATGTATATATTTAATTAACTAACAAATATTTACATTGACCACTTGTGATAAGTATATAAAAATCCAAATTAAAAATGCCAAGGATGCTAGCAGCGATTTCCCGGTGAATGCGAATTCTGATTCCCTTGATAAAATATGAACCAGCCTCCTGTCATCAGTTAAGGCAATAAGGCGTATTATGATTGACGGCGTTTTAATTACCTTATTTCATTTTTGTTGTATGGGGTTCGTTTAAATAAATAATACTTTTTGTACTTTTTTATTAAATTAAAAGTTTCTAACATAATTTATACAAGTCAGCTATTCTTAACGACTTTACGAAGCAAAGCCAGCAGTATTAACTTTTTTTTCATCAATCATTATAGTATTTTAAATTTATATAATTTTATGATATATACTATATGAAAATTACGAATACTACAATAATATAATCCTTTTTTGACTCATTGTCGTATTACTTTAGTACTTGATTCATTGCTATAATAACGCTATTGAAAAACCGATTAATAAATCTATAAAATAAGCATTTACAAGTATTAATCATAGTTATAAAGATAATTCGGTGCAAAAACGCTACCAAATTGATCGAAAGTTATGAAAACATTTACATTATTAAAACATTAACCGCATTCAGAATGAAAAACATTTGATTGAACTCGATCTAGGCTAAATGTCCTTTAGTGGCAGCCTTTCCTCAAGAAAAACTGGATATGGATATCTAAATTGCATGTCCAATGCCAAGTTCAGGCATACAGTAGATCAAATTGGCCATATAAGGGAGACGGCCAAGAACCAGCTAGGCTATTTAGGTAAACCCTTAAGCAGTGCCAGCGCTAGCTAGCGCTTTATGGCTTGAAGCTTATTTAATTAGCTTTTTAAGCGCATTTCAATGTAAAATCTATCATGTCACAATACCTATCTCGTGAAACTGCTGCTAATAATGATGGAAAATTGTTATTAAATGAAAATATCATGAAAATTAATGTACTTCTTACCTTACTGATGTTATAAATCAAACTGTATGTTTGAATGTTTGTTACTGAGCAATGCTTAAGCGGACTAATTTCAGAAAATATGGCGTAACAGTTGATTATTTCGAGTAAAATGACATAGGATGACTATCATTTAGATTGGAATGTTATTGAATGAATATAACTACAGGCACAAGAGACCTTTTCTAAGATTGGTGTCTCATTGGCGATGTATGTAATGGTTAACATTTCTTACTTCGCCAATGTCTAAGGCCTATGCCGACTTATATCATTAAAAAAAAACTTCTAATGTCTTTCAAACCTACTCATTTAAGTGTATAATTTTTAATCATGTATAAAGCGCCATGTTAATAAATAATAATAATAATAATGTCCTCCAGACCGATTTCGGTCACGGCGGCCAATCTCAAGAGAGATTAGCCAACTGCGCAGGAGATATTATAGTGCACAAGTGTGTGCACAAACACAGGTGCACTCTCTGTTCCCTAGCTCTCATAACCCGATGGGACGGCGATCCGACACGACCGGAAAGAGTTCAGGTGCAGGACCAACGGCTTTACGTGCTTTCCGAGGCACGGGATTGTACACACTTCCAACTTCCAGACTCCGGGTTGCTACTGCGAATTTTCTGACAGAAATACCCAATAACTTTTTATTGACCTGACCTGGGAATTGAACCCAGGACCTTCGGGTCAGCGGCCTTATATCTAGCCACTAGACCAACAAGGCAGTAAGTGCTATGTTAATGCCTTTTTAACAGGGTAGGTATCAACCACTGAACTATGTATGTCGCATGTTATAAAGCAATGTTACGTGACTTTTTTTATGTACCTTCTATATCTGTGTAAAATGACAAAAGTGAATAAATTGACCTATTTTCGTAAAACCATAATAATATTTAATTGAAAAAGCTTCCATGAATCATCAAATATAAATCACTAGCTTCCATCTGCGGCTAGCGCCTGTGTGCATATGATTATGATGATTTATATATATTTATTACATGCATTATTTATATCCTCTTAACGTAAACGTTTGAAATAAAATTAATTGATTGCTATCAGTTTTTTTTTATAAATGGTAATCGTCTATTGTAATTCAAAATACAATCTTCTATTATATTGTTAATGAAAACGATTCTGAATTATATCAAATTCATCACGTGCTCAGTCTGTGTTTATATTCCATTTCCCTCGGAGATGAAGGAAAACATAGTGAAAAAAGCTGCACATCTGATGAAATTCTGCCGTAATATACCTATTCCTATACACATACATATATTCTACAAATGATTATAGAAGTAAAGTGGTAAACATAACGCTAGTCTTGTTTTTAAAAGTACTCTAAGTTAATTTCCCACTGCTGGGCTAAGGCCTCCTCTCCTTTTTGAGGAGAAGGTTTGGAGCTTTCTCCACCATGCTGCTCCAATACGCTTTGGTCGTTGGTCGTTGGTCTTTGCTCACATGCAGGTTTGTGTTTTTCCAAATAGCCGAGCGTACTGAATTAAGCGCATAAAAATCAAGTGGTGCTTGCCCGGATTTGAACTCGGAATCATCAGTTAAGATTCTTGTTTTTTGTTTCATTAATTATTTATTGTTACACTCATCATCATTCATCATGCATCATACTCAACCTACGTAAGTCGCTGCTGTCTTGCTGAGTAAAATTTTACTTGTAAATTTATAACAGAACTTTTAACGGAGATTCCATCACGGATATGTATGTATGTGATTTAGTAATCCTCTTAGTATCCTATTAGAACTCAAAAGAAAACCAAAAAACATCTAATTATTTTTCGAAAATAGCATATATATCCGCAAAACCATAATGGGGGCGATGAATTAAGCTCTTCAAGTTTTTGCACAGCTGTGAGAACACGGGCTGTTTGATTTTAACGTACTTATTAAATAATATTTACTTAATTATCTTTTAATAACCTAACGGCACATAACCTAACATGATGCTTTTGATTAAATAATATATTTAACAAATCTTAGTAGTATATATAGTAAATATTAAGTTTGCTTACCTAAATCAAATAAAGCCGGGCCCAGCTTACAATACAATATTGTCAATCCCCTTGAACCAGGTGGAACCCGTATTGATAGCGCGAACAGAACAGATAAACGAACGCCTAGGAAGTAATGAATCTTTGCCTATTTTGTAATTAGGTATCATCAATTATTGTTTTAAAAAGTTAGATAATATGTTCTGCTTTATTCAGCCTAATTCTTTTTATTTATTAAAATTTTCAATTTACGAATACGACAATATTTGCAATCGATCAATCTCCTACGTGTCTTATCCGTCATATTTGACATTGGCAAAATATTTTTTGCCTAAAGGTAATTTATCGAAAAAAATACGAAGTTGAATGTTTTATCATTTTGTAAAACAAACTCTGGAATAGGAAGGATATGCAAATGTCACATGCTCCAAAGGAAATCCCGCACCGTATTTCGCAGTGAAAGTTAAATAGACTCGCATACATGTAATACTTCGTAGAAAGCTAAACAAACGTTTACACTAAAGGGAATAGTTTCTCCGTAGAATTATTTATTGACATATCGTTAAATTGTGAATGGAATTTTACACCTGGTAGTGGTATCTGGTCATGTTATCTGTTATCGCCTCTTCTGAACAAAGTAAGTTTTCTCTCAAAACTCGACCGCCGTAACAGCCGCCATTTTGGAAAAAGCTAACAAAATTACTTATATACAGGTGATTCAATAACTGCGATAAAAATGTATGTATATTAAAATTTAAGATAAACTCAACAACTAATTTTCTTTCAAAAGTTTCTCGTCGCGGAACAGAGATATTTTTTATTATGGATGCTTATTTGATTTGATGATAAATTGAGATACGTTTTTTTGTTAATATTCTTTAAAATGGCAATTGTTTTGCGTATTCATCATATTGAATAATAAACACTACATGATAAAATTAAATTTAAAGGTAAACAATTTAATATTTTACTTATGCAATATTTAAAAAGCAATTATTTATAAAATATAATTTGTTAAAGTGCCCTAGTATAGCTCGAATATAACGAACAGCTTAGGAGGGCACTGACCCCTAAGACAGAAGCTCTCCTAGTTTAGTGGTCAGGATTCCAATGATTTTGAACTGAATTTTACAAATAAAGAATTCTTATTGATATAAATATTTTATACCACTAACATTCTTTAATAAATACTTATATTAAGCAACTCATTAAAAATAATAGATAGTAAATGCAACTCATTCTATTTCTTTGACTGACTACAAACATTTTTAATCTTCTTCGTTTAATAGATCTCAATCTCTCGATAAGATGTAAACGAACTCTTATAATAAAATCAAGCTACATTGCCTGGCGTCTTGACTCGCGTTTTGAATTACGATGAGATGAAACAATGGTCGGCTGTCTTTACCTAAGTATATTGATTGCGTAATATTTATGCCATATCGTGTAAGCATTTAAGTATTATGTTGATATAAAGCCAGTTAAAAGTAGCATAAATTGTTTTAAATAATCACAAAACGGTTAGTTTTAATAAGGATTTAATAAAATTTGTGTTTATATCTACGTAGATTAATATAAAGTAATTACGCTGTGTTTTTTATTTAAAATATTTTCATAATTACCATGTTAAAAAAAATTCAACTATACCTATTCGTTTTAATTTATTTATATATTTTTTATATTCATTAATACGATCATATTTTCGTTGGCACTCATATAATAAAATATTATTTAGACATAACACTAGCAAAGCCAATTATGAGCAATTAACATAGCAGTGATTATAACGGTCGATGTATGTAGGTATTTGGGTGACGTTTAGGAGTTAGAAAGGTTAAATTTATTACACAGCAAGGTTAAGGGGATACGAGCTAGAATTATTTTTAATACATTAAAGTAACGGTTAACTGAAAACACTAGAAATTATGCGAAGTATATTTGTCCGTGTAATTTCTACCAAGTCGAAAGACGGAATTAATTTTATGTAGTGATGATAATATTATTATCTATAAAAATACTCGTTATTTACAAAAATACAAAAATATGAAAAATAATATTATACACAAAACCCTTCTCTGAAACTGGTACTTCTGGTATAAGTTTTATGTAAATTGGTATAGTAGTTTTTTTTTCAGTTAGAAGTTACAAAGAAAAAACGTAGTAGGTATAGTTATGTACTTATATCAAATTGACAATGGTACTCTCAAACATCTGCGTATTTAACGGTCACATGCGTTTGATTATCGCACATGAGCGGGCACGTCATCCTAAATATGGTTTCAGTGCCCCATAATTCTGCCCACTCTACATTTAAATCCGTACTTATAAATGAAAAAAATATGTCTGTTTCATTTTCACAACTAAACTGAAAAGATAATGACGATATTTGGTACTCATATCAGTTCTGAGGGATTTATCTATTTTAGTAAATCAATTAGTTGATATATGATAAAAAATAAATTTAATGCGAACAAATTCGCGGGTGAAAGCTTCTCATGAAATGTAAAGTACTTCGCATGTTATACAATTTATGCTTTAATTCTTCGACCGTGAAATAATTATTTCAAATTAACCAGCATATTGCATTTCGGAAGTCTGAAACGGGTCACGCTAAAATATTTTACATAACAATTTTCATAATCAACATTGTTTGAAAAAAAATACTCCGCTAAATTAAACTTAATGGGTTCTAGCTGAATTTTATTCATGCTATTTTCTATAAATAATACGATCCGTATAACGGGACTTGAATTATTAATAATATATAAGATTTATTAACTTTTTTTTTCTTGTTATAGTACATGTTCGAAAATGGAAGCCACGACGAAGGACTGCTCAATCGAGAGAAGTTTCTAGAAGTGGGCAACAGGATGGAGGCTAGAAGAGATTATTTGCGTAGTGAATGTTCAAAGCACGGTCTCGACAGCTCGAGCCATAAAGCGTACGCGTGGGAATACCTCATCAACCGGCAGTACCACGTTATATGGTGAGAAATTTGTTATGCAACTAAAATATAGATTACATAATATTACTCTAATAGTGACTTTATGCCTAAGAATATATTTATGGATGATAATATCATGCAGATTCATTGATTTATTTATATTATAGACGCCTCGGTTCAGGGCCAGATTAACAGGCTTGAGGCCCTAGGATAAGAACGAAGTTGTAGTCCCAAATATTTTTTGAAATAGGCGATATAATCTTTTTCGTTTATTCTGTGAATGTCATTATAATTATGGAGGTCCCAAGGCTAGAGATCCCGTTTTAAATCCGACTTACTCTAAATCGAATCCTGCTGCTGATGAAAATTACTTAATTTAACTGTCCTTGGTTTTCATATCCCATCTCAATCAAACCAAGCATTTATTTATCGGCAAGATTCAATTACAATATTTAGTATACTACATTTTATTACAAACACTAACAAAATCGTGGAGTTAGTGAATAATTCAGTTGCAAGATTTGACTTTACACTACACTTGAAATTTACACAGGTGAAGCTATTTAAAAGCTTGTATGAATGAATACCTGTTTTTTATACAATAGGTGGTGCCCGAGTCCCATCGGATAATGACTTACGAAAAAATTTGAGGCATTACAATTATTAGTTTGTACGATTACAAAGCTAGACACAACTACCTTAACTATACTAGACATTTGATACCTGTTTTTAACATAAACGTCCCCCAACTATAATCTCGTATTATTGTAATGCAATAGAAAGTATTTGTCCACAGGTGCAACATCTTCAAAGCTGCATCAACATCCTGGATGTACAACTTTAACTTAATGGCAAACTATACAGCTACTTTTCTCGATAAAACAAAGGAAGTTCCGCTTGAATTAGCCAGGAAGAAATACGCAAGGCCTACAGTGGAAATGATAAGAAAGGCCCAAGGGGATTCAATCACATTCTTGATAGTGAGACACCCTCTTGAAAGGTTGGCGTCAGCTTACAACGACAAAATCGTCCATGCCTGGCCTAAGTCATTCCACGACCAGATGGGGCGTAGAATAATTAAGAAATATAGAAAAGTGAGTATATATTATTTACATAATTTCTACATTCTGTTCTTGTTATAATCATAAAATTTCACTTGTGATACTGCTTGTAAATAAAAAACATACAGGCACCTCAAATTACCAAACTCAAAGAAATAAAAGGAAAATACACCATAGGCACGGCCATTACACATCTTTGGACGTTACAAAGGCTAAAAATCTGAATTTATATAAATATGCATTAAAATAAATAAACGCATATCAGTACGTGACGCTTTAAATAAAAAATGATTAGATCGCGGATTAAAACCTTATTTTTACTCATGTTAAGTAGGGAAGAGTAGGTAGTATTAGAAAACATTAAAATACCAACTAAACCAGCATGAGTACAATACGAAATGTTGCACGTTGAAATTCGAATTGTATTTGAATTTGGCAAAGTATAAATTATTACAGACAAATTGCACAGACGTGAGTCATTATTTGTATTTCGGTAAGTAAAATCGGTATTCTAGATTCGTATGTGTTTAGCTGTTCAGTCACGAACATTACCGTTGCATTGTTTTTCTTAGTAATTACTATAAAAATGGTGGTTATGGTATCATTTACATATGTATTAGAACGGACTACCTCGTTGCTCATATGACTACAAATTCTGGTCCTGGGTTCGAACCCTGGGTCGGTTGGTCGGTCGGGCCTACTTATTTCAGAAAGAAAAGAAACTTGTGTTTTCACCTTCATAATTACATAACTATTTGAACCTTCTACGTATGTACCTATCCATGTTTTTTTATGTATATTATTTACACGATGTCCTCGTCGATATGAAAACTATCCTCATTCATTGTATATTTATATATCAATAATATCCTGGGACATTTTTCACACAAGGCGATCTGATCCTAAAATAAGCAGAGATTGTACTGTGGAAACCACCATATTAATTTTTAATATCCACCTGATCGAATTTCCCCTCATTCAATCAGACGGGAATCCAACACTGTCGGAAAAAGATCAGGCGGATGACAAATGATTATATAGGGTTTTCCATTAAGGGCGCTTGATCGTGCAGAACTTCCATCGTAGCGTGTGCTGTGTGGCACGTAGCGCCGTCCTGTTGAAACCACATGTTGTCCAGATCCATATTCTCGATTTCAGGCCAAAAGAAGTTGGTTATCATCGACCGGTATCGCTCACCATTGACGGTGACGGCCACACCATTATCGTTTTCGAAAAAATACGGACCAATCACGCCTCCGGCCCAAAATCCGCACCAAACAGTCACTTTCTGCGGGTGCATTGCCACTTGGTGAACCTCGTGTGGATTGGTCTCGTCCCAAATACGGCAATTTTGCTTGTTGACATAGCCATTCATCCAAAAATGCGCCTCGTCGCTGAAGATGATTTTTTTGCCAAAATCGGCGTCAACTTCCAACTACTCTAATGCCCAGTCAGCGAACACACGGCGCTGTCTATGGTCATTAACCTTGAGCTCTTGGGTCAGCTGGATCTTGTACGGGTGCAGGCTCAAGTCACAACGCAAAATTCGCCAAGTTGTCGTCTGCGAAAGGCCGAGTTCCTGTGCGCGACGCGGAATTGACTGCCGCGGGTTTTCGAGGACACTGTCGCGCACAGCGGCGATATTCTCGGCAGATCTCGCGTTACGTTGACGCACGGGAACCGGCTGATTGTTAACTGACCCGGTTGACTCGAATTTGTCCACCAATCGACGGATAGTCGACTCGGCAGGACGATCATCGCTACCGTAAAACGGGCGAAGTGCGCGGAACGTTGCTCGAACTGAAGACCCATTTTCATAAAACAATTTTATGATTTGCACGTGCTGCTCGACACTGTAACCTGCCATGGTGGTTTGGGAGGACGGAATGAATATAACACACTGCATTTGACAGCTATCACTCAAACAACATGGCCGCAATCAGCTGTCAAAGTTCAAGCGTCCCTATTGGAAAACCCTATATGTGCTTTCTGTAGGCTTTTAATTCATTTTACAGTGCTCTGGAAACCAAAACGTACCTCCTTTTAGATTAGAGACTGTATTGCAAAATAATCTACGAAACTAATAAACGTTAATAAGTTTTAATTTTCTAACCACTGAAATCAATATAAAGCACGAAAGACGGACTTAACGCATTATCTGTACAAACCTTACATGACTGTTTTGTTTTAAATATATTTTATCTTTCTAGTCAAGCCCCAAGCCCGTACCAACGGAAAGGTATCCTGTCTTCGAAGAGTTCGTGTCTTACGTGCTGGACGAAGCGAAGGTGAAAAGAACGTTGGACATGCATTGGACGCCATACACCGATTTTTGCACGCCTTGCAAGTTTAACTTTGATGTCATACTCAAATTTGAAACATTGGACGTAAGTAAATTTTTACGCACGTATAATAAAATTAATACAAACCAGCGATGTACCGAGTATTAGTTATACCGTTTTTGACTGGTTACTTGATAGTAGGGCTTCTTGCAAGTCCATCTGGATAGGTGCCGTCCACTCATCACATATTACATATATCGCCAATTAAAAATGCTTAGTATGTGTACGGTTTGAAGGAGAAGTGAGCCAGCGTAAATGCAAGCACTGGACTTGACATCTCAGTTCCCAAGGTTGGTCACACATTGGCGATGTAAAGGATGGTTAATATTTCTTCAAGCGCCAATGCCTATGGGCAGTTATCACTATTATTAGGTTCAAGGCGTAAAAACCTGTAATTGACGTCACGGAGCAGCAGTTTCAGGTAAGTTTCAATATATCTGAAAAGCTCTTCAAATCGAACCAAACATCACAAACATGAAACAAAAACATTAAGATGAAATTTTATAAATATAACATTAACCGCAAAGTCGGCCATTAAACGGAGTTATTCCGCCGAGTAGAAGTATTCTTATTATATTTATGCCAACGACTTGCGGCTGTATGTTCAAATTAAATTTGATGATGTCAATGATGCTGATCTTGTATGCAAACTAGTCATAATCTTAATTGTGTGAGCACATAGTCCATTAAATTTAGCGTTATCGTCAATCCAACTAAGATTCAAGCAATTGTAATTGCTAGTTCTCGTCTTGTTGCTAATATTGATCTAACCTTTTTGCCTTTTATAATGTAACTACTTTTAAACAATTCTAAATTTGTTGTCTTCGAGAATTTGACAATATATATAATTTATCGATTATTTGTGATTATCCAAAGACAAAATACGCTACTATAACACGTTCAAAATTTCATAATACTGGCTTTCCGTCTATTTAGTTAAAAATTAAATTTTGTCTGATAATGTTGTGGTATAACTTGCTTATATATTTTTTTTTTTTTTGACGCTGGGAAAACGCATGACGCGTTTCCCCCCACGGGAACAGTGGGGGGGGTATGTGGGGCTCGCCATATGTCCAAGGCACCGAGTGTGCCCCGGTCATCGGAATACCCACTAAAAACCCAGCGGTACCCTTCCCGTCTTAACGGGAGCGCCACGGGATCGCTATAACTTGCTTATATATCTTAAGCAGATGTCTATTAAAAAATACAAGACATTTATTTTTAATGATGAATATTTAAAGTTACAGCGCAAAAGTGACCGAAATTTTAATTTAATTGAATTCACCAGCCATTCTATTCTCGTACGAGTGTTAATAAACCCTACATTCTAAAACTACAAAGCGTGAATACTTCGTTATATAAATATATAATAATAATAATTAGTAACATAAAAATATTATACATATGTTATTCTAGTAAAGATAAGATACTGCCTTATTAAGAAGACCAGTTAAAGATACCGTTAAACGTATTTGGTAATTTTAAATTAAGTTTACAAGTAGGTATACCCTGACAATCTACCTCGATGCTATTGATTGTTTAAACTAGGCAAATTAAAATTTGGGGTCTGATGACTATAATATTTAGATATTAATTTCAACTTCATCAACTAATTAATACTTTAATAGGGTCTATCTTTTTGTATTGTGACATTTACATTACTAATGACAATTCATAGAACGAGCATTTGGGCCACCTGATGGTAAGTGGTCACCAACGCCCATAGACAATGGCATTGTAAGAAATGTTAACCATCGCTTACATCGCCTATGCGCCACCAACCTTGGGAACACTCACCCTTCAAACCGGAACACAACAATACTGCCCTTATTGTCTATTGGCCAAATCATCATCCTCATTATAACTTGCTTGCCCTTACCCCATTTAATTTGGATTGCAATGCTACCTCTTAATCCCGTTAAGCTTATGAATATATTTTTAAAAAAATGTAAATTTAAAGAAGAATCTTAAAATACTTAAGTCAGAAATTATGTTAAATAAAATATACTATTTAAGCTATAATAATAAGGTCCTCCAGACCACCGGGTCTGCGGCCTTATATCTAGCCACTAGACCAACGAGGCAGCTATAATAATAATATTCTATTGTTACAGGAAGATCAAAGGTTCCTAATCCAAATGGCTCGACTCCAAGAGATTATAAAACCTGAATGGCGGAATAGTGGTAAAGGAACCAATACATTACATAATATCAATCATTTGTATTCACGTCTCAAGAAATCGCAACTGGATGGTCTTTATAATCTATACAAGTAAGTACATTAATTCCATATAAAAGAATATTTAAAAAATATATGATCAACGCGAAATACTGATATATACATATATAGTTCAAATTCATTTATTTGCAATATAAATACGTATTAATAAATTACAAGACAAGACCACCTTGGTGGCCTTTAAGCGACTTACATAATTTTATATATTGATTTATAAACAATTGTTAAGTTACGTTTATTTGTATTTTATTTATGATATAGATTGGTCAAGGATAATTTGCTATATCGATTTATTTTTAACGAAAACATGAAATTATTTTGTTATCATACCCAATAGTTTTATAACTTAAAATTTTAGATACCCAATATTATTACATATTTCTAACTATTAACTTTTTCCTTTTTTTTATATCGAATACTGAAATCTGAATAATTTGTAATTAGCGGCAAAGCTATTATATATTTTTACAAAATGCTGACGAGCTTTATTCTCGTGCGTTTTATATTATTTTGAATATCGAAAAACTTCCAGCAAAAGGATTTTAAAAATACGATCCATGTAACTAATAATTTAAAAAAGAAAAACATCCTCTTAAAAAACAAAAATGTATGTTCTATTTTCAGGTACGACTTCCAACTATTCAATTATACCATAGACAACTACTATGAAATAATTAAAAAAGACGATGACAGTAACCACGGATGAGCGCCAAAGACATCAATAGAATTTGAATGCTTTATTTTATCGCTACATTAGCGCGACAAGATGATTGATGGCGAAAAAAAATATCGGGAAGACTGATTGTGAAGGGAAATAGTATAACGGCCAATTTATTGATCCGTTGCTATCAATTTATTTGCATAAGGCTATACTTTAGTTAGTATAGATAGTTTTATAAAAAAATATGTTTTGTTTATTGTTATTGTAGAATATTTTATTTGAGTCAGATTTAAATAATCGTTATTTTATCTTATATTCATAAATAAAAATACATAATGTACATATATAGGCTAATATTTACATAATTAAATTTTGTAGTCACGCTATAGTGATATCATGTTTGTAGTTCCGGTTTTTCTTTCACTAACCAAAAATCGAATTAGTTTTCAAACATGACACTGAAATTCAGTTTCGTTGTGTTTAATTATTATTTTATTCTTAAATACTAAATTGTAAATATATATAATTTCGTGTTATATTTTAATATAATCTAATTTATACAGAGTATAAAAAAACAAAAAAAAATTGTTTTTTTTTTTTCTCTTATTTGTGTACGAAATCATATGCATTCTACAATTCATTATCAAATAATTACTTTGTTTACGAGGACATTATGTAGATTATTTTTTATTCAAATGAAGTGTAGAGTCAACTGTTGTAAAATTCAGTTCAAGTTATAAATATTAATTCAAGAAAATTATTTGTAAATATTTGATAACTGATAAAACACTATTATGTAAAATTACGTATTAGCTGAAATAGATGATATGGGTATTAGGGAATAATATATTAGAATATATAATAATCTATTTTATTATATTAAAATATTTATTAGTGCTTCCGTATACGTAGATTTATTAGTCATTTTTATGAAAGTAATGAGCAACACGCCAATGTAGTTTTTCTAAAATAAAGACAAAAATGTTACCATCCCAAATGCTTATTACGCAGATTAAAAAAAAATAGTTTACAAGTATATATAGGTATTTGTCATTTTATTAGAGTTAAAAAAATAACAACAATTATTACATCGTTTATGGCTGAAAAGACCATTTTCAGTTTAATTTGAAATCATATTTATTTAAAAAATGCATATTGTATGTAACTGATTTATTGAAATAATATATTGCTTGTAAGTATTTTTATAAATTTAATAAAAAACTATTCTTCCAAAACGTAAGTCACTGTCCCCGGTTCATTTTTCTTTTGAATTCGTTCTTTTATTCATTTTACTTCCAATTTTTATATATAAACAGATAATATATTATTATAATCAGTTATCAGGCATATAAGTTAAGTGTAAATCTTTTTCTAAATTATTTTTGCAACGATTCTAACCATTTTTAAAAGATATTTGTCTTTCTGTAACAATTAAGCCTTTGTTAACAAAAGTAATCAATCAATAGTCGCATAAAGTAAAACGCAAGTACAAAAATAGTTTATTCCAAATAAACGCCTAATATTTCTTATATACGAGTAATGTTAATATATATTTATGTAGATTGGATAATATCAAAGAGTATAAAACTAAATATTGTACATTGGTGAAATGTATAATATTATAATATATATTACCTGTTACAAGTAATATTATCCAGTTACCATATTGAATACTATTTAAAAAATAAATTCTTATTATTTAAATGTTATGATTAAAAATATTTTTCGTAAGAAATTACATTGCAATCTTTTCGTTGATTTATTGTTAATATATTATATAAGTAAATTCAGTGATGATAAAAAAGACAAAAACCAGTTGTGTATAACACAAAAATATAAATTATCAATATTTCAATTATGTTCATATTATCATTGTTCTGTGTTAACATAATGAAATAAAGATATTAAATTATAAGATTGTATTAAACTATGAATGTAATTTTTAAATGTAATAATTTTTTTATTATATGAATTCGATTAAAATGAATTAATTATCTCTAAAATATTATATTAGTATTTTAGGAATTATAAGTGATGTCAACATTTACAACGTAAAAGTGTAACCATAAACGTCTGTATTGTATCAATTAGCAAGTAATCTTGTTTGCTCTTTGTGATCTAAGCCTAATAATAGACATCCTGTTATAATTTGTACAATCATTGTGTGAACAAGCGAAATGTTTGTTCACATATTCTATTATAAAGATAAATAAGCGTAATGCTGAGCAATTTCTCAACAGATACACAATTGTCGATTAACATTCATTAAACACATTGTCAATATTACACTTTTCATATAATTACGTATTAGTTGCGCCATGCAATGCAAATTATCATCACGAATAACATTGCAATAGAATTAGTATAGTTCGTTTTATTTCGAAATGATAATATATATAAGCTAGTCATAGTTCTAAACTTGTTTTAAATATAAAAATATAATAAAAAAATGATTAGCAGACTATAGGAAAAATAGATTTGATTAATTTCATAGTTCAAGATAGCATAATAAGTTTGTGCAACCCTAACTTCCTGATACCATACTGCTTGGAATTGAACAAAAGTTATGTAAAAATATTAATAAATAAGTACAGTAGATAAAATACATAACTAAGCGAAATAACCAAATTAAAAAGATTTTATTTTTCTTTTACACAAAGTCACAGAAATTTTACTATATTGTATACGTAATTTTTTTCTATTTTGATCATATAGGTGTATTTTTTATTTATTATATTTATGTGGAAGTTATTCTTAAATAAATATTTAAGTATCACTGGACTAAATTGAAACTGCTAATAATGCTTACCTTAACTTTGTTATCAGAATAAAAAAAAAAACAATTAAAATGTATGAAACGTGTTACCCAATAAAAAATTTTGAATGTTATGTTATTAAATAATAAATTATCATTTATCGAATTCAAGCACCCTTTCAGCTAAAATATTATAAGTAGATATATAAAAATTATTAACTGTAAAATTACTGCAGTGGTTGCATTATAGATCACTAAAAAAAGTATGACGGTATCAAAAACGATCCACAACTTTTTTTAATGAAAATACAGTGATGCCATCACTGTTTATAAAACAATCGAATAAAATAAAATTATGACCATTATAATTAATTTATCTCGCTTTTAGACTACAATAATGTACCTATAGATTTAGTGAACGATTGTCAGACCAAATGAATGGCCTATAGATATTAAGTGAAATGGTGCTATACTCCCTTAGATTTTGATCTCATATCAGCATGTGAGTGTGTACTTGTTGCTAATATGTATTGCGTTATTTACTCCAACTATCGAATTGGTTGTGTTACATAATGTTATAAAATTAATCATAGTACTTATAAAGAAATAAATATCCGTTTAAATTAATATGTTTTTTTTCTTTCCGTTATTCTTAAAAAATATATAAACTATCACGAATATTCAAAACGGTATTTTTTATACCGAGCTACGAATAAACAAAATATTAAATAGTCGTAATAGGTCGCGGTGGTCGTCATATTTATTTTTTTTTAATTTGGGAATCATACAATGTACACAATTAACCCGTACATATACACCAATCAAGATTCTACTTAAAACGAATTCATGTATAGCTTACTGCTACAAGCAATTTAGTAAGTTATGAATATTAATTATCACGATTCAAAAAGTTGAAAAACAGCAAAAAATGGGAAAAATATATATAAAACAATGACTAAATTGATATTTGAGTGATGCAGAGTGACTCGACATCTCTACGCTGATCCAAAGTATCAAGCCGGTCAATGAGAACCTGATCGCCGACAATTCGAACTGTTCTACGTTGAATGCGGTCGAAGGGAAGAAGCTGGTACTGGGGAGCTCCCGTCCAGAGATGAGAGCAGTACTCCATGTGGGGCCGTATTGGCGCCTTGTAAAGTTTTAGACGATGAGCCGATGTGAAGTATTGTTTCGCCTTGTTGAGCACACCAAGCTTTTTAGAGGCCAATTTGGCTTTACCTTCCAATTGACCGCGGAACTGAACAACGTTCGAAATCTCGACGCCCGACGAGTATCCCGATATTGGGAGCGAGGGAAGTGTTCTCAAAATGGTGGTAGTTTCTAGTATGAAAATCAATAAGAAGGTGTAATACTTCAATATTGAATAAAGTTGAATAAAGTGTTTTGAATTTGAAATGATAAGGTTTGAGGGGATAAGAGAAAGGGGGGGGAGATATAACTCACACCTACACTATATTCCAATGACAAGAATAAATATGAGGAAACCTTAGATTTAAATATTCACAATACACAGTACCATATATAATCTTCATTAATAATAGTCCTGCAGACCGATTTCGGCGGCGGATTTCAAGAGAGATTAGCTAACTGCGCAGGACATATTATAGTGCACAAGTTTGTGCGCAAATACAGGTGCACTATCATCTATCCTATGGGACGACAATCCGATACGTCCGGAAAGATTTCAGGCGCGGGACCAACGGCTTTACGTGATTTCCAAGGCACGGGAGTGTACACACTTCCAACTTCCAGACTCCGGACTGCTACTGAAAATTTTCGATAGAAAATCTCAATAACATTTTATTGGTCTGACCTGGGTGAATTAAAATATCAATCAGTCAAACAAAGTCTGTTAATCTCAAACATACATACTAACATCTATTTTTATACACGTGTAAATACGTAAGGCATAAATTATTTACATAGTAAAAAAAAATCACCAATTTGAAATATTTTTTTTATTATTTGAAATATAAATATTAATACTACTAACTACTTATACAGTTGTTTTGACTAAATGCGTTGGGAATTGTGGTACATACTCTCTCTTCTCTGGTCCTTTAGTTCTGTTTCTGTAAAAATACAATATAAATTATTTACATTTACAAAATAAATCAAATAGAAAAATCAGTATGTCCATATAGCTCTTACTACTGTAGTATAGCGAAGCAAAAAAGAGATGCAATTTTAGCAGTATCTTGTATTCATATTCTATAATGTAACTAAGGCCCCTAGCACATGGCGTATTTTAAACGCGCAGACGACGCGCTGGTAACGCACGTATACGCGCTTCAAGCGAGATTTGAACGCAACCTTGTAACCTAAGGACACGGAGTGATTGTGAAACGTGCTGCCCTCCTCTACCCCTCCTTCGGCTCTCTGTATGCGCCTCAAAAGAGTTTCGAACGCGCTGCACACGCGCGTTTGTATCGCGTTTTACGCGCGTTCTAACCTATAAAAACGCAAAAATCGGCATCTACGGCGCAGAAAACGAGCGTCCCTGAAACGCGCGTCGTCTGCGCGTTTGAAATACGCCATGTGCTAGGGGGCTTAGACCCCATAACCAACTAGCCATATTTTAACAAAAATGTGAAGTTTCCTGTCGTTAGAGTCTTGCGTGTCATAGTGCTTTGTGATATATTTAACTTAATATAGTGGACATGCCTTGCATTTCACAAACACAATTTACAGCTTTCAAAATATTTAAATCTATAAATAATAATGATTTTTTATTTTTAGATTTATTATAGCTTTGAAAGCAAATTTAAATTAATTATAAAATGCCTGCATTTATAATCTTAAGACAGAATAATTCTTTATTTATTCTAAGGATATCAATATTATAAAGCTTATAGTTTTTAGGAACTTACATAGTCTTCTTCCTCTTTGGTATTTCTTGAATGTCAATTGGATCGGTGGTAATAATGATTGGTCTGACCGACCCAAAGAAGTCTGTGATGGGTACCTTGCTGGGATCACGTTTGAAAAGGTCTCTGCGAACACCCACTGTCGATAAGCATGCACTTTTTGGACACACAGCGAGCTACAAAAACAAATTAATCACTAAATTAAAATAATAAATATTTTATTCACAAAATGTTATGTATAAGAAGTTATGACATAAGAGTATGTCAAGCTACAAAAACCTTTCTTTTTTTTATGTAATAGGCAGGTGGACGAGCAAATGGGACATCTGATGGTAAGTTGACACCACCAGCCATAGACATTGGCGACGTAAGAAATAATAACCATTCCTTACATTGCCAATGCATCACCAACCTCGGAAACTGAGATGTTATGTCCCTTGTGCCTATAGTTACACTGACTAACTAACCCTTCAAACCGGGCACTAAACTTAGTATACATGCTTAGCTGCAGAATATCTGATGAGTCGGTGGTACCCACCCAAAAATCCTGCACAAAGCCCTACCATCGGGTAAATTTTTAAATATAGAATAGCATTAGAAATTTCTTAAATCAGGTACACAACTGCTTTTGGTTAATTGAACTCTCTACTTTATATTAATATTACTTACAAATTCAGACATTGTCTTCTTACTGTTGGGATGTACATTTTCCAAGAATTCCAAGACATAGTATGTATACCTATCTATTATGTAAACACCTATTGCAGAATCAACATGGTGCTGAAATAGAATATATTTATTAAAAACAAAATTTCTCGTGTCATTTTATATATGGTAACATTAAAGAGGTGTACATACAGAAAGTGAGTCTTCGCCAACTAAACTGCTGGCTGTTGCAAGTATGTTTGGAGAGTAAAACTTTTCATACATGGATGATGCTTGACATGTGTCGATTATGAAAAATATTTCATTATATCTAAAACATAGACAAATTCCACAATAAGAGTTAAATTACAGCCGTTAAGTCTTTCCATAAACAATCATAACTTTAGTTTAAATATTAAGAACTTAGGTAGATATTTTTAGTACTTCATATATTTATTCTCATGCATTCAAAACTATATTAAATGCTTTGTACCTTCTTTTCTGCCACATTTGTTCTAGAGCATCTGCTAACTCTTGACTTGTTATTTCTTCTGAATCTTGGAACTTTAGAAAGCCATCCCCACCATGTCCAGTAAGATATATAAGAATATTACTTCCCTCATCAGTGAGAAGACGCTTTGACCTTGGTGTATCAGGAGGTACACGACCAGTGAGAAGACGTACAAAGTTTTCAACTGAAACCTAGGACATTCAAGGGCTTAAACTATACTGCATTGCCCAACAATCGATATCTGTTTAAACATATTGGGCTATTGTAGCTATTACCAATGGGGAGACAGACCGCATTAGATTAAAGTGCGTAATGTATATGTAATACAAACATATATGCAAAATTATATTTAAGTGGTATGACAATCCCATACACAAAATTAGGGCTTTCTAGACATCTTGATCTGGAGCATTATAAGTTACAAAACTAAAGAGGCAGCAAAAACTAACAAAGTATCATATGTATTTAGAACAAGCAATTAACAATTTAGCCTCCATCGAGTTATATCAAATTTAGTTTAGGTATATTAATTAACAATAAGAAAAGGAAACTTAATATTTACTTCATATCCTCTGTAATCCACTTCAACATCATCTCCGTAAACATTAATTTGTTCATGTGCATTATTAAAAATTGTAGCTGGACGGGGATTCCTCGGGTTGCAAGCCATATCGTCAGATATCATTAATATAATTTGACTATCAGGAATACCAAGCCGCTTCACACTCCGGTATATAGACAGCACGTTAGCCACATGACGATAATTGAACCAAAACCTTGATGTATCTACTAGTACAGCCCAATTGTTTGTATGATTTGACTTTTGAAACTTTTCAGGAATCTAAAAATGTGATGTATGTATTAGCTTACATATCAAATTTATTTTTCTATTTAAATATCAATGATAACCGTACCTCAATAGCATTGCTTATACTTATTGTGAATAAAAAAGTAAAAATGAAATACAAGTAATAAAGAGTCATTGTTTCCTCTTGTAAATTTATTATGCTTTTATTTTAATAATGTTTAAATATCGTAATATTAATTGCTTTAAAATTAAACATTTAATTGACATTTAATAATGATAACAAATACAAGTTACAGAAAGAACTTTAAATTTTTGACAAAATCGCTTGACATCTGGCAGCTCAGATTATAAAAGGAAACCTATTTTGTTTATATTTTTGAATTTTAGAAAGCCAAATTTTTTTTAAGCAATATTTAAAAGTAACGAATATTTTATGTCCAATGCTTAGCATTTACGTAACTATAGCGGTTTTTAGAAATAGTTGAGGGCTTACTTGAATTAACCAATTGCTAATAGATTTTATCTTTAAGTATATTTTGTTTATCCCATTATTATTAGTTTATCAGTACAACATTGTTGAGAATAATGAAAAATATTCAAGTATAACCTTTATTCACTTACGGACAAAATTATTAAAATCAATAATCAAAATGTTTTAAGAATATAATATTTTTTAAATAACCATTCATAACGTGTGGCAGCACTGATTCATTTAAACGTCAAAGATTCAACAATATTTGAGAAATGATTGTCAAGTGAACAACGTAAACATAAGTCTTCGTAAATTTTATCACAAATAATAGTCATGACTAATCGTAATCCTAACACTCTCATGAGTGTTCCAGATGAACAATTTGATTATTTATTTAAAATAGTTCTTATCGGTGACTGTGGCACAGGTAAAACATGCATTGTGCAACGATTGAAGTCCGGTAATTTCATAGAAAGACACGGTAATACAATAGGCGTAGACTTTTCAATGAAAACTTTGATAGTGGACGGAAAGAAGGTCAAGGTTTGTATTGTAAATAATTAATTATTAGAAAGCTTTCAGATCGATAAGTAGACTCATTTGTAATAAAATATATTAGCTTCAGATATGGGACACTGCTGGACAGGAAAGATTTAGAACGATAACTCAAAGTTATTATCGGTCTGCGAATGGAGTAATTATAGGTATGTTGTGTAATATGCAATCTACTATCGCTTTATTTTATGATTCAATTTATAATTATGGTATGTATCTGTTTTTCTTGATTATAATAATGTTTGGGGAATAAGATGGCATACAGCTTATAATAACAAATATAATAGAACACTGGGATAAATAAATTACTTGGTGGTAGGGCTTTGTGCAAGGTACCAACCACTCATTAGTGAGCCAGTGTAATTAAAGACACCAGGGGCAAAATCTTAGTTCTCATGGTTGGTGGGGGGGCATCGGCAATGTAAAGGTTGGTTCATATTTCTTATAATGTCAATAAGTGATGGTGATAACTTACCATCAGATGCCCCATTTGCCCCAATTACAGGTATAAGGGACATAACATCTTAGTTTCCAAGGTTGGTGGCGCAGTGGCGATGTTGTTTTTTTTTTTTAAGAAATGTACAAACCTCTATGAGCATTCGTGATCACTTACCATCGGGTGACCCATATGCTCGTCCACTTAAATAGTTTCTTATTACTCATGTAGTTGGATATATAGCTGATTCCAATTTAATACATTTGTTAAATAACAAAGTATTAAAGTTCATTATATATTCTCGAGTAATGTACATGATAGAAAACAAATACTTACATAATTTATGTAAAAAATATAATATTATACATTGAAATGCATTTTTTTTCAGTTTATGATATTACCAAGAGATCTACATTTCTATCGTTGCAAAAATGGATTGAAGAAGTTAGAAGATACACATCATCCAATGTTATAGTCTCATTAATTGGTAATAAGTGTGATTTGACTGACCAACGTGAAGTTGAGCCAGATGAACCAAAGTCATTTTGTCGTTACATCCCTGAGATTATGTTTGTGATGGAGACATCAGCTAAAGATAACACAAATGTTGAGGATACTTTTCGCAGTTTAGCTACTGAACTGAAGGTAAACAAAAAGTTACTGTTGTTTTCTATTCCATCTTACACTCAAGGTTGAATTAAAAAAAGATTAATGTACAGTTTACAATACTACTAAATTCTATACCAAACATCATTCAGTTTTCTAGTTTGAAGTTGAATTTGAATTAAAAAAAAAAAACAAAATTTGAGTCATTAAACTAAACTTTTTTTTCCAGCGGCAACATGATAATAGTGAAGGCCCACCAGCTGAATCAGATTCAGTTGTGCTTGGTGAAAGTCATCCAGTAAGTAGGTGCCAGCCTTGTAGATCTTCTTAGATTATATAGATTAATAGACAATATGCCATTTGTTCATAATTTTTTATTAGCGGCCTGCATAACACCAAATATATTTTTAATCTGCCATTAATTTATGGCTATGATATAAATATTTGTCACAAATCACTGGTTAAATTCTTTATTATTATTAATTCCTGTACCAAGTGTGGTGTTTTTAATTATATTATAGGTGCTTAAATGAATCTCTATTTTTATCTATGATTTTGATTATGATCAATGAACAATAAAAAAAAAAAAAAAATTATTAATTTACCATTTATAAACACAATTTTAATATTTCACCTTATAGTAGTCTTGTGAAACATATGTGGTGCTTAGAAATTGATCATTTCAAAATAATTGCAACTAATATAAAAATACTGACTTAAAATAAAAAATGGAGACCAAAATAGGTAACAAATAGGTACAGTTTCATCTTTTTTTATAACATAATATGTAGCTTTCTCAATATTTAATTATATTTAAATCAAAATCCTTTATTCAACATTGAAGCATTACACTTGCTTATTGATAATTAAACTAGAAACTACTACCAGTTCGGAAAGTAAACACCCAGCAAATGTTTCATAAGTTACATACAAGAATGTAGCAAAGGTTTTTAGTGAGAAAGTCAATCATAGCTGCGAGTCAAAACACAAATTAATCCTATTCAAAGAGGTTATTTTACTATTACAATACCATTTAAGAATGTCGTAGATAAATAACAACATTTTATTTACTTGAAACAATTGTATCTTTTGTCGAATGTATCTTGTTTACTTTTGTTGAGACGGGGAATGTAAACTTTCTCCCTTTGCTACATTTTTAAATATAATCTTGAGGATTAAGAAACATTTTTAGTTTTTTGTAATATTCTTATCTTAACAATACATTTTCGAAACCTATGAAATCGATCAATTAAGACTACCTCCTGTTTATATTAATGTAAATCTAATTTTACCTAAAATGAGCTTCATTTTGAATGTTTAGCTTTGTAACAAGGTTTAATAATAATAGATTTGGTGTTGAATTTAGTGTTAGCAACCTTAAATATAGTTATTGTCTTACAATGGGCATTAAAAATTATCTTGCGGTATAATAGGGACGACGTAGAATTCGATTAAAAAAATGATGTAAATTTTAATAATCAGGGATTTTATATCTATTATTTATTAATAACTAAGATTCTTATTTTTGAAAACGTACCTACGATATTGTTATTGTTTTAGTTGGGTTGCTAACAGTGTTGAAATAAATTAAGAAACGTCATAATTTGAGGTTATATTTTTAAAGATTATATTTTGTAATTAACATTTTTTCTTTATATGTCACAATTCCAGTTTTTAATATTTTAGTAAGACTTAAAGTATTATATTTTGTAACTATAAAGGAATTCTCATTAGTTTTTAAGTGTCACTAAATAAAGTCTTGATAGAAGTCAGTTTCGATAGTGTAAATAATTATAGATAAATATTTGTACCACCTAGTCGAGACTGATTCGCCATATTTACATTTTTAAATAAAAGAAATTAGGTAATCTTTGTTTCTTACTTCATTTGTTAGATGTATTTTTTCACATTAATACATGTTGTATTTAACTTTTTAATTTTGTTTAGAGAATAATCTATACAAAATCGTTCATAGTTAAAGTGCGTTCTTTTTAACGGCTATCATACAAACCTCATTGACGTTTAACTAATTTTTTCTTATGTTCTATATTGATAAGTAGAATTCGGATTAACTCAAATACAAATAATCGGTCTAAATTTTTGCTAAAAATACCAAACTCAATAATGCCAACATTCAGTTTTCATATATGCACCGCTTCCACCCGTTTTATAAAGTAAGTTATTATAGTAAACCAATATTTAGATATAAGTGTATGAAATGATAATTATTTTGAATTTGTGTTTTAACGAACTTTGACTATGAATATCACGTATAGATAAAAAAAATATTTTTTTACTTTGACGTAATTGTATATTTACTACACTTGCAAGGGCCTTATTCTTAAATTTAATTTAAAAAAAAATTATCTCGATTATTTGGAAATAATACTACTTCCAAAGAAAGAGAAAAAAAGATCACCTATTATAGCGCACTTTAGACGCGAATGAGGAAGAGGATAGCTTATAACATTTTAGGTTTGAATAAATTCTATTTGGAATTGCAAACCATAGACTATAAACCTTTTAATTTTAAATTACTGGGGTCTATTGTAATAAATATAACGGATCTGTTCCAATAATCTATTTTTTTATTTAAAACATTGATGTAACAACTTAACATGTAAAGTATCTTTTTTTTTTTTTAAACCAGTGATGTAATAAAATGGTTATAAAAGAAATTGTTTTCAATTAATGTGTTTCTCTTATTTATACCCTAATCTATATCAAAATACACTATCGGTGGGACTTTGTAGAGTCCCGCCTGGGTGTATACCATCCACTGGTGTTATGTAAGTAACTACTACACTTCTCCCTTACCTCCAGTCTTCCAGGTCGACTTCGGTCACGGTGGTAAATCTCAAGGGAGACTAGACAACTACGCATATTATAGTGTACAAGTATTCGCGAAAATAAAGGTGCACTCTCTATTCTCACAGTCATGATCCGATACCAACTACTACTAACGACGTCAATGACTACATAGGAGTCGTATGGGCAAAGGTGAGATACCAATAGATGTCTCAGTTACACATCTGCGTTTTATATTAGAGACTATTATATGGTGACAACACTACATACTAGTTTGTTGCTAATGAATGATTGGACTGGTGACTTTGTGAAAAAATGGCATTTCGAATGTCGGTGAAGTTCTTATCGGAAGTTTGAAAGTAAAATTATACTAGAAAGATGAAAGTAAATATAAGTGGAATAGCGCTGTATTGTAAATAAAGATAAGATATCAATTAAAAACTGTTTGTGGTTCATAATATAGCAGAGCTATTAGCAAGTCGCATGTAATATGTAAATCTAAGGTTTGTTTATATATACTCTTTATGTTATTTAAATATTGTGATTTAAAATATTTATGATACGAAATAAATAGAGATAATTAGTAAATAGTGTCATATTTTACTATATAACACTGTTTATTTAATGACAATTCATATTTAATTTTACACTTATTGAAGAATTTTAACAATATTCATGATATATAATATTCTATAGCTTATCTTATTTTATAGGTCTAAAACATTTGCTAACCTTTTCTAACTCGCACATTAGAAACGAATAGAAGGATTATTAGTCCAATCAAGGCTTACAAAATCAGCTTCCATAAAAAGCGTTGATTAAAACTCACTTCGAAAACTGACATTATTTTATTTCGTATATGATATATAACTACTAAAGTATACATACATTATATTAACTAGAAAAAATTGACACTATGATTCTTTGCATCGCTCACAATAATATCTAGTTGTTTAGTGACATGTAAACCGGAAATCCACCCGAACTTCCCTGGGTCTGTGCCGAGTCTTCCAAATACTCTTACTAATTGACCGTTTGGTTTGAAAACTTGAACTCTACAATTACCTGAGTCTCCTACAAGGATGAAACCCATTGGGTCAACGGCTAGAACCTCTGGCTGCCTGAACTGTCCCTTCCTCTGCCCCAATGATCCGAATTCCAGTATCTTATTCTTGTCTTGCTTATTATACACTTTCACTCTACGATTACCACTATCTAATATGATAACCCGATCGTTTGTGATAGCGACGGCGGTCGGTGCATTGAATTCGGTACAAAGCATATCTTTCGTTTCCCAAAGGCTGGATGTGTGTATCGCTTGTGGCTTTGTAGCTACTCCGTATTGATCCAAGAATTTGCCGTCAACGTCGATTACCTGTTGATTTTTATTTCAGGTTTAGATTTACCGTGAACTATGACGTTTCATATCAAAGACACAAGAGTCGAGATGGCACAGTGGTTAGAACGCGTGAATCTTAACCGATGATTGTGAGTTCAAACCCGGAAGCACCACTGAATTTCATGTGCTTATTTTATATTTATAATTTATCTCGTACTTGACGGTGATCAAAACCATCGTGGGAAAACCTGCGCATGTGTCTAATTTCACTGAAAATCTGCCACGTATATTCCACCAACCCGCATTGGAACTGCGTGGTGGTATAAGCACCAAAACCTCTTCTCACAAATAAGGAGAGGAGGCCTTAACCCAGCTGGGACATCCACAAGCTGTTACTGCATTATATTTTAAGGTTTGACAAGGTTGTAAGCACGGTCGAATACACAGGTCTATCAACAACAGTAATGGGGGTACGTCGGCTTAATGTTGCTGTTCAGTTCATTTTAGGGCCGCCAGAGGTATGACATGTTAACAAAAGAGGTTATGTTCGTTCGCGTAATAATTATCCAAAACACTTTTTCAAATCCAAACAACAATAACAACAAATCCACAACAAAACGATATAACAATGATTAAATAACACAATACTTGGGAGAGAAAAATATACGCCGCGTGTCACTCAACCGGCACGTGACCGCATATACCGATAGCAACGACGTACAGCGGTGTTGACGCGAAATAAAAGTGGTAACACAATCGTACCTATCTCTCAACACTGAAATTGGACTCGGTTGATAGACCTGTATAGAAGACCGTGGTTGTAAGACCTCATGACGTATTCCGTCGAGCACAGAAATAATATGGCAAATATATTACCACTCATTGTTCTTTTACATCTTTTTGTCTTATTTTTAATTTTTTTTATGTTCGAAGTCTTCCCTTTCCTCAATATTACATGAAATATCATTCATTATTGATAAAAAATGTCATAAAAATTTGGAGCCATTTATGGCAAAAGCCACGATCGTAAATATTTACCAATAATATTATAAGCACAATTTAAGCACATGAAATCCGCGATTTACAATTAACATGCACGCGTTATAACCACTCGATATTTTATCAAATCTAATTAATTAAAAAGTTGTTAAAAGTAGATGTATAATGTCTAAGCGTGTCGAGAGGAATGTTGATATAATGGGACGACCAAAACGCACGCAACATAAGTCGTACATTTTTAGTGAATAATTTATTACATACACTTATAAAATACTTACCATTTGAAATTCGGCTAATGCATACAGAGAGCTACAACTGTTACTTAGAACTAACGCAATTATTTGTTTATTTTAGGAATACATCTTTTTAATTGGGTATAGCAAATAATTAATGTGTGTGGATTAATTAGTATGTAAACACTGGTAGGCTCTTGGTCTAATATAATTTGTAGGTAATGAAAAAATCATCTATTATATAATATAATAATTATAATAATAATATCCTGGACTAATAACATTATTCACACAAAGCCATCTGATCCCAAACTAAGCAGAGCTGGTACTATGGAAACCAGACAACTGATATTCTTACATATACTACTTTTCTTTTGTAAATACATACTTATATAGATAATTACACCCAGACTCAGGACAAACAGACATGTTCATGCACACAAATGTCTATCCTGGGTGGGAATCGAACCCACGACCTGCGGCGTGAAAGGCAACCAACCACGCCAAATGACTCGTCAAGAAAGAAGGCTTCATTATATGAAGTAGTGCGCACCTGTACTCGATCATTTCCTGTATCAACCACGTAAATATGATGGTTTGCATTATCGGTGGCTATTCCTTCCGGGGAACGAAACATTCCCACTCGACTGCCTTTCTGTCCTATGGATCTGACATAATCACCGTCTTTGGAAAAAACATGGATGCAGTGTTTCCATTTATCTGAAATAAAACATTTTGAAAATAACCATTAACATTGGGGGACGTCTGTAACAAGGAATTTGAAAACATGTCGATATGAAATTATAGATTTTTGAGAAATGTTGAGTCAGCAGGAAAAGCACCAATTTCCATGAAATTATTATTTCAATGGCATTTTTATCTTTCTTATAATCAAAAGTCCCCAAGAGGTCAATTACTGAGGTTAAAGCACTACAAATATCTAAATAAAATAATCTATTGTATCTGAAGTGCAAAGACATCAATGACCTTGCCACTGATGCACTTTTCGAAGATTTTTAAAGTTTGTTTCTTTTGTTTAGCTATTTAAAGTCTTTATATATTTTTAGTAATAAACTATTTAAAATGTACGTAATCTCTTGTTTTGACTAAAAAATGGTAATACCTGTAACATAAATCTCGCCCAAGCTTTTCATGAAGGCAATCTGTACTGGACAAAGCATCTCTTCACAGGAAAGTCTAGTGACAATTTTTGCCTGTGACCTTTCGACAACGAGGACACAGTGGCTGTCCATCCCGCAAATGTAGAGGTGGTTGTTCCATGGACTCACACCTACACCTGCTGGGCGAGACGTCTTCCGCCATATGTAATGAGGATCGAAGTTGCGCGATCTAGAATAGTTGATATAAAGGTTTAAAGAATCTATTCATAAAAGATAAATAGTCACTTATATGAGGACATAGGAGATACATTATACAATTGTATCAACTGTCGTCAAAAAGATAATAAGGTCCTCCAGACCGATTTCGGCCACGGCGGCCAATCTCAAGAGAGATTAGCCAACTGCGCAGGATATTATAGTGCACAAGTGTGTGCGCAAACACAGGTGCACTCTCTTTTCCTTAGCTCTCATAATCCGATGGGACGGCAATCCGACACGACCGGAAAGAGTTCAGGCGTAGGACCAACGGCTTAACGTGCTTTCTGAGGCACGGGAGTCCCAACTTCCAGACTCTGGGCTGCTACTGAGAATTTTTTGACAGAAAAACCCAATTACTATTTATTGGCCTGACCTGGGAATTGAACCCAGGACCACCGGGTCTGCGGCCTTATATCTAAAAAGATAACAATTTGGTTGTATGTGTATACGTTTAATGGTTGTGATTTGAAGGCATTATTAATTAGAATTTATATTAGAGATATTTTCAATTATATATATTGACAGTCCGAAATTAAAAACGTTGAATGAGTTTACATTTTTTACATATGATGGTAAATTGTTATATAGTTTTTATTTTTCCATTTTTATGTCATCAGTAATCTCTATACGGAGCCTACCCAGCCGAAAGTTATATTCTTTTTGCTCCAACCGTTCCGGAATTGGGGTGCCTCAAATATCAAAGTAGTGAAAGTGAAACTAAATACCGTATCGTGGATTACGAAGAATCGGCACTTTACACATAAAAAATCAGATACACATTAAATAGTAGAGCATAATAGCTGGGTGATTTCCAAAGTATAAAAATTTAAGGTGTAATTTATTGATTAAGAATAAAAATAATAGCGATTTGTAGAATAACTTATCCTCAATCTCATTCTTACCTGTAATGAAGTATTAGACTTCCTTCACTTTCCATTGGGTCATATTGTTTTGCAGCTTCAGGCAAAGGATCGTCTGATTCCGCATCACATGGAGTTGCCGTATCTGATTCGATGCTGAAGTTTTCTTTGTCGAATGCAAATTTCTCTGCGTCCCATTTGGAAACTTCCGAAAGTAGTTGTAGTGTGTTCTCGTGTAAGTTCATGAAAGTGATCACCTATACAAAATAATCTCATATTTTTTCAGCGCAATCACAGTATGATTACAGCAATATGTTATAATATATATATTTACTAGTAACTGTAATATTTAAAAGTGATTTTATGATTATCCTGAACTTTGTGAGGTAAGGAAATGCAAAGATTTCAATAATCCGAACTTGATTTTTTTTTTCGAAAAAATTGTTTTCATTGAAGACATCAAGTTTTTTTTAACAATCACACAGATAGAAATAGCTGTAGACTTTTCAAATCAACTATAATAACAAAAATCTAGTATAAATTGCGCATAGTCGTTAAAATGTTTACCCTTTCACGGTCGCTTGTATTCTGGGTAATGTCCATAGCGTTGGTGGCTACCTGACGAGCCTCATCCAGAGACGACTTCAGAGCTAATGCGGACATATCTCCTATATTTTTCAAGTTAGTTGCTTCTTTTAACAACTCGCTTTTTGTCTCCAGAATAGTATTTATCTTCTCCTCTGCTGCTATATTTATTTGTTCAATAATTCGATCGCAGCGATCCTGAAAAAAATGTATTATTGAGAAATTTACTTGGTGGTAGGGCTTTGTGCAAGCTCGTCTCGGTAGGTACCACCCACTCATGAGATATTCTACCGCATAACAGCAATACTTGCTATTATTGTGTTTCGGTTTGAAGGGTGAGTGAGCCAGTGTAATTACAGGCACAAGGGACATAACACCTTAGTTCCCAAGGTTGGTGGCGTGTTGGCGATGTAAGCGACGGTTAACATCTCTTACAATGCCAATGTCTGTGGGCGTTGGTGACCACTTACCATCAGGTGGCCCATATGAGCGTCCGCCTTCCTACCCCACAAAAAAAATTGTACGGCTTTGTGCAAGCCCGTCAGTAAGCCAGTGTTACTACAGGCACACGGGACATAAATACTTCGTTCCCAAGGTTGGTGGCGCATTGGTGATGTAAGGAATGGTTAATTTTTCTTACAGGCCAATATCTATGGGCGGTAGCCGTTGGCCACTTAACATCAGTGACCCATTTGCCCGTCCGCCTACCAATACAATAAAAAAAGATAAAACTCCAAAACGCAAAGAATCATTAGTCATAGAAGGCGTAACGGTTTTATTATCGTCATTACCTAAATCATTGTAAGCAAACAATAATCAAGATAAGGTATTATTATGGATAAGATAAGGATAATATATTGTATTATTAAACTATGATTATGTAGTAGTTAACTGAAATACCTTGTGATGTTCTGTTTTATGTCTTAGTCGATTTGTTGCTGACTCCAATTCTTTCAATATTGATCCCAATTGTGAACGCATATCTGCCAAATGTTGCGACCAACAGACTCGGCAATAGTTCTATAATACAGAAATATTTACATATAATGTATTTAGAGATTTAAGATATAAATTAACAACAATATATATTGTGATATTCGTGCTCTGCTCGACGGTGATGGCAAACATATGAAAAAGACTGTCACGTGTGTATTCACCAATCCGCTTTGGAGCATTATGGTGGAATAAACTCCAATCCTTCTCCTCAACATTCCTCGACATTCACAGACTTTTAACCAAACATACCTGCTTACAATGCTCGCATGATGAAATATCCGAATTATCACACATGGATTTGCAGTGAGCACATCTTATACCAGCAGCAAACAATTCAACCGAACTCATGTTCGTTGGTGTGACTGGGGGTGTTTCTGTCTTCGGGGTGACATTCATACCGATCATAGACAACAACGTGTCTATGTAGAGATTAGATGGCAAATCTTCTATATAACTCGGTCCGTGAATTTGTATTCTAGTCCGACAGATGGGACACGATATAACCGGTAAATCTGTAATTAATTTGTTATATAATTTAAAAAAAAAGTTTACCATTTGACTAAATTTTGTTTTAATAGAAATCTTAAGACCCTCGACGAGAAGGTAGTTAATATCGGTATCTATTTTGAGAATTGTTTTATCTATGCATAATAAATATGCTTTACAGGGGCAGACATGATCAACGGATATCGATCGATGTCGGATCAGACGAACTTATTGATAACACGAAATGGGATATTATACTTAATTAAAAAAAACCATACTTAGTCCTTAATAAAAAAAAAACAAAATCTAGAACAAATAACATATGTTAAACATTGTTGCATCAGAAACATTTCATTCAAACGTTACATATTATAACGTTGCACCAATTTGAATTTGATATTATTGCTCCTTACAGAATCGTATCATGGTTGGGAAATTGTAAAATCATTGCGCATAAGTCGCAGGTATAAATAAATGCATACGTAATAAATGCCATGATAAGATAAAACTATTTGCTTATGATTTTTACTTTATATTGTTTTTATTTCATTATAATATCTTCATAAGAAGATTATTATTAATTTGTTTCCTCAATTGATATCTACAATTATTATGAGAAATTCTAAGAAAATATTGTGTATTACATGAATATTATTTAAGTTCCGTTTTATCTTAATCTTTCGTTAAAATTATAACATTATATGCATTTAATAATACACTTAGTAGTTTCTAATTTGACTATCAATAAGAAAGTGTAATACTTCAATATTGAATAAAGTATTTTGAATTTATAATAATATAATAATAAAAAATATATATAATTGAAAGTAATTTACAATATTACAAGTAGGTTACTTATATGCACAACCAAACGACATATATAAACACATCTTAGAAGTCGATTTTAATCTATCTCTTTATTATTTTATTCTCTTTTGATCAAGTATATGGAGGATTGGGGCAGGTTGTCTATTTAAAAAATCCTATTTACTGACGTGGGGTTCAGGCTTACTTTATACCCATCAAAATCGATTCTGTGGTTTAGCCGTGGATGCGTAACAAACAGACAGAGTTATTTTCGCATTTGTAATATTAGTATAGAATAAGAGATATATGTACGAGAGCACTTATTATAATAATTATCCGATAAGATTACTATTAGTAATATTATATCCTTGGTTACTACAATTATTACGAATATTGACATTGCCGAAATTATTGTGGGCTGAAACCGCAGTATCAAGAGCCATAAAAAAGAATAAGATTAAAGAAAAGATTCCAATTACGAACCAGTTGCATATGCTTTGAGACATGCAAAACAAAATGTATGTTGACACGGTAACATCTTGGGTTCGGTGAGTACCTCAAGGCACAATGAGCATTGCACGAGATCTTTGATGCCGCCTGCAGACAATCTGTAATATTGAAAAAAAAAAAATAGAATAGATAAAAAATGTGTCATGATATTATAACAGATTATGTATCGTTGAATTAGTCTTCGAGTTTTGGTCTGCCGTAGTTGAGTTTAAGTTTTTTAATCGTAAAATATTGCTTATATAACCAGCAATTAATAATTTAATAAATAAAAATAGCAACATTGTACTTAATGTAAGATAAGATAGCAATACTATCATAAAAAAAACACTCGGGGGGCCTGTCTGATTTATGTACTTGTCATTGTAAATTAAAACGGCTTAAAATTAATAATATTAAATATTAACTATATACAAAGTTGTGCACTAAATATTATGTAATTTTATGAATTAGTAATTAAAACAACATCGAAAGCAAAAAATTAAAAAGTGAAATAAAGCTGAACCAGCAGCTTCGCCCGCATGGAATTTAATTTGTTACAAATGTCCCTTTAAGAACTTGCATACGACGCCTTATTTCATAGTTTACTTCCTTCAAGGGTGAATTAAAAGGTAGCATATATCTGTCATTGGAGTTGAAGCTTACTTCGTACAAAATTATATCAAAATCGGCTTAGTAGTTTAGCCGTGAAAGCGGTACAGAAAGATGTGGCTTTCTAATGGTGATCGGAAAATCGGTCCAGTAGTTTTTGAGTTAAATCGTAGCAAACAAACAAACAAAAAAATCAAATCTCTCCTCTTTATAATATTAGTATAGATTAATAAATAATATTTAAAATGAAGGAAATGCGCTAAATTTATCGGAGGAACGAGATATATTATGAATTACCTATTTATGAGGTGATTTGTAATAATTACAGTTACCCAATTTTAAGGGTATAATCAAAATTGTTTGAATTCGATACCAAGCCCAAAATCATGTATCTCTTGTCACTATATATCATCAATTATTAATATAATCTAATAGCTGAATACAATTGTAATATTAATGAAGTTTTTACAAATTGTGTTATTGAATAATAACGATGACAGCTTGTGTGTGTGGCGGGTAAACGTGTTATGCAAATGCATAATAAAAATTTTAAAACTCTTCAAGGGTTTAGCACCATTTCAAACAATTTTGTAGTAAGTAAATATAAAAGCTTTAAATAAAAAAAAAACCGATTGAGTTATCTTTCACTTTTTAGCAAGCAATGCATGCCTGCTATTATTGAAGTCGGTTTGAAAAAAAATGTTGCCGTCAAAATATCTCCAGAAGTTGTTATTAAAAGTGTAAAGTTTTAGTAATGGCGACTGAATACTTACATTGCATTAGTTTTGGTTGTATTTTTTAAGCTAGAGGTTGTTTCTTTTTAAATGTGTAACATCTATTTATTATCTACAGTAGAAACTAACCGAACTAATTGTTGTCGTTAGGCAATCGGATAATCGAAAATCCGGATAATCGAATGTATGAAGAAAAGCGGGTTTTGTGCATATGTAGTACATAATGTTATGTGTTTATTAAAAACAACAAATACATAGCAACGAAAATCAATGTTTATTAAGAGATACATTTTCCAACATACGATGCACTTATCGACATTTCCACGTCTAGATTTTCTTCTGTTTCATCATCATTATTTAAAACTAGTTGTGCCACGAGGTTCTCCCGCGTATAATTAATAAAAATATAATAAATAAATATAAGCCTAGAGCCTTCCTCGATAAAAGGCCTATCCAACAAATATTTTTTAAATTCGAACCAGTAGTTCCTGAGATTAGCCGGATCAAACTAACAAACTCTTCAGCTTTATAGATAAAAGTCACTGTTGATAGTCCGGATAATCGCGAATCCGTATAACTGAGGGCCAGATCGAATCGAATTCCTACTTTTATTTATTGATTTTCTATATTTACAAAAACTTTTATTTTCAATTTGCCACATCTGTCTGGCATGACGTCACATTTTCATTTTAAATATCTGAATGGTTTTCTATCTTTTTTTTGTATTGTAGTAAAAACATACTGCAAGTTATATACAGGACATTTTACGTAAAATGTGTGTAAGAATTTGAATAAAAAAAAAACAAGAGCTTAGCCAACGATGTCGAATCTTGGTCATTGTTGTGAAATTTATTGCAATCCTTACACGTGAACAGCTTTTTTCACATTGTGTGTTGCCAAGTTCGAATTCGGGATTTGCATTCACAATTTTTACGGATATTGATTACACACTCCTTTTGTTAACTTAAACACGATTACAGTACAACAAACTTTTTATTTTAAAGTCACTTATTTGCGCTGGGAATTTATAATACAATATGTTGTCTACATTTGGTTAAATTTCTTTTGATTGATTTTTTGAATTTAGTAACTTAATTTAACTTGTTTTATATATTTATTAGTAACCTGTTTAATAAATTAAAAAGATTAATCGATACTTGACATAATTTGATTAATAGTAAAACAGCAACGATGTATGTTCCACCGGGAAGAACTGATAAGGAACCGTAGTAATTACTCTTTTTAGTAACTACATTAATTACTGGTATAGTTTAACAATAAATTGCCGTCTACTTTAAAAATTGTGACCTCAATTAATGTATTCAAGAGCAAACTAGAGCAAACGGAACCAGTGGCGTAGCTAGGTGGACAAGGGCATAGAGGAAGAATCGGGCCCTCATCCCCTCATTCCACGTAGCTTGAACTTACGGAGTTCTGTAATTGTTTTGAAGTTCATTTAAAAACATAAAAAAAATTCTTGTGGGCAGGCTCGAGCTATTCTTTTTCTTTTATGCTCCTCTCTTTTCGGTTTAGGTTAGAGGGTCCTTCTCCGAAGTCACAGCACCACCTAGCCCTTCGATAGCTACGCCGCTGATCGGACCATATTATTCAAAACAGATTACTTGGTGGTAGAGCTTTGTGCAACCTCGTCTGGGTAGGTACCACCCACTCATCAGATATTCTCCCGCAAAACAGCAGTACTTGGTAATGCTGTGTTCCGGTTTGAAGGGTGAGTGAGCCAGTGTAATCACAGGCACAAGGGACATAACATCTTAGTTCCCAAGGTTGGTGGCGCATTGGAAGTGTAAGCGATGGTTAACATTTCTTACACTGCCAATGTCTATGGGCGTTGGTGACCACTTACAATCACGTGGTCCATATGCTCGTCCGCCTACCTATGTAAAAAAAAAAAAAACAACCCACTTTAGAAGTAAATACATTAAATGGGAAAATAAACAATTTGTAATAGTTTACGGTCACTTAGATTTACTGTAATTTTATTGTTTCCATATAAGTTGTGTCTTTTTATGGAAAATAAAGATATTTAAGCCCATAATGTTTAAATTTATACATATTACATGAAAGTCAACGAAAGCCAATATGTGTTCACAAATAAAAAGAGGATGTATGTTATTCACATTGTTTATATTACCTAGCTAAGATTGATAAATAAAGTCTAATTATTCGTTTTAATATTTAGAACCAAGATATGAACTGCTTACTCATGATTTCAACTTTTTGCTATTGCAAGTATTCGCTTAGTTTTCTTATAATTTGAAAAGGTTTTGAACTACTAACGAATAATTCGTCTTTAACATCCCGATGTTCAATTTGACTAATAAACAGTTTCACGTTGTAATTTTATTTTGAATACATACACAGTGATAACTCACTTCCTGGGTTTTAATTCCGCTGCAGAAGAATTATTGGTTTTGGAAAAAAATTGCGTCGCTTCTTTAAAAGTTGGTGGACTGGTTTGAGGCGGCGGAGTAAGAGAAGGCGATATATCATCAATCCCTCTCTGACTATTCAACCTTTTTAATTTAAAAAAGTTTTTCACTTTTTCCGCCATAATGATAACAACTTCTAAGTATCACTGATTAACAAATACTGAACACATCGTATCAGTAATAACAATAACTTTATCTGATTATGATGATTTTGAGTCTTGATTAGTTAGTTAATTTCGATAAGATTAAAGAAAATTTCGTACTTAGACATTCGATACTAATTGTTTACTTTGAAGTGCAAATTATTGTAATTAATTAACAATAAAATGCAATATCTATAAACATAAATAACATTGAATTCAAAAATAAATAGTCTATGATTTCAAAATAACTGCCTCTTATTAAGTTAATATGGCTATTTGAGTGTTATCAAAACCAAAACTACCATATTTTTATTTTGGACTACTATTGCTAGTACCTTACAGGCTTGCCATATAAGTCATACCAGATTAAATAATTTTTAACATAAAAATATTAGACATTAAAAAAAAAATTGTCGAATAATATGTATATTTTTGCTTATCTGTAAGCGAAAATATTAAAGCCCAGAAGCCTAATTATGACTCTTTTTCCGATGAACACTAAAGTATATCTGATCATATCATCTTTACAATAAAACGAAATTTCCTCACGATGTTTTTCTTTAATGCCAAACACGAGGTTTGTTATAAGTACAAGTTAACTATACCTAATGATATAATGATTTGTTATAACAAATTCAAAATTATTAATCTTAATGAAGTAAGTTAATTCCTACTAGGTAATAGATTTTAGTAAATGTTTTCATTTATGCAAATCATTACAAGAAAGACATGAAATTATTACATTTATTAGTCAAATGTTGCCATATGTATAAAAGTTGCTATAAGTAATGTAGTAATGAAATATGAGTTGAAGTATTTTTGTGGAAGTCAATACAGAAAAATAATAATAATTTATTGAACTCCTTGATGTTTTTTTCAAAACATGAATTATAAATATAGTGTTTTCGAGAAAGTAAGAAGATGTAGGCTTTTAGGTTGCCATATTTTATTTGTTTTCATTTTATAACGTCACATGTAAGGACGCAAATCGTAATCCGTGAATTCTGGGATATTATTTTTCCTTATTTTACGAATGAAACTGGTAAAAATCAATCGATCAGATATAAAAGATAAAGAATCTGTTAAGTTATTTTGTTTTTAACATTATAATAGAGATAGCATGAATGATATAGTAAAAAAAGATAAAATTCATACAATAAGTAATTAACGAATCTCAGTACCTCTTTCTACTCTGTTTGTCAACTGATTTACTTACTTTCTTTGGCAGTTATTGACGAGCTTTAATTTCATGAAATCAGTTAGAAATCAAATGATTTCCTTACAATAATGATTATTGTCGAATTTCGAGTCTTGGGAGAACATTAGTACTTTGTAATTCGAAAGCCTTAGACTTCGACCTCGAAATTGAAACGATATTTAAAAAAAAAACAGCTGTTCAAGTCTCATTTACCGATGGTAATGTTTACATGCACAAAAAAGAAAAAATACATGTATATCTAGAATTAAGTGGACAAATGCGTTGTGATTCAGTAAATTTTAAATATAAGTTTGACTATGAGCGATATAAGCAGATATAAGATTATTGTATATATCCTTACAAAACCAATCATTTATCATCAGTTTGTAGCGATAACACCAATAGTTTTTATCGTGAGGGATGTGCTAAAGTAACCGTGTTACACAAAGACCGCCCTGATCAGGTTCAGCAAGATTTCGTCTTGTCAATTAAGATAGTAATTCTATACGAATCGAGGCAGAAAAACTTGTAAAAGCTTAAAAATTGGTCTATCGCCCTTTTTTATTTTAATAAAAATATGTTATAACGTAAAAACTACACATATAGAAATAAGGTTAGGATTGCCTATGTAAGACATTCTTCGTTCCTGACGGGGGTCCCACGTCCGCACAATTTTTCTGTTATATAAAATATTGCTTAATCGTATACTTATATTATTAAAGTTTCTAAATTAACACGTGTTAAGTTATTTACAAAGAGTTAAGTTATTTACAAAGAGTTAAGTTATTTACAAAGAGTTAAGTAATAGCTAGACAGGGAAATTAAAATAGGAACATATTCACTTGTTGGTAGGGCTTTGGGCAAGTCTGCCTGGTTAGGCACCAAATACTAAACCACTTACTCTACCGACAAAACGACAAGACAAGAAAACAAGGGTGAGTGAGCTAATGTAAGCTTCAGGTACACGGGACTTACTTAGTTTCTAAGGTTAGTGGCGCATCGGCGATATAGCTACTGCAGTCGAATCTAATCGATTACTATCGTTCTTCGATCACGTGACATAATAAATATTATATAATTACTATAAACTTTGGTGTTTTCTACAATCGAATGTAAATATCATGATCGATATGTAAATTGTCATGGCCGTATCGTGGTGCCATGGCGACCGCGAAGATCCTAACTAACATGGTAATAAACTACATGTGAAAACACTATTATTGGATCTATGCATTTTTTTCAGTTGGAATGAACTATATGTCAATGTATGTACTGACATTCGTATAAAATAATAACGATATAGTGTCTTGCTGGCTGTCTCGGTATAATCCACATTGCAAACCGGTAGTAGCTTCACATTGCGACTTTATGTGATGTTTCTAAAGTGCGCGTGTTCTTAAATAAAAGAATAAAATATTTTTTAATTGAATTAACTCTTTGGATTGTCATCCCTATCATAGTTTCGTTTGCTTTTATCCAATTTTTTTTTTTTTATACTGTATGGTATATGTGTTGGCAGACATCCACGAGCTACCTGGTGCTCTTGATGAGAATGTTTTTGCAATTGAAGTTCGATGGTAATTATACAAGCTTAGTTAGGATTTAACGGATTTCTACGGTTTCTGACGTCAGCTCTGAATGGATGACATGAGACAGAACATGTTACTGAGGCGCTTAAATGATTGATTAGCTTAGCTTAGCTTAAAATACTTAGTCGATTCGACTCTTACGTCACTCACGAGTTTATATGGGGTTGGTCTTTTTTACTCTGTATTTATTTATATTTTTAATTCATAGATACATACCAACATAATTGCGAATAAAAAATTGTCTGCATGTTTTTGTGGTTTACCTTTGTTGAAAATTACTATTACCTGTAAAAACAAATTCGAAACTCTTAGAAATGTCAGAAAGTGGTATGATCATTGATACATAATAATCATTACATTACAAGAATACACGCATCAAAATAGTATATCAATATAAGTCGGTTGTCACCATTTCATGGGCGACTTCTTACACAATCGCACTAGTGACTGTAATAACAGAAGTTTGTTAAAAAATAATGTATAGAGTGGACAAAGTTTAGTTTGTCAAGTATAAATTTACAAGTGATTTAAAATGTACGAAAGCCCGGTTAATACTCCCGTTATTCTGTGAAAATTCAGACAAGTAAAAAATACTACGCGTCGAGAGAAAGTTATTTTCAAGGCAGTTAAGGTTTCATATTTTATTTTGCAGTGCGAATATATGTTTTGCTCTACTATTATATCCTCGTACATATGATAAGACTGTAGATCAAGTCGATAGTAAATGACGATTGTACAGTCGGCCACATACCTATTACAACATTTTGCTTTCACTAAAATCCATGAGAAACTATGACAAGAAACAGGATAAATGTAAAAATCAAATATGGAACAGCATTTCATAAATGCGTTCTTAAGTTAGATCGATACTTACGACTTAGCCGCCGTATTTAATTTTAAGTGACGTCATATTTTATATAATATGACGTCACTTTGTAATTTTTGGCGAATTTAGTACTTGTTTTGTATTATATTTTATGATTGGTGTCGCAGTATGCTGCAGACTTTACGCATTCATGCCTCGAAAACCACGAGTAGTACCTATTGAACTCTTTCCGATCCTATTTTCCGATGCATTGGATTATGAAACAGAATAAAGAGTGCACTTGCGTATGCGCCCATGCTTGTGCATATGTTCTACTCGGATGGCTAATCTCCCTTGAGCATAACTACCGTGGTCGAAATCAGTTAGGTGGCCATCATTTAATGTAAAGTATTCGAGTAATCAATTCATAGGCTTAATGTCTGTTATTTATTAAACAAGTTGGTATATAAAGCACTTGTTTCACTGCATGAGAGGGGGAGCGGTAGGTGTTACCCTATAATATACCCTATATCCCTGACAATGTATGCAAAATATAATGATGTTCTGTTAAGGTGTCAATATGTGAAAACGTTATAAACTCTCTTTATTTTTAATATCAGTAAGGATATTTGAGACAAAAGTCGATAACCACTCTGCCAAGGTATACCAAGACAGAAATGTTAGTTCAATAGCTTAATAAATAATTAGTTTTGTTCATGATTCGCTTGACTTAAGCTTTATAGTTTACAGACATATCAATTTTACCTAACGCACTTTTCGCATGAAAGCCACAATATTATTTATAGATTATAAATATTTTTAGAACACTTTTTTAATATAAAAGATATCTTGAAGTTTAAGTATAGTTTTTTTTCCAATGCACAACTTTTAGGCCTATTATACAATTTCTTGTCGCTGGGTACATCAAATTGGCGGTTTCCCATATCAAGTCGTTTCATCTCGCCTATGAATTGAACATGACATGAATTTAAACTACATCTGTACTATTTACTGAAATAACAGAATGTAAAGCACGTCCTAAGGTCTTTATGCTAAGCTGGAATGTCATTTGTTTAATTGATTTCTTAGAAAGCTTCATTCATCGTCTACGTACAAGTTACATATCAAATAGCTGACCAGTAGCTACTTAAAATTAAAAGAAAAACGGAAAAAAATTCTATTAAATATTTTATTAAATAAAATGATAAAATTTATATTAAACAAAAGTTATCAATCCGATTAAACATTTTTTTTTTTAAATAATTTAATGACGTTGTATGTCAGATGACCTTATACACATAATTTTTTTTTAAATGACTCTTTGCTTGCTTTTTCTATTCATATTATTTAATAAAGCATCATATATGACATTGGTAGAATAATTCGTGCATAACGACGGACATACACATAATTAAACAAAAAAGGCACAATAAAACGTATAAATAATATAAGTATAACATTAATTCATATAAAACAATATATTTATTTTAAAAAAAATCATAATTATTGTGAATTTATTGTTTAAAATAAGGTAATAGCTTAAAAACCAATGTAGTTTTAAGATATTTTTTTTAATTGCAGTATTAATGCCTTCTGCCAGACTTTTTATAATGAATTTTAACTGGTTAACATTCATCGTAATCACATTACTCTTTTTGCGTTGTAGTTGCGGTAAATATAATTATAACGGAACAATCAGTTTCTATTAATTTGTAAGTATTTGTAAAGTCGTAATTTTGTAGATATATTATGACTTAAAATATTTGTGCCACGCATATCGTTCGTGACAAAATGCAAGCAAATCTTGACATTTTCCCTGTATGTGGGCTAAATAGTTAATTAACACAACAATGAGCTGTAAAATGTATTATTTATATGTTCTTTCATGGGTGCTTGGTTTAAATTTCCGTTTGCATCTGAATTTGAATCACAAAGGTTTAATGGAAAGTTGAAGACATTTAAGGCGTTAAGTAAATTCCAATACTCAATTAAATACAGCTTAAAACAAATAAAAAGGTTACGTAATAACATAAAAATGAAATGAAGCGAAATAAAATACTAGATATACTCGTTTTATTGTTTTTATTTACATTCTGATTTTTCATACAATTAATCAATCAAATATATTATTATCTCCGCGACCGCCATTTTGGTTTACTGTTGACGTCATAAAACCATAGAAATGAAATGTTTTATGGATCCGAAGATGTAATTAGAAAATGATTTATATTTTTTTATTAACATTTTATTTAATTACAATACGGTATAAGGTAAGCCTTATTATTCGTCATGGTGGTAGGACGACTGACGCATTATACGCTACACCACGATATCAATATTTTTTTCTACTTTAAATATAAACGTAATATTTTTAGTATAACTATAATATACGAAAAAAAATATTAGGTACTTATATTTTTACAAAACAGTCGTTGTGTACTTTAATACATTGTTATTCAAAAAAATCTTGTTATATATAATTGGATGTAATTATTTAGAATTTATATTCACGGCGCGCTCTTTAGGTTTCAACATAGTACAAAATAATTGAATTAAATTGACATAGTGAAGTTTTTTTTTAAGGTGATTTGTTTCATATTACCTTATGTACATTATATTACATAGAAATTCTGTTATTTTGTTCTGCACTAAAATCCTGCGTAATCATAGCAAAATATCGTGATTAGTCATCAAAATATTTTCATTGATTTTAACCCAATTGCAAAGATTAGATAACTAAAATAATTAATTAACGTAACAGAAATATGTCATGTTTTGGTCTAGTTAAATTCTGTTTAACATAAACTAGCGATTCGCCCCGACTTTACACGTCACATTGTTAATTTAAGCAAAATTATACCTAGGTATATTATTATATACCAAAGAGGTAGAAACGATATAAGGATATGTATCAATATTGGCATAGAGGTGAGTAAAGACGCATATTATAAGTTTTCGCTTTCATTATATTGCACCGCTGCACTTGAAGAGACACCGTGTGCACCTAAAGAATTTGCAATCAGATGTAATTGTCCACTAAAAAGGATTTATTCGAATTTTATTTACATAAAATGCGCATTTATATTACAAAGAACGACATAAATTTTCATTAGACTTTATAATGTTTAGTGAAAAAAATATTATATTGCAGAATTATTTATTATATATAATATAATTGTACGTTTGTCGAATGATGTTTATTATTTTTTATATTGTAGCCGTGTACTGAATCTATTAAAAATTTCACATTTCAAGTTTACGTTCCCGAGCGGGTTTGCCCACAAGTAGTCTCGCTACCCATTAAGCGAAGCAGGAAAAGGAGCACCGCTAACCCAGTGGCCAACTCGCGAGACGACGTCGAGCGATTACTGCGCGCGCGCCTCCATTCCATACCGGTACCGCTGACACACCGCCCGTAACATAACAGCTCATTACGAAAACTATGACCAATTAGGTCCGACCTCATGAAACTCGAGACGACACTACGATGACGACCAACCTATCACCCCAGGGTGCAGCGACACTCCATTGTTTCATAAAGAGGAAAGCGAAGGACGCATCGTGCATCCCAATTAGCGAAGAGAGTTTCGGCGGCAAGTGAATACAAAGTCGTCAATACAGCTCCTCGACGGACAGACGACGCAAGGACTTGGGGGATAACGTGTGTTAATTTTGAAACATTCGTTACCGAGGGAAAATTCGATTCGGATTATTTTAAGGAGGGCAAACATCATAGTGTTTGTTATGCGTGAGCGTGTACGAAAGTTAGCGAAATTTTGGCAACGAGGCAACAATATTGACGAGTGCAGTGCGGGACAGTAATCATTTGATACATTTTGTGATGATCGCCCGTCAGGACGTGTACGGTGATTGTGCATAAACATACCTTGTGCTGTGCTTTTAGTGCTATTCATATTAGTTGATAAACTGGTAAGTTTTACTGAAAAATGTCATTTATTCAAACTTCGTTCATTGCAAGGTAGCGTATCTGTTATCGACGCTGATAAAGTGCGGCCTAGATGTCTAATTATAAGGATAGCTGTTTCCATTACGAGTATTGCAATTCTTCGAAGCCACATCGAGGGTAATAATTTTTAATGCTGACCTCAAGCCGTCATACTATATAAGGAAAAAAGATTTCAGGTTTGTTTAATGCAATATGTTTTATTACTTCACATCAATAGTTTTGAAAATAATTCGGTTCTTTAAAGGTTCTGTCTAAGAATTGTTTGATAAGAATTCTTCTTCGTTTTTCTATATGGAAATCTAATCTTACCTCCTTACAAACCGGCTTTACTATAAAATGATTATTAAGTTGCAATGTGTTTAAAGTAAATAACCATAACGGTTGTCAATCTATAATTGACAGGACCAATTACGATAATAAATGTCAAAGTTTTATCTGTTTTCTGGCGTAACTAATAACTACATGTAGCGGTGTTTTTTTTTAATAGAAAAGAATTTGGATATTCCGTTATTTTTCTAGATAATTATTTCTAAATGTATTTGGGTCTTTTAAATTATGTATTTAAATATTTAATTTATGGGTCTTTATAACTTAATATATACGTTATAAATTGTTATTTTTTTTAAATATAATTAGTTTATTAGTATGGCTGCAACGTTTTTATTTATTTAAGGTTTCTACAAATTAAAGTGTTTCGGTTAGACTACTGAGTCTACGATAAATTTATTCTAATAATAAGTCTTATTAAATTTAGATAAGGTCAAAATTATCGTTATTTATTAAAAAAATTAGCATTTTTGAATCGTCATATTACAGAATTGTTTCTTTAGATGGCACTCCAACAGAAGTACATATAAAAACACAAATATACAAGCTTTAGGGCAATAGCTAAATGTAAGCCCAAATATAGGAGAACACAACATGCATAAGAATGATGTTCATAATCATAACATAACATAAAAATTAATTAAGCAAACAAAATTAAACTAAAAGTTGTGCGGTCGGGGGACCCCCGTTAGGAACGATGTTCTATGCGATATTTTTTCGACTCAAGCCGTGTTTTAAAATGTAGATTTTAATTGATTATATAAAAAGCCCCTCAACCTCCTTTATATACAGTAGCAGCCTGTGAATGTCCCACTGCTGGGCTAAGTCCTCTTTTTGAGGGTAAGGTTTTGGAGCTTATTCCACCACGCTGCTCCAATGCGGATTGTTGGAATATACATGTGACAGAATTTCAGTGAAATTTGACACATGCAGGTTTTCTTCTTTATATCGACCTCCTAAATTCGAACGCCCAACGCATCGGATTTATCGTCATCAATTATATTGAATGTGTAGCTGCCACTAGGTACAATGTACTAAAATGCGACGACGAGAAACTCCTACGGTACCGACTTACTTTTTTTTACAATGAAATACATAGTGGACCTACAAATGTATGTGTCAACGAATACGATATCCACTTTTTTTTAACATCTTTATATTCTAGTATACTGTAAGATGGCTTATTTTTTTTTTAAAGATTTAAATTGATAGGCAATAAAAAAAATTTATACACTGTATTTCCATCACCTATTGATTAACATTTCTGATGATTGCTGCTCTTGTTATGTCGTCATTCGTTTATAAAGTATCTTCCTCAATAACCGAAATATATGACGTAACAAATATGATCGTTTTTGTATAATAACCATACAAACGAAGTTGATACTTTAGATTAGAAAATTATTTTAAATATAATTGAGGATTAATATATCGTCACTACGTAATTAATTTCACAGAATAATTGATATAAATACAATTGAATTTGATTCGAATACATTATGCCTAGTGCGAAGTTTCCGAGCTTTGCCGTTAAATGTGATTTCTATGGTAACCGATTTATTGTAACTAAACGGCGCTGTTCTTACTGGTAGGCCCACTGATAATTATATAATATATTTTAATTATATGTCGTTCATTAAAATTGACACTATTTTTCTCTTCAAATAATCAAACCTTCATAGACGCGTTGACAGTGCTATTGATGTTTTCTATTGTTTTGATTTACAATACAAATTACTACACATGTTTTAAATTAGTATGTTTGAACATTTTCTATTTCATGATTATAACCGACAGACCAGTTGCGGTTATTAAACAATATCTACACGCTATTCGGCAAGAATTCATTTTGTAACCCATTCATGAAATGTTGTAAGCCGACTTATATTGATACGCTATTTTGATGCTAGTGTAATAAAATATTACGCTATTTTGACGCGAGTATTCTTTAAATATTACAATTATTATTGTCAAAGTCGCATATCACTTTCTGAAAATTCACTATCGTGTTCTGTGATGAGTTTCCAGTTAATTCTTAGAAAACAGCTCTACTATTAAGTATCATTAAAACAAATTTTTGTACTAAAACGATGTCCTATGCCACAATATAACAGACATCTATTAAAAATATTATTAAAATACGTACAGTTGTTTTTGTTTGAGGTTGACTACAAAAAATCTCATAATATTATATAACTAAAACCCCTACCGACTTCGTGTGGGTAAAATAAAGATTATACATATTATTTGGGTAAAATTCGTTCTTAGTTAGCATCTACGGGAACGAAGTAACTATGCTTAAATAAAATTCAATCGGACCGCTATAGTTTCGGAGATTTCGTGTTGATTCAGTCAGTAGATGATAAGCTTTGTCGTTGTTTTATAGACGTGGAAATTAATGTCGATATTTAATTCAGTGTAATTACAGGCACAATAGACATAACATCTTAGTTCCCAAGGTTGGTGGCGCATTGGCAATGTAAGCGATGGTTAACATTTCTTGTAATGCGAATGTCTATGGGCGTTGGTGACCACTTGCTCGTCCTACCTATTGTATAAAAAACGTGAAAATTAATTATTGAAAAAAAATGTCTACGTTTAACTGTAAACCGAAAAAGCTAGATTTTATTGAAACTCGTTAAATAACACTCATAAATGTTAAAGCTTAATAATTATAGGTTTGAATAAATAGGTCTAACACTAACCTTTACAAAAAGCCTAGGTTCGAGTGTGCGCGAGTGTTATTGAAATTCGGTGTTCTTAATTTTGGTTACAATAACTAGCTACCGCTCTACTAGAGGTGGAATAAGGGTATAAATTAAACGTTTACTTATATCGTAAAATATATTTAACTCTATTGGGCTACAGTTCCCAGCGCTCTCACTGCTACGTTACGTGCTGTTACTTTTTTCTTTTTTAATTAACAATATATCCGATAAAACAGGTAATAAATACAAACGAAAAACGAGTAAAATCGCGGGTTGAAGCTTGTGCAGTATAAAATATATATGCAAAGCAATAAAACAGACCGCAAGTGAAAACAATAACACATTTGGCAGATGAAATTGCGCATGTAAGTCCCCACAATGACCCAAGATCTACCGGAAATCTAGTTTTTATTTGGGTCAGTTAAATATTGTTTTGTTTTATTCGTGGGATATCGTTGTGCTGTAAATTAAAGCGGAAGCGCTCGCAAAGATTTAAGGCTTCAGTTGTGTAACTAAGGGCGTTCCCTATGCAGCGGTTCAAGTTTTTTACTGGAGTAGAACGAAATTCTCTTTTGGCACTGAAATTGTCTTTGCCCTCTAAATTAGCTTTATTATTAGAAATTAATTCTTCGAGAAGTCTGAGGTGTTTTTTCCGAAACGGTGATAGATTTATGGCAATCAATAAGTAAGTGTAACGCTTCTATATTGAATAAAGACTTGATACATACACCTGACTTAAGACTTTTTTTTTTTTTTTTTACGCTGGGAAAACTCAATACGCGTTTCCCCACCACGGGAACAGTGGGGGGGGTATGTGGGGCTCGCCATATGTCCAGGGCACCGAGTGTGCCCCGGTCATCGGAATACCCACTAAAAACCCAGCGGAACCCTTCCGGTCTTAACGGGAGCGCCACGGGATCGCTTGCGCATGCTACCGTGACGCTCCGACGGCTGGCTCGCCTATGCGGGCCTCCATTCACTAGGGAGGAATCCCAGGGTACTGGAAACCCCCCTAGTCCCGGCGGCGCCTATTGAGGTGGGGGGAGAAGGTGCGCATAGCGCCGCTTTCTTCTCCCCAATCTTCTGCGGCGGAGCGGATCTGCAGCGGCATCCTCCTCCCGCTCCCGCTCCGCGGCCTCCTTCTGCGACATCACACTTTCACAGAAGGAGACCATCTCCGACCAGCACCCCTCGCTTCCGAGCATCACGTTGATGATGCTCGGCAGGGAGAGGTCTCCGCCTACAACCGCCGCCAGAGAATGCCTCTGGGGCCCCCACGCGGCACACTCCGTCAGGGTGTGATGCACCGTGTCAAATGGCGCACCACACTCGTGGCAGGAGGGTGACACCTCCCGCCGCGCTATCTCGTGCAGGTACTTACCGAAGCATCCATGTCCGGTAAGTACCTGCGTTAACCTGAACGAGAGCGTGCCTCGTTTCCTTCTGACCCAGCGACTCAAGTGGGGACGTACCGCTTCCACTGTCGCCAGGCCCGCCGTGGGGGACCTGAGGTCCTCCTCCCATCGGGTGATCAGGGCTGGGCTAGAGCCCTTATCCGCCCGACTTCCGCCGACCCTGGACGGTCGCCGCGTTCCCTCGCCTCGGCCCGAAAGCGGTACACCTTCGCGAGCACCTCCGCCTGGAGCTCCCAGGGCGGATCGCCCGCGAGGAGGGTCGCCGCTGTCCACGACACCGTACGATAACCCCTAATCGCCCTCACCGCTATGACCCTCTGCGGTTTTCGCAGGAGGGCCTGGTTTGAAGCGGTGAGTGCGTCCACCCAAATCGGGGCACCGTACAGTGCCATCGACCTCACTACGCCAGCATAGAGGCGCCGGCATAGCGATCCCGGTCCTCCCACGTTTGGTAGGGGGCGGCCTTAGGCGGCGGCGTCATTGACGAGCTTCGGGCCGAGTTGCACGAAATACTGCCCGAAGCTCCAACGCCCGTCCAGGATCAGGCCCAGATACTTCATCTGGGCCCGCACCTCGATCACCGTCCCGTGGACGGTGATACTCGCCCCTCGTGGGGGGCCCCTCCGTGGACCGTGGAAGAGGAGGGCCTCCGTTTTGGATATGGAGACCCTCAAGCCCAGCATCTCCATCCGGTCCACGGTCAGGGTTGTTCCGACTTCGGCCAGGCGGGCCGCCTCCCGAAAGTCCCGCCCCATCGCGGTGATGAGGGTGTCGTCTGCATAGCACAACAACCTGACTTAAGAGACCTGAACTGACCTGAAAAGATCACCTTACTTAGAAATAAAATCCTAAGATACTGGATTTAGTCTCGGTTGTACAGCAATGTGAATAACCGTCTTCAATATATACTTTCCACGTTAAATTGTCGTTAGATGTTTTGGTTGACAACCGGGTCCTGTCACTGTCAACTGTCTGTCAATCAGTGAGTTGACATGTTATTTTGTTCTATCACATGTTTGTATTCTATCAATATTATATAAAATCTTAGTTGGACTTGTAGTTATCGCTATTCGTTATATCCGGGATATTATATGCAGTTGTCGTTTTATATTTTTAAAAGGATTAGATATTACCAACATTTCAAGATAATTTGTTTGTCATTTCATTCGGAAAAGATTACAATTATATTAATGCCTCCGATTGTTTATTATTAATATTTGCATGTCATAAATATAGAGACTAACATGTATATAAGGTTTAAATCAAATAAATTAAATTGTAAAACGATACAATATCGTTACCGAAATGACAGTTCACATCTCATATAGGTGTACACGTCCTTCACAATACCTTAAACATTCGAAAATTAATTTATAACATCTTTATAATTGTAGCACCACGCATGTTTATTAAAACAAGTCAGATTATAAAGTGACAAAAAATCGTCAACGCAACGATACAATACAAGAAGTATATAAAACGACAATTATTCGAACTGGTTTTAAATCGTGTCTGTTGTTATAAATTATGGATTAAGCCAATGAGTAATAAATATGCGCAGGTGCTGTAGATTTATATTTGTAAAGTTAAGAAAGATCGACAAAGTAGTACGATAATCAAACGGTAGAGCCTAATATATGCATGTCTAGCTAGGTATCACCCATTAATAATTTTAGTGAAAAAACCATAATCTCACATACTCTACTTAAAAACGCGTAAAGCCATTTTAACGGCGACAATAGGTTAGGTTCATTTGTATGTCTTTTGCGAACTCCGAGTCCGCACCTAATTCAAATCGGAGTAGGAATAAAGGTAAACACACAATAGATTTACAAATTGCATGCGTTTTTCTAATCGTTACGCTGTATTTTTATGCACTATAAACAGTTCTTGATTAATTTACCCTTATTTATAATACAACTCTATTCCAATTAACTAGTTATAACAACATTAATTTAACTTTCGAAGTTCCGATTACAACTTAGCGGACTTTGAAAACGCCATCTTTTCGCGAGTCCATAGTGAATATCATAGATTATTCAAAATCTCGACCAATTCACGTCAATTGATATCGATGCCCAATGATAATATCGCATAAATTCGGTGTCAAAGTTGTTTATTTGGGTTTGTTCTTGTTATGGTTGGAATAAGCTATACGTTAGCTACGCAACTGAAAAATGTTTATTTGTTTTGTTCGATGATAAGTTAATAAAATCCTTTAAAAAAAGTATCTTTTATCTTACTTCACACATGATATTTACATATTGGATCAACATATTACTACTTTATTTACATTTCATTAATAAATAACGGATTCGTGTGTGTATTGGCTATTTTATACGACTGCAGGATGACGAATAATATAAGTATCTTAAAATAAAAATGTGACTATCTAAGAACGACCAGGCAGGTGTATAATATCGAAATTGATGGTTATTGAAATTGTAAAAGCAATACATAAATAAAATAAGTACAAATATAGAGTTTCGTTAATAAAATAAATATATATATATTTTATAATATATAGCGACAAATTATAAAAAGTATACGTTATACACAGGGACGGGTACGGGACCACATATACACAGAGGACTAAAGCGATGACTAAGAGAGGGTAGACGACATAAGTGAGCATCATGCCGTTTGACGTCACGGCATACGCCTTGGTCATACTTCATCGAATTTAACATAAAAATATATACATTATTTTTCGCACTATACATTTTAAAAACACGTAAATCGATTCTGAAATCAGGAACAGTTCTTGTTTCTGCACAGCGAAAGCAGTACTCGGATTGAATACGAAATAATTCGTGATTACACTCCAAAATATCGATCCTTCATCGATTTTCAATCTCGCCGCGATAACTTATTTATATGTATGAATGATGTCAAGAATACCAAGTAGGTTTACGACACGAATAAGGGTGTCGATTAGAAATTTTCCAATACCGTTTACAGTTTCAATGAAAATAAATGTTTTTGCAATAATATTAACCGTCAAAGTGAAGAAGATAGTCTAGATAGTTTTAAATATATTAGATGAATTCTTATCTTTATTATATATTTAGGTAGTGCTTTATTTTTATTAACTGTTTATTGAAAACTCCCATTTATTTATTTAAATTCTAATTAATAGGCAATTATTTTTTCAAAAACACAGTACAAAACAATACACATATGTTTTAATTATTGTAAAACACCAGTGTTAAAAGTATTTATTATTTTTATCTGTAACATCGAAATTGTAAAATGTTACCAGAATACTTTTATCATTGGTTGTAGCAATAAACCTAAAAATTGTTTGTCACTGAATGCATTATCTTCATATTTACAAAATCATAGGATAAACACCAATAATACCACCTTTAAGAAAGATAACTTACAATGCTATCGACAACACATCATTATCGTCTACAATACGTCAGATAGCACCAGAAGAATTTTACTAAATTTCAACAACAATGCTTCCCGGAAATAAATACTTACTGAATGTATCGCATCAAAAATAAATTCGACCAAAAACATGTACAGAATTGTTTAAAAAAAAAAATTGAAGGAGATGTACTTAGATTTGGAAATTATTGTTCGTAAAAGTTACGGACAAAACACCCATTACAAAATATATAGCAGTTGAAGGTATAATTATTCATAACTTTCATGACAACAGATAAAATAGAAACGATACTATTGAGGCAAGATCCGCAACGGTTTTGAAAATAAATAAATATATATTGTTACCTTTACTAAGTCAGTCACCTCATATCAGTTCCTTCTAAAATAAGGTCAAGTGCGTAAAAGTGAATAAATTTTACAAGGAAATTGTTTGACACGCGCACCAAGACTAACATTTAGCACGCGCCTACTTTTCTCACGAGTAAATTATACTTAAGATTGTTAAAACGTAAATTTCACGACTGTTTTTACAATTGTTTTTTGGGAAACAATGCAAAAAACAATAACGGTTGTTAGGAAAGTCATACTCGGCCAACAGGGATCATTGTCATTAAAATATTATGACTTCTAAATGTATTTACGCACGGTTACAATACAATATTGAAATTTTGCAGTAAACTATTATCTGAATTTGAGTTGTACAATAAATGAAACCATTAGAATTGGGTATAATCAGTGTAGATAAAAACTTGATAGTGCAATTTAAATTAGACCACTGATCTTAATTATTACATGTTTAATAAATGATCGTTTTAAATTATTAATCAAAAATTGGCAGCTTTCGGAAATCAATAGACATTTGTTTAAAAAAAATGTGGAATCATTAAACTTAGCATAATTATTAATGTAAATTTCTTAAGCTCTGAAAAAATTATATCATTATCATTGATTCTGCAAATTTTATCTATGACGATCCGTGTCAGAGCAACATCAAGCATCTGAGATTTATACTCGATTGTTCAGAACTGGTTTGTGACCTGCCAATCTCATCTGGTATATTATGCGGGTACAGGCAATCTCGTTGACCCGTAACACATATAAGTTGGTCAACAGGTTTAATCCTTGCCGTCCTCTGCGGCATTCCTTGTAACTTCACTTGTTAATGCAATTTTTATGACGCGAGAAAGTAAATTATGGCTTGTTTTTGCAACCGTGAAGATGGTCATTGACACCTGAATTTTGCACGTTTATCATTATATTAAGGTCGCTAGTCCAATTTTTTTTAAATAGATACCTGTTTTATGTTTGTATTAATTAAATACATTTACTTAATTGTATACTCGGGTTAGTCTGATAATATTATATTAGTATGTGATCCCGTTGAAAGTGTAACAATAAATAGCTTTCTCGTCAAACGTCAATAATTAGAACTCAGATAATAATTTTATAATGAATAGCTTCAATATTTAGAACGATTCTAACGGATTTTTATTCTGATAATTCATTTAGTAAATATTGTTTTTCGTAAATTCGAATGAATTCTTTAGCACATGGTATTATAATTTCATAATAAATAGGAGGAACATTCTTGTAGATTGAACTGTCGCCATTGATAATTATCTTTATTGTAAAGTGCGCCATAATGTCGAAAGTTTCTGGTAAATTTATTTTTCCTTTACAAAACATAATTTTAAATTCAATATTAGACTTAGCTGGAATCGATGTAAACCTGGGCTTGATTTGAAATATTTTGTCCATTTTATTTGTGGTTTTTAAAGTTATTGTAACTGGGAAAACTTTGTGTGTATTGGTAATCGTAAAGTGGTCTTGACAATGACCAAATTTTACAGGCGATTTCGACATATCCAATATAGTTGGATGTATTAAAATGGGATGTGGTAGAACTTCAGCGAATATTTTGATCGTTTTAGTAAAACTTTTATCATCTGAATCACGAAATATAAAGTCATAACATCTGTGGTGGTATCCAACATGCTTTGCTTTAGTAAAGTAAATGAAAATTATTCTTTTAGATTTAGGAAATAGTCGTAAATATGTATTCTTAAAAATAAATGGTTCATATACAAGGTTAAGTATATCGTTAAGCACAAGTGTTACGATATCATAAGAATTTAAGATATCATTTTCATTATTTATATTTAATAATGCTTTAGAAGATAAGAGCGTATTCTTTTGTGTGTCAGTTTCAACATCGTTTATTTTTTGCATTAAGCTCTGTGTCGTAAGGGTGAGATGATGCGATTCGATACTACGTGAATCTTCAGATTCGTTTATAAAATTCAATTCCTTTTTCCTTATGTGCAAATCATACACTGTATTGCCATATAATTTAATTTTAACAAATCCTTTCGGGTATCCACATTTTGCATTAACTTGCCACATGTAAACTTGAGGAATGTTCACAGTTTCAGTAATTATAACTAAATTACTTTTTTCAAATTTCCCAATAACTGGAATGCTTAGGATTTCTTCAGATGTTTTAGTTGCAATTCTAAAATTTAGTATTACAGAAAATTCTTTATCTTTAATATTTTCAAGAAAAGTGAAATTTAATTTGTACCGTTTTGTTAATCCTCGGTTCAATTTATAGGGAATCTCCGGCAGTATTCTGTAGTCTTTAAAATAGGACGTATCAGATACACTTTTAAAGCGTATATATACATATTCAGTGCCACAATTGACTAAAGAAAACTTGATAAATTGTTCATTCAACGAATTGTCGTAGATAACTATTCTTTCCGGATAACATTTAACTGATTTCGTTTGATTTAGTAAAGACTCGTTGACTGTATCTGATTTTAAATCCTTGTCAACATTTTTACTTGCTTTATAGCTTAGAGCGATATAACTAGTTTCAATAGGTGATAATATTTTATGTGGGTTTGTGCAAATATTAGCTGGAAGAGAATGAGGGCTGTTTAACTTGGAATCTTGTTCTTCTGTTACCCTTAAAATGATTGGATCCTTTATTTGTATCACTTCAGAATTTGGGTGACCGTTTGATTTATTGTCAGTTTCCTCAGGAATTATTTCTTCGTCTTCAACAACAGTAACATTATGTAAGGATAGAACTGAATGTTCTGTCTTAGAAGGTATTTTACACTTTTTGACGTTGGTATTAATTTTTTTCCATAAGTTCGCTGTTCTTGCAAGCTTTCGTGATAATACAAAAGGCGATATTCTATAATTTTCTATATAAAGTTTTTTTATTATCTTATATTTACGATCTTTTGCTTTCAAAAGCTTTTCTTGATATGTAGTGTGAGCAACGTTAATTTTTTCAATAACTTCTTTCCACTGTGGCAATGATTTAATATCAATTTTAAATAGTTCCTCCATATTCCTAATATTATTTTCTATGTTCATATCGTATTCATATTTACCTAAAATCCTTAGGTTTTTACTTTGCGACATATTCATTGCACTATTTAAAAAATATATAAATGTTGTGAGTAAAGTATTTTATAAAAATCTAAATACAAACATCAACTGTGAATGACAATTCAAAAGTCAAAGATAATAGAATTAATGATATTACTTGAAGTACTAATTTATAATATAAATCAGTTTTCATAATAAAATCCAGATTTACTATCTTTGGATGAGTCATACAATCTTTTTATAAGTTTGTCATAGCAATATATTTTAATTTGTTTGTGTATTTGTGTTTTAAGTATTTTATTTTTTTTTTTCTTTTTGATATTATTTTATTTAATTCATTTATTGTTTGACAGGTTGGCAATGGAGAGAATTCCTCGAGTATTGATTAGTATAGCACTTGCTGCGCTCTTACCAATGGCTTCACTGGAAAGCCGGGATAAGCTCGCCAAAGAGAACATTCCACACTCTCGACAAAAGAGGATACTTTGGATAACCAATGACGGACGACTGGCACTTCCACCAGGGACTACAATGGCCATAACACCCTCTATATCAATGCCATTCGTTAGGCATCCGCCAAAAGGATTCCTTTCTAATATGACTGTCAGTTTTCCATTCTCAAGTAAGTACAATACATCAAACTTTACGATTAAGGTTAAACGAATTTGTATAAGGTCAAATGTCACAAACATGAGCAAATTCCAATATTTGTTGAAACTTTAAAACATACATTTGATATTTACGGTCTTACTTATAAATGTTGCTTAGCAGATGATTAGTTAAACAATGCTCTTCTTCTTTCGAATGTCAAATCAACGATGTAAGAAAGAGACAAATCAGTGTTTAACTGAAAAGTCACTAAGCAACTTTTATAAGTAAGACCGTTAATAAAAAAAAACGTGTGCGTCTCGGGACGCTCAATTATTATAAACAAGCTGTGCCCGCGGTTTCACCCGCGTATAATTAATGAAAATATAATGAATAAAAATCAGCCTAGAACCTTTATCGATAAAAAGACCCAGGAAATTCGACCCAGTAGTTCCCGAGATTAGCCGGATCAAAAAAATAAACTCTTCAGCTTTATATATTAATATAGATAAGGTCCTCCAGATCGATTTCGGCCACGGCGGCCAATCTCAAGATAGATTAGCCAACTGTGCAGGAGATATTATAGTGCACAAGTGTGTGCGCAAACACAGGTGCACTCTTTTCCTTAGCTCTCATAATCCAATGGGACGGTAATCCGACACGACCGGAACGATTTCAGGCGCAGAACCAACGGCTTATCGTGCTTTTCGAGGCACGGGAGTGTACACACTTCCAAATTCCAGACTCCGGGCTGCTGCTAAGAATTTTTCTCACAGAAAAACCCAATAACTATTTATTGGCCCGACCTGGGAATTGAACCCAGGACCACCGGGTCTGCGGCCTTATATCTAGCCACTAGGCTACGAGGCAGTCAAAGTCAATTATTATAAGTACTATCTGTATACGCTAGATGGCGTTAGGTTGGTAACTCTCAGGTAAAGCGGTCCGCGTCGGTAATAGTGGCGCCGTAACACGTTACGTTACGAAGCGGTTTGCTCTCCCATAAGAAGTTATCACTTCAAAAATCACTTGGTTTAATGTTAGAATTTACATCTTTGATATTATAAAAAAAAATTGACATATTGGCTGTATCGAAATGTGGGGCATATCGAAAATGTTTTATTCATAAATACTATTTGCATTTATGTAAGTGATTATCGGATAAGAAGCGAATTTATATAATTCGTTCCTATATTATAAGCAATGTGTACATTTATGCCAGAAAAGTATTTAAAATGACAGCATAAATATGGTTTAACGATTTTACAGGTACCATAATGTATGAGCTGCAGTGGAAAAGTCAGTATTTTAAATTAAAAAAAAACAGTAGATATGTTGGAAGTAGAAAAAATAGTATTAACATAAGTTAGATTATATAGCTTAATATTAATGTAATTATTTATAGTAGTTGTCTTTACATTATTAAAGTATAAGTAAGTACTTCCAAAATAGGTTTTATTGTAACATTGTTTTTTATTATAAATTTATGTTAGTTATTTCAACTTTGGTATCTTAGAATAGAAGGACGATTAAATGATGGTATTAATATTTTTCACATTTTTTTACATGTCGTCACCGTCGAAAGTCGAGCGTAATCATTCCATATTTCGAATATGTTTTTTCTAGACTTTTTTATTGATAACACCAAAGCTCGTCAAAAGCAACCAGATAAAAAAATGAATAAATCAGATCATTGCCTTTTCTCGTTTTCTCTGTTTCACAACTGTTTGGCCATTACCTATATATATTTACATTGATATACTGTAACTACCTACTGTACAGTAATACTACTACCGTTCAAGTTGGGCGTGTGAACGATGAAAATTCGCTTGTATCGAGATAGAACTTTAATTTAAAATTTGTTAGTTTTGTCACGCAGAGAGAATTGTGTCGCACTAATTTTTTTTCTTGTCTACGTGACTCGTGGCCTTCATTGAAAGTGCCTATTTAAGTTTAAAGTATAATTTTCAATCAAAAATATTTTTAGGGTTAATATACTGTATATGTCAATATAAATATTAATTTAAGTATTCCATTGTCTAATATGTCCAAGAGGTGACCAAATTTATTTGCAGGAAGCAAAGCAGTCTTGGTGTAAAATAAAAAAGTGAAACAGCTTAGATTGATTATGTTCGTAATATTTCTGTAGAAAAATTGTAATGTAGTTTAGCAGAATAGATTATGTTAGCTGTATATTTAATCTGTTAATACTAGACATTATTTAATCATTGCCTCTAGCGATATTTTATGAATGCTCTGACCTCTTAGACGTACTTAATAATAGCGCTTAGTATTTGAATGCTAACGCCAAACAACAAAAAGACTTATCAAAGAGTTGCCAGCATTATAATAAAAATGTAAACGTCAATATATATTTTTAAAATAAGTAAATAATTTGTTTTAAGATCATTTTCTTTTATTATAATAATAAACTTTTAATTTTACTACAAATTTGTAAATGACCTAATAACTATTTTAATAAAGCCTAGGAACCTCCCATTGTCATCCTGCTATTTAAAATATTTTGGTTAAAATAAAAAAAATGCAACTCTTTGATTTAATAGAAGATAAACTAAATGCTAAGAATGTATTTGTTTTCGCAGTTGACTTTGACAAACTTGGTCTTACTGACAACGAGAACCCATACGGAGATTTACCGCCAATTTTCGCACGATCGATGGGTAATGCTGCCGCGTCCGTGATGGCAAATTACGTGGGACACTACCTGGATACGAGGAGAGGTAAACGGTCCACCCGAGAAGCGATACCGCCGGAGGCAGAGAGACTTGTGCTTGATAGGTTTCACGGAGGCGAGAGGTACTATATTCAGTTTACTTGTTAATTTTAGACAAATATATTGTAACGTGTAAAGATTCTAAGATTTCTCTTGTAAAATAGACTTAAATCGAATATCTTTACAAATATATTATGAGAACTATTTGCGTATGAAAATAATCAAATTACGACAACTATTTTGGATAAATTTGACCGGGTAGACAGCACATACTTACATTTTTTATTTTTGCTTATCAGTTATTCTGGACAAACAACATAAATTTAAACGACGATTACGTCATGTTATTACAGATACACGGGAATCTTGTATTGTAGATCTTATAGACCGGGAGATGGTAACACAAAATTCCAGGTCATTTGTACCAGTATGGCGACTCTTCAGTGATCTAATTACGTAATGACGAAAAGGAAAATGTTGGTCATAGCGCTGGTACCGTCGGCCCGATCGCGTCGAACGATTTGTTCCACAAAAAATCTTGTATTTTCCGATAATCGATGAAAAAGAAGTAGGGGTTGCGTAATGCCATACTTCTCCGGTATGACTTACAGCCCATCATACCGACGAGAATACATTAATTTAAAAAACAATTCAACTATTTGTACCGGGCTAATTTTTGCACAGCTAATCATCGTCAAAATCAAAATCACCATGCCATACTTTTCCGACGGTTCCAAATGGCCGCCATACCGCCGGAAAGGAGTATTTTTTTTGTTTAACAATTTGTACCACCCTATAATTTTTTTACCTGTTCTTTGTATGATCATAAATAGTCGAATAATGCCATACCTGTGGGAGGGGCGAATGTGTGCAATATTTTTTTCAAAATTGTAAGATTTTATGCATTGAAATTTTGTGTCACTATCTCCCAGTCCAGTATGTCTGGCATCGCATTGATTAATGGTTTTATAATGTATACATCTTTAACTAATTTATTTGTAGTTTTATTTTATAGTAGTATTATTTTAATTATTTTCGGATGTTAATAGCTGTTTTATTTGTCTCAATTGTAGTGTAATAAGGTGTTTACAGAAATTCCAGCAAGTTGTGTTTGCTTTTAAATGATTTTGCATTACTCTGTGCAAGTTTTAAGTTTATATTACATGTTCGTTTAGAGTCTTATTTATGTAAAAATCGCTAGCAAACCAAATAATAATAATAATAAGCGCCGATATTTTAAGGCAGAGTTATCATTTACAATATCCAACGTTTCTCAAAAAAATAAAAAATAATTCACGTACCTCCACCACGTATCAATAACATTAGCACCTTAATCATTTCATAATTTCAAATAAACGTAATAAATAAAAACTTCTCCTTATATGAAGTCGGTTAAAATATCATAAGACCTCACACATGACATAGCCTATAGGATAACGTGACTATAAAAATATTTTTCACTTTCACTAAGCAATAAAGATATCACGAATTCGATACACAACATGGCGCTCAGGAAGTAGGCGAAAATCTTTCGAAATTTCTTTCACGTCCTTCGGAAATACTGTTGCGTAATAGTTATTTGGTCACTAAATAGTATACTGGATACGTGTAATGAATTAATAGTATTCTTACGTCGTATTACGGTTGTAATTGTATTAAATTTCCAGAAGAATTTAAAGGTTTTTATGTTAACTAGAGACGCAATAAGGTAGGTAATTTTTTTTAAACACTAGAAATAATATCAGTAAAGAATAAATTAATTTTGAGAGGACGAGAGTAAATTTTTTTTTACTGATACTGTTAATATTTATATTCATAATATTCAGTGCGTTGCGATCTGCGGTTGCAGCTGTTTTGAGTTAGCTACTAAACATACAATTTCAACATATATTTCTGTTAAAAAATCAACGATGTTAAATTATAAAAAGCGCAATGGGACTGACGTGCCTGTGTAGTCCTACACAGGCACGTCAGTCTTTAAATTAAATAAGATTTTTTAAAAAATGTATGAAAAGGTGAAATGTGAGATTCCGTTTTTAAAGATAATAATGCCTGTATTGAGGTACTTTTTCTTATAATCAAATAAAGACATCATTATTAAATTTGACTTACGAAAAAACAAAAATATATTATATATTTAATCTGTTTAATAACAGCTTTTACGTGAATATTAATAAAGAAGGAAAAAAATGTTTTAAGATAATCGGAAGAAGAAAATACAAAAATACATACCTATTGTTATAATAAATTTCCTTATTTTCAGGGCTCTGATGTACGGAATCGCTGAAGATCTTATAGCAAACTTCGGTCTAGATGGGAAAGAGTGCCTTTTGAGAGCTATTTGCGAAATAAATGCACATCCACTCACAAACTTTGGTTTCATCGGTGAAGTAATGAAACTATTCTTTAAGTAAGTGACAGAGTTTTTTACTAGTTCATTAAATAAATTATTTTTGTTATGTATCAATTATTTACTCTGCACCTTAGTTTTACACAGTGGTAGAGCTTTGTGCAAGCTCGTCTGGGTACTAGCCACTCATCAGACATTCTACCGCAAAACAGCAGTACTTTGTATTGTTTTGTTCCGGTATGAAGGGTGAGTGAGCTAGTGTAATTACAGGCACAAGGGACATAACAGCGATGTAAGCGATTTCTAACAATGCCATTGTTTATGGGCCACCATGTGACCACTTACCATCAGGTGGCCTATACGCTCGTTTGTCTACCTATAGAATAAAAAGAAGTTAAATACAGAGCATATAATACAGTATATAAAATATCCGGATACTGTCTTTTATAAATACTAAGCTTATCCCATAAACAATTATTACGATTATTAATTAATTGGGTAAGTATAACTAAATACACGAAGAACAAAAAATATTATTTCATACGTTGATTTAGTTTTGAAAGTGTTAGTTTTAGTTTATATTATAAAGTGTCAATGTTTGTCAATGTAACCTACATTGCTTGTTTAATTTTGAATAAAAAAAAGATATTATTGACGAGTATAAAAATCGTACGACGTTCTGGGACGTACATATTTATATTATTTATTTATTTATTGATATAGTTACACCATCAACTTATCACTAAGCACTTAAAATTAACCACTTAAACAGGTACTTTTACGAAGCGATAATAAATAAAAAATAAATGTTAAATATTATTTAACAAATAATATTTTTTTACTGAATTTAACAGTTATGACATAATAATCGGTGATTATTTTTAGTCCAAGCAAATCTCCATACTCGAGTATGTTGGCGGAATATGTTGAGGCTCAGCGTGCGGGAGAGTCTGGAGGAGAATGTTGGCCATACTACAGACTCTGCCCCAAGAGCATCTTTCAAGCATCTAATAAATATACGTACGTACCTACATTTTTTTTTGTTTTTAAACTACCCTTAAGTTTGTGAAATCAAATAAAATATGCTGTTTTTATATTCGCTAAAACATTTTTTGCTATATCGCTTAAAAAATTTATCACTGTTAAGTAAATTTTTTTTCCAAAGAATATGATTACATTATAAAAAGGTGATACGTGAGAGCTCGTTTTATGTGAATAACACCGCGTTTGCGCATAATATAATGACTGTTGTCGCTTTGATGTTTTTTTTTTTTAATTTGTGCAAAAAAGTATATATAAATAAAATATATATTATATTATTATTATTATAATAGGCAAGTTGTAAATGTAATGAGAAAATGCAATGACGTCCAACGTCGTCTTCGTTTAGGGAGAACATTTTGAATATACTCCGTTAACCATTTTTTTTTTAAATGTAAATTATAATGTTATAATAATTTCAGGAAAGACGCAGAAACATTACACAGGCGGCAAGAACAAGAGAACATTGATAATAACGAAATGGAAATCAAAGCGATGTAGTTGATGCAAAGGCTCACAGCCATTAATCCCAAAATCCAAATGTAGTAGTAGTTTTCAACCAAAGTTGATTCAAATTTAGTATCTTCTAAATTCGTAAAAGCGTGATATTAATATATTGCATACAATCGTTTATTATGTTATTTTTTCGTTTAGTTAGTGATATAATTAAATTATTAAAAACCTGCTTTATAATTGAGAAGAAATAAAAAAAAAAAACTTATAAAATGCTTTTCAGTGTAATACCAAATTATAATATCTGAATTACATATTGCAAAGGTTCAAGTCAAAACATCAAAATCGATGATATTAAATGATAAGTGTCATCGGCATAGCCATTTTTTCAGAACTATTTATAATTATAATATTTTTTAATTCGTGTATTTGTAAATATTTAAAAATTGATGCAAACAATCTTTTTTTTTTAATTTGTGTTTATTTCTCGAAGGATTTTAGTGTGTCCCAGCCATACGTCTAACGCGGCTACGTCACTGAATTTTATATTTGTATAGATTTTTGTGAATTAACATGCCATATTTATTTTACCTAAGTGCCATTGAATAATACTTAGTAGAAAACGAAATGTCACAATAATTAATTTTTTTGAGCGAATTTTGCGTTGTTTTATTTTAATAATTTATTTTTATTTTAATACCAGATATTGTAAGGCTTACGATATTGTTAATTAATTCTATATGCATTTTTTATATTTATGTAGTCAAAGTCCTACTAGTAATTAGTTTGCAATTTTTGTAAATCTTATTTATTTTAGTTATTGACGAATAAATACTTTTTTTATTATTTCAAATCGTTAATTTTATTATAAAACATGATCTTCTCACCCTATACCATTAATTCGAATAAAGAATACATGTTTACATTATAAATATGTATACAACAAAAATATCTGCATATTTTTAAAAACGAATTACTAATAAAGCCATTGTAAAGAAATGACAAAGGTAGTCCAATTAGCGCCGTATACACGGCCTCTTGACACGTTTTTGTCCTGTTTCTACCCAGACTATTACATACGTACATAGCATAGGTAAATAAGCCGTCTGATCTCAATCCCACGCGCATAGCGTAGCTTTAAGCTCCAGGGGCGTGAGATGATAAATACACGGAAAAGATTAATCTCTAAAACCCTGCTATGTTAAAATTGAAGTATGTTTAAATATTGTTTAAGGTAATTCGGTGTTGTTAAATGTGTCGTATTTTAATTTCAATATGTACTCAATGATCGCGTACGTACTCGTGTTCAGCGCAATGTTTGAGGCCGCTGCCACTAGTAAAAGAAGTTATTCCGATCAGTCTATAAAGGGATACATTACTGAGGTGAGTAATGATAATATTTTTAAGATTGTAGTTTAATAATTATGAGGTTTCAACCCAAATATCGTAGGCCGAGTTTAAGTTTTAGGTTATGATCAGTTTCATTTAGATTCTTTGTTATTATTTATATTTAATTTGATTGTAAACAAAATACATTTTGTATTTTATATACTTGATATTGTTGGTTAAATTTATACGAAAATGACGAAAAAAATCTTCTATATCATCTTATTTAAACGATATATAAAATGAATTTAATTAAAATTTTAATAATCTCATTTTCCATTACAATTTTGTCTAGAGAACCTGCTGGTGGAACGAAGTGTGCAAGGAGGAGTTTCAAAGGCTGTTCCGATGCAAGTGCCCTTCCTGGTCGTACTGCCGAAGCCCTGGCAGATACTACAACGCCGTTTGCTCGATGACTGAGACGGGATACATATGGGACCAACCAAACTCCCAATGGAGAGGCCAATGATCAGATGCCCAGTTTCAATATCATGATTATTCCACAAATATTTTTTTCTTCACATATGTAATTGCCTTGGAAAATTAAACCACTTAAATCTTTCCAAATGTGCCAAGTTCAACGAATACCTGAGACTGATCTGATGAAATTTCATCTTCTATTTTCATATTAAGCCTTGAGATGCCTTGTTTGTCTCCAAATCAAATGGAGGTATGTTTATTTCGTATGACCAATTTTGTTGAAATTGTTAAATTTACTTGAAATAAACGTATTGTTAAGACGTGTTCTTTTTTTAAAAAACAATCCCTTATATTTTGTTAGTGACCTTGAAAATATACGACAAAAAGGTTATTTCGAGCAGGAAATCCAATGCTCAAATGCGCATGCGTATTGGCTGTAGCCACTTCAGTGAAGGACCAGCAATCAATACGCTCTCAGTATACTGTAAATGAATTCATAGGAGCCATCAAAATCATAACAAGATTCCGACAAAATGTGGTCGTTTTTATTGTTCTTTCTAACTTTTCACGGTATTAATTGTGAACCAGAAACAGTGAGAGATAACTTTGACTACTTTAGTTTTGGCAACGAAGAAAATATATTGAAAAATCTGGATATCCATGCGGTAAGTTTATTAAATTATAAAAAAAAAACTTTTAAATCAGTATTAATACGTTATTTACATTTCAATATAATCGAAAATTTATTACAGCCAAAAGACGAAATTGTGTTACGACCGCAGGAAGTAAAGGATTGGCCCCAACAATCGTTAAATGTAGGGCAAATAACTGCAGTCTCAATAAATTCCTTGGGACAACCAGTAATTTTCCACAGAGCCGAAAGAGTGTGGGACGAAAGGTACCATTTGTACAACAATAAAATAAATAAAATATGACATTGTTAAGACTTTCAAATATAAAATTGTTATTTTATGAAGGTGTTAAATCTGTTTCATTTTTTCAGTACATTCAATGAATCGAATGTATATCAGAATCTCGATAAGGGACCAATTATAGAAGACACCATATTAGTACTCGATCCCCAAACGGGATCAGTGCTACACAGCTGGGGAGCTTATGCCTTCTACATGCCTCATGGTTTAACTGTTGACCATCACGACAATGTTTGGGTCACAGATGTGGCGAAACACCAAGTGTTTAAGGTAAGATTACTGTTTTCCTTCTTATTAAAAAAAAGTGATGTAAATATTCAAACGTTGTTTGTCACGTTAGTTATTTTCAAATGTTTCAGTTTACACCAAATAACCACAAATACCCAAGTCTGACAATCGGAGAGGCTTTCACAGCTGGTTATCCATATAGACATCGCGTCTTACTTTGCATGCCTACGTCAGTGGCGGTTGCAACTACAGGCGAGATATTTGTTGCCGATGGATATTGTAACAACCAAATTTTGAAGTTTAACGCGGCTGGCACACTGTTGTTCGCCATACCTTCATTCTCAGACACGCTGACATTAAATGTTCCTCACAGTGTAACGCTGTTGGAACAATTAGATATCGTATGTGTAGCTGATAGAGAGAATATGAGAATCGTTTGTCCCAAAGCGGGTTTGAAGAGTTATATCAAGATGTTGGAACCGGCGACTGTTATCGAAGATCCGACGTTGGGACGCGTGTTTGCTGTCGCGTCTCATGGTGACATGATTTACGCTGTTAACGGACCAACTTCACAGAACATTGCGATTCGAGGTTTCACCGTGAACGCCTTGTACGGAAATATTTTAGATACATGGGAACCAAGTACCGTAAGTACTTCGATATTCATAATTATGATTCCATAAATTATGATTGAATTAGCCATGTATTGTCAATCACTATTGATCTAAAGAACTTTATCTTTATATACATAATTCATTATGTAATAATTATAACATTTACATGATTACTTTTGTTTTCAGGGCTTCACAAACCCGCATTCCTTAGCAGTAACGAGAAATGGATCTCATCTCTACGTCACGGAAATTGGGCCAAATAAGATATGGAAATTCGAATTAACCGATGTATATGACAAAAAATAGATCACTTATAATCACGTAGGCATTTTAATAATATGTAGTTACCGCTTAAAAAAAAAGAATGAAAACAGCAACGTAGACACTTAGCCATACAAATATTATATCTTGTTAAATTTTAAACGAACTTTTTGTTCTTATTGTTCTAAAAAGTGTATGAAGGTATTGATTTAATAATAAGTAAATAATACTATATAATTTATTAGCGTTATTAGTATTAGTACTTAAAGAAATATATTGTTATGATTATTATATTCTGGTAAAGGCATAACTTTAGTGTTGTAATTAATCTTTATTCATCTCGCGACCATCTTTGATTGTAAGGTAATTGCATTTAGTACAAAACCGCTATCTGGTGTCGAACCTGAATTGCTTATTCCTAGAAATGACAGATCAATGTAAGTCTTGTTGAGTCTTATTGCGGTTAACTCGTAATCGAGGTGGACTCAAAATCGATTATTCGTAATTAATCGTAAACAATTTGCGCCAATCATTATTATTGTTAAGTTAGAATCGACAATTTGCAAATGTATTACGTATTCAGAATTAATTAACTTAATTATTTTTAATTTAACTGTTAACACTTCCTATTATTTTAGTAAATCTCAGACTAATGACAAAAAATATATTGCAGATTAAATATTTAAATTGTTTTTTTAACAGCTTTTTTAAAATAATCGTTTAACCGTTGTCTTATTTTGCACTCAAATCTATCTGATTTAAAAAAAAGAACTAACTACGTTTTATTGTACTATTAGATGCTGAGTTAAATAAATTATTTAAATTATAGATAGTGTTTTAGAAAACTTTTAAATTGTAATTATATCTTAGATTATTGCTAAAAGAAAGCTTCCCTTGGTAGGTAGCTTAACGTGTATCTAGATAATCACTTTATCAAAAACATTACATCAATTTCAATCAAATTAACTAGGGCCAATAAAATCACGCACATTACAAAAATATTAAAATAGTTCTTAAATTCTTATTAGATATATCATAAAAAAAAACTATATATTGTCATAAATTAAATGTGTATATTTTTATATTCATTACATAATTCGTATGCAATTTAAACGTACCTACTTAGATACGCGCCTTTTAATCATTTACTTTTTTATAAATGAACATTTTGTTTCTTGTTCGGAATATTATTTTTTTTAAACAAAAATGGATATTAACTTCCATGATAAATATATTAATTGTCACTAATTGGTTCATGAGGTTTGTATAGATGGAGCCAGGTTTGTTCTACAAACACTAGAGGATAATAATAGTTCAAAATTCATATTTAATTAGTATTTAAGCCAATAATCAAGAAAAACATTATAAATGTTCTATCTAAATATGTAATTAGTTTTTATTCAAACTTTATATTTAAAATATAGATAAATATATATAGATTGATTTTAGCGACAATGTTTAAAAAACGCTATGCTAAGTTGATGCGTGTAGAAGATGCTTTATAAAAAAAAAAAAAACTAAGGCAAGGAACGTAAACGGAATGTGAGTGATGTGAATCATATGGACCAATATTGGATTTGGTGTGACGTTATTATTAATAATTACATACGTAAATATCTAAACGACCTATATGTACACAGTAATTGCTAGTAGAAAATATAAATAAATATATAAACTTACGTTGAAGTTTTTTTATACGTTAACATTAAATCCTAAGATATAATACCTGCTTAGCTCACCCCCATATGAAATATAAACAATTAATGTTGATACACCGCTAACCACGGTGTTTAAGATCTAAGCTAAGTTTTTAGACTACTTTATATATACAAAGAACACAAAATGTTGATTGAGTATTGTTAAGTAATGTGGGTTTAAAAACGGTGAAGTCAGTATACATTTAAAATTAAATTATATTTTAACAGTTTTTATTTAATTAAGGAGTTCTCTATAACTTATAGGTTCAAATATCTTTTGAACTGTCAAATTGTCTCATTTTAATTACTACAGTAATTGTGTTGATCGGAAAAATGATTATTTATCTGGACTTTAATTTTTTAATTAGGTATTTATAATTCTCACGACTCTTCCAAAATCGCGTTGATTTTCATTTAACTCACATGAACATTTAAAATAACATTAGTATTTGCTAGGATTTCATCTCACTGCTTCCATTAAACTTTTTTTTTTTACTTATAAAATGAAGTACTTAATTTGGTAGAAAGTAAAAAAAAGTCCTATTTGTTTTTTTTTCTCATTCATATACTAGCTTTCATGCATAATAGATTTCACAAAAACGATGTTAAAAGAGGCAGCAATTATAATTCCTATTCAATTATATAAAAGCTTAGAATATTTTTGTACAACATAAATATATTTATTCATTATTTTATAAATTAAGAAAAATATTATTCAATTGTTATACATACTTTATTGCACATTTATAATAGATAAGGATATATTATTTATGTATTATGTTTATAACTTATTTACAAATCGCCACCTACCACTTGGAATTACACTTCATATTTTCTCTTCTTCATTACTTTCATGAACAACACCATATCTGAAACAAATTAAATATATAAATTTAGTTATTTCATTAAAATATATTACATATAATTTCACTACAAAATTACTTAATAAGCAACTATATTTGTATTATTGTATTCCGGTTTAAACCGCGAGTTAGCCAGAAAACTACATCATCATTTTGGCATCAATGACTGGGCATTTGCCAGGCTGCCTACATATTTCAAATTATTCATTAAGTAACAATTTTTGTTACTAAATAATCATCAAATGTATATAAATACTATACATACTTATTAAATAACTAAATTAATTTACGCACAAGATATTTTATGTGTGCATGTTCAGTAAAGAAATTAAATTAAATTAACATAATTTCATTTATAGCACAATTGTCTAAATAACTACTTTTTTTTATAGCATAGGTAGATGGATTAATGTATGGGCCACCTGATGGTAAGTGGTCACCAACACCCATAGACATTAGCATTGTAAGAAATGTTAACCATCGCTTACATCTCCAATGCGCCACCAACCTTGGGAACTAAGATGTTATGTGCCTTGAGCCTGTAATTACACTATACTATTCATATTTAAATTTTAGTGGTAAAAATAATATCTTAAATCTACTCACTTATAAATATTGCCATTACAACAGCAAGCATCAACCAGAGCCAGCATTTCCAAGCACTACGGCTGTGTTCTTGTAATCTCTCAGTTTCCACTTTTAATGAAGTAATATTACGTTCTGTTAAATCTGAGGATTTCTTTAGAGCCTAAAATGCGAAACATATAAATAGATTAACACATAATATATTTTCAGTACATTATATATAATACAACATTCAATTTTGAATAAAACATTAAATGTTGCATTAATAGAAATAAAATATATCAACAGAACTTTGAAGCCAAACGTGAAGTTGAATGAGTTAATTTTTAAATAAAATATAATATTTACATACCTCGGTATCTCCTTTTATAATTGTACTAGCAATTTGAGATTGTTCTTTCAAGCTTTTAGTAAGCATGACCATATTTTCTGCTACTTTTTCCTGCATATTCTGGTGGTATTTAAGCAAAGAATCCATGTCTTCTTGACTAGTGCTGTTGCTTGTAAAATTTGGAGCTTTAATAATATTACGTTGCCTCAAAGTATCATCGCTGTCATCTTGAATAAAAAGTATTATAAATTATTTGATGATTCATTGTGTTCTGTGCTTATTCTGACTGCACTGGCAGTGGTCCCGTTTCGACTCTACTACCACTTACCATCAGGTGGAGTAGAGTCCTTTGCCTTCCCGACAATTATAAATATATAATTATGCTTAAAATCTTAAGCAGAACTTACCCAATCCAAATAATTCAGATCTTAATTCAACACCATACTTTGCAACCGTTTTTTGATGGATTTCTTGAGCTGAACCATCTACAGAATTTGTAGCTGCACCATGGGATAGAAGTTGCACTGCTTCAAGCTAAATCATATTCCAATTACTTAAGTATAAGTAACAGGTATATAAATAAAAATGTAAAATAATAATTTAGTTTAATTACCTTTTCTATTGGAGTATTGAGTGTAGCTGTTTGAATCAAACCTTTTAAGAAAGCTGCTCTCTTAATGTACTCAGCTAAAACATCTTTGGCAGGCTTACTGGAAAATATAATCAATTCTTTATTTTTTTGTCATCATTAACTTTTATAATTTTCTTCAAAAAGTTTATTCATACTTACTCAGGGCCAATCTTGAGTTCACTTATCATTCCATCCAGAGACTTCACATACTGTTTCAACCTGCAATTTGCATCAATCGGTTCTTTTTTTGCAATTAATTCGCATTTATTAAGTAGTTGTCGTACATTCATTTCTAGTCTCGATCTTGTTGGTAACGTATGAGTTATCCTTTTAACTTGTTCTACGGCCATATCTTTAAGATATTTTTTTAAAACGCTCACAAAGTTTCCTTTAAAGTATACGCCGTACGTAAGCTGACTTCGTCAACAATGAGCGTTTACTGTCAGTGTCATTTACGAACATTTCTATTTGCAATTACCATCGGATTGTCAAGGTTCAACTGTCAAAATATACAGCGCTTTTAATTCATAACTAACTCGATGGTAGAGCTTTGTGCAAGCTCGTCTGGGTAGGTACCACCCACTCATCAGATATTGTACCGCAAAACAGCAGTACTTTGTATTGTTGTGTTCCGGTTTGAAGGGTGAGTGAGCCAGTGTAATTACAGGCACAAGGGACATAACATCTTAGTTCCCAAGGTTGGTGGCGCATTAGCAATGTAAGTGATGCTTAACATTTCTTACAATGCCGTTGTCTATCCACCTACCTATATATTAAAAATAAAATAAAATAATAACACATTTTACGTTTAAACATCAAAAAATGTATCTATTTATCTAATTAAGGAAATAAAATATAAATAACTTAAATAAATTCTAGCAATTGCTTACGAAATAAATAACATTATCAAAAAAAAAACGAAATATAAGTGTAGTAAAACGTGAGTAAAATCTACATTTAATGATGAAGACAATAATTATTATTGATATGCTGCAAATACTATATCAAGTCTTGTCTGATTGGAACTACCATGTGATGTTGTATATTTATTAAAGCAATCATAAACTGTTAAAAGCTTAATTATAAATCTAATCTAATTATCTAGATATTAGAATTATTTTATAAATTTACTAGAAAGCATATACTCATAAATTAAGAGGTATTAATAATAAACTCACTCACTCAGTTTGGGTCGGTTTTATTAGAATTAAGAACCTTTAAATTATTTAGAATAAAATTATTAAATTAAAACAAAAACAGAAATTACTTGAATGGCAGGGTTTAATTAGCGTTGGGAGTCGCGCTCGAGCCGTCGAACCGTCCGGACGTGTACGAATAACATATAATTGTTATCAATGTTTCTTGGATGTTTTCTTCGATTCTCGACCCTCGCTTGTTTATTGGTTTTTGTTGTTTTCTGTCGTAACATATTATATTGGCTTTGTGTATGGACTTTGTTTTTCGTTAACGATTGGTTTTGTTGTTTGGGCATAGGTCTTTCATAGACCTATATATATATATTTTTTTTTTTTTCTTTTTTGGTTGTTTTTGTCGTTTTGGTGTTTCTTGTCATAATTGTTTATTGTTGTTTTGGTGTCGACGATGGACGTTGACACAGAATTGTCATCCGACAATAATGTTAGGCGTAAACGTCCACTTGTGGGGCCCGCCTTGTTTGATTCCGGCTCCGATACGGAGACGGAAGTCAGGGTCGCGGCCAAAATTAGTAGTGCTTGTCGTGGAAAAGTCACCTCCAGAGGTCGCGGAAGCCTTGCTCAGGCCAAGGCTGAACTTAAGGCGAAGGCCGATGAAGCCCGGGAGGAGGCTTTCGAGCGCTCGCTTAGGAACAGGGCGCTCCGGAATGAAGAGGTATCCGAGCGCTCCCTAAGAAGTCGAGCTTTCCGTAAGGATGCGCCCGAAGTCGTGCTGGACTTTGACGAATCCTCTTCCGATGTCCATAGGGAGGATCCCTTAAAATTGGGTGCCGAAGAGCTGCGAGCAGAGGCTGGCCGCAACGCAGCGCTCATTTTAGAAGTAGCCCAAAAGTCGGGCAATTTAAAGAGTGGCTTCATTAAGAAGCTAAAAGAGTCGGCGGCTTCGCTTCAAAGCATCGTCGACACTCTGGCGTCAAGGACCGAAGCGGAGGAGACCCGCAGGCTCCGTGCGGATAATAGTCGCTTCCGCAAGGAAATTGACGAGTTAAAGGCCGAACTTAAGGCGCATCGCCGCGAATTCACTGAGATGCGTACCTCGGTGGCAACGGCGAACGGTTCGGGTGCTAGCGTCTTGCAAGACTCGAAGGCTTTGGAGGAATTCAGGGCCTCAATTGTCTCGTCAGTCGGCATGATGATAAATGCCCACAGGGCGGGAATTGAGGAGCGCCTTCTTCCTGCGAAGGTGCATCGTCCCCCGCTAGCTGCGGACAAAAGACGGGATGCGGTGCAGGAAACTGCACCTACGTACGCGCAGGCTACTAGCCAGGCCCTTCCGCAGAATGCTGCATCTGCACCCAAGCGCGTGGCTCCAGCCAAGCCAGCTGCATCAGTTGCACCAGCAACACCGATAGCTGGCTCTTCGAATTCTCCGACCGCTCCGGAGTCTCAGCCACAGGTGGCCCAAGAGACGTCCTGGTCCACCGTGGTCAAGAGAGGTAGAAAGGGGAAGAAAGCTTCCCCGCCAGCCGAAATCTCCGCTACAGTCTCAGCGGTGACAAAGACGCCTCAAGTGGCCAAGCCTAAGCTGGCCACACCTCGAACCGCTGCAGTGATAGTCACGCTGCAACCGGAGGCGGCGGAGAAGGGCGTAACGTACGCACAGGTCCTGGAGCAAGCCGAACAGGGCGTAAAGCTCCAAGACCTCGGCATCTGTGGTGGACTTAAGGTTCGTCGCTCGGCAACAGGGGCCAGAGTGCTGGAGTTACCAAAAGCACAATCGGAGCAGGCGGAGAAGCTTGCCGAAAAGCTGCGCACTGTGCTTGACGGGGCGGCCAACGTCGTCCGGCCCATAAAGAGGGTTGACTTAAGGGTGACGGGGCTTGACGACTCAGTCACTCCAGAAAAGGTGGCTGCAGCAATTGCACGTGCAGGAGACTGCACACCTGATGCGGTCAAGTGTGGAACGATGCAGTGTGGACCCGGATATATGGGTATGGTCCGCGTCACCTGTCCCATCACGGTGAAGTAGAAGTTGTCCGACGCCGGGACTTGAACGGTGCCGTGGCGGTTCTCACTCGGAGTGGTACGGGTCCTTCCCTCTCACTCATTGAGAGGGGCTCGGGCTACGTAGTGGTGGGGTGGGGAAAGTACATAGTTGTTGGAACGTACTTTTCCCCTAACCGCAGTCTGGCAGAGTTCGAGATATATCTCGACTTGGTCAGAGCTGCGGTGGCTAGGCACCCCCCCCACTTCATGTGGGGGAAACGCGTCAAAGCGTTTTTCCAGCGATAAAAAAAAAAAAAAAAAAAAAAAAGGGTTTAATTAGCGTTGCTATTTAAGAACGTATAATTTGTTTTACTACAATAAATGAAATATTAAAACATTTACATTTTAAAAACAGGTTTTTTAAGCTGTAAGTAGTATTTAAGATTCTTAAGTCAAACTGAACGCAACGAACAACTACAATCGAAAATTAGACTGTCATCCTTGTGTCATAATCCGGCAAAGCGAAGCTGTTTTTAAATAAGTTATAAAAGCTAATACATATTTTAAAGACAATTCGTGATTTCTAGTTGTCTTTCTTTAAAAAATGGTAAGAGTCCTTGGTTTAATATATAATGCGCTGAACATTTACCTAATAAATTATAACTCATCGTAAGGTGAGTTCTTGCTTGGTCATTCAGGTTTACAACACTTTTTTATTATTACTTTATAGGCTCGGCGTTATGATACCAGGACAACGATCTTTTCGCCGGAAGGTAAGAAATATAAGTTACTTAATTCATAGTTGATTGGTAATCTTTACCAAAAATTTACTCAACACATGAGATTTTATATTCATCTAATATGTATCTATTAAAGATATGTAACTAATGATTTTTCATTTTCAGGCAGATTGTATCAAGTTGAATATGCCATGGAAGCCATCAGTCATGCTGGCACATCCCTTGGAATCCTTGCCACAGATGGTATCTTACTGGCTGCTGAACGAAGGAATACCAACAAACTTCTTGATGAAGTATTCTTTTCAGAGAAAATTTATAAGCTAAATGATGACATGGTTTGTTCTGTAGCCGGTATTACATCTGATGCAAATGTACTGACTAATGAGCTTAGAATGATTGCACAGAGATATCTGCTGCAATATGGAGAATCTATTCCATGTGAACAGTTAGTGTCATGGCTGTGTGACGTTAAACAGGCATACACTCAGTACGGAGGTAAATATTTTGATTTACTTATGTTTTTAGTCTTATCATCAAAGAAATATGTGTAAGCAAACTTTTGGTCTTGAAATCTCTATTTTATGTTATGTATTCCTTCACCAGAGTTTAAAAAAAAACAATGAACATAGACATCTGTCTATTTTAAATTTATATTTTGCATTCTATTTGAAAAAAATATATATGGAAATAATTAAAGCTACATATTATATACCGATGTAATATTTTAAACACATGTCCTGTGTCTAGACTATTAATATGCATATTAAATTTTGAGCAAAGGTTTATCAATTCTCATATATGGAGCTGTAATTCATTATATATAGACATAGGAAGTCTATATATCATTGCCTAGGTCTATATTTAATGAATTAAAACAAACAAGTACAGTGCACATAGGACATTTAAAAAATAATGTAGCCTTTCCAATTTGAATTTCATGTCCGTGAAGATTTTGTTATTTTTAAGATAATAACAATATTTTATTATAATAATATATAAACAGAGTTTTTACATTGACAATTTCACATAAGCATCATGTTGCTAGTGCAACATACATGCATGTGCATTTTTGTCAGTAGATAAAACATTGTTTTCAATTTCAATGGAATTTGTTTTTGTTTAGGCAAGAGACCATTTGGTGTATCAATTCTGTACATGGGATGGGATAAACACTATGGTTACCAGCTTTACCAGTCAGACCCTAGCGGTAACTATGGAGGATGGAAGGCAACATGCATCGGAAACAATAGTGCTGTGAGTTAACAGATTATTTATTATAGCCAAATGACATTGTAACCATCAATAATTTGCAAGTAACATTTCACAGTTTAACTACAATTTTCTGAAAAGCTGATCAAACTAATTTATTTTATCAGTTAGTCGTATTAAATTAAATGAATACTTATTTTTGTATGAAAATAAAATCTAACAAATTATTAAAAGTTTTAGAACAAAAGTTGTTGCTATGTGTTACAAATAACCCTGTATATGAGCATGTATTTTTCAAAGTATAATTATGATTATAATTTGACAGGTGTAAATAATGTACCCACAATTCGCAACATTATTTGGCATTGCACTCCTTATAAATGATAATTAAACACTTTTCATTTTAAATAAATAGATTGCTTGGACATGCGAAACCTGGGTATAATATATTTTTCATACTTTATATACTTTCAGGCCGCAGTATCGAGTCTTAAACAAGAATATAAGGAAAATGAAACAACTTTGGCCGAAGCACAGGCATTGGCTGTCAAAGTTCTCAGCAAAACTTTGGATATGACTAAACTCACTCCAGAAAAAGGTAATTAAGAAAAAAATATTTAACATTTTAACTTCTCTAGAAAGTCAATTTACTATATGATTTACATTATTAGAAAAAAGAAAGATTATTTTGTTTAATAAATAAAGTATTTCATTTATTTTTACAGTGGAAATGGCAACACTTACTCGCAAAGACAATAAGACTATCATCAGAATATTAACAAGCACTGAGGTTGAAAAATTAATTTCTGACTTTGAAAAGAGTGAAGCTGAAGCGGAGGCTGCCAAAAAACAACCACCAAAATCGTAAAAATGTAAAGGTTTAAAGGTTCTTTTATTGCCACATTAAATATTTTATAAAATTATTTGTTTTTTTTTTTTTAATCAAACAACCCAATAAAAAATCCAATAATGACAGATTTTATATATTTTTTAAATTGTCATAAGAAATTGAAATTATATAGTTAGGTTTGTATTTGTTTGTAAGGTTATCGCTAGGCCTAAGTTATATTAAAAACACATCTCTTATTCAGTTTTTAATAATTAAACTATTGTTATTAATAATAATTTTAGTCATCAATATTGTTATTGTATTATATATAAATAAAAATAAGACATATTTATATGGATGTTATTAAATAATTTTCATTAATTATTAACCTAAGATAACCATCCAGATTTTTAAAATTTTTATGAGTCCCAACAAAATAAGGTTAACAACATTTTAAGAATATTAAGTTTGCATTAGTCTTTATTTTTTTTTGTTGTATTCGGGTTTGCTGGCTAGTGTTATAAAACCTTTCTAGAAACCATGTAATTAAAAAAAAACAAAAACATTTTTAGTATCATTGCAAACACTTACATGCGACAATTCCAATTCACTTGGTGGTAAAGTTTTGTGCAAGCTTGTCTAGGTAGGTACCACCCACTCATCAGATATTCTACCAACAGTACTTGGGATTGTTTTGTTCCAGTTTGAAGAGTGAGTGAGCCAGTGTAATTAAAGGAACATAACATCTTAGTTCCCAAGGTTGGTGGCGCATTGGCGATGTAAGCGATGGTTAACATCTTTTACAATGCCAATGTCTGGGCGTTGGAGACCACTTACCATCAGGTGGCCCATATGCTCGTCCTACCTATACTATATAAAAAAATAGATGTGACTTTAATAACAACCTATTTACAAGTAGATTAATAAAGATTTGTACAACAAAGTTAGAGGAAATTAAAAGGAAACGATGATAAAAATATGCGATGAAATCTTTAATAAAAATCTCATTAGCATTTCTACTACCACTATAACACCAAAGTCTTATCTCTTACTTGTTTTTTTTTTTTAGAATTTTGGCATAGCTTGTTACCTGTAACAATTTACTTGTATTTGACAACTTACCTACTTGTATTTGATAGTTCCAAAGTTTTGATTGATTGTCTCATCCGTGAAATGTTAACGACTGACGTATGTTGATAATCTGCATTGATGCGTGTATTCTTGAAATGTTATAATTATTATGGTCAATGTCGCATGTCATTTTCTGACATTTCACGATCGATTTCTGAGGTGAGTTTCAAATTTGTTCTCACATAATATTCCTACCGGTCAATGTTAGTTTTGACTGGCTCTCGCATTACTTTCGATTAAATACTCGTACTTAGCTTAATTTTGTTTGTGTGTTGTGTTGTCTTGTTTAAGTCATCTTAAAATGTCAAGAAGTCTTTTTTTTTCTAAATGTAACGCTCGCATAATTTTGTGTATGTTAATATAGGCACGCAATGATAATCTGATGGCACTTTGTCAAAGTGAAACTTATCGAGCAAAACTAACTGACATTAATTCCATCGCGCACGAAGAAATTTAGCAACTCTTTTCTTTGTCGCACCTCCAAAACATGGAATTCCTTACCAGCACACGTGTTCCCCTCCTCTTATGACCTGGGTTCCTTCAAACGAGGCGTGAAGAGGCATCTTGCGGGCCGGCAAGGCGGGGGCGGCTAGTGCAAATCATTCTTCCTGACTGCACTAGCCGTCGTCGCGTTTGGATTCTACTACCACTTTTGCCCTCCCGAATATTATAAAAAAATAAAATACAATAGCAACGAATTTTTGAAAAATAGCTATCCGACGGGCAATGTCAAAAGTGAGATATGGTTTTAGCGTATTATTTATACGAATGCAACGGATTATGATTTGCAGGTATATGTGTTAGTGTCTGTTTGTATGTTTAATTGCCAAAGTTCTTTCGCGATCGATTATCGATTTTTACGTCTCATTACTAAATAGTAGGTACAAACTACGAGTTCGACTACCTCGTTGGTTTAGTGGCTAGATATAAGACCACCGGGTGTCTTGGGTTCAATTCCCAGGTCGGCCGAATAAATAGTTATTTGGTTTTTCTGTCAGAAAATTCTCAGTAGGAGCCCGGAGTCTGGAAGTTGGATGTGTGTACATTCCCGTGCCTCGGAAAGCACGTAAGCCGTTGATCTTGCGCCTGAACTCTTTCCGGTCCAGGAGTTAGGGAATAGGTAATGCACCTGTGTTTGCGTACACACTTGTGCACTATAATATGTCCTGCGCAGTTGGCTAATTGAGAGTGGCTCATTTGAGAGTGGCCGCCGTGGCCGTAATCGGTCTGGAGGAAACGGTCGAAAACTTAGAATTTAAATGTCGAAATCAAACAGGTGTTAGAGAAACTTCAATGAAATTTAAATGTAACTTTATTAAAAACCACTCATACATGTATTAGGCGTCTTAAGTCTACTTAATATTATTATACTATAATAACAATACAAGTACAAAACATTTTATTTACTATTCCTCAACATCACAAAACACAATTCAATTTTGACGGAAGTTTAGGTTATATCAACAAGGTCGACTCGGAAATATGTAATATTCGGTGAAGCAGTAAATTTTTATGTTATCGCTAATCTTAAAAGCTGAGCGATTTGATGGTACTGGAATATGGAACATTGCGATAACCCATTCGGGAGCAGAATCGAAGCGTTTCCACTTATCGAAATCGCAAGAAAGAATCAATTTTATTAACAGAAATAAATTATCAAAGGTATCTCTTATATATTTGATATTTATCGAATCGTAACCGTGATCATAAATATCGTTAAATTTGATTCATATTCAATCCAACAATTTTAGCGTCCATAATAAAAACGAATCGGTTCTTGAATATAGTAACTGTACATTACAATAATTAAAACTAGTCAATTTCTTTCGTCTTAAAAATGTAAACTGAAATTATTTCAAAACTGTCCTGAATATTTATTTTTTAGTAGTTTAGCTTTATTTTGTTATAATATATTTTTTTAATCTGTTTTATATCGTTGTTTCTTAATGAAATTGCAAACCAATTTATAACGAACATTCGGTCGTACCTGCACGTTTGTATTTGGAAAAATCTGTTACGATTCATCACTACTTAAAATCCGAGGAGCTTATTACACGTTTACACCGCGAAACTAAAGTTTTGTGGATACGTATTTGTTCCGATTTTTTTAAACAAATATTTAAATTTCAAGTAAGAATATAACATTAAAAAATACTCAACAATATATCTCGGTAGGTATAGGTTTCGTGACTCATTGAATTTTAAAAGTGCACCTAAATACTTTCATACTTAATTTTTGTGTGTAGTTTTGAAATACCTACGCATAAAAATATTGCTCTACATATAATTTCCAGGCATTCTATATTGTTACTATGTTCTATTGCCGTATCATTTAAATGAAAATATGTATACGCTAAAATTAAAAAAAATAAATTAAGGAACTTAAAATAGACTTACATTTTAGTATTTAAATTAAAGGAAGATAAATTTATCGATAAAAATAATGTAAGTTGTTCACTTGTCATACGTGGGAAAACCATCTAACAAAAAACAAAATGTCACTTTATCGCAATCGAATCGAAGCGTGATCGTTGAAGTTTATCCGTTTTCGTATAAATCAATTTAATTATCGACTTTTGACAGTTAACAACTAAGTTTGATTTTGACACAACGGTATATGTTAACATCATATCGGTTCGTTTCCGATCCGAATATATATAGAATAGTTAAAGTTGTATTGGAACATATCGTAATCGTTATATGTTAGTAGAATTGCCCTCCTGTATTTTTCGGCATACAAAGCAATTAGCCATTTAATCATTACGGCCACAAGACGTTTTCACACTGGAATACTGAAATCAACTGCCGGTCAAGTCAATAATATCAACTTCGGATTAGAGAATAGAACACGTAAAATTGATTTTGTAGGTTAAGGGTCTAATTCCATTAAGCACAAGTGTTTAATTTTGGTTTCCAATTTAACTTATATTTTGAAATGTTTAAAAATTATACATGTAAACGCTAGCCCGTAACTAAGAAGCCAGTTGTATTAGATCCAGGTTACTTTTAGGCTTATTAAAATAAAAGGTCATTGCTCAGCAATATGGCATTCATAGGCATAGCTAATTAAACATAAACTAAAAAATAAATAAATACTTTTCATATAAGAAATACGATAACGATATATTACATATGTTAAAATAATTTGAACAGTTCTCAGGCATTGCTGTCCCCATCCGTGGAACCGGTGACTTTGACTAGTCACATTGTATTTCTGGTTGTCGAAATTAAGTCTACGATTGGTTGAATAATTACATAAAATAGAATAACAACTACAAGTACAATTAACGCCGTCGACAAACCGCCTTGGGAGGCGCTAAAGTAATCCATGTTCAATCCCATTATTATAGATATAAGACCCATGCATATCGCAAACATACCAACAGCTATGTGAAGGATTTTAATTGGTCCGCTCTTGATCAGTAATCGAACTTTTGAGGAGAACAATGCTATGATGCCGGAGACAAAACTTATAAGGGTAAATGTTAAAGCGATGACACCTGAAAAAGGGAAAATAAAAAATATAGCACCAATATGTAGCCAATCTGGAAGGAATATGGCGTAAAAGATCGAGATAAATGTACTTGAACTAAGGGTAATCACTGACACGTGCTTTGCAGGGCCACTTTGCGGGGGTTCAGCGTCACCTGCTACGCTGACGAAACCCTCGTGTCGGCCCGCGGCAGCTCCCATCGGTAGGCGGCCTATCTAGCCACAGCGGGTGTAGCACATGCGGTCCACCGCATCCGCGCACTGGCCCTTGAGGTGGCCTTACACAAATCCGAGGCCCTAGTCTTTCATGGGCCTCGGAACGCCCCACCTCAGGGGATGGCAATCGTGGTCGGCGGAACTTCCATCACCATCGGGTCGAAGATGAAGTACCTGGGACTCGTCCTCGATGGCAGGTGGAAGTTCGAGGAGCACTTCCGGCTCTTGGCCTCAAGACTGGTGGCTGCAGTCGGAGCGCTTGGAAGGATTCTGCCAAACACCGGAGGGCCAGGTGGATCGTGCAGACGGCTCTACGCTGGCGTGGTGCGGTCGATGGCATTATACGGGGCGCCGATATGGGCGGACGCTCTGAGTGCCTGTAACGTCGCCTCGCTGCGACGTCCGCAGCGGGCTACGGCGCTCAGAGCGGCTCGGGCGTACCGTACGGTGTCATACACCGCGGCCTGTTTGCTGTCCGGAAGCCCGCCATGGGACCTCGAGGCCGAGACCAACTCGAGTGTCTACTGACGGGTCAAGGGAGCAAGGGCGGAGGGGAACCGGCCTCACGTTCGTGTGGTTCAGCAGTGGCGGGAGGAGGCACGCCAGCGCCTCTTAAGAAAATGGTCGGAGAGACTGGGTGTCCTGGGAGCTAGCCGGGATTCGTGGCGGCCATTCGGCCTGTTTTGAAAGAGTGGGTCGAGCGCAAGTACGGTCCACCCACATATCACCTCACACAGCTTTTGACTGGCCATGACTGCTTTGGCAGGAGACCTTTCGCTCTCGGCCCTAATAAGGCGAATGGCCGAAAGTCAAGAGGCTTGGGCGGCATGCTGCGAGTTCAGCGAAATCGTAATGTCGCTCAAGGATGAAGCTGAATGGCAGTTATGACCGTGGTATACTGTGGATCCGTGGAATGATTGACTAAAGTATATGTAATTCGTAATCATAATTATACATATTACTAATTATAAAAAAACTTTTCCAAAACAAAATGAACCTGAAATTCACATTACACATATAGTTTTTAATATTGTTCAAAATATGTTTATCGTGCTGAGTTCAAGCAATTACATCATTTATATTTTTCTCTAGTAATGTATTTTAGTTCTCAAAATGTTTTCTATAATCTTGTCTTATCTCGAGATATGTATAGTTTCGCAATGGTCTCGATAAGAATCTTGAGTCATCTTACCGCATATGCCATGGGCTGTGTTGATCTGCATGTTCACCTCTGCCAGTGCCAGAAAAGTGCCAGCGAGGACGAAGATAGAACCGATTAATTGAAGACATCCGTGAATAATTCTCTTGCTGTCTTTCGTTAATTGGAAAGACCACGAGTTATGTCTGTTCAGCGTCAAAACAGACTCGACGAGAAACAGTTGATACTGTAAAATTATGAAATATAAAACATTTAAATTATTATGTACTTCTGTTTTGTGGTACAATATATGATGAATAGGTGTTATCCACAGACGAGCTTGCACAAAACACCAGATAGAATTTAGTACAAACATGTCTAGCTGCCATACGTAAATCCAATAAAATTTGGACGATTCACTTGATTTATAGTCAAAATAACTCAAAAGCACGTCAACACAATGAATAAGGACTATAACATTTTTTTTAAATAATTACAAAAAGCTAGAATTATTTTGTTAAACATAATACGTACACCAGTTCCAGCAAATACGATGTGCAATTGTAAATTAGTTATGGCTCCGTCAGACTGTGAGGTTAACGCGAAATGCCATAAACAGAAAACTACAATAGCTATTTGCATGTGATGGAGTAAATTAATCAGTTGGCAGATAGCGGACCACGCGGAGTACCAGGACGAGGTGTAATGAGTTTCTCCACTCTCCTGGTCGTATGCAGCGGGGGCTCTCGTCACCTCTGCTTGGTAAGGAACATGCTCGCGGACTTCGAACATCTCCACCTTCTCAACGGATTGCTGACTGGTTGACGGTTTATCCATTGTTCCAGAAAATCCTCAAACTTATATTTTTGGATCGCACACACTCTCCCGAGCCCTATCACAATACTATAGTAAGAATTTTTAAGATAGCGTCTCGGTTGTGATAACGTTTTCGAATTAAATCTTCAGGTCGGCTATCGTAACATTATTGACAGCTTTGAGATTAAAACTATGTGATGTTATGATATCAGATGAGTAAGATAATGATTATCTTATATTCGATTTTGATATAAATGGAATGCCAGTGTATTTCTTGTTCTCTGACCTAATTAGTAAAAAATATTTGTCCTTCTATCGGTGAATTATTTTATACATTTACAATTTAATTTGAATATAAATCATTAAATTTAGAAAACAACAGTTTTCAATCGTATGTTGCACTTAGTTGTATGAGTAATATTTTGGTTTTTTTAGTCGCTAATTATTATCTAGGTTAACATTGAAAAAAATATCAATAACATATCGATAGAAAATCACTTTATGTTTATAATTATTCCACAAAAGATTATGGTGCTTCATATATTATTTTCTTATTATTTTCGTAAAAGACTACATCTTATGTCTCAGGTCCTGGAATTCAAATTATTTAAACATATTTAGTCGCAAAAAAGGACTCGCATGGCCGAAATCTACGATCTCATGATAATCTTATCCTTAAAATTCCTTCTCACTCTTCTTCCTTCTATACTAATTCCTTCTCAGTCCAAGCAGTTCGCCTATGGAATTCCTTACCACTTTACTTAAGACGATCCCAATCTATATACACTTTTAAAATCCGACTCAAGGCATATTATTTATCTTCCTAAATTCCTATGGGGTGTTTTATCAACTGTCGCACTTTATTGCTATTTATATATAATTATCTTAATTACTTATTAAAAATAAGTAATTAAGATACATTATATATTTTTGTTGACTGCCTCGTTGGTCTATAAGGTCACAGACCCGGTGGTCCTGGGTTCAATTCCCAGGTCGGGCCAATAATTAGTTATTGGGTTTTTCTATCAGAAAATTCTCAGTAGCAGCCCGGAGTCTGGAAGTTGGAAGTGTGTACACTCCCGTGCCTCGGAAAGCACGTTAAGCCGTTGGTCCTGCGCCTGAACTCTTTCCGGTCGTGTCGAATTGCCGTCCCATCGGATTATGAGAGCTAAGGAAAAGAGAGTGCACCTGTGTTTGCGCACACAGTTGTGCACTATTTTTGTTTATTTATATTTAAAAGTAAAATAGTTTTTGTACACCTCCTTACCGCTTTATTTTTCTCGTGTCCTTTACCCAAAGGTTGTCTGGAAGAGATAGCTCTTTTAGCGATAAGACCGCCTTTGTACATTCATACATTGTGTTTATAACTGTATTTCTGTAAACTTGTATGTGTTGTACAATAAAGCATATTCTATTCTATTCTATTCTAGTCTCTATCGCTCCGTTAAGACATGAGGACTTTGGAGAAAATTGTGATTGTTTTTGTTTACTTAGTAATAATTAATTATTACTATAGTGCATGAATCAATCAAATTAAAATAAATATTCTTCGGAATAAATAGGATTCATGGGGATTTTAATTAAAATATCAAATATAGTCATAATGTTTTATTTTAAAACATTTAAGGTACATCTTAATATCTACACAACGTATCGCCATCTATCGGTAGTTTATAAAACTAGATACCGCTATTAGGCGCTAGATGTCGCAAGCAGTATAATCTTTATTACATCGTCTTAACTACTCTATCGATCATCATGAAATTTTGCATAAATGGTTGAGGGTTACAAAAAAGGCCATAGTATACCTAACAATCTATATTTTACAAGATTTTATATTACTTGTTAAAATGTGTTGGCAAATCTTGCTACAGAATAACTAACAGATTGAGCTGAATTGTGGCGTGGTTTTTTGTGACGGTGGCAATATCTACAGTTCAGTACACTAAATTTAATTTGTTTTGATACAAGAAAAAAATATTTTTCTAGTTTCATTTTAATGTATAACATTGGAAATTTAATATAGTTAACGTGAGTGTATCAGAAACTAACTATCCTATGGGTATAATTATTTTTCCGTTAGATAATATGATGTTTATTGGGGTAGGTTACGAGTTTTATAACTTAACGATACGGCTCTGAGGAGCAAAATAATAGCCATAAATATGAATCAATCTTGCAAACAGGAGGCAAGTGCTCGACATATTATGTTTAAAACTGGTAATATAATCGAAATTTATCGCGGCCGAATGCCGAGCATCGGGCACCACTAGTGATTTATAAAATTACATGAAAAAAAAGAAACGAATACAATTTTTTATTTATTTCAATAAAAAGCTATCAATTAACATTAAGAATACTTTGAGGATAACTCACCTTTTTTTAAAAAAGGGTACCTACAATTATAAAACGTAAGGTCCAGATAACTCGAAAGGCGCCGCAAGTCAGGGAGGTACGGTCAGCCTCCAAATTAATAAGGGCGTTAATTAACTTTTACCCCAGGCATTACCAAGGCGTACCCTATTTGTCACCTTAACACTTGATAACAAGAGGTAAAAGAAAGGCTTGAAGTTGATCGCTTCGGGTACAATTTATTACATTCACGAAGGGTTTTTTATTTTGTTATATTTTGATAAGGTACCCGTTTTAAACGGTCGTTCTAGTTTAGATTAATATCTATAAATTCGCCGTAAAAATAAACCGAGAATTCTAAGTGGAATTTAATCTTGGATTCAAATTATATATAATTACCAACTTTATATAAAAAAACCTGCACTTATAAAGTTAATCGAGTTCCAGGCTCCAAAATACTAGAGCGGTAAATAGACAGTTATATCGGAATACATAAAATATATTTTAATGCGATAAAAGTAATTAAAATGATTACGAATTGAAAGTAGTCTACGTAAAGTTTTTATAAATTGTTAGAATTGTTTTTCGTAATTGCATCAATGTTTTTAATTTTTATTGTTAAATTTGGCATACTAATAACAACCCATAGATAGTGATCGCAGCTATTTCCTTTACCTATAAGACTTCCCGACTCGATTATTATAAATCGATTGTCGGTATCGGCATCGTGTATCGATTATGGTTGATTATTGATTCTGATTTATAGCATCATAAACGCATCCATCCTCACATGAACATGAATTTTGTTAAACAAGGAAAGTAGTCTCGTCGATTATAGAGAATGAGTTTATGTAAAAAAATGGATTAGTAAAATAGCCCAATTATTTATGAAAGCTGTTATCAAGTTTTTCTTAAATAAGAAAATCCTTTTTTTTCTAGTAATATGAATTAAAATAACAGCGCATATATATTTTTTGTTCTATCTCAATTAAAAAAATCTTTATTGCATAAAATTGTTTATCATTATTATAGAATATTTTTGATATATTTTTGTAAAAAGAGAATAGTTCTAGACAGTCTATTCTAAAAGTTCTGAAAGTTCTATGCAAAGTTAACTTACACGAGCTCACGTCTAACTCAATTCTCATACTTGTTATTATAAATCGACGCGGCACCGTCTGCATTCGATAATTATCATTAGATTTATAGTTACGAGACCGTGCGCACGCGCATGTTGACGGGCATTTTCGTGCTCTACGATATAATTTGTTTCTGTTATAACTTATTTGCTTACACAATTGTATTATTGTTACTCTGTTATAATATTCACAATAAACATTAATTTATTGTAATTTAATTATGACAATACCTAAAATTGTTATTGGCTAATGTTTCAGTACTAGTTTTTTAATAAACAAATTCATGTAGAATCAATAAATGAAGTTGACTTCTTTCATTTTTTTTATTCTGTGCTAAAATAAATAGACCTAGGTTTTGTTATACAATGCCGGTTTTGTTACTGTCATTAAAATTGCATTTGTGTAGCAGCTAATGTCTTAATAAGAAATAAGATTATAGGTCCGGTCCTGCGGTGGGTATCTCGGTATGTGTGGTCCTGTCAGCAAGGCTGGTTCGAAACATCGATATTAGATTAGCTATTAAATTCTGTTTAATAAACAATGTGAATTACGTGTAGTATCTCAGTTCTTATTTAAAATAAGCAGATAATTTGAATTCAAATATATATTGAACTAATTTGATAAATGATTTATCATTTATTTTAGTTTGATTTTAGTCAATTTGACAAATGTCAATTTGGCTTATACCATAGATAGCAGAACCAATTTTTTTTTTGGATCAGCACGTTCGATTGGCCTTATACATTTTTACTACTGTATTTCTCAATCAATATTTCTCAATTGTCAAGGAAATGATTCTGAGGATATTATATGGTTATATATATGATGGCAAAAAATCTAACATTTAAACATTTGTATATGCATAAAAGAACGTATAAATTAAACTACGCTTATATATCAAGTTCATAAAACAGTTACGTAAATATTGTTTAACGTCACGTAAATTCTCATAAGAATTATTTACATTGTAGACTTCAGTTATGATAGCTTATTTAAAGGAGTTCAACTTGTAAAACAAAAAAGCTTTTCTTTATTCATAGCTAATTAATTAGAATATCCTTTAATCTCTTAAATTATAATCTTAAATAATTCTCTCTCATATTGTATAATATAATATATGATTATAAAATAGAATCATTTGAAGGGAAAAAATGGTTATTTAATTTATTATTCATTATGAAAAAATAACAATTATACATTATTCTAAGTGTTTATTATAAATATTAACTACCACTAGTTTTGAATGTAGATTTTAACTTGAAGAAACGACGAGAAATTACGAAGCCATTATTGGTATCGACAATAGATTATTCAATTTCATTATAATAATAATAATAATAATAAGGTCCTCCACACCGATTTCGGCAACGGCGGCCAATATCAAGAGAGATTAGCCAACTGCGCAGGAGATATTATAGTGCACAAGTGTGTGCGCAAACACAGATGCACTCTCTTTTCCTTAGCTCTCATAATCCGATGGGACAGCAATCCGACACGACCGGAAAGAGTTCAGGCGCAGGACCAACGGCTTAACGTGCTTTCCGAGGCACGGGAGTGTACACACTTCCACCTTCCAGACTCCGGGGTGCTACTGAGAATTTTCTGACAGAAAAACCCAATAACTATTTATTGGGCCGACCTGGGAATTGAACCCAGGACCACCGGGTCTGCAGCCTAATGTCTCGCCACTAGACCAACGAGGCAGTCAATATTATATATTATAATATACAATTACTATATAATATACGACTAGTTTGATTAATAATAACAATGTAACTCCGTTAAAGAAGAAGCTCAAAAATGGAAGGACACAAATGTCTGTAGATAATTTAATTGAAATAAATAAATAAATTTAATAAATTATTAATCGAATATACATATAATAATTGTATTAAAATATAGAACAGTTAATTTTTAGTAATTTATAAAAGTTCTTAGCTATAGATTTATCTAGTGGGTCTACATTTTCTAACTTCAATCTGACGGCCGATCTAACCTCGTCCGTGTCGAATGAATAACCACGGATCGCAGGCTCCCTAGGGAACGCTTGACGGGGGAATCATCTGTCATCGCGCTGAAATTGCTGTAATAAATCACTAAGAAATTACGAATAATATTGATTACAGGATAGAAATATGCTGGCGGTATTTTATGTGGTGCGAGCTTATCGGCATTCGTTTTTTGTTAATGTTTTTAATAGAATAGCTAAATTGTTATTTATATTAAAACTATATTTAAAAAATACTGTTATTTATATTATATATTCCTTATTAATCGTAATTTTGGGCGATTTAAAAATTGAAGTGAGTCTTCAGTTATATATTTTTTATTTTTATAAACAAAAGAAAAGTCCACTATCAGATTAGTCGCTAGTATTAAAACAACGCTGTTTGGTTTGTCATTTAGACAGTTCCTTTTATAAGGTCTCACTAATTTTACCGTCCAAACTATAACACTTATTTACCATCAAAATAATGAACTACTTAAACTATTTTAGTTTCACTGGCAAACTTTAGAAGTAAGTTTTTATTTATCTTTGTCGGTTATAATTTTTTTACTTAAAACACAAAAAATACTTATTTAATTTAAATATTTATTTAAACTAACGTTAAATAATAAAAATACAACCAGACTTTCTTATTCAATTCTTTACATTGAATGGGTCGTAAAGTAGGTCGTAGTTGCGTCGGCACTAATAAGTTAAAATGATAACATTCAATCAGGCAGTAGCGGCTTAGTCACCATCATAATTGGTCGAACTTTTACTTGCATTTTTACTTTCCACACTAGTGTAGTAATAAGTTCTGGAAGTACCAAGCCCTTTTAACGGAAAGCCGAGCCGCGTCAGTCGATGTCGGGCGTAGGCGCATTGCACGTCGCTGTCATAGAGAAATGGCACTTTTTTCAAGACCTCGGTAATGTTACATCTACAGTTTCCTTTTGACTTATGATAGCCTGGCACTTTTATGTCGATCGCTAAAGTTATTATTGGATTTTTATTAACTTGTTCTAAATTTTCATTTTGTGGTTGTGCTGATTAAGAAGGGTAAAAGTTTTCGGTGAGTTGGTTTGTTTTTTATACTTCCATAAGTCGCGAAAATATTTAATAATAATAATTAATGAAACTTCAAATATTCAAGTTTATTGACGTATATACCTATGCCGAGCTTAGAACCGTAATTTAAAATAAATAATGGAATATTCAATGTTGTAAGACTTATACGTATATTGTTTAGTATTATTTTAAATATGTTGTGTGTATGTATTTAATAAATAAATACATTATTATATTCAATTTATTCTCATCATTTTTATTTATAAATTTTGTGAGATTTAAGTAGTTCAAAGTTGTCTAAAATTCATGGTAATTTCTAAATTGACCTATTATGCATTAGAGAACATTTTTGTTGCTATTATAAATTTGTCATATTAGATCAATAATAATTTTAGTAAATCTATATTTATACTAAAAAATAAGATAGTTAATTATAAATTATTATTATAATAAATTTAAATTCAGTTATAATAATTGCATGATTTTCTGTCTCGTGTTATATTATATTTATAAAAATAAAATTCAATTAGTGCTATTGCTTTCATTGAAACATTCTTTTATCATAACAGTAAAACTGGTATTAGTAAAATTAAGAAAAACTTTAGGCCCTATATCCTCTTTTGTATGATTGAAATGTGTTTATCTAGAATATTTTATATTTAAATTAGTCAATTCAATTTCATTCTGATTCGATCCGTCGATTCTGAGTCGTTGTTATTTAAAAAAAAAAACGATGACATATAATTCGATTACAATTTCCATGCGGTACATCAGGATCACTGCACGTCTCTGTTTGTAATATACGCGCCACGTGCATGATAACAGGTTATTCCGCCTAAAGTTACGACCACTGTGTCGACTGAATAGCGGAAATATTTGCGTAAAAAAAATTAAGGTAAAGGTATTACACGATACTATTGTTATAATTATTACAATTAATTATTGACAAAAAAATTTATATAATCATTTTAATATATATATATATATATATATATTATATACCTTCTATATATATTGTATTGTATTATAGTGGATTGTCTTCATGTATATTTGTGTCCGTACTATATCACATCTGTTATCATATTATTATTCTTTTTATATATAAAAAGGTATGAAAGGTAAGAAATGATGAAAGATTGTTTAAAACAAACTTTGTCATGTATTTCAAAAAGTATACAACAAAATACGGTTGAATGGAAACAGGAGGCTAGGTCTGGCAATAAAGATTCTTATCACCTGTGCACGAGCTTACTTTCAAACTGAGCGATATTTGCATAGTCAACGGATTACTGTAAACTAGTCTAAGATGGGTTTCGATGATAGTTACATATAGACAGACAGACGTTAAAATGTAAAGTCTGAAACTTCTAAGTCTAGAGTATATATGAGAAATGTTATTCGTTTGTTCGTTTAATTCAGATAATCTTTTTTTGACGAAGCTTACCATAATAACTTGTACAGTGCCTTAACAGTTAAGCATATTATGATATCATTTTTAATGGAAATTGTTAAATTGTATCCAAAGGATGGATGTGTTGTATACGAAGGAAGGAATTATATTCAAGCTCAAATTCATATTTTTTTAGCGTAATGACTTATGTTCTTTCGTACTTATTAACATTGTCTATGTGGTGTTTTGTTTTTCATTGATTTATCTCGTTCTATGATCATTGTTTTGACATTAGAAATAAGAAGACAGGATTATTTAGGTATACAATCAATTTCTTAACACTTTTTATTCGTATATATAAAATGTAGTTATATTAACTACTCAAATATATAGTCAAATATTGAATTTCTTTTATTAAACGAACGGAACTCAGAAACTATTAGATCAATTTGAATAATTAATTATTTGTGCGTTAGATAGTCTATTGAGGAAGGTTATGGGCTTATAACTCCAAGCAAAGACCGATAAAGCATAACCATAAATGTCGACAGCCAGCCAAATAAATATAAAATATACAATAATAAATTATATAAGCATAACTAAAAGAAAATAACTTTTGTGCGCAAAAGGTTATTATACAATTAGCGAGTTTATAAATTATAACACACGGCTATATATATATGATGCAAAAAAAAATATCGTTGAATTTCTTTCGCCGGTTATTCTCAGCTCAGAGAAACGGTGGTAGTTTTTAATTTGCTAATCATTAAGTGTAACGCTTCTATATTGAATAAAGTATTTTAATTTACTACATGATTTAAATTCAACGCAAGTTAAAGGTCATATCCAGTATGAAGTAAAGGAACAGTCTGAATATCCAACTGCTGGGCCAAGGACCAGTAGCAGGTTTTGAGTAGCAGGTTTGGACCTTATTCCATCATGCTGCTCCAATGCGAGTTGGTGGAATACACATGTGGCAGAATTTCAGTGAAATTAGACACATGCAGGTTTCCTAATAATGTTTTCCTTTACCGTCAAGCGCGAGATAAATCATAAATACAAATTAGGCACATGAAAATTCAGCGTTGCTTGCCCGGGTTGGAACCCACGATCATCGGTTAAGATTCACACGTTCTAACTTGGCCATCTCGGCTTATCTAGTTTAAAAATTAATATAATCGTTATCATAATATACTTTGTGCACCTGGATCGGTAATAATGAGTGCTCTATATCTTGTAAGTTCTAGCAGTTTATAATAAGAATATACGTTAATGGAATTAAAGTATAAATTGTACGAGTATGTATAGCTTATTCAATTTTGGAGATGAAAATAATTATGTCATTTGGTTTCAAATGTAATATGTAATAACTTCATTTTAAAATATGATTAAGACATTTTAACAATTTAACAAATAATAACTTGCACATATGCATTAAGAGTGATATCAAGTATATTAAACAATTTAATTTTAAAGATATGTTTGAGTGCTGCATTTAAAAAAATATATGCTGATTAAAAAAACAGTTTTTCAAAGGGCGTAAATAATAACAATGTAGGTTTTGTACGTATAGTATTACTAAGTACGATTAGATACCATTGTTGGCAAGACATTGACAATATAAGGAATGGCTAATGCGTGGTAAAATGTTCTGTCATTAGCTTCGCCCATTTGTTAGTCGACATATCGCACAAAATATTCAATGCACGTACAAAATACATCTTATTAATTGTTTCTGTCTGTTTTTGAATTTGATTTGAATGTATTATTTAAATTTGTTGAAAATATTTCATCTGTAATACAAATACTAGGATAATCGAATCTCATATACATATGTGTTCAAAATTGAATGGTAATAAATTAGTTTGAGATTAATAGACTTCGACATTGCTTTTTTTATTTTTTTTTATTGTTTAAGTAGGCAGACAGGTATATGGAGAAGAAAGCGGCGCTTTGCGCACCTTCTCCCCCCGCCACAATAGGCGCCGCTGGGACTAGGGGGGTTCCCAGTACCCTGGGATTCCTCCCTAGTGAATGGAGGCCCGCATAGGCGGGCCGGCCGTCGGAGCGTCACGGTAGCATGCGCAAGCGATCCCGTGGCGCTCCCGTTAAGACGGGAAGGGTACCGCTGGGTTTTTAGTGGGTATTCCGATGACCGGGGCACACTCGCTGTCTTGGACATATGGCGAGCCCCACATACCCCCCCCACTGTTCCCGTGGGGGGAAACGAGTCATGCGTTTTCCCAGCGTCAAAAAAAAAAAGAAAAAAAAAAGGCAGACAGGTATATGGGCTACCTGATGGTAAATGTTAACCATCGCTTACATCGCCAATGCGCCACCAACTATGGGAACTAAGATGTTATGTCCCTTGTGCCTGTAATTACAATGGCTAACTCACCCTTCAAACCAGAACACAACAATACAAAGTACTGCTGTTTTGCGGTAGAATATCTGATGAGTGGGTGGTCCCTACCCAGACGAGCTTGCACAAAGCTCTACCACCGAGTTTGTTTGGCGATAATACTTATTCTTATCTAATGATAAAACTTAAACGTATCGTTCGAATGAGTTTATATTTTGTTATAGTATATATTGTATGAATAGTATCAACATATAACACTATATATAAAAAGCATTGCATTATAAGTATTAGTTTAAGTAAGTTAAAAAAAAAACAAACGATAAATTGAAATATTTATGAACGCGAATAAACTATATTTAATTTTAAAAATAAAATAACTAACACATCAATTCTTTATTAATTCCTTGTAACAGTGAATGCGGTAAAATCAGGAAGCGAACACGATACTCCCTCGCTAATGGCGAGCTGTGACATCGCATTGAGTTACACTATTCCACTTGTTTTTTTAATTAAACGTTTTGAACTGTTTCAAAGCGAAAACAGCACATTAATAATTTGAAATTGGCCTGAAATGAAGACTGAATTTTATATATGGAACATGTTCTCACAACTCAAGAACGGAAATAAAAATTTTAATAATTTTTTTAAACAGTGCTAAAGATTTTTAGTAAATTTATTATTGTTTTAAAAATGTTTGACTATAATTAAAATACTTTTAAAATGAAATATGAAAATAAGAACACAAAAAACCGCTTCATATATAATTATATTCTTCTTCGAAATGTATTTTATCCATTAGCTGACAGGTATGCGTTGGTGTGTGTCATTGCACATATGGAATGTTGCACGTGTAGGCGTACCTGTGGTACCTGTGTATGTGTGGACAAGAATTAGTAATTAATTATTTATAAATGAAATAATTGAAACAAATAATTAAATTGTTTTAAATACATTTGATGTATATTTTTAATTTTGATTCTTTTTATCTCTTCTCTTTGTGTTATTGAAGGTCGTGGCTTTGGAAGTTCTGCTCTGCATTGATAGCTATTGTTAAGTCTTTCCACCTCGCTTGGTTTTCAGCTTCTTTTAAAGCTAAGTTATTAATACGAGATCAGTTAGAGCCGTTAACTGGTCAGACCAACGTTAATTTCGATTAACTGGACTTAAAAAAAGCAATAATTTTACACATCTTAGTTTATAACGTTTGTTTTGAATGAAGACAATAATTAATTAAATTTAATCGCATATGGTTTATCAAGTTCAAGACAAAATCAAATCATGCCAAATAAATGTCTTATTTTAAAGATATACGACGAACCTTCGCAGTGTCTTAAATCATTCAGTTTTGCTAAACTAAATATTTACTTCATAAATTATGTAAGCAGCGTTGTTGGTATATTATTTAGCTCATGTATTTTATGAAACAAGTTGAATCTTGTTTTATTTCATTTTTATAGGTACAGTAACGAGAACAGAATCAAATAATACTATTATACAATAAATCAGACTATAACTGTCTTTCGATAACAGTTGTACAGACTATAGTAGAGTAGAGTCATGATGTAACGCAACAAGACAAGAAAAAAAAATATTTTATATATTTATATTAATGATAACTAGAGAAAAACGAATTAAATTAAGTAATAACATATTAAAATAAAGCTGAATATTATTCGATACACACATATTAGATACATCATATTTATTTTAATTTTTAATAGTTACTGAAAAAATTGACTAGTTTTTCAATGTTTAATAAAGAAGTTTTTAATCAAAACAACATTAATATTATGTAACTAATATTCATTTATCTAATTCAACAACATCGAAATTAATATTAAAGGCGATTATTTATCTTAGATTAAATTTCATCCTTGGTGGTCTATTTAATAACAAAATAAGTTATATATGCATTAAAGGGTCGATGATGTTTTTATTTATAACCTGTGGAATCGCTACCGCATAGTGTTTAATCGGTCGATCCATAATGGCCGCTCGATCGAGTGTTCATTGAGAATATCCACTTATACATGGCTCATTTAATCTTAACTAGATTATTTATAATATAAAGCTTTTTGTCTAAGTTTATTTAAATGAATGAACTAGGTTTAATTTGACAAACGTAATATATTGTTTTTAAAAATGTATATCTATCAGTAAGTAAAAAAGTAGTTTCAAATCATTTACAGTTGGCGATACTTGGTTTGCCATTCACATGCTGTAAAGGATGATCGAATCGAGTCTTCGAATCTTAGCCAAATAAATCTTAGCCATATTAATTTAAAAAAAAAGCGTACAACTCAGCATGAGTGATGATGAACTCGGTATGATGAGTTTTCGCGTCAGAAATTTTAATCCCATCGTAACCAACGAAAACCTAACTATCGTTTAAATGTACGTTTGTTTGTTTGTTTGTTACACTTTTACATTTTAACTACTGAACCGATCATCTTGAAATTTTACATGTTCGGGCTTAGGTTAGGGGGTAGACCTAGTCGGAGCGTCACGGTAGCATGCGCAAGCGATCCCGTGGCGCTCCCGTTAAGACGGGAAGGGTACCACTGGGTTTTTAGTGCCCTGGACATATGGCGAGACCCACGTATTAACAAGAAAAAAAGGGGTAGACCTAACCTCTCCCCCCTGACATGCGGGTGAAGATGTGGACAGAAACTAGTTTAACAAAGCTAAATGCTTCGTAAAATCACAAATAGCAAATACCTAATAAGTTTTTTTTATTTAAACGATGTGCACAATCACGACTATTACTGCCTTGTTACGGCCCGTCAAACGTTTGATCGTGCCTGTTTAATCGTGTTAGCATTGAGAGCTACTCCGTATCACACAACCCACTTAATATTATGGACATTCGCGGCGTGTATTGATATATTTATATAGAGTTGTTAGTTGTTGTAAAATTTAACAAATTACTTCTTAATTTATTTTATCGATGGCTCTGTACTAGTCACATATTAATGTTGTTTAAATTAAATATTTATTTACAGAAACTATCAAAATCTAGCATTATTACGTCTAGTCCTAGAAGTATTATATAATGATGTGATACGAGCTTGATTCTGTTTGACAGATATTTAATATTATGTGTCTTTGCATACTATGGTAATGGTACAAATATAATATAGTAGGAAATATGTATGTTTAAAAGTTCAAACTTTTCATACATAAAGTCAATATGTTAGTTAGAAACCATATTAGCTGAAATTAAATTAAATACACTAATGACTTTAAAATCGATAAATTAATTTGTTTTTCGAATTTATTTGATTTAAATAATCATAATTTTATTATGTTTCTACTACTCTATACTATTTCCATATAAGTTTGATTACACTATCCCTGTCAACTGATTAACGTTGGCTGTGCAGTAAAATTTAATTTATTTACATACTGATATGAAGCCTGAGTGATTCCGGGACATAAAACTATTGGATGCAAATAAGCGCTAAAGAAGCGCTGTAACACAGATTACTTAGTAATAACATATTTTCTAAGCAATTTCAGCTTCAAGTTTGGATATCATTGTATGTTTTTTTATTTTTTTTTATATTATATTAAAATCACATGGCGTGATATTATTTATAATATTTTTGGTACATTTCAGAATACATTTTATTATATTTCTCCATTTAACACGTGAATTTTACTCGTAAACGAATTAAGCGCCATTGAAGCGCTTCATCAACAAAACGTAAACCATTTTATAGTACATTCCATCCGTCTGTTACAGATAACTTAATTATATATCACGATATTAAAACCTTAGCCTATTCTAGTTAAAATTTTATAATATAAATCGGAAATAATAATTTCTTAGTCATAAATTTTTTATGACTGGAATCGGATACATCGTCTATGGTAATCAGGTTTTAACAAAGAAATAACGCTAATAAGATACATTTATGAGTTTATTTACAGTTATAATATTATATATATGATTGAAACAAATATATTTTAACTTATTATGTATTTACTTGTAACATTCATATGTTATTACAACTATTCAATATATAATTTTATCTGTGGGAGGGTTTTATGTAAGTCTGTATAAAATACTAATGTACTTTTTTGTATTACTATGTCTAAGTTTTAAGGGTGAGTAAGCCAGTGTAATTGTAGGTATCTAACATCTTAGACTATTCTTGATTGGCGGCGCTTTGATGCTTGATGGTGTAAGGCATAGTTAACTTTTTTTTCAATGTCTAATCTATCTGTCTGGGTTTACCAACAGATGTCCTATTCAGCAGCCTACCTTTCTATTAAAACATAGAAAATTATGTCGCTTTTGGCCAAGAATTTCAAACGTTACTACCAGGCTTATTATTCAAGATCAATAGGTAGATCAATATTCATTTTCTGATTAAAACGAAAGACTTTAGTATATTGTTTAATTACGAATACAAGGATAACGAATTCTATATAAATAATTAGAATATACGCTAGGTAGTCACTACTGTATGTCTCAATCTTAATACGGTAGTAAGATTGCCCTAAATTGATTAAACTTTTCTAAAATACGTGTCTTTAGTTTACAATGCGCCTGTGTTATGTGTAAATCGAATCGTACGTGACGACGTTCAGTCGGCCACCGGCAAAGTTAAATGCGTTGATAACATCTACGCGGTGCGCCTGCGCAGCTTTTTGTGCCGTCCTAATTGAATTATCTATTAGGACGGCTTATAGTTTTTACGTCATAAGCATGTGATTTGATTGGAATGTTTTGTAAGAGTTATTTAGCTTCTAGTTATACTTAAAGCTACTTCATTCAAATCTTGTTATGTTGTTTTAATTATTATTATATTGTCAATGTGCCACCAAGTCCAACCTTGGGAACTAGGATGTTATGTCCCATGTGCCGAAATTATGATTATATACATATGTTTCTGGTCAAGCCCTCCTGTATAAAACTAAAATAACCAGTACCAGTTACAGCCTGTGAATGTCCCACTGCTGGGCTAAGTCCTACTCTCCTTTTTTAAGGAGAAGGTTTTGGAGTTTATTCCACCATGATGCTCCAATGCGGGTTGGTGGAATACACACGTGGCAGAATTTCAGTGAAATTCAACACATGCAGATTTCCTTACGATGTTTTCCTTCACCGTCAAGTACGAGATGAATTATAATCACAGCACATGAAATTTAGTGGTGCTTGCCCGGGTTTGAACCCACGATCATCGGTTAAGATTCACGCGTTCTACCACTGGGCTATCTCGGCTAAAGTGAAACACGAATTAAATGTCTTTTAATCTTTTTATAGTTATTTTTTTATTTTAGTAGTACGTTTGGCTGAATAGATTTATTAGTACAAAAAGAAGACTTAAATTACTCTTATAACACATTAAGTCGAAAGATTATGAACTCGACTCGTTTGATTAACACGTGTCATTATGAATAGTTCTTTGTAAGGCTTTGGGTTTTTTTGTCGAGTTCAAATGTCCGTAAGGAATTATCACTTGACACTGATAAGTTTATTAAAAGTGTCGGACATAATTAATATTAACAAATCACATTTTTGATAATAGTTACGATGTTATTAAGATTAATGTAAGAAACGGATTTTTTAAATAATTAAAGTCAAATGTTGATAAATGGACGCTCATTAAGACAATATATGTTAGGATATAAATATATACTTACATAAAAAAACTCCAAAGCTTTTTTAAGTACTCGCGCCATTTTTAATCCTTCATATTAAAATCGCAAATCTTTGGCCCAGCGTTAACACCACCGATGCTGTGTGTTAATCGCAAACTCTCGCATTGAATATAATCGTAACTCTGCAAACGTCTGTTTTACAAGTACGAATTAATTATAGAAAAAAGCAACCAAAAAAATGTTACTTAATTTTATCCATATATAATGAAGGGAACAAAATACCAAACATAAATATTGATATTGTTAAAGAGTCCAGCTATTACGAAACAACACAACTTATCACTTGGTGATAGGGCTTTGTGTAAGCTCGTTTGGGTAGGTACCACCCACTCATCAGATATTTTACCGCAAAACAGCAGTACTTGCTATTGTTGTGTTCCGGTTTGAAGGGTGAGAAAGCCAGTGTAATTACAGGCACAAGGGACATAACATCTTAGTTCCCAAGGTTGGTGGTGCATTGGCGATGTAAGCGATGGTAAACATCTCTTACAATGCCAATGTCTATGGACGTTGGTGACCACTTACCATCAGGTGGCCCATATGCTCGCCCGCCTTCCTATACCATAAAAAAAAAGATATTAGAGCTGCTTACACTTAATTTAATCCTGTATAACAATAATTAAAAAGTTTTCTTGAATCTGCTTGGGCTTAGTGCATGTTGAACTGTTTCACTTACCATTTTTTTATCGCCAAACAATAAAAAACCTTGTTGTGTTCCAGTTTAATGGGTGACAGATATAGTGTCATTACAGGGCCCATTATGGGTAACGGTATCATCTTAGACTGCGGTGTGTGTAATCTATATCTAAGAAGTATAAGCCACTCCTTACAGCGAGTCCAATTTACCACAAGTTAGCCAATTCGCTTGTCTGCCTTCCAAAACTTAAACGATTTTTTTTTATTTCTTTAATAACATTTAATAATTAATTATTTCTAGACGATATATAGCGATACTGGTGTAAATCGTCGTTACAAAATATGTTAGACTTAATTGGTATAGACTAAGATGTGTATTATAAAGTCAAGTCGAACATTTGGTGCAGAAACAGGTCAAGCAACTGCACTAGAATTGTAAAGAGTCTGAGACGAGATTTAATGTGTACAACTATTCAGTACGTGAGAAACCTTTGAAACCTATAAATTAGTTAATTGCTCGGCCTCGTAGTAGAACTTTTTCATAAATAATGATAACTAAACCACTAAAGATGTCTTCATTCTCGCTTAACACATTACTGATCAATAAGATCATGTTGTATCATGCTGGTTAAAAAATGTACAAAGGAAATCGACCTTTAAGTATTCTGAATTATCATCAAAATTGCGTATACAAACAAAACAAGATTTCTTTAATAATATACAACGTACAAAGATACCATGAAAACAGAAGAAAATTTATGACGGTTACATAAGAAATTCCTAGAATTGTGGTGAAATGACATCATATTGTCTAAGACGCTTAGAAAATTCTCAAGATAATAAATTAAACTCAACTTATAGTTACGTAATGACGAAATAATTCTTTTAAACGCTAAATTTCTCTAAAACCTTTTTTGTTGTTCCTTTTTTTTAATTATGTTGTATTCTTTAATGTGTCAAAGGTCATCTGACTTTCGTGATGGTAAGATTTATATTGAGCTACATATTTAATTAAATAATCGTCATAATATTATCCGCAGTCTTTTGTTATTTGGACAGTGAGTACTTTAAGAAGACGGGATCATATCAGCCTTATAAAATAATTCAATAATAGGTTGAACAAACGATAAAGATCTAGAATTTTGGTAACATCAAATCAGTTCAGATCAGTTAATAAAATGTCATTTAATGTTAGTAAAATATTAATATATATGAGTGTTTAGTGTTTTAAAACAAGTTTCTATTACCGTACAATGTGTGTGTCATTGACCCTCTGAAATCACGGGTGTTCACTGTTATATAATTATGTCCAATAGTGGTCGATCGTTGACGCTTGACCTGTCAACTATCAAGTAGCCTGGCCTATCTATTTAATGTTCGTTTCAATTATTTTTCTTTTGTTTCTGTCCTTGAATTGGTTCGATTCGCACAAATCGTTTTTATAATTGAAGTAATTGACACCTTACATTGACAAGCTGTCGACTTGTATGTTCTACCAAAATGAATTGCTTGGTTTTGAAATGTATTGAGAAATTGGTTTATAAAAATTCAATGTATACAACAAAAGTAATAGTTTTTATATGTCCACATCTGGATAGGCTAACCTCTCTTCTTGATGATATGGTTAGGACCATTACAACACACTTTTTCTTGGTGATATGGTTTAGACCACACTTTTCCAATGTGGATGATTTTTTGGCACTTAATTATATTTTTCTACTATCAAAAGTAATTTAAGACTTTGTATAATTAAATGGGTCTTATTTGAGATGCTTTAAAATTTTTTATTTATAATCGTTACATAAAAAAATATATATTATGTTATTCTAAGTCATTTAAAGGCAACACTTCATTTAAAAAAATGAAATATAAATACTTTTAGAAGTATCTCACATAAGATGATTGTACATGAGCTAATGAGCCCACAGTAAATGCACTTATGAATACTTACGCTCTAACCGGACCTATCCAATATCGTTAAGGCAGTAATAGTTTGCAATTTCCTCCTGCAGGAGGTGCTACAAGTTTTATAATAATTAATTTGCTGTACAGTGCTATAACTATTTAGATTTTCTTATATCTGATCTGGTTATCAGAAGATTAAGATTATGTTATATGTAATTATGACAAAAATGAAGCCCATGAATAAGCCAGTGGTGTCCCGAATTAAGCCCAGATTTAAGAACTAATTTTCTTCTCAAACACAATTTGAATTTTGAACTAACATAGCATTGATAAAACGAATTCGGTAATCGAATATGTTTACAATCATTATTATTCTATGTTTACAGTGAAAATGTAAACATAATAAATAATGAGATATGAAAAATCATACGTGGCATATATACATGTTTATTCTCTTTATGGCATATGATTGCTGTAGTGTAGTAATTCGGCTCATACTTTTTGCTGGCCGTTGGATTCATTAGATAAATTAAAAATAGGTAAGTCGAACAAAATCGGGAGGTGAAGTATATCAGAGTGTACGCTGTTTCTTAAAGTAATAAACATTTTATATTCGACTAAGTGTACACACTCTTAAAGTGATTTTCTGTGAAATAAATAAAGTTGCACTCAAGTCAAGAAGCCCGTTATTTGAATAGGACTTACTAACGAAGTACTAGAATAAATATTCGCACAAGTTTTAATGTAAGAATATAAACTTATATAACGAACAAAGTTATTATTATTTTATTACAAAATAAAACACTTTTTTAAATTAAGAACAGTGTCTTAGTTCCCAAGGTTGGTGGAGCATTGGCAATGTAAGAAATGGCTAATATTTCTTTCATGTCTATGGACGGTGGGAACCACTTACCATCAGATAGAACATTTGATAGATTGAAATCCTATATTACATTTTTTTAAAGTCTCAAATTTATCTTTATAATACTTTATACTTCTAATTATGACACTCAAATTTGATCTTGAAATTATACTCTTACCACACCCAAATATGTTTTACTTTAAATACCTACAAAATCATTGGCTGTTTGATTTTGTTATAAGCTTTACATAAATATTGTTAATTATAGACAAAGACCCATTACCATACAGTCTAATGAAGTAACACTTTGTTAAAGATTGTATTATTCAGTCACACCTAAACCGCATTCCTAACGAATACATATATTTTGTTAAGCGATATAATAAATATTAAGTAATAATGTTACTGATCATTAAAAAAAGTTAACCAATAGTTTTAACGGTAGCAATTTACGGTTTGTTAGTAATTTGACATATACTATAAAATGATATGTTGGTAGCTGATGTATTCTTACCTATAACTTAAAAATCATATAGAATCATAGTAAAATCTTAAACCTGATTTGTTTATTATTTTTTCATAAAAAAATTAAGATAATTTTTCTACCGCGATCGTTTTTTTTTCTGTTCTACACATGTTTTGTGACGTAAAATAACACAAACTATGCTTCAGCGTTTATTCCTCGTATATATAGTCGTTTATTACTTGTGTCAGCTTATATATAATATAATCATTTATATATAGGCAGACGTACCTGATTAATCACGTTCATTAAATTATATAAAGTGGCAAAATTTGTTTTAACAAGTCAAATAGGAAATCTTAATATATCGTAGGTATGTATGCATAGTCCATTCCAATCGAAGAAGTAACGATAAAGAAACTATAGATTTACATAATCAATTTATTGTGTAATTTCCTAATAGCCCTGCTGTACTATGCACTAGAAACAGTTCTTGACTAATATATTTTTATTTAAAATTCAACACTATTGCACTTAACTACTTATGTCCGCTTTAATTTTACTTTCAAAGTTCCGATAACAATTTCGTCGACATTCAAAACATCATTTTTTCACGAAACCTCAGCCTCGGCCAATTATATTATGTTGATGTCAAAGTTGACTTTACTCCTACTTTGATTGGAATAGGTTATTTATAACGTCCTCCAGACTGATTTCGGTCACGGCGGCCAATCTCAAGAGAGATTAGCCAACTGCGCAGGAGATATTATAGAGCACAAGTGTGTGCGCAAACACAGGTGCACTCTCTATTCTCTAGCTCTCATGATCCGATGGGACGGCAATCCGACACGACCGGAAAGAGTTCAGGCTCAGGACCAACGGCTTTACGTGCTTTCCGAGGCACGGAAGTGTACACACTTCCAAATTCCAGACTCCGGGCTGCTACTGAGAATTTTCTGACAGAAAAACCCAATATTTTTTTATTGGCCCGGCCTTGGGATTGAACCCAGGACCACCGTGTCTGCGGCCTTACATGTAGCCATTAGACCAACGAGGTTATATATATGTATATATTTATGTATGGTAGCTAAAGATAAACGGGTGCTAAAAAAAAGTAGTGTGTAATAAACTGAAGTATTAGTAATAATTACGGATACCATAGTAAATTTCGAACTTGTTTTCCTAATAAATATTGGCCGTAATTTCTAGTTAGCTTAAAGTATATGAGCTAGAAAGTGGCCCTTAGTAATACGACACCATCCATGACAAAATTGCGTGGCGACTACACGTTCGCTTGTGGTTTTATTTTTACCTAAACCGCGAAGAAAACGAACGTATGTCATTAGCTTTAGGCACTCGGTGCTGATATGTGGTTTCTAAGTCCTACGTAACAATTTATACTGGATGAGGCAAGAGTGAAAAATATACATAAAATTAAATTGGAACCAGTGTCTTTTTATGTGAAAGTTCTCGTCAGATTTATTATCTGTACAAACGTCAAATCATCTGTCATTTCTTGCAGAAATACCAGGAGCTGTTCGAGAATTCGCACGGTTATCTATTTAACATAAAATATTAAGACTGAATGATATATTAACAAACGCAAAGTTTTATAAGGAACTTAAATTTTTGAAAAAAGAACTATAGAAATTGATATTTAGCAATTCTGGATTATGAATCGATCGAAGCCGCGGGTACAGCGATAGTAGTTATATATGAACCGACGTAGCTCATTGGATGAAATATTAAATCTTTAAGCCGAAGATAGCAGGGTAAATTATATAAGCAAAACTTTATGGGTTTATTTAAATCGGCATCTAATAAATATTTTATTCCCTTATTACATATTTATAAAGCTATATAAGGGTTCATTGAACTAGTATATTTATAAATACTGTTATTAATATTCAAAATTATTACTTCAAATAAAATAAACCAAATACAATCTATTATTTCATTAATAATCTCATAAGAAAGAATATATATTAATTATTAAATACATACAATTAAATATTTTTTGCAATAAAGATAATCTAATACATAATTAAATATGTGATGACTTTCATTGGACAACATTAAATCGCTCGTCTTTTAACTTGTATTCAGTACAAACGGCGCTTTGACATAGCCCATGATCTTGTAACAATTTATTCAAACAAGCTACCAATTCTTAGCTCGCATGAGCTGTTCAAGTTAGACTTATTTATCGTGATTAGCACGATAGGGCACTTACCTTTGAACTCAACCACGGACTCGATTTACTGACCTATTTAAAATGTATCTAACTTTCTTATATATATGTACATTGGTTTAGTAAAAGAGCAAAGAAAGATTTACCGTGTAAGATATAACAATTAGTTCAACATTAAAAGATTGATTAATTAGGCAAGACACATTCTACTAGAATAAGTCAACACAGAGGGAGTTAAAAGGTTTCATAGCTGAATAGTCATAAGACAATCCCCTCTGCGTTTGTCAATTAGCATTGTTTATTTTCAAGGAATATCCTGTCATTTCCTCCAATAAAGTTAGTGCTAGCAATGGGTAATAGGTACCCGCCAGGAACAAACTTGTGACTCATATCGCTAGGCGGTCTGTACTACTTTCTTTGAGCTATTGAAGCTACAACTTTACAAATGAAAAAATATATGTTTTTATAATTTTCAAATTAGGAGTATAAAATGTAGTAAAAAATGTACAAGTTACGGGCGTATATGACGTTAGGACGCATATGACTGCGGAGAAAATTATAGTAAAAAACGAATAGTCCGAAAATGACAATTCTGCTGATCCAATAAGCGTTGGTCGATACACATATGATAGATCTGACTGAGGCAGGCTTCCTCATGATGCTTCCCCTAACACATGACACACGAGAACGTGATGAATTATAAACAATACCTGTCCGTTCGGACTACGTAAGGGTTTAATTCATACAAAGCTACACTTCCCGTTTTAACTTTAGGTGGGGGTGGGGTAGTTCTTTTCTTAGCGGATGTTTATATTATAAATTAAATATATTATGTTCTAAATATCAGTTTTCTTGACTCAGTAGTTTTGCCTGTAGGTTGATATTCAATCCTATATGAATCGACCTTTAACACGCGACTGTTATTAATCACTATATATCCATTCAACCATTTCGGCTATTCCCGAGTCACTATCACGAGTACAATAAAAAAAAAAACAAAATATTCGTTTATTTTTTAATTAATTTCACTATTCTAAGTACTTGGCTGTCATTCGTTAGATTATAAGTATGTGCTCGACTTGTAATTAAAACAACAAATCCATAGGACTAAGGACGACTTTCTCTTTAATTATGTGTATTTGAACTCCCCATTAGTCGCGCTTAACTTGATGAATGTTGGTATTCAATGTCCAGTGATTGCTTTAAAATTATAGATCATATTTTTGACCTTTTAGTTACGTACATACTTCAAATTATTTTTTCGTGTAATAATAATAAACGGTTTAACAAAAATATAGCCTCGCTTAGTTGTTAATATTTAAATGTTATTGCCATTTTTACTGGTGGTAGGGCTTTGTGCAGGCTCGTCCGGGTAGGTACCACCCACTCATCAGTTATTGTACCGCAAAACAGCAATGCTTGGTATTGTTGTGTTCGGTTTGAAGTTTGAGTGAGCCAGTGTAATTACAGGCACAAGGGACATAACATCTTAGTTCCCAAGGTTGGTGGCGCATTGGCGATGGTTAACATTTCTTATGATGCCTATGCACGTTCGTGACCACTAACCGCCAGGTGGCCTATTTGTTCTACTATAAAAAAATATCTAATATATTAATAATATATGATCTACACCTGAACTCTTTCCCGGTCCTGTCGGTTTGCCGTCCCATTGTTACGGTTGTGATTAATACCATATTTAATATAATTATATAAATTGGCGAGTCGGTTATTTCTAATTAATACTATTGGTCAAGAAATATGAGTATATCTTAATCGCTAGATATAAGGCTAAGTTTTAATAACCAACTATGATTAGCAGGGCTATTCTTTAAGAACTTAATTCGTATCTCATTCGTGAAATATTAGTAACTGATTATAGTACGCTAATTCATTATTTTCATATGTGAATTATTTACATGAAGGCCTTAAATATATATAAATAAAAATTAAAAATAGCTACTGTACAAATCATGACCTCGTCGAATGGTGGCAAATTGCGATCGAAAGATTCTCTGGGCGAAAAATTAACCAGCCCTCCTGTCAGTTGTCATTAGTAGAGGCAATAATTAATTATGTATATATAGATGTCGCTTATCACTTTCCGTCATTATACGATCTAAGTATACGATCATGTCCTTTGGTGAGTTACGAATTTGCTCGAACGTTATGTATTTATGTTCTCTTGTAATTAACTATCCACTATTATAAACGTATTTAATTAATTTAATACAAACGTCATACACACTACTTACACGTAGCCTTGTGGCGTTCTAATCGAAGATACTAGGAAACTATAGACAATTTAGTGCTTTTTAATGATTTGACATATTGCTAACACAGATTAGTACTATAAGATATATCCGCTAAATGTATGTTATGTAATAAAGATGTAGAATGGAGATTTTGGATTGTATTGGTTTAACATTTTTTATGTACTTTGAAGTCTAAAAATTAGATAATTTTATCGTAATGGAATGAAGTCAAAAGAAACTTCAATGAACTATAAAATGTTATCAAATAACTTTGTACTTAAGTAATAAAAAAGTATGGCTTTAGACCACCTATAGTGATGGTGAAAGTAGACGTGCCTACTTTAAATGCGATTCGGGAATTCGGTCTGAATGAATTGAATTTGTTTTGTATTTTAAAAGGAAATCGTTAACATGGAGACAGTTAGTTTTTTAACGATGTTCGCTTTGTATCTGTATTGTTTTGGTATTTATTGCGTATTGTAGTGACCTTAAATGAGACATCTTGGAATGAATGAAATTCGAACGACTTTATGAATGACTATTAATTCAGTTTAAGTAATGAGTGGGCGTATTGAAATGCACTTTGAATTTTTTTTCAAATACTGGCGAGTTATAACTAAATAATTAAATTAATTTCAGATTAACGTTTTTGATAAAAGAAAGATACATTTGTAATTAAAAGTTTTAGTTAATTCATGTTTTTTTTTGAGTTAAGTATTTGACGGTAGATCATTTTGTAGAACGTTTTTATTAGATTCTAATAAAAAGTTTATGAACGAGGAAGTACTCTAAAAGAGTATTATTAAACAGTAAAATAAAACAGGGTTAAAATTCTACGTAACAAACATTGATTGCCATCGACGTTTATCGTTCACGGAACAATTGAATGACGGATGCGATTTTTACGTCCCCACTAAATGATTCATTCGTTATAATTACTCATTCATTCGCGAGGTATTTATTGCTAAACAATTTGTCTGTTTATATTGTCGGGATATTAATTTTAAATGTCTCTATTAGTGATTTATGATAAGGTGATATATCGTTCGCGTTTTTTTTTTAAATTTTATCATAATATTATACTTTTCAGTAACAGTTGCTGTTAATAAGGAATGAAGTCCAAAACGTTTGGAAAAATAATCGTTTAACTGATATTTTGATTAATACTTTGATATAATGATCCATGTTTTCTATTAGCTTAAACAAGAGTTAAAAAAATAAATAATATTATCTTAAAAATCTATTTACCTTATATTAACATTAATATTCATGGACTAGGAAATTTTATTTCTTTTAATAATCAAAAAATATTTTATTCACGTCCTATAATTTTGGATAATTACTATTTTCCACTAATTAATTTAAATAGATATGGTAATGAAATAAAACTAAATTATAATATTTTATTATTATCTATTGATTATTTTATTAAGTAAAATTCTTTATTCAGTAATTTTTTATTGACATGGGATGTATACGTATATACTAGTGAAGTTAAAAGGGTGTGCGGTATTAAATATCTTCAATTTCACTAATTGTATCGACAGATTTTTCTTCTTTATTACGTTATCATACGTAGGTATATGAATTACTTATAAATAATTTGTTTATTTAACGACCAATGTGATATACAGCACGTTCAAAAGTATGAACTTTGGGCGCAATTCCAACATGGTAGTCCTCTGGAATTCACTCAAGTTATTGTATGGGAGTAAGGTATCCTCTTAGCCGGCATGGGAGCGACCGATGTCCAGTCGATAAAAGGCACTATACCTATGCGCGCGTTCACCATAGTTCCATGGGGCCCCATATAGCCGGTCATTTCAAATGAAGTTATCATGATTTACTATTTGCGTAGTGAGTTTTTCAGTTGTATTTTTTATGTTTTGCATTTTATTAAGGTAAGCATTTTTAATACAATAATGATTTATTGCTATACTTACGGATATTATTATTAGTTTAGTTTTGGAACAATATGAAATTATATTTTAATTATATCACACATCTCAGTAGCTATATATATATATATATATATATATATATATATATAGCTACTGATATATATATATAGTTGCTATTTTATTTTAAGAATACACTACTAGTAAATACTTGTATTTAAATATATATATATATATATATATATATATATATATATCGTACGTATTTATAAAACATTATTAGTTTTAATTTATCTAAGAGCTTCCATAGGTAAGTTATAGTTAAAAATGTTGGTCAAGTACGAGTACAATACGAGAATTGAACGTTCCGTATTCGGAAACCATACATCGATATATCGTATATTACACATGTAATTTTATTTTATAGAATTTTATAGAACATAGTTATAGCCTGTGAATGCCCCACTGCTGGACTAAGACCTCCTCTCCTTTTCGAGGAGAAGGTTTGGAGGTTATTCCACCACGCTGCTCCAATGCGGGTTGGTGGAATTCACATGAGGTAGAATTTCAGTGAAATTAGGCACATGCAGGTTTCCTCACGATGTTTTCCTTCGCCGTCAAGCACGAGATGAATTATAAATACAAATTAAGCACATAAAAATTCAGTGGTGCATGCCCGGGTTTGAACCCACGATCATCGGTTAAGATTAACGCGTTCTAACCACTGGGCCATCTTCATCATCTATAGAACATATGTGTAATGTAAATATGGGTATAGATTTACTAATTATCTTTAAAGAAATCTGGATATAAAGTTTTCTTAACAGTATGGCCCCAATTTTACAATACACAAAGTACGAAGATGAAAGAATTGGTTTCACTGAGGTGACCCATTTCCCTTCAACTTTGTTTACCTTAGCGGTAAAGGTACAATGATATAGCTGTATTCATATCAGATAGGAACAGTTTAAGTAGATTTTTCTTATAAAATAATAAAATTAAATTCGACAGTTGAAATCTAATTGAAATATCGTATAGCGTAATATTTAATGTTCGTTCCATACATTTTATGTTAATATTTATTCGAACACTAATTATAAATTTAAATCAGACATACTTAAACTAAATATTAGTATTGTGCTTTAAAATAATTATTATAACAACTATAAATATATTTAAAATGGTTTTTTTGTCAAATAACTTAATGCTTATTAATTTCATTATGATAAAAAATATGTAAAATATTTACCCTATTTAAATAATAAGTAACAAAAGGAATACTACACATTATATATCAAATAATAAAATTACAGGTATGTATTTTTGGTTAGAAATCTTTATTTCTCTTATATTCTTTTAAGAATAGTAATTCACAACGAGAAAACGTATGTACATTAAACACATAATATGTGGCTAATATTTAAAAATACTATTATAACGAACGATTATTAACGAATATTAACGAAATACTATTATATTTTAGTTAGTGAGACACATTAGATACAAATCATCCTCTTCCCGCTGTCGCTCCTGCAATATGTCCAAATTTAATCTGATAAGTTATCCAGTTCAACACAGTGACACAGTGAGACGTGTTGTAATAGTTTGGTAATACCTAGCTTTATACACGAATATGTTTACCAGCGCTGTTGACTCGCTGATAATGTATAAGACACGAATACAAACATTATTTGGATGACTCTTAGCTACGCTATTGTTGTCGCAAAGCTACCATAATGGTAAAATTAACACGGTATTGAGTTTATGTAAATTTATTATTCTTGAGATATTAAATTGTGTTTAGTATGTTAAGGTTATTGAACTTGTTATTTATTTTTTAAACTGTTTTATAGCTCCTGAACATATATATTGGAACAATTAATATCTTAGTTAAGATTTTGTGTAGTATGAATATAAATTCGTTAAGAATTATTTATTCTTTATTTTTTTAAATTAAATCTAGTCTTTTTCAATCTTTTACTAAGAAATATATGTTATCTGTACTCAAAAATAAAAATTATCCTATTTTTATCATATTATACCTTTTTTCTAATTTCGTCTGTAACATAGTCATATTTTTCATCAATCATAAGTTAATAGTTCAAATTTGTTTTGAATATTACAGGGGTCTAGTAAATTGAGAAAAACGTATTTTTAATTATGCTAATCTTTTATTTAATGCCAGTTTTTATTTGTAAGGTCAACATTTATACAATTGTGATGCTTAATTATAATATATATATATATATAATATCTTAGGATATTATTCACACAAGGCCATCGGATCCCAAACTAAGCAGAGCTATATTACGTAAATTAAAAGGCCGTTCACAAAAAAAAAAATTGCGGGAAATTAGTTAAAAAAAGTCTTTTCCATCGAATGCAATATCATTAATGACAGAAAGAGAGAAATCAGTGTTTATAAGTAATTCTGTTTTTGTAAGAATAATGTTAACGTATTTTTCTTTGTTACAGATAAAAACAAACGCAATTCAGAGCAGATGTGTTTGAAATAAATGAAGTTTGAAATGATTAAGCGTGGTGTTACGTGAATAATAAATATAATGACAGTAATTACCTTTGATATATTGCATATAATATACAATAGCTTAGTTTAATAGTGTAGTAACTAAAATGGACACGAGTAATTTAATTTTCAAAGTATTCATAAGTTAATAGTGAGAAACGATGGAGAGGCAGAAGTTTGAATTACGGGAACTGTTTTGGTAAGTTTTTAATTTATTTTGTTACAAAATTTTTTTAGTTATAAAACTGGTAGGCGGAACGCAAAAGGGCTACTTGAAAGTGAATTGTCACCACCGCCCATAGAAAACAACGTTTTCAGAAATATTAACAATTACGTCGCCAATGTGCCCCTTGTGTCTGTAGTTACACTAGCTCACTCACTCTTTCAAATCGGAACATAACTATAATAAACATTGCTGTTTGGTAATGTGTGGGTGTTACCTACCCAGATGGGCTTGTACAAATCCCTACCAAATAGTATTTAATTTAAAATTTGGTATCACGTATTTTATGTATGTTTTTATACGAGAATTTATTAAAAAAAATCGGTAAAAGCGATATTGGCCCAATCCAGAGTTTGATCCCAGGACCTCTTATAATTTAACCGTTAGACCAACCAACGATGTAGATTTAAAATCATTATTATGTCAACAAAGTTGCGGTTGAAAGCTATGTTGATTTAAACAAAGGTAAAGAAAACAATAATAAAAGGGCCCAAGCCATCAGGTTAGTGCCAAGCCAAATTATGTATTAGTGAAAATAGGAAAGCTACAAGTTACTTAGGAAACATTTTCATTTGGCGGATGAAATTTTCTCCGTATTTTGTGAAGTGAAAGTGTTGTTGTTTGACAAAGCTATAATATTATATTGTCAATATTAGGTACATGGTTGTCGTTTATGGTGAATTTATGGCTTTACTTACATGGGAGTACCAGCAACCTAATCGGATATACTGAATAAGCTGATACTTGAAATTTATTATGTAATAGCTGTTGTTAATATATAATTATTTCTATGAATTATAAAGACACCTATACCTTTTATTGACAAACTATACGGTTCAATGGTAAGAAGGCGTCAATCTAAACTGAATACTCTACCGTCAAACAGCCATTCTTAGTGTTGTTGTGTTCCGGTTGGAAATCCGCGTGAGCTAGTGTAACTGTAAGACAAGCGACATAAAATTTTAGTTCTCATAGTTGGCGGCGCTTCGGTGATGTACTCGTAAGGAATGGTTAATGTTTCTTATGACGCCAATGTCTATGGTGGTAACCATTTCACATGAGGCCCAGCTCAAAAACCCGAAGATTACTGGTTCAAATCCTAATATTTAATGTAGATACCTAATGTGTGTTTATACTTCATTGTGAAATAACTTCCAACGCGCTATCAACAGGATCTACGATTCCAACTCAAAAATACGTAATTGCGTTAGATAGGCTTTTTATTGGAAAAAGTTTATGGACTCTAAAATCGCATTACGACTCACCGAGGCTGTTCTCGGTCTAGGACAATTCTATTGTCAGTACTTTAAATAAATCATTTCTTCAAATCCAAATCCGCAGTGCATAATAGCCTTTTGCACATTTATTTATAAGCTGATAAAGAATCCTTATAAAGTAATTTAGTTAGAAATAGTTATAAGTATTTAGTTAATAGAAGTGCAAACTTTTAGTACTATGCCGTAAAGTATTATCTACACTAATATTACAAAGAGGGGAGATTTGATTTTTTGTTCGTTTGTTTGTTACGATTTAACTCAAAAACTACTCGACTTATTTTAAAAATTCATTCACCATTGAAAGCTACATCTTTACCAAGTAAAATTATTCTCTAAGTTAGAAAAATGTCACGGTTTGAACAAACTGTAACTGTCCTTCGTTTAGTCTATTAACAAATACTAATTTAGTTATTTACGTTGAATAATAGTTTTTAAATTTTCACGGATGAAGTCGCGGGCAAAGTATTAGTAAAATTTATAACTCTGTGCTCATTCTATTTTCTTCAATATGAGTCATAGACAAGATCCCACGTCAGTTTTTACAATGCTCGCATCAAACAATCTGGCCACAGTAAACGGTGTTTGCGTTCAACAAATATTTTTACACGTTCAAACGGTAAACTTTTTGTGATCACTCGAAACTCCTTCGAGAGTAAATGTAAACAGAAATTATACCTCCATTCATAGAGCACGCGCTTTAAAAGGTTTAAAAAAATAATTCTTAGATCGTAATGTTATCATAAGCGTATGAGTATTTCATTGAAGAAATAGTCGAGATGAGATGAATTTATTTGTTTTTATATTCATTCTAGCCATTTGTTTTTGTTTTATTTAAAAATTGAAGTTGATATTTTAAAAAGAATGCCGATATCTTTCTCTAGGGTCGAGGGCCCAAATTTTATATATGTATCCGTTATATTTTTCGAAGAAAATAATTATATGCCGTATATATTTCATGAATACCAAATATACTTCAACGGCTGCATACACCTCCTGCTGTATTAAGCTCTTCTTAGAAAATAACCATGTCGCTAAAAATCGCTGTCTATTTAAAATATAAAACATGCAACACTATCATTTTCCTGTAAATAATAAATGTGTAATTATTTTTATATTAATATAAATTATGAATTTAAGAATTAAATTTGTACTTATAAGTGATTAATGTCAAAATTAATGAAAATTTAGATTTTTTTTTTAATACACAACTGTACAATATTTTTAACACTTCTTTGTTTGTTCGTTCACCGCGCAAAATATATGATATTTAAAAAAAAAAAACAAGTGGTATGATCGTTGTGAGAAAAACGATAGACTTCTCAACGAGATTGCATCTCGCATAATTGGTTTTCTACTTCAAAATTCTAGTATTCCGTTTTCAATTACAGAATGGTCCAAGTAAATCCAATTATTGCCGACATGTTTGAATATCTTACTCTCACATGAGAAGATTTCGTTTTGATAAACACACATACATACGTATTAAAATAGATTGAGAAGAATATTCGTATGACCGATTAACATGAAAAACCGTACATCTCTTTATGTCACTACATAGTGTTGAAATGTCATGTTGAAAGTATGTCGGCACATACTTTTAAACGCTTAGACCTTGGAGTTTCATCAATTCATATTACACCCCAACTGGTTACGCCCAGAGAATTGCGATTCTTAGGGGAAATACTGCTAGCATTTTTGCCACCATTCCACGCGTTCACGATTTGTTCAGTAACTATTTTTAATTTTTATTTGTAATTATTTTTAAGGCTTTAATGTAAATAAATGTTGTAAAAAATTCAAAAAAAAAATAACGTTTATTCCCTTCATTATTGGTTCGACTTGAGTGTGGAAAATATTATAGCGCTATGCAAATTGTCGTTGCTTGCGAATATCGTGAATAAGTATATATATAGGTATGGTAACATCAACGTAGAATAGTTGATACGTGTGGCGTATTGATAACAAAAAAAAAGTGTCAAATTATTGTAACAATTGTTGTACAATTTAGAGATTCAATGCTACTATAACTAAATATATAAGTACTCGTAATAAAAAATACTTGTAAGCGTTTTTTCCTACATATGTAACGAGCTTCAGTTGTAAAAATTTACCGATTTCGATTCGATTCGAATTTTGAATTACGATAATATTTAACTTATTAGAACAAACTGTCACCATTTCCAAAGGCAAAATTTCATCTCAATCGGCGAGCCACGCTTTATATGAATACGTTTTTATGAATATAAAATCTTGAGAAATAAAAAGATTTTTATCAACATATCCAGGCAAATGCACTGTCGCAATAAAAGGTCACTCGTTGCGGACATAAATATTAAAATGTAATGTGAGAATGTCGACCGAGTAAGGATAATGCTGAGGAACACGACATGTAATTTAGAACAGGCTATAAAGATAACAGTAATATGTGTGTAAAATATGTACCAAGGGCGAATAACATAAAAATAACCGCGATCGGCACTTAATAAAACACTTAAGAAGTTCATTAGGCGCCTTACGGAGTAGTTTGATCGTTTTAATGTGCATGATACGGGTGCATTCGTCTCTTGTCGAAAATGTATCGTTAAAACTTTAACATCTAATGGAGTTGTCAGATTGCGCAAACCGATGGGAACTTCGTGATCTGCGTGGGTTCGGCGTAGGGCTGTCGACGTGATGGGAAAAAAATAATTAAGTACAGTTAACATAAGCAATTTACATTAGAAGTTTAACTTAAGTGTTACATACAAACTTTGTCAAATTCGACTAAAAGTTTTATTCTTGTATATGTTTTATTTAATTAAACTAATTTAGATACTATGAGAGTAAATTTGTTACGTAGAATACGTGTGTGACGTTTGACTGGAACGGCTTCTGACACAAGATGGCTTATACAGGTCAATATTAACTGTACCCAGTTTTTTTTTATTTGTGGATAATAAATAAAGTCAGATTTGTTTATATTCACATCATTTGCTAGCTGGAAAGATTTTTATTTGTATTATTACGACAGTAATTCTCGTTCTTACTTATAAACTTTGGCGGTTATTTAGTTAAATATTGTTCAATTCTCTCTTTCCTGATTGTATAACTAATCATCCGCTACACAAGGTAAGTAACGATATCTATTTTCTGATTTTGATGAATGAATAACTATATTAATATAAAATACTTTGTTTACTTTATGATTTATTGATTTTCAAAATAAACAATTTATAAGTCAAAATCTCTATTTATTATTACTATTTTTTTAATATTACAAATGAATTTTTATAAATTATATAATGTCAGTTACGAGTAATAAATAAATCTATTGGAATGATCAGACAACCCTATTTAAACTAAGAAGACAGGAAAGTATATTGGACACACAAAGTATGGTTAGTTCGTCACCCACGGACTCATCTATTAGGTTAAGCTCTTGTTTAGTTAAGAACAATGTAGCAAGTTTTAAGTAATTAATTTGAATAAAAAATCCTTGGTCTAAGGCTGCATTATATTACTAGGGTAACATTAGAGATAAAGAGCTAAGGTATTGTCATGTAGGTTATTGACATTGAATGGTTATAATCTGTGTAATGTAACATTGAAAATACAAGTAGTTTTTATTAAAATAATTAAATTTTTGTGAATAGTAGATTTGTAAATTAAATATTAGGATCAGTCTTCATTAGAAGCATAGTTAGTGCTTATTACATCAGCCGTGAAACCAGTATGTATGTACAATAAATTTGAATATTGTTACTCGCTAAGCAGATAATTAGAAAATAAGCGACATTCTTTTTCGATGTTAATTGTTCGCTTAGAAAAAAGGACGCCATGAAAATAATTTTTGAGTGTATCATATGATTTTTTCTTGACCTCGTATTTTATTCGATGATATTTAATTACGTTACGTTTAGTTTTTCAAATTCTAAAAAATATTTTTCCTAATTATTTTAACGTAATTTGCTTAATAGACTGACACAGCGATATTAGATTACAAATTAGTGGCTCGTAAACATTTCAGTCCTTGTCTCCTAGTTTAATTGGTGTGTTTATACATAATGAGTGAGTAAGATAGCTTATTATAATATGTACATGTGAGACGATATTAGTCGTATCGATGACATAATATTTTCATTGACAAGATATTATAGAAAATATAAATATGGGACACGTATGCCATTCATATTTTCAGCTTCGAAGATTTGACAGAGAACATAATCTTTCTCGCTTCTTCACAGCAAGTTGATGGACAAATAATAATTATTGTTTTGTGTACTCCCTGCGTCCTCTCTTTCGAGAACGAGAAAACACACGAAGCTAACTTTGCCGTGAATACATTATTTTCATTTGATTATAATATTGGTTAATATTATAGGTAGTTAATACATTAAATTGTCTAAAATCCTTTAGTAAAAAAGAAGAAAAATCAATAAATTTGATAAAGAATCTTATACTCATCAGATTAAGATCTTTATTCGCCTATCCAGTGGATAAGCGTGGTGACAGAGACTCTAAGCCTTCTTTTTAACATGGGAAGGGAGGTTTTTGGCTAACAGTAGGATAAATGAGTATAGCGTTATTATATAACGTTACTTTAAATGTTTTTTAAATAAAATAATGTTATCTTTTTCAGGGTCATTATTCTGCAGCTCTCGGCCTTGACGATGGCGGCAAATGTAACGAATGATACTCCCGAGGTAACTATTTGTTTTATGTATCATTGGCATTTGTTATTATATTTATTACAGTAACATATTCATTATTAATTTATTTTGTTATTTAATTATTTTGGAGTTTGGTTACTTTGCCAATGACAGACTCTTCTTACTGAAGATAAAATGGCCTCACACCATTGAATAATTTACTTCATTTTAAATCATATAAATATTTTGTATGCATACAGGTTTATTTAGGTTGTACATACATATGTATATAAAACAATCTTGTTTTTTTTTTTTTTTCGTAAAAATGTTAGAGATAACATATCGTTGCCCAAAAGTGGGATAATTATAGACTGTAATCTAAATATATAGGGATGTGTAATGGCATATATTCTTATTCAATTTCAGATAACGGAGGAGCCAACAATCGGGTTATACGCTTGGAGTGCATGGGGCTCTTGGAGTCCTTGTTCCAGGAGTTGCGGTGGTGGAGTATCAGTACAGGAGAGACAATGCTTACCCAGGTATAAAATATAATATATAAATATGTAGAGTCAAAAATATACTTTTAAAGAACTGTTACGTTACAAAATAATCTGAAAGAATTTGAAATAAAAAATTGGGATAAATATGAAGAAAATTGTGCTCGGTGAAAGCTTTTACGTCAATATGAATTATCAGTCGCGACCATATGTACGAGGATCTATGTTAGAACGCTGCACAAGTTATGGCTCCTTTAAAGTTAAGTAAAGCTCTTTGAAAAATCGAACATTTCCAATCGAACTTTATCATTTCAGTTCGGCAAACAAATTTAAAATAAATTTGGAAATGTAAATTAGTTTTAGCAAGTGGTTCACTTCAATCGACGTTATTACGTCGATTCATTAATCGAGGGCTGGTCTCGGAGGAGGATGGGCGTAAAGCCTGATTGCTTACGTAGACTTCAATTTATAGACTAAAATTATTTCTCCAATCCGGTAAAGCCAAAAATACTTAGGCCTCTAACAAGGAAAGTTCTGAAAAAAATAATCTTAATTTGAATTTAGAAGCACAATGAAGAGTGTCATCCACAATTAGGGTCGCAGAATTTATAAAGATCCACGAGTATTCGTATCTCTTTGTTTATTATGTTTTTAACCGTTTTAACTTTCATGTCGTTGTATAAATCTCGAAGAAAGCACAGCCTAATATTGTGACAATAACAATAATAATTGTAACATTTAAAAAATATACGCATCCAAATAGCGTATCACTTAAAGTCGGGTGTCAACATTTTACGAGTGAAATAGTCAATTATTACAGAATAGCACTGCTAGATTGCTCGTTATAAATAAAAAAAAAAAAACATATCAAAAGGCTTACATGGAACGCAGAAAGTGTAGGCAAATCACACATAATAGAAAAGAGATATATATATATATATATATATATATTTACTATGATGGGCTTTATGCAAGCCCTTATCACAAATTTGACTGTAAAATCACAATTTTTTTTTTTTTTTTTATTGTATAGATTGGCACCAACCTTGGAAACTAAGATGTTATGTCCCTTGTGCCTGTAATTACACTGGCTCACTCACCCTTCAAACCGGAACACAACAATACAAAGTACTGCTGTTTTGCGGTAGAATATCTGATGAGTGGGTGGTACCTACCCAGACGAGCTTGCACAAAGCTCTACCACCGAGTAAACAAACAATACTTAGTATTATTGCTTTTCCGGTTGTAAGAATGAGTGAGACACATCTTCGTTCCCAAAGTTGGAGGCACGTTGACGATATAAGAGATTGTTAATACTCTTTACAGTATCAATATCTATGGGCAGTGGTGAATACATACCATCAGGTGACCCATTTGTTAGTCTACAAATGTAAAAGTAACAGCCTGTGAATGTCCCACTGCTGGGCTAAGGTCTCTTCTCCTCTTTTGAGAAAAAGGTTTTGGAGCTTATTCCACCACGCTGCTCCAATGCGGATTGGTGGAATACACATGTGACAGAATTTCAGTGAAATTTGACACATGCAGGTTTCCTCACGATGTTTTCCTTCACCGTCAAGCACGAGATGAATTATAATCACAAATTAAGCACATGGTGCTTGCCCGGGTTTGAACCCACGATCATCGGTTAAGATTCACGCGTTCTTACCACTGGGCCATCTCGGCTACAAATGTAATTGAAATAAAATAAGTCATTAAATTCATTAAGTTATAATTTGTTTCTATTAGTATTTTTTCCTAGTACGAGCAGTAGGTCAGAAAAATTGAATTTAAAGAAATTGACCATATTGGCCTATTTTAATGCCTATAAAAATCTACTTAAAATTAGTTTCCAACGAAACTTCTTGTCGACTATTGTCAAATATTATTGAATTTAAAAACAAGTCTTATCTAGATGTTGTAATAAAACATTATTTATTGAATATTAAAGCTTCAACTTAATTTATTTATAGTCAAAATAAAAAAAAACCGCCTCGAATAAAAATCCATACTTAAAAAGAACTGGTTGAAGAAGTTCAGTGGGTTACATTTCGTTATTTTATTGAGAAGAAAGGTTATATTATATTATATTTATAATTTAGCAACAGCGGTAGTTAAGACATTTTTCGATTATCGTAAAATTTATAAACCTGTAACTCAATGCAATCGAATAAGACACTTATCTAAATTCCGCTGAGTTTCTTTCGCCGGTTCTTCTCAGGTCTGAGGTGTTTATTTCCGAACCGGTGGTAGATGTATGACAATCAGTAAGCAAGTGTAACACTTCTATATTGAATAAAGATTTTTGATTTGATTTGATTTTATAATTTCGTATGTAAGTTGATTATCTAATGTTTTTTTATATAATGGCTTTAAAAACATCGGATTAGAATCGACTAATGTTTCTTATATCTTGATAATGAATATTAATACAACGAAAGAGCGTCGTTAAATCGTTTTAGATGTTCACGCTGAACAAGGCGTTAATACGCTTCAGGCTATGTATGCGATAGAAACGAAATCTGTAAATACCGTGAGCCGCACTTATGTCCATTACAGTAATTCCTTTAACGGGTTACACCCTCGAATCAAAAGATAACCATCAACGATTACTCTAAAGACGTCCGCACTTTAGTACAATTATTTTTTCTTCTGTTAACCGTTGAATATTATAAACTGTTGCCACATTACATACAAGAAAATACAATGCAAACAGCATGAATATTTGTGTCTTTGTATATTGTAACTGTACCAAGCTGTGTCTGTAAATATATGTCTTAGAATTATGTCCCCAAGATTGAACATTTTGTCTTTACAAGGTATATCTTACAGGTTACTAGTATCGGAGAGGCAGAACATTATTTGGCTGTCTTTTTATGTGTTACATAAAAGCCAATGATGAAAAGTGAGACCAGAACTCTCGTTCATTATATATCTTGAAATAAAAACTAATAACAGCGTATAAATGTTCCTATGCCTTCGCCTCAATCTCATCTTAGTATCTAGAAATAAACGTTAAAACTCATACTTTTTATATAAGACATTTTCTTTATACTCCCAGGTGATTATGAAACTGTATTCTCTTATAAATCATCTGATCAGCTTCATTTAACTACTAACCACACGAAAAAAATTTAACGGAACTTTTGGCGGTTTAACATTTAAGATAGTCATTAATTTTGTTCGGATGAAGCGATTAAATAGGTTTTATGGCTGATAATTTAATCATTTTTAATTATTTGTTTGGTGTATTCTAAGTGGTAAGGTGTAATTATAATCATATACACATGTATCTAATAAACGGTATAGTTGTTAGTTTTAATTAGTAGGTGTTTAAGCAAAAGACTTAAACCTTTGCTGGTAGTATTGCGTTTACAAACACGCGTGAGTGTCGAGGCGAATAGTGAGGTGAACTTAGGCACAAATGTTCACGTGAGCTCGTCATGGGTCTCGCTATTTACTCGTACGCTGCTATTCGTGGTGCTTGTGTCGCAAGCAGTCCTTAGACGGAAGTCAAAAGGATAAGAGTTTCATTTTTTATTCGTCTGTTTCAAGAGTTGAATTCAAGTATAAAATCAAGATTTTTTTTCAATATTTTAAGTTGCGATACTTTCGGAAATATTTTACATTATGCATTAAAAATTAAATGAGAATATTATAAATAAGTTCTTTATCAGTACATATTATATACGTAAAATATCTCCCTCCCTCTGTCTGTCTAAACGCAACACATGTAAACTAACAAAAACATAAATACCGACCGGATTTTCATACGACTTTCACCAATGAACAGAGTGACTCATTAGTTGTATTGAGGTATTAGATAAATTGTCTGAAATATAACGCTTGTTAAAAATGTCGGAAAAAATCATACCGATCTTTACTGGCGTGGGCCACGTAAACTAATAGAGCTATATTGATTACGATATAAATGTTCTATGTAGACCCTTATTCTACCCGTTCATACCCGGACCGGGTAGCTAATATATTCCATTTTTTTAATCATTAGCATCAGAGTTTTAATTAGCGTGTTTTTAAAACTTAGTCTTGCATTGATACAAGTTGGAGTCAAAATCGTACAGTATGAATGTGTAAACGTTTACTTCAGAGTCGTTACGAATGTTTGTCGAACGTTTTGCTACGTGCTACCAAAAAAGCGTGAACTGTTAGCATATTCAATTATAAAAATACAGTTAAAATGCGTTTATCATGTTGACATTTAATTTATAAATCGTGGTTACGTTTAAAATAAAAAATAAAGAGACTTAATAGTATAAAGTAACATTTGCTGTATAGCGAATCTGCGTTAAAGGAAACTGAAAATTTTAAGAGTAATCATTAAATAAAAGCCACCGCATGTCAAGGGTTACATATAATGTACGATATACATATATCGAATCTCTTATTTAGTAAATGTACATTAATTCTTATGACCTTTACAATGAAATTCACTAAAGACACCCTAACTAGCCTTTCCGCTGATCATCGTTCAATGAACCTTCATTATAAAATAATTTTAGATCTTAAGACGCTGATAATAGAGGCTAATTTTGTTTGGGGTGAAATTTTTCGCGTACAAAAGGTTTAATATGTAAAAGAAAGTAATGGAGCCATGAAGCTTGTAGCCAGCTGTTTGGCTCTGATTGTAGTGATCGTGATTGACACGCATCACGATGTAGCTCGCTAATGAGCTAGCAATCGCTAGCCATTTTGTATAACAATTGTTTAAATATTTAAGCCTTTTAACGTTTCGAGAAGCATTATATTCAATTTTCAACAAAGCTTAATTTCAAATGCAAGTTCATTTTAAAAGAGTATGATATAATAAAATATGAATAAACAAGACTAATAAGGCTAAAAGAACATGGAGTTAGTATTCATTGATTTCCATACAGATAACATAACTTTAATTCTATTTGATTATTACGAGTATTTACACGTAAATGTGTCTTTATTATTGATGAAAAAGAGCTGAGTTACTTATCTGTTCTTCTCCGTAGAATCTATAATTCGGACGTGTTATAAGTTAACAATAAATAGATGATATAATTTTTTATTGATTTTGAATCGAGTTTAACTGTGTATGTTTAATATATTAATAATTAGTTGTTGTGTAACACGAACGTTGTTAGGGGAAGCGCTTTAGGTGAAAAAAACAGTAGTCGTGTTTGCTTGATACTAAATTTCATCAAAATCAGTTCTGTGGTAAAAAAGAAAGAGACTTAATAGTATAAAGTAACATTTGCTGTATAGCGAATCTGCGTTAAAGGAAACTGAAAATTTTAAGAGTAATCATTAAATAAAAGCCACCGCATGTCAAGGGTTACATATAATGTACGATATATATATATAGAATCTCTTATTTTAAAAAAAAAAAAAATTGAAATTATTATTATTATTATTTTTCAAATTATAGCCTTATGCATTCCAGACAGACAGAGTGACTTTCGCATTTGTAATATTAGTATACATTTTATGAAATAAAGAAGGTACTATTAAGATTATTGATAGTTTATCTTTTGAATACATTTTTTAAGTCTGTGACTATAGCAGTAACAATATTAATTACTGATACATAATTGTAACAAAATTATATAATAACGACTCAAAATTACTACGATTGCTGATTTGAATATTATTTTTATTATGACGATAAAATCGAACAACCTTTTTACTAAAAAGACAATTGTCTATGTATCAGGTAATAAATCAATATGGTAACTACCTTCCTAAGATCCCATTCATAGTTTCTAGTGTCCAGGTATTATATTTCGCGAACCATTGTCGTGTACATTTGACAGATATTAATGAATGAAATGAATAATTTTGCTGTAAATAATTCTTACTATAATAAGTATCACTAAGCTAGCTCAACGGCATATGACTACCGACGTGGAAGTCACAGGCTCGATTCTGTCCTTTTGGATAATCGGATTTTTTTATATTTCATTAAAAAACAGTCGTATGTTCTTAAAAATAACTTACAAAAACTCAGGAAAGAGGGCTATAAATCTTCTTACTATAATAAGTATCACTAAGCTCACAAAAACTCAGGAAAGAGGGCTATATTTTTATATATATGTAATTTATTAATTGTGTATTTTATTTTTTTAATTGAAACTGCTTTGTGCACGATGCGTGTAAAATATCAAGGTAGAATTGGAATAAAAAAAATCTGCCGAAAAAATGCAACCCATTATGCTACGTGTACTAGGTTGAGTTAAACGCGCTTTGTATTTTATTTAAAAAAAACTTAAATGATTTTACAAAGGATTTAACTCCTGTTGTAGAGGAGCAGTGTTGCTTATAAAGTCATGCTACTTCAAGTCAGGTAGATACGTATTTCACTTTCAGTTTCTGCACCGCCAAGCAGTTAATGAATTATAACACGACTTGAACCCGCAATATTCGGTTGAAATAGCCGTATTGTATTCATTGGAGTATACTTTAACTATTTTGATAATGTGCTTCATAAAGTATAAGATTCTTAAAAAATATAAATATAAAAAAAAAGATACATTTAAAATTTTAGGCACTTAAAGTACAAATTCCGGAAGTAGAATCGTAAATTTTAAGAACAATTAAGAAACTAAATAAACTAAATTGACTTCCTGCGGATTGGTGGATACAGCTATGCGAATGTGTGCAATCTTCTCGTTCGAATTTTCGATACCTGTGGATTTCCTCACCATGTTATCTTATAGCTTAAATCTCATTGGTGCTTACATAGAACCAACGACATTCATTTAAGATTTACGATTTTTATCATACACAAATTTCTTGATATATTTAAAATGCTTTACTAACTTAAACTATTTTGTATTTCAACCGTTATTTTAACGAGTCAAAGCTATTTAAAAGACCGTTGATAATTGTAAAGAAATAAGGAGACAGGATTAATATGACCAGTTCGAAAGTGCTGTTACATAGATAAGTAGGTAATCAAAATACAGTCACTCTTAATTAGGACGTGTGTCACGACTGTGAGACAAAGTGAACGAGAATCAGGAATAGACAAATGTTTAATCGATCATATATATAGAGTATAACATGTACTTAAATGTTTATAGCTGTAATTTGAAAAGTATCTTAGAAATAAACATTTTGTAAACAATGTTTAAGATTTTAGAGTTAGTTTGAAGGGATTTTGAATTAAGGGCATTATTAAGGCTTAATTAATTATGTTGATATTAGGCCATACATATATATTTCTTTATTTAATTAAATAAAAATTATAAATTATTTAGACTAGCATATAATACAAATAAATGTATGTCACTAATTGATTGCCATTTTCTGGAGTACAATAAACTATAACAAATACAATTTTGTGAACTATTAGAATTGTTACATCGACTATTAATATCACGAAATTATTATACTCGTATCCCATTGACTAAATTTGAATTTAATGATGGTTTAACTAACGGCATAAAAATAATATTATATGACGATAAAAAAACAATTTAATTATTAATTTAATTTATTAATAAATAACCCAGTACGAGTAGGACCGCCGTCAATTGCTTCCAATTCATTATCGTACGAAATAAATTATTTAGATCACCTCCAGGGATAAAGTTCCTTCATTAAGCACATTCTCGTCCAGTATCCTGCTGATAGGGCGGTGTGTTACAAACCGGACAAATTAGCTTCGACCTCATTTGTCATGGCTCTTATAACGACAGGAGGCACATTTCATTGGCCGTGTAATAACAGAAATGAAATATTACATTTTACTGGTGATTTGAATCACAATTGCTTCACAGCAACTACTCTATACATATTAGGCGATACTTTAGAAATATTGTCATATTTATTTTATGAGGGATACGCAGAGGTTATAAATAAATTGTTATATTTAGAAATGTTATCGATTCAGAAATAACTGCTGTCAAATTAAATGCAACAGATTACATTAAGTGGACTTTAATTAGTGATAGTATTATAAATTATTTTGTCATGTTTATCAATAACTAGCTGTGCCCGCGGTTTCGCCTGGTTAGAACTTGAATAAATGACTGAGAGCAAACTAATGGTATTTTAGTATAAACATTTTTTTTGTTTTATTTTAGTGGGGTATTAGCATGTATTTGTATTCGCCGCACCAGATCTAAATAGGATAACATACAATTGGCATAAAGCCCAGGTGGCCCAGTGGTAAGAACCCGTGAATCTTAACCGATGATCGTGGGTTCAAACCCGGGCAAGCACCACTAAATTTCATGTGCTTAATTTGTGATTATAATTCATCTCGTGCTTGACGGTGAAGGAAAACATCGTGAAATTCTGTCACATGTGTATTCCACCAACCCGCATTGGAGCAGCGTGGTGGAATAAGCTCTAAAAACCTTCTCCTCAAAAGAGGAGAAGAGGCCTTAACCCAGCAGTGGGACATTCACAGGCTGTTACTGTACAATTGGCCATGAGAAAAATAGCATTTTCTTACATCTGTTCCGACGTACTTGAATGTCTGTCCCTGTGCTTTATTTATTGTGACTGCAAACGATACCTTCACAGGAAATTTTATCCTTTTAAAACTGAAAGGTAAACCTGTATTTAAAAATAATTACTTATTATCAACTAACCATTAAAAACTGACTAAGAATAAATTTAACAAAACAATGAGAAGAAAATCTATGCCACTACGAAACGAAATACCTACCATACCTATACATACCCTATATATTTTAACATACAAAGTTATTTACATTTATATAATAAAAAGAGTAATAAATGAGTTCTTAACGGTTTTTTCGAATGTAGAATATATAAGCGAAGCTAGCTTTACACTAACAAATAATTTTGTACAAAGTAAATTTTGAAAATGACATTGGTTTTAGACAGCTATAAACATTCTTTCATTTCTCGCAAACGTGTCATTTCCGGGAATTTGATTCATTGATTGATTAAAGTTGTAATTGGACAGATAAATATTATTAACATAAATCATTTTCTATAACGGTGATAATTTTCACATGACTTTTCAAAATATAATTCGATTCTTTATTGTGTGACTATTACTTACCATGGCTTATATTAATTCGACAATACCATTTCGTATGTAACAGAAACGAAAGGGGATTGACCCTTTGACATTTATGTCAAAATTATATATCTACATACATAATTATATTTAATATTAATGTATATAATCTATAGTTTGATTTTATTATTCAATAAACGTTTAGTAAATATGTACGTTTATCAATAATAATTATGTGTTACAGATTTGTAACAGGGTTTTGATTTATATTTATTGTAATACGCTGGTGTAGCGGCGATAACATCACACTGTGGTTAAATTAGATTAACGGGTTTGGAGTTATATGTTAGTTTCTTTGATATAACCGCCCAATCGTTTTATTTTATTATATTATTAACAGTTTGTTATTTATGATAAGGAATACGATGCTGTGTATTTTTTATTGTGTTTATTTTTCTTTATTCATTGTTATTACATATATTATTAATTGTAATTAATGTTATTGTTTATTTGTGATGAAAATACGTTTTCATTTTCAATTTAAAAAATGTTTTGAAGCGTTTAAAAATTTAATTAAATTAAATATTTACAATACCTTAAATAAACGTTTGTTTTTTGAAGCAGTAAGATATAATATTTAATCATCTTTCGTATATTATTGAAATACATATGAAATTATCTTAAAATGACTCATAAAGTTAAAATGGGCGAAAAATCGATGCGTAATATATTTTTTGAGTGCAATAAAAAGTGTAGACATCTTTTACTTTTTATTGCATTGATGAAAACTTGGTGATGCTTGCCCGGGTCTGAAGCCGTAATTATAGGCTTCTAACAGAGCTATATTGGCTCCATGAATGAATTCTTATTTTATTTCATAATTTTGTGAAATGATTATTATTTTATAAATTATAATTTGTTTCAGATCTCGTAGTTTAGTTAAGAATGAGACCCTAACGTCAATATCTACAGACAGACAGACAAGACAAGCCACCCAGGACTGCTATGGACTTGATAAGAGATATCACGAATGTAACACACATGTGAGTTGAAGAATTCGTTTTCACTATTATTTTAATTTCAATGAGAATATGGTACACTATATTCAGTACAAAACAGGTGTTGCGGACATAGTAATAAATTAATAATTAAATAATAAATCTCAATATCTGCAAAAAAAAATTAATACAAAATTTAACAAACAGCAAACTTATAAATTTATAAGTAAATAATCCATAAAAAAAATTTATTAATTAAAAACGCATATCTGTAAATGAATATTCATACTATATGTATGTAAAGTCCCCCACCGTGATCAGTCCCAAAAAGAAATACAATTCTTTCTAGAATTTGATGTTATATTTTATGGGTTTGGCGAAAGTATTAGTAATAATAAATTTTTGTGAATTGAAATAACTATAGTTCAATCCACGAAGACGATAGGAAAAAAAGAAACAAAAAAATGTGTTACATTCTTATTATTATTTTCAATATATTTTACGAAATAATTGGATTTGTTTTTAATTCTATTTTAATATGTATTATTTCGAGAATGATTTATTTAATAGGAAGGTAACGTTACATACAATATGTTTTTCATATACACATAAATAACATATTTAAAAACATATTGTATGCCTCACTTAAAGGCTAACTCAGCATGCATAATCTTACAAATGTTCGTTGTTACATTTACTTACACAAATGAAAAAATAGGGGTATGTGGGGCTCTCCGGCACTGAAGGCGCCGGAATACCCACTAAAAAACCAACGGTCTGGTTTCAACCTCCGTCTGCTCGGGGGGCGCCACGAGATCGCTTGCGCATGCTACCGTGACGCCCCGACATTCAAATGAGCTTACACTACCAATATAAAACGAAAAAACTACTAACTATTAAATAACAAAAACAATAACAATACATAAAACAAATACAATCATTATTTAAATAAAAAGGAATGATTATATTACCACGATATGAACACTAAGACTTTTTTAAATAATATTCGACATTGACCATAATAATTGTTACATTTCAAGAATACATGCATCAAATATCATAAGTCGGTTGTCAACATTTCACGGGAGAGTAATGAAGTGACTTCTTACAGACCAGCTCTGAACATACTAGTGTTTTAGATTATGGATATAAAACACATAATAATGTGAAATAATAAAAGTATAGTAGGTCCTTAATGAAAATAAGTAAATAAAACATAATCTGTATGATATAATAATATAAATGTTACCTAATTAAAGTGCTCCGTTTCTATTGAATGATTTTATATCACGCTAATGGGATCGATTTCCCGTGACGTGGTACATCCTTAATAACCCGTAATGATTGTTCAGTGGAGTTGTAAAGGACGGAAGTACAGAGTAATTGTGTTTCACGATTCGTGTTTAATTATCTGTTTATAATCTTTTATGTACGTGTATATCTTTGTATAAATAATTGTAATTATAGTGTGTAATTAGAGGCAAACAAGAGACAAAACATCTTAGTTCCCAAGTTTTGTGGCGCATTGGCGATATAAGCGATGGTTAATATTTCTTACACTGCCAATGTTTAAGGGCATTGGACTTGCCATCAGGTGGCCAATATGCTCGTCCATCTACCTATCCTATAAAATAATAATAATAATATTATTTGGCGAGCCGAGATAGATGGAGGATGATCGTGGGTTCAAACCCATTCTAGCACCACCGAATTTTGCTTAATTTGTGTTTATTATTTTTGTCGTGCTCGGCGATGAAGGAAAACATCGTGAGGAAAACTACATGTGTATAATTTCACTAAAATTATGTCACGGATGTATCCTTCTTCTCAAAGCTTTTAACTTTTTAATCTTTAAATTTTTGGTTCGAATATGTGCATACTATATTAAAATACCATTTTATAGATAAAATAACATTTGTTTGTTGATTTACATATAAAAATAATAATTATGTAGTAGTTTTTTAATGATCTATTTTTGTAGCAATGTGCTGGTGGGGCGCGAGACATGCGCGCAGTGCAGTGCTCATCGTATGATCGCAGACCATTCCGCGGTAGATTTTACGCTTGGATACCCTATATAGACGGTAAGAGACCTTAATGAACTTGATCTCTGATGGCTCACTCGATAGAAAGTGCATATTATACAAAAATCGCTTTTTTCGGTGCCTCGACTTTTACGTCCGCTCCGAAGCACGAGCTTACGTCTGAACTGTCTCTAGTCTTATCAGATTTCGCATATAAAGGCCAGAGAGTGTTTGCGCACTCACTTGAGCACTATAAATTGTGACACTTTATATTGGCTGCCGTGACCAAAATCGTTCTACATCTATGGAACATGAATTAATTATTTATTTCAAATAAATTCTAATTAGGACGTTTTAAGGACGTTTAATTTAACTAACATTGAACATAAGACCTTTTTGAATCAGAAACATAATTTATTAATAGCTTAATACATGTCTCTTGCAATATGTGAAAATAGATATCTTTAAAAAAAACTACTTTTAAAATTAGTGTTCATTGCAACTCGTAATCGGACAGGTAATTTAATTAGCATCCTTATAAAATTAAAATCCAGTTAATACTGGTTTAGTCGGTGTCCCATTAATAAGGGGAATAACGGTAATGTTAATTTCAATAATTAATATCAGCCGCTAACTGCGAATAAATTTATATTTACATTGGACATAATGTGACTTTTATTGCAGTCCATAAAGATTAGCCTGTTTTAAATGTATTACTCATTGAAGCGATTTTAAACTAACAAATAATATTGACATAGTTTTGTTTCATCTTTTGTTATAATTGATCTATTCTGAATGTATACATTTTCTTACGATTTTGGTAGGTATCATCCACTCATCACATATTCTACCGTCAAAAAAATTACTAAGTATTGTTATGTTCCTGTTTAAAAGGTCAGCCAGTATAACTAACTATACGATTTAAGGGACAAAATATCTTACTTTGTAAGGTTAGGGGCGCGTCGATGTTTTCTACATTTCAAATGTCTGCGGGCAGTGGTGACCACTTACCATCAGATGAGCCATGTGGCCGTCTGCCAATAAATTTTAAATTGTCAAAAAAAATTATATTATTACATACCAGGGTTGGCAACGCTATATAAGTATGACGATGTCTTCCTGGTCAAATTTGGCCACGGTGGTCATCGCAAGAAAAATGAGCCAACTGCGCAGGACACTTTATAGTGCAAGAGTGTGCGCAAACACAGATGCACCCTCTATTCCCTCACTCTCATAATGCGTTGAGACGAAAACGTAGTTCAGGCGCACGACCGACGACTTTACTTGCTTTCAGAGGCAAGAGAGTGTACACACTTTTAATTTCCAGACTCTGGGATGCTACTCACAATTTTCGTCAGATAAATCCAATAACTTCTTATTGGTCCGACTTGGGATTAAAACCCAGGATCTTCGGCCCCATATCTAGCCCCTAGATCAACGACGCAGTCGATTTTCATATTTGTCGTGTTTATCAGGTGACTCGCCCTGTATGTTGAACTGCAGACCGCTAGGACAGCAATTCTATGCGTCGCTAGCGCTTGTAGTGGACGGCACGCCTTGCACAAAACCGGGCTACAGAGCTATATGTATTCAGGGACATTGTAAGGTTAGTAATTTATTTAACACTTTATTATACGTACTATAAATATAACCATTACAAAATAAAAATGTCAAAAAACAACTTAGTATAAAAGGAATCCAGGCAATCCACTTAAACGAAAAATAATTTAGGTAATGAAACTGAGTGCTTCAAAGAAGCCATCGACATATTATGATTCTAACTTTATTATGATTTGTAAAAGCGTTTACAGCTAAAAAGATTTCGACGAGAATCCTAAGTAATATTATAAATGTGAATGATAACTACATTATCAGCATGTATCATTGACATTTCGTCGAATTCCCACGGGAACGGGAACTAAGCGGGTGAAAACGCGGGCAAAACGCTCGTATTAAATAAAGCGTCTGCTATACATATGTATATAATTACTTTTGAATTACAAAACCGTTGCATTAAAAACATAAATTAGCCGATGTTATCAAACCGAATAAAAAATAACATATGTATTAATCTTTACTCAAGAGAAACTGAAGCATATCTCATGGTTATGATAACGTCATGTCATACAATATAATGTTAAATTACCTCATTTCCGCTTACTTCGAATCGCGTATTAAAATGTGATAATTAATGATCTATTCCTCCTATCAAGTGTAATATCTTCACGTCGGTGGACGCGTTACTTCTCACATTACAATTTTAGTATCAAGTCTTGCAATCAACTCATAGTTGACTGTTATTAACCCCCTATATTTATGACAGCTCGGTTACAATTTCCGTTACGTCCTTTAAGTAATTTAGTACTTCATTCTTAATAATGTTTATATATATTTCTTAGAAACTTGCATATGTGTTAATCGAATCACGACAATATTGCAATGGTAATATCAATTGTTATGTGATTTGTAATGGTTACAGATTTATTTGCATACTTTTTTGTACTTTTTCAATGATGACGTCTAATGGACGATTTCGACGACGGCGGTTCTTAAGGGAGACGAGCCAACTACAAGAGACATATTATAGTACAAAAGTTTACGTCATATTTCCCATTTTATATGTTCCATATTCAAATTAAACTCATGTGAAATGAAACACCATTGATAAGGGGATAATTATTTTCAATTTCATTTGAATTATAATGAAGATATAAATAATAATATTTTATATTTAGTAAAACTAAACTTTACTTTTCGAGTAAAATGATTTTAGTCTCGCTAATATGTCATTAACACGATAGAAAATATCAAATTGTTTGTAATATTAGAATGCTGTGACAATAGTTATCAAAACCGCGTAACCGCGAAACTTAATCGCGACTGACAATTTGATGAATTGCCATATGAAACATTGCGAAACAACACAACACAAGACAAACCTATTTGCCAATAATTCAAAAATTGACGTCTTCTATTATTTGTAGTAATAAAATGAATTGTCTATGTAAGGCCATGTACACACTGACTTAAATAAATATGAACTTACAAAACATATGTAACATAAAACATAATAACGAAGTAATTGGGATCCATTGTTAAAGTATTCAATAGTTACAAGTTGTAGGCAGTGATATATACCATTTCAAGATGGAGGAGATTGTATTGATTCCTTGTAAACATCATTGAAAACCAAAATTTCGTATCTTGAAATACAACGAAGTGATGTAACTCATTTAACGCTTACAAGTTTCACCAGCTCGTAAGAAAATGGTTGTTACTAAAAAGAAATCCTACAAATTTAAATATTTAAATTTAATTAGTTATATCGCTATTTAAATGTACTGAAAATAATTGATCATCCGATTGAAAGTGACTACTTTTGATCATTAATATTGGGTAGAGGAAAGCTAAACGAAGTTTATAATATGAATTTCAACGAAAAGCTGTTGTGGTTATGTTATTAAATTATAATAATCGTTATTTTACTACATTAAATTACATTTGATGTTATTACTTAAATAAGCAATTTATAGATATCGGTATAAGAGAAATATCAAATATGAAAATGATTATTAAAAAGTTTAAAGCTTATATGATTGAATTTCTTTTGCGTGAAAAGAAAAAGTATAGAAGCCTGCATCCCGTCGAATATTTTGTGCTGAAAAAAAAATAAATGTAGAATATCTACCAAACTGTTATATCTTAGAACTAAAACGAATTAACTACCTCTTTCGTCTGATGGGTGCAGTCCTGTCGGATTGCTGACCCTTGGGGTTATGAGAGTCAAGGAATAAAGAGCGAGAGAGATTTGTGTTGCGCACACATTTGTGCATTTTATATCTACTGTGCTGTAGACTATTTCTAGATATTAGTCTACGTGGAGATTTTCAATTAGGAGGATTTCTTTATGATATCCTAGAAATCTATAGAGTCATATTATGCGTTATTGCAAGCGACTGGTTTTATCAGATGAATTGTTTATACAAATTCAATACGCCAAGGAACAAAAAAGTGTTGAACCTGCAACTAAAGATCCACTTTTTCTATCGACTAGATAGATCACTACGGATTACAGATCCGATACTAGTGTTAATGTATAATTTTATTAAAAAATATATAAAATTTACTATGTCTAAGTGGCCAGTTACAAGTAATTCAAGATGGTCGTGCAAATGACATTCTGTTGAAACAATTGCGATTAATTTACGAGACCGTGGCGATACCGCGAAACCAATCGTTGGCTTTGATCGTTCTATTGATTGTGGAGATAATAAACTATGTGATTTATCGTTTTATTTTGACAGTCATTATGTTGTGTCGCTGTGTCGTCTAGACGAACATTTACATGTTTTGTCTAGTTAGATATACATTTCCCTGTAATTAAGTGTACTTAATATGCATTCTTATATGTTGGTTTTATCTTATTATTCATCACCTTCAATTGTAAAACACTTTCTACAAATTATCTAGAGATTTGAATTAAGTTAAAACAAGATACGACAAAAAAGACCGGTCACAGTTGTTGTATGATTGGATGTAAAGCTATGACATACTGCCATCACCAGGACACCGTCCAAGGATACACCATGAGACGTGAACAGTTATGTCGGCGATGGATGAATAGGCGCGGAGGGCCGTAGCTTTTATCTATGAGACTGTCATTGTTGACGAAGATGACGAAGTACTATAGTTAAAGACCCGATTCCTTGACCTGGTGACCGGAACTCAAAATTACCCGTGCATGCGTGAGGTGCACACATGCCATCGTCTGCCTAATACCAAATTTCCTTCCGAATACTTTTGCTGGTGATTGATATCTGCCATGATATAGATAGTATCAGTTACTTGCACGATTGTTGTGCAACATAAACATTCCTAATTCGGCTCTAACTGCACTTACAAATTTATATACCTAAACTAGCTGCCCGTCCCGATTTCGTACGCGTAAAATAAGGATTTTATCCCGTGCATTTTTTAATCAATAAGATATAAACATTCGCTCATACAGTACAGTGTATGTGTGTTCGGTACAGGGCATATAATAATAATGCATTAAGTACAACATTCTCTACATATTTTTTCATTTATTGGAACATAGTTCTTTTACTACTGCAAAATAGAGTGACCTGGCAGAAATTGTCATGTAACAAAAAAGCGTTGTCCTCCAAGCGACCTTTCCTTTCTTACTGATTTTTTCTATTCTAGCGGTTCTATGTGTATGTACGTCTAAGTGTGCAAATTTTCAGATTTGACAATAAGGATTTTGTTCGGCCAATGAGATAACCTCAATTCTATACAAATGTGAATATAATTTGAACATTTTTTTTTTAACTTATAATTCGCTATTTATGTATGTATTAAATGAAATTTATCAATTTTAATTCTTACTATACATTTTTGCATTGAAAACATAATAAAAATTACATACAATATATACATGTGAAAGGGTGAGTTGTCTTGGTGGGGGTCTTCTTCGACGGATCGAATCAGCAGAGCATTTTTTACCGCGCTGTCGCTCCGCGGCTTCCTTTTGCGACATGACACTCTTGCAGTAGGAGACCATTTCCAACCAGCACCATGCGTGCTGCATGCATGGTGCTGGTTGCAGCATGGCGTTAATCACGCTCGGCAGTGAGAGATCTCCACCGACTATCGCCGCATATCCCTCTGAGGCCCGCAGCACACTCCGAAGAATAGAAGAATAATTTCCTCCTGACCGATTTCGACCGCGATGGCCAATCTCAAGAAAGATTTGCCAACTACGCAGGACGTATTATAGTGCAAAAGTGTGTGCGCAAACACAGGTGCACTCATAATTCGATAGGACGGTAAACCGACGCGAACGGTAAAAGTTCAGGTAAGATTCAAGACCAACGGCTTTATGTGCCCTTCGTGGCACGGGAGTGTGACAAATACAGAATACAGAAATATAATCATTAAAAATCTACATTTTAAAACACGTTTTAAGTTAAAAAATAAATATTGCAAAGACCTACAGAATATACATATAAAATTTCTTCAAAATCGGTCAAGCCGTTTCGGAGGAGTATAAACACTAAAACTGTGACACGAGATTTTTATATATATAGATATCTGTATGCATTGTATAATACGTCCAAATTTAAAACTAAAGTCGGAGACGCGTGCTCTATAAAATAATTCACAGCAACATTGTAAAGCCAAGGACAGTTGAGTCTCAGTCGTAAATTATTTCAAGTATTGTTAAGTTTACTATTGTGATAATGTTCGTGCAGTTTCGTGTTTATAGCTTATTTAGCGTGTGACATTAGAGTTCATTTATGTAAAACTTGAAGTCCTTTTTGAATTGCTTCATCAAGTTCATACTCATATGCGAAGTTTACAAATCAATGATACGTTGAGAACATTAAATAGCAAATGTTTATTTAAAATAAATGAAAGTTAACAGAATGTTTAAACATGAAAAAAAATTATATTAGTTTGATATCTTATTTAAAAAAATATCTTTAAGATATATAATTCTTTCTTCTTCTCGGTAGTTTGCTTCATTGCTGAAGGTTGTGTCCAATGTGGTCCAGGGTCTGGGTCAAGTTCTTTATGAATCGAAGGAGAGAAGAAAAATGAAGTAAAGCCAAAAGCATATTTACCATCATAAGAACTCATATTTATTTTCTTAAAGTTAGCATTGAGTGAACAGTGTGCGATCCGTATAGTGAGAATATATTTGAAAATTATTAGGTTGGAGTAACATTCGTTTCCTACATCTTAACAGAGACCGTCCGCATTTGCGAACTATTATTTACTTTATTTATATTGTCAATTTTAATATATAACATATTTTATCTTCAACCAACATCTGTAAACTATAATTATTGTTAACTCACCTCATAAATTCAGTATCGTGGCGCCACCTATGAACTCATTCCTTATTTGGCGCGAAAATTGCTTTTATTTGCAAATGGCCGCCAATTTGGAGTTATTTAGTATATAGTTATATGGTAATTGTGCGGTGCATTAAAGGGTTTCTTACGTCGGTATTTGATGTTTATTACCTTGTGTTTCAAATGTAACAGTTTCGTTGCGTTTATAGTAATTTATTTTGTTGTTGATGGATGATTTGAACTGTTAGTATCCAATTTGAATGGAATAGATTAAATTTGACATTCTAGACATACTAGTTTTTGCGCGCGGCTTTGCCGGCTGTTGGGGATTGGGTAGATGTTAGGTGTAAAAAAGACATTCCTTGGGGTGCAAGCTTGCTTCATAATAAATTTTATTAAAATCGATTTAATGGTTTAGTCGTGAAAGCCTAACAGAGTTCAAATGTAGTACAATTGTTGGTTTAGTTGGCCTTTATGAAAGTTCTGAAATTGGTTAGTGGTATGAATATATATATTCAACTAATATTATAGATGCGAATGTGAGTATTTGTTTGTTACGCTTTCACGCGTAACCACAAAACCGATTTTAAAAATCTTTCACCAATGGAAAGCTAAATTATCAGCGATTAACATAGGCTACATTTTGTTCCTGTATCCCTACGGGAATAGGAACTACGCGGAAACCGCGGGAAAAATGTTTATAGTTTCAGTGTAAAATATTCACCTGGATTATGTTACCATATTTAAATCTCTAAATTTTACATAGAGAAGGGGGGTATTGTAATAAGGTACAAATAAATTGACTTCCATTACGGTTTTCCGGTATGAATGAGGAAAACAACAATGGAAGGCATGGCTACTCACTATTAAATGTACTTGTTAATAATAATTAACTGAATAAAGGCGCGAATGGTTCAATTATTAAAAAAAAAAAAACTCAATTCATAAAGATACGTTTCTAAATTCGACCTCGAAATTATTGAATTACTCTATTTTTTTCTAAAGAAGCTTAAGTACGAGAATAATACCGTTTAAAACATAAATTTAATTGAACAAGTTATGATGTATAAGGCTGGTTAAAGAGAAACTATCGATTATAATTGCGACGACGCCGGCGCCGGTCAGCTATCACCCATCAGTGATTGCACCGCCTAGAGCCTTATTCTGGCAACAATAAATTAATACGAAATTGGTGTTAAATATATTAAACGTTGTCTCGTTTTATTGATGTTGATTTGGAGATGAGCCATTGGATAGAAGATCTTACTGATGTTCGAGGTTTGTAATTCAGACTGCCACCGTGTATTTTATTTTTTATTTTTTTATTATATAGGTAGACGGACGAGCATATGGGCCACCTGATGGTAAGTGGTCACCAACGCCCATAGACAATGGCATTGTAAGAAATGTTATCCATCGCCTACATAGGCAATGCGCCACCAACCTTGGGAACTCAGATGTTATTTCCCTTGTGCCTGTAATTACACTGACTCACTCACCCTTCAAACCGGAACACAACAATACAAAGTACTGCTGCTTTGCGGTAGAATATCTCATGAGTGGGTGGTGCCTACCCAGACGAGCTTACACAAAGCTCTACCACCAAGTGAATTTTTAATGTGCTTCATTTGTGCTAATTCAGCGGATGAAACTGCCACGCGTATTGTAGTAGTATCCTGCAATACATTTTCAACCATATAATTTACTAACGAGTTTATGTCGTAGACATTTTGCTATTATTATTATTGTGTATTTATGTACTTACTTACTTGGCTACCGTATGAATAAAATATGTATTTTATTTCCAATCAAATGTTTGATTAAAATATATTAAATATTGTGAAATCCAAATATACAATTATTAAAAATTAATTTGGTTTAAAAAAAAAAAAAAAATACAGCATTATGGCCAAAGCGTCACCACCGGGTCCAACAATAACTAATAACCATCCAGATGACGTCATATGTATAAGAATATTTCATCAAAATCGTAGGAGAAAAAGGCGCATACCAAAATTTTATATATAAAGATTTGCATTTATGTACTTATGTTTTATATCAAAAAAGAAACTTTCCTTGCTTCTGTATTTAAATACTGTACTATTGTAAGGCACAATAAAGGTTGTTCGTTTCTCAATTAAATAAATTAATATTACTTTAGTTATACAATTCTTGTATGTGGTTAGTTTACGATTGTCCAAATATAGATGCAATAAAGCTACAATAGTGTAAGCCTTAACACTACGAGTAACTTTGTAAGGAATTTATTGTTAAGGTAATATTGTTTGTAACAAGATAACTTAATAAATAAGATTAGAAATAATTACTATCCGATAAATCGTTTTAAAGTAAATATTTACTAAAATACCAAGTTCCTTGAATGATTTAAAATATTGTTTTCTATATGAATAATTTCTATATTACTTAAGTAAATACATATTTACTGAAGATACCTTTGTGTGGGCTCAGACCGACCAATCTACTCGTCATTGAATCTATCTCTAAATTATTTTATATTGCTGTGTTCCAGTTTAAATGGTTAGTTAACCAATTAGAGGCGGAAGGGATGTATCTTACTTCCAATAGGTGCTGGCGTATAGACGCATTGATGTATAAGGAAGGGCTAATATTATATATATCTTGCAGTACCTATGTATATGCGTGGTGACGACTTACCTACGATAAGTCTACCTGTGAATAAGCCGAGATGGCCCAGTGGTAAGAAGGCATTTTAACCGATGATCGTGGGTTCAAACCTGGGTAAGCACCACTGAATTTCATGTGCTTAATTTGTGATTATAATTCATCTCGTGCTTGACGGTGACGGAAAACATCGTGAGGAAACCTGCACGTGTCAAATTTCACTGAAATTCTGTCACATGTGTATTCTACCAATCCGCATTGGATCAGCGTGGTTACTTACATTTGCCTCCCATTTAAAATGTAAAAATCCAGCCAATTGCTCAATATATATATATATATATATATATATATATATATATATATATATCTCAATATTAATAATTTGTAATAGATTTTAAAACGTAAATATAATTTAGTCAGTATCTGCGTATAAGTAATTTAATAAATTTAATAATAAAGTATAGAAAATAATATAAATAATAATAGAAATTTAAACTAGATTAAATAATTTATATTTCATCAGAATAGGTACATTAATAGTGTTAAATAAGAGAAAACTCGGCATTCTTCTCTTATTTATGTAAAAACGTATGCGCTGGAATTCGTTTGACGCGACTTGAATAGGATTGCATCGTGAACTTGGTGCAAGATTGCTATCTAGATTGTAATTACGTTTTGCCGCGTTTATATAAATAGGTTATATACCAGGCAGGGTAAACTAACTTTAAATTGAAATCTGTATAAAATTATATTATTTTTTGAACAATGATTTTTTTAGTACCTACACAATAAAATCTTATGCCACTCGATAGTTATTTGATAATGTTTGAAGTAACGACTAATAACGTCTGTCAATGCGCCACCAACGTTTGGAACTAAGATGTTATGTCCCTAGTACCTATAATTACACTGGCTCACTCACCCTTCAAACCGGAACACAACAATACCAAGTACTGCTGTTTTGCGGTAGGGTATCTGTTGAGTGGGTGGTACCTACCCAGACGAGCTTGCGCATAGCCCCACCACCGAGCAAACATTTTACTCACTATCTTATTTATATATATAAGGATAACTTTGTTTCAAGTAAATATTAATAGCAACTTGTAATTTACAATCAATAGTGTTACACTTAAACTCGTACCTGAAAAAGTATTTAAAGTGTTAATTTCTCACTTTGATTGTGCTTGGTGCTGTCCAGTGTTTCATTCCAATCTGATGACTGGAGTCTGATGACTATTGCAGAAGAACAGAGAGCGGTTCTGTGTTTGCGCTAAAACTTGTGTACTATCTCTCCTGCTAGCAATTTTATGATTGGCCGAAACTTCTAATCGAATTTTTCATGTTTGTGAAAACATTGTGCCTAAAATAACGAATATTTCTTTATTATTTTAGATTATAATGAAAATAAATAGTTTATACAACGATGTATTGATAAAACATTTACGACCGCCCTTGCATCAGTTGTATGTTACACAAATACAAATGATTAACCTTTGAAATCCATATCTTAAAAGATTTCACTAGTAAAGTATGTATGTCAATGGCCTCGTATTATATTTTATGTATAGCTATAAATAATAAATGGGATTCTGCTAACATTGCTCCAAATAACTAAATTAAAAATAATTTGATTTAAAGACGACACATTAATTTGGGATCGTTTCTCAACTACAGCGCCACTAAAGAGGATAATGGTTTTATCTTCGTATATAATATGTAATTGCTTTATTTTTTTATAGCTTTCAATTGCATAACTAATTGCTTAATTATGATAATATTAAATTATGTGTCTCTAATAGATTCGTTGAAGCGACAAAAATATATGACTCCCGTTGTAGACTGTGTTATCTATGGTATTAGTTTTTTGTGAATACGTGGTTTATGTCTGTGAATTCGCCTTTGATAAAATTTTATCCTTTACGAAATATTCAAACGTCTGCATTCATATTGAACAATTAAATACTAAAAAAGTAATATCAATACAAATAAGTATACAAATAATGAAGAAAGTACAATATATAATTATTTTTTTTTAATTAAATGGCGAAAATTACTTGTCAACACAGGTGCGGGCAATAGCGCTCGATAGCTCTTACCTATCGGGTAGCTAAGACACGAGGTGATGACCTCAGTAGTCCACGTATTTACCACCAACAGTGTCGTTAAACACAATTAATATACTTTTTTAAGTAATTTTTTTGCTTAGTATTTTAAAAATTATTACATAAATAGAACCGACACACGATACCTAATAACCACTTCACGGGTCGGACACGAATTTTGTTACAACCTGTGTATAACAATCATATTATACAATTTTATTTATGTATCCTGTTTAAAAATCTAAGAAAAGTAGTTCCAAGGTATTTTATTTTGTATATAATCTTCTACATTAAAATAAACATTATTTATTTACTTTAATTTTAATATTGTGTAATACAACGAAATGTAAACAATAATATAAGTGCATTATTAGTGACGTCATTGTTCTAAAACCGTTTAACGCGCCGTCTGAAGACTTCGAAGAATCTACACTTCAGTTGTGCAATTCAATTATTAATAACGTTCATTCTACATAAAATCTATAAATATAATAGAATATGTCATGTTTGAAACGATTATTTTAAATTAAAATACTTTTTTATCATTGTGAGTTTAGAAAAATATTAAGTTTTTGTCCTTGTTTATAATTTCTACTTCAGATGCGCATATCAGTTATTGTTATTAGGTGACTTATAAAATACTTCATAGTTTTTAATTGTAATTTTAACCGCAATATAGTCGAGATGGCTCAATGGATAAGAACACGGTGATCTTAACTAAAGATCGCGAGTTAATATCCGGTCAGCACCACTGAGCTTTTATGTGCTTAGATTGTTTTTATAATCTCATACGCGTTCTTTGGCGAAAAACATAGTGAATAAACCTGCGGGTGAAACTTTGCTATATTTAACCACCAACACACATTTAAGCAGCGTGTTGGAATCAACTCCAAGCGTTCTTACGCAAAGAGTGTTTTGTTCAGGATACTTTCGTTGGTCGCAGCTGTTCTAATTTTACATTATATATATTTGTTGTTTAATTATTCGATTAGTAAGTTGTACTATATATTATGGGAAGATTAGTATTGGTGCGATTCTATGCAATTTAATTTAACGATCGACAGTACTGAGCTATTGAGTGAACATTACCGTAGTAAAATTCAATACTAAATCATTATGACTAGTTTATGTCTCCTTTAAATATATACATAGCTATAAGTTATGTAACGCGATAAAATTAATGTTTCTTTACTCTCCTAGAGTTTTCATACAAGGATTTATGTACATCGAGCGTAATTGGATGTTTTTGTACAACGTGTTCCCCTGGTGACAAATAATTGGATATTACAGTATAATTTATACGAAGCACGTTTGAGTAATTATATTACAGTATCTTATTTATTACAATCGTGCTGTAATCCGCAATGGGGTTTATTTTATCGTAGTGGACATTAAGCTTATCCTAGACAAGATAATATTAACCTTAAAGGCTTTTAGCTACATGGCTAAATATGATAAGCTTCGTTCGTGTATTATGTCAGCTTTCATAGTTATTTTTAATTAAGAAGTTTTCACGCTTAAATCGTTATTGAAAATATAAATTAATCTATTTTATTAAACATATTTTTGTAGAAAAATATATAGCACATAAATCAATGAATTTTCAACTTACAAGCATGAAAGAAAAATTCATAACACAAAATGCTTTCACAATATTTTTCGTATTTGTTCGTATTTGACAACGACTAAAGAATAAAAGAACACAATCATTGTTGTAATTTGTTTTATCATTGTTGTCTGTCGTTTAGTTACACGGCTTTCCTTAATGCATCCTATACGCTTTATGAATTGAATGTTGTACAGATGTGAAGCTGGTCACGAGACTTGATGTTTGTTCTAACGATAAATATATGTAATATACAAAGTTACTAAAAGCTGATCATTGAGTAGTTCAGTGTGCAGTAGGCTGATCATCTAAGGTTTTCACATATGAACGTTGGCGCATAGTCCACGCCAGTAGTGCACGATCGCTCTGCGACATCGACGCGTATCGGAAAAACCGTCAACCGTAAAATCAATTAATTCGAAATTCGAAAAGACAATCCGAGATTCCGAACAGCCAGTTTTTATCTGTGTTCAGTGAATAAAATCGGTAAAAAGTGTTTACAGATGTGTTTAAAAAAAACAATACTTATGATAAATTGTCTCGTACTTTTTGAATTTGGATTGAAATTTTTTTAACACAATGGAACTTCAAAAGTTTAAGTTATTCGAAATTTAAAATTGATATATCACAATTATAAAAGGAACTAAAAATGCGGTTTATTTTCCACAATACCAATAAATATTACCTTGTTAATAAGTCGCATCCCTTCAACGTAGGTGTGCGTTCTAAGCAAATAATTTAATTTCCGTTAAAAATCTCTTATCGTCGCAATTACGGTTCCGTGTGAAGTGATGTAACACAATGACAGACCGATGTTAATTTGATGACTGTCAAACATAGAATATCGACAAGACGGACTGTATTCACGGGCGATAAATATCTAATAAATAAATACTTTTATATTTTCACAGATAAATTAAAATCCAAAAAAATATTGTTAAAAAACGTTACATATCTGTTTAATAATATAAACTTACGTCTCAAATGTTTATTAAAAGTACTTAAAAAAAGTTTTCAATTATTTTTAAATGTGTTTAGCCAGTGCTAATTAATGTAGGTCACGCTTCCTAATGAACAAGGATTGAGATGCGTTTAACAGGATGCGGGTTTCATTAAGATTACAATGGATACGTTATTTTCTAAGAAGAAATTAAGATTCATGTAATTAATAAAATTTAAATTTTAACAATCTTTATAGTCAAAAGCTAGGTGATAAAACAAATGTTTCGAGAGAGTGTTGAGAGTGTTACCTCAAACTCTAAATTGATGATAGCTTTAATTTTTATAATATTGCATGAACCTCTCTATTACTTCATAATATATTTAATTTATAACAACATGGATTATAATTTTAATATTTTAAGATTCATAAATGTTGAAAGACATATCCTGATATTTTAGTAATTACATCAGCGCGCAATGTGTTAATTAAACAATTTAACTGACAGTTCTTTTAAGCATTTTTTATATTGAAAAATAAATAATTAAAATAATAAAAAATGTATACAATAAAATTTTAAATGTTTGAATTTTTTTACTTGTTTGTTCAGATAGCTAATTGTCGTTTGATTTGATTTATGCATATTAAAATATCAATTATTTGAATTGAAATTTGTTTGCTTAAACGTTAATGAAATATGATTGTAAGTAATTTTATAATTTTCATACTCTATATTATACTGCGACTATATTATAATTATGGTAGTGCTTGACGATTTAAAAGTCCTTGTTAAATTCAATTTGAATAAAAATATTTTGATTTAATTTGATTATATACTACTATAGAATAATAAAAAAAATCAGGCAGTAATGTTACAATACATTTATGTATAAAAGTTCAAATGAAATGAAAAAAATAATAATATAACGATAAAATAAAGAAGTCACAGCCATAGAAACTAAATCACAATTACAGATATAATTTTCCAAAAGCGTCAAATAAAATAAATATATATTTGGAGAAACAACATTGTTGCGTTAAGAAAGATTGTTGACCCTAAGAACGCAGTTGATACTTGAACAATTATGACATGAAATCGCAAGCGAGTATGTAAATCGGTACCATTTTGTAGCAATCTATAATGACTTTACCGACTCCTTAAACGAGTCGACTTTCGTAGCTCCGTACGGTAATATGATACCGTTTTAACGAGACGTCTCCCCATTTAGTTCACGTTTGTTCCTCTTTTTGTAACACTAATCGAATTACTCCATTCGTTTGATCTAAGATTACTTGCTATTTTTAAAAGTGCACTTTTTTATTCAATTAATTTTGCGGCTTTTATGACATGCAGAAAATGGCAATGCATTGAAACAAAGATGTACTCATCTATCCAATTATATATACGGATAAGAGACTTGAGCTTTGTGCTCGTCTGGTATCAACCCACTCATCGGATAATCTACCGCCGGACAGCAATGTTTGGAATTGTTGTGTTCGGGTTTGAAGAGTGAGCCCTTGCAACTAAAAGCAAGTGACATAACATCTTAGTTCCCAAAATTGGTGTTTAGTCCGCCTATTTCATTAAAAAAATAGCAAAATTGAACATCAAAGTGCCTTTGTTTGTTGTAGAGAAGCTACGTAGCTGTTCTTTTGCTCTTAATCGTAGTCCATGTAGAATAATAAACATCTACATTATATAAAAAAAAAAAACTGTTTATTTGTTGTAAATACGGATTTTAAAAGTGAACAGAACGATTCTGTTCGCTTTTATATTTGTTCCTTGATCTTCTGGGAAGTTTATAAGCCATTCAACGCAAGCAATACCGCGATAAACAACATGTGTTTTTTAATTGGCTAAATTCCTCCGAGATGTTTTCTTGCTTAGAATAAGACTATAAACGAAAATGTGTATTAATTCAGCTGTTGAATCACTCAAACTAAGAAAAATTATTGTCGATGATGCTAATTTTCATAAGGATAACTTTTTTGTAATGACGACTTCAATATATCATAGATAACATTATTGAATAATTATAATATAATTTAGAACATAAATCATAACATTTCTTGTTTTTTATTAGGTCGCCTGGCGTATATATAAATTATTTAAATCCTGATTTATAGATGTGAAATTGCATAATTGTGTATTAACATCTGCATTCTCAATCCTTACTAATGTTATATATGAGACAAGCTAGTTTATTTATTTGTTTGTTTGCTTTTTTACGCTTTCACGTCTTAACTACTCGTTCGATTATGAAATTTTGCATATATGTTATCAGGGATATAGAAATCAAAATAAGAATTTAATAAATATATACTTACGGGCAAAGTCGCGAACGCAAAATAGTAAACTGTAATTAATCTATCGAGATGTCACAAATATATAGAAAAAAGCTGAAAAACGTACGAATAGAAAAGAAATATCATTTACCGATGAGGCGACCAGTACTTGACGTTAGTTTAGTTAAAGTTTAAACGCGTGTCAAAAATTAAATTTAGCCATAGAAATTTGTATTCCAGTATTCGGTTTTTTTATTAAATATGTCGATTTACGCAAATCACATTTTTTTATATAAGACAAAGAAGATGATTTTATAATGAGCATAGTTCGTCGGTAATTGCAACTTCAAGGTAATTGTGGTAAATGTATTGTAATATTTCTGTATAGATCACGTGTTATATACTATTGCTGTTAAATTATAATTAGTATTTATCCTAATTTGAATGTTATTTATCACACTATGTATTTTTAATACGACGTTATATGACAGTACCACCCAGCCGCTAGTTAATCTGATGCCAATCAGCAATTTAATTCCTGTGTTTCACTTAAAGGGTCAAGCAAGCCAGTGTAATTACTGGCAAAGCGAATATCAGTCTTAGATTACATAGTCGGCAGATGGGTTTTGTCTGGCATGATATTACTGACCTTGGAATATGAATAAATGGCATGTTTGCCAGCATAAATATAAACATCATTGCCAAAATGGATGTTTTTTTATGTAAGTAAGCAAGCGGCTAATACATCGGTTTAAATAAAGTTAAACCGTGTCGAATGATACTTAAAAATTTGCCGTCGTCATTCAAGACAGGACCGTGTTAATTTTTCGTCAACATTTTATTAGAACGGCTATAAAAACTACGAGTGACGATCAACAAATTGAGGTTATTACAAGGTTGATTAATATTATCTGGGGTTAGTAGGGCTGATAGTACACCCTTTATTGTAATCTAAATAATTAAATTTTAATATAATTTATATTATAACAATCAAATAAACATAAAAATATTTTGTCACTTTTCTATCCCTTTTCTGATCAAGATGACTTTTTCGCCCCCATTGAAAAAAAAAAACTTACATAACTGCAAATTACAAACTACTATTACAGATTTAGTTTAAAGTCTTTAACGTACTCGTATGCAAGGAATATAATTACCCTAACATTAATATGTTATGTCGCCAATGTAAGAATATTGTAAATATTTGATTGTATTTTTACAAGTATTCTATTGACTTATCATAATATAACTATCTAAGCTTTCTTGATTAATTTTTCTCTGTGTCAAAGATGGTATTATCTTTGCATGAACTAGTCAAATAGCGTTTCTTTATTATTTAATATTTTTCTTGCGATATGTATTATCAAATTGAAAACGTGAAAACGTGTTTTCACAATTTTTCGCTGTAAACAAATACACACGATACATATAAAAGCATATTACCTAAGTATATATATAAATTATTTCAATCTTGAAAACATAACAGCGTACATTGATTTCAGTTGAGTTTTTTTTAAATTTACGTTTTGTGCTTAAGAAAGTTTATTTTTATGTCTAAAATTGTCAGCCCTAAATGTCATGTCATAATTGGATAGAAGTACATCTTTGTTTCGATGTATTGTCATTGATCATAATTGTTCTTCTTCGAAATACGTAATATCTGTGTCATTCAAACTTCGACGGCTTTCAACTTTGTTGTAAATTTTAATCCTATTTAACATACCACGGGTTAAGGAAATGTCGATAAAAAATTGCGTGATTTTTTTGTATGAGTCTCAAACAAAAAAAAAAAAATTAAATATATATATTTTTTTTATAAAACTCCGATGATTTGGGCACGATAGCCATTCTCAAAGGAGCTTAACCACCTGCATAGTACAAATAGTAAACAAGTGTGTTTAAAAAAATAAATCATTTTCGTAATCTTATAGGAGTTCTGTTGCAGGACCAACTGTTTTAAGTGGTTTTCGAGGCACATTATTTGATCTACGTATCTAGTAATCTGCGACTTTTAGCTAGTCATTTGCGCACACACAAACACACCCACTCACAGACAGTAAAATATAATGCTACATTGTAAACAAGAATATGAAGTTGCTTGTCACGTCAATAGTCTAAATTTGAAGCAGGTGAAACTGCGAAGCGTAGCTACTTTTATAATAATATTAAAATATACTAAAACCTTTTTCGAAAAGCACAGCATCTTCTGGTATAATTTTTATGTTTATTGGTATAGTAGTATTTTCAGTTAGGCATTCCATAGATAACGTTCCCTCATTTATTAGTATAGATTAGTATTACAAACAGGTTTTATATACAGGCGATTGTAAAATACAAAATGTTTTTGAAGAAACGTATCGTAACCTCTTTGTAGACAAAAATGTGACGATTAATCTTTTCACGTGATGGTTTATAGTCACACGATCATGTACAGTTTTATTATACGTATGTAAAGTATAAACATGTATTCCATTTTTAAAATTCAAATATGGTAAGTAACGACAATTATAAAATGGTTGTCTAATATCAAAACATCATAGATTTATGACCGGCTGGTCCTTTGGACCTATTAATTTCTTTACATAATGGACTCGTAGACTCCTACATGTCAATTCCAATAACCAATTTATGTAATATGCATAATAAAATTATGGGTCAACTTTACAAACATAGTTTATGACCTCAATTTATTTTTATCATCCTTGTCGTTGTTCCGATAACTATTATTAAAATGTACTGAGTAACGGTTCTATGATATGATTTCTAAGGAAATTTGTTTAGAAATAGTCTAATTCCAGAAATGTATATAGAAAAAAATACACAAGGTGCTGTCACTTTTACCTTAGGTAATGCTTAGGTGTTTGAGAAAACACAAGTAACTCTCTATTTCCTAACTTTCGTCATTTGACGGAACGGAAATAATAATAATAATGGCCATGACCGGTGATAATTATATGTGCAGGCTTTAAGTGTTTTAGGCACTGGAATGGTTTAATGTGGAATTTTGAACCTCGAAACTCGCTATATGCCGCTTTTGAACCACTAGATCTAGAGCCAGTCGACATTATAGTGTACCTCAGACAAAGTCCCGCGTCATTATTAGAAAAACTAACAATGAATTGAATTCAATTTTGTTATAGACTTAATTTTATTTTAAATTGAATTACTAAGAATACAATATAATATGGTCTGGCTTTATTATTGTTTAATAATGGTTTTACTGAATGTAAATCAAATGTTATGTCTGACATAATACATAAATAAATAAAAACAATTAAGAACATGGTTTCTCGTCTATCGAGGGTTAGTCATTTGAAATAATTGACATATTTAGTGATGGACCATTATCACATTAGGTTTAAAGCGGTTCACACAAATTGATTTATGACTAATTTTAATTACATTAATCACGTCATAGGGAAGATGTAACAGACGAATAAGTCGGACAAAGAACTCGCGTAGGTTTTAAACCGAATTACGTTGTTAATTTTTATTAATTATAACTTTTTTATATTTTATGTTGCCATTACTGCTTTGGCTTTTTAAGAAATACTTTGTTTAACTTTTTTTTTTAAATGTTGGTACATTTAACCCGTTCGTCCTATTGTTAAGTTATGATTTAATCTTAATAAGGTGGTACAATTCGTAGTTTAATTGGTAAATGAAACGAACGACAAAATAAGGATCGATATTCTATTCTATTTGATTTTTGATTGATGGATTGTAATTCGGTCACGGTCGGGGCGAAATATCTCTTATTAATTGTTCTGGCAAATGAGTTAAAGGATAACCTTCGTCATTTATTGGTAATTAATGTAATATCTTTAATTGTCGATATGTTATGTCTATAAAAACAAATAATGAATTCTATGAGCTTGTACTCAAGAGTCATCTTAACTTTTTAAAAAGATAAAAAGAAAGTCATGTAGTCCAAGATACAATATACAAATTCCACGGACAACTTTATATAAGCAAATAGAACTATACACTTATAAATAAACTATGACGTCACATATCGTATTTTTAAGCTTTGTTTTTTTTTCGTTACATCAGAAATATACAAACAGATATAATAATGACAATTGTATCAATAAATATAAATGTAAGATAATAAATGAATTTGTATCTTAGATTATATTCATGTTATGACAATTACATTGACAAATGCACTTTTCATATAAGGTTATATAATCTTGTATCTACATAATACGAGATGAACGAAATCTCGCAGTTACGACGTTTTATTACGGACATCAATCCCTTCTTATCGTGACAGTGTTATTTGTTACAGCGACATGTCTTCATAGCATGAGAACGAAATTAATTGATTGAATTAAATTACGATTTAGTTGGTTTATTGCGTGTTTAAATCGATTTAACCTTTTAATTAAATGCTGTCGATATAATATAATTTTTTTGTTTAAGTGAAACGTGATGCGGAGATGTGAAAAATAATGGAAAGTTGATTTAATTTTTGACACGATTTCAGTGCTTACACTTTATTTTTATTTTTATTGTTAATTGAAAACTAGAAAATCATGCCAAATTTTGTGATAACTTAAGAATGTAGATGTAACGATTTTAGGGCAACATAATTTGGAGAAATTTTGTTTGAAAAAGAGTTTGATAAAAGTTTAACTGAGTTAATATAATAATAAATAATATCCTGGGACATTATTCACACACGGCCATCTGATCCCAAACTAAGCAGAGCTCGTTCTATGGAAACCAGATAACTGATATACTACATTCTTTTGTAAATACTTACTTATATGGATAATTACACCCAGACTCAGAACAAACAGACATGTTCATTGTTCATGCACACAAATGTCTGTTCTGAGTGGGAATCGAACCCACGACCTGCGGCGCGAAAGGCAAGTATCTACCAACCACGTCAACCGGCTCGTCCGTTCCGTATAGTCGTTGATGGTATGTGATGTACCACCGTTCTTTCTTTCCTCGATTATAGATCGCTATATTTTTTTTTTATTAAATTGACTAGCGATATATTATCATGAAGTTATCGTTAAAAACATACGATATTAATACATGTACAGATTTTGTATAATGATTATCGAATAAAATAACACTAAATATTACTTGACAAATTAAAAAGAAAATTAAAAAACAACGAAACAAGAGCAAAAGTGAAGTATGTACCAGGCAGAATTAGACATTCGTTGCATATGTATATATTGTATAATGTTAAATGAGCATTTCTTGTATATAAATGTATCTCGAAAACGACCCTAAAGATTTGCCTCAAATTTTGCATTCAGATAAAGTTTTACTTTATAAGTTTATCTACACAGGTGTATTTCCTGAAAGAAACGTCATTTTTCTCAAAAAATTATACCTATAAGGTACCATCCATCATGTGTTGCTGCATTTGTTTCATCGGTCCTAATATTTCTTTCCGAATGAATAATAGATATTTTATTATGACTTTAAGGCCGCCTCTACATCTTTCTTCTCTATGTCCTGTGTACAAGTAAAACGTGTTTGTATTGTTTTGTAATCGTATGTGTTAAGTTCATGCAAATATATTAAATTCTAAAGCTACCCACAAAACTTATTTAAGCGAAATTGTCTTTACCTTTGAACGTATGATGATCTCAATATTGTTACATTTCGAATTATCTGCCCGTTACAATATCCCAGTTTCAATGAATCGTGTTACAGCTGTTGGCGGCCCGCCATCAACGGTTTTACGAGCTTAAGAAAATTCAAAGTATGCGTTGAGTATTCTTCTTAGATGTGTACTCAGCCTATATACGAAATTAACTGCAGTTAAAATGCGCGTAGCGTTTAACGGTTATATTTTTATTAAGAATTATAAAATTGGAATCTTTTGATGAATATACAAAATTAAACTACCTTGATCTGATTTCTTCGAAATGCAGTTTTCAATTATATAATTCATGTGTGAAAATTTTAAATTTAAAATATTTAGGTTAATGTGCATCTTTGTTTGCATTTTGTAGCAAAAATCAAAGAAATGCATAAACAAATTTACTTTACTACGCTTAAAATATTGTGCACTTTGAAGTTAATAATTTTTAATCATTAAATTAGTTGTTTAATCTTGTTGATGCCTCACATAAAATAAAATTATATGAGTCTAACATTGTATTAGACATTCTTTAATTAAAAAAACTTTTATAAAAAAAATACTTTATTTAATCTATGCAAAACGAAAAGCCGTGAAAATTTTCAACTCATTCTGTGAAGTAGAAATGAACTAACATTCCGTCGCAAGATTTAAATACATACATTGACAGGTTAATTTAAATAAAATCTTGCCAAAATATGATTTTAAGGTTTATTGTATAACTTCTCTTTATATGAACAATAATTATAACAATATAGGAATATGTACAATGGGAAGAATAACAGTAAAATATTTTAAAATAAACAATATGATTTCCAGCGAACACTTTACGAAATTAAAACTTAACCAAGAACCGAACATAGCAGTTTCTATAAAATAAAATCACATCGAAGCGTAGGTAGTTGAAACATAAGTTCTTTAACGTATTACTATAATCTTGAAATACCCGTAATTGCATTACACACGGCATGCAAATCATTCCGACTGATATATGACAAATTAATGATAATGTTTTAATCCGTAGCGAATGCGAAACATTTATACCCAGAGGTCGGTATAAAGATATCAATAGGGATTTGGTTTGGCTTCGAATCATTTGAGATCAAAGCTGATATTCGAACTTGGCAGTAATTATGATCCACTGCCATCGTAAAGTTTATTCATACACAGTTAGGACGCCTGTCCACTACATGTAAATCACGTGACAGAGTTGAATGATTTAGGGCCTTGTATGATTTCTTATTGTCACAACTGTACATATATATTTTACTGTGAGGTTGTAGTTTCTTCGGAGGTAGAACATTATCAAGTTAATTTTCTGCCATTTTGGAGAAAGATTTAAATTTAGAACAATAATACGCAATACAGCATGTGGGTACACTAACGTCGCCTCCATTAATTATAGTATTTATCTTTTGCGGAATTATTGCTCTTAAAAAACCTCTTAAAAAATAATCGTGGCGATATTGTATTACAATATGGTTTATTGGATGGTTGGATGGATGGTATTGGTTGGTTATGGAGGTTTCATGGCTGAATACATATATATTATATGTTTAAAACATTATAATATTTGCCTTTTTTACAAGTTTCAGACAATAAATGCAACTTATTTATTCATACCAAAAGATATTTTAGTTATATAAAAAGTACATTTTAAGCTTTCTATTTAAGACAAAATAACACATAAATATGAATCAACGATCTAAATCTTCATTCAATCGTTCATAAATGTTCAAACGATATCAGCTTAACCTTCGCAATCATTATTTTAGATTACACTGAGCATAGATGTAGCAGTCGGACTTAAACATTTGAATGATCATAAATAGCTTAGTGGTATCGTATTAGTCTGTTTGGTTTGGCTAAAATATATTGTTTATGAATCTTTGTTATAATATAATTAATTGTATTAATAAAAATCAATAGACGCGGCTTATTCTATATAGCATTATATGTATGTTTAAAACCGTTAGTTTTCATTGATTTTTATTACAAATCATTTAAAAAAAATAAAATTATTTTATCAATAAATTATATTTCTTTTATTTTTATTTATATATAACGTTTATATTAGAATCAAGAGTAGATGTTCAAAATTATGTTTAAAATTAAAAGTAAAAAAAGTAAAAAAATATGTTTAAAATTAAGAAATACATAAAAGCGAAGTTTTGTTGAAGGCGTTAAAATAAAAAAACTTAAATTTAATATAAAATTTTGTAAATTAAAAACAACGTTCACATAATACCATACGATTTAAAGAAAGTGTTTGCGAATATCAATTAATAATAATAATAAATTATTATGATTGATTGCACAGTTTTAGTAATATAGAGAAATGTGTCCTTAATCTGAAATAAATTACCTTCGTGGTGTAACACGGAAACAAGAGAAGATGACGCTTCCATCTACAGCATTCATCGTTCTTCTGATTACGGTGAGTATTATTTTATAAACTTAGCAATTTAGCACATAAGTGGTAATACATAAAATATTTTTCTAAAAAAAATCGATTAAAAAGATTTACCTGAAAATTTGAAATAAAAACTTAACAATGCCAAGTATGTTAGTAAATCCTAATTAATATATATTATAAATGCGAATGTCAGTTTGTTTGTTATGATTTCACGCCTAAACCAATACAATTCGATTAACCGAATTTAAAGATTCTTTCACCAATGGAAAGCTACATTTTCAGCGAGTAACACAGGCTACATTTTGTCTCTGTATTCCCTCGGGAATGGGAACTACGCGGGTGAATCTGCGCGCAAAATTCTAGTAAATATATATGGCAGACATAAATAATCATACTTTGAAACAAAATAATTGCTTACATGAGAAAAAAAATATATAAAGAGATTATTTAAATGGTAATCTATAATAGCTACCTAACAAAAATAGTTACCCATATTACTGGTGTGGTTTTAAGTATTTACAATTTTTTATTTATTAAATGACAAACGATTCGATTCACATGGTGGTAGAGCTTTGTGAAAGCTCGTCTGCGTAGGTACGTCCACTCATCAGATATTCTACCGCAAACTTGGTATTGTTGTGTTCCGGTTTGAAGGGTGAGTGCGCCAGTGTAATTACAGCCACAAAGGACATAACATCTTACTTCCCAAGGTTGGTGGCGCATTGGCGATGTAAGCGGTGGTTAACATATCTTACAATGCCAATGTCTATGGGCGTTGGTGACTACTTACCATCAGGTGGCCCATATACGGGTCCGCCAACCTATGCCATATAAAATAATGAATTCTCGCTTATAATGTAGCTAGGTATAATTAGCATTGCTATATACTTGTGGAAGAACAGACGCAATAGACATTGTTTAAAGAAAATTGATATTAATTATAACAGCGAATTCGGGTAGTGGCCAGTACATATGTGCAATACGCACGATTATATAAAAGTTAAGACACGACATAGAATAAAATTAAATAATTTAATAAGAAAAACGTTGTTATTATTCAAGGAATTAAATTAGTATAATTTCAAGTCATTAATACAGAGTTATAGCTGTGATTTGAATACGATGTGTTATGACAGATTTGTGACTTGTAATTGCTGTGTGACCTTTTATTTACTTAACTTCGTGTATCGGATTAATTGTGTTTAAATCGAATTATTATTAATATTTACTTTGTAATGTTAAATGCTTAGAATGTTTTTAATGAATTTATGAAAGTCTTATAATAACTTATACACAATAAAGTAAAAGTAACAGCATGTGTATGTCCCACTACTGGGCTAAGGCCTCCTCTCCTTTTTTGTGCTTATTCCACCACGCTGCTCCAATGCTGGTTGGTGGAATACACACTGGCAGAATTTAAGTGAAATTAAGACACATGCAGGATGTTTTTCATCACCGTCAGCACGAGATAAATTATAATCACGAATTAAGCACGTGGTAATTCAGTGGTGCTTGCCCGCGTTTGAACCCGCGATCATCAGTTAAGATTCAAACGTAATTAAAAAAAAATCAATATAACTAATAACTTCAAGAAATATTTTCCCAACTGTGTACAATTTCTAGAGCAACGAGTGTGACTTTAACTATTTCATTTCGAAACAATTAGAAAAACACCCATCGAGTCATAAACGTATACACTCTAACTAGATTACACTTTAGTACGTATAATAAAAGCTAAGTGAGCATGTTGCTCTGATCCATTAACTTTATATTAACTTAAATGCGTAATATTATTCATCTCATTAAAAAAACGTATCAAAATTCTTATATTACTGAAGTATAACGATCAAATAATTTATCGTTTATATTAATGGTGACAGCTACGTGTAAACACGAGGCCGTGGGCGACAACCGACTATGAAGTCTTAATTTGATTTATTAAAGCATTAGTTTAATTAAGGATTTTGAACAATTACGCAGAGTTTTTATAATTAATACTTGTCACCTCAAATGTGTAAATAATAAATTTCGTTTTAAGCTATGGTCACACAGACGCGTAAAATATTTTACACACGCAAATACTTAAATTTAATCTTAAAATATTTTTAGTTGTTAGTCAATGTTTGTGGAAGTTAAGTCAAGAATAGATTTATATCCCTTCAATGCTACTAATAACACAGAAATAATTCTTACTGCAGCATAATCTCGTAACGAGTAACAGAGATATTTTTTCTTAGTCTTAAGTTTTTGATTTTTTCTTCTGTCTATGCGCTATAGAAAACCTATGCATCCATCTTATATAACTAGAACTTATATATATGTATATTTAATAAATAGTAAGTTAAACTTCTTATGAAAATATCGATGAATGTATTATTCGGCACTATCTTAGCTATCGGCACTTTGTTCAAGAGATTTATCCCAATACTATTTATCACTAAATGCCAGTAATGACTAACACAAAAGGGTTAGTTCCCGTCAGTCAGTAATTCGGTATTGTCAACGACCTGGATAGCCTCGACATTCACGTAACGATGAAGTCTCTTGTGCTTCAATATATTTTTGCGCAACTTCATTTACGAAATATACATATAATATAATAATAATAAATTGGTTACATAATTAATATAATTCTTTCCAATTAAAAAACTACACATATGTTTCAACTTTCTGATCGCTCAATCGCTGTCTATCGATGGATTTCAAACAGACACACCTCATTCATTTTTATATTATCAATGTGTTAAGTACATCTAGAATTCTAACATCAACTTATAAGCGAAAGTCATCGTAATATATACCGCAAAAGTATTTAAAGTATCATATATTTGTGTTTAATCATGTTTTGACCATTACAAATGTCACAATCAATTTAAAGGTAATTTACAAATTAATCTTAGATTTATTAAGAACTTTTGATCTATCCAATATTTGTATCCAATATCATTGATAAATTATATTAATCACGAACTTATTTTCAATGACAGGTAATTCGTTTCACACTTAATCCTAATTAATGGCCTATTAGTGGACGTTTTCAATTACATACTGCGTTTGATTTATACATCATTATTACATTATTACTAAGTATTCAATGATTTAGAACTGCGAGATTACGGAGATCATATTGTAATCAACAATTTTTATTGGAATCATTATAAATATGTTACAGTCAGAACAGGAAAGTGCTATTCTGTGAGAACTTACTTCGTGACTTCAACATGAAATGTTGACAACTGACTTATAGTGATATACTATTTTGACGCGTGTATTCTTAGAAATGTTATAATTATTTTGGCCAATTTCGCAAATCACTTTCTGACATTTGACGTTTTCTGCGGTGAGTTTGGTGTTTGTTCTTGCATAATAATGGTCAATGTTAGTTTTGTCTAACAACGGCATTACTTTTGATTAAATACTTAGATAGATCGGATTAAGTTATTTTGTCTGTTGCGTTGTCAAATCATCTGAAAGTTGAAGTCAACAGGTTCGAGAGGTACTTTACCTACGATACACTACGCGTTTTTATACAAATACCGCAAACTTAAATAAATACGAGTAAATACAACTAAAATAACTTACATATGTTCTAGATATTAATACTTTGATTTTGTTAGTCAAGTTTTGTTTTGACCGAAATATAGTTTGACTGTAACATTATTTAATATTATGTATTTTACATTCATAAAATAATAATAATAAGGCCCTCCAGACCTATTTCGGCCACGGCGGCCAATCTCAAGAGAGATTAGCCAACTGCGCAGGACATATTATAGTGCACAAGTGTGTGCGCAAACACAGGTGCACTCTCTTTTCCTTAGCTCTCATAATCCGATGGGACGGCAATCCGACACGACCGGAAAGAGTTCAGGCGCAGGACCTGGCTTAACGTGCTTTCCGAGGCACGGGAGTGTACACACTTCCAACTTCATACAATACCGTTATATAGTTAAAAGTAACTTAACAATGTATTTAAACATGTTTATCTTGTTTTAGTACAATGTTAAAATAATGTTCTGTTTCATAAAATTATTGTTACTCAATTGATTTTTTTAATGCGTTTCAAATGTACTGGTTTTTACGTATCGAGTGTTGGAATTAATTTAATTAATATTTCACTTGAAAAAATTGTTGCTAAGATGACGTAGTATTTTATCGGTATATTTTTTCAAAATGGTAAGCCCAGTGGTAAGAACGCGTGAATCTTAATCGATGATATTGGGTTCACACCCGGGCAAGCACCACTGAATTTCATGTGCTTAATTTGTGATTCATCTCATGCGGAAACCTGCATGTGTCCAATTTCACTTTTCACTGAAAATCTGTCACATGTGTATTCCACCAACACGTATTCGAGCAACGTGGTGGAATAAACCTTCCAAACCTTCTCCTCAAAAGAGGAGAAGAGGCCTTATCCCAGCAGTGGGACATTCACAGGCTGTTACTGTAATTAATTAAACACGAATAACTTTAATTCCATAAATCAAGATTGTAGCATTATAGTCTTACCGCCTTATTCATAAACTTTATTTAACTGGTGATTAGTTAAACAATATTTTGTCTTCTTCTTTCGTATGTCAAATCAATAATGACAGAAAGAGACAAATCAGTGTTTAGCTAAACAGTAACTAAGCAACGTTTATGAATAAGGCCGTCAGAATGTTGTCATGCGTTATCATATTAATAAGTATTAACTTTCTTATATGAAATAGGTAGGTGGACTGGCATATGGCACACCTAATGGTAATTGGTCGACGACTATAAACATTGGCGCTATAAGAAATAATAAACATAACTTACATCACCTATGTGCCGGTAACCTGGAGACTTAAGATGTTATGTCTCTTGTGCCTGTAGTTAGTCGGGCTCACATGTGCTTCTAGTCCGAACACAACAATAATTAGTATTGCTGCCTGGCGGTAGAATATGTGATGACTATGTTGTATCTATCCAGATGGTTATATACGAAGCCCTAATACTAAGTAGTTTCAATGAAGCCTTTATGTATAAATGATGAAGTTTAAATCAATGAATTATTTTCAAAGTAAAATAAAAATAAATTGGGACACAGTGAGTAGCGAGCCTTATGGCATAATAAATATGTCTTAGTTCATTAAAATTCTCAGGCATATGTCAGTTTCAATGTTGGTAAAACGGCGCCGGCATCAATATAAATTTAATAGCTAATTTACATTTGTATAAAGTCATTAAGCAAAAATAAAGAGAAGACCTTTAAGGATGTTCCACAAATGTTTTGTCAATACTGCCTGACTTTGTTTGCATGGGCTTTGTACATGGAGATACATTTCGTCTTGATGGTTGGTTGGTGACTCCATTCACTAATTTTTTATTCAATCTCCAACTTTCATTACCGTGTTGTGTTCCTGTTTACAAGGAAGCACTGTGACATATATGGGCTGTTACAGTAAAGTAACAGCCCATATATGTTACAGTAAAGTAACAACCCATATATGTCACAGTACTTGCTGGGCGTAAAGCCTACTTTTGAGGAGACGGTGTCGAGCTTACTCCACTACACTGCTTCAATGCGGGTTGGAGACATGTTGGATACACGGTCGAGCACGAGATGAATAATTTTATAAATTTTAATAGACAATTGATCCAGTGTGAGACGAAGATATGTTAAGTTAAAAAACGTAAAATCTACTCAATACCTTATCCAAGTGTGTTGATGATACCAGAAATATTTCGACAGTGTAAAACTTGCGACTGTAACTTAAAAATAAAATTCTAATTGTATAATAAAATGTGTTATATATGTAGTTAAACAGAGTATTTTAAAAATTGACATGAATCATTGAAATCTTAATGCAAAATGCAAATTTATTTCGTGATAATATTTTCAATTAACTTTTGCGATTGCAAGCACTATCTCGCTTAAAATGTTATTAAAAACAGATAATCGTAAAATATACATGTTCAGTATGATGTTCTTGATACATAAATGTATTATATCTTATTATTCTTTAAAAATAATTATAAATGTGAAGGTTTTATAACGAGTATTCACTGAAAACTTTTAAGCTTTTAAGATGCAATTATTTATCTGTGAAGTAATAATTATTAACACAATCAAAAACAAAATAATATTCATACAAATAGTCCCGTCGCTACATTCTGCGAATAAAATTTTACCTTTTTTTAAATTTTGTCTTCAGAGTATGTTCCACATAACATCATAAGTGAAAATTTATTTCCAAGAGTGTATCGTTTTAAAAAAAAATCTTAAAAAGAATTAAAAAGTTCTTGATCATTTGAGAAACATTCAACTTTTAATACACCCACTTTGTAAGAAGCAGCAATAAAAATAAAATAAATTCAACGGACTTGAGATCTATACTCGATTCGGTCGAAACCGCGAAGAATATTTAGTAATTTATATAAATAATGTTATAAGATATAATTTTAATGATGTGATGTAAATTAGTTCTGTAAATGTATTATAAAGATATCATAAAGATCGTTTTCGATCGTAAAAAATAATCACAAAAGTAATATACACTAATGATATTATAATGAAATAGCTAATAAATATATTCGAATAGTTATTGGTTGGAAATTAGGATTTTTTTTAAGTATGAGTACATTTTTGAATGTCATCTGTCTGTGTTGCGATGTTAGTGACAATTTATAGTTTCGTTTACACTTTTTTTATAAAATAGGTTGATGGACAGGCAAACGGGTCACCTTACATCGCCAATGCGTTACCTATCTTGGGAATTAAAATGGTATATCCCTTGCCTCACTCACCCTTCAAACCGAAACACAATAATATTAAGTGTTCCTGTTTGTTGTTTGAATAACTGATGAGTGGGTGGCTTCTACCCAAACGGGCTTGCACAAAGCACGTTTAACAAATTTTTTTTTTTTTGTATGCTAACGTTCTCTCCTAGCTGTCAAGAAGTTGTCTTCGACGAAGCCGAACTTGCACATGTCATTTCATTTTAATTTTATCATAGAAATTTCTTTATTTCTCTTACGCTAAGCTTTCAATATTTTAGAATCTATTTGAATTAAGTAATCAATTATAATAATCGTTAAGAAATTCTTTAATTCATGAATATAATATGACTTAAAGTTCGAAATCCATACATCAGACACAAGCTTAATTATTTATTTTCATGTTTATAGTAGTTCCTGGAAGGATGAGATTGAACCCTGTAGATTTTCTTCATAACACAAAAAATATATATTTAATACGTACGCAGTCAGGACGGCTAGCTAGTAGATTATAATTTAATGGATTTAAAAGAACTCTTGACTTATGACTTTTTGAGAAGACCAAATATAAAGCATGAATCATTGAAATACTTTGCAACAAATCTATTAAAAAGCAATAAAACTATAGAACATAAATTTAATGTAAAATTTCGTAATCGTGCTTTTATCTGACTCATCTCGTGAACATCCTTGATCGATGTGTTTGTAAGCGCCGGCGCCTCGACCATCAACTTTGTTTCTACGACTATATTATGTAAGCAAATGTTAGGTACATTTGTAGATAACAAATATCGTAAAACTATACTAATATGTATTTAAAGAGGTTTTTTTTCGGATTTGTTGTGACGTCATACGTTACGATGAATTATTAATAATCCTAAAATATTAATGTCGAACAATATGGGTTCAGTTTAATCTGTTAAATTAATATTATCATAGTTATGTTGCAAAGGTCAGTTTCGTTTGTTTATATCTGAATTCGAACACAATTTACAAATGTATCGTGTACATAATGATAGTTTCAGGTCAGGTATATATAGTATGTTTATTAGTGGCATATTTTACGAGATATAGCAAATATTGAAATAAGATTAGAGAAATAAAGATTAGTACTGTTACCCATGCGATGTCGGAACGAGCTAGCAATAATACCACAAAAATCACATTACTCAAAATTTAAGCAACCATACAAACTAAGATTATGACAAATTAATAAATTTAATAACATATTCTCTCTAACGTTCTATTGTTATCGAAGTTTCTATGCATATAACGTGTGCTTGTATATCTAGATCTTTCGATATTTTAATCAGGGTCGTGTATCATAATGTGTTTGTATACGAGTATGACATTCTTCTGAACAATACGTAGACCTAATAGGCAGATTGTATTCTATTTCTATCAGCGATTAAATGTCGCCGTGATGTCGCCAAGATGTTCTTCATGCTCGACTCCGTGCTAATGGCGATATTAATACAAATTCTTAACTTGCTATGACAATATGGAAAGAGTCGTGTTGTATTTAAAAATCAGTTTTGGTAGCTTTTGATGAATCAGATACATCTTTTAGAATACTAAACTCAGGATAAATAAAAACATTATTACCTTATATGTATATCATTCATATTATATAATCAAATAATATAAACCTATCTAAGCTTTCAATAACTTATAAATACAATAAAAAAAATTATTGAATGATTTAAAAAAAAAAAATTGCAGATGATTATTCGAAATTTAAACATCCTTTGATTAAGATTTAAATGTTGTAAACACTTTCAGGTTTACTTATAAATCTGACTTAGTGGCTGTTTAGTGGAACCATTCACTTCGCTCTTTCTATCATTCTTGATTTGACATTCGAAAGAAGAAGATAGCATTATTTAACTAATCGTACGTCGAACAACGTTAGGTTATTTGACTTAAAGTATGCTCATTAAGAACAATCGCTTATTTAGTATATTTTTATACAAAAGGTATATTATTTAAGTCGATAGTGTAACCAATTCTTTATTTCCAGTTTAGTTTTTAACGATATCTTTATTTTTGAATTTGTAATTATTTAAGGATATATGTATATATTTTTACCTACAACGCGTACAACCTTTACAATACTGTATAAAAGTATCTAATTAAATATGATTATTATTACTTGTGTCAATTTACAGTCGGCTTTTGTGTAGAAACTTTTTACAACTTCAATGTTATTCTTCTGATAAAAGATAATTGTTGATTGAAAAATCAGCCCTCAAATATTAATACCAAATAAAATTTTAAATGACATTTTTACGGTCTGTTTCTCTTAAAGCTTTTGTTATATCTTCATGTCTATTAATGATTTCTATGGTTGAATGTAACTGCAGGTGGTAGGTCGGGACGTGCTTTCGGTGGCAGGTAGTCGCGACGTGCGCTGCGGACGGCGGTTGGTGTCGGGCCTGTTCTCCCGTCCGCGGTTGCCTCTCGGCTACTCCTACGTTACAACGGTACCCAGAGGCGCCTGTCGGCTCAACGTCTCGGAAATCGTATCCAGCGATAATTATATCGGTATGTTTTATATCTTCTTAATATCACTCGCTTGATTTCTTACTAAATCTTGTATTTAATGCTAACTCACTAAACCCGCTTGCTACCGGTTACGGTTTTTATTTGGATTTTAAATCTGTATGTCGTGTCTCTCGTCTGTATGTATGATCGTGATCATGTGTGTCTGTCAAATGTCGGGTAAAAAAATCGCGCGGTCGCGGTTAAAACGCGACAGTTTAAAATGTGCGACATTTTTCCTTTTGATAGATTGATTATTGTTAAAAACTTTCACATTTGTTGTTGATGGCTTTATTTCAAATATATTGTTTTATTGAAACATATGTCAGTAAGTAAAATGATCACCTATAAGAAGGTATTATCATTTTACGGTTTCAAAATGTTTAATATTATCGCTATAGAAAAAATATTCTACAGTTTTCTATAATGAAGATAAAATTAAAATTAAACATTTGTAAATAAAATGACATATCGTTTTAATTTGACAATACATAATATTTATTTAAGAGCACATGATAGCTTATTCAATTTGAGCCGTTGAAAACATGATTACAATGACGGATGGATTCCGGATGACGGAGTTCGTATTCGCGTTAGACATTCATTTGTTTGCAGTCAATGGTCCTTTGATGAAGGCAAATGGGCCGCGGACATTAGGTTAGTCACTTATCAATCAATGTTGTACGTCTGCTTGATCGTAAATCATTCGTAAATGCAACAATAGACGCCTGCGATGTCCTGCGGATTATGAATGGATCTAACCTTGCATTTAATTCCGCATTATTTGAAATCAATTAGTCAAAATTGTGACTCGACGCTCCGCTTTTGCTTGACATAAATAAACCTAACAATGACTTCATTACTGATAAAGAATAACACGATGTTTATTTATTTAAAGTTTATATAATATTCTAATATGAGATACTACATTCTATCGTTAAACTATTTAAGAGACGTGCATTGTACGTTACATTGAATAACGTATTTTGTATAACATTTATTAACTCGATGTGTTTGAACCAAGGCCAAAGGTCGGGGTCAATGCATAAGATACAAGTCGGTAAAGCATTTAATAATTCTTGAGCTTGTAAACTTAAGGTACGCTAACAAGCTATGGATATTGCGTACCGCTTAAATACGTTTAGACATGCACAATGTACTGATCTTATGGCTCTAAGTCTGCGAGTATCTCTTTAAATAACAATAAAATTATAGACGCCTACAATTTTACTGCCTCAGTAAAATAAAGTTAAGATAGCTTATTATTATACTTCATTCAGTAGTTAATTTATTAGTGTTTATATTGTAATCTAACGTTTGAATTAAACTATTGAAAGTAATCTGAAAAGCTGTTTTTGGTAATTACATCTTAAATATTTTCGTCATCATGTAAATTTAAATCTTTTAGTTTGATTGTATTTATTCTTCATCTTTAGCATTGAAGATCACGAATGGCTCTTACATTATGAATGGAGAATTTGCAGTCAGCACCCCTGGGACGTATGAGGCTGCTGGTGCTAGATTTTTGTATACGAGGGACGCTGGTCTTGACACAGTATTTGCATTGGGACCTACACACAGTGCTATAGAAATTATGGTATGACAAGCAATATAGAAGTAATTGTTTCGTTTGTTAAGTTAATTTATTAAATCCATGAAATAATTATTGCAGATTCTATATACGCAACCGAATCCTAACATTAAATATGAATATTTCACCGAATCACTACCAGGTGAAGTTGACGTGGAAACCGTAACAAAAGTTAATTCACCCGAATCAACGATTCCTCCCAAGCATACTAGAAGACACCATGGATTCGACGGCCATCGATCCAACAGTCCAGGACATCTAGACTCAGCTGGGTTAATCAAAGAATCCAGAGATAATGGTATTGAGGAAAATACAGTTGGTGGTAGAAAATTCATGTGGAAAATACTTTCTTATACACAGTGTTCAAGAAGTTGTGGCGGTGGTATTCAGGTATGTTTATCGTCTTTTAATAAATCATCGATTGAATATGTAGCGACATCTATCTCGCCACATACGAAAAACTAAAAACTGACGTATCCTACATCGCGATATTAAAGTTATCCGAGCGATTGAACATATATACAAGAACCCGACAACAACCGTCGGGCAGTAGCCCACCAGACGAACACCCGTCTGGTCGGAGGATCCTCCCTTTTCAACGGGCAACACCAAACTGGTGACCCCGTCGTGATTGTCAGCCTTCGCAAAAAAACTACATCACTCCTGGTGACCCCGACGTGATGGTGAACACCAAAAAGCGACTGCTATAAAAACTTAAGAAATAGGTGCTGCTTGGAATGCGATATATGAGTGAAATACTATTATAAGCAATTATGTAATTTAAATTCTTGGTAATCCTAGGTAGGCAAATACAGATGCATTGAGGCAAGCTCATCAGGTGACAGAGAGGTATCACCAGTACACTGTGCGGGCTCACCACCACCAGGGAAAAGACGGAGGTGCGGTAATTTACCCTGTGCTCCAAGGTGGAGGGCAGCTGCTTGGTCGTCATGTCCTCAATGTGGTCCTGCAACTAGAACTAGGATAGTCGGATGTGTGCAAGACCACTCTCGAGGGATAACCAAGGTTTGTTCCGTTAAAATTATTGATATTTATTTTTAAAGTTGGGGATTTACGTTTATTTGTATTTATTTAACATCTTCTGTAATTAGTGGGTGTGGTAAAAATAAACTAAAAATCACAGTATTTTTTTAAGACATCTTATAATACGTAAACATATGTCAGATATATTGTAAACTCTTGTATATTTATTCAACGAAGTATGTAGTGGAGACCTTAATTTATTAGGGAAACATTTTCTGTTAAGATATAATATTGTTTTTTCAATGAACTTTAACTTAATAGAGTCTTAAACGATTATTTAATTACGGTAAATCTTCAAAATTATTATTATTCCAGATAAGCGATCAAAAATGTCCAGCGCCAAAACCCTCAACGACAGATACTTGTAATATACCAGACTGTGGATTAAACACAGGAATAAAGCACATAGATCGACTGAAGTCACGTGTTCAAACGGATACATTTAAAGATGGACCGATTTATACGATAGCTGTGAATACATCTGACGATGATCTCGGACCGGAATATAGCTTCAGTGCTGGTGTGGGCAGCTGGCTTTATACTGATTGGTCTGAGGTAACTTAGTATTTAGGCGTTATAATTTTATTTATTTTTTAAATTAACTGAATCTCATTCATTTCTCTTACTTAGTGTAAAGCTTGATCAGGCGTTCTTTTTAATATAAAGAAGAAGGTCTATCACTTCTCTACTTAAGAAAAACACGTATATACATATTATTTAACGAGGTATTAATTCAGTAACTTCTGGCCATCGTTCATACCAAAACAAACTAACATATAAATACTTACGGTTTTTATCTTCATTTTTACTTATAAGTCAAAAATAAATTAATTATGTTTGTATGATTGTTTTTTTATTTGTTTTAATTATTTTATTTATATTTATGTATATAAAGCTGTAGTCTCTGTCTAGTATAGTTATGGTCATCTGGCTAATCTTTTATATAAGCCCCCGTAGCTGAAATGCGTAAGACATGTGTATGAGGAGTTTGTGGTTTAATCATTTCTTTTTATTTTAGTGTGTAGGTTGGTGTGTAGGGGGTGGCTTACAAACGAGAGCAGTTCGATGCGCTGATCCCTCCGGCTGTCCCCGGAAATCGCCTGAATCGTCACGCAATTGTGCTCCAACGCTGCCTTGCGAACCACATGACGGACACTGGTTTATGGGTATTTTTTTATGTTATTTTAACAACATTATATTGATATGTGAGCTTTTAATAAAACGTATTACATGTTTACGTACTTTGTTACTTATTTCTTTGATACAATGACGACATCATATTATTTATATAAATATACTATTAGCACAATTACTGGACGCTAAAAGCATTGCTCAAAATATTTTTTATATAGGTTTATTTATTTTTATTATAAATGAATAACTATTGAGAATTTGAAGTCATAATAAAAGATTGAAAGATATTTTTTTACCATTTCGAATTTATTGTCATTAGCTATAATAATGGATCCGTTTTGAAAAGTCGAACTCACAGATATTTTTTGTTTCGGTGTATGTCGGTCTAGTTTCAGTGTGTTTGTATGTTACTAAATCTACCTTTAATTTCGCCTTTAATAACTTAATGATTATATGAAGGAAGGTGAAAATTGATAACAATTTTAAAAGATAATTTATGAAATTAAATAGTTTTTTTAAAACTGTAGGCGAATGGTCCCCGTGTTCATCTTCGTGTGGAGGGATGCAGGTTCGTGGAGTTCTCTGTATTGGGGGCAGTGGGAGACATCTTAGAGATACGGCATGCAAGGACATTAAGCCTGAGCATAAAAGGAAATGTGGAAACGAATGTCCACCCGCTTGGTATTCCAGCGAATGGGGTCAGGTATGAACTATTTGTCATTGTTTTCTTACCAATACTTAATCACTTACATATTATTATTCGTAAAATATTAATTCATTGTAGTGTACTGGTAACTGCACCCTCGGTGTGGGAATACAAAGACGTACAGTCGTGTGCGCACGCGGGGACGGCAGTGCAGCGAGTGATGACGACTGTACCACACCACGTCCGCATGCTAATCGCGCTTGTGAGCCCAAGTGTACCGTTGAATCGTCTATACCACCAGATTTAACTATAGGTAATATTTTTGATTATATAATATCTAGTTATGGTAATTTCATACCAAATATCTGATCATGAATGTGGTATTTGAAAATATTGTGTATTTTTGCTTAATAGTATATTTATGTATGTCGTAACTTTACAAGTTTACATTCATATTGTATAAATATTTCAGAGTCTCAAAAAGCGGGTACGGAAATACCGACAACACACACACCAACGTCCACTATACAACGGAACATTAAAATATTTAATGAAAAAGGTATGTAGTAACACATTTTATAATTTATTTGCTATGTGTTCGCTGTTGTATTTTAACCCTTAATGCTCAGTACTATGGCTTATAATAGACAAGCAAGAATGAAAATGTCCCTCTGCTGGCTTAAAGGCGTCCTCTCCTCTTGGGGAGGTTTGTAGGCCACTACTATTTCACCACCGAGTACAAGATTAAAGTTGTAAACTCAATTTAAGCAAATTAAATCTTAGCATTGATTGCTTGGACTCGACTCCGCGATCTGAGGTCTCTTTTGATGTATATTTCAAATGTTTTTAAAGGTTTTAAGTGTACTAAGAGTTATGGGTGATTTTTTTTAATTACAGACTGTGAAGACAAACTGCCAAACTGCTCCCTCGCAGTCCAAGCCAGACTTTGTCACTATAAATATTACATACAAAATTGTTGCGATTCGTGCAAAGTGACATGATTATTTTAAATTTATATCGAATAAAATTTGAATATCGATTAATCTAAATTCGATTAAACTAACGTTCGGAGAGGTAATATATACCGGAGCCTTATTAATTAGTATTACATAAATAACTCGTAATAATTATGTAAGCGAATAATAAGTTAGTTTCATTCATATTGTTCGGTGTGATATTTATTTTCTATTAAATTTATAAGCACTTAAGTATTACGACATTGTATTGATTTAATAATCAATGGTTCATACAATATTTTGTACGTATAATGTAAATAAAAAAAAAAACAATAAAAGTGCGTTACAAGTACTTAATGATTGTTTTTTTTATTTATACTGTGAACATATAAATCCTCCCAATCCTCCCAATCCCAGTTCCTTTCCTTCGGTAGAATCGATTTTTATTATAAATACTCTAAATAGTTTGTCAAATTTTGATAGAGACTATTTGAATATAAAAATATACATTTCGAATTGGATTTAAATTTGATTGAATTACTTATAAATAGCTGATTTATTTCAATTACATTCACATCGAAGTATTCTTCTGCACAGGATCTTCTGTTATATTATAGCTGACAAGAGCAGTCTCTCAAACTCTCAAACCGACTTGCCGAAATAACCAACGGTGGTAGAGCAGAAAAATCTCTAGGATCGCATTTTTACAACACACAGGCATTATTAAAGGACAAAACTTAACTGTACTACGTTATTTACAAAGTCAAAAAATTGGATTGTTATGCGGCATCAATTTAGATCCTTAACGATGGCTGTGTAAGTTCAGTTCAATTATAGACGCTTAAAGAAAATCGTCAAATTAATTTTGTAATTAGCTTCGAAGGTATTATATTACAATACCTAGTAGATATATATGTATCGTTTATACTGATATAATCAGCTGCCTTGACATAGCCCTCGTATACAATGCGTTATGTACTTATTTGCTACAATACATACAATATACATAACATTGTTTGTATGATGTCATTACAAGTGATGACAGATATCCCGGAAGCTGAAAACTGCTAATGTTATTTTTAAATCATTTACTGGTGTATATCATGTATGGTGACGTCATCATTTATTTCCTATGTGTATTCAAAATGCAACAAACATTCATGTTTAGCTAGCAATCATTATGTTTATAATAACGATCTTTCATGTGACCGTTGTTTACCTAACCTTAACCTTATATTTATTTTAATATATCTTTCTTTAAAGAAATACTTATACTTAATTCATAATATTTTTAAATCTCATACTTTTAGGGTGGTCCATTTTTATTAAGATCAATAATTTCACTAAGGCTACTAATATTGAGGTCTTAAAGTCACAAGTTTCTCTTACCAGCGCTTAATAATTTAATCAACAAGCTTGGAACGCATATTTAATACAAAAACCATCCGATCCGTTTCTTATTCGATTTATATTAAATATATATTCCAAACTGGTGATAGTTTTTTCCGTACTTTCAATAATATTTGAACTAGAATATGCTGTATATGATTTGGTATAGAATATTCCATCATCCCCCCGGACTACAGTAAAGTGTAGACGTGCAGAGTTAAGACTTCCAGCAATACGTCGGTGAAAAACGCTTTCAATTTCGTACAGTAAGTTTTTGTGTGATGCCGGTATAAACATGCAGACAGACAAAAAATCTAAAAATTGTTGTTTCGACTTCTGTTGCTTTAAAAAAAAACCCGCACATTTGTTTTTTCCCAATATCTTTAATGTAACAGACCGATCGGCCTGTTACAATTTTATTGTTGTTTGACAAAATAATTGTTACTAAAAATCAAAAATATTTAGATATTAATCAATTTCAAAAATAGGAGTGCGTAAGTTCGTCCGCGTTTATTCTACGGATAAGAAGCCATTCATATAATTAAACCCCCGCCTCCAAAGTCTCGTTCAGAAACAACTATCACAAATGAAAAGTATATTTTACTCGGTGGTAGAGCTTTGTGCAAGCTCGTCTGGGTAGGTACCACCCACTCATCAGATATTCTACCGCAAAACAGCAGTACTTTGTGTTGTTGTGTTCCGGTTTGAAGGGTGAGTGAGCCAGTGTAATTACAGGCACAAGGGACATAACATCTTAGTTCCCAAGGTTGGTGGCGCAGTGGTGATGTTGTTTTTTTTTTTTAAGAAATATACAAACCACTGTCTATGGGCGTTGGTGACCACTTACCATCAGGTGGCCCACATGCTCGTCCACTAACCTATACCATAAAAAAAAAAAAAAAAATGTATATGAAACGTTTAGAAACAACACATGAAATTTCAAATGTTAATAGAAATTCAAATGAGTTTTTTTCAATTTAAATATATACTAATCGTATATGTTAGAGGTAGAGGAATAAATAAAACAAAATTCGGTGTTTAAAGCTTAATAGTTTTGTACGTTGTTATACGCTTTATTAGTACAGACAGAAATGCCGTTACATTAGTAAAACCAATTTAATAAAAAAACAATTGTGATGGTACGGTATAAGTTATTGTGTTTGTTACCTAATACATAAATACTTACAGCCGGTAAATAAATGCGCTACACAATATAATGTAAATATTTACATGAAAATTGCTTCAAGAGCTCCACACGTAGACAATCGGTTGAGAAATGAATTTGAACAAAAGAAATTAAGTATTTTCCAAGTTATTTTTATTAATAATGTAATATATATATGAAATTATTAAATACATATTATCTTAGTATACATTGAATTCTGCTTCATTATTTTATTTGACATGTAATAAAAACTCATATATTGCGTTTGATTGTCACTTACTAATCTGATTACGTGTGGCGCCGCCTTAAGCGTCTATTTCTTTGTTCACACAATCAGAATCAATAAATAATGAACACAATGTCATTGTTCCTTAATTATATTTAGAAACATATTTTTTTAATTAATAATGAATACTATAAAACCCTAAGCTAAATCGTAAATTAAATTTAATGACTAATCTATAGTATAGTTTGAATGGTTAACTAAATATATTTTATAATACATTTTTAGAATCTCATATTGATTATATTTCGGAACTCAGTAAAGTGATAGAGGCAAGCTTATACAATTGTGATAAAGGGATAACATTCTTTAATATTATATGTTATACTTTAATGTATTACATTTTCTTGAAATGATATTAGCCTTCTGTGACATCAGTTTTACGACAGTTTGTATTTATATTATCTCCATTTAATAAATTATCGCTAAAGATTTCATGTCACGAAAGGCGAATATGATGTTACGTCTATATTCTGGAGATCATAAAATTAATTCCTAACTTAATAGAAATACAAATGAACTTCTAATTATTGATAAAAATAGCTTTAAATATTGAAATATATTATATTTTTTTACTATTTAATTGATTAGAGGAAAAAGTTCATTAGCCTTACGTTCATGAAACTTCCTAAATATAATATTTTTTGAGTTAAAAAGCTATTTCCAATGTAGTTAATTACATATTTAATTATTTACTGAAAGTGAACAAAGGCTTACATATACGTGTTTATTTGTATATTTGTTCACGTTCAGTACATTTGTATCACAATACTATGAGTCGTAACTCCTTTGCTTCTAACAATACCTGTAAACAAAAAAAAAAAGATTAAAACATATATTTTTATGAATATCAATTGTACTTATTTTAATTAATATTTGGTGTTGCCCGTTGAAAAGGGAGGATCCTCCGACCAGACGGATGTTTGTCTGGTGGGCTACCGCCCGACGGTTGTTGTCGGGTTCTTGTATATATGTTCAATCGCTCGGATAACTTTAATATCGCGATGTAGGGTACGTCAGTTTTTAGTTTTCGTATGTGGCGAGATAGATGTCGCTACATCACTCCCCTCCGAGACCGGAGGTCGATAGCAGGTTGAGTCGTCCATATGTCTTGTGATGTTTGCCGGGCCAGTGGAATGTTCCAGTGAGTCGGAACCAGATGCCGCATAGTTCACGGTGAGTCGGAACTGTCTGCGGTGATGCCCCAGTGAGTCGGGGTGATGCTGCAAATGCTCCAGTGAGTCGGAGTGGTGCAGTGCTGCGTAGTGGCTGGCTGCTGCGTCGACCAGGAGAGAAGTGCGTCTCTGCTTGCTGACCGGCCGAAGTGCAGTGTGCTGTGCCAAGGTCGCTGAGAAGACTGTGGATGATGACCAGGAATGCGCGTCCGCTGCATGCTGGTGGTCAGGATACCCGTAGTAGTCGTGGATGCTGGCTGGCTGTATGACTCGCTGCTCGAAAGCTTGAGGAAGTGATGATGACGTCACGATGACGTAGTTTTTGCGAAGGCTGCGCTGACGTTCATGCTCGGGGTCACAAGTTTGGAGTGGACCATTGAAAAGGGAGGATCCTCCGACCAGACGGATGTTTGTCTGGTGGGCTACCGCCCGACGGTTGTTGTCGGGTTCTTGTATATATGTTCAATCGCTCGGATAACTTTAATATCGCGATGTAGGGTACGTCAGTTTTTAGTTTTCGTATGTGGCGAGATAGATGTCGCTACAAATATTATTATAAATATAACACGTCGTATTACTATCTAAAAAGTTGATAATAAATATATTACAATTCCTTAATTCAATGCATTCGTTTTTTAAATTATTTAGTATATTTAAATACTCACCGTGGTTGTTTGTCGTTTACCGACCGTGGCAAGAATGGCAACAGTTATCGCCATAATAGTGGTAGTGGCAGAGGCGCGCTTGAACCGCCAGCGCGCAGTTGCTGAGTTTGTCCACGCAAGCTCCTGTGCACATATATATATATATATGTATTTTTTAATTGAAAGTATATATTACTAACGGAGATTAACTGAACAGTTCAGTAACAGCCTGTTACCACCTGTAACCCACTGTTGGGCTAAGGCCTCTTCTCCTTTTTTGAGGAAAAGGTTTGAAGCTTATTGGTGGAATACACATGTGACAGAATTTCAGTGAAATTTGACACATGCAGGTTTCGTCACGATGTTTTCCTTCGCCGTCAAGCACGAGATGAATTATAATCACAAAATAAGCTCATGAAATTTAGTGGTGCTTGCCCGGGTTTGAAACCACGATCATCGGTTAAGATTCACGCGTTCTTACCACTGGGCAATTTCGGCTAGATTAACTGCGCGGTAAGCATATTAGTGCACAAGTATGAGCCAAAATTACATACATTGTAATTTTATAGTATATACTAATATTATAAAGCGTTCGTACAGGAGAGTTACATGTTATGGGCTAATCTCTGGACTTAATGGTCCGGAATAAAATCTTATGCGTTATTTATATGCTTTATTGAAGAAGCTTATATAAATTCACATCATAAACGTCAATCAATCTTGTATACTTTACTTGTATGCAATGCACTTAGTTGGGTACTCATCATGTGTAAAAATCAGGTAAAGAATTTTAAAGCGAGTAAAACCGCAAAGCGTAATCTACTTTTTAATAATATTATATAGTAATATATCCTCCGAAACGTGACGCATCTTCCGGTATAAGTTTCATATATATTGGATTAGTAGTTTTTGTCATTGAGGCATTACAAGAAAACAGGCTCCTCATTTATTAGTATAGAAGATTATAGTCACCTAGTTTCCGCAAGGATGGATATCTTTTTTTTTGTTAGGATAAGCTATCTCTATTCCAAATTACATCCGTGTGTTCAGTAGTTATTGCGTGAAAGATTTGCGTGATTTGCGTGTTTGATTTTTTTTAAATTGTATATGTAGGTGTACGAGCATATGGGCCACCTGATGGTAAGTGGTCACCAATGCCTATAGATAATGGCATTGTGAGAAATATTAACCATCGCTTACATCATCAATGCGCCACCAACTTTGGGAACTAAGATGTTATGTCCCTTGTGCCTGTAATTACGCTGGCTCACTCATCCTTCAAACCGGAACTCAACAATACCAAGTACTGCTGTTTTGCGGTAGAATATCTGATGAGTGGGTGGTACCCCCAGACCATCCATCTATCAATACATTCCAAAAACTTTCGCTTTTAAAATATAAGTAGGGTTACTGATATTTCATGAACGAGTTCCGCGGTGAGTTTCTTTTGTTTCAACAAAATAGCTCTTAAATTTAATATGATTTATTGTTTTTATAAATACGATAAATATTGTGATAAAGCTCACCTTTGCTAAATGAGTGTTCTCTGACGTTCTGTGTGTTTTGGCTTTGGTGTCGCGTCACACGTTGCTGCGGATCTGGAAGATATACATACAAATAAAACAAATACAAAAATGTGATCAAAAGGATCTAAGTATAAAAGACAAGTTCATCAGGCCAAGTATTTATTATTAATCTAAGTTTGAAGAAATAATATATTATATCTTATAGGTAGAAGTGAAACGCAATCCTAACAGATTGCGCAATTGATCATCGTTTTTCACCGATATCTTCTGTAAATAGATTTTCAAGAAAAATCTGTTATATATACAAATAATTACATATCCCGTTCAATTGTTACCTGTAGCCACAACACTAATGGCAGGCTTGACGACTGGTCGTGTGGTGCAGCGCGAGGGCACGCACGAGCGCCGTGCGGGCGGACGCACGCTCGCACAGTCGGCGTCTCGGGCCGCGCCCCCCGCGCCCTCCGCCCCGCCCCGCGCGCACCATACCGTACGCGTTTGGATACCAGCTTCACATGGACCGGTGCACTGAGTAAAATACATGATTATGCCAGCTTTATTTTTTTATTATATCAGCAAAAACGTCTTTTTCTAGCAATTACGTAGCGTAGCTCTTCCTGTCCATTGGCATTGTAACAGTACCTCGCATGTCGTTATGAATGCAATTATAAAGTATATTATTTGTCTTGGTAATTACATTGGCTATTGGCTCATATTTGAATTATACAGAAAATAAATTGTGTAAGGATATCAGATTGAGTCAAATATCGATAAACTAGTAGTTCATTATTTGCTCGGTTAATATACAATGTTTTGTAAATGACCAATATGTAGATACATATTTATGGGATTTCAAATATCAATCAAAACTAATATTAATTTGAATGTATAAATTTATCATTTTATAGTTAAGTATAAAATTAATCGACATAAAAACATTACATGTTTTATTCAAGTATTATGAGTTAAAAAAAAAACATTAACTTTAAATTTTAACTGATATTTTTAAAACAATAATACGATTATGAGATTTATATTTGAGCACTAAAAACCAGAGGTTTAAGGATCGTGCTTGTAATTACATGGTAAGTGACAAATATCACACTAAAAAGTATTCCTATGTGGCGGTGTGCGATTTGTGAACAAATGACCAGGCGTTTGGTACCCATCCAGGGTAAGAAACGCCTTCACAAAACACTTACCCTGGTTAAATATATTGATCTTTGATCGTACTAACCTCTCCCCAATCACTGAGGTACCAAGAAGGAGTACAATTTCCTCCACACGCTCTCTCTGATTCAGGTTTGGTCGTTTTACACAAGTTATCACGGAGCCGTCTGCCGTTACCACCGATACAAATCACTCCTCTAATCTGGCGTCCACCACAAGCCGCTGAACATGCTGACCAGTCACCTAAACAATGATTCCAGATGAGTTTTAGTTTTAAAAGGAATATTTGTCAATATTTTCTGCATTATTTAAATTTACCAGTAAACCATTGTGCGTCACACTGTTTTCTTAGGGAGCATGATTGAGATATATGAGGAGCTCGGTGAGCTGAACAACCGTCAGGTTCTGCGCAGCGAACACCACGTGACTGTACTCCGCCTCCTACGCACCAGCCTACGCACTACAAAAAATAACAAGTTGGTTAATGAAATACAATGCAAGGAACTTCGATAGTTTTTACTAAATTATTTTTACCTCAGACCATTCTGTATAAAGCCAACCACCAGCAGCGGTGAAGCTATATTTGGGTTCATGTGTGAGACTTATTTCATTATCCGATACGTTAGAAGCAAGCGATATTACAGGTCCCTCGCGGAATGTGTCAACTCGATCATTTGGACGAACTTGTCGTCTTGCATCAAGTCGTGGCGAAGCTTCTGAGGCAAGTTTTCCATCACAGTTAGGAATTTCACAAGCTTCTTCACTTGGCGGCATAGGTAAAGGACATTTCTGGTCACTTATCTGTAAAATGATTATTTGTTACGAATATCAACCAGTTAAAAAATATGAATAAAGATAGAACCCATATAATTAATATTTATACATAAAATCTACTAACCTTAGTAATACCACGAGCATGATCTTGTACACATCCAACTATTCTAGTGCGATGAGCTGGACCACAGACTGGACATGGTCCCCAAGCAGCAGCTCTCCATCTAGGAGGGCAAGGAGCCACTCCACACCGTCTACGTCTAGATGCAGGTGGCGTTCCAGTACAATGAGCCGGGGACACTTCTCGATCCTCTTTACCGTCAAGTTCAACACATTTAAACTTTCCAATTTGAAGACCACCTCCGCACGTTCTCGAACATTGCGTGTATGATACAATTTTCCAGACAAACTTCCTGTCACCGATAACGTTAGTGTCTAATTGATACTGATTTTCAATAGAGCTAAATTCTGGTTGTTTCGACAATGAAGGACCGGATTTTTCTAAAGCTCTTGTGTGAGATTCGGCGTTGTGGTGTCGATGATGCCTTTGAGTCTGATGATGAGTTTGCTCAGGTTCACTATTCGAAGTTGGAATATCGTTACTGGTTTCATCTGACAATGAATCAGTAAGGTATTCGTATTTTATGTTCGGATTTGGTTGAGTATATAGGACCTAAAATATAAAAATGATTTAAAACTATGTTAAGAACATTAAATATTACATTATCCGTTCGGTCATTTGTTACCATAATATCAACAGGATGGTGAATAGGTCCCATCGCAAATATTTTGTCCAGACCAGCAGATCTAGAGTAAATAAATCGTGCGCCAGCTGCCTCATAAGTGCCTGGAGCGCTGACAGCAAATTCGCCATTCATGATGTATGAGCCATTGGATACTCTTAGTGCTAAAAATAAAATAAAACATGACCAACGTTACACTGACAATATAACTTTAAAAAATAAAGTAATGCCGTGTATTTTTAAAATTATAGCATGACCGGCTATTGTTACGTATATTAGTATATGTTTCAAATATTTTATCATGTAGTTAATACGTTAAATGTACCAGTATTGATCTTAGTGTTTACGGAACAATCAGCGAATTGTTATCCTCGAGCATTGGCAGTGCGTCATGCAAATAATTACTCGCCAATTGTAACGGCGGCTATCTCCATTTATCTCACAATTTGCGGCGTAGGCGCTTCTATTGAAGCGATGCGCCAGCGGACTGTACGCGTGCAATTCCTATAAATCGATTCGACATCGATCTTTGCACTAGTGTGCTCTTCATCTCTCTATTAAAATCTCGATTGACCCAATATTCAAGAACCAAATAACTTTAATAAAAATTGATACATATTGGCTGGCACTATTGTGACCGAAAGCTTTAATAAATGGCCTTGGATCCAACATCTGCTCATTGCTAATTTACTACTAAGTATATCTACAATTGAACTAGTATGACCGAGTTCAATCAAACCTACCTCGAGTCTATGAAATTATTTCTTTAAATTTGACCTAATTTGTAATGATTTCCTTCATTAATTTGTCATGACCTATTCATAGATATTTCAACATACTATGTCAATACTTGGACTGCATTTTATTGACACTTGTTATGTATTGCGCACCTGGTTACAAGGGTATTAACATTTGCATCTAAGTAGATAATAATAGTGAGATAGATATTTAAGATAACCGTTATGGAGCAAGAACTTTAAAGGTCTCATGTCTGGCTTATCTGATATAGAACGATACGAAATCATGATATAAATATTTTTCTTGAAAAATGTGTTACCGATGTAATTCTCGCTGGTGACGATTTCTGAGACGTTGAGTCTGCAGGCGCCGCGCGGGATTGTCGTCACATAAGAGTACCCTAGGGGCAGGCGAGGCCGAGAGAAGAGTCCAGACACGAGGCGTCGACCGCACTGCATGTCGCGATTAGTCGTCGTCGCCAGCACATCCTCGCGGCCCACCACCTAAGAACAAACAGATAATATTTCTTGTGTATAATGATATGTTTATGATATATTGGATAATGATATATTTATTACTAGGTTCAGAGTAATAAATAATGCAAATTCCTAATGTACTGTTAAATATTGTTTATGATAAGTAGATTAATTCGCAATAAGTAATTTTTTTATTGTATAATATTCGTAATAATTATCGTAATTAACCATTCATACGTAAAATGAATGACATATAACATGTATTTAAACCTATTCCAGAAAGTTCCTTTAATAACGTTAAAAAATAGACACACCGTTTTACGCAAAATTATATTAGTCATGGTCATTCCCATGAGATGATCTACGTCCAGCAACGCAGGGTACGGATTAACACGTCAGCATATTACACGGATGTCGTCGAGAGACCGCCGGCATCGCGCAGTAATTACAGTAATATAGAAATAAGTGTTCTTTTCGTGTTGTATTTTCTCCAGTCGAGTTATGAATCGAACACTATCTTGCTAACATTACATACGTTAGAGTTTGTATGTTTGAATGTCTGTTACAGGTTACTCAATCACGTTGGGAGAATTCTAATATTTCGAATAGAAAAATTACAATATATATTGAATAAAATATGTGTTAAAAGCTTACAAGCAATTATGTAACTTCGCCTGTTAGTATTTGTAGATGAAATCGACTCAACTGAATTTTACCCGACCGATTGAGCTAAATCTTTCCACATTCATTTCTCTTTTTTTTTAAGCTACACTGAAAATACTTTGATAGAAAATTCAAATTGTAATTGATTAAATTAATTTGTAACGTTAAAATCCTAAAATATCTAGCAGCCTCATATATTGATATGATAATTTTGATACCATTGTGTATAAAATAATTTATTACGTAACGGTAGTCAAAATTTTAAAGCGTATATAATGTAAAAAATATAAATAGGATTTATGTTTATAATAGACCGCCATACAAATCTTTATTCATCAAAATCTTTTTCGATATGTAGTGAGATTAATGACTAAGTAATCTGTATGTGACTAATTGATCAATCTAATTTAAATAGATACGATATATTTATGTATTTTCAATTTAAAACTCAATGTTAAAATTCCTGTTTATTACAATCTGACTTTATGAACATAATAAATAATATGTTACAAGGTTACCTCTTTTTAATGATTATAGAAATTAAAAATATTTGACATTGATTATTTTATATGTTTATCGTGACATTTTTTAAACATTGTTAATGAATGCAGACAAAATGTATTAGTTTTATACTTTTTTTTTCGGCAACATATGAAAGATATTCAGTCATTCAGCCGGTTAAAATTTTTGAAACGTAAAATTAAGGTTTTGTTTCATTTTAATTGAATTCATATATAACTGTTAGCATGTAGCCGAATGATGAAACGATTTTATTTAAAACGTTTTGAGGAATGGTTATCAGATTAAATGGTATGTCTAATAAATCGTTACTCTGTGGGCGACTGCGATGATTGAAACATGATATTGGCAGGCGTAGCAAATGTCTACAATTTAAACTACACTCCCATTGACTTATTCTTAAGCCCGCAATTTAGGATAATGATTCATAGTGCATACCCGCACATAATGCACAAAATTAACCAATTTTAAAATAGGAATTCCTCATTCGTAATAACATGTAAGATATAAGAATAATTAGAAGTTGAAATAAATATTACAATAATCCTACACGTAACGCTTAGACCTAAACTTACGTAACTTGTGGAGTAGTTATGGTCGAATTTGAGCGCATCATTTTATTGTACATATAACGTTTTAAAAATAAACGTTCCTCACAAATTATTCGAAGTATCATATGTACTTATATATTTACAAGATCTCATTTTTCTTTTCTTTTTAAAACAATTCATCATAACTTATATTATGTGGGTAGTATAAATAATCGCCTCAATGTCATATTTCGCACATGTCTGTCGAAGGCTTATTTGTTTTGAAATTGATAATATTTGTTACAAAGCTTATTATATTTCTAGTATATAATCGTCGTTTATAAAGTTAGTCGGATGTAACTGGTAATAAATAAAAGTACTTCTTTCATAATTATTCATATCTAGTACATTAAATTTATAAAAATATATACTGTGAAAGTATTGCGATAATAAAGATTATATAGCAAAATTAACAATATAATATAATTAATATATTAATAACAAGTTTTAAACAGATTACAGACTTACTGTGTTCTCAACACGACGTAATGGTGGCTAGTTTCATTTATTATGTCGTTAACAAACATTGTAAACAAATGTCAAAACGTACACGTGTTTCTGCTGATCTGATATCGATTATCTATTCTTTTTGTGAAGATTTACAAAGGTAATATCTAAGAATTATTTGGGAGTTGGGACATATCGTATTTTTATACTACGAGTAAGTACATTTACGAGTAAGATATTTCTGTACCTATCAATATAACAAGAGTGATGTGAATTGCCTATGTAATATTTACAGTAACATAATTTTTTATGATAGGCACTTTAGTTGGAGAACAAATTTCATATTTCATGTAAGATAACTGAAATTCAAGTATATTGATACTACTAACTAAAATTGATATATGTATGTTAAATGTATATATGTGTGTATTCATTACTTTATTTTTTTAGCAGGAGACTGCTTCAGTGGTCTAGTGGCACATATAAGACCGTAGATCTTCTGGATTCTAGACCCAGATGGTTAAAAAGTTATTGTATTTTTCTGTCGAAGATTCTCAGTAGCATCCCAGTTGGAAGTGTTTACACTCCTTTTCTAAAACTAAAACGTTTGGTCCTGCACCTGAATTCTTTCCGGTCGTGTCGGATTGCCGTTCCATCGAATTATGAGAGTGAGGGAATAGAGAGTGCACATGTGTTTGCGCACACACTTGTGCACTATAATATGTCCTGCGCAGTTGGCTAATTGGCCGCCGTAGCTGAAATTTATCCGGAGGACATCAATCACAGTAGTGTTGTTAAGAATTACCTACATTTATAAAATATTAGACTAAGGTAATTAATAATTTTACTTAAAGCTAGGATGGACAATAGGACAATACTATCCTTATTGTATACTAATTTAATTATGTATTTTACATTAGAAACTCGAACAGCAGTCGTTTTTCTATATAAATAAATAAATAGCTTAATTTATTTAACTTATTTAAGTTAACAATCACGTCCTGTGTATGAAAGCTTACCACAGACTTCTTGACTCAATAAATCCACGTGGTTTGAGCAGTTTTTATAAGTTAATAATTTAAATTACGTGTTAGCGATAAACGTCAATTAATTTAGAAAACTGTAGGCGTTACAGCTATTTCTGGTAAAATTGGTACGTTAGGGACGATTCTTGATTCCAAGTTTAAAAAAGCTAAGCCCGTCTTAAGTTCAAGTGTAAGACATACCACATTTTGGTCTTCAGGCTTATTGTTTTTCTATGTATATATAGGTTGGTATTTAGTTAGTGATGTAAACTTAATTGTATACTTATGATTATGACATATATATCTAGGTGAAAATGCGAGACACAACTAGTGATATACACTTTTAAATCAATCGCTAATTGTTATAACCTTGCAAGCTATTAAGTTTAAGTACTCGTGTATATCAAAAATTCGGCAATCGAAAGGCTGATTTTGATCTCGGAATGTAAAAAAAATAATAACGTAATTGACTTTCGACATTGAATACACATAAATACTTGAACAAAATATTGTTATTTTTTTTTTGGTTAACCTTATTAAAATTCTGAATTAAATTTAAAAAATCCGGAGACATTTTCTTTTAACGTTTTGATTATTGTAGTCAATGTCGCATTCTAGCATTTTACGAAATCTAATCGAGTTTCGATTTGGTTCTAACAGACTGGCAGACAGACAGACCAATAGAAAAAATAACAACTACAAAGTTAGTAAAGTTAAATATTCATTTATGTCACATTGCAACTCGAACATAAAAATATACAGACGAATTGAGAACATCCTATTTCAAAGTCGGTTAAAAGATCAATATAAATCTTTTCTAGAAACAATACGACGTATGATTTTCACACGGTATAATAAAATAAATAATATATACTCATTTAAATTTACAACTTATAACCAGTTTATAACTTGTCCAATTGCTAAGTAAATAATCATTATGTTATAAACTTCTTAATAATCAATTATAATATAAACATAATTGGTTACAAAACTTATTAATTATATCTAATTATGCGTTCCAAATACAACCACAGCGGATAACTATAAAATAATTTAGTTATTCTGGTTAACTTAACGACTGTAAAATATTTTATTTCAAGTTTAAATAATAAAGAAAGTTAGTTTATTATACCATCAATTAATTCGTTTATTTTTGTAATAACCAAATATTAGTCATATAAAAGAACGGCCCAAGGTTTTTAATGGCTCTGTGGTATATAAGAAAAAATAACTAAACAGGACGTTATCTGTTAGTATTTATTAATACACGAACAGTTGACAAGAGATTATGAATAAATCATTTGATTTAGGTTTTCAAAGCTCCGGTAACTATATTTAAAAAAAAACGAATTGCTTTGTTTACCAAGTTTTGTAGGATCAACACGGGGAGTGTACACACTTCCTACTTCCAGACTCCGGGCTGTTACTGAGAATTTTCTGACAGAAAAACCCAATAACTTTTTATTGGCCCAACCTGGGGATTGAACCCAGGACCACCGGGTATGCGGGCTTACATCTAGCCACTAGACCAACGAGTATTTCCATGATATTTTCTTGGTATTCGTAGCCTTCTGATCCGTAAATGGTACAATTCTACTAAATGTAAGTCAACCGAATCGTTTCTTGAATATAGCAACCGGGAAAGACGATATTTTAGTTTCTGATATAAAAGCGCTCACAAATACACAACCTTACAAAAGTTATTTAATTCTATATAGAAAAATAAATAAATTTTATATTCGATTTGAATAATAATTATATTAATTGACTTAATATAAGATTCATATATCAAGTTGTCATTGTAAAGTTTTGTTTGTACTACATTTTACGAAAAAAAAATTACTAATATTTTTATATAATACATAAATCAATCATTTGATTTCAACATTCCGATTTCAATTGAATTTGAAAAAAAAAATCGTGTCTAACATACACATTAAGAATCGTGTGACAAAAACATTCGTGTACAAAGTCAATACCAAGATGCATATGGTGCTGATTACGTCATTTCGTAACATTCACTGTGACACTAATGCGTGTGGAACATTAGTTGATAGTAATGTCAATTTTATGAGCCGAATACAAGATAACGACGTCTAAATCTCGTACCGAACGGCACTGGATTCGAATGAAACGTTGAATGCAAAAGATTTTTTTATTACGCAAACGTACAAGGCGTCGTACGTGAGTACGACTACTTAATATCGTTTATGTTTTGGATCAATTATCGATTACACCAAATTTAAAAAAAAAAAATTAAGTGAATAGTAACATTAAAATCTAAAAAAAAAAAATAATCACTCCATAGATTTTAAAATTATATTTGAGGATATATTTAATCTTGTAAACAGGAAGTAGTACAGTTAACAAAACAATATACACCCCTAAAGTCTAACGTCTACGCGAAGAAAGTCATGGTCAAGTAAATATAGAAAATGCTGTGTCTGCTATGTTTAAACGATTGAAAAGACTTACATTTATTGGCGCAAGTAGGACATTAGGACATTTACCTTTGATTAATTGGCAGAATGCTCACTGCAATTAGCTTGTATGCCAAAAGTATTGGACAATCCGAAAACTGTTCATGAAAAAAAAAAAATGGATATGCAGATTTTTTTCGATTATATAAGATATATCTGAAGGTTTCTTGATTTATGATCACTTAAAAACAAAAATGTCACTAGCTATCGTATGTATTAATTATTTTTCTTATATAATTTAAATCAAAATGACTATCCAAGGTTTGTACTATTTTCCGCATAGATTAAGTAATTTAAAAAAAATAAGTGATTTAAAAATCGACATAATTATTTTAAAAAAAAAGTCCATATATAATATTGGAATAAAAGCATATTATATAGCCAATCAATATAGTGTTGACTATATATTACTGCATTCATCTCATGATTGCATACGAAAAAGACTGAAGAATATTTGATAATTATAAAAAAATGAACGCAAATTAAAAGCTGTGACGACTACCGAGTTTGTTCAAATTATATATTGTTTCAAAAACGGTTTATAAATCGTTTTTGAAGTTTAAACAGTTGTCCTTATTATCAATAAATTATAGTCATAATTACGCATGCTGTATATAAATAGCGAGACAAACGCGTTTGTGTATTTAAATAAAAAAAATACGTATAACAGAAAAAGCAACGAATGAAAAAAGAAAAAAAAAGTCTTCACTCATTACAAATATATAATTGAATAATAAAAGACACAGTGACGTCATCAATGCATTATCTACAAGATTTTACAGGAGCATGATATCAACCGAGGAAAAGACGTGTCGGAAGACTTACGACGTAAACTGTACGTAAACGACGTATTCCGCTGACACGAGGAATTGGAACAATAGAGCATCACATTACAATGTACTTGGATTTCCATTAGCTACTAAGATTTTCCTGCGATTCCGAACGCGGCAATTTCTCGTTTAGTGTGAAACATGTATTAACACTTACTACAATAAGATCGAATCGTATGCCGGGACGGCAAGCAGTATGACGCTAACTAATGACGTCATATCCTCTCTCCGCTATTACTTTCTGACTCTTCTTTGTTTGTGCGTGGCATACTGTATACTTCAATGCTATATTATATATTTCAGGCACTTTGCCCGCGACTTCGTCCGCGAAAATTTAAAACTATTATTTAACGTAAATTAGTAGACTAAACGTGGGACAGTTACAGTTTGTTTAAGCTGTGACATTTTTAATACTGAGAGAATTTTATACGGGAATATATATATATATATATATATTCAATATTTTTATTTATGTAAATAATCATCCTTAATTATCAAACCATTTAAACGCATAGGGATGAATAATATCATGATATAATACATATATCATCTCTATTCGATTCCACCGTATTTGAACTTAATAATTTAAACAAAAACTGTTATTGTGGCTTAACTATAATAGTTAGGCATATACCATCACAGACTTTTTTGTGAACAATCATGAGTACTATTAATAAATAGAACACATGATTGTTCCGTCCAGTAGTTTTTGAGTTAAATCGTAACAAACAAACAAAATATCGAATCATTCCTCTTTATAATATTAGTATAGATTAAAATAATTAAAAAATGGACACATTATTATAATAATAAGAAGGAATCGTGGATGCAAGATGCTTAACTTTGATTGAATAATACGACGCATACTTTGATTCCTAAAGTATTTATTCGAGGTGATAAGTTTTCTAATAAAAGAAAAAAGGTACGATAGTATTATTAATTGTACAATTAACAATAAAATTAACAATGTAAGTCGTTTCGTGTGAGAAATACAATGGTGTCATGTTCATTATATATGATTGAAACTTATACATTTTTTTTAAGTTTGTCTTAATTAAGTAACCGACAATAGAATTAAAAAATATTTACGGCATATAAAGTGTGACAGTTCTGAGCTATTCTTGTCGATTGACGCGAGATTCCAATGAACATCAGAATGTAGGGAAGGTCAGTATTAAGTGTCAGATCGTAAAACAAGTTAATGAAACGAAGGCATCTCTGTTGCAGGTAGCTTAATAATACGCCCCCATATAAAACCCACTCGTTATACTTCGGTTGATTTTAACATAGTATTTAAATATTTAAAATATTTATGAGATCTCGCGATAGAATGACACGTCGTGAGATTTTTTTTTATGTGATACGAAGGCAGACCGTCTTTTTAATGGTAAGTGGTCCACCGCCCACAACTGGCGCTGTGAAAAATACCTAAAAGCATACCTTTAATGCATCTTCAATAATGGAACCACTAGGCCAAATCAGTTCTCAAAATAATAACCATTCGTCAATACTAGTAAATTTGAATTCAAATCACTTGACTTTATTTTTAAACAGTTGAGTTGGTACTGAATGGATATATTACCCTTTTTTCAAAACGTTGTCAGAAAAGTGCTGACATCGTCTGTCGGGGCTCGTAACTTTATTTCCTTTAACAATTTATTTAGGTCTCAATGACACTCAAACATTTGCTGATTCATTTCTAAGAATAGCTGTTGATTCATCGTTTTCCTTAAAAGCGTAAAACTCCAAGGAGCTATTTTCACGAGGAATCAGCTGGCTTATTAGACGTGCCTACGTACGTCTTTATTACTTTCAATTGTTTGTCGTTTATGGCAGAGCTGAGCTTGAGCAAGGTCGAAACGTTTAGGGCATGCAATTTAATGCATACATAACAAAGAACAATGTGTCACTTTAGCGAAATAAAGTCTTTAATGTACAATGGAAACGAAATCACAATCTCGCTGTTATACAGAATGGCACGCGACAAATCATATAATTAAAACAATAGCCGAGCTATTATAAATTACAACGAAGTTTCATTTATTAGTGTAACTAGACCAGTCGTTGACTTTCCATTATCATATACGATGAGGTTCACAACGTTTGTATTATAAATTTACTAGCTCCGTGTCTCCCTCGGCTCGGATGTAATTCCGCAGTTTGAGTTCAGCGTCATGAAGCTTGAAATATTCATCAATACATCAAATTGTTTCGAGTGAATCTCTGCAGTTGGTTCATGTCCATCTAATTACGATGGACATTTCTGGAAGACTTCAAGCGTGATAGCTTTATGTATTTGTTTTAAACTTCAATCAGATATATAAATAATTGCTTTCAAGAAATAAGGACATGGAATAATTTAACTGTCAAGTTTGTCAAAACAATTGAAAAAGGAAGAGATAAATATGCGGCCGAATTCTCAACTTGTTGAAAACCTGTAACAAGATATTTTTAAAAAAATGTATTTGGAATATTCAACAAATGAAACAAATTTAGTATTGAATGTGACAACAGACTATGTAAACACAGAACAGAATAAAGACAACTGGGTCGCATCGCATTTATCATGAAACACAATATTAGTCATTGAAATAGTGCAAATATGTAAAGTATAACAATATGAATATTTATGTAATAAGTGCACGGCCACGTTGTTATTTGAAAGGATTTAATGTGAAATACTTCTTTTAGTAATCGTTTATCATTAAAACAAAAAACGTAAGTAGCGACTCGTGAATAACTCGCTGGGTGGGTTTGGAGGTTTGGTGTCTAGGATTCACCACCCTAACAACTAAGCTTTTATTAAAACTAAATTCGTTCAATTATAAAACTTATAATTTTAGAAAATTATTTAATTAATTAGAATGTGTTTGTATAACGCTAGTAAAATTAATTTAATTTCGCTTACTACAAAAATTATACTATAAAAATATTATTTATAAAAATATTTAGTATCAGTGATTGATAAATAATTTGACATAAATATTCAAAAACGTTTCAATTTTACGACGGTAAGAGTTAAAGTGGTGTAACTCAATATATACAGCCAACAAACTTACATCGAATACAATAGAATTGCCTTTATAAATATTGTTTTCGTAAATAATTTAAATTCAATAAAAAATTACCTTTTACTTATATCTGATGTATAGCAGTCGTAATTGGTTTAGTTACGAAAGGGAGATTTCGCTGCGTTAACTATTATATATATAAATTGTAATTAAAATTAATATATGTATATATTATGTAATATTAACCGATCTTAGTCATTTATATCAATAAGCGATATTTTTTATTGCAAAGGAAATTTCAAGAAAAAATAATAGCACGCCAAAACTTAAATACTTCAAATACAAAATAACAAAGATTTTACCATTAAGTAACAGCTACTTTCTTCTTTTGGCGATATCAGAAATAAAAGGAAAACTCACTAATAACATAAATACAAAAGATTGTCTGTTTATTTGTTTGTTACGGTTTTACGTCTTAAATACATAACCGATTATCATCATCAAACGTTTGCGTAAACGGTGTCAGGGTTACAGAAAAGGACATAGACACGCGGGCGAAGCTCCGAGCGGAAACTAGTTTAATATAAATCTCACTTATATACTTCTTAGTACACACGTAACTAACACTGTTAGCAAATGGACACAGAGCAATGAATTGAAAATTTGCAGAGCGTACGTGAGATCCGTTTTAGAGTAAATATCGCGATTGAGATGGCGCCAACATTCTTTATTAAATATAAACACGAAAATATAGTTAAAACAAACGACATTCGGCTCGTAAAATAATACTGAGTAAGGCTACATTCACACTGTGGTCCGTTTTACAGGTTTTATTCGCTAATGTTTTTTTCGGTGATAGTGTATGTAGTTAAAATACCGAGTTTACACACTGTAGTATTCCAGATTCAGTAAAAAATATCAACAAGATAAAATTTACAGCAGTCCGTTTTAAAGGTTCGTCAGCCAGGTTTAAAAAAAGTCCTGTGAATACGTGTATGGACCGAGGTGTGAATGTAGCCTAAAATGCTTTATAACCACCGTGGCATGGCGTTTCGTTTGACGATAATGTTGATTTCCTGGTACTAAAAATGAACTAAGAATTTCAATGCCAAACTTTACGACCAGTAAATGATGGCGGCACGTAAAAATGCTCTAGATTCTGGTTAATTTCTGAAAAATCAAATTTTAATTGATCTATAAATTAAATAAATCATTTGATTTTGTGGAATAATTTGCATTGATTTATTTTACATATTTGTTAAGCAAACATAACAAGAATGTTCCATAATATAATCATGATTAATATGTACCTGATATTACGCAAAGAAAGTAATACATTATATCAATACTATATTTATTCAATAAACAGATTTACTATTGAAATAAAAATAAAAATATTAACATGAGAATTTATATTTAAGATATGTACGAGTTTTAATTATTAAACAAAATAAAGATAACGTTGCTGCTGATGTTTTAAAATAACGAAACAAAACTTATCAGAACTAAATTTATCGCTATCTCATTCCTATTTCTGGCTTTTTTATGGTATAGGTAGGCGGACGAGCAAATGGGCCACCTGATGTTAAGTGGTCTCCACTGCCCATAGATATTGGCGATGTAAGAAATATTAACCATTCCTTATCCGCGTCATGCGCCATCAACCTTGTAGACGAAGTTGTTATGGGACATTGTGCTTGTAGTTACACTGTCTCACTCACCCTTCAAACCGGAATGCAGCAATTGTATGTATTGCTGTTTAGCGGTAGAATATCTGATGAGTGGGTGGTGCCTACCCAGGTTTGCACAACGCCCTACTACATAGTGATTTATTTAGAAATGGTTAGCCGATTATTCCAGTATAACTATTTAAAAGCGTATTTAGAACATAATTAAAATCAATGTAAAGAAAGCAAAGACATACAATTAATGTTTATTGATCGTTCAAAAAAGGTGTCAGATACAATAAGTCAGGCAGTTGACCCAAATTGACGAAATACAAATACGTTATGACGTTCACAAATTTTCTAATCAACACTAGGTGACCACAATGATTTAAAATTGAGCGTCTAGACACGATTGCAATTTGCTATGATTTACACGTAACCAATTATTGTTGAATATATTATATGAATCTTATTCGAAGTTTACTGGTTCAAACTCGAGAATCCATTAAGTTTTCATTTGCTTAATTCATGTTAATAATAAATATGAAGCTGTATTGAAGCAGCATTTGACTCGCGTGTTCTGAGTCCTTAAGTGGGCTGCCAATTTCCAGCTGAGTATTTTAAGGCTCGCCCTCAGAACCACGCGCCCGGTGACGCTGTCGAGGCCATTTGGGCCAACAGCAACAATCAATACGAAAAAAATGCTGTAATAGTCTCTAAACCATCTCATTAAGAGGAGATGCGATCATTGCTTAGTAGCGGAACAAATACTTTTACTTTAAAGCGAAAAATAATATATACTTTGAACATAGCCGTCCTTCATTGTTATTTAGTATTAACAGGCCAACTCTTTCAACTGAATTTGAAACCGGAGTCTCCTCCTTTTTTATACGCTGGAAAAACGCGTTTACGCGTTTCCCCCATTTGAAGTGGGGGGGTATGTGGGGCTAAACGGCGCTGAAGGCGCCGGAGTACCCACTAAAAAACTAGCGGTATCCTCTCCGTCTGGTCGGGGGGCGCCACGGGATCGCTTGCGTATGCTACCGTGACGCCCCGATCCGGAGTCTCCCCTAATCAACTGCAATATTGCGCACATTTTTGAATTTTTCGACAAAAAAATCTAGTATATACCTATATATTTTCTATTATTAACTTATTTCAAAATTGTTTTTGGAACTTAATTTTAAATCGGTTAATATTTACATAGTGATTTTAATCTTCAATGAAATGTTCAAATCAACAATAAATATTAATAATATGATATCGATCTATTGTCGTTACAGGCTATTTACATAATATTTTAACACTTCTACATGTTTCAATATCAAAGTATAATGGAACGAGGTTAGAAGGTACTAAGCGTGCTTTATGTAACACGTCAGTGCACGGACTTAATAGTACCTCCGTTTATATATGAATTAAACAGGACTTCGGGTCAATCACGATCCGGGCAATGTAGATAAACCAGATATAGACTTGTACTTTTAACCTTTCACTTTAAATATATGTAATATTTTTTACATTAAATTGTATTTTGATATCTCTAAAATGGTTTATTAAATAAAAACAAATTAATTTACATACAAACTCGTCTTAACACTTTAACACAGTAAGATCACGATCGATACTACGGCCGCTATTGCAGACAGTAGATAATTGCGAATTTTGAATATGTCTAATTAGAAAAAAATTAGCTAGCATCCTGCGTATATTTCAATTGACACAGGCATCGATTGAACGTTATAAAATGTGGAGCGCTATCCGAGCGGTTAGTTGCAACAATGTATGTAAAAAAAATCTCAATTAAAAAAAATACTAACTAAACTATCTTCCACGGTGACCGGTCAAACGGTGTCGAAGGATATTACTTAAAACTGGTATAACAATAACCCATCTCTATAATAGCGTTTGCCAAAGGGTTATTTTTTCGATCATTATTATTAAAAAAATGAGGAAAACATAACTAGGAAATTGCATATTTAAGTCTTTTTTCAAATCTTTATTCCATTTTTTTATTAATAACACTAGAGCTCTTTAATAGTCACCAAACAAAAGAAAAACGGTCAACAAACAGAGAAAGAAAAAAGAAAAAGATACTGATTTATCTTTTCGTATTTATATATAAGATAGTTATATATACTTACTGCCATGATGACCATAAGAAGTATCGTTGCTGTGTACGCCATGGTTCAATATGTTCACAAAATTCACAAAAAAATTATAGTTATTTTCACTTCTTACACAAAACAAATATTAATTTGTCAGCAAAGAATTGTTCGAAGAATATTATCACGGTTTTTTTTTTATTCTGAATAAATGATGTTTATCATCTGTGAAATCACATGTTATAAAATAATTATAATATATAGGTTTATAATTTACGTATTTATTTACATTTATAATTAACATTTCGCTTTGTCAGGCTACTGTTTATTGTGCTTTTCTTTATCACAAAGCATAGAGAAATACAAGAATATTTTAAAAAAAACGTATCAACCTTGCGTTCAATGTCTGCGTTTTATTGGGAGCGACGTAAGTTTTCCCCGACAAATAATTTCTCGATATGAAAATAGGAGAAACACGTTATCGACATCCGAGTTTACGATTTATTAATGGCAATGATAACCTTAATACTTTTTTTATGACCCAATCGGCTGTATATTGTAATACTTGGACTTCAAATATAAAAAAAAAGTACATCGTTCCATAATTAAACACATTGTAGATTGAGTTATTAGTGATGACTAATATACGACTGAAAGTTAATCAATTCTTTTCGGATACATTATAGTGTTAGGTAATATTTATTTTTATACCACTATCACAATGGTTTTTTGTTATCATATGTCCAAAATTCGATCGACATAATTGATAAGACAACTTAGCCAGTTGTTATATTACTGGCAATTAATCATTATTATAAAATGTGCATTTAGTTATTTTTTATTAATTTATATTAATTTTAAATAAGGATATATTTCTGTCTCGTTTTATGAATATGTGTATGAGTGATATTCGAGTCTTGTCAGCTTAATTAACGATGTACTGCCCACACAAACTTTTTTTTTTGACCTTACGTCAGTAATGTGAAAACAGACTCTACGAAATAAAGTAATGCTTGATTAAATAGTTTAATGGGTATATTAGAATAATAAGTTTCAAATCTGAAATCCGGTATCTTTCAGAGTGGTATAAAGCAAAATCGCTAACCTTTTATTTGATTTTGTATGTATTATTTTGAAGGGTTGTGCTTGATCAAAAGCATAAAATAATAAATACCTGCTCTCAAGGTTCAAGTGATTTATTAGACGTTAGAAATAAATATGATACTCAGAGATCTCACACCTTCAGTGCTCTATATTTGCACAGAAAAGTATCACAGATCTTTCGAGCCCAACATCTCTTGCCGCAATGATTAGAGGCGACAGAAGATACTTTGCACATTTATTTCTATTATTTTTAATTGTTTTATAACTTTTGTTTTTAATTTTACTACTTTTAAAAATATATTTATTTAAACTTTAACGATTACCAAAAAAAGGAATAATTGTATATCAAATGAGTCGCACGCATATCAACGCCTTAATGTATTTCATTATATCATTCCTAGAAGGGCATATCTAGTAAGGGATTAGTTTTAATCATATCTGTTTTGTACACAAATATTAGGAAGATTATTTATTTTTTCTTGTTATTGATAAGATTTGATTTAGATTGTAGTTATTACGAAAGTTCAAATCTTTTGCATTTATAAAAACATATATTTTATTTATTTTATTAATACGATAATCACTTGGATCAATTACGTATGTGTATTTGTCGAGGCTTAACTCAAAAACAGCTACGGATTTTCCGGTTTTTATTATAATCGATTCTTGACTTTTAACATCGCAAACTCCATCAGGGCTCCGAATTTTATCTACGGACGTACGAACGAAATGTCATTTGAAGATGAAAAACAAATGCCGGAATCAAACCTTGGCACCATAATGTCCTTTCGTAATTCCGTATGCTCGCAAATTGTTAAAACATCGAGACAATGTAAACAAAACTCTAAGATAAAGAAAATAACAGAGATACGGCTGTTTTATCAAAACATATGTGCAATTTAGATTCTTAACATTCTTAATTTGTAAAAATTAAAGCTGTATAAAATAAAGATTCTTATATCGTATGTATATTATTATAAATTTATTTTATTATATCTTATGTAAATCTCAATATTGTCTATGTGTAGCAAAAAATAGTGTTTTTTGTACTGATATATGATATTGTGTCATAATAACAATAATATGGAGGACGATCTCCAGACCGATTTCGGCCACGGCGGCCAATCTCAAGAGAGATTAGCCAACTGCGCATGAGATATTATAGTGCACAAGTGTGTGGGCAAACACGGGTGCACTCTCTCTTCCCTAGCTCTCATAATCCGATGTTACGGCAATCCGACACGACTGGAAAGAGTTCAGGTGCAGGACCAACGGCTTAACGTGCTTTCCGAGGCACGGGAGTGTACACACTTCCATCATCCAAACTCCGGGCCGCTACTGAAAATTTTCTGACAGAAAATCCCAATAACTTTTTATTGGCCGGCTTTATATCTAGCCACTAGACTAACGAGGCAGTTAAGTTGCGTCATAGTTGTTGTTCCATCATTTGAGCTGGAGAATAGAGATTGCACTTGTAAGCGTGCATATACTTGTTGCACTATAATTTATTTTGTGCAATTAGGTAGTGTCCCTTGAGTGTAGGATATATATAAAAAAAAAAATCTTTTCTCCTACTTACTTATATTTCAATCCGCGAACCTCGGTTAAGATCAACATTTCCTACTTATTCTTGACTAATTTTAAAATGATGACATAAAAAATAAAGCTGAATTTTTAATTATACTTATTTGAAAAGAAAATTATAAAAGTTGCTTTTCTACTTCAGCGACACGCGGAAGCAGCGTGGCCTGAATAAAATTAATTAAAAATAGCATTCCATATTGTCCTTATATATGTTACAATTTTAAAGCACGATGAATACCTCAAAAGAACTCACTATTTACTTTAAATAAAATAATGAGTCGAGATGGCTTAGTGGATAGAACAAGTTGATGTTAACCGAAAATCGCAGGTTCATATACGGACACTGAGTTCTCATGTGTTTGATTTGTGTTTATAATTCATCTTGTGAGGAAACCTGCATGTATCGGATTTAATATTGCAACATGTGCACCAGGCTGCATTGGAGCGGCGTGGTGGAGTATGTTCCATTTTTTTTCCTTTATGAGGGGAAAACGGGCGGTTATCCTAATTTAATTGTTTATTACTTTTATTTAAAATGGGCGATGGTGATGTAAAATGTGTAGTGGTATTTGCTCATATAATAACTCACCATCTTTGGTTAAAATTCATATAAGTTAACTGGACCATTTCGGCTTTATTCATCACAGTGTTCCAGATCGATTTCGGACACAACGGCCAACATGAAGAGAGATTAGGCAACTGCGCAGGATATATTATAGTGCTCAAATGTGTGCGCAAACACAGGGGCACTCTCTATTCCCTAATTCTCATAACCCGATGGGACGGCAATCCGACACGACCGAAAAGAGTTTAGGCGCACGCTTTACGTGCTATCCGAGACACGCCGAGGGAGTGTACACACTTTCAACTTCCTGACTCCGGGCTGCTGAGAATTTTTGACAGAAAATCTCAATAACATTTTATTGGCCCGGCATTTTATAAGGCCGCAGACCCGGTGGTCCTGGGAATCCTGACTTGTAGCCACTAGAACAACGAGGAAGTCAACGGCTTTATTACAACTGCGTTGTCATTAGTCCTGAATTTTTAAACATTTTAATTTTTAGAAATTTTAAGAAACGAATATGAATTTAGTTTTGTTTCGTGCACCATCTGTCATGTCTCTATATGATCTCAATATCATAGTCATAACTGAAGCATCGTTTAATATATTTTTAAAGTCATTAACGTAAAAGATGTGTTTACAATATCATTTTCATGTGTTTTAAAACTGTATAACCTTAGTCTCATTGTTAATTATAATATATTTTGACGTGCCGTCGAGTCAAGTTGTGCAAGAAAACATTTGTAATATAAACATTCGATATTCAGCAACTTCTAAGAGACAGACTAGTAGCGTTTTTGTAGCGTTATTTCTAAACACATAAATAATTTACAACATGATGTATGTCTGTCTAAACCTAACCAAGGACGGGTCGTAGATAAAACAAACATATCTATATTTAAACTGTGTCTGCAAATTTTGTTTGAGTGTAGTTAGGACAAAATAATATGAAAGAACGAGATGAAAATTATGCCAACCAAACGTAGTTATGATATTTTTTCATTCGAAATTATAATCAAGACGTTCTACTTAAACCTATTGATTAGTACATGTTTGTTTGTAATGTTGAACTGAACTACTAAACCAATATATTTAAAACTTATGTCAGCGGATGCAGCACGTGTCAATTTCAGTATATAATATTATTACATAAGTAGATGCGCTTCGCCGACCTTTAAATTTTCTTAACCTTACTTCTCCCCATGTCTTTTCTGTTTTATTTTGCATACTAAATTAACATCGATTTGTAAATATGTATGTATATTATTTATATATAGTATATATAAATAATATACGTAGTATATGTATTTTGTGTATTGTATTTTTATGTATGTTTATGTATTATATTTTATTTATGTAAGTATTTATATTTTCATATTTTCTATATATTTTAATTATTATACTACAGTGCACTATTTTGCCCGCTACATCACCCATCAGATAAGTCCACCTTTGCCTGTACATATATTACTGTACCATCATTGTAACATATTTTAGTGCAATAAAGAATATAATAATAAATTTTGATTATATCATGTTCTTGTAATATATATATGAAGGCCAGAAGAAAAGAGGAGAGAAGTCCTGTGCTCAGCAGTGGGGTATTTACTTTACTATTAAGTATACTATCTTTAGTAATACCATCTACAAATATTTTTATATTAATATTTCATGGTAACACACGATCTCTTTTTATGATATAGTATATAAATAACATTTTAATATAAACTAAATATAAATTGTATGTATTGATTTCAAATTTATTATAGGACTGGTGTATGTATGTGCGTCATAATTTTAATAGAAAAGCATCGTAATTGCTTCCGTTGACGATTCCAGATTTTATATAACAGATATTTATGATTACGCATACCTTGTTATGTTGTTAATATTTTAAAATGAATCATATTTATACGTTATATATAATATACGCAAATGGGTTATATATATTAAGACTGTGAGTTTATATACTGGGAATATGACTTTTCTCTAATTAGAGTTAAGTTGTTTTTTCGCTATGGAATACAATGTAAATCTTCAAATGTATCTACAGACTGCTGGACTACGGCCTACACTACTACAATGCATATTGGTGGATTGCTCTTGGTCTGTTAGTCTCTTTAAACACGATAAACTCAAGAACTACCGAACGGCTTTTCATAATATTTTCATCAATGACTGATTGATTCATAAGAAAGATTTCGGTGTATAATCCATTACGGTTATGTATAAATTGGCTGAATTATGACGATGAAATGTTGAAAATGTCAAATCTAGCCGATAACTTTACTAAGTTATAATTATTACCATATAAACAGTTTATGTAAACCATTACTCTATTCGTGCGACGTCGGGACGGGTAGCCCGTAAACTATGTAGCATTCCGGACTATAATTAATAGTTATTTAAAATTCGTATATCTTAGTATGTATTTCTTCATGTTTTCTTTTGTTATTCTGTGTATTTCAACGATATTTTACTCGAGCGATATTTTCAAGTTACATATTGTATAGATGATATAGAGGTAAAACTGATTTGGCCCAGTGAATAGAACATTTAAATTTTGATTCTTTGTTCACTGAATCAAATCCTTGCAAGACCCGCTTATTTTTTGCTGCCGATTTCCTACTTGGAATTTATCGACGGAAAAAATAAAATAACCAACTAGTCCAGATTTCTACAATACAACATGAAACAAAATCTTAATCATTAATTTTAACATAAAATGCATAATGTATGCATTAACGAAATTTATTTCTTGTATTGCAATGCGTATTCCGGACATGAAACAAATTCTACTAATCTATAACGATTACGATACGTTACCGATTCAATTCCAATCCAAGTTTGACTATTCTATATTTGTTCCGATCAGAACCGAACAGATATGATGTTAACATAAACCGTTATGTCAAAACCAAATTTAATTGTTAACTTTATGCCAATAGCCGATAATTAAATTAAAGAATAGGATCCATTCGATTGCGATAAAATGACAACTTGTTAGTAGAAATATCCCCCAGATATGAACCTCAACGCCTCTTTGTATCGAGCAGCGTTTATTCCGAACATACATTATAGACCAGATGTTCATCTGTAGTAAGCGTATTTGTAAAACGTTTAGAATTTAATTACTTAGTTAATTAATTATTCAAATTAATATAAAAACGAAAGTTTTATCTGTAAACAAAGTTACGAATAACATATTTAATAAACATTAATAGTAAGTTAAGCTCGAGCGGTATAGCAAATTTTTTCCTGGCAGTTCTTTATATACTATAAAAGTGGGATATATAATTATTTTTTTTTAATTTAACTTTATTTTTTAAATATAAATAAGAAATGTAGACGAGTACATTATTGTCACCTGATGCTAAGGTGTAAGTTCTTGCTAATAACAATCGCAATGTAAGTAGTAAAAGCCATACTAGTAAAATATAAAAATATCGCTCAAGTATATTGTCATTTTGTTAATCATAGGATCTCATGTTATATTCCTTGTGCCTGTAAATACACTGAATCGCTCACCTTTCAAACCGACATACAGTTTTTCGATAGAATAAAATATGATTGCGTTATCCTCACCCAGATTGGCCTGCCAAAGCCACCACTATTAAATCATGGTGAGATTATCATCACAAATATATAGTCAGAATATTTTTAAGTCTGTGAACGAAATCACAAATAACAGTTTCAGAATAAAATGTTGAGCAATCAACGATGACACGAGTATGCGAATAGTAAGAAAAGCATTCAATGAATTTACTATTGTAAATCTGAATGAGAAGTTTGTTCGTTAAATGTTAATTGCAATACTATGAGTATATATGATAACAATTACAACTACGATATCCAAATTGAACATCTTAAAAACTGTACGTGTTATCTGTCTCTTAGCACGGCTATTCTTTAAGATCTGACTAGAAAATTAAACTGACTGCGACTAGACCGTTAAAAACCGTCGTGAGATGTCAGAAATTGATTGACATAATTACATTACATTGATATGCAATATTGACCATTATAATTATAATATTTCAAGGATACACGCAACAAAATAGTGAATCACCATATGTCGGTTGTTAACATTTCACGTACTTTGTATTTTGTAAAAGTTTTAATAAGAATTTTTGTTCATAATATATGAATTTCAATGTTGACGTCGACAATATCGCGGATAACGGCTAGTTAACTAACGTTTCGTTTCACAATTGCTATCATGGCACGTGAATGACGAGTTTGAATGGACGCCCCGAGCAAGTTTGGCGGAAATCCAACCGCACTGATTATTTTCCTCTCGTAAAATATAAACCACTAATCCTTTTTGTACAGAATGTTTTACAGAAATTAATAAATCAGTAAGCCATTAGACGTTAAAATGATTTCAGGATTATTACACGGTTTTCATGTGGTCCGAGAAACAAATGAGAATATACAGGTTGCGTATAAAGCTGTTATGAAAAACATTTTGTGGTACCATTTTACGTTCCACTCAAATAAAACGTACTATTTTTATATTTTACGAGTTGTTTTATGTTAAAATGAATGCGTGTCTTTTGATGTCTTATTATTTTTACATTATAAATATAATTTTATCACATGCAAAATAATATTTTATTAAGATATATTATGAAACTGTTGACACTCATTTTACGATTATTATGATTAAGTTGTGTGTAGAACAAAAGATATACATTTTAAATATAAAATAATTATATTGATATTTATAAGATTTTTCTATGTAAATCATAACAAATAGCATATGTCATCACGTTAATTATTATAACGTCATAAATTTATCAATAAAAATAGTAATAATATTACATTTTAATATTTATTCACACTTTAAAACTGGTTTCATCTTCTTAATTACATTCTCCGTCATCAGATATCTTATTTAATTGTTACGGTTTCACAAGAACTTCATAGGTGTGTTCTTGGTTCAATTATCGATAGATTTATTAGAAATAAAATAAATCTTTAGCTACTAGAGTTGGGTGTCGCTAGTGTTACTTGGCACATGATTTATCTTTTGCGAGTGTAGAAACGACAATGTGTAATTTGTTAAATGCTATAATAGCTTAATTTTTAACGTTATTATATTCGATCGATTACAATACTAATCGAACTTGTTAATTTTAATAAAATAACAGTAATAAGAAAATGATGTATGACTATGTGAATACGGAAATTAAAAATTAAACACTCCTTCGCGTATAGATAAGGAATTTATGCGGGGTTTTGCGTTAATGAGTTAACACCTTGGAATTCGTTGTGTTTGTTTGAAGTACACAAGCATAAGCAATTTTCTGGCATTTTGCTACAGATACGTTTTATGTGTGAAAAATAGTAGTTCATTCAACTTTCCCATTAAACAATTACTACTTACTTCTGTTACATTTCAACGTTTTCCATAACATTAAATAAACATTTTAAACATCTTATCTGGGCGAATTTCTGTATAATCTGGTTTTAATACTATTACAAGGTCGTTCAACCTTTGGATTAAAAAAAAATTGGGCCATATTTTGCTATGTATTTGAAACTATCTCCTCTAGGAAGTACATATAGAATAAATAGCCTTACCATTATATATATAGCCAACGACTACAGAAAATATTAATGAATATGTTGATTATTCACAATCTGTTATGATAGATTAACAGCTTTGCCGACATTATCGTAGATTGTTCACAAAAATCAACGCGGGAAAATAACGATAGATTATTAACGAGCAGAAGCAAAATTGACATAAGAGATAAAACTCGGTCCCTTTACCAGCGATTTAGGGCAAGCAAACTGTTTTGCTAGGGCGCCCGCGTATACGAGGACGCTTACACTATTGCAATATTTATTGTATTTTGTAATTGGCCTGTTTTATCGTCTTATCTCGTCTGTCGTAATTTTGATTCGGATATATCTTGCGCTATCAAAATTATAATCATAAGAAACTCGATATGGTTAAAGTTTCACACATTCGTGATATAAAAATATTGCTAAGAAATTCGCCTGTAGTGACCTCCGTATCTAATGTCATCGGAGATATAAAATTTGTTTTAGATTACATTTATCCGTCAACGGATCTTATCATGGATTTATGTACTTGTCAGTTTTGTTCAAACATTAATGACAGCATTCAATTAAAGTTTATAACTCGGACGTGTATTGGTTTAATAGGACATACATCAAACTATGATGTTAAGAGCGTATTACACTAAATATATCAACGTAAAATATCTGTTGACGAAATTAGACAATTTCTTTTTCTTTTTTTTTTAGAATCTTATTATCTTTGTTAACAACATTGTGGCATTAACAATTAATGACATGGAACAGTTTATAATTAAATCTGATCGCATAAACTGATTGGCATTCGCAAAAAATATATTTTTTAATTAAGTAATATAATTAGAACGTAATTAAATCTCAGTGGTAATAGGCGCGTGTGAGACGACTCTTATTTAGGCGGCGAGATAAGAGCAATATCAAAGACATCTAATGAATACATACCAGTACGTTAGCAGGACTACGAGTAGTTGAAATTATAAATTAATCTAATTCTTGATAACTTTAAGAATTTATTCTTAAATTTATATTTAATATATTTTGGCTCAATTTCGTTAATACATTGACATTATTATATATAAACTTTTTAAACACTTGTCTAATTTAATGTATTAGTGAAACTGTTTTTATTACAATTAACTTTTTTCACGTCAGCTGATACGCAATCGCTTTTAAATTTTATGATAACATTTATGCATGTATTAGTACTCCTTTGATTAGAATCGATTGACATTATGATTTAAAGCTTTAGATATGAACTTCAGGTTAAATAAACGACGTTAAATAAAGGGTCTTTTCAAGTGAAATGAGATTGGGGCTCGTGTAACCTAGTTAGTAAGGTGATAACAGAAATTAGGTAGATAACGTGATAACAGCCTCACCTACTGTGACATTGAAGTCCAGTCGACCTTGGTCAACAGTTTATTCAAATAGAACATACAGTTATTTTAAATAATATACGTTTAATACTTATTTTTTTTTTTTTTAATAAAATAGAATGCGAAATGTTTTTTTTTAATCCAGCTTGTCACTGACTACGTTAGTTATAATAGTTTAACATAAATTACCAAACCCAATGAAAAATTAGACACATTATATTTAGAGTGATTTATAGACGAAAATGAATGATATTATATTTTCTTGGCGACGATTCTAAATATTGTATTTATAATTTCGTGGTGTTATAATTAATGGGCATAGTTAATAAAGGAGAGATAAATTAGTACAACTTTTATCTCAAGAAATTAAATCTTAATGCGTTTAAATATTAAGGTATTTTTACTCACGTGTAGTGGACTCTTATAATTTACACAAAAATATAAGCCGTATTTTAAGGTAAATTAGCGTGCCATAGAGTTTTTTTTTTAGCCATACAACATGGCATGTTTATTCATGAGCTGTCATTTATAGTTTTTTTTATTAATATTTCGAATTTTATTTGCGTTGCCTATCATATTTTATTATTTTTGGACGTTTCGCTATTAATTTTAGTAACAGATTTTTGTACTTCGACTAAATGTTTTAATTAAAAAATCTTTTGCTTTATATAATTATCAATACATTGTTGTTAAATATGTATTAATAATAATTTATTAACAACGACAAATCTCTGTAATTTATCAAATAATTATGAAGTGTGAATACGATCGTTTAATTATTTTTTTAAGAATAAATTTATCGTTTGTTTTATTTGATAAAATATTATATGATTCACAGATGATATTCATGCAATTAACACTTCACATTAGCTGTTTAAGTATACTAACTCACGAAAAAAAAAGTTAAACTGTCAATCGAACGATTTGACAGGACGCATTTTCGCGCCAATTTCCCGAAGAGCGCGTAAAAAGTTCGTTGGTGGACGTTGGCGCGCTCGCGCTCTCAATGTGAACTGTGAGTCGCGAGACCATCTCACTACCTTACGATTTACGAGCGTGACGCAGAAATAAATAACATATTAGAGCGCGTTTACAGGATAGGTCACATGTATACATATATTAAGCACGCGAGAATAGTCCGAAAAATATTAGCACTACTACTGATATATTTAGGTAGAGCTTGTCTTGAAATGGCAAAAAAAATAATAATAGTTTCTTAGAAGCGTTTCTAAATCAAAAATTTGATAAATTATAAATATAATGGTTTTATTATGAAAATATGTCGAGAAGACACTAATAAATTTGGCTTAAACTGGATTTCGGATTATAGAAAAACTAGGCAGTTCCAGTTATGCTCTTTACCACTTAGTAAAACCTTAATTTAAAAAACAAAACATAACTGATACGTACATATGTAATTGCAAACAAAATAGCATAAGGTAGCTCTTTAATATGAAGATTATCATTAAGATATACGAGTTATGAAACCTCGTTGAGACTTGATAATCAAATCTTACGTAATACTGCAATATCGATTTCCTCTTAATTATATACAGGGCATTCCTTTTAAGAAGAAGTTCTTTACAGAGGTTAAAAATGTATTCATTTTTATTACTATCATAGCAACACTGACATAATTAAAAAGTGAAAAAAATGACCTGGATTCACTGAAAAATCTTTTTAAGTGTTCTCATATTTTAATGACGATATTTTAATTTTTTGTGAACTTTTAAAAAATAATTATACGGCAAGATAAGATTAAACTTCAGCTGAGGTATTATATATAGTGTCATTAGAATATTTATGTAGGCAACATGTAACGTTTGCGTTCGATTCCGCTCGGGTAATTTTTTTTTTCCCTGTTATAATCTAAATATATTATTCTTATTAAAAACAGAAGAGAAAAATTAATTGGATACTTAGGTTGAAAAAAGGTCTTATATATCTAAAAAGCTATAAAAAATAAACAGCCTTTCTTATAAACTTTGTTTAGTGAATGATTTGCTAAGCAATGCTGTGTCTTCTTCTTTCGAATGTCAAATAAATAATGTAAGAAAGAGAAACGTTTATAAGTGAGGTCGAAAAATGTTAATTTTTAAATATGTTTATATTCATACTAAAACAGCCATTGAAAGGGTACTGATTGACTCTACATTATCGAACAACCAATACATATTTTAATAATAATAAAGCTTTACTTTAACACTTTTAGGTGATTAAAATTTAGCGTTATTAAGATTATCTTATAAAATATAAGGCATTTGTCTTAATAACTACGCTTACTACGACCTGTAAGTTCATAAATCGATCCCTATTTAGATATTTTCGATACATCAACACGTTTTACAGCGGTAGTTGGTTTATAATAATTGGTTATTTCCTTAACGTGTAGTATGAGCTGGTCGACTTAGTTACACTTAAGACATGCTTTAGAATGTATATTGGCATGATCAGTACAAAAAAATATAGAACTCCAAGTGTCCTGATGTACTTTTGTTAAATCAATGGATTATGTTGATTGAGATACAAAATATATGTTTTCAATATTATACAGTGTTCGTTGTAGGTGTTTTAATTAAATTTTATATATATATTTTTATATTTATTTATTAATTTAATATTGTTTGTTTTAATGATAAAAAATTACGTGAAAAAAAATACCGAAAACTAAAAGAGAAAAATCTATTCTAATGAAATTAGTCTTAAGTATATATCATGCTAAAAGGGCATAAAATAATTGATAGATGCGCTTAACGAAAATTTCATCGGTTGGCGCTTACGAAATCCACGCATTGAGATGGGGTTATTGTCCCCTGAGACGAGGCACGGAGGGCGCAGGGGATGATTAAATATTGAAACGATCTCACAGCCTCACCATCCCAAATTGAAGATGTAAGAATGCAAGTATCACAAATAATGTAATTTCTTTACTGGGATTAATAGATTCTACTAATTTATAAGTTATGTTATTATAATAATACTTAGTGAACGGTAACTGAGAGCCAATTCTACTAAAACTTAATGGTAACGATACGTTACCGATACTATTTCAATGCAACGACCGCAACTGGAGAGTGTTAGTAGAATACGAAAACGGTAAAACGGCAACGATTACATTTCGATTCGATTGCGATAATGTGACAATTTGTTAGTAGAATTGACCCCCATGTATGTATTTAAAGTGGATATTTTCTAGTCAGGAACCATGCAGTAATACGTCTACTGCTGCTACACATACAAATTTTTTCGAGAGTCGCTGTATAGTTCACTAAAAATATACGTTGTTTTTTGGTTTATTCTCTCAGGCGCTAAATCGATTAGATTGATTCGTCCCCCAATATATTATTTGGTCTAGTCGCAGGCTAGCCTTAACATGGCCGGGTAAATGAACGATAAAGCCTTTCAGATAACTGTAATTTGACGGACAGGTGTAATTAGCCGCTACTGGCTACCGGCAAATGGAAGCATGATGATAAGGTGGCTTATTCTACGATCGTATGAACGTCTCAAATAACATGCTTTAATAATTGTATCACATTATAATGTAATAACGACATGCGTTGATGTTAACTGCGATATTTATGGAATGAAAACTGGGCCGTTTCGACGGCGATTCTGATTGTCAGTGAGTAAGTAAAAACACTCGCCCGAGGCACACTGACATGTTATGTTTTTGGAAGTTTTCGAGGCAGGAATTAGTTAATGATAAATAAATAGATATTTCACTCGATTTAAATTTTTTTAAAAGTATAAAATATTTGTATAATACAATCTTTGTTTTTCTTACTGACTGAGATGAACTTTTGCTCCTCTACATTACTCCTCTACTATAGGTGTCTTTAAACGCGATCATATAACTTTAATTATAAAAATAATATTGAATGTGGAAAAGCCATTACAAAGACAGACACATAAAAAAAAATGAATTTGACTATTAAGTTAAGATATATCTTAAAATAATGAATTAAATACAAACAATGGTGTCTTAATTGTGTGCGAATTAATTTAAAAATATGCAGTATTCTATTAACAATGCTGCACTTATCAGTGCTATGACAATTAACGGTTATCTCTATGTATCAATTAATTTGTCGAGCTTAGACCATTATGGTGGTCCCGTGGACCTATTGTATTGTCTGACATGGTACCTAAAATATCGCGTGAACAAAGCTACCAGCCAAATTAGGAGCATTAATTTCAACATTAATAATACAAAATTGAATCAACAAATTTGATCGTTTTCTTTATGTTCGCATACATCTTTAAACTATAGATAGTAAGCCAACTATTACGTGTCAAAGTTTAGGATTGTTATCGATCGAATTATAACGCTAAAGCTGCTGGACTAATTCGTATGACTTAGTAAATAGGATAGAGATGCCTCTTTAAAAAAAAAAAAAAACTTTTTGTTTTGTCATCGGAACTTGATAGAAAAGAACTTTGTTAAAACAATTAATAATAAATAATTTCATATATTTTATTTAAAATATAATACAATATATATCGGTTGACTACAGAATAAGACATCAAAGAACATATAATAGTTAACAGCAAAAGTAAGCAACGATGCCCTTCGAGATTACTACTGATATATCAACGCTAATGCTCAATTGCGGAACATTTCGTATGTTGTCCAGCTGTTGCATTAGTATCGTCGATAATCGACGAATTTATCACACGGGAGCACCGCGTATGTATTGTGGGTGTGGAAACGAAGGCACTTAGTGAGAGGAAATTCGAAAATAAACCACGAAATTTCACTTTATATCTATAGTGATGTTATTTATGCTAACAATATGTATCGTACGCGAAATTATAATTGCGTTTTTCTTTTTTCATTTCTATTTAAATTCGGCTTTGAGTAATTCTGTACTTCGTTTTTAATAACTCCATCAAGGTGTACTGTGTGTATTAGTTGTTATATGATTACTTGTTTACATATTATATGTCTTTAATATATATTTATATATCTAGGCTTTAACTATAGCTAATTAGTAATGGGAACTGAAAACAAATTATTTGTAAATTTGATATTTCATTCTTAAAATAATATATTATGCTTTGTGTTTTAGTTTTAAAGTTATTTTATCCAACTTAAAACAGATAATTAAACATAACCTGCTGTAATGCGCGCGTGTTAGCTTTTCCGTCTACAATAAATAAATGTAGAATGTAATTATTTTTACGTATTTCATTATATTTAAGTCCACAATGTAATTAATTCTTTTACAACATTATTTATAAACTAAATATATTCATGAGTGAGCGTAAAGAAAACATACTACCTTAACATTATTTATTGCTAAGCTTTTATTAATTTTACCTACATTATAGTTATAGTAGAAAAAAGGTTGTTATTGTGCTCATTTAAAAGAAAATGTTATCAACACCTGTCAATCCTTCGCAAATTTCATGCAACAAGAACAAATACAAATAACAAACTCGAAGAAGGACACTTAGCAGTTTATTCTAAAAATTATATAGTTGGTATGTAAAGTGAATTTGCGAAAATATCAGCGGCATTATGCAATTCCACAGTGAGCTGATAAAAATGTTTACAGGCTGCGTTCCATGTCACGATTAACGTCTGGGGCTTGTAATACAATTTCTTAGCGGCATTCTATTTAGACGCGGTCTTTGTAAAAATATTTACATGTATGCGTTAGCAAATTATGTAATATACCTAAAAGAGTATAAGCACTTAAGGGGCATATGGTTCTTTGGACATTTATCGATTGATAAGCTAATTTATTGGCATAGAAGATGATAGATAATTTTAATAAAAGTAAACTTGTCTATCGTTAAATTTACCCCTGTGCATATAGAATATTTGAAAACAAACTTCTCTTGAAGGCTCAACATTAATTGGGGCCAAGACGTCGAAGGAGAGTGCTCAAAACAAGCATTTCTTCTTTACATGGCTAAGCTCAGACGATGATTAAGGCCACCTCTTAGGTTGGTGAGCGTCTTGTTTGTATAATGTTAAGAACAGTATTATGCTGATATATTATTTTGATGTGTGTATTCTTGAAATGTTATAATTTTTATGTTCAATGTCGAATATCAATTTCTGACATTTTATGATTGTTTTCTGCGGTAAGTTTCAAGCCTTATATAGTATAGTAACTGTATAGTAACAACCTGTGAATGTCTGACTGCTGGGCTAAGGTATCTTCTCCTCTTTTGAGGAAAAGGTTTGGAGCTTATTCCACCACGCTGCCCCAATACGGGTTGGTGGAATTTGACACATGCAGGTTTCCTCGCGATGTTTTCCTTCACCGTCAAGCACGAGATGAATTATAATCACAAATTAAGCACATAAAATCAAGAGGTGCTTGTCCGGTTTTGAACCCACGATCATCGGTTAAGATTCACGCGTTCTTACCACAGGGCCATCTCGGTTTCAAGCTTTACAGATTATATATTATAGACAAAGAGTGTTCGTCACAAACATTACCTAACCATTAAAAAAAAGTTTGACATGTAAATAAATGATACAGGGCCTATATGGTTGACGTTGTTGTTTCATCAATGTTGATTGAAGTCGAAAAGTGTTGCGTAAAATCTTCGTCGCGGTATCACAAAGTAAAGATTTCCCATAAAAGGTTCAACAATATGACAGTTGCCTGTCTCATAAATCATTCCACGTTGGTAACGTAATTCGACCGTTTTCACGGTATTGCCACATCTATAACATTGCTAGAAGCGGTATTTTCGTGATACACTTTCAGACTATTTATGTATTCAAAGTCTTTAATCAATTATATTATTGAGCTGTATAATTTACTATTACTCAATTACAAATGTGACAGATTTATTTCGAATAATTTTCTTGTCTAAATTATTCAAAGGGTATCTAATTAAATAATTAAGTTGTAATGTTACAAATGAAAAATATTGGAACATAAATGTTATGTAGAGCAATAATTCAAGTAAATAATTCTATACAATTATATGCAATAGATTTATTTCATAGTGATTATTTTTCTATTATTTTGTAAATATTATTAATAAAGATATGTTAAGCATTTTGATTTTTTTCACGAACATTTCGAATTAAAAGCAATATAAAATTTCCTACAAATTTATTCTAATTTTGAATTCTTATGACACTATATCATTTTGTAGTAGCAAGAGAGTTTGGCCTCAAACATCCATATAAGAAGATGCCCTATTCGGCGCGTTGAACTCGCGACCTTGGTCAAAAATAGTCTAACGAATTCACCAAATTTACGCCACTCAATACAAATTTGTATAGAGCTTATCTCGATTCATCAACATACGGGATGTTATATGTGCTATACAAAGTTACATTTTTAAATTATTCCATAATTTTTTTAGTACTTTTGATTAGTGTAAATAATTTTCAGGTCTTTATAGCTGTGCGAGCTGTCCGAGGTTCAGGTCGAATGGGTAACCTAGTAAAGCCGTACTGCTACTAAAACCCGTTTAATAGAAAAATAAATCAAATCTCATCGCCTAGATCTTGGATTTAGAACAGATACCTCATGGTCTGCACGAGACAAGCCTGGCTGGCTTTCTAACGATGTAAACTACTTGGATTTTTATGTGATTATTATTTTATAACATGATACGAGGTGTACATGTAAGGTTGTCAATCAAGAACTACTTAAAACTGAAAAGATTATACATTCATCTTAGTGTAACTTACGGAGTTTTAAAAACCTGAAAGTATATTTAACCACACCTACCGAAATATCTTTGCTGAATACCATAAATGTAAAAAAAATATTTTTGAATTTTTTTTACCAGCTTTTACTCGCTAGTCTGAGGCAAGATGTTTTAAATTAAGCACAACTAACTTTACATGTGCGGTGAAGAAAAACATCGTAGAGAATCTTGTATATGTCGAATACATTTCTGAAATAAGCTTTTTTTATTATTTATTTAGTCCACAAAAATGGCTAAAATTATACAATCAACTTTAAAAATAATACACAGTTCATGTAGACATAACATGCATATATCTAGAGGTGCATAAGAAACACTTTATAATTGTAGTATTATAAAAACAGAATATATAATTTATGTTTTTAAAAATGATCCAAAACCTTATCTTCAAGACTAAACTAAATATTTTATGAATCAGTAAAATAAATCATCATATGCCATAATTTAAATAGTGAAAGAAATAACGAAATTAATTCGCATATTTTACTAGAACCAGTCCGGGTAGTTTCATCGTGTCCAAATAACTAGAAATAATTCATTCATATTTCGTTCTTTCATTCATTCGAACATTTATAATACTAGTAATATTAATTCATTACGATACCAATAAGATAATAAATCACTAAGATTCGTTTTAGTTTTTTCTCAATTGAAAACACTGCAACTCTGTTTCAATCTTAAATCGTTTCGAGTTATTTATCATATCAATTTCATTAAAACAACATCAGAAAGATTATCACAATAATATATTTCAAATCAATATTTCATTGTTCAATAACTGTATGAAATCTAAACATTTGTAATGTAACCAAATATTATTTCACGGCTTAAAAATGGCAGTTAGTCAGACGAGTAATATACCTGTATATTACTCGTCTGACTAACTGAAAACTCGTCTAAGAAAAACATACTATGCGATATATTTAAGCCAAACAAACAAACTCTAGAGGCATATTTATGTTTCTCTTTTAGTTTTCATTGAGTCACAACCGAATTCAGTAGTATTATATATATAGCTAATTATAGAGACCACGCAACGCAATGCATCGTCTAATCCTAGGGAACATTTAATAATAGCTTGTAAATCAATTGATTTATTTTTGTTATGTGAATATCGGTTAGGAATGTTAAGTAACGCACATTATGATTCAGATGACCAAATGAGCTAATATTTAAGATCAGTTTTTTTTTTCGTTCAATTTGAATTACACGTCTGAATTTATTGAATGTATTTTGCGATAATTTAAATGTATTATTTAATGGACACAGTAATATTTGTAATACATTTTCAAGGGCACACCGCTAAATCTAATTTTATGAAATTACAAGATATATTCCCCCGCTTCACATTATTAAAATAAGGGTCTAAATAAAATGCTTATATTATAATACATAATGTAACTATTAGGATACGAGGCGCAAGCCAGTAAAGCTTCAGCCGGCATGATTTTTTCTAACATTTTTAACCATCATCGTCATAATTCGGCCAATTAAAAAAAAAGCTTTATGAATTATGTACCTAAGCCTTTATCAAGAATCAATTACATTGAGGACAGCCGCATGAAAATACGTTTTCTACTTTTTATGCTTATCACTTTCAGACACACAGACAAACCGACGCGGCGAGGCGAGTTTGTTTTATAAATGCAGTATGTATGTCAAAATAGCTTGATCGTAGTATAAGAATAAAGGATATGGTTTTTTAAGTACAAGTTTATTACATTAAACATAATGTAAATACAGAAAAAAGACATAAGGTACCTAATAGCGGGCGAAACTCGTATTCATGTACGTACATCACGCAGGATATTAGAAGTACTTTTGAACCGCAATTTTACAAGATTTATAAGCTGTCATTAAAGTGTACAAAGACCATGCAATATGGCTTATATTACACATCTACTATTAGCACAGGCTTATAGTAGATGAAATGATTTATTTAAATAATTATGTGAATATCGAACAGGAATGTTAAGTAACACGTGCGATGATTCAAATAATTATATTCGGTCAATGCGTTAACACTTGGCGCCGATGTATGGCATGATCACGAATCTATGAACATTATGAATGTTTTAAATGCATTGCTTGTATGATCGTCTGATTGTAAGTGGAACGCAAATGGGAATAGATTATTACATCTTCGTTAATTGCTATGTAAGAATTTGTCTTTGGTATATGAGAAAATATTGAAGTTGGTACTTAGCTATTAATTCGTAACGGTTACGATACGTGTCCGATTATATTCGAACCCGACTTGGATTGAACTGTTCGTTGAGTGAGGAGTCTGGGTAAGATTTTATTAGTTAATTTACTGGCAAACGTTCGTGTTAATTTCAATAAAAAATATGAATTAAAATATTTACAAATCTATATATTTAACTGTAATTTTCCGTCAAAAAAAAATTATACCCTTATGGTAATACTATTTACCAGAAATATACACTAGAATATTAGTGTTTCCGTTCTGTATTATTGTAAAGTATTTTTAAATTCTCTCGCTTATATTTTTTGTTACTTCCTATAATGAGAAAGTAATCCAAGAGATTATTTTTTTTTTAAGTAAAGGCAATTATCGTGGTATCAATTATCCAAAGAACTGCTTGGTAATCTAATTAGTTAAAACAGACTAATTAGAGCAGAGTTATGTTATATGAAGAATATGCCGTAATACCTGCTAAGAGCCAAGTATAAATGAACCGTTTTGTGTACACTTATAGCGAACAAACAAGCAGACATGACGATTGTGTTATGGAATGCGTACGCCATTGTCAATTCATGCATTTTCCTTTGAAAGGTTGATTTATATAAAAGTATTATTGTCTTTATATTATGACTAATATCAAAAATAAAAAGATTTGATGCCCTTTTTTGTTATTGTGTAAATTTTACATAGTCTCATAACAAGTTTAATTGGTGGAAACGACTAACAACTAGATAGTACATTCATATTACCATCGATTGGTGACAACTTTATATTGATCTTGTCAAATGACGATTAAAAAATGTTGTAAAAATGATTTTGTTGGAAGTAAATTATTTCCCAGTCTTCTGAATAACCTTGTGATAAGGGGATAAGAGGATATATTTTACACAGATAAAAAATACGAAAACCACAGAACAAAATAATAGAAATGAAAATCATGAATATATTTTTAGATTTTCTTAACAACAGATTATAAATGATAAGGGGCTTACTTCCTCCACGATGAATTAAAATGCGCTATACTACCTAATGCGGATTTTTTAAATACCTTCAAAACTAATCCATCAAAATGATAACAAAAAAATTGTTGCTTATTTCGTTAGCTAAATAACTATAAGTAATGAAAATAATTAGATGTTATAAGTTCGCAGTATAATCTGTATATATGTGCCATCGTAGCTCTTAAAAGATGGACCTATTTTAAAACATTTTTTTTAATTACAATTAAAATTTCAAAGTCAAATTTAAGAACGATGTTTCTTTATATAATATTTGAGTAAAACGCTTTTGATGTAAAACCAATTGACTTCCATCACATGAGCCTAGGTTTTAAATCCTTATGTATATTTTAAACAATGGAATAATTACTCTTAATTTTTAAATGTTTGTTGAAGAGTGTTAGCTCTATTAAGACACATCGATTCGCTTCTAAATAGTTTATCATTGATAAATCTCATTTAAAAAAATTCAAGTAAATTCTTTTGTATAACCACAAATGATGTCACATGTCACAGACGTCTTGAAAAACATTTAATTGGTTCGCTATCTGTCACACTTATCTTATCATTTTACATTTGTCTTGTATGCAAAAGTGACATATTTCTGTGACACCGCTGGAATGCCGAAGGTAAACATTTTGATTGGCTCTGTTAATACAATGTTATTCTGAATTTTGCTAATAATAGTGTTTGTGTATTCTACTATCTCTAGAACGTAATACAATTTTCATTTTTATTATTAAAAGTTTGTGTTATGGTTTTAATAGTTGTCTGTCTCTTACAAAACATTATGATTTTTTTAAACTATATAATATGTGTAATTATATACTGAGTTATGTAAAACTTTAACTTAAGGAATATACGATCTTATAACGTTAGGAAATCATTGCCTTGTTATGTTCCATCGTCATTTCTTTCTCACAAATGGCTTATCATTTAAGCGATTTGTTGAGCCAAAAATACTTTTTGTCAATTTATTTATTTATTCTTTATTGCACACACTACGAAAACATGACAAATACAAAGAACAAGTTTTACATATTATAGTATGGAAAGGCGGCCTTATCACTTACAGTGATCTATTCCAGGCAACTTCTATAGTAAAAACATATATTGTTTTTAGCCAGGAGAATTGATCGGGCATAGTGTGCGAAAAAATTATTTGATATTTTGTGCAATAATAATCAAAATATAAACTGGTTTTGTTGACAAGTTTATTCATTATTTTATTTTCATACATAGCAACTTGATCCGCTTGTACTTTAACGAATATTGCAGGTGTAAGGGTAAATAATAAGTTCCTAAGTAAAACTGCTAAGGTTTAGCAACGTTATAAAAACGGTAAGTATGAAAAGGAATATACCAAATAAGAAAAAAACAGTTTCCAGCGGTTGATATATGGAATTGCACATAAAAAATATTGTTTTTTCTTTGTTAAAAAATTCTCAATAGCAGCCTGCAATGGAAAATCCACCTGATATGCTCACGCCTCAGAAAACACGTTGCCTTCCAATAAATGAGAGTGTACCTTACAATTATGTAATTCAGGATGACTTATGACTTGATTATGACGAAATTCTGTTTTATAAGCAGTACTTTATATTCTGAATATTACCAGTTATACGCGATGATCGGCATATGAATGTAGATGTAGTTAACACATGGAATATATATGAATAATGTTTATATTTAAGTACAAGAAATGATCTCAACAGTTACATTATGTAATAGTGATGAAACATTTCAGATGTGTCCTTTTATGTTCAAGCCGTAAGGTTAGCTTTAAATATTTATTAAGATTGATTTACTCAAAATACTTATGAACAGAGAGAGTTCGTAAATCTTGTTGCTTTATTATAAATCTTCCTTTTTTTCATAGAATAGGTAGGCGGACGAGTGTATGGGCTACCTGACGGTAAGTGGTCACCAAAGCCTATAGACATAAGCATTGTAAGAAATGTTAACCATCGCTTACATCGCCAATGCATCACCAACCTTGGGAATTAAGATGTTATGTCCCTTGTGCCTGTAATTACACTGGCTCACTCACCCTTCAAACCGGAACACAACAACACCACGTACTGACTTTAACTGATTTTAATAAGGGCTTCTTAATCTCGTAATAATTAAATTTTATGCTCATGACAAATACATAAATAATCAAACAGAACGTTCTCAAATAACAACACAAAGAACATTTGGGCGTAACTTTGTGTAAAATATTGACTAAGCGTTTAATGAGATATTTTCAGTACAAAGATTCTTCTTCGTCGTTTTTATTTTAAACGTCGAGCTGAACAAAGATTTCTGAGCTAATAAAGTACTTCCGACAATTTATTGTTATTTTCTGAATCCGAGCTTAATCGCATTAGGTAATAAATTCTATAAAGCGAAACGTTAAATAAAATAAAAAACACAAATGATTTTACGTACACACACAGTAATCGTACCAATGTTTAAGATTCAAGTTTACTTTGTTTTGTTTTTAATGTAATTAAAGACACACGGCAGTAGTGGATTTCAATATTTTCCAAGGCTATCGAGATTTTCTCCCCTTATATAGATCCTACAAAAAAATAACTTATCGGTGTGTGGCATGTACAGAATGATGGAGAAAATATCATTGGTAAGGTGTTAAGACTTTTTTATGGTCACGCTGCTTCTGTAACAAATATAATTTAAAAAAATGCCCCCCCCCCCTCTAATCCACCATTGGCACACGGGGATCTTCAGCATCAATATGTTACGCACATTGTATCCACCAACCAATCCAAGAGGAAAAGAGCCCTTACTGTACTTAAGTCAATTATCTCGTTCCATAAAATTAAAAAAAATGCTGCTTTAATATGGTGAGAATTTGTTACGGAGTGGTAATAAAAACGAAATGAATACGAGAAACAACAAACAGTCGCATAAGTTAGAGGCGTATATATATATATATATGTTGATTGCTGTTACATTCGTAAAAATTGTTCACCCTCATAATCTAATGGGATGACAAATTCGATACGAAAGTCATTTCAAATGGTCACAAATGACAAAAATACATCATCGTAAAAAATTACTTCACAAAAACTTATGTTCTTTTTGTTTGTTTAAAAAAAGGAGACAGATTGGCCGATAGGCCACCCGATGGTAAGTGGTAACTACCGCCTATATACATTGACACTGTAAGAAATATTAAATATCTTGGAAACGATGACGTTAGTTTCCGTGTGTCGGTAGTTACACTGACTTACTTTTTTTTATAGGATAGGTTGGCGGACGATCATATGGGCCATCTGATGGTCAATGGTCACCAACGCCCATAGCCAATGTCACCAATGCGCCACCAACCTTGGGAAGATGTTATGTCCCCCGTGCCAGTTATTATACTGGCTCACTCACCCTTCAAACTTTACGAAGAAACCGGAACACAACAATACTAAGTATCGCTGTTTTGCGGTAGAATATCTGATGAGTGGGTGGTACCTACCCGGACGAGCTTGCACGAAGCTCTACCACCAAAACCCTCAACCTCTCAACCGAAACAATTTCATACTACATATTGGTGTTTACCGGTACAATATGTGACCAATACAGACTGGCTTGCACAAAGCCAGCACCAAGTAAAAGTTGTTTTAGAATTGTTATAATTAATCAGTTGCCTCGTCAAGCATTTTAATATAAGTACTTATAAATTATCCGTTAAATATTTTCTTAAATTGAACCGAGGTAATAACATTATAGCACTTGCGATGGTAATATAACCGCGTTTAAAATTATACCGCTCACTTGTTATTTTTTATGAATATTATAGTATTGAATAAATTTTAGATGAAGCAAGAAGGTAATCATACGTAGGCATATAGTTATAAATATAACACTAACATTTGAATATTAATTAAAGATAATAATGGAATACTACTTATTATTAAACATAATAGATAGAAGCTTTTAGAACCATACGATTTTTGTTGAACTTTAGTAATATTCATATAAAAACAACGTGATTCCACCGTGCTGCTCTAATGTGGGTTGATGGAACGCAGGTAATTACATACAATGTATCTTATGTATATGACTATAAAAATCTTATAATAGATTTAAACATCGAATTTAAAAGTTTCTATTTTCATTTTCAAATTTCAAATCGCTTGTGTTTAAGCCTGGCTTCGATTGAGTCCATCTCCGATCACAATCGCAGATAGACAAGTTTAGAACTAACGTTTCCATTGTCTTTACGAGTGCCGTTACAACCTTTATAAATTTACTTCCTAGTGGGGTGAGAAGGGAACAGATTTATGAGCTAAAACTAAACTTAAAAAACTTAAAATATTTCTTCGTAAAATTACTGATAGCCAATTTTTCATATTATTTTCAATTCATAAATTTTATTTATGTACATACATATGTAGATAATAAATATTCAGACAAACAATCGTCTAGCCAAAATTTTAATTTAACTTGGTTTGAAGCATCCGAATTATTTTATTATATTTTTTAATTATTGAAAAACCTACCGCCTATCATGGGTAATGTTTGGCAAATTATTTAAATGTAGGTTAAAACTAAGAAATGTAGACTATAAAAGTAAAAAAAAATATGTCTTGACCAAATAGACTACTCCCAAAGTTAACGCAGTTAGGGAAGCTACTCATTGAGTGATTGGGGGATAAAGGAAAAAAATGATTGCGTTCGATTACACGTAGGTTACAGAATTGTTACGTTGTTTCAAAAACGTTACACTTAGAAACGTTTGATATTAAATTCATTCTACTGTTACTTCGATGTTGAAATAAAAAAAAAATTAATTTTAATTTCTTATATCTATTTATAACTAAACTCCGTATATACATGTGGCACTAATTAGTTATATTTTCGAACGAGTTAGTGTTTACGATTCATCTAATCTTTTAGTTGTTCTATTAACGCACGTGTCGAGTTCGCGCTGACGCCAAATCGTCGATGTAATTTACCAATTAGTCACTATGATCGGGCGCTCACGCTCCACACTTGTGCCCTTTACGGAGATCATACACGTTAAAAATATTTATTAACGATATACAACTTCTTAGAATCAAAATTATATGTAATCATTTTTAAATTAATACTCTAGTCTAGGCAACAGCCAGGATGGCCCAATGGATAGAACTCTTTTTTTTCTTTCACTGTATTTTTATATATAATTATTGTAGTGTTAGATTGCAATTTTTGAAATTGAAATGAATTGAAAAAAAGTATGATGACGAAACCTGTATGTGTCGGAAATTCTGCAACATGACTGCGTGTTGGCACATGCATGTTTCGTCACGATGTTTTGCCGAATACACTTCAAATATTTGTTTCTCTTAACGAGATTTATGGAAGATATTTTACTTTGTTCTAATGATTTTCATTAAATTTAAGATCCATAAAAAAACGTACAATAATTGACGTCATGATAAATTCTATCTAAAACATAATTAGGCAATAAAATGTTTAGAATTATTACATCTATATAACCGAAGAGAACTATTTTGTAAAACTTTATATATGAGGCAGTTAAGGTAAGGTGAGGTTCTCTACCTCATTACAGATCACTGGATCAACCAGGGATCAAGTATACTGCTTAGTAACGGTATATATTAATAATGAAACGTATAGCTCCCGAAGAGATCACCGTTAGTTCGCGTATCAATTGCGGTACTACTCAATGATATTTATAATTTTGCATAGATAAATATTGACGCCCGTTGCGAAGTACCGGTGTGATGAATGAAAGAGCATAGGCGATACTTTAAGCTTTAGTTATAAAATATTGCACAATAAAACGACTGCATAGTAAGAAATTTGTTAATAAATTTGTAGGTGTAATAAAGGCATAATTGAGCCCGTTTGCGATGAAAATTGTATTACACGAACTACTCGTAAAATCAAAAAATAGATTACAATTATAGCATAAATTATATTTCGAACGATTTACAAAGTTTGTTTTTAAACGAAACGAAACGAATATTTACAAAAAATTTAAAATATTTATCAAATAAAAGCTATTAAAATGAATACAGCTTCTATTCCGCTCTGAATTACCTAACAACGTGACATTAGAGGTACAGAGATGGTATTAAAACACCACTAGCTCTCTAATAAGCAGACGATGGACGACTAACAAGAGTCCTACATCAAGAGCGCCGCTTTGTGATTAGCTACAATTAATTTGTCGCCCCACAAACAGCTGCCCTTTCATTATGCGACTCGATACTCGTACATTTCAATTTCAAATTCATCGCTATTATGTCGTAATGAGAACATACTTCAATAGATCCCTGGGAAAGAAATATACTTTTTATAAGTCATACAGCCTGTTTTGTATTGTTAGACATATGTTCGTTAATTGGGACGCGAATATTTGTTCTTTTTTTTTTACAATATAAACAAGTTCTTTTAAAAATAGTACAGCCGGTTTACTATTACGAGAAATATATACAAAGCGTACGTGAATATGCGCACGAGTACAATACACTCGTATCATTGAACTTTAAAAGTTTTTTTTTTTAAATATATAAAACCAAGAAATCATATTCAATATAGTTTATTATTATATACAAAATGTACCTCATTCTATAAAATGTAGTATAACAATAATTTTGTTTTATAAATTTGATAGTGTTTATTGTAGAAAGTGTTATACAAACAAAACCACTATTAATTTTATAAGTACTTAACCCATATTGATGCAGTTTTTTTTTTAAATACCACGAGTACTAAATGGTGATTTAATCGAGCGTGTTGGACCAATTGGATTTTGGAGATTAGACTGTAAAAAAGAAAATAAGGTTTTCGCCGGGAGAGGAGCATTTACAGGCTTTCTAAAATGAAAAATAAAGTTACTTACAGAATAAATGCACTAAAACTAGATGCGTAAAAAATATACTTAAATAATGATTAATTTGACTAAACAAATAATCGTCGATAATTTATGAACAATGCTGAAATAATAAGATAGATATTGTGGTAGCCTTAGGGATGTTTTACGTTCGCGGAAGCGATTTCAAGCGATGAGAACGGAAGCAATTGATTATGCCAAAGGAAGTTCATAATAAATTAATGGGAATACAATATTTAATATTATTTATCGTTACTGCCTTCGTTTGCTACAATACTGCCAGACGTTGATTTGTGAACTTTATGATGTTTGTCTGTTGTTCTTGTGTGGAAAATAATCTGCCAATATCATTTAAAAGTTACAGTTATTTAATACATCACATGTATAAAAAAATGTTATCATTCAATATATATATAAAAGAGACTGAACTAAAATAATTGTTATTTTATATAATTGTTGGATAACAAATGTTACGTAACAATATAGGAATACTTGTAATTTTTTTTTTTTCAATTGTTAGAATTAAATAATAATAAATAAACACACTTGCTTCTAATGAATATGACAAACAATTGTACACTATATTGACTACTTCTTTGGTCTAGTGGCTTGTAAGGTCGCAATTCCCAAGGTCCCGAATTCAAATTAAAAATGAATTTAAAGCTAACAAAGCGGCAAAATATTGTTTTGTGTTTAATTCTCAACCTGTCAAAATGTGAATAACAAAATAGAGTTTAATATTTTTATGAATATGTGCATTATTTTCGACGAGCCGGTTGGCGTAGTTGATAGATACCTGCCTTTCGCGCCGCAGGTCGTGGGTTCGATTCGCACCCAGGATAGACATTTGTGTGCATGAATATGTCTGTTTGTCCTGAGTCTGGGTGTAATTATTTAAATAAGTATGTATTTACAAATGAAAAGTAGTATATCAGTTGTCTGGTTTCCATAGTACGAGCTCTACTTAGTTTGGGATCAGATGGCCGTGTGTGAATAATAATAATTATTCGTAATATGATGATGATATATGATATTTCGTGAACAAAATATAATTACATTAAAAATCGAAATGACCCAGTGTTTAGAACGCCTAAAACGTAACTGATGACCGTGGGTTTAAATCCGGGCAAGCACCATTGAATTTTCATGTGTTTAATTAATCTTTATAATTTACATCGTACTTGACAGTGAAGGAAAACATTGTGAGGAAACATGCATGTGTCTAATTTCACTGAAATTTCATTGAATACAATATGTTTATTCTACCAAACCGCATTGATGGAGCGTAGTGGAATAAGTTCCAAACCTACTCCTCAATAAAAAAGGAGAGGAGGCCTTAGAAATTCACAGGCTGTTATTTAATGATTACATTTAGGAATTAGTTTGTAGTAATTAATAAGAAATGAATCTTAAGTAAATAAAGCATGCTCTATAAAATCTACTTAAAGTAAAAACAGCGAGACTGTCACAAGTTTCAAACTAGAAATACTGTTGGTGATTATTTTGCATACGCTAAATATTCATAAGTTATTTCCTGTACTTAATAAAATTACAACCCAGTATCTCAAATTTTCTTATAAGAAAAAATACTATAATAGTCTAACATGTCATTCATATATAATAATAGATATTGTTAAACTTATTTTTCTTAATACGAAATTATCGTAATTAATCAAATGAATTAAAGAAAAGTAACTACCGAGCTTCTTCTTTTTTCTCAGCTTTTCGGTGTAATCTAATAAATTGTATGGAATATATTGTTTGGAAGTTATAATTAAATTTTTAAAAACTTAATAGACCGTATATTATTGAGACCACGATGATAGTGCAATTTAAAACACCACTAACGCCATCTATTGGTGATATTTAAGAATAAATAATTTAATAAATATACAATAAAAAAATAATATTGTGGCTTAACATTAGTAGCTTCACATTTAATTTAATCATGTAACGTGGCAATTCAAAACTGCTTACAGAAGGTTACTTGAATACAATTTTTATGCCTAATAAACGATGATCTTCATTTATTCATCCAATTAATTATGTAGACTTAGGTTAAAATTTATAAACTACCTAAATAATAAGTCACTTTAAGTCCCTTCAAGTCGGCTTTAAGATATGTTCAAGTGTGCAGTTTTACCTCGTAGGTATGTGGATACTATTACAGTCAGTGGTACAGGTCATATAGAACTTCTTCTTTTTTTATTGTATAGGTAGGCGGACGAGCATATGGGCCACCTGATGGGAAGTGGACACCAACGCCCATAGACAATGGCATTGTAAGAAATGTTAACCGTCGCTTACATTTCCAATGCACCACTAACCTTGGGAACTAAGATGTTATGTCCTTTGTGCCTGTAATTACACTGGCTCACTCACCCTTCAAACCGGAACACAACAATACAATGTACTGCTGTTTTGCGGTAGAATATCTCATGAGTGGGTGGTACCTACCCAGACGAGCTTGCACAAAGCTCTACCACCGAGTAAAAGTGATGTGTGTGAACGCAGCCGAATCGTAAGGTGTGTTCTAGCTTTTATTATTACAATTACTTAATCAATGTGTTTTCACATGTTCGTATCAATTGTTATGAAATACAACAGATAAAACACCGCAGCCAGCTTATCGTTACTCATAGATATTAGTGTGAGAGAAAACTAAATGTTTTTTTTTTATCTTAAATAGCATTGTTTGACGTAAAATTAATTTTAATTTTTTTTAATACTTGTTTCCATTTCGGCCGTATTTTTATATATTTATACATGCGTTTTTAACAAACTATTCATACACTAATTTTATTCATGGATACGGACAAATTAACATGGTGCTATCTTATATAGATATACTTATTATATGTATATACTTATATAAACATTAATTTCTTTTCATATAAGTTTTCATACTAGAGAAATCGATACACTTGAATAGTCTATATAAAACTGGAAAAATTCCAATTTCTACGCTCGAATTTTTTATGATTAGTATGAGTATAGTAGCGGCCTGTGAATGTCCCACAGCTGGGCTAAGGCCTCTTTTCCTCTTTTTGAAGATAAGGTTTTGGAGCTTATCCGCATTGGAGCTGCGTTCCAATGCGGATTGCTGGAATACACATGTGACAGAATTTCAGTGAAATTTGACACATGCAGGTTTCCTCACGATGTTTTCCTTCACCGTAAAGCACGAGATGAATTATAAATCACAAATTAAGCACATTAAATTCAGTGGTGCCCGGGTTTGAAATCACGATCATCGGTTAAGATTCACGCGTTCTCACCACTGGGCCATCTCGGCTTAGTATGATGAGTAATTCGGGTATATGGTATCCCATAGATACAGTCATTATCTAGGCGAAGTGAGTCAAGCATTTGGAATCGGATATCCCATCTGTGGCATATTACCGCACAAGGAATGTTGTTTGTGTGAAATTCGCCATCATCTGCCATAGCCGTTGATTTATCGGAGTAATTTTCGTTAATAAACTTATATAATATAAACTTATAAAGCATATTGAATAGAAAATTTTAATACTATCGGCTTATTTGAAGTGTCTGTTTGTGATTTCTAAGTAACCGACTTCAATTAATATTGTTGTTTGCAAAACAAACAACAACCAAAACAATTTATATTATTTTTATTCTCGTCATCTGTCATTTTATCCGGGATATTTAAAACGGGCAAAAAATACTTAATAACTTAATGTATTTATCCGTCTGTGTACAGAGCATCCAACGAACGACTGACTCGAGGGCTAATGCGCTCAGGCTACTTTATTTACACTTTGTCAGCATATTGTGTAATAACGCATTATATAAATTTAAAAAAAAAGTGTTTTTTTCTTTAACTATAATCTATGTTACGATATATTCAACTAAGGAGTCCCTTTTAAGTTATTTATACGCAATACATCATGTTATGATATTTTGCTATGAATTTTCTAACAATGTGTTTTTTGATATAATCAAGAATACCCATTAGTCGAGCTGAATGGCTCAATGTCTACAATATACAACAAACCCAAACACGCAACAATGAGTATCCATATGCCTAATTTGGTTTATAAATCACTTTGGGTTTATGGTGGAAGACAATATCGTGAGGAAACCTGCATATGTCAGATGAAATTCAGACACGTGTTAAACCACCAACTAGCATTGTAGCTGCGTGTATTAAGCTCCTGCCCTCCTCAAGAGCAGGCCTTTGTCTAGCAATAAGACATTTATCAGTCGTTGTTTACTGTACTATTACACTGATCACGCTTGGCATGAATTTCTGCCAATTTGAGGAGGTATTATCTGTTCATCAATTATTCTACCGCGAAACATTTATTTTTTGGCTTTTGGGCTTTTATGCTTAGCGAATGTCTAAAAATCTTGGATGGCCCGTGATGGCCAGTGATTGACTGACATTGATAGGCAAACCATTTGCGATTTATTAGGTATCTAACATATAAGTTTTATTATTTTTAAAAATCGAAGATTGTATATATTTCTAATAACGTATCTTAACTCGTTCAATATATTTTCCATGTAACACAATATAACTGAGAAATATTATTTTTAAGGCAATCGCGTTATTGCGTTTGTGGCTTTCTAAGGTCACTTGTGTATAAATCTTATATAATAGAATAGGTATAACCCCTTATTTTACTATAAAATAGACCACATTCGCCTGCGCCTGAGGTTTTAACGGTACAATATATTAGTAGTATTTGACAGTAATTGTTGTGAATTGCTACAGATCGCAACGGAATCCTTAGCCAATATATACTGATCTTCCATTCATCAAGAAAATGAAGTCAAGTGATAAATCTCAGGGGGTCTAAATCGTTGGTGGTAGAAATGCTAGGATTTATTTCAAACCAGCATCTTCGTAACTGTTGTTCGCGTATTTATTTATTGCTGTTACGAGTGTCAACTTACTCACGAAACGAATTTTAGAGCGATATTGTTCTAAATATAGTACTTTGGATCCAATTTGAAATAGGAATACCATTGCTATACTTACGATAATGGTGTCGAAATATCTAGTACAATTTCTACTAAAATTTACCTGACACTCGTTATATATTATATAAATATAAAATTAAATAATGCTTTTTTTATCTGTATCATACCCGATGTGGTATTTTTTTTTCTAATGTTTGTGTTGTATTTTATTGTAAATTCAATTAAATAAATAATTTATTTCATTGTTTTAAATGAACATTCTCTCAAAATCTTTTTATTAATACCGTTTAACGACTTGGTATTATTTAAACTATAAAATATACTTATTAAATAATATCCTCTTGGGCGAATTTTGGCCACAGGGATGAATCTCAAAAAACCAGTTGATTGAAATATTGTAATGAATAAGAGTTCACATAAACAGATGCACTCTTCATTCCTTCATACTCATAGTAAATGATCAATTAGCATCTTAGAATGAATGGATAGAGCAAGAACGGAACGAACGGTGTTACATTCTAAAACAAAACGAGACAATCAAATTCCGATATGCTTACGATGTGTCTGAATATTAATATATTAATATATACTATATTTAATTAATCGTATTTATGTCTGAGTATAAATTTAACTCTATTTTTTTCAAATAATTCTTCTTTATTTATTGGTTTTTTTTTTAATCATGTCGGTGCTGTTTTGTTTTGTTCACAACTTAGGAGCAGGCTGATAATCAGCGCTGTGTCAAATACGACATGGCATTTATCTTAGAAGCTTTTGTTTTGCCTGTTACATAATTTCTATTAGTTTATAATGTTCTTTATTTAATCCTAACTAACTAAACAATATTGAGAACAATAATTTTATTAATATGTTAATCATATGCTTTCATAGGTTCAAGAAATCACAACCACTCGATTGCAGAAATCAAATGACTACATTAATCATTATATTTGTTATGTGTCTATCATAAGCCTTTTTCAGTGTACAAGTAAATATCCACCACAGCATATTTTTACGTATTATTCTTTTGACCGTCAAACTGATTTTTTATATAGAGATAACTTGAATCCCGGAAAAGTATATAAGCGTAAGGATATGTGTTTGGACTTAAAAAACCGCCGTCCTACCTTTGTTTATCGCAAACCCCATATACCACTAGTTTACAATACTATGCTCGTATTTATTTATTTTCTTTGTTCCGTGAAGATGTAAGCGATATGTAGCATTGTGTTCAGCATTTAGACTCCACGTGATCACACCGTACTTTTTTTTTCGTATGAATGTGTGAGTCCTTTGTTGGTTTATTTATTTTAGTAAAAAGTCCTGATACGTTTTAAAAATCCTTTCTTCATTCGTTTTTTAAATAGAAAAAGTTTTTTAGATAGTTCGAGTAGAGAAGTGGAGTGAGGGTATGTCTATATGTAATAAATCTAACAAATACATAGTGTAAAACACAACATGATTTTTTTTTACAATTAATATTTATGGAATTATGTGCAAATATATATTATATAATTTGCTAAAATAAATTTAAAAAAAATGATAAACAGATAGTAACAAAAAAAAAATAGTGTCGAGGAAAATATAGTAAGAAATAAATTATTTAGACGAGAATGTATTTCAAGTTATTAATATAAATTGTGGGGTCTCAACTCACACGATGCATGGCTTTAGGCTACACTGTGCTGTGGGTATACGTGCCAATCTCGACAGCCCGGTCACGCCCGCACCACTACAAATCAGATCTAATGCCGCAAAAGTAAGTAATATTTATATTTTATCATAAATTATTGCAATAACAAATCATTTTAAAGATTATTATTTATGTGATGAAAATATTTAAAATCTTGATTTATAAGCATTGTATCTACTTGTAGTTGATACAATGCTTATAAATCATACTTGTAATACATCTATATTTTAAGTATATATAAAATGTTATTATTAAAAATATTTTCAGATTCAGAAAGTACTGAAATTGCTCGGCGGTTAAGGCATGTGGATCTTATATCGATTTAGATGTCAATACTGAAGAACCACTGAGTTTATTAAATTTAAACTTTTTACTTAGTATGTATTTACATTTCATCTTGTGTCATCAGCTTCACAGAAGATTCTGACATTCGTCAATGAATAGTGAAGGAGCACAGTGAAAATTTCATAAACTTATCGCTAATAACAATTCAAAATCAGAACAAATCCAACTAGAATTTTTAAGTACTTTTGAATCATCGAGCGCTACCAATTGCCGAACCGTGAGATATTTTCAGTATGTTACTCATTTTAAACCTAAGTGATATTTTGTTCGCGCTATCCGATTGCCACCTACGTCACCAATAATGGTAACATTCTCGTTTAACATGTATTGATAATATATATGATCAACTATTCGCGACGCCACGTTATTATTTTTCTTCTTTTTTTTATACAATAGTTTATGTTTAGTTATTTTGTATTTTGTTTTTGTATATATCTGTGACTCAATGTTTTTTTGCAGTAAAGCTCTCTATCTATATATTTTTGTATGTATCTTAATCGTGATCCGTAGTGTACGTAAAGTCCTTGATCCCGGTTGTTATCAGCGTCGGATTATAGTACTGGTTGGTCCATAAATAATGTGAAGGTTAGATGGCAATCTCTCTGCGTTAAAATTTACCTGCTCGATCTGGATTAGAATAACAATCAGATGTTGACACAATGCTGTATAAATACGTAAGTAAAATATTAAGGTAACTCGAACAAAAATAAAAAATCCTACATAATATAAGAATACTAATAATACGTCATATTGACGTCACATTCACACATAATACCGCTAAAAAGCAGGGTGCCTAGTTCGAGTTTGTTTTTTTACTTTTTCGATAGAGTTAACGTTACCTGCGATTTGATTGCCTCGTTGGTCTAGTGGTAAAATGTAAGGCCGCAAACCCGGAGGTCCTGGGTTCAAATCCCAGGTCAAGCCAATAAAAAGTTATTGAGTTTATCTGTAGAAAATTCTCAATAGCAGCCCGTAGTCTGGAAGTTGGATGAGTGTACACTCCCGTGCCTCGGAAAGCACATAAATCCGTTGGTCCTGCGCCTGAACTCTTTCTGGTCTTGTTGGATTACCGTCCTAGCGGATTATGAGAGTTAGGGAATAGAAAGTGCACCTGTGTTTGCACACATAATTGTATACTATAATATGTCCTGCGCAGTTGGTTAATCTTTCTTGAGATTGGCCGCTGTGACCGAAATCAGTCTGGAAGACTATTTACACCTGCGATTTGTATGGAATAAAAACAGCGCCGTCTTGTGACAATAATCAGAATTCCATACAAATCCCAGTTAACGTCAACGTTTTCAAGCCCAACGTTAGGATGGTTCAATCTACGATGACGTGCCCCACTCTTTTATTCCAATCGCTAAAGTACAAGTGTGCAATGCAAGCTATAATAGGAAGCCGCGTCTTTGGATTAAACTAACTATAAAATTTGAAATACATATGAATATAATATGTATTTTGGATAGATAACGACAGCACATTATTATTAATTCATTATTATGGATGTGCGTTTGTAATGAATACATTTCTTTTCTTTACTTGTAGATTGACACATAAATGTGGACATTTTTTTTAATAATTCCAACACCTGTTACATTAAACTTCGAATCGAATAATTGATTGTAGAACAGCGCATTTTAAACTATGTAATATAACTAAAATCAAACTTTTAACAGAATATACCTAGTAAATTCGATTATGCTTGCATATTTTTTTTGTTGTTCGATTTTATCCATCACTCATTTTTTAAGCGATATGACTTTGGGCGCTTTCTTTCCTGACCTATTTTGTTATACAACATAGCAAATTAAATCTTCAAGCAACTTATAATTTTTTACAAGACCTGTATAAGCTAGAGAGTTATTTAGTTGATATGCTAATACCAAGCGAATGAAAAGTAAATTGTATACTGTTTATCTCGCTAAGTATATAATTTATGTGCTACTGCACAGGCGTACGGACCGATTGGTTCTGTCTTGATAAGAAACTTTGCAATTACTAATCATTGACTGCTAATGTAGAAGTTGTTTGGAAAGCCGTTACATTTAAATTACAACTTTAGGTAGTCATATAAATCGCGAATATAATCGCTTGTACAATGTAACATGAAGGATATTTACTGTCATGATAATTATGTATAGAGGACGGTCACTGACTCGATCTATGGTTTGATTATAAGGCTGTAGATAGCCAGGCTCGTGCTTTTAATCCCAGGTGGAATCATTAAGAAGTTATTGAGTTGATCTGCTAATACTCAGTAGTAGCACGGAATTTGAAAGTTGGCTCAAAATCGGTTAAGACTATGTAATACTTTAGTTTCCATATTTTTTTTATATTAATCCTTGTAACATTACATACATTTTAAATCGTATATATATAAATAATAACGCTATAAATTTATATGTTTTTAAATACTGATAATTTAGTATATTAGTTTGTGACTATGGTACATATACTGTAATTACGTCAATGAAAAAATTAAAAAAAAATCTAATTTGTAACTGCGAAGCTAATAATTATTGTTAAGTCAAATGTTACACATCACATTTCATAAACATATCAATTTACGTTTTGCATAAAAAAATATTCAAACTTTTGTCTTGATATTGAGCATGTCTAATCTCATTAATAGGATTCTTGTAAAACAATAAAGAAATTTTATATTTTCTATTTTTTTTTTTTTGTTTTACAAATTTACAAATGTTCCAATTAATATATTATTATATTGATTGGATTTTATTTATAATATTTACGGCTCTTAATCAGATAGTTTTCGTAATGTTTTTGCTACTCAGCGGTAGATGGCGCTATATAAATTAAGCTTAGGGAAAACTAATTAAGATTTGCTAAACAATTTTGAAGTAAAAGTCTATTTGATAGAAATGAATGACTTACCTTACAAGACCCTTGTACACATATAGCGCGGAATCCTGGTTTCGTACAAGGAGTGCCGTCAGCGACCAACGCTAATGAGGCATAGAATTGTTGCCCGCGCGGCCGGCAGTTGAGTATACAAGGTGCATTCCCTGCATAAAAACAATATTTTAATATATTGAAGCAATCATAATATCACAATTATAGAACTTAAAACTTAAAAAAAATGCTTTATTCATATTTATAGCTTTATTCATTAATTGTTTCATCGAAGGGTGTAACGGCATATAAAGTTACAATAAAAAGTAAAAGGTTCCATTCGACTCTATTTATTTTTATTCAGTCAATCATTAAAAAATATTTAGTCTAAATATATTTATATAAGTAATTTTGAATAGTCAAACGTAACCGTAAACTGGTTCAAAAAGTGGATTCGACAAGAAGGTGGATCGAAAGATCGTTAAATTTAAAAATAAATAAAATTAATACGGCAAATATAAAATTACACTGGCTCACTAATAAAACATAAATATAGCAATAGTTTGTATTGTTTTGCTATAGTTAGATTAACGGGTAAGCGAGTCCACTCTAGGTTAATAAAGACCAGAACAGCTTTTAAAAAAGCTAATATTATGCCAATACTTTTAGGTTAACCAATAATGCTCTAACAAATTTCTGAATAATAATGTTATTATAATTAAGCAATAATGTTGTGTTTTATATTAATTTATGTATTTTAGAAATCCTGCTATGGCTTACTTACATTCGTTAAAGTAAATTAAAACGCACTCAAACTTACCGTCCACATAGGGTACCCAAGTGTAAAATCTCCCGCGAAACGGTCTGCGGTCGTACACCGCGCACTGTTCAGTCCGGGGATCACGGACTGGGCCAGGACAAGGCTGTTACAAATAAAAATACACCAGTTATTTATTTTGATAATAATAATAACTTAAATATTTTCTATAACTAATATTATAAATGCTTATGTGAGTATTTGTTTGTTATGGTTTCAAGCCTAAACCACCAAACCGATTTAAAAAATTCTTTCACCAATGGAAAGCTACATTATCAGCGAGTAACATAGGCTACAATTTCTCCCCGTATTCAAAACTTTAGTTAATATATAAAAAGAGATGGTGTATTTGAATTTGATACTCTAAAAGGTACCAATTTGATTTGAAAAACAATGTTTGTTTTAAAAAGACAGTTTATTAAACAGTGCGGAAGCCTTTAGTTCTACAACATCATGCTACAACCCAAATGAGCAGAGCAGTGACAATAAACGTCAATCAATTTGGCATACTATGAAGCAGGCAGATCAAGAATCAGATGATGAAGACTGACAGATCTCCGTCAAGATAGTCATTCTGAACGAAGAACAGTCAATTGGGAGTGTTTTTACGTACTTTTCGAATTATTTTACGTATATTCCGAATAATTGAAGATTAATAGTCAATAGTTAGTTAATTTAAACGCCTCTTATTTTATAAAGCTTACAGTTCTAAAATGGATATAAGAAATGATTACGACGATGAAATATTTGTTATCAAGATAATACTAGTAAAGTAGTAAAGTCGAAGTAGTGATCGTCGTTGCGCATCAGCTTTTACTCAAACCACCTCGTAAATAAATACATTTTAGATATAAAAAAAATAATAGATTGCATTGTAACTAGTACCAAATGTGTGTGCAAAATTCTCGCTTACTTTTCACTTGATCAGCTTTGTACAAATACTTGTATGATGTTGATATGGTTTAAGGGGGTATTTTTTACTACTAATATGTATGTGTCATACTCATAATCTAATATAAAATAAAACCTGTCCTAATTTTCAAATATAAAGCTTCTATTATTACATTTCCTTCTTCCACTTTGTGAACTGTGATCCCTATTTTTTTTAAATATGACTAAACATAGCTAAGTATATTCCGTTAGCCTGCGAAATATAAATAAATAATAATTTAACAGAATATAAAACTAAATAAAACACTCACTTCGATTTAGATTCTTTATCTGATTGACTGATAACTGACTGAATTTACTGCTTAAATTATACTTATATTTTAAGTTAAATATGAATATGTACTTACAGTAGTGTTACACTCGTGGTAGCGGCGCGCTAGCCCCGGACAATCAGGAACGCTGCCAGCGTTCGCGTTACGAGTTCGCCGTATCCTATCCGTGCTCCGAACCAGCTTTCTTCTCTTCCTACTGCGTCGCCATCTGAAGATTAAAAAATACAACTTTAAAGCTCATTTTAATATTATGTATTGTAATTTAAGACTAAGGAAACACATTATTGTACTATATTTTTATATAAAATATATTGAAACATATCTTTTTTGATGAAGATGTTAAAACAATAATAATAAATACATTTATTGCACATAAAAAATAAATAAAAACAAATAGAAGACCTAAGATCAACTATAAAAGGCGATGGTAGATTTCTTTCAGAGAACCTTACAAAATGATTCATGCAAAACATTTACTTATACAAAATATACATAAACACACAATCATATAAGACTGTGGATATAGATTCTGGGTATGGAGATAATTAACAAATTTAATATGATTTTTCAATTTATATTAATTGGAACCACAAGTTCCCAATGATAAGTAAATAATAGATCTAATTACATAGAAGTGTGTGATGCTTGATCTTTGTTTGTTAACATAGCCTTTTTAATAATAATATTGATATTGCATTAAGAATATATGTGTGTGGGTGAATGCGGATTGTGACACGTACACGTTCATTCACGCTACGGTAAGCCCGCGGATTGCGGGAGACTGAAGTGAACTGAGATGAAAATTACTACTATTAAAAGGTAAATTCAATAAAGTTCAATAACAATTTTTTTTTTTTTTTTTTTTATAGTACCCGGGAGGGCAAATGACTCCACTCCACCTGATGGTAAGTGGTAGTAGAGTCCAAACACGACGATGGCTAGTGCAGCCAGGAAGAATGACTTGCACTAGCCGCCCCCGCCTTGCCGGCCCGCAAGATGCCTCTTCACGCCTCGTTTGAAGGAACCCAGGTCATAAGAGGAGAGGAACACGTGTGCTGGTAAAGAATTCCATGTTTTGGAGGTGCGTCAAAGAACCATGAAATACATATGGTAATCTAAAATTTGAGTTTACTTTAATAAGTTACGTATCAATAATGTTATAGCCTACTAACTTGATTTTGTTCCCATACATTTTTGGAATAGATATTTATTTCTCCCGATATCAAAGCTAAAATCACGACATTTTGAAATTTTAAGATTTTAGTATTCTGATCGAGCAGCCCTAGGCTTAGCTAACATCGATGTAATGAAATTTCTTAATTTTATTACATTACGGATAATAAGAATACTGTAAACAATTATTTTCGTATATCAGTCGTATTTAAAATTTTTGAAATAGTTTTAAAATTATTTTTTATATAAAATTATATACATTATATAAAAATAAAATAAAATGACATGTACATAACGATACCGAAATGTGATACGGATGAAAAAACAAAACATATGAAATCAAAACAGGCGCCACGTAACTAAAAAGTTATTTAACCATTGAGTGGTTTTATTTACGGTGTTAACACAAGTCACGGTCGTCATTGCTTTTAAATTTTAATTTAAATTGTTCTCAAGCACCCTTATGAAGTACAAACGTATGTTAATGAACGAAACATTACATATGGAAATGGATCTCTCTTGTACACTTGTGTCGAAATGTGTTATAATTATTATTAATTAAAATTGGAAATGATAATAATTTGTATTTTATAGTCGCCAATTCTTTGTTATTAATTCTTAAAGTGAACAAAATTTTTAGATATTGAAGTATTCAATTACTAACACTGACGAATACCATTGTAATTTACGCATCTGTTATTAGTTAATGTTTAATTGTGACTTTATTTTAAGTACATTTTCAGATGCGATTTGATTACAAATAATTTTGAAACAATATACAAAGTAACATTACTCGATATCACGCGGAATCGTTTCACAATAACTATGCCGATGATGAAATCTATTAACGCTTTCTCATATGAGTGTACAATAGCATCAAATTGTAACTTTCAAAAACGTATTGTTTCAGCTCATCAGTAGACACACGGCAGGGCGCCACTTTTGTCCCGTAATTAATATTACGAGTCCGAAACAGTTACATCACCGTCTCCTATAACTCCAATAACAAGTAGATGTAGGTATTAAATTACTTGAGTTTTTTTAAATAATCGTTTTTATAGAATCGCCTGTCAATATATTTTTATTCCATGTAATATTAGTAGCATGTAATTCTCGCTTTGGCTCGTGCTCAAAAATGTTAGTAATTTCTTCAATAATCGTGGTCATTTAGGTTTTTCGATATAAAATGAAACTTCCTTTAAACGTCACGTTAATGACGATAATGTTTTTTATGTTATCTTTTTTTATTTATCTTTAAAATAAACACTTTCGAATAATATTTAGTAAACAAGTTTCTTCTAGGCGTGATACATCCTACACGGTGTCGATGATTGACATAATAGTAATAATAATTAATCCTCGGACATTATTCACAGACGGCCATCTGATCCCAAACTAAGCAGAGCCTAGTACTATGAAAACCAGACAACTGATGTACTACATATACTACTTTTCTTTTGTAAATACATACTTTTATAGATAATAACACCCAGACTCAGGACAAACAGACATGTTCATGTACACAAATGTCGGTCCAAGGTGGGAATCGATCCAACGACCTACGACACGAAAGGCATGTATCTACCAACCACGCCAACCGGCTCGTCAAACATCAGGCAAGACAATGGTCAAACGCTGGCCTATTAATGATAAAAAAAAATATATAGTTACGAGGCGATGTGACGTACCAAATTGGCTATCATTCAACTCGATGTCGAAGATGACAATAAAATTATCTCTGCCTATTCGCCCTCATTTTAACAGATTTTCATTACAAACAAATTAAGAAGGTCATACGCAACATACAGTTTATAGCCTGCTCCAATGGCAGGAGTAAAGATAAATAAATAACTTCGACCTTGAATTGACGTGACGTCATTGGCCGAGATTTAAAAAATGAACGTACGATTCATTATGAATACGTGAAATTATGCGTTTTAATGTCTGTCGTGGGTTCAAACCGAGCAAGCACCACTGAACTTTCATGTGCTTTATTTGTATTTAATTAATTCATCTCGTGCTTGACGGTTAAAGAAAACATCGTGAGAAAAGTAGTGTGTCTAATTTCACTGAAATTCTGCCACATGTGTATTCCACCAACTCGCATTGGAGCAGCGTGGTGGAATAAGCTCCAAACCTTCTATTCAAAAAAGGAAAGTAGGCAGCCCAGCAGTGGGACATTCACAGTCTATTACTGTACTGTATGTTAGTACATAAGTGGAATGTGTAATATAAATAGAGATCTATTAATGAGGAAATGTATGTAATGGATAATATATAAGGGATATTCTCTAATCGCCTAGAAAATGTTAATCTATAGATAGTTTATCCTCACTTCTTCTGCCATTGTAACTCAGTATACACGAACTTTTTTAGATAACCTCTTAAATTAAAATTAAATTTAACAGAAACATTAAAAAAAAACTATTTATAATAACGAAGAATGGATACGAATATACAAAGAAACATTGTTGGTTTAATATTATTAAAATTAATGAATGCATCATATTACATTTAAACAAATGTCCATTAAACTGTAATAGCAATATTAAATGCTACCGCCATGAAATTGATGGCGAAAACCAATTATAAAATATAATTGACGCGATCAAAGGAATGTTATACCAATGAATAAAACGATATATTCATTTAGTACGTATTTTACAACACATATGACGCAAAACCTCAGTTCGCATAATCGTTAAATTACGGTTTAAACATTCGGTTCCGCACATAAAGCGATTGTTAAAATAAATATCGATTCCGGATGGATTAGTCTACATGCAATATTTTGCGGTTGTCCTGTCCAGCTGGTGCGGTCGCTTTGATAGGTCACACGATAGACAATACAGCATTCAAATTTATAAAATATTAAATGATAGTTTCATATATGAATAAATAAGTAATAATAAATATAATACGTAAATTTGAGCGAGATATATGTAAGAACAAACTCGAAACTCACCGCAAATCACAATCGTGAAATGTCAAAAAGTGATGTGTCATTGACAACATTTAAATACTATACTCTTAAAAATAGTTATTCGGTTTTCAATCTTTTTATTAGTGAGATACTTAATGAATTCTTGGGCTTAGGGCTATTCTGTAAGAATAAACTCGAAAGTCACCGCAGAAAATGGTCGTAAATTGTCAGAAAATGATATGCGACATTGACCGTAATAATTATATCATTTCAATAATACACACATTAAAATTGTATATTACCATAAGTCGGATTTCATAACATCATTATTTCACGGGTGAGTACTGAAGTGAGTCTTTCTGTTAGTTAATTACAGATGAATGAGAGAAATACAAATAATGTTCAAAATATAAAGTTTGCTGCAAATCGACGTGTAAATTGATGCTTAAATATAATAATAATGAAAATATATATTATTTGCCTATGGTTTAACAGTGACATTGACATAAGACGCTATGACAGCTACGGGAATTCACGTGACAGTTGAACGAGATTCATTCAACTGAACACTCGACTGCACGTGCACACTGACCAATGACCATGTCGTAATTCCCTTGGCTTCCGTAATATATAATGTTGTCAGACCAAAGAAACAAAGGAAATAGCATGTTTATATTGCAAATTAGAAGGAGCTAAATATCGCCATCTTTAAATTTTTAAAACAAACATTATTTGTGAGTGAGCTACTATTAATTAGTAATCTAAGATTGCGGGCGCATTTGTGATGTCAGGATTGGTATATATCTTAAGGCACCAATGTGACCACTTACCATCGAGTAATTCATTTGCCAGTCTACCTGTCTATGTTATTATATATACTTAAAAAAAACAGGCATAAAGTTGTTCTGAAGGTAAATGACTCCAGAAACCAGACTCCAATACGAAGTATTGATGTCTGGTGTCACAAACGAACAGGCTTGTCACTCAGAGAATTTAAGATATTACCACCACCTGTGAACATTTGCAATACTACATGGTAGGGATTTATATAAGCCGTCTTACTAAGTACCACCCATTCATAAAATATTCTAACGCCAAAAAGCTCAGTATATTATTAAAAAATGCTTCGCCAGTTTTTAAGGAGAGTTTTATTTATGAAAATGTAAAAGATCTATCGAATAAAACATTCTACTCATTTATATCTCAAGCAAGATTTAATCGAACCGAGTTTAATGTTAGTTATTTTTCGATCAGTTTATGGCTACACGTCGTCGTGTTTACACAGACAGCCAAACACTAACACGATACACACTGACTCAGCGCTATCTCTAATGAACCTACAACTTCGAAATTCAAAAACCGGTGCAAACAATGATATAACAATCAAACATTAGCGATTGGTTAAAATTATTGTGCGTCAATCAAAAGCGCTGTCGAATTGTTGTAACGTGTATACGAAGACTTGTTGCATCTTTCGTTCAATATTGCCTTAATTTGGTATGTTGGACGTAAAAAGGGCGGCCAGGGTCATAACGCATGTAGCCTTTGACTCAATGATTGGTTCAGATGGCGAAACCACGTTAATGATTATTATCAGTTCCCAAGTAAAAGCAGGTAAGTCGACGACGTATCTACATGCATTTTTGTCTGTTGTAATGTTTTGTTAGTTTATCGTTGCATTTGTGAGTGACGTTGAGTGTCCATGCGTTTAAATCTTTTGAGATAAATATAAGTTATGTTTTGTAATAAAATTAAATTAGAGTTATTTTCAATTCAGCTCTATAGGCTTACTAATATGATTTTAGATCCTGGTTACAGCTTTATTCGTGGTAATTGTATTTCTTATATGATTTGGTTTATAGTAATAACTATAGCCTGAGGCGTGACAATAATCCAAGAACTTACTTTTTTTAAGGTTGGCAATAAATTATCTTTTTTATTTTAATTTAATAAATCTTAACATTGAATTAAGTAGTTGATATCTACAATGCAGCACAGTTGTAACGGGTAAATTATGATATCTCTCGCACAAAGGCGATCGCCGATGCCGACAGTATACTTTTTTTTATTGCCCCTACTATGGTTCCTTTTGGTTTTGGTTTTTAAAGCATACATTACTACATATTATTATGTGGTGCTTAAATTTAAAGTATGGATTTTTTTATGTACAGAAAAAAACATCTATTTTATTTTAATTAATGTCGTAATCGTCCTCTGCGTTTCTGTACAAATGTCATTACGAGCCTGTTCTATTATTATAATTTAAGCATTAAAGATGAGTGGAGTTAAACTCGTAAGTCTATTATTAATGCACACATATATCAAGAAGTAATGTTGGCAAGCGAGTCTTTAAACTTTTTTATTTATACAATAAACTTTTGTGCAGTTAACATGTCCGCCTTAGAAAAAAAATATCTCGACTCACAATTTCTTTTGAACTTAAAATGTCACATTTACACAAGCAATAATTGAATATTCTTATATATAGTTTATATTAGTTAAATATTGTTTTTTATTTCACCCATATTAAAAACAAATGCCATATTTTCCTTTTACATTTTTTTTTTTTTAATTAATATAATTATACGTAGATAAACAATAGTAAGAAGCTTATCTTATAATATGTATCGTATCGGTATTAATATTTTACGTAATATTTTTTTTAATTTTAACATAATTTTATAATCGAGATGCAATAGTAACGATGTCTCTGTAAGGTTTCCCTGCGGTGGGCAGATATCCTTTATAGATTACGCGCCGTATCATTAGATATCATTGTGATCTATGATCTATGATCAATGGGGATCGCAGGCCCGACCACTTGAACTTGTTACTTACTGTTTTTGAAAAATGATCCAGCAATAAATTTTTATTCAATTGTTACATTTTTGCTTAAAAAAAAAATTAAATTAATGTATGACTGTTAGAAGTTTTCTCTCCACTATTTCTAGTGGTCAGAAATATATCTAATTAAAAAAAAATAACAAAGGCGTACTATGTAAAGCAACTAATTAAAAAATATTGCTTTAATTTATTTTCATTAATAATAATTAGCATCTAATATTTGTTTTTGTATTTAAAAAAAAGTTATCAACTAACGCAATTTGAAAATTTCTAAATGTTACTAAGTGTTGGCTCTAAAAATTTGTACCTTTAGTTATAAAAAAAAAAAAAAACCATAGCCGCTTCTAATAATGAAATAAATTAAGACAAAACTCGACCAACAATGGTGATAGCAATCATTAATCTTATTCAACCTGACTTGTTTGTTTTTCAACACGAATTTGGTTTTTAGTTAGAACTTATTATAGGATATATATTTATTTAATCTACCAGCTTATCTCTTGGGATGAATGTTATAGATAGCTAATACGTCGCTCGATCGTTTCATTCGTTTTATAACATGTTAATTCGTGTTTAGTGGTTTTATTTGTTAGTTTGAAACTTCAATGGTATATTTAGTTTGTGTTAACAGATCTCCCTTACTTAAAAGTAAGTTTGGCAGGTGTATAATAATAAATAAATAAATTATATTTATAATTCTCTTTCTATCGCTTTCTTTTTTTTTACATACTTTGTTCCTCTATTAAACAATGAAGTTCTGACGTATGCTTATAAGTTACCTAGTAGGATCCCTTGGCAGACAGTGTCTCTCCTGCACGGCGACTCCGCCCCCGCAGGTCCGCGAGCAGGAACTCCACGTGCCCCAAGCGCTCCATGCGTATGTCGTTACGTTCGTTCGTATTTGCGGCGAATGAGGCTGAAATGTGTAAATTAATAATTTTATAAAGATATAATTATAAATACTGTTAAAATCTTCTTATACATTTGTCATGTCCTAATCGAATTTCCACCATAATAAGTTAATTTTATAGAGAAATATATACTATAATAAACACATACTTTTAATTCCATGCTTCAAAACCCTTCGTTTGTTTGTTGTTTATGCGTTTTATCTGTTTGTATATATTGCTGTATAGTATCCTTATGTGTGTGTGTGTTTGTGTGTGTGTGTGTGTTTGTGTGTGTGTGTGTGTGTGAATTTGTAACTCTATTGTAACTTTTCTTTCTTTCCTACTTACAGTAATAGTAAACATGTTATGTCAGTTTGTATATCCTGTATTCAGTATGTATCGGTATCTCGTTGGTTTAGTAAGTAGCATGTTTAATTGAATATGAAGTTCCGGTTATAAATCCCGTTTCGCGCCAATTACATTTATTAGTATTCTATTTCAATAAAATTTTAATTTTGTGTAAGTAGTGGTTTCTGTTTGAAGTATTCATTTAATGTGTATGTAAATTTGATTACTTACATGTAATTGAATAGAAAATTTGAAATGATAAATACTAATTAATTAACTTACAATACATTCTGTGTATAGCATTCCACATCGACACGTGTTGAACACAACTATAACGGTATCACGTTTCAAGTGCTAAATGTATCACTGTTTATTTCTAATATTATTGATTTTAGTCTATTTAAGATGTCCTCTCCTAAGGTCAGGCGTAATGAGGCCTTTTTATTGAGGTAGTGTAACATTAGTAACGTTCGAAGTCGGTCTTTTATCGACAATTTAACGACAGGTCAATATATACTTTTGTTGATCGTGCGGAATAAAACACGCGACTTCGCATTAAGCAAGCCACTAAGCCAATGAGGAATGTATATATGTAATTATTGAAACCACAAGAAATATTTAATTTATATAAAATAATTTAAAGAGGGCTCGTTTGTTAGACTGGTTGGTTTTTCTATGTTTTCTTTTTCTTTCTTTTCATCGATGTTTGATAGGAATTAGGCTTAACATCTGGTTGCATATGCGTTTAAGTTGCAATATTCTAAAGGATTATATATTCATAAAATGAAACCTATTTTCGCGGAATTAAATTCGAAAAAGGATTCGCTATGTTTTTTAATTTTAATCGGTAATCACATTTTAAAAATCGAACATGACTAGAGATGTTGTTTATCAGCCTATAAAAAAGGAATAATATCCTTAAATCAATGAATTATTATCATTATTATAAGACGGACTTGAACTCCTATGGACCAGACGGGCTCACAATTATAACCACGAGATACATATCAGATAGGTCATAAAAACTTACAATTTGATTGCCCACGCAGTTTCTATTAGACATTATTGATTGTTCATTGACGTAACTAAAATATTCCGCTTAGCAAATCAAATAGACGTCATTAGACAATGAGGACAAAGTAATAGTAATGACCTAACTGTAAGGTACGAGTATGTATAGTTATTAATTTCGCCTAAACTCAAATGTCAAGAATTACCAATCATAAAACGCTGTTACATCTCTTTGTTTCCTTACATACATTTTACATGTCTAGCATCAGTTAAGGTTTTACCTAATGGTTATGGGATTAATTCACCAGTTAGAGCCTTTGTAATATCAGCCTTCATTTTGGAAACGATCAAGTGCAAGGTCCAATTCGTATTTAATTTCTAAATTTAAATAATGTATTTCTCTATAATCGGTTGTAAATTGACTTAAAAAAAATCTTGTCTAAATAATAGTATAACTTTTCTTTTCAATACACATTTATCATGGATTGCATAACATGATTGGGAAGTGCGATATCGGTTGGCATATGAGGTGAAAATGTGTTGTATCTGGTAGAGCTTTGGTCCCTGATCATAGAAATAATACTCACATTAAACGGAAATGCGCCGTTTTAGAGAAAATTAAGAAGAAAATTTATAACCTCAAAATGGGTTAAATACAAAAAATACAATAATATATCACTGTAAAAGCAACTTAACACATATAATTTGGATCATAACAATATCACTCACATTAAACGGAAAATCGTATCTATTACATGTTGTACATTAAAGTAATAGGAAAATAAGGTGCGTAAATGCGATTTCTCGAAGACAAACATTAATGAAAGGGATGTGAAAGGGTATGTGGAAACAAAGAACTACTAGCATAGCTTGAAATACAATTAGAGCGTTGCTTCTTTTTTTTTAATGTATTACAAATATTTTTCAATATGTTTAATAAACTCTATTAATGATTAAATATGATTTTGCTTGAAAGATAACGGAATGATTAATAAACTTGGTTATTAATAAAGTTTGTACTCACTGGTAAGCCGACCTCAGTACTCATATTATGTGCATATATTAGTGGTATTCTCAGCCATACTGCGATTAATCTGTAACAAAAAAGAGGTTTTACATTATTATTATTTTTCAATTAATAAAATTATAGTAATTAAATATAATTAAAACCTTAAATAAATACAAATAAAAATTAAAAATTTTTACTATACAAATCGTGACCGCGTGGAATGGTGGCAAGAATGCTAGCAGCATTTCCCCTTTGAATCGCAATTCCGATTCTCTGGGCGAAAAATGAACCAACCCGCCTGTCACCAGTAGAGGCAAAAATATAATTTAAACATTAAATAAGTACATTATTGACTAATACATTTTCTTACACAGGATAGTTTTTTAGGAACGTTACATATCAAAACGTTAAATACGACGTTTTACATCAAAAATATAAATATGTTTCATAATAATAATGTAAGCATTTAATGTCTATTTTAAAAGATTTAATTGAGATGGAGGTTCACTGGAACATATTTAAAATGGTTCCCTAAACGCAATCAACACAATAATTATTTGTTTAAGCTAGACATATCATGTTAATTCACTAATTGAATTCCGGGCAGCATGCAGTAGATAGCGATGCAAGTTGCATCTCAGTAGCATCTGGAGCGAATGAACCTAATTCAACTTCCGATATCGCTATTTCTGTTAGACAATTTGTTGTAAACAATGTTGGTATTTTAGATTTACTTAATATAAACATTGCGATAAATGATATTAATGAAAAAAGGTATTTTTTTTTAATAACTGACTGACTATTAAATTATATTTGTAAAGTAATTTATATATTATTATTTATACCTAGACGTTGTTCCGTTCATTAAGCCCTAATGTTATTATGCATTTTATTATTCTGAAAAGTTAATTCAAACATTTTCTCTATAATACAATAGCTATATTCCAGTAACCTTGGGAACTATGATATTATTGTCCCTTGTGCCTGTAGTTTACACTGGCACACTCATCCTAAAAACCGGAAAACAACAAGATAACAAGAAACAATTATGTATTCACTGTTTGGCAGTACGATATCAGCTGATTAATGTGTTATACCTACCCAGGTATGCACCTAGAATACGTAAATCTTAATTTGAAAAATCAAACCCGGTCAAGCACACTGTATGTTTATGTGTCCTCAACATAGAAACAACGTGAAACCTGCATTTGTGTGATAAGCATCTGCTGCATGTGTTGCGTCAAAATGTATGTGTGCTTAGAAAATTCCGCATGTATCACCCTTAACTTACTGTTTCCCTTACATAACCTAACAAGTGTCAAAAAATCGTAAAAACCAAGTAAAAACAGTGAGAAATCATTACAACATTTGTCTACGTCGTGATCAGTTAAGAGTGAAAATATGAGTCATGTTTACTTTCTGTCAATCAAACCAAGTTGGTGTTACGTTTCAGGATATGAACTTCGAGAGTTAAGCATTTCGGTATTTAATTTTAGCAGCAATAAGGCCTCGTTATTACAGTTAAGCCACCGCATATGGTAATTGTAAAGCGTTGCTGTCGATCATGGAGATAACTATATAACTTCATAATGTTATATGAGTATAATTTTAAATGAATGTTGTCTTCGCCTCAAATCAATTTCATTCTAATTAAGCACAACTTTTTAAAAATCGAATCCATTTTATAATCAAAAATAAATATATAAATAGTTAAATCATAAAGAAGATATCGACTTTGAGTACAGTCCAAGCTTCAAAAATATGTGTAATATGATGTCCACAGTTTTTAGTTTAATTATACTTCGTTAATTTGTGCCCCTGAGGAAAACAGGTAACATTTCAAAAGACTGGACTTGGAATTTGAAGAATGGAAGGACATTTGCCAATTTTTTATATTTTAAATACGAGACCAACACGCGAGCGAAACCGCGGCCGAAATCTAGTATTTACATAAGATGAATACAAAAAGCTATAGACTGTGAAACTTGAGCCGTCGACCAATCGAGCATGTCGAACATTCTTCGATAAATAATGTAAATAAAATTGAAACTTTTGATCTTTATTATACGAGTAAAATATACAAAGGCAAAGTAGTTTAATATCCGATCCTCTTTGTTTTTGTTTGTTTCTTGACGAGCTTAGTGCGATATAAAAATTTGAGTTGAAATAAAAAGATTCGAAGCATGCAATAATAATATGATGTGCCTCAGTAATGATAAGGTGTAGGTAGTTAAAAGTTACCTCTGTACAGATATTTATTACAAATAATGCTATATTTATTACAACTTATTTAATATCTCACTTGTGAAATGTTAAAAACTGACGTTATAATGACAATAATATCCTGGGACATTATTCACACAAGGTTATCTGATCCCAAACTAAGCAGAGCTCGTACTATGGAAACCGCGCAAACCGGCTCGTCAAACACACGACCGACGGTGACACGAGATTTTAACGCGCGTTTCCCTTAACTGTCGTAATATGTTTTTATTTAATCTTCGCATAGTTATCACTTTCCGACATTACACGATCGTATTCTGCGGTAAGTTTCGCGTTGATTATTACAGATAATTAATATTATACTTCGTTAATTAAGTTTGAAAATTGAATTATGTTAGTTATAACAGTATAACTCTATATGGTAGCTATCCAAAGCCTTCCTGAGCTGAACAACACTAAAATGTAATTAACATAGGATATTAAAGATTAAACATACGCATAGGAGCGGAAAAAGCTTTCAACACATCGTATAGACAGGGAATATATAATGATTAACAACAAAGGGTTCAACTAATTCGTGTCGAACACCATTTATTATTAACTAACAATTATAATTTCCGTCACAGCCCCGCGTGTTCTTTATATCGCCGATCGGTGGCGCTTTGAATATAAAGTGGACGATAAGATCGCAAAGGGCTTGCTAAGGCTAACCGTTCATTGTAATATAGCGCGAATTAGCGCAGGTTTATTATTTGTGCAACGGGATACTTTGTTATGTAATAAATTAAAAATAATAAAGTATTGAAAACTCGTGTATATGTGACTTTTACATGTTTTGCCCTCAACGGTGCTCCTATGTCGGTAGGTTGCATATATGGGAGAATTTCATCCAACACAAATAGGTTTTCTTACGATATTTTCCTTTATTCGAGTACTAATGTTATTAGAAACACAAAAATACACACATCAAAACTTGAGGGTGTTATCAGGGTTTGAACTCACTATCTTCTGTTGAGATTCTCGTATTCTGTCTACTGGGCTTTCTCAGCTACAAATTGTTTACCAAACAACGAATCTAAGGTTATATTTTAATAAACTTAAATACGTTTAATTTTATTAAAAAATGATTTTTTTTTTGTTTTTGGACGACTGAAGTTAGATTTACAGATCAGTGGGAATATCACATTATTCTGACAGTTAATACCTATAAACATATGAAAGTTACATCATTACAATATTTCAACGTTAATAACTATCTTTGAATATATATCGCGCTGTGTAGAACGTTAACTTTACTATTTATAACGTGTGTCGAAGGTATGAATGAACACAATAAATCTATTTATTTACCGATTTGTGTAATGTATTCAAACGGCATGTTGAGCGTTTCGATTTTTAGGCTATGGGAATGTCGGTGAGTATTATTTAAAACATTTTAACTGTTCAAGCCAGACATTATGTCATTACAAACTTTGAGTAAATAATTTGTTTTAATGCTATTCACTAAGTCATACATTATATATGTGATATTATGAAAAACTAAGAGTTTTCCTTAAAAACAAAATCCTATTGCTGAGTAAGAATATGCTTTACACCGAATTCAATTTTGGTGCTAAAGTATTGAGTTTTATCATAATTCGCATTTATTAAACCATCATAAAGATGTATGTAAAAAATAATAATTAAAGATTTATATATATATTTTTTCTTTTTTTATTCATTTAGAATTATATCAAGGCACGGGCCGCCTCTGTTGCAAGTATTTGTCAAAGTCGCTGTTGTTGTAAGTCTGAGCTAAATCTTTGTCTATTATATTGTACGCGAATGTATACATAATCTCAGAATATCTTCAGACGGGCCCTCACGATGTTTCCCTTCACAGCTAAACGAGATGAGTTCTAAATACGAATTTAGCACTTTACTTACCGATGCTTAGTTATAAACAAGTAATTTACAGTTAAGATCCACCTGTTTCGTTGGGTCGCATTAACCCTATTCTAATATTATCACGTTATAATATATTTTATATTTGTTATATTTTTTAGTATTTTAGTGAAAAACTCATTACGAATAATTCATAATATAAACGAGTTCGAAGTTAGTACAATGATATAACCTTTTAATTAATTTATCATATAAAATACTTGTCAAATAACCTACTTCAATCAAATTTATTCTGAATATTGATTTTAATTATTAATAAATAAATAAATAACACAAAATGTAACATATGTATGTAAAAATATTCATAAAAATTTAATGCAAATATTGTCTTGTACAAATACTGTTTCGATCACACTTAAACAGTGTTGACACTGGACACGTTAGAAATAGGATCATGTTTACAACGACGGCATTTTTCAGTTGGCACTGGCATATTTAAAATTAGAACGCGTTGACATATTCTTTACATGCGACGATTAGTCGTTAAATAGTATAATTATTTTTTTTAATTTGAAAGGAAAATAAATGAGCCCAGACATAACATTTACGGATTATATTAACACGAGTAAGATTTTTTTAAGTCATTAGTAATTTTAATAAATATATTTTACAACTATTGTCATCTTCAGCGAAATTTTGGCATTTTTTTAATGTAGTTAAATAAATATTGACCTTATGGTAAGTGGACACTACCGCCCATAAATATTAGCTGTAAAAAATATAAAGCATTCCTTGCTTAAGGTGCCTGTTGTTACACTCACTCACACATCAAACCGGAATACAATAATATTATGTACTGCAGTTTGGCGGTAGAAAATGTGGTAAGTAGGTGGTACCTACCGTGTTGGAAGTGCAATTATTTTTTTATTTTTCTTCTAAATTACCGAACAATCTTACAGACAGGTTATTATAATATTATGAAAACATTCTAAAGAAATACTACTTAATACATATACCAAAACCGTGTCGCCCAAAGTCAGCTGTAAGTAAAGAATAAATCGCTTATCCCATGGAGCATTAGGTAGCTCACATCATCAAGGAGTGTCCACAGTCATGGACGGGTGCTCGCTTGCGTCACTTACAGAGTAATCTGCCGATAAATCACAACTTCTGGTACGATGAGATCACGGATTTCAGTTGCGCACCAATGAAAGATGTACCTAATTTGATACTCGAATTTATGCAGCGTTGAGAACTAATTTCGATTCGTTCCATATTTGAAATTGTTAAGTGCTATTACATATACAGACTACATATGTTTTTTTTAATGTATAGTTAGTAAGTTTCTGGATGTAATTACAGATAATGGAGGTTTTACAAATCTAAATATCGGTTTTTAATGTAACAAATATAAAGCTTTGATGACACGGTAAAGTAACTATCAGTAAATGTCCCACCGCTGAGCTAAGGCCTCTTCCAGGGCCAGCTTTTGAGGTGTGGAGGCCCCTGGATAAAAAAAGATCAACAAATAATTGATTGTGAAACCAAACAAAGAAAGGGAAGAAAGAAAAAAAAGACAGGTCAGCGACTGCACATCAACATCAGCAGCATCTGCATGAGGGCCACTGGCACCCCGGTCAAAAATGTTGTGGAAGGAAATCATAATTTTCGCTGATATTGCAGTCGCTGAGCTATTTTTTCTCCTTTTGGTTTGTTTCAAACTTTTTTTTGTCCAAAGTCTCTATTGTGGGGGCCCCTGGGCAGTAGCCCCGTTTGCCCTGCCCTAAATTCGGCCTCTAAAGCGGCCTCTAAAGAGGAGAGGCTTTGATATGAAGGTTTCTTCGCGATGTTTCCATTCGCCGCCGAGAGCTGATGAATTATAAACACAATTTAAGGACATGAAAGTTCAGTGGTGACTGTTTGGGTTTGAACTCGCAATCATCGGTAAAGATGGCAACAACCAGTAAATATCAACTTGAAGGAATGTTTTGTAGCTTACTCCATGATGCTGCTTTATGCTATAACTTGGTTGATAAAGGATATTTTTGTTTTAATTTCATCACAAATTTATTGATGTATCACTAAATTTTTATATAAAAACAAATTAAACAAATGAAAGGTTAATTTCGATTCTAACCCGAGAACTTCGATTAATATTTACGTGTTCATTCTATTTTCTCGACTAGGCCATCTTTATAATGATATAATATTTAGTTTAACTAGTTAATTCTTGAAATATTTCGTCTGTTAATATTATTTACGTCGTTTTGAAATTAGGTCGAATAATTCAAATTTTACACAAATATATATCAATACATCTTCTTTAATTAACAAATACTAATAAAGAATTATGTAAATCACTAAAATATATTCAGTTCCATATATGTGCTTAATATATTGTCTGTGATAAGGCAATTAGTTAAAATTCAAATTTGGAACGATGTGTTCGCCATATTCAAAATGTTTGTTGTGTTAATGCGTATAATCTTAGGCCTATTTCGATAGTTCATTTTCTTGTCGGAAGACATAAAATGTCGATGCGTCATGATCTAAATGTATTTTCGTCTCGATTAGTCTTGTTAACGTTTGATATTCAAGTTGATCAAAATATAATTACATAACTAGCCGACATAAATTTGATCGCTTTTCTTTGTGTTTTACAGTGAATCCGTATAAAGATTATATACCTTACCATATAAAATTGCTTTTACTGCACATACTGTGCCTTTTTTTTCATGCGTTAGTTCAAATGACCCTACAAATACTAGCAGAAATGGCTAGGTGTATAATGAATAAATAAGTTTTGACAAACTAATACATTAATTAGTATGATAAAAACTTAATTTAGCTAATCCATAGAATTCGTACCGGTGGTAGTTTTAGGTTCAACTTATTAAAATGAATATTCAAGTAGATGCGTTTATTTATATATTGTGCTAATTATATATAGTTTACTAGTTTTAGGCCGTGGTTTCGACCGCTTTTCAAGGGGAGATGTTAGATATCCTATGTCATTCTCTGTACTTCCGGTAACATGTATGAAAAATTTCATGATGATTTTGAGATTGAGTAGTTAAGACGTAAAAGTCTCTCATTTTGTTCAAAAATCTTCAAATTCTCCACAAAGGTTGTTTGAAAGTGATTGCTGGAAACAATAAGGCCTTTGCACACTAAGTCGGTATTTTAAGCCGTAATACAGCAATCTAGCTCATCTATTTTATTTTTAATATAAATATATCACTCTAAAATAATCTCTCCCATAATATTATTAGTATTCTTATATGATTTTAATATAAATTATTATAATTTTGAAATGTGTTTGTACTATGATAAAATAACAGATATAAGTATGCTTCACACGACGAGCTTTTACACTAAATACGTATTTATTTATACTTTATGACGCAAATGGTTTCTAAGTGCATCATAAAAATCACATTACTTAAGGTAATAACTTAGGTTTTTGTGTTTTTAAAACCGAATTATGAAGACAACATCTCGGGCCGTAAATTGCTCCGACAACTATTAAAACTGACGCAATATTTAAAAACTAAATTAAAAATTCATTTAACCCTATTCTACTACAATTTATGAGAGTCTGATGTAAATTTGCCGGTCGCTTTGACCCTCAACAGTAGCCATTATTGCGGCAAATTATTAATTTGTTTACAGAACAGATAAGATCAACCCTTTTGTGTGAGCCCATAAAACTAATTGGTGTAATTCGTCTCAATCGGTTATAAGATTGGGGTCTGAGGTACCGAGGCGTGTATTAACCCGTTACACGGTCAGTGGTTTGATTACGGGGATGCGGTTTCGCTTTGTTATATCCATTAGTTTTTAACGTGCCTATTAATGTCATGCTTTTGTGTATGGTTTTATTTACAATTTTAAATTTTATAGGATTTTAAATGTCAATAAGTTGAGTTACGAGTGTAATTATTTTTCCTTGTAAGTTTATTAATGTGATTTTGTATAAAATATTTGTATAATTTTATTTAAACGAATGTAGGTGTTCAATGCCTTTACAAAATATGTATATTATTGATTATAAATGAAATATCATGCTATACGCATATTAAAAACATATGTTTTCATTAAAAAAAAACGAATTATTCAAAATTTATGTCGTAGTAAGTTAATTTGTAATATCAACGTTTAACTCAAGTTACTATAATAATACATTTTTATTTTAATTAAATAAAAAAATACCTATCATGTACCAACAAGAAAAGTTTGTATTTGATCCTGTCTATAACATTTAGTTTGGTTTCATCAACGTCCAAAGTTTACATATATATAATATAAGGTTATTCTTTAAAGGTTTTTAATATGCATTTATGCATACAATAAAAGCTTAATGTGTAGTCAGATCATGTAGAAAGAAGTTGACGTTAAGCTTCCGTGCACTGTGGCCCTTTGTAAAATTAATTGCGATAAAAATACACATATCCGACTTCGATGCGGTCACATAATATGACATCATGATCAACTTGCGTGGCGCGAATATCGGAACGCTCCCTTGGAACAATAACGGTTCAGAAATTCTTCATGTAGTTGTCATTGTCTTTATATTTAATTACTGTTATCACGGTCTGCATAGTGGTCAGCTTGTTCGGCTGCAAAACGTGAGGTCTCGCCTCTTATTAACCTGGTCACAATAATGAAGTTATTCTAAAAATTATTAGTAGCTGTCGGAAGTTGTGCAGAGGGAAGTTGGAAGTTCTATGTCTAGAAAAGTCCATAAAGCGTTGTTGCTCGGTCTGCTCTGCGTCGTGATGGATTAACCTCTTATTGTATCATGAGAAAATTTCAATAAAGAGTGCAAAAACAGTTTTCGAGCAAACTTTTGCACGTTCCATTAAGATATCGGTAAGGAGTACGACACCACTCAATTATCGCGTTTGTGACCTTCCATTCGGACTATAGAGCGATGGAATAGCGTGCAAACATCGTTTTCGCACACACGTTTGCACGTTCCATCAAGAATAGACGCCATGGCAGAAATACGATAAGAAGAACATCATATGTTATGACATGATGTTTTAACGGAAATCTATTGTGACGTGGATGTAGCTTTGTTAATGAAATATAGCTGTTCGACTACAATCGAATCATTTTTGTCAAGTGATCGATGATGAATCAAACAAACCTATCAAATATATAATTATACTAGCGTTTTGCACGCGGTTTCACCCGCCTAGTGCCCGTTCTCGTGGGAATACGCGGACAAAATGTAGCCTATGTTACTCACTGATAATGTAGCTTTCCATTGGTGAAAGAATTATTAAAATCGGTTAACTTTAATCGCCTAAGCCACTTAGGCGTGAAAGCGTAACAAACAAACTCACATTCGCATTTATAATATTAGTTACGATGTATTATATAATTATTTCTATATCTTAATAATAATATAAAATACAGACCGAACATGACATAGCAATAAAATTAATTTGTGCTTTCTTGTTACATCTGAAAACGGACGAGAACTTGAAACTTTTTACTGTTATTTTGTCATGATAGCGACTCTAGATGCCGGAATTCTACGAAACTTTATAACAGCCTCGTTATAAAGATTCTAAAGATATAAAGACATAGTAAGAACTCACTTCATTCGTGAAACTCACCCGTGAAATATTAACAACCGACTTATGGTGATATACTATTTTTATGCATGTATTCTTGAAATGTTATGCTTATGATTATTATGATCAATGTCGCATACCACTTTCTGACATTTCACGATCGTTTTCTGCTTTGTGCTTCGAGTTTATTCTTACTAAAAGCCTTACTACAATGAACTGACAGATGTTACGTACTTACTTTCCCTTAACTACAGAACTTTAAAACGTTAAAACTAACTAAGTAAAATCACATGTAATAATTACATAACTAAGTAGATATGATTTTTTTTCTGATGAAATAAAATCAGAATGGTTCAAATTAAACAAAGCATTATTCTTTACAATGTAAATGCAATCCGGTCAGTATTGTTTTGATTCCGTAACGAGTTCCTCTTATCACTTGTAATTCTGATTCTAAGCTCTCAAGATGGCGATTTATCCCGGAGCGTGACTTCACAAAGCGAATAACGGAGCTAGACTCGCAATTAACAAGGTCCAGTCTAGGTTCAGAGAGTTAGGCGCTGCGTAATAAAGATCTATCACAGATGTGATAAATTATGGAATTGATATCTTCCATTGTTGATTTAAATATCAAAATATATCAAACCTGTTTACTCATCTTCATTGCTATTTTTGAATGAGACTAATTTATAAAACTCCGTTAATATAGTTCGAAAAATATCTGTGACCAGGGGACCGTTTTACTAATTTCTCAAAATTCAATTCATGACAAATATAAAGCTCAACAGAATTGCAAATGGGCGACAAATTCTATAATAAATTGTCACTTTGTTGCAATCGAATTCAAAAAACGTAATCTTTACCATTATGATGAATAACTTATTGTCTTATTTAAAAATGACTCTACATATTCATAATAAATTTATGAAACTATACTAGATAACAAAATCTATTCTTATTCTTCTCTACTTCCGTATCCATGTGTGTGTATTTATCTTTACTGTTATGTACCATTTCTGTTTATTATTTATATTCTTAGGGAATCAAGTACCTACAATTATTATGTATGCTTCCACGCCTGTACCAGATTGCTACTTGATTACGGTCGCTTTTGATTGATTCCGCCATGAATTTATAAAATGCGCAATTTGTAGGTAGAAGTAATTGATATTTGTAAACCAAAAACAAACATCGGATTTAATGAGAGCAATTTGTTCAAATACCTGAATAAAATCTTTATGTTTAACATAAGTACAAAAATGTATATTAAAATCCTAGTATTTTCAATGTGTTTTATATACTTATTATTAATTTAAACATAATTGCATATATACCCCTATAATACCTATTAAAGTGCATATACATTTTTATTTATAAAAAAATAATAATAAGGTAGGTTTGCGCCTTATATATTTATATATAATGTCCTCCAGGCTGTTTGAATCTCAAGAGAGATTAGCCAACTGCGCAGGAGATATTATAGTGCACAAGTGTGTGCGCAAGCACAGGTGCACTCTCTCTTTCCTAACTCTCATAATCCGATGGGACGACAATCCGACACGACCGGAAAGAGTTCAGGCGCAGGACCAACGGCTTAACGTGCTTTCCAATAAAAAAAACCCAATTAATCACTAATATCATAAATAGCAAAGGTAAAATATGTACCTATGTAAAACTATTTAAAATATTATAAATAAATATAAAAGATAAGATCAAAATATATAACAGCATTATAATTATCAAACTACCTTCGATTATAACTGAAAATTTAACTCTAGATTAATCAGATAATTGTTATAAATTACAATCAACGACTGCAATCATCTGAGCCTTAATTATTTTGTACGGCAGTTAAATATAGTTGAATTTAAATTGAAATACAGTACTTTAATGAAGATTACATACATTACTACCAGTATTTAAACTTAACGTTATAATAACCTTTGATTATAAACAAAATAATACAAATCTCGTTATGGTTTATGGAGTGGTGACTTGATAAACGATTTCGGCGTCGTTGACCGATATCAGCTAAACATCTGCGTTGATGACAGTATAGCGAACAAGTGCGTGTACAGCTGCATTATCGCTCTCATCCAGGCGCATGACCAACAGCTAAACGTATCGAAAGCACTGACTAAAAAATTCACATCGCTAATATATCGACAGAAAACTCGGTAACTTTTATTGGGTCAACTAAGGGTTTCAATACGAGCGTTCATGATCAGCACCCGTACAAGCTAACAATTTGAGCTTCGAGATAGTTTACTTAACTGTACATTTAAGTAACCATCTAGATACACCGCGTTTAATATAAGTAATAGTTATTCCACTAGTATAAATGCTAATACGTTGAATACAATTATTGCAGTTATCTTTATACGAGTTGAATCCAAATCATAAATCAGTGGATTTATTTAGCCGTAAGCATGCGAGGCGCCACACCGCTAGGAATCTACTAGTGACATCGATACGGCTTTGCGCCCAAGCGTACTGATTTACTGATACTTTATCTAAATGGAAATAGATGATCTATTAGCTGTACTAAGAATCAATATTACGAGAATTATAATGTTTAACTGTAAATTATAACGAGCTGATGTCCACAGTTTTGCATTTTATTTAAGATTAAAACGATCCCTTTGAACAAATACTCTGATTTATCGTAAAATCTCATGAACACAAATCAATAGAAAATTCAATCAAAACCAAATCCTTGAATTCTTGTCGTTCCTATCAAATGCTAAACTTTTCAATAATAGTAAACAATAACCAACCATTTATATTAATTAAAGCATTTTACAAAAAAAAAGCAACACGTTGCCAGCTTCATTCAACGTTATTATTTTGATATTCAATTCAAAAATTTCTTCAAGCCTAGCTATTTATCAAAATATGTATTGAACTACCTAATTCGCTAAGCCATTATCTTATGTCTATACTATAAATAACATCTGTTCCCTCAACATAAAGTTGTCTGGAAGAGATAGCAGTTAAAAAATACGATCGTTTTTGTACATTTCGTGTTCCGTGTTTAGTTTTTTTTTTTTTTAATATTTAGTGCTTTAGTTTCATAATAAAATAAAGTGTAATCATAAAAAAATATAATATATTAAATTAATTGGTGTTTTAACTGGTGTTTGGGACAATCATTCAACATATTTATGATGTTACAAAAATATATTAATAACTTGAGAAAATATAGAGATAAAATGTATTAGGAAACTTCTACTAGTAATAATAAGAAAAGTAAGTCTATTAGAATACCATTATTTTGCTAATGTAAGTTGTAACACGTGTTGCCTACAGAACGAAGTACCTTATCTCAAAGATTTCCTATATATATTTGTCATTCTATAATAGTATTAATAATAAATATGTCATGTATGTTTATTTAGTATTAAAGGAATTTCATTTGCATATTCCGCAAAGGTCTATATAACATAACCTAAATGGTAAAATATTTGCTGATTAAAAGTTTGCACGGAGCCGTCAAATTACACACGATACCTCTTGAGTGTGCACATAAAAGTCTGGCGCCTCGACTAGACGAAATAGTCATCTAGCGAAATTAACGACCCGTTTCATTAGTGAGGAACGTGACCAGCACCGAGACTAAGTCGGTAATGTGAGAAGATTTTTTTTCTATTGAAAACAAGTGTAATGGAAACCTTATTTTCAAATTTTAAAATATTAGTAATATAAACTCAATCCGCATTGTATAAATTTCAAATATAGAATGAATATAAAAAAAGTGTTTACTTATGTTATGAAATAATAAAAACAATAGATTTTTTTTTTTATTTCGAACATAACTTAGTTTGAAATTGGAACACGTTTTTAATTTAAATTTATGAAGCACTCGGAATCATCATGGCTATTAACCAATTATACTTGTATCTTACGACAATTCTATTTAACTATATTCGTAACATGTGATCTTGGATCATAAATTATTTGAATAAAGATCCGCACATTCTATAAGAACATTCCATGTTATTTTTTTCATTAGTGAAAATAATAAATCAAATGTCCTACATATACTTAATTAAAACAAGACTTGTTAATTAAATAAACTTACAGTTCAATGGACAGCTAATAATATGATTTTTTGTTGCTCGGACAAATCTTTGTACATTTAATTTTTTAATATATTCAATTCATAAAGTAAAATAATAAATTTAATTTGAAACTGACTAACAGACAACTTCCAGATCTAGAAGGACTTATCACGTAAGTGTCTCACAAAGTAGAAAGGATTTTTAAAAATTCATCCTCTAAGGAGGTTAAATATGAGATATGAAAGTTTTTACTTCACGTGTTAAATTACGCGTAAATAATATTGTAGCCAAAGCGACAATGTACCTACAAAATATACTCTTTCTTTCCAAAAAGTGAATCTTTAAATCTAGATTTGGTTATCTTACTTTTTTGTTCATATTTTTAAATTATTATATTACCCTCGTTCTTAATAGGTGTACACATTGGGTGTACAGATTCAAAAATATTCGGAAATTCTAAATTTGAATTTGATTTACGAGGTTCCATTACAATGTATTGCTTTTGTGTTTCGTATCCGTTGTATCGGAAAAATAATTATAATACTACATATATACAAGAGTTTGGTTTATATTGACCCATAATCATACATGTAAGCATTATTTACTTCTCGACACCGTCGAGAGTACAATTTGCAAATATTGCACAATGCTAATGACACCGTTATGTGCAGTGAACTAACTTTTGTACTATCGCCAGATACGAAAGATAACATTCGTAGATAACTTTAGAAAATAGATCACGGGGTAAACGACTGCATTCATTTTGGTATCAAGAAATACATACATTATAAGTACATTGACATTTTAACTAGCGACACAAGAATGAGTTTTTTTTTTAATATAGTAACACCACCTGATTGTTCCTTGCATCGCCAAAACGTCACCAACCTTGGGAACTAAGATAACTGCCTTTAGTTACACTGACTCACTCACCATACTAGAACACAACAATACTAAGTATTGCTGTTTGGCGATAGAATATTTTATATGTGGGTGGTACCTATCAAGACGGATACCACCAAGGCAACAAGTTGAATAATTTTACTATATGTATTTCTTTTATAAAATCGTTTGTCCTGGCTGAAAACATTTTCAACGAACAGACAAAACTATTGAGTCTTGTTAGCTGAAATCACAGGTTTATTTTATTTTATAACAAAAGCTAAGTAAGAACGGATTTATGAAAAGTTCAACTTTTGAACGGAATTTGGAATTCATTCATTCATTCATTTCAGACGGGAAAATGGATGATCTATCTTTGTATGAATTTTAAACACGTAGGCATCTTAACTAGCAACACTGATTTCAGATTGAGATATTTTTTTATCTATGTCATTGTTATTATATTATTGATCCTCTACCGAAAATTAGATCATAAAACTTTAAAAAACAAATACAAGTTCTTACATAGTTTCTTTAAGAAAATAAAACTTAGTTTCCAATGACATGTCACAAAATTACAAGAATCATCACAACACAGAACTTAAAATCGAAGAAACGATTGAGTTTCAATAATATCTCCTCAGAAATTAAAACAAGATGAGCAACAAAGAAACGATGTTTCATATTACAACCTCTTTGTATGTTTGCACAGTTATGATCAAATGACTTCTGGTAAAACGAAGACGACAAACATCGCTCCATTGTTTACATTTGAGACGATAAAAGACTCAATGCCGGAAGATATAAAAAAATCTATTTGGAAACTTCCTTGACAGTGTCCAGGGAATATATTCCTTATAAGTCTACGCGCATCGCGAAGATCGACGCGTCGCGTCGTACTTTCGTTTATGAATGAAATATAGACCTACAAATGTCACGACAGTACGACAAAAACTTGTAAAATCATTTTTTTGTCATGTATTGAGGTATGTCCGAACTCGTAGAACAAAAGTTGTTGCTTATGGTGTTAAATATCAAGCCCTGCGAGGTTGCTGGGTTGTTAAAAATAACCGTGTATATTTCTGACATTGCCCTGTACGTTGTTATTTATATTATACTGTAGAAAATATTTGTATTGATTTATATCAAGAAATTAAATCTATACTTACTCGTTGTATAAAGTCGACGACTTTCTTTTTTTTTAAACTCGTCTAATGTCTAATCTTAGGATATACGTATGAATCTTTTTGCGTTGTATATCCCATTTATTGAGAAACGCTATATACTACATAGGCGCTGTAGTAATGTTCCACGTAGCTGAAATGGTACGTACAAACTTATCTCATATAAATTTTGTTGGTACAACTTATTCTAAGATTCAGTAGGCTTAAAACTGGAAACAAAAAAAAAATATTATAAATAAAATTAGTAACTGGTTGCTTGGTTGTGCAGCTAAACGGTTGACCAGATTTTGATCACATTTTCTATGGGGATATCTTAGACTTGTAAGGACTTACTTTATTTTATTAAAAGTAATCATCCCAATTGATATAAATATACCTTAAAATAAAACCGTAGATCGTAAGATATGTAAAAAAAATAATCGAAGAAGACAAATGAATATTCCTCGACGAACTGAGGTATATGGGGTGTTACCAGCAACCATAAGCCAATGTAGGGAAAACATTTTTACATTTAGAATTTGTATAAGAGTAAGAAGTTATGTTTGTGTTTATTTCGAATGATATTCTGACACGAGAGTAAACTCTCTTTTAAAAATGTTCTTAAAACTGTTTACATATTATTAAATTACAGAAATATATATAAATATATTTTTTAGAACTTATTTTGCTTGTCCGTCCTGTTCCATACGCCATGTCTCGAAACGGTGGAAGCTTTACTTTTTGCATTGACGTAATAATCATGTAAAGTTATTCAGAAGTGTTTGTAAGAGCTCACTTATAAAGCAAATACATTTTTATCAATATTGTTTTGTTTGCAAAAGAAGCAAGTTACAACCTACATTTGATGAAATTTACCTTTAACCTTTGCGTTGTATATACCGTAATCTGACAAAGTTTAATATATAAGACCTACATAACAAAATCAAATGATTTTGAGGGTAGTTATAAAAATATTTTTATATCCAACGTAATCGCGCAAACGAAGTTAATGTCACGTTAGATTATGGAGTAACTACAACAACTAATTTGTATTTAATTCCTTTTAATCGATAAGTTTTATTTAATAAAAATACTGTGCTGATATCGGATTTATAACTTCATAAACCGTTGATACTATTTATAAGAAACTACTTCTGTCGCGATTTCAAAGAGGTTAATATTTTTTTTATTTATAAGCCATTTTATAAGACTGAAAAGGAAAATGCGATTTAATGGTAAAGGTATTTCTAGAATGCTTCAATGTACAATTTAAATATAAAATCGTTTGAATTTAATGTACTTAATAAATTTTATTCAATTCTAAAATGTAGCATTTAAATTTATTTCAACAATTCGACAAGAATTCGATGGGGACCAAGTATCGGCATTTCCGACATGCCCTCGGTGTTAGTTCAGCGTCAACGTAAGAAATCTAAGAAACCCAATGTTATTTGCTAAGAAAACTATTGTGACATGGGCATTTATTTTGTACATATTTACAAGTACGTGTACAATGTAGAAATTCACAGATAATATTGCAATAAAAATTACTCGTTTATTCGAATTTTGTGAGAAATTTCGCTGAACGTAGTGTTTGACTTTAATTAATTCCAATATATTGTTATTCCACAATGATCTAGTTTTACCTAGTTAATTTTTTTTTTGTAGTAGTATCATTACAGTAAAAATTATGCAACTGCTAATGTTCTGTCAATGCTTTGTGGGTAATGGATAAATTGGTATGAAATGTTAATTTGATAATGATCTATCTATCTACACTACTATATAAATCTATTGGCTCTGTCTGTACATTTTTTTTCACCCAATTTTGTGATAAATAATCGTTTTATGATACAGTGATTCACGTTATACTATTTTTTTCATTTATGTCTGTCTGTCTGTCTGTATGTCTTCTTATAACCCAAGAATGGCTTGACCAATCTTGATGAAAATTGGTACACACAAAGAACATGTGATGGCGCAAATGAATGGCCATATATAAGATCGGTAAGCCCTACAGTATCTTATAATAATTAATTTCAAATCGTTGATTACGTATTTCTTTACCAGTAGCCATATATGTGTGTGTATGTATGTGTGTATGTGTATGTATGTGCGTGTGTGTATGTGTGTGTGTGTATGCGTGTGTGTTATTATAGTAATAAAATAATTTATTATATTTTTATTATGTATACGCGGGTGAAGCCGCGGGGCACAGCTAGTACTACTACATAAATCTATTGGCTCTGTCTGTACATTTTTTTTCACCTAATTTTGTGATAAATAATCGTTTTATGATGCAGTGATTCACATTATACTATTTTTTCATTTTTGTCTGTCTGTCTGTCTGTCTGTATGTCTTCTTATAACTCAAGAACAGCTTGACCAATCTTGATTAAAATTGGTACACACAAAGAACATGTGATGGCGCAAATGTTAGGCCATATATAAGATCGGTAAACCCTACGGTACGGTACGGTATGAAAATTAATTTCAAACTGTTAATTACGTATTTCTTTACCAGTAGCTATAAGTGTGTGTGTTACTATAGTAATAAAATAATTTATTATATTTCTATTAATTATACGCGGGTGAAGCCACGGGGCACAGCTAGTACTCTATAAAAACTTACTTCATTTGTCACTTGTCAAATGTTGAAAACATACTTTCGTCGATATGCAATTTTGATCGAGTATCCTTTAACTGTTATAATTATAAAAGACAATGTTGCATATCGCTTACTGACATTACACGTTGTGGTCTGCGGTGAGGTTCGAGTTTGTATTTAAATTATAATAGCTCTGATATAAAGCATGATATCAATTTTATGCCGAGAAATAAGTCTGTAGTCTGTTCCAATGTCTAATAAAATAAATCGCGAGTAAGGCAAGCAGATGTATATACCCTAGTAGTACTATGTAGTTACGATATTTAAAAACCCATTTGTAAATTATTGTAACTAATTTATAAAAGTATTCACAAATTTCCGTGTTATAATTCCATGTACTCTTACCGCCTTATTCATAAACCTTTTTTACCTGGTGATTAGTTAAACAATATTTTGTCTTCTTCTTTCGTATGTTAAATCAATAATGACAGAAAGAGACAAATCAGTGTTTAGCTAAACAGTAACTAAGCAACGTTTATGAATAAGGCCGTTAGTGTTTGTATGTAGGTTCGTAAATAAGAGAATTAATTGTGTTGTTTCATTTGTCTCTCGTGTCGTAATTATATCGATTTCAAGCCGATTTTTTTTATTTTATTTAATAAGCATAACCATATACATGTACTGCGGCGATAATTTGATATTTAGTTTTAGTAAATTAAATAAATACTATCTGAAAGGACTTTAAATGAAAGATAATAGTAGAAAGCGTAGTAGCATAGTGAAAAGCATTCTGAATTTTATTACATAACAAATTAATTTCTTCTTAATGAAAATATTTATTTGGATCAATATATAATATAATTTCGAAAAGACATGTAACGTTTACTAAATTTTTCATTACGCTAAAGTTTCGAAGAAGCAAAAGAAAGGAAATTATAAATGTTCCCATAACAGCAATGTTTAGTACACTATACACCACACGGATAGTGGCGACACGCTGCGCCCGGTTGGACCGTGTAATGATTGTTTACTTAAACAGCTACACAATGCAGATAGCTTGGAACAAGTGGTCCATACTATTATATTGTCACGGGAATATGGCCCTTATTCATTTGCTTACATTTTTGGGATGAAGAAAGGAACATCAGTTTTGTTTCAGATTTTCTAAAGTAGACCATAAAAATATGATGTTAACCTATTTAAAATTTCTTAAACAGATAAAGAAAGAATATGAGAAATGTAAGAAAGCGTTATGCGACATTGACAATTATTATATAAATTAACATTTTTACTCGGTGGTAGGGCTTTGTGCACGCTCGTCTGGGTTGGTACCCACTCATTAGGTATTCCGTCGCAAAACAGCAGTACTTGGTTTTGTTGTGTCCCAGTTTGAAGGGTGAGTGCGCCAGTGTAATTACAGGCACAAGGGACATAATATCTTAGTTCCCAAGTTTGGTGGCACATAGGCGATGTAAGCGATGGTTAACATTTTTTACAATGCCAATGTTTATGGGCGTTGGTGACCACTTACCATCAGGTGGTCCATATGCGCGTCCGCCTACCATTTTTATAAAAAAAAAATATTATTTAAAGAATACGTACCACAAAACCATCCACGTAAATCGATTTTCAAAATTGCGTGAGTGAGATAGGAAGTAAATTCTTACAAAATAGCTCTGCAAGTCTAATATGGTCATGTCGATGGCCATTTCACTAATACAAATAATTTTGATTCATTTCCTTAATATGACTTAAAAGTCATCAGAATATTCATTGAAGTTCTCGATGACATCCGGCTAAGGGTAAGATATGATAAGAGATCTTGCCCCACATTCTGAATTGTTTTAAATTGACATATTACTAACTTGTAAGCCACTCGTTCATCCGGTATTATACAAATATACTTCATCAATTATATGACTACGACAAATTGTCAACGGATGCGTGAACTGCTTTTAGGGTTCCGTCGCACAAATGAAAACTTTGCACGGTGACCTTAAAGTCCAACTGTAATCGTCCGTATTAGTTGACATTCTCAGTTGTACTTTTATTGTTTTAATTAGTGCTGAACTAAAAACTATACTTCTTAAAATATATCACACAATACGATACATCTATATAATATTAATACAGCACTATATTAGTAAATGTTATAGTAGCAGAAATAGTTATGGCTCTTACTGCTTCATGTAATATGGTTAGTATAACTGGTATCCAAAAAACACTGAAATATGAATTGCATTATACAAAAATTTTTTTTTATAATAACAGTGTTTACAGTTAAAAAATTATTACGTTTTTTATTATTAAATTATGAGCGTGTTAAAATCAAAACGTGACGAAAGTGAAATTTTACTAGGGATTTATGGTAAAAACGTTTGTGTTGAAAATGACGCATCTATTAACGTTGTACCCGATATATATTGATGATTTACCACAAAATAAAATAAATACAAATGAGCCTACTTATGTCAATTCTTATAAAGTACGGAACTCTTGATATTTAAATACGACGAGCCCTTGGTCGGTTTTTTAATGTTTCATAATCCGTCTCCACGTATTAATTTTGTTGCTAAGCAGATTATGAGACATCTCATCACTATGAATACAAGAACAGCGCGTGCTAGTTAAGACGTTTAATCCGTAACTGGTAACGATTTTTTTACGTCGGAAAGATTAATATATCGCTTTTGTGCCTTCGTTTGAAAATATACATCACTATTAATACCGTTATTCCACTACTTTGTTTATTAATGTTATTTTATTTTATGGAAATAAAATTAATTATTCATAAATTGCATAATGCAATATATATTTTTTTACGTTTATTGTGAATCTTCTCATAACATAGGAATATGATGATATGCGTAACGGAAAAATACTACGGAATAAAAGAAACAAAATGTTACAAGTACTTAAAATATTTTGAAGCGATTAATATTATTGTTGACCTTTTGGCGAAAACATTAAAGACGATAATTGAATATACGCTATGACCTACGTCTTTTAATATTTGTATTTATATGCAACCGGAGTTATCTTATTATAATCATACCACAATTTGTACAATACCTATTTTTATTAGTTATTTTAATATATTTTAAGGATTTAATGTAAATAATTCAGTTTTCAATCATTTCAGTCATTGTTATAATATATATGGTAAACACATAAAATAAAAGTTCAAACACCATTTTTTTATTCATTTTCTTGTATTCTCACATAAAAATATGTTTGAAACATGACAATAAGTTTTTAGGGCGCAAAGAAGCATATACTATTTACTACGCTGCAGTTTTATTTTAATACACAGTTATATGTAGTAGCTACAATACAGTAATAGACCATGCCTGTCTCACTACTGGCCTAAGGGCTCTTCACATCGCTCAAGTGTGAGCTGGTAAAACTCTATGGTATTCAGTTACTCAGAATTGATCTCGTAGATTAATATGTTTTGTCAATGAACTTCATAAATAAATGATCAATTTTTATATTTCGACAATTAATTGTGGTATGGTTCAATTTCCCTGAAGCAAGAATAATTATTAAAATCTTCAAAAATATGTTTCGTTATTAATAATTCGCATCAAAATTATTTCTATATTTGCAATGAAACGTATCGGAAGCAGTTACACCGATATCGTTATTGGAAATTCGATTGATTTAAGATTAATCGATACAATTATTTCGAATACGAGTATCATTCATATAAATTAATGCCAATTTCAGAAGCAAACTTGACTTAAACTTGACCTATCCTGTTTCTGAGAATTCAATTTATGAATAAAATAACATCGGGTTGCATGAGATTCGGTTATTATTAACTTTCATTCATTTCCCGAGGATATTAAGGAGTTAGAGTAAAACTTTTAATGCGATGATACTAGCATTTCAAGGTAAAATTGTTTTAAACCTTTGCTTTTGTCATTTAAATTCTTTTCTTACTATATTATAAGATCTGCGTAGTCGATGCGTCATAGAATTTATTAAGAAATTATCTAGTGCTTATTAGTCAACTGCGCACCAAATTAAATTGCTTAAAAACCGATATATGGTCCTATCTCAAAACCTTTGAATGCTAATCTAAATATCTTCAAATTGAATGGCCGGTCTCTTAAGATCGTTTTCCTGTAGCAATAACCGTTAAGGTAGCCAACCTTGGTGTTCCATTTCAAGTCGTCCTGTATATGGCGTTTTCGTTATATATAATACTATTAATTTCTTTAGATGATACAAATAACACAATATAGAGCGTGAATAAAAAATGACGCCTCAATGATCGTCGTGAGAATAACCATCGAAGTTAAACAGTGATTTAATCACGATAATTAGCCAATATGTAAGTGATATTTACTTGTGAATATCGATGTCATCTCACATACTGTTATGTCAAGAGTAATGTTTCTGACTTCGGTCGCATAGTTTTTGGTGATTATGATTTTGGAATTATTGTTTTTTTATTATTTTTTATTTTAATTATTGGGATCATCATCTTCATTCAGTCTATGACACTGCTGGTTATAGGCCTCTCACAAGGTGCGCCAAAGCTGGTTCTCCGCTGTGCGCATACAGTTGGAATCCGTCACCATCTTCATATTGTTGAAAAAATATTGATTAAATTGTTATACTCGTATATTTAAATAAATATAAAACAAAAAGAAAATAAATTGAAATTAAAAAGTCGCACGTTATAATTTTTTTTTTTTTGTTTTATAAAATTGGTAGGTGGAAGAGCAAATGGGCCACCTAATGTTATGTGTGGGCTACCACTGCCTATAGACATTGACACTGACAGAAATATTAGACGGCAGAATATCTGATGAGTGGGTGGGAGATACGCCTGTTTAGACTTACAAAAGGAAAAACAAACAGATATTTTTATCGAGCTGCCAAGTTCCGATCTTTGTCTTGATAATGATCGTTTTAATTTTATGAACAGAGATGACCCTGGTATAGTTTTGTTTGTATGAAACAATTATTACTCAACTAGTTATTTGCCTGTGCAGTGGCAGACATCGATGATTTCTTAAACTTTTGTACCCTTTGTGCGATGTTACACTATACTTATGTTACTCAATTAAATAAACTATGTCACATTACAGACAATCACGACAAACGAATAACCGAATGCAGTGTGAATGTATGTCCTATTTCCGAGAGCGATCATCCGTAACGTCGCGCCCGTGTTACGAAAACGCTGTGACAAAGCGCCACTGTTCTTTGTAGCTTGTATTTAAACAGTTTGAAATAAATAGTACGCATTTTTGCATCACGTTCTAAAATAACCAAAATTGTTCTCATTTTCAACATCAACATCTCTTGGATCTTGCGGATTTTATATAAAGCGCGGGTTGAAATCCAGTCAAAGCAACTGAGCCTTCAATTGGCGGTGAAGAAAAGTATTATGATAAAACATGCCTGTGGTTTGATTTAATCCTACTGAAAGCTTAACCAACGCAAAGTGCAGCAGTATGATTGAATAAGTTCCAAAAATTCTCCTTAGATAATAAATATCTTTTGCGGCATTTTTGCTGTAAATGTAAAGTTGCATTTTTTTCCATCAAAGCTGTCTAGCTAGTGAATACTTTTGTGTCAAAACATAAATTTATTTCAGGCAACGGAGCAGTTTCATGGTTATTAGACACGTCATTCAACGTCGACACTGATCATATCACTGGAGACAAACTGTTCAGTATCATGAGACCTCGTTACATGGAATTTTAATATTTATTTTTTTGTTACAACATTTAAGAATCTACTTCCATTTCATATATTCAAGTCAAGACTTTTCGAATAAAGGTAACCGGTAAAAGGTAAGATTGGAAGGTTTTATAATTTCAGAGCTACTGGTCTATTTTGTGAAAGCAAAAAATAATAATACACTTTATTTCACGCAAAATAAAATTATTACAGTTAAAACAAATAAAATATATATATATATTTTTTTTTTTATTGTACAGGTTGGCGGACGAGCGTATGGTAAGTGGTCACCAACGCCCATAGACAAAGACATTGTAAGAAATGTTAACCATCGCTTACGTCATAAATGCGCCACCAACCTTGGGAACTAAGATGTTGTCCCTTGTGTCTGTAATTACACTGGCTCACTCACCCTTCAAACCGGAACACAATAATACAAAATACTGCTATTTTGCGGTAGAATATCTGATGAGTGAGTGGTACCTACCCAGACAAGCTTGCACAAAACTCTACCACTAAGTAAATTATATTACAAAAGGCTTAAAAGAGTCTTTTCAAGGTAATCTTAGAAGAAATGGTCTAGTGTCGGTGTAGGTCTATAAGATTTACAAGATACGACTAAGATAGGTATAATATGATAATATAACATACACAAGTTTAGTAAAACATACAAATTTTATATTTTTAATGATACTGATAAGGTATCATTCCGGTAACATCCCACTGATTGCAAAGAAGATCATCTAAAGAAGAAGGCTTGACGCTTACTCCGTCACACTGGTAAATGGTGATTGATGACTGTACTATCATAATTATTATGTATATTACGATACAGGCAACTGTACTTCTATCCCTCATCGCGGAGCAAAAAACTATAACCACCATTTTATAAGCAAATGAAAATTTAGTTGTGCTTGTTAGAACTCAGTCCTCAACTTTGTTATCCGACTCCATTAACATCCGTGTTCTATCCCCTATATTCGGCTCTATAATATTATACTTTTAATTATACTCCTAATAAATTATGTTGTAATAAAAAGTATTGACTTGGTAATATTGATAATATATGACCGAATATTCCTTTATATTAAAAGTTTACGGTTGTTAATAGTTTAGACAGCTGGTAGGCGCGTTCCGTCTTTTAGTTATGCTATTTATTCTGAGGTCTCCTTGCATGCGTCAAAATCGTTATGCACGGTGAACTTGGGCTATAATTAACCTTGTACGGAATTCATCTCCCTTTATTGAACCCTTTATGTAGATTAAACGCTTAGAGCGTTAACTGTTCAATTTGATTCAGAATTTATTTATATTTATATGTATATACTAGCTGTGCCACGCGGCTTCAACCGCGTATAATTAATAAAAATATAATACATTATTTTATTACTATAATAACACACACAAACACACACACACACACACACACATGGCTACTGGTAAATTACGTAATTAACGATTTGAAATTAATTTTCATAAGATACCGTAGGGTTTACCGATCTTATATATGGCCTAACATTTGCGCCATCACACGTTCTTGGTGTGTACCAATTTTCATCAAGATTGGTCAAGCCGTTCTTGAGTTATAAGAAGACATACAGACAGACAGACAAAATGAAAAAAAATAGTATAATGTGAATCACTGCATCATAAAACGATTATTTATCACAAAATTAGGTGAAAAAAAATGTACAGACAGAACCAATAGATTTATATAGTATAGACATATATATATTTTAAATGAATATAGTTTAGTTTATTATGTTGCATGAAAAGGGGACAAAGTAGATTATATTTAATCTTAAATTAAAAAAAAACGTATAATGGTAATAAAATAGAGCTGGCCAGGAGATCTGGCTTGGAAAAAAGATTTAAATAAACTTTATTTCTCTAGTTACGTAAATGATAAGTAGGTATCTAAATATAGCGTTAGTAAAATGATATTCGCAATTAATTTTAATGTTTATTACAGAATATCACGCAATCGTTAGAGGAACTAGATGAATGATATACAACTTATAATCATAAATAATATTAAAAGAGCTTGCAGTACTTCTGCTAATGTAACTGATTCCATTGAGAAGGCATCAAATTTTTAGTGAATCGATAAAATAACGTCATCGAAATTCTTAATTATAATATGTAACACGTGTATATATTTTATAGGTTAGATTATGAACATTAAAGAAAGCTAAGCTGTAACCTGAAACCAATATGAATTACATACACCTGACTGTATATTAGACCATAAGCAAAGGTTAGAGTTGATGATATCTAGTACACGGTAAATGCAGCAAATGAGCAAAATCAATTAAAAAACTATATATTCTATAACTATATATAAATTCCTTATTAACTCGGAAATATATTTCCAGGTATCGTTACAACCTTTTTAGTTTCTGTGTTTGTTGCATCTTAATAAATTAAACTGTATATCTACAGTAGAGCTAATCTGTAAGAACTTAACCCCGAAAACAAACGTCATTTGCCACAAATTGATATGCAACATTGATTATAATAATTATAAAATTTAAAGGAAACACGCGTCAAAATAGCGTATCTACGTAATATAGCTTGCAACATTTCAATAAAGGATACGAAGTGAGTTACAGAATAGTAACACAAGACTCAACGTTACATCATTCATTGTAAGTTGACAAGAAAATTATGTGTAAAAAAACATCAAAAGCGTGTTGAATATAATGGATTATAGTGTGGAGAATCCGATTTAAATATTGAATTTAAGCGTGCAATCGAAATTTTATCGTGATTTTGAACGAGCTTGATCGGATTTCTATGTATATAAAATATAAAATTCACATACAGTGTGTTATATAACATCAATAAAACAATCTGTAGTTTTATATGTTGAACATTTTATTTCACAAAAACATTTATTCGTTGGTAAAGACAAATTATTTATATAATTGATTTATGAAACTTTATTGACCAAATAATTGTGTGGTCGGAATAATTGGAGTATCTCTTTATCTGTTACAATTCAAGCATAATACAAAATGTTTTAGTACATCATGAAAAATGTACTAAAACATTGAAAAAATAAATTTTACACTAAAGCGTAATATTACTTATATTATGTAAATACCTCATATTTTATTTTAATTTAGAAAGTAGATATTTAAAACTGAAGTAGCAGCCTGTATATAACCCACTGCTGGGCTAAGGCCTCGTCTTCCTCTTAGCTTAGTGGTAGGAAACATGTGCAACATGTGTTGTCTTCTTCTTTCGTATGTCAAATCAATAATGACAGAATGAGACAAATCAGTGTTTAGATAACCAGTAACTAAGAAACGTTTATAAATAAGGCCGATATTTATAAATAACAAAAATAAACAATGCTCTGGGGGACAATTCTACTTATCTGTAACGATTATGATACGTTACCTTTTAAATTCCAATGCAACTTTGACTGTTCTATATTTATTAGAATCGGAACCGAAAAGATATGATGTAAACATGCGTCCAAACCAAACTTAATGGTTTACATTTATGCCAATAGTCGATAATTAAATTAAAGAAGAGGAAAACGCATAAATGGCAACGATCACGTTTCGATTCGATTGCGGTAAAGTGACTATTTGTTAGTAGAATGGACCTCCTTAGCTTCTTACAAACAATAAAAGAATTAGACAGTGCAAAATCTATGCAAAACGACGGAACTCATCTTTATGAATATGGCCTTGGGCATTCGAAGTTGACAAGACATTGACCGGTATGCTGATTAATTTGGCACATTCAAATTTTTTTCGTCCAAAGTCGTTAACATTTCATTTAAGACAGAAGTTGTTTAATAATTCGTATAAGAAATTCGACAGAAGATATCTTGACGTTGATTTATTGAATTCTTTTGTTGGAAAATTGGTTACCTGTTAACGAGTTAAATTTTACTCAAAAAACTTACAAAAACTATTGAATATACTGTTATAATAATTACCTATGCAATTTTCACTCATACTGTTATCATTACGAATCAATATAACACTAAGTACTTCTGTTTCATTAATTTTCCCCTTAATCTGTCAAGGTTCATTGTTATGGAACTAAATTTGAAAGGTTATGTTACTTCCGTAACTTAATGGACAATCCCAATATAAGATAAGGCTGTTTTAAGATGTGCGGCTTCAAATTAATTGATGGTTGAAAGCTTGGATAAACAATTTTTTACTTTGCCAAAAATCATGAATAACCAGAGTTGCCATTCACAAAAATATTTTTAACCACTATAATTTAATTTCTTTGGAAAACATTTAGACCAAAACAAACGCGATATTTGAAATTTGTTTATATGTAACTTTTAAGACTTTCATATCTCAAAGTAACATTTATTAAACAATAGGTACAAGCGATCTTCACCTACCACATCGCGAACATCGTGTGCCCGGAAACAATCGTGACGGCGCGTTCGCACGCCTCGTTTTATTTGTTATTTCTCACAGCATTTGACTCGATACTATATCGATAGTCTTCCTTGTAGACTTGTAAATGTTAAACATTGTTAGTATTATGGTTTAGAAATGTATCTTGCATCTAATAAACTTTCTAGATAATAACTCCTTATTAAATCGATAGATATTCTTATGGTAATTGCGCTTTCATTGTCTACAATAAATTTAAAACAATTGTAACGTTTTATAATGTGTATGAATGTAACAGCATACATACACATTATCATGTAATTATTATTTTTTTATAATGTAGGCATGTATGGAATAAATTAAGCTTTATTATTATTACGTAACAGCACCTTTGCCTTTTCCAAAATTAAAAAAGCAGAGGATTAACGTTCTTTGTTTTAGGAAAATTTCATAATGATTTTATACTTACTTTGAATGTAACTCTATTATTTAAAAATGTAACTATATTTTACAAAAAACATTAAAACTGACTTCTAAAATTTGCGTATAATAATTTAAATTTAATTATAATAATTACTGATAGTTTTTTTTCTTTTAATTTACATTCAAGCTCTAGCCTGATTTTTTACTGGTGGTAAGGATTTGTGCAAGCTAAATGACCTAGGTACTACCCACTCATCAGATATTCTACCGCAAAACAGCAGTACTTGGTATTGTTGTGTATCGGTTTAAATGAATAAGCCAGTGTAATTACAGGCACAAGGGACATAACATCTTGGTTCCCAAGTTTGGTGGCCCATTGGCGATGTCAGCGATGTTAAGAATTTCTTATAATGCCATTGTCTATGTTCGTTGGTGATGACTTACCATCAGGTGGCCCATATGCTCTAAATTCCACTTTAAATTATTCAGATCGCATTTTTCGTTTAAAAATTTCGGGTATAAAAATTCTCTAAGTAAGAAAAATGTCACGGTTTGAGCAAACTGTAACTGTGCTTCGTTTAGTCTATTTAACAAATACCAATAAATTTACGTTAAATAATAGTTATTAAATTTTTTCGGACGAAGTCGCGGGTGTTTTGCTAGTATTATATAAAAAAAACTTAAGCAGCTGTCCTAGGAAATGCTTTGGCTGGTGGACTGGTTCGTTATGTAATAGACGTTTAATAAGCATATAAGCGTTTATGGATGCACATAAAGCTTACAACGACCAACAGGTTGAACGATGCTGGATTTGTTTTATTTATTTAAAAAAGGTTGGCACACTGGGAAATGGGCAGTGGTCGCCAACGCCCATAGACATTGGCAATGTAAGAAATATCATCCCATATATTATCACTGGGCCACCAACCTTGGGAGCTAAGTGTTGTTACTTGTTTCTGGTTATGTTACCAAGTTTGAACCACATATTGAGCTGATAATATTCAATAATTTGGATGAATGCCAGATTTTAAATTCGTTTTGTAATCTTAATTGTCTTGAAATGTCGTTGGGAGTGATTTATGTAAATCACTTAAAATTCCTACTTTATATAATTTATGCGAAAGAAAGTTTGGTCGGTCCCTTTCACGCAACAACAGATCGACGTAACTTGTAGCAGAAAAATATTTATAGGCCAAATATAATTTATTAGGCCTACGAACGACGGCCTACTAAATATACAGTTTCTATTAAAAAAACTTTAGTAAAAAGTTCTATTAGTTATAATATTGTAAAGTACAATAAATAGGCTTTATATTACAGGTTATATTAAAAATCAACAATCAACAAAAATTAATAAAATTATGTAAAAAAAAAATAAAAATAGTTACTGTACAAATCGTGAACGCGTGAATGGTGGCAAGAATGCTAGAATCATTTCCCCTTTGAATCGCAATTCCGATTCTCTGGGCGATAAAATGAACCAGCCTTCCTGTCACCTGTAGAGGCAATAAGACGGGTTGTAATCTTTTTGATGAGTGGTATGTAAGTGTCATATTAATGTATTTTTAGATTTTCGTAGCAACATGGTATATTGTTTAAAAACTAAGACAGAGAACGTTTTATATATTTTTACATATATATTTATGAATGCGTGGGCAAAACGGTTTTATTATCGAATTATATGTTTATTATACGCCATTAACGTTGATATATTGTCGCGGAAATATTTTTATTATGTTACTTTAAAAAGCAAAAAATATTCTTTGCTAATAAATATTTACACGCTCGATAAATGTTTTGTGTAGTGCTGTTTCGATACGGAGCAAAATATTTTTTTTTAACCGCGGCGTTATTTTGATTTTTTTTATCGTTAATAGGTCAGAGTTGACCGCTGTCTTGCCTGATGGTAAGCAACGACACGGTCCATGATGAAGCACGCTTGCCTAGAAGTTTACTCTGGATTTGAAGACACCAACGTTGTAGAATACTATTGTTTTGCAGTGCGAATGAAAAATTTGGATTCGAAGCGCTTCGTACGTAGGCGGGGAATTCCACTGCGTATCTTTGGCGCTTTGGTCGCGTTTGCCTGGTCGTTCGTTGCTTTTGTAACTGGTCTAAGCATTTGTAAACGCGCTTAAGAGCGCGCCGAAATCTGGAAAAATTTCACCCGCACATCCCATACACGCCTCTCTCGAGACGCGATACCATTTCTATGCTTTTTCTGTCTAAAACGAGCGGTAGTATTGTTTTTATTTATTTTCTGTGTTGCATATATTTTGCAAATTATTCCGAAAACTATGGTATAGTCCCTTTATCTATATAATAACAAGCATTCTTGCCATCACGATTGCGGTCACGATTTATATACTAGCTATTTTTATATATTTAAGGCTTCAATGTGCTTCAAGCTTTCTAATTAGACAATTCGTGGTTATACATACAAAATTGTATTCTTAACTTTAATCTGGAGTCCATACAAAATTTAATAAAAGATTAGCAATTTTGCTTTATACCCCTCTTAGGCTTTCACATAGGCGAGCATTTTTTACGGCGTCGCGTCGCGTGTGAACAGCCAAAGAATTCATTAGTTCTATATTCGTATGTTCCTATATTTTTGAAATATTAATTCTAACACTGTTTTTAATTTAGAGATAAAGTATCAAAAATTGTAACTTAATTTATAATTATGAATAAAGCAAATTTTTAATACTTGGATATTGGCTTCTTGATATATTGTAGTAGACATAAAAAAGGAAGGGAAACAAATTAGGAAATTAATCGAGCCTTTAATTGACGCTTAAAATAATAGAATACATAAATATTTATATTACTAGGTAGGCATAGAATAGTAACGCTTAGAATGATAGTTTCATATAAAGTTTCGCTCAAAATTGAAGTAACTTTAAAATTAATGAGTGCGTAAGTGTCACGTAATTACATTCTCCGACACGCAACATACGACCGAATTATGTTGCAAGTGAATACACATTTCCCCCATAAAGCGAGGAAATTGATACTGTTTGTTTGTAAAAGTATAATAATTATATATCGCAATATTATTTATTAATTTTTTAGCTTTTATTATTATAATGATCTCCTTTTTTTATTTACCTATTTAATAATATTATTTAGTGTTTTTATGTTATGTATAATCATAAAGAAAATAATACCTATTAATATTATTTAGTGTTGCTTTTATTTTATGTATAATCATAAAGAAAATAAAAAAATATTTATAATTATTTGAACAGTATTAATGTTTTATATGTAATTTTAAAAAGTTACAATAATAATTTTAAATAATTATTACATTTTTATTATTTAAAATATTAAGCAATCGTGGTATTTATATTTTCCATAACTGACAACATTTTTATTGTAATGACGTCTTTATTTACAAATTATTTTTATGTTTTGATGAATGAACCTAAAATTATAAGTTGCCAAATAGTACTTTCCTGTGAAATGCGATTTTCTTTGCCTTATTTTTTTATGAGTAGCGTTGTGACACCCTTTTACAACACAGTATCATTTTTTTATAAATTGCGCGAGATGTTTACTTTGACACTTTATCGTGACGACTGACGTGACGTCAAACGTATTGAACCTATTTGGGCTCAATTGAATGACTTCAATTCGCTTCTATGTAGGTAGGTATTTAAACATATTATTACTCTATTGCATAAAGTTATTTTTATGTTGTTATTTTTATTGATTTAAACAGTTGAAAATATTGGTGCTGATGAGCTTGAAAATAGATAAATAATATTAAAAATTGACCCAAATCGATAAAGGAATACCACCCATAGCGCTTAAATTCTTAACGCGTGTTATATTAAAAAGACATAATCTTGCTTTCAAATGCTTTTTAAATTCAAATATTCAAACCTATTACAGATTAAAAAATAAGAGTTGTAATAAACAGTATTTTTTAATTTTAATGTTATTAAATTATAAATATTCATTATTTAAGAAATAGGTCATGTAGACTTATAAATATTCACAGATTAGCATAAAATTGCTATTGGCAATTACCAATTTTTTTTAATATTATGAAGCATTATTTTTAATTTTTGAATATGGATTTTTAAAATGTCCGTGGTCAAGTTTATTAAGCGTAAAATATTCAAGGAGTGGCCTATATAATAAATTAGCAATTAACATTTTTGCTAAAATTGTATCAATTATTTTTTGAGATCGTTGCTCCCGGCTATTCTTATTTTGAAACTTTTAGTAATTGTTAATAGTAGTAAAATTACACGTAATTCTTAGTTACATACGGCCTTATTTATTAACGTTGCTTAGTTACTGATTAGCTAAACACTGATTTGTCTCTTTCTGTCATTATTGATTTGACATACGAAAGAAGAAGACAAAATATTGTTTAACTAATCACCAGTTAAATAAAGTTTATGAATAAGGCGGATAGTGTGTAACATATATACTTATAAGGTTTGCTTACACCGTAATGCCATTATATGGTTTTGATTGAACTCTGATGGAAGCTCCGGGTGGAGGAAAGATATAGCTTCTATTTATTCCACTCTGAGCTTCCATTCCATTTGAACAATTCAAGCTCACTAAGAAATGGAGCAACATACATATCGAAAATTATCTTTATTACTTATAGGTTCTTACAATATATTGTATAATATACCACATATTGTATAAGGCAAGTCGCAAGTAATAAATAAAGCTACTTATATACAGAATTTAATACTTTTTTTATTATTTCCGGAACTATTATGTCATCATAAATTTATTGTAATATCCTCATTAAGTATGTAAAATATATTGAGATTGATAAAAAAAATTATTCAAAAATGTATTAGTGCAAATTAGAGCAATCCATTAGCTATTATTTTAATCAAATTTATCGTAATTAATTATTGTAAGTCTTTTATAAATTATTAATATTCAATTTTACTATTCAAACTTATCATTCAATATTTTACATCTTTAAATAGTCTTAAGCGTATTTTATTTGATAATGAATATATTATAATCGTATATATGAGGATAAAAGATTCTCGTTAATAGTGAACAGCTTTTGCATGCAATTTTATTTTCGATTTACCGTTAAGCTTGTTATTTTGTAATTAAGCAATAAAGTTGTTATCAAACTATCTATCTTGGGGAACACCCCGATATAGATAGCCCTAATTGTATCCCCACTACAAGCAAGTATTTCATATACAATAATTTATGATTATTAGATCTTAAATATAATAAATTTTCTCAATAGCCTTTAGAAAAACATCATATTACGAAACATGAAACTATTATACAATTACTTGTTTAGACTGTACGAAGTGAATAGTCACTCAAAGAAATGATGAAGACTTTTTATCGATAAGTACGTGCAATGAAAGCTAATTGATTGTCGTCTTTAAGCCGAATAATGCCTTATTAGGGAATAGAACATTATATTACATACAAAAATACTTTAAGATTTACTGCTATCAGAAGTTGTTTTGGTTACATTATTTTATTTATTTTTGTTACATTATGATATTTATGTATTGAAAAATTAATGTAATTTGTATATGAAATTTAGAATACCATATATATGCGGTCTAGTAGGTATCTAATTAAACTGTAGATTCCCACAATGTCGAATCGAATCGAGTCGAAAAACTGAAATATTATAGAGTTTTTCTGACGATAAATTTTAGTAATAATAATAATACCCTGGAAGATTCACACAAGACCATCTGATCCCAAACTTTGCAGAGCTCGTTCTATGGAAACCAGACAACTGATATACTACACATACTACTTTTCTTTTGTAAATATATACTTATAATTACACCCAGACTCAGGACAAACAGACATGTTCATGCAACCAAATGTCGATCCTGGGTGGGAATCGAAACCATGACCTGTGGCGCGAACCACCACGCCAACCGGCTCGTCAAATTGTTTGTCCCGGTGTTATCATTTTGAATTCACCGTCATATTTCGAGAATGAACTTGTTACTCCAAAGTAACACTGCGTTATCGTAGAACCATTAATCAATTCTTACATTTAGTAATTATAATTAATAATTTTATCACCTATTCGAGCGGCGCCTGCGCACGCTGCTACCACTTGAGCTATGACGTCAGACATTTTATTAAATGTTCATTCATTACGTGCAAGTTTTTTAGAGAACTATAATAATAATTTATAAATAAATACATAGTATGACTATTTATTTTATAAAGTAACAGATATCGTCTGGTTCGCTAGGCGTAAATTAAAATATAAAAAGCATACTATGTATGTATTTATAAATTATTATTATATGAACACTTAATAAAACGAACCAGTGGTAAGAATGTGTGAATCTTAACGGATGATCATGGGCTCAAGCTCGAGCAAGCACTACTGAATTTCATGTGCTTAATTTGTGATTATAATTCATGTCGTGCTTGACGGTGAAGGAAAACATCGTGTGGAACCCTGCATGTGTCAAATTTCACTGAAATTCTGCATGTGTACAACCCGCATTGGAGCAGCATGGTGGTATAACCTCCAAACCTTCTCCTCAAAAGAGGCCTTAGCCCAGCAGTGGGACATTCACATGCTGTTACTGTATGTATGTTTGCACTAATTAGTAGTAACGTGTGTCGTTTGAGAGGTTCCATGGTTTGTGCTGCATACATCGATATAATTATACGAACATACTGTTTGGTGTCATATTTATTCTCAAACTGTTAAAAGTTCGCGACACTACGTCTTTATGTTTAGAACTCGTACAAAGTCGGACAGGTCGCTAGTTAGAAATAAAGCACATATTTATGATCTACTCCGTGTTATATTCGATCAATTTACATAAATTTTCTTTCTCCTCTGATTTTTCTTCGTCTTTTTGACTTCCCATTTTATATGATTTTATGTACATATTACTATATAGTACATGTGGCTCTATTATCATTATCAAATGGATATTAGAATGCGTTCAATAGTTTGAGTTTAATTGTATAGGAAATATGTTGATACTGAATAGACAATATTTAACATTTATAAAATTAATTTAGTCCTACTAATTATTAGTAATAAGAATAAGCCACTTTTTGTACATGAATAAATATACAAAAAATTATATTATTCAATGTTACAAAATCTTGTATAAATAGTTCCGCCTATTCTAAAAGCAATATCTTCTAGTTTAACGTTATAATTATAAGTATATTATTATAATAGAAGTATTGTTATAAATAAAAAGAACATATAAATATCACACTTAACCGGAGTAACAGAAATTTTAATAAAGAATTATAAACGAAATTAAACTCATCTTAATCTTATGTCAGCATTTATTATAAATTTATTAATAACTGTTGAAATAATTGTTAAAATGGCTAAATCTGTAAGGACTTCCGAATCGAAGAACCGAATCCTTTTACACGTTTAAATTTATTAAATAGCTACAATCTTTTTGGAATGTACAACCAGCAAGACTGATTAGTTACTTTTATACTCAATCATATATATGTAATAATCCTATACAATTAATTAATGTGATTAATAATAACGTCCTTCCACGCGATTTCGGCCACGGCGGCCAATCTCAAGAGAGATTAGCCAACTGCGCAGGAGATTTTTATAGTGCACAAGTGTGTGAGCAAACACAGGTGCACTTACTATTCCCTAGCTCTCATAATCCGATGGAACGGCAATCCGACACGACCGGAAAGAGTTCAGGCGCGGTACCTACGGCTTTACGTGCTTTCCGAGGCATGGGAGTGTACACACTTCAAACTTCCAGACTCCGGGCTGCTACTGAGAATTGTCTGACAGAAAAACCCAATAACTATTTATTGGCCCGACCTGGGAATTGAACCCAGGACCACCGGGTCTGCGGCTTTATATCTAGCCACTAGACCAACGAGGCAGTCAATGTATGTGTCATAATTATATCGAAATCAACAAATACCAAATCCAAGTGCTGTATATTATGTCTTGTTCATGAATATATTTTATTATATTAGATTTATTTATTGGTAAATGTAATGTAGTTGCACGAAAACATGTCGGTTATTTGAGACAATTACGAGTGTATGACGTCTCGTATCAGACCACATGCGTAGTTGACATGAATTGAATGCGTCGATCTGATTCGAAATAATTGAGTAAATTCTGACGGTTGACCAAAGTGAGTCGTGATTGTATGTCACTATTTAGTTGGAGCGATCACAATTGTGACTATCAAGTCACTTGTCAAAGTTAAAAAGATAATTACTAACGTAAGCTTGTATATTCGGTAAGAAGTAAAACGGTGTAAGTTACGAGTTCTTATTTTTTTAAAGTAGAAAACTCGATAAAGTGACATTTAATTTTACGTGCTACTTAAAATTTAAAGGTCCAATTTGATATCGTTTATTTTTTTCACATTTGATTGAATCCTGTTGGACGTGAAGTATGATGTAGTTTGCAGGAACTTAAGTATCACGTTTATTAACATACACGAGCTTTAAAGTTTTACTATATTGTACATTCGTATATAGGGTTATTTGTAACGACCCAGCAACCTCGCAGGACTAGATAGCTGACACCATAAGCAACAAGTTTTGTTTTACGACTTTTGATAATTTGATAGATTTTTTTTTCATACAAAAATAAGTATTAATTTAATTTCCCGCTTGAACATTTATAAATCTACGCGCATCGCAAAGATAGACGCGTCTCGTCGTCCTTTCGTTTATGAATGAAATATAGACAACAACAACTACAAATGTCACAACAGTACGAAAAAAACTTGTAAAATCATTATTTTTTTCATGTATTGAGTTATGTCCGAAGTAGTAGAACAAAAGTTGTTGCTTATGGTGTTAGCTATCTAGTACTGCGATGTTGCTCGGTCGTTACAAATAACCCTGTATATTGTATCATTACGTAAGTCATATTATTTCAAAGTGACGAAAAGTACGTCATGAGGTCGTTACTATATATAACATCGATAGTTAACATTAACTTAGTTTATATATATCGAGTTATTTGAATGCAAAATAAAACGGTCAAAAATACTCATATTATTTTACATGTAATTCAAAACTCAAAAAACAGGTAGGCCTTTACCCATGACGGATATCGAAAAGTTCATTGAAATCGAATAAATTAATTTGCTTATCGATTATAAGTAAATCAATCAAGTTTTTTCAAGCTCCAAGACCCGAACGGCATTGATGATAAAATCTATTTTTTTCATCAACTACTCTACTTCTAAAGAGACATTACAAAGGAGTGTAATAACATCGATATAGGTATTTAGTATTCGACGTTTAGTGCAATCATTATGTGAAGTCATGGTGGGTTCGGTTGGATTAGGTCATCCTTATTATATCTAGGAATACTTAGGTATTACTAAGCCGTGACGGCCCAGTGGTTAGAACGTGTGAATCTTAACCAGGCAAGCACCACTGAATTTTCATGTGCGTTAATTCGTATTTATAATTCATCTCGTATTCTATCTAGATTTTTATTAGCCTTGAGTCAGGAAGCTGGTAAAAGTACACTACATTGTCCCGAAAAGCAGATAAAGTAGTAAGTAGTCCTGGACTCTTTTCGGTTGTGTCGGGCCTGTCTCTAAGTACTTTAAAATGTCATTTAAAAATGACTCAGCACATTTAACGTAAGATAATGTGTCTCGTTTTCAGGAACTTAAGTAAATATATATTTAAATTTTGTATGTATACATATTATATTAATTTATAAATTGTATTTTTGGTACACCTTCACTACCGCTTATACACGTATTACAATACGTCCTCTATCCTAAAATTAATTGCAATAGATCGCTTATTTAGATATCAAATCGCTTAATTAATTGAGTTGGTTTTTATCCCTTAGTTTTTATCTGTATTTGGTACACTTTTACTAATCGAATATGGCGAAATAATAAAGCTCACAAAGTGGATTGACATTTCAACGATACGATACGATTCGAACGAAATTTCGATTATATAGGAGAATATGATGAGGAAACTTAAATGCGTCGGGTTATATTTTCTTACATACATAACATACTTACTAGACATTAAGTTTAGTAACCGTTATATTATTATACGGTAATATTTCGTAATTACGAGAGTTACACATTAACCACTGAGTAAGGGCACTTATAAACGCTGTTTAGAGTTTAGTTAAAGATGATGATTTCTCTCTTTCTGTCATCATAATTTGACATTCGAAAGAGAAAGACGCCACATGTTTAATTAATCATCCACTCAATACCATTTAAAGGTATGGCTAATATTTAAAAAATAGCCGAAATTACAAATAATATTAATAAAAAAAAGAATGCTATTGAATTTTTACTTAAAATAAATAATACAATTCAAAGCGATCTGGATACATACAAAAACCCACGCACACACACAAACATATATAATTTATGCAAAAGGCTACACATACAACTGGACATGACAATACACAAATAAACGAATCCCTAATGTCCTGCGACTATAAATCTTATCCGGTTGCGATTTCTAGAATGTGTCCACCGATTCAATGGACAGGTTATAAATAAGGACAGGTATTTTGACACCCCGCAGCATTTCTCTAAGGAATGTTGACCATTGAGGCGTTTCTAATTTCTTTCGATATCCTGTGTCCGAACCGCTAAATGCCATTCCTGTACGGATGGGGACACTGATTAATGATCCGTGTGCTATTTTTACGATTTACATTTCAGAATTTAAATATAGAATGAATTAATTTTTAGGCTCAAACGGTTGTTTTTATTTGATAAGACTTGTTCAATATGATAAAAGATATTATTTAAATTATATTGAGTTTATGTACTTGTTCTAAGAAAATGTGCCATAAATATTTTCGATAATGTATCACATACCTACAGACACATGTTAAAGTTATATATAAACAAGCTATACAGCTTATTATCGTCATCCAAACGCTGAACTGAGATGACCCAGTGGATAAAGCAGTGGATCTTAACCAAAGATCTCAGGTTCATGTGCTCAATTTGTGTTCAATCTGTACTCAACGATGACGTGAAGAAACTTTCATATATGTGATTCTATATATCCATCAAGAAGGGTAGTTTATCGGGGTGGATTATGGTTAAAATTTTTTAAGAGGAAATATGGTGTTTTTCCTTCCTAGGAACATTAACATTTTTTTATTCATTTTTTTTTTATAGGTATAGCGGACGAGCATATGGGCCACCTGATGGTAAGTGGTCACCAACGCCCATAGACAATGGCATTGTAAGAAATGTTAACCATCGCTTACATTGCCAATGCGCCACCAACCTTGGGAACTAAGATGTTATGTCCCTTGTGCCTGTAATTACACTGGCTCACTCACCCTTCAAACCGGAACACAACAATACAAAGTTCTGCTGTTTTGCGGTAGAATATCTGATGAGTGGGTGGTACCTACCCAGACGAGCTTGCACAAAGCTCTACCACCGAGTATTCGTACATATTCACCCCTTGTTATATTTTCAGTTAAATCGCTTACAAAAATGTAAAATAAATAATAAATAATTAGCTAACATATTCGAGTCATATTTTTGGGTTTGGTTGGCCTTTCATCGACATTCATACTTTACCTATCTAGAATGCAAATTGTATTTGAAAAAACATTTAATTTATTATTAGTCTTATGAATAACAAAGATCAATGTCCACGTTAGGTATAAATTCTTCGCAATTTGGATCTGGACCGCCCACGAAAATGCTCGCTCAATAAATACCGACCACGCAATTTTGCAATTTAAAACTCATAGCAAACGAAAGTAGTCTGAATATAATTGTGAAATACTAGATAAGACAGGTGATAATGCTCGTTTTTAGAGAGCATTCATGTAAACGCAAATTCGCCTTCTATTTTGTCACCAGAATTGAGCGCAGCTGTTGTATTCTAGACATTATTAAAGTAAAGTCAAGCGTTAACTATACAATGACCATTTTAAAACTTTCTGAAATCAAGTAAAAGTTGTCTATTAAGTTCTATAGTACTATATAATCAGTTATGAGACATAATTCAAAGTTATATCGTACCTCTTTGTAAAATAAAACTCCTTACAGTAATATTGAGATTTGTGGATATATACGATCATAAATAATTTAAATATGATATATAATTATAGAAGATCCAAAAATATATATCTACGTTACCTATACAGTAACATAAAAAAAATACAATTAAAAAAAATATAATAAAAATAAGCCTCGTAATACCATCATAAAGTTAATTTCATGGGACATTATTACGATGGACTTAATCAGTCTAAATAATTGTTAACATAAACATGTAACTCTTGTCAAAAATAAATCGTCTTTATTGAAAACGCCGAACGTCAATTATTTATTAAGTATATTATTATTAATGTTATGATATATATAAATCTCAATTTTAACTGCCATTTGATAGTTAAGCGTATAAAGAGCTGAAGCTTACTTCTATAACCAACTGTTGATTGTATTCTATTTTATGACCGAATAATTTGTTTTACTTTGTGTTTATGGGCTGTAAATATCAATTGTTATCGGATATCGTAAAATTGATAGATATAATAAACTATGTGACAAAGGATAGCCATTGTTCAAACAATAATCGGTTAGTTAATGTTGGTACCTAAATGTCTCATATTGTTTTTGCCTGTATAGTTAAACTACATGGCTTCATACTTTGTTGAATCTGAATCAGGTATCTATTTTATAGAAACAATAATTAATAAATACCTAATACTACATTGTTGCCAAAGTCTGAAAAACAAAGGATATATTATTATAGTAATTAATTATATATACATATATAATTAACTGTTATGAAAATTAAATTTTTATTGAAATTTAATTTCCTATTTTCCCGCCAATCGTTTTTATCTTATTGTACCTTTGTTCAGGCAAAGGACTTAATAGTACAGCCTAGCTTGGAGCGTTTCTTTTTGGTTTTTTATTCAAATTAGAGTTTGGTTTAACTAACCCGTAAATGTGACGTTTTGCTTATTATTTTTTCGAAAATAATTTGAATACCTTGCTCATTTATTGCATCGTGCTATTTGTTACTTAAAAATCAATAGGCATATACATATTTTGTTTATAACACGAAATCTTATAAACCTTTAATGTCAGAATCCTAGGAAAGAGAGCTGATATCTGAAATATAGTTATTTATCAAGCTCAGACATGATATAGAAAAGTGATTTTAAAAAATATGAATTATTTTTTTCACAGTCATTATGCAACTAGACACGGGCGATATTAAGTTATGTTTTTACAAATTCCAAAATAAAATATATCATCCAAAATATACACTTTTATACATAATATACATTTTTTAAATGTAAAACAATACTTACATTGATAAATATAAAAGGAAGTGTCTTTGATGATCCATGATTGAACTATTATAACCAACGTGACTAAAATCAGTAATAAAATAAAATATTTTCACTTAATAACAACACTTTAAATATCTATCTAATAAAATGAGTTTCTGTCACTTTTTCTGTTATTCTTCTATCACGTGATACCATCTTCTGACATCTCGGTATGCTTCAGCGCATGATATTGGGACCTGTAAAAGAAAACTATAGTTAAATTACATTACAATAAAACAATGATTGTCGAAGAGACATTTTTGAACAGTAGATTTAATCGAAGCTGTCGGCAGATAATTTACAAAAAAACAATCTCCCACCGGTTCGTAAATTAGAAAACACATAGAACATAGGCAAGTGATATATCTATCATCATGCAGTGAGGAACGACTTATTCTAAAATTCAAATTTGAGTGCAGAGGTGACATGTCGTCATAGCCCTTTTTATTGAAATTAAAGAAATATTGACGAAATGCGGAATGAACACTGAGACGGCGACCACTCTCTATCAAATACATCTGTTTCCTACAGAAAGTAATAATAAATATTTAATTAAAAAATAAAAGTAAGACGATAAAAATCTTCTTATAAACTAGTAACATAATTTCAATAAACACCCGTCCGAAGTACCGCGCCTTTGAAGATCCCTGAAATTCTCTAGTGATCGGACGCGTGTCGAACTAAAAATAGACGAAACCTTAGTTCCATCAATATCTGACGTAAAACAAATAACTCACTTTATAAATCGTGCCGTGATCGCTCCGAGATCGACTTCCCACACGATTTAAAACTATACACTTAAATTAATAAAATAGTTATGTTAGTTTGTACACTTTATATATTGAATCTTTTTGGTGTAAGAATTTAATTTAAAAATCGAATTTGTCTGTAATGTTTGATTGAAACGCTTTTGACGTAAAAAGTTTTGTTTCTACCATATGCACTTTAGTCGATAATAATGATATAATGTATCAAGGCAGCTTAATATATAAAACATAGCCATTTGGAAAATGAGAGATATTTTATTTCATCCAAAAAGCCAGTTAATTAAGCTTTTCAGTATACAAAAAAAAAAAATTGCCTATGCTTACGCGCTAAAAATGCTCTAATACATTATATATTTTATTATCCGTAAGTGAAGCCGCGGCAGATAATATAAGTTTCTTTTAGACGATTTAATATTCCTATCGTTGTTTTTTTATTAGGAAGTCAACAGTTCCACAATAAACACATTCTATCATAATTCAATTTAAAACTTTTGATTAACATTGTGCACATACTAATGGACTGGTTATGAAATTGTAGTAAGACATTCTAAGCTTGAATTTACAAATAGTACTTTGAATTGATTTATTTTCTCTTTCTTTTTTTTAATAAAAGTAATTTCATACAATTAATTAATCAAAATGAAACCGTTGTGATGATATTCCTTCTCTTTAGTCCCCTAAATATTTTATTACAATTTCATTAGTTTTTATTAATATCTACAGCAAACATTAATGTCTCACTGTAAATTAAAATTGAATATAAAGTAAACCCACAAATAATAACTAGCAAATGTTTGTTCTTAAATCGTTAAAACGATTGACGGTTAAATTTTGTACGGTTTTCAACCATTTCAATTAATTGGCTTACATTTGACGAATGGATAATTGATTCTTAATTCAAAATTTCATTAATTCAGTATGCGTGAAAGATTTATTAAATTTAAATCTTAAGTCTGTGTGATAATTGGTAATTGCAAAAAAAATACTTTTCAAACAAAACACGTAAGCTAAAAACTACAAACATACGATAGCGAGAAGATATTTTATAAATTTGCAAATATTGGGGTTACCGGTTCAAATCCGGCCAAACACTGAATTTCTTTGATTAATTTGTGTTTATAACTCATCCCGTACGGTGAAGCAAAACATCGTTGGGAAAACGTGTCGGATAAAAAATTTCCACGTAGAGATACGTACGTGGAAAATTTTAAATAACCGATTCCAATGGAGCAGTATAGTGAATTTAAATCTTGTACTCAAAAGAAAAGAAGACCTTAGTCTTAACATTTACAGACTTTTTGCTTTAAGTATTGACCTTAGCTACAGAGTAAACTATTTCAACTATGTACGAGTTAAAGTTCATACAAAGTTACACCCCCCATGATGCTTGTTATGAAATTTAAAAAAAAATCCCTATTTCCGATTTCTAGGCTTAATTGTGTTGGCTGTGTCTTCATAGTCATTCTAGACAAACATTTTTTAGGTTATACATAAATGCTAAGAAGGTATAATTAATATCGATTAAAACAAATAATTATGATTTTCGACTTACACATTAAAAAGCAGTGCAATACTACTCACTAATATATCTTTAATAATCGTAAAACATCAAATATTAGGTCTCAATATTCGCGTCTCATTTAAATTGAGTATTCCTTTTTCAAAACATTCCTTTGTTTATAGATTATTATATAGTTTCTGATCGTGGCTTCGCCCGCATGATAGAGGGAAGTAGTTAGGTACCCTATGTGAGTTTATGTACCCCTGACATGTATGTAAAAAAATCATAATGATCGTTTGAATACTTGAAAGCGTAAGAAACAAACGAACTCACTTTATAATATTGGTAAGAATAATTTAGTAATACTTTATTATTTATAATACAGATACATAACATCATTTATAATTAAACAAAATACATGTTAATTTATCACAAATAATTGTAAGCTCAAGTTAATCGTGATATATATTGTATAACAATAACACAAATTAATATTAACTTAAGTTCGTTAAGCCAATAACAAGTTATCGGGCTTATAATCTTGATTTAAATATTAGTTCGCTTAACTGTTACAATTTCATTGTAAGTTCATATGATTAATATATGTATATTGTGTGTGAATTCGTGTTGATTTCATATCAGAACAAAAAGAAATGTTAATCGATTTGATTTATTATTATTACGATACTCGACAACGCGTTAACACTTTGTCAGTTTACTAAAACTATGTAGAAACATAAGGCTGATCGCTTACAACGGTGTTAGCTTTATAAAGCTTATCATAGCGTATGTTTTATTTAAAAGCTAGCTTTCGCCAGCGGGTATGCCTGCGTGGAAAGGGAACGAGGTAGGTGATAAGTAAATTGTGTTAATCAGGGTATAAGCTATCTATAGCAAATTTCATCAAAATTCGTTCAGTATTGTATGTTTGAAAGAGCAACAAAGATCCATCCATCCTCACAAACTTTCGCTTTATTAAAAATATTAGTGTTAGAGTTTCGATATTCATTTTAGATAAATTATTATTTCATAACGTTATCTTTATTGTGGTACAAATTATTTATGAATGTTATAATATTCTACTTATTTATTGTAATTACAATACATACATACATACACTACTTTTTTATTCATTGATTGATGATTGAGTGGCATAGCGTAGATTTTGTGGTAAGACGATTATGATCAAAACAGGAAGAGTTTCATTACTAAAATTCGATTTTAATATATTTTATCCATCTGATCTGATATTTCATTAATTTTTTTTTATGGCTATTATATTAATACAAACTGAATTTATTGCAAACGATGATAGAGGCTAAGTCCCCTAATAACAATAAAATCAAAATCATAGCAAGCTACAAAATCAAATATTCTTTACTAAACACTACCAGCTTGCTAAAGACTGTACGAAGCGCGCAAGAAATAGCTTTGCATCGCATTTCTATCAACAGTGTGAATTCAGCCTAATTATTAGGCTCTAGCTTCCGAACGTATAAACAATGATATAATATTAAAAATGTGTCAATATACAAATTGAAACGTCAGTTATATTGATTTGTTGTTGTCGGTGTATCGTTATGAAAACAAGTTAACGTGTTGATATATTTAATATAATCGAGTTACATTCGTTACAAGTCTGTTTCAAGCCCATGGCGTTATTAATCATAGTCAGAGTTTTGATATATACTCACAAATATCATCGAAATAAAAGTTTATAATTGAAATGATTGATTTTTATCCCTTTTTTATTGTTATACAATTTAGTTGATAAGCTTTATAGAATAAATAAAATTTTAATAGTAATCATTATGTCTTTTTGTGCTATTTTATGGAATAGAAAGACTGATCATAATGAATAAGCCTTTCTTTTTCAAGTGCAGTGCGCATGCGTATATTACAACCCAGAAATAACATAAACGGCGCTAATCATTTACTTTGCATTTATGAATCAATCGAGCAAGCTTTTCGCATAGTTTTTGTATTGCAATGTCTATGCCGGTTAAGTAAAGTGAACGTAAGTAAGTTCGGGTGTAGAAAAATTGTTATAATGACTCTTTTTTTTATAGCATAGGTAGGCGGACGAGCATATGGGTCACCTGATGGTAAGTGGTCACCAACGCCCATAGACATCGGCATTGTAAGAGATGTTAACCACCGCTTACATCGCCAATGCGCCACCGGCCTTGGGAACAAAGATGTTATGTCCCTTGTGCCTGTAATTACACTGGCTCACTAACCCTTCAAACCGGAACACAACAGTACCAAGTAGGTACTGCTATTTTGCGGTAGAATATCTGATGGGTGATACTTACCCAGACGAGCTTGCACAAAGCTCTACCCCCAAGTACACTCACAATTTAGTAGATTATTTTATGACATAGATCTCGTTAGTGGTGGATATTTGAACCAAAGTCTTGGTCATTCTTCTTTGCGTTCAAGGAAAATATCACGAGGAAACATATGGTGTATGAAAATCTTCCATGTACCCGCATTGGAGTTTTATGGAAGCTCCAAACCTTCTCCTTAAAAGGGAGGGGCCTTAGTCCAGCAGTGGGACATTTACAGTATATAACTCCATTTGTGTATGATATACATGCTGTTACTTTAGATATTCCTTCATTTGTGTATATAGCTAAGTACTCCGCGTTTCATAAATTTTAATAAAATTTAATATGCTGAGAATGTTCATACATTAATATACATCACTAAAACATTTAAAATATAAATAGCTAAGTTTATTTACGTTGAAATAACGTTATCAAGTAGGCGTTTATATTGTGAATATTAAATAACTCGTTTTTACGACTTTGAAACGTTCAATCAGACACATAAGACAAAACCGAACTATCGAACAGGTATTTTAATGTTATAATTTGAATAATATATTAGACATTTATTGTTATAATTTAGGTTAAACTGAATATTTTCATTCTAGCTTAGCTGATAAAAAAATTAACCGCAATTTAAAACCGCAGAATCCAACAACATGTTTATACATTGACACGATTATAATAAAGATCATATAAAACCTCAAAATAAGGTTATTTCTGCTAAGAATGTCAAATTGATAACAAAAAATATTTTTTCTATTGATGCTTATTCAATTTTACCGCACAATATTACGCCCCATATAGTTTCTGCAGGGGAAATATAACATTTTTATAAGGTACTGTAACGTAGGTTATGTGTAGAGAAGTGTCACCCATAAAGTGACGCATAACAGCGGCTATAAACAAATTTATTAGCGGCCAGTGAAATGATATGCACTAATCACTTAAAAAAAAAAAAAACTCAATTTGCGACGAAAAGTTTACATATTGACTTTTTAAAGTGACTTTGCAAGTGCGTTTTACGAGTGCATTCCGAATACCTTATTTTAAATATAAACTGACAGAAATGAATTATCGAATATAAATAGAAAGTACCTTCCACAATTAATTCGGTGTCACATATCAGTTTGTTTGGACCACATCCGTGTTCCACGTCAGTAAAGTGACAAGAGTGACATTGGACCTGCTACTTAATCATCATCAGATCTATGCATTCGTTTCGGATTCACTGACCAAGTCGACTTGGCCGTGTGTCAAGTTTTTTAACGTCCCGTGCGAAATTATACAGCCGTGGCTTTGATGCATTCGTTCTTTGAATTGAATTAATTGAATATAAAATGAATGAATCGAACATTTGAATTACAATGCAACTTCAACTATGGTAGGTTATTTGACTTAAGCTTCGAGAAGAACGGTGACGTCACAGATAATATCTATTGCTACTGCTTAATTTTATTATGCAGACCATTTAAATGTTATGATCAACGGACATAATTTTATAAAATCTCAACGATTTAACTTTTCAAAGGCTCCAAAACAATGTAAGATTCGGGGCCGCTCTCTCTAAAGTCTCTAAGATCTCGGACGGTCGATAGCATTAAAACCATATAAAAATACCAATTTGTACGTCAGCAGTAATGAAGTAACAAATATAAAATTATCTTATAAATTTTAAAAAGATAAATTTGATTTAGTTGAACATTGATTTCGCTCTTTCTGTCATTATTGATTTATCATTCGAAAGAACACACAGCGTTTTTTAACTAATCACATACAAACGAACATACAAACGGTTTAGATATCTACTTCTTGTACATATAAACGTGTTATATATAAAAGCTTTAATTTTGGATTTTGCTCATGCGTAGCTTTACTTTTTGTAACAAGTTATAGTGATTGTGATATAATAATTTTTAATTAATTACTAGTTATTTTTTTTTATTTAAATTATTCTGTCATATGTTATTTGTATGAAAATTAAAACTACTTAGAATTAATCGCCTCACGGGCTACGAACAGAATAGCATATGACTACATGAATAAGTCTATAAGCTGGTTTCTGAAACACTGTTCAAAGCAAATAATGAAACAGCCAACTATATTTCTGGTTCGCTGAAAATAAAGTAAAATTTTACAACAGTGTACGCAAAAAATACCCTACCTTTATAATTTAGAATAAAGTTATATCATTTCATTTTTAAGTAAATCTTTTTTAAGTACGGGCGTAATTTTTCATGTATAGAATAATACCTAAAGCGAATGAATAGTAATAAATGAATTGAATTTAAGTAGTGGTAACTGCTTCAATTCTAAATCAATTTACTTATATATTTGTAACTGTTTATATATTTATTTAATAAGATACACCATAGTTAATATCCTGGGCCATTATTCACACACGGCCATCTGATACCAAACTAAGCAGAGCTTGTACTATGGAAACCAGACAACTGATATACTACATATAATACTCTTCTTTTAAATAATACTTATATAGATAATTACACCCAGACTCAGGACAAACAGACATGTTCATGCACGCAAAAATGTCTTCCATGGGTGGGAATCGAACCCACGACCTGCGGCGCGAAAGGCAAGTAATCTACCAACCACACCAACCGGCTCGTCTAATTAACTTATTTTTATATTATATACAGTAAAAATAAAACAAAGTCATATTGTATGCTCAATAATTGTTATCTTGTACATATGGAACGAATCAATTGAACATTAGACCTTGATAAATGAAACCTGATTATTGTCAGTATATAATATACAATTCGTAGTCTTTAATACTCGTAACGCAATTAGTTCAGGGAAGCTTTTATGTAGGAATAAAGACACTAGATAGTCGACTCGTTCGTAATGATTATAATTATCAATCATTATTGAAAATAAATGTATGTAAAATTGCATATTTCGAACAAATTTTTTCTACCTATATTTCCATTTTTTTTATAATGTAAAGGTAAATAGGTATAAAATAAAGAACAAAGAAAATTGGAGAGAGGAGAATAAGGTATGAACCTTTAATGAAAATTTATTTAAGTTATCTAAAACCATAAGAAAAACTTTATTTCATATTAATGTTCGTACTGACTTTACTTCTCTGTGAAAGTGGAAACTTTGTGTAAGTTAAACCTATTTTGTCATCAAATGTTTAAATATTATATATCCCAATAAATATATACAATAAATAAATAATAATTACTGGCCAATATCCTATATACATCTACAGTCTTGCAATTGAGTTCAACGGAGTTTAAGTACATTTTTAAAGAACAACTCAAATGTATACGTCTGGTTAAAGGAGATTGTTTTAACATCCGTGCTTAAAATCAACACTGGCAACGTCGCATCCGTTATTATAGAAATCTGTTATCCGCGCAACTAACTATTCAGAATAAAGAACGACTAAGCGCAGTCTAATATAACTAATGGCATGCTTGTATTATTAATATTTAAATTATAGTTCTACATTAACGTTACAATTAGAAGTTTTTAATGGATTCGATTATAAATAAAGAGCCGTGATGGTCCAGTGGATAGAATACGAAATGTAAGACCGCGTGTTCAGTTCTGGGCTACTGATTTCTCTTGTACGTTATTTGTTTTTATAATTTATCTCGGGCTCTGCGGTGAAAGAAAACATCGTTAGAATCTAATTTGACACAATATGCAGGTGGAAATAAAATTCAGGTACATGTATATTTGCCACCTCACAATAGTGTAGTGTGTTTGTGAAGTGGCTTACCCTATGTCTGCATCCAGTTGAAGGATGTCTACAGTATATTTTAAATTGACATAAATTTCAGATAATATTAATTATTATTATCATACTATACTAAGTTGTATAATGTTATAAACATTTAATTATATGCACAATATTCGGTTACGTTTTGACTTTGACGTTCGGAAAATGAGAGATGAAAAAGAAACATACACGACTTAATAAATACATACGTACAAAATTAGACTTTGAGGAATTAAAATTTGAGTGAAAATGCATTGCAAAGAATGGTTATAATTTCCATTAGGTGGCCCAATTGCCCATCCGCTTACCTATTTCATAAAATAAAACAGTTGATAAAGAGTACTTCATTCATTTCATGATTTGTACCGTAGCTATTTTTATTTAAGGCTTTAATCTAAGTCATTGTTTTGTTAATAAATTATCCATTTATGTATGTATCGAAGGTTACATACTTGATTTTATATAAACAAATAATACGGCAATAAACTAATATTTTTTATGACAATTTGTAAGTTATTTTATAAGAGATTTTTTTCCAAAATTAGGTATCAAACGTGTTATTGGAACAAAATAACACCCGCCGTTTTATTTATAGAGGAAAATAAAATTTATTGTTCGTAACAATATTATTAGCATAGCTATGATAATGAGAATTATTTTATAATATTTTAGGGACCCATAGAAAATAACAAAAACCAATAACGACTCCAACCATTAAACTACGTCACACTGTAATTATGTTCTAATGCTAATCTTAGCCAACTGTGATGTCTATAAAAAGGATAATGTCTTTTGTCTCTTGTATGTTTATAACTTAACACTTCAGCGCATGTTATATTTTGACTAATAAAATGTTAACGCCTAATACAAAGTGTACATTATTTATGTTCTCAACTATTAAATTTATTTTATCGTCACATAGTTTATGACACAAAAATATGATCACCGTTACAGCGTGCTGTATGTGTGTAGTCCAGCATCAGGTGTGCTTGCATCCTCTCCCAAATTAAATGTCAAGCTTATGATAGCAGTGCGACAATTTCATGGAGTCAAAACCGAACCAGTAACCTTTATATCGTTTGGTAATATCTAAACCATTATGCTATTAAGATTAGCGATATTATGTAAAAAACTATAATACGTTTTCAAAAATATCGACCCAAACAATAAATATAATATATATTTTTTAATTCAAACAAGGACATGAAACAATAGTGCTTAATAATTTTATTCACTAAAGAAGCCGCCTACTGCCCATGGTCAGACCATATAATATCTTTAACAAGACCATCGCATGCAAATTTGTCACTCTTTGGAAATATGTCATAAAAAACGCCCACAGACTATACATTTTTCATATATAGTGATTCATTATATTTCCATGATTGATATACCTTAGTGGTTGGGTAATGCTTAACAATAGATATTATATTGTTTCATATTAAATTAGTTATTAATATGTTTTTTGACATGGCAACACCTGATTACCATCGGCGAAAAACAAATATAAAAACAAGCAAACAAACAAATATAAAAAGGCGATTTTTCTTTTTTTCATGGACTGTTATCTAATTATGTTCAAAGATCATATAATTATATAACTAATAGGAAAGAAAATACAAAAAAATAGATATAACTTTCACCAAGCTTCTTACATATTATAAAACAAAGTGTCCCCCGCCCGGTCTGTCTCTCTGTCTGATCGCGATTAACAGGTATATAGCTAGTATAATATAATAAACAGTCGTATAAAATATTTTTATATGAACACAAAGTGACCGCGAATAAACTTGATCGTTTTTGTAGTTCAATTTAGTACAAGATCGAGAAGGTAAAGTTTTCATTTCAACAACGATAAGTGGATTAGGAAAAATGTTACTAATCCTAATTATTAAGGATATTAAGCAATGGTGATTCACTTAGTGGTTAAAGTAATCCGATACACATGTTTATTGTCATAAGCAGTAGTATATAAATAATTAATTAAATTAACAATTATATTTATAAGAAGTTTAATAAGAATAAATATTAGCAAAAAAAAATTGTTGAGAATAATAATAATAAGCGTCTCTAGTTCCACGGCATATGGTTTTTTTTATAGCATAGGTAGGCGGACGAGCTTATGGGCCCACCTGATGGGATGGTAAGTGGTCACCAACGCCCATAGACAATGGCATTGTAAGATATTTCATTCGTCGCTTACATCGCCAATGCGCCACCAACCTTGCGAACTAAGATGTTATGTCCCTTGTGCCTGTAATTACACTGGCTCACTCACTCTTCAAACCGGAACACAACAGTACCAAGTACTGCTGTTTTGCGGTAGAATATCTGATGAATGGGTGGTACCTACGCAGACGAGCTTGCACAAAGCTCTACCACCAAGTATAGTAGCGTGATAGTCGCAGGTTTGATCCTGACTTAGGAGCTAGAGTTCAAGTTTATCTTTTAAACTGAGCATAAAATACGATAATTATTTATTCTCTGAAAACAATCGCTGCTATATCGATTCGAAGTTGACAAATTAAACAAGTATTTGTCACCAGTATTCCTCCTGTCATAGCTTCGATAGCTACCCGTCTGCCTGTAATGAACTCCACTACGTGATTTTGTGATGGATAAGTATTTTTTGCAATTTATTTATAATTTTAAGATGATAATAGGCAAAATAAAGCGATGATTTTTTAATAAATAATATATTTGTATCTGTGGTTCGAATTGAATTTTCGTCCACCTTATTGTGGCCAATTCGAATAATTTAGTACACATGGAACATGCAGTTTCATAAATAATTTTAGAACACGTAGTCCAGCTTAAAAACGCATCTTTTAAATAAGCTTGATGAATCGTCTGAGATCGACGCCGAACTGGCGGAATTGTTGTAATTGGTGTGCCCATAAAATTACTTGTGCAATTAAACTGTTGAATAAAGTCAAAATTCTTCGATACCTTAGATCTTATGCAATTGAAAACTCACTTATTAGAACACACACGAGTCAATAATTGTTGCATATTGTTACAATAATGACGCATTTAGGACCAAGTCGTTTTTGTTACCAACTATATTTACCCACCACTTCATGTTAGATGCTATATATCATTTAACCTTAGCTCTCTTCTTGTGTCAAAATCGAGTTTTCAATTATTCAAAAGTTTTGATGTAAGATACCATTATAACATGCTTAAGTGATAACGTAAAATTAAAAATAAATTACATAATCAGCTCATCAAAGAGTCTTCAAACACAATTTACGTGAATTATACTGTAACGTTCTTTAAATCATTATTTATAAGCCCATACACATATTTAAATAATTGATTCATCACGAAACGTCTGGGGATCAATTCTACTAAATTATAACGGTTACGATACGTTCCTGATTCTATTCCAATTTGTTAGTAGAATTAGCCACTGTTCGTATAAAACAGTAAAAATGTAGTCGTAAATGTTTTCTGTAAAAAGTATTTTTTTTTTACAATCTTATAAGACAAGGGATCAAAATCGGGTAACAGAGTAGGAAAATAAATCAATTAAATATGCGAATGAAACTCCGGTAGATTATTTTAATTTATTTCTATATGCAAATTAAAACTTCTTATGGTTACAACGATTTTATGTTTTAATTATATCAATCTTTTTCATTTTATACTAGTGCTATAAACAGATCTAGATAAACCTGACAAACAAGTATCTTAATTCTTAAATTATTTCAAGAAAAAAAAAATAGAAGTGTCAATTAATTAGCCGAAAAATTGCTACCTATACTTTATTTGACCATAAGACATAGAATTTAAAATTTAAACGTAAATGTGCGTATATTTTTTTGTGATTTTCTTAAATATATCAAATGGACAAAGATTCAATATTAAAAATATTGTTAAAAAAGTGGAATACATTCAAGGACGTGTTAGCGAACACGATATTGTTACTATAAAATAAACAGTACACTCAGATATTAATTTACACTTTATTAAGAAATTTTCTTACGCTTAATCCATTTTTATAGATTTTATATAGTTACGACCTTACTCATTCACCTTGTATAGCGGCAATTGATTATACATTCGAAAGAAAACCCCCTAAATAACATGTGTGAATAGGTGAAGCCGTTAGTTTATTATTTTAATCGTAACCAGGGTTACAACACGTGATTATTACACACACACTCAAAGGATCTTATTATTTATTTGAAGGTTTATAGCCCATTCTTATAAAAAATCTCGAGATAAGCTATCGAGATTTACTATCAAAAGAATACGTCGACATTAGAAGCAAAGTGAAGGTTTTGATACGATATCAGCTGAATTTCTTTTTTACCTAAACTTTTAGATATACCTACATATATTTTGTACAAGAAAATTTTTCTTATAGACATTTTTCGCAGCAAAAATATTAATTCCAAAAATAAAACTTAGAAGGATATACCAACATTCAAATAATTATTTCATCACTCTATAACAGATATGTTGGTATATTTACATAGTAATAAAGCCGTTTAACTTATATTTCGCGTGTCACTTTCGTCACCCTGACCGGAATCAAGAGAAATTGTGTCACATTATTGTTCCAACAATTGTCCAATGTTTGTGCCCAAGCAACTGTACAAATAATGCCATGAACCAAATTACACAGGCTCTGCACAAAGCCCTACCAATCAACCAACTATGACATATTTGTGGCGATGATGTGAAGTGAATTTTCATAAAAATGTTCTTTCTCTAATGTACACACCCATCACCCATTATTTTCAAAGTTGTCGTTTACACACACTACTACCTTAAGTTTAATCTAAATTTAAGTTTAACCTAAGTTCATCAAAATTATTCGAAATATTTAACCTTAAAAATATGACATGACTTATTTATAAATTAATACGAAATAATTTCAAAATTGATAGTGATTGATGTCTTTGTTGATTAATGCAAAAATCAACATCAACAACTATAAGATTTATATTTTTTTAGTTATTATAAAAAGCACGCATATTTATTAATAGAGAGAGAGAGAGAGAAAAAAATAAAGAATTATAATTTAAATGTAATAAAAAAAATCACTCACCGTAAATATTTTAAGCAATTTCACTCGATAATCTACTAAAACATATTGTTTTTATAAGTGAAAGCAATCGATAACGCGAACATGCTATACATAAAAAAAACAATAAATATGTTAAATAAAACCTTATTCAAAGCGAAATAAAGTCCAAAGTTCAACACAACAGAAACATTGCCTTATCGGGCTCCGATTACAAAGATTAGGTTGTATTAGGTAACCGTTTATCTTGTGTAGGTGTTCTATTTTCCTAAACATTATCTATTTTCGTTTCGCTTATCAACACATCTGCATATATTTTGAATGGTTTGTTGACAGAATCATTGTTATTGTTATAATACTTCCTTTACATAAGCTATGCGGCAAACTTGGGTACCCGTATCGAATAATACTATTCGATCGATTATAGCGACAGTGTCGAGTGCGAGTTTTTTACTTATTCGATAGTGTTGACGTTAACTGCTATTTGTATGGAATTAAAAGAGCGCTGTCTGTTGACAAAATCGGAATTCCATAACTCGCATTAAACTCGCAGTGGGTAGAACGCTTTTCTAGTACTGGTAGTACACTGTCAGCAGAAAAATAAATAAACTAATACTTTTTATATATTTTTATTTGCAGTTACTTAATATTACACATTAAACAATTTTTAATCATGGATTTATTAAAATCTAAACATTTCATATATAAACAAATATTTCTTAATTTCTCTAGAGTTACGGTATTAAATTTATTCTCATCGTTTTTTTTTGTAACGCCTTTCACTTTCCGCCATATATTTTATAATATAAATAAATTAAATAATAAAGACAAAATGATACTTCTAACGCTACTTATGCGATAATTCTAGGCACGTGGTAGTTATGCAAACTGGTTTATTTCGGTTCTAGTCACCATGTCACTACTACAAACGCAAAAACGTCTTCAAGCAATATCTGCAGTCATAAATTTTTTAAAAATTTCGATACGGAGCAACAGAAATGAGAATAAATTTCAAGTTATAATTACAATATTAATAATAATGATAATGTAACGAAATGAAAAAAAAAATGGTTTTTCAATTATTAAATATAAAGGAAACAGAGAAATGACACAATTATAAAGTCGCCTGTGATTTATAGTTACAATAAATTAATACACAATAAATAATTTTCCAAATATTTTTTTGTAAGGGTACATATTTAACAAATAAAAATTATATCTATTCAATAAATTCAACACAGCCAATTCAATAAACTTTATTGAAATTAGACAGATGTTTAAGCTGAGTTTACCAAACAATGTGTGTTTAGCATAAGAATTATATTCAAGCGATTTTACAGTTAAGTTAGTTACATAAAATGCAATGTAGCACTGAATACAGAAAATACAAAACCGATTTACTGTGCCTTTGAAAATCCATATATGGATTAAAATCGCGTGCCTACATTAAGTGTTTATTGAAAGATTCTTATGTTTAACAGTATTCTGAATTATTAAGGTGTAAATCAATGTTGCTATCTCAAAAATGTAAGGTATGAATTGATATAGCATGGCGAATTTATACTAATTTAAAAAAAAAATAGATTTTTTGTTTAACGGGTAAAATTTTCGTACTTTAAGAAATATTAATCATTCCTTACATTGCTAATATGCCACTGATTTTGAGAACTAAGATGTAGAGCTTTGTGCAAGCTCGTCTGGGTAGATACCACCCACTCATCAGATATTCTACCGCAAAACAACAATACTTGCTATTGTTGTGTTCCGGTTTTAAGGGTGAGTGAGCCAGTGTAATTACAGGCACAAGGGACATAACATCTTACCGCCTTATTCATAAACTTTATTTAACTGGTGATTAGTTAAACAATATTTTGTCTTCTTCTTTCATATGTCAAATCAATAATGACAGAAAGAGACAAATCAGTGTTTAGCTAAACAGTAACTAAGCAACGTTTATGAATAAGGCCGTTAGTCTCCAAGGTTGGTTGGCGATGTACGCAATGGTTAACATTTCTTACAATGCCATTGTCTATGGGCGTTGGTGACCACTTACCATCAGGTGGCCCATATGCTCGTCCGCCAAACAATACAATAAAAAAAAGTCTCTATAAGTACACTTACATATGAGAAGAAAACTTTGATTAATGAGGCGTAACAATTACTCCATAAAGGATCATATAGATGATAAAGAGTGAAGTTAGTAGTAGTTGATGCATGCAGGTTAAATAAAAAAATTTAGTTGTATATAGATAATATTTATCTTTGTAATTTACAATTACTGAGTTTCTTGCTGGTTTTTCTTTATCGAACCTACATTCCGAACCGGTGGTAGCTTTAATTTTAGTTTAGTCTTGTAAAATGACGATTCAAACGAGCTTTGAATAATTAATTATTTTGTTTTTTTTGGCATTATAAGATATGCTATTGGCTTTGTTTATAAAATATAAAAAATGTCTCAGTGATAATTTCCATATTATTAATTACAAACCAATTGACCTACTTGAAAATACTATATATATATATATATATATATATATATATATATATATATATATATTAGGTAATTGAAATAATACAATTATGTAATAACATAGATATAAATAAATAATCAATAATGGATGACAAAGCGAATCAACTCTATACCTTCACTCTCATAATCTGATAGAACAGCAAATATGACCCATATTATATTAGATTATGGTATATAGGGACCAACTGCAGGCTGAGAATATTTAGAAGAATTACCCCATAGAGGACCTAGGCATTTAATTATATAATTAACTAGTTTTCCACCTGCATGTTACGAGGAGGAGTCACGTGCAAGGTATAAAAAAGTAGTCTATGTACTCCCTTGGAGTTCAAGCTTCATTCTAACCAAATTTTATCAAAATCGGTTTAGTGATTAAAGTGTAACAGACAGGCAGGCAGATTTACTTTCTGGCTCATAATATCTTTTACTTTCAAATATATTTTTTATTAAGTTTTAGTTAACACGTTTTCTGTTCCGCCGTTTAAATATATCGAAACCGACTCAGCCACTATGTCATATAAACTGCATAAATACCAGTTTCTATCCAGCAACTTCTATTTTAAGCTTAGCACCTTTGCAAATAGAAAAATAATATGATAACATAAGCTATATTCTATTAATTTATATAAAAAAACTTGCATTATTTTCTTAACAAAATAAAAGGTTAGGTAAGGTCAGTTAATTAATTTTTATTCATTTATTATAATGTAAACGTAATGTCGTATCCACCAATTCAAATTGAAGATGCGTAATGGAATGATCTTCAAATCTTCTCACTGGATATATTTAATGCAGCAGTAGTCTCCTCAATAGAGAGAGATTTGTATGGGGTGACTTTAATATATCAAATTATTTACAATTTTGCTTTATCCTCAGAAATGGAGAAAGAGAGAGATTATAGTATAGAGATGGAGAGTGAAAAGAACGGACAACACAACGATCATAACACACGCACTAAGCATCTAATATCATAGCAATAAAAAAAAATCTAGTTATAATTTTATTCATAGCAAAATATTTTACTTGATTTCAAGCAATACGCGTTTTTACGATGTTGATAAATAAGCCAACGAATGTCGTAAGAATATGATTTCAATGGTACTTTTTCTACTCACTGTCATGATAAGAATAATTGGGTTATCTGTGCTACCTATTTAATTTATTAAAATATACTAGTATAATGTCTGGGAAGAAATATTACAGTCATCAATTCATCGTTAAAAATAACAGATTATAGTTTGAATTTTATTGAATAGTAGCTGTGCCCAGGGGCTTCTCCCGCGTATAATTAATAAAAATATAATAAATTATATTATAACTATAATCACACACCACACACACACAGACACACATATGCCTACTGGTAAAGAAATACGTAATTAACGATTTTAATTTAATTTTCATAATATACCGTAGGATTTACCGACCTTATATATGGCCTATCGCATGTTCTTTGTGTGCACCAATTTTCATCAAGATTGGTCAAGTCGTTCTCGAGTTATTAGAAGACATACATACAGATAGACAGACAGACAGACAAAAATGAAAAAATAGTATAATGTGAATCACTGCATCATAAAACGATTATTTATCACAAAATTAGGTGAAAAAAAAATATGTAGAGACAAAGCCAATAGATTTATATAGTAGTATAGATAGATTTATACCATCCGTTGGAGTTAAATTAATGACCATTCATGTGTAAAATATGATGGTTTGTTCACCTTATACTAACTAATATTTTAAATGCGGATGTTTGTTTATTAGTTGGCTTGTTACGCTTACACGTCGTAACTAGTCAACTTACCATCAGGAATTTTGCATACGCCTTGTCATCGTAACACTCGAATCAAAGTCACAGGCAGAAACTAGTTTGAAATAAACGAAGTGTTAACTTTTTTTAAAACAAATGTATGGAAAAAACAGATAGACTTAAAATTTCAAATGACGGGTGCTGTCTTCCTCCCTATAATTATATTCCTTATGTAAATATACAAAAGCAAATTGGCAAGCTGATTGTGATGATAAGTTAATCCCTGAGGCGTCTAATTACATAGAATATCACACTCTACATATAAGAAAAATGGGCACCTAATAGTGGATAGAGATCATCAATGAATTTCAATGACGTCATATGACGTAGAAGTAATCTAGAAACAGATAATTAATTATAGTGGGTTAAGGCTTTTATGAGCAGTATGAATGTACAAATATAGACAAATGAAGTAAAATTTGCCTTTTATGTTTGGGACACAATCATTATTATTAAAAAGTTGACCAAATTTAGTTACATGTGTAACGCCCCTTATAACCAGCTGTGTCATTAAGAGGGGATGCAGTAATTAACATTGCGTCAACAAGAAACTCAATCCGTTGAAGGAAAAAATTATGATTGGTGTATGAAAGTAGATTTAAAGTCGATATATTTATTTAAGAACTGCAAAAAGGTTTTAATAAAAATGATATTTATAAACGTCAAAATAATAAAATAATTATTGTTTTAAGAAAGTAGCTTTATGGTTCTGTAGTAAAATAATAACTTTTACATTTTTTTTATCCATTTTTCCGCCTGTCTGTCCCTCCATGTCGATGCCCGTCTGCATGGCTTCTAATCAAATTAAAATATCAATTGAAAAATATGTGACTTGAGTGGTAAGCTGATCCAGTATTTCCATAACATGAAAGAAAAGAGCAATAGCTAACTTTATTTTTCATGTCTACATAAACGACATTACCGTTTAGTTTTTTTTATATGCCGGGGAAGTAAATGTACTTCACCTGATGGTAAGTGGTAACAGATTCCAAACGCGACGACGGCTTTTACAGTACAGTTTTAATGTGGGCAAATACATTATAGTGGACACATAACAAATCGATATGGATAACTAGCTGCTTTAAGGTTTTTTTTTTATAGCATAGGTAGTGCATATGGGCCACCAGATGTTAAGTGGTCACCGACATATATAGACATTGGAATTGTAAGAGATGTTAACCATCGCTTACATCGCCAATGCGCCACCAACCTTGGGAAGTAAGATGTTATGTCCTTTGTGGCTGTAATTACACTGGCTCACTCACCCTTCAAACCGGAACACGACAATACAAAATAATGCTGTTTTACGGTAGAATATATGATGACAGCTCCCATTAAAATTAAAATTTCCATAAACTCTTTCTTAGATGGCACAGCTTTCTAGACTCAACAGTAATTTTTTCTGTGTGTTAATAGTCAGTCAGGACAAACGATTTTATGTATTGATAATAAAATGACAATATAAAATGAACACGGAACCCTACCAATTGCGTGACCAGATTCGCTTAAACTTATTGTTTATTGATGCATTTTTCCTTTCGAAAGTATTCATAATTATTACAGTATTTTATTTCACAACTTCATTATTTTATATTACAATATAATATTTCAATAATATGTATTTCCGAAAATTTTACATTAAAATATCAGATATCGATAACAAAAAATACATATTTCGTATTAATGACAAAATAAATATTACTTTCAAAAACTTAAAAAAATGACAATTTCTATAACCGAATAGTGCTCGTAACGGAAATTAATTATAATTACAAAATAATATCTTTCAAGGCTATTTGTAAAAAAATGGAAAGCGTTTTACATCGAACGAATGAATTTTGACCACACACACTGTAATTTATCATCTTGACACTTGACAAAACAAATTACTTTTATTCATATAAACAAAATTGTAACTTTTTAAATTTAAAATAGGACGGCACACGTGCAAATGGAACTTGCGAAGTAAGTAAGAAAAAAGAGGTTTAAAAGGAAGTTCAGTGGCATAAAAGCTGAAAGGAAACCAGATGACTATCATATTACATGAAAAGTGTGCATATGGATGTGTGTGTGGAGAAAAACTGAAAAAAGGAATGAATGAACTCCAAACGAAAATATCCTTTATTCATATAGGGTTACGAACGTAAAATTTACCAAGTAGTTGCACTCTTCAACCAATCGACAAGATACCAACTTCAATCTTTTACTACTTTATACCTTACTGCTTTTTAATTTATCCTTTTTTTAATTTAATTTATTTATTGGCTAAGTTAATAACAATGTAAGGTACATATAACATGTAATTATGAAGTAAATAAGAGTAGCACTAGAGGGAATGATGAATAATTGTGATATTCTAATTTACTCGGTGGTAGAGCTTTGTGCAAGCTCGTCTGGGTAGGTACCACCCACTCATCAGATATTCTACCGCAAAACAGCAGTACTTTGTATTGTTGTGTTCCGGTTTGAAGGGTGAGTGAGCCAGTGTAATTACAGGCACAAGGGACATAACATCTTAGTTCCCAAGGTTGGTGGCGCATTGGCGGTGTAAGTGATGGTTAACATTTCTTACAATGCCATTGTCTATGGGCGTTGGTGACCACTTACCATCAGGTGGCCCATATGCTCGTCCGCCAACCTATACAATAAAAAAAAAAAAATAGTTCCATTTTTATACACGTGATTAAAGCGAGCCTTTTATTTCGAATAATGTTTTGGTATATGAGTATTTTTAAAAGCTACGGCCATACTTTTAAATGTTTATTGAATGATTAGCTTAACAATACTGTGTCTTTTACAGTCGAATGACAAATCAATAATGACAGAAAGAGATAAATCAATGTTTAACTAAACAGTCGCTAAGCAACGTTTATAGCGTATTTTTTTAAAAGACAAACACTATAAGTTAAAATGAAAAGTCTTATTTTTCGCTATATTTATCGAACATTATTATTACAACAAATATTAAATGATTTTTTTTCGTTACAGTCGTGACTTTTATGGACCTGACACATTAGTGTATAATCAGTTCCATGGGTACGAACTTGCTTATTTACGCAACTCAACAATACAGTTTATAACTGCGCCTGATGAGATTAACTGGAGCGAAACACTGGACGTATGATAAATATTATTTATTCATTACAAACGAATAGATTTATTTCGAAAAACTTTATATTCGAATTTACGGTAACATTTTACAGCTGACTATCATAAAGTCAGCTGTAAAATGTTACCATAAATTGTCATTAAATCAATTTCATTCAAAGATAAAATTTTACTGTTTTCATAGAATGAATGTAATTCGCTACGCTGTTTGGATTTTTGTGTATTTCGTGTTATATCGTATGACTTTTTTGGTTCACTTTTAATACAACTTTTTACAGCATCGGATTCCGCTATTTTATAACTAGCTAGAACTTTTTTTTGACTACTTTAATTTTTTGTTATAACAATTGAAGTAGCTTTTCAAGTTTCATAAGAGGAAATTAAAACGACTTTTAAAATTAGTCGGAAAATATACAAAATGATATTTAAATTAGATGATTTATGTAAATTCTTAAGGAAAGCTATAAGAGATTTCTTCCAGTCATAGATTGTATGTGAGTGATTAATATGAATGTGTGTGGGTATAAATCATAATTACAGGCAAAATAATAAAATATTGTAAATATTACAATCATAGGAATATTAAGCTTACTACTTATCTAAATATATTTTTTGTATTGCTTTAAAATGAACAGAAATAAATGTAGTACAGACAAAAGATGATAAATTAAATTTTTAATCATTTCACAACGACGACGATATCAGTCTTGATACTCAATTCCTTCTTGGGTTGCAGAAATAAATCACTTAAAGCATCAACACCCTTTTATACTTAGTTCTCTTATATCATCTTTGTATATTGTATAAGTTATCATGTCTGTTATGTATCGCCACGCCATATGCCGAGCCATGCCACGTTAAGCCAACTTCGCAGACAGATAGCCGCCAAGCCCGTGTGTGACGTCACGTCCGACTGTCAAGTGGACCCGATCCGCTCATTTCGAAACATATTCAGTAGAGACCCGAATAAGGAGAGTGTCGTGCTTACAACCGAAAAAAACAGCAGGGATGGTGAAAAATATTATGAAATAATAGATTGGATTTAAAATACTAATTGTTATTGTCTTCTATTTCAGTATAATAATGTGTTAAATCAATAAATACGTGAAAAATATATATTATCATTATCAATTTTATTGTTTATAAATTAAATCAAGAATTATGTTGAGCTTAATAAGTAGAAAAAAAAATCAATTAGATAATTATTATCTGATCTACTCGTAGTTATGTAGAATGTCACATAGGTAGAATATGAAGATAATATTCTACCTATGCGACGCGAGTGTCATAGTCCCAAGGATTTTAAGTTAATAAAAAATTTTACAAAACACACTTGTGATAAAACTCATTTTACGCAACATCCCGCATTATCACAAGAACGTGTGAATGAATGATTCATACAAGTTCATTCATAATTCGTATTTTTTGCACACTTAGATAAGAGTAATCTCTATTTCTATAACTACGGATAAATTAATTTACTATAAAAATATAATTGTAAACGATAAATAGATTGAATAAACAAAAACAAAATTAAAACTTCGAATCTTCTTAAAATTTTAATAAACGTAATTTCTTTTTCCGTAATAAAAATAATATATAAAATCGCGCAATTAAATCTAGTTTGCATCTTTTTTAATAGTTTTTCAAAGGAGAGTCTCAATTTGCTTGTATTTTATATGTATTTTAGTTACGTTAGAACTCCGCAACTTATATGAACTGATTTCAAAATATATTTCTTTGTTACGAAAGGTATACTTTTGGTTTGGTACCGTTTAAATTTGACGAAAGGATCCCACCGGTAATATTAAAAAATAGAAAAAGAAATTATAATAAACAAATTATGCAACTTACAAAGTATCTTGCTTTTATTTAGTTAAGTCAGTTTTTTCTTATTAACGTGTACTTGTTTACTGTAGTCGAGTCTTGACATAATACCTGAAATTCGGCGCAGCATTAGTCAATCATTGTAACACCAGGCTGAGGCAGTAGCATTTTCAGCTGATAAACAATACATGTGTTATTAATTATTATTTTGTTATTGTGGAAACTGAATAAATGTTGATTTATTTATTAACATGCTGAAATTAAATAAAAGGTTGTAAGCAGCGGTAGCTACCAACATTACACAGATGTAAATTTAACATAATAACAGCCATCATACCAAGATCCTCACAATTATGTGTATTTTAATGTTCAAAGGATATGTTATAACAAATAAATAAGCCCGTAAATGGAAAATAATGGCCTCCTCTACTGTTGAGGATACGGTATACATTCATAAACTTTGATAAATGATATTATGATTAAAACTAAGAATATTTTGGTTACCAATTAGACTCGTTTGTGGTTTTAGTGTAATTCTTGTGTGTATGTAATTCGATTCATTAATTTCTTCAGTAATGAGCTTTATAATACTTTGAGGTTTCGATTTCGAAACATATAATGCACAAGTGTGTGCGCAAACACAGGTTCACTCGCTATTCCCTCGCTCTCATAATCCAATGGGACGGGAATCCGACACAAACGGAAAGAGTTTAGGCGCAGGACCAACGGCTAAAACGTGCTTTCCGACGAACGGAAGTGAATACACATCTCACTTTCAGACTCCGGGCTGCTACTGAAAATCTTCGATAGAAAAAACCCAATAACTTTTGATCGGCTCGACCTAGGGTTCAAACCCAGGACATGAGGATCTGCGGCCCTATGTCTAGCGACTAGAAAAAGGCAGTCATATATTTGTATAGTTTATACCCATCAAAACGCTTATTTTATCGAACTACACCATGGAATTACTAGTAACCTACATCCAGTACAGTAAAATCACACGATCGAATGCGTTAAGCCATCCGCCGATAATGTTATCGTATGGCCCCATAACTCCGGATCCACACATGGTTTCCAACTTAAAATCTATTTTGTTGAACAGGCATCATTCAATCCTTGATAAATTCACTATTACTTTGAATAACATAATCGACCTTACTATATACAATACCACCTAGTTCGTATATCGTTCCTACACTAAAATTAAGTCTTTGTGTATTTGGTGTTGCCATTTATATGACGGTTTCTAATCACATAATATAATTTATGTGCAGTAGGTTGCCCGGGAGTCGTATCGAATATCTTGTTCCTTAAATACTTAAAGAAGTATTACAACGCAGACCGGTCATTAGCTACTATATTATAATAACGAATTCATGTGTGTGTGTTTAAATGTTAACAACAGAATGGGTTTGAACGTAACTAGCATTTTAGGTATAGTAAGGCCTGGAATAAAATAACTTACAATTTATTATTAATTAATCAATAACATACGTCGATCGATGATCGGAAACGATATCAAAACATAATTCTTAATAACATCAAAGAGAAGACGAGACATGCAAACGCTGTCATCCATAGTCATACCTGGTTACACAGATTTTTTCAACAATCGAATTTTTAGAAAATAATTACTTCATAATAATTATTTTTTGTTTCATCTTTGTTTATCTATGCTTATAAAGGTCTCATGCTGATCTTCAGCACGTACTGTACTGTACTGTATGATCATTGAAAACGTAGTGGCTGCATACCTGCCTTCAATAAAAGTCCGGTTGTAATCCCAATTCCCAATTTATTTATTTATAATTTATTCTTGTCTTCTATTCAATGTCACTCTGTCATAGTTTTGATAATTTTACAAAGAACTAGCAAGCGTTGCTAAATATATTTTTTTAATGTGGCGTACGCCACTGTCTATACCTCAATGATTATAATATAGAAGTAACCTTTATGCACGTGTCAGCAAGAACTGTACAACGTCTTAGCTCAATCGGATATGTGATGTAAGAACGCATACGAGACGAACAAAGATACGTTCATTTGTATATTATGGAGATAAAATTCTTAACTTTGCAAACGATATTAGAAGCTTGGTAAATTTTCATTCCTGTATATAAAGTCTCCTGAGAAAAAAAAAATATATATTCGATACCCGTCAACTGGACCTGAAGTATTTTATTTCAAGCTATTACAATATATTTTCACTATAAAAGTCGCTTCGGTTGGTCAAGTGTCATCGATCCCCTAATCTTACTATCAAAATTTATACCGTTTAATTTCACACACATTACATCGAAATGCAAAAAAGGCTTAAGTATAAAAAAACGTATACTAAAATGACTCTATAATAAGCGTTTCGTTTTTAAAAGGACAATGGCGCGAAATGGTTCGCTAAAAGGTTGAATCATAATAAAAAAATTATGGCTCAGTCATGTTCCAACGTCAAAATTTTCGCATAAAAACATTCGTAATCCATTGTAAATTATTACGCGTGACTTAATATCACTTATGTAATGTACCGTGGGTCATTAACCTCGTATTTAACATCTGATTTTATTTGATTAGATTCTGGGCACGAAAGTACAAATCTTTGATCTCTGAACAAACAAACCGGCCGGAGTTTTTATCGTGATGTGCTAATTGACCCAAAAGTGTTACAATTATGACTCAATGTAAACAATGACGTCATTCCTCAAACTATCGACGTTTATGAAATTAACGGAGACTTAGGTTCTGCTGCTCTTCCGTCTAATTTTGTCTATGAATTATTATATCTCTTTTCCTCCTTTTTATATGTTTTTAGCTCCTCTATTAATTAAATTTATAACGTTGTCTGGAAGGAGGACTTGAACATTTTATATATTTGTAATTTTTTCAAGATCTTAATGACGATACTAAGGCTTGTATATCGATATGTCTGTTTGTCATCGCATATATTGCAATATAACTAGATATACATATAAATAGATTTTTTTCTTATGATACGTAATTCTCTTCAAAAACATTTTTAGCAATCCATGCTCAACAATGAGCTGTTAACATTTATGTGTATAAAATTTTTAGTAGGTGTGTTTTGTGACAGATAGATAGAAACATCATTCCAACACATGACAAGTTTTTAGATATATTTTAATTATTCAATTCATAGTTTATCGATAAACTCGTATAACGATTGATACGTCAACGAAATGCCTACTAGAATAAATTATATTTTGTTTAAAACACTTCATGGATTCGCAAGCCGAAAGGTCAAGTACCTATCTATATTCAACGAATAGGTAATCGATAGAAAGCTTTTAATTTAAAAATGAAAATAGTGTTTATATATAATATATAAAAAAAAAAACACAAATTTAAACCAGCTAACTCGTAATACGTAATGATAGACAAATAGGGTAAATAGCAAAAAATGCGAAACTCGTGTTCATCTCGACATAGCTCCAATTTTTTATTTATCATTTTTCATCACTAAAATAGTAACCGATGCAAAGTTATGGGGGCACGACTTTCCAAAAAGAAAAACCTACCCATCCTTAATTTTTTACGTTACGTTAGATAGCTTAAAAAAATAGCATTGGAAGTCTTCCCCATGACATTAATGACCTATTTTTTAGAAATTGACAATCATAGAATAAAAATTTGTAACATAAATTTCACATTTAACACAAATATAAGACTAATAAACAGTAGTATTTCGAGAATAATTCAACTTATTAATTTATTCAAACCAATGAATACTCAAAGTTTTACGTTCAAGGCTAGAGAAGCCGCAAGCCCGGAGATTACGCCCTATAAATTGCAGGCCCAGTAGAAACAACAACACGATACGCAAATCGCAATTTATCCTCCCGTTGTATATGTACTGTTCCCGTTATAAGACTCGCTTGGAAGTGAGAAAATGTGCACCTTTGGTTGGGTCCGCTTCGGAATTAAAAATATTATTGCTATTGCATTTCGAATCCGTTATAAATATACTTTTATCATCATCATCGTCATTACTTTGTGTCAGTTTTTTCGTTGGACTATAAGTTGTAATATAGATATTTAGCTTTGAAAAGTTCATTTACATTGATTAATTAGTTGTATTACTATAATAATAATCATTTAATTAGAACCATCATAAGATCAGAAACAAAACGTCAACGATAATAACAACAATAGTATGAAACTGTGACGCATTTACTAACGCCAGCCGTAAATAAAAAAAAAATAATATTAACAAAAATTAAATAATTTAAACAATTTAACAAATAATAAGAATAACAATTTTGGCAAAACTTTGTATGATACTAAAATTATTATATTACTAATTTCGTGTATACTTTATTTAATATATCCTGTAATTAAATTGAGTATATACGTAAATATAATAACAAATTTCAGGATAATAATAAATAAAAGTATTTAATTACCTATTTAATTTAACAGTCGGGAAAACAATGCTGGTGTCGAATATACATAGCGAACCGTTGTAAAATGTACGATATTCTTATAAAATGACTATTAAAAATTGCTTCTCTGAGAAGACTATTTAATAAATTATAAATTAATTTAGATTTTGGGTGAATTATGAGGCCAATACCCCATTTTTTAGTCTATATATTTATAGTTTAAATGTTCCCGTATCGATTAACAATTAGTAATTCTTCAATGTTAATAATCCCATATAAAAGGTTTACGTTACCGTAACAAAAGCAGACAAACTGATGAAAACTAGTTTACACTAATTGGGCACGAACTAACGTTCATAGGAAATTATGGGAATTCGCGTTAACGTTTTTTTTTTTTTTATGACGAGAATCCGTTGATATCTTATAATCGGTAATAAAATATTGATATATGAATAATTTTTTTATTCGTTATTGTCCCTATTAACACGCGATAATATTCCGGTGTGCGCGTTTTCTTAATACCTACTTCTCTTCCTAAATTGCTTGACCGATTTTGATATTTTGATTTTACTTATAGGGTCATCTGGATTGTTCAATTATTGTTAACTATTGGGTTCAACTGTTTTTAACGGCCTGTAAAAATATTTTTAAGCCTTTCTTTATTATTTATGCAATTTTCCGATATGTTGCACACGTCCCATATTGTATATTGATGGTACTACGTGATGATAAAATAAAGTAACACATACGGGACAAAAAAAGGATAACATAGGAATAATATAAATATAGACAATCATTACACACGTATTGAATTGTATTGAATTATTAATATCATCATCAATATTTAAATACGTTTTAATTTTAAATGTATGTTATTCTCGTATACCGTATATATATACCGTATATATGTATATCTATAATAGACATACAGACTTACTTTCGCGTTTAAAATATTAGTGTTGTTATTCTAAAGCACAAAAGATATTGTTTGAAATTATTTTCGTTCTTTTGTGAGGCAGTAGTTGAAAAACGTGTATAACACCTAAGGTAACATAACCAAATTAGCAAAATGAAAAAATATTTCTATGTTAAAATAAATACGATGATGTAACATAAAAACGTCTATCAGTACATGATCTGAAGTTGGGATCCAACAACGATTACTCTTGACACCGGAAACTGCGAATACTCATGGCATATATTTCTATAATAGACTATATGACTGCCTCGTTGGTCTAGTGGCTAGATATAAGGCCGCAGACCCGGTGGTCCTGGGTTCAATTCCCAGGTTGGGGTAATAAATAGTTATTGAGATTTTCTGTCAGAAAATGCTCAGTAGCAGCCCGGAGTCTGGAAGTTGGAAGTGTGTACATTCCCGTGCCTCGGGAAGCACGTAAAGCCGTTGGTCCTGCGCCTGATCTCTTTCCGGTCGTGTCGGATTGCCGTCCCATCGGATTATGAGAGCTAGGGAATAGTGAGTGCACCTGTGTTTGCGCACACACTTCGGCACTATAATATCTCCTGCGCAGTTGGCTAATCTCTCTTGAGATTGGCCGCCGTGGCCGAAATCTGTCTGGAGGACATTATCTATAATAGATATTATAAATCAATTTTCAATATTCAAAAATGTTTATAAATCCTAACTAATATTATAAATGCGAATGTGAGTTTGTTTGTAACGCTTTCACGCCTAAACCACTAGACCGATTTTAATTTTTTTTCACCAATGGAAAGCTGCTCAGCGAGTATATTTTGTCCCTGTGTTCCAATAGGAACTACACGGGTAAAATGATAGTATACTTTAAAATAAGCCTACGTGATGTGTTCAATGTTCATAGATTCAAAGCTACTAGAAGTATTTTTTATCCGATAGTAATATATAGGCGAGAAATGCTTGGGCCCTAAAGCAGACTTAATCGAGCACTGACAAAGCCAATGTCAAGGGCAATCAATACTTGATCCAATTATTATTTTCGTTTAAAGGCTATTATTAATATTGATGGCCATCACATATAATTTTGGCTAGGCTCGTTAAGTTTTTATTTAATAAATACCTAAGCCGACATATACAACTCCTGGAAACACTTTTACAACGAGATTTACAAAAATAAAGTTTAAATTGAATGACAAATTATGTGAATAATTTATATAGATACCATAAGAGTATATTATGGTGTCCGTACTAATTATCGTGAAGGGTAGTGCGAAAGAATGTTATGTTATAAGTAAAGTGAATGTACATATGTATGGCTTAAAGGCAAGAGCTCTGAGGATATGACGTGATAGAAATAATTTGACGAGAACCGCACTGCGTTAACCCGAAATAAATGGGTCAAGACTACGCGATTAATAATATTACTCAATTGGGAAGATAATATATTTTTTTTTAAATGTTTGGTATTCATCCGATTTGACGTTTAGAAATATATGAAATGAGTACTCGCAGTTTCCGGTGTCAAGAGTAATCATTGTTGGATCAGACAACGCGCGGAGTTATACCAGAATCGATTCCAACTTCAGATCATGTACTGATAGACGTTTTTATGTTACGTCATCGTATTTATTTTAACATAGAAATCTTTTTTCATTTTGCCCGTTATGTTAACAGCACCTTGGGCGTAATACACGTTTTTCAACTGCTGCCTCACAAAAGACAGAAAATAATTTCAAACAATATCTTTTGTGCTTTAGAATAACAACACTAATATTTTAAACGCGAAAGTAATTCTGTATGTCTTGTAACGCTTTCACGAACCACTGAACCGATTATGATAAAATTTTGTATGGCGCTTGTGCCCATACCTAACACCGTCAGCCAATCGGCACTGACACACTAGAAAAACTGAGGTCGAAAACTACAATAGTTAATCATATTTTAATGGTAAGTATATTACACAAGACGATATTTATTTAGATTCAATAACAATTGTTTAAAACAGGTAATTTACTATTACATAAATTTACAAGCTTAATTATAATATAACAATAGGTAAATGAAAAGTTTACTCCGCAATCACAAATTAAGACATCTAATAACACGTGATCGAATATAATCGGCCTTATACGTACATATTATTAAAATATATTTTTTTATTCTAGCAACCCTTATTCCCTACTGATAACACTAAAATTGAAACTTTAAAAAGTAACATCTCTATTTATCCCAAACAACTCTACTAAGTCTCCTCTTACCGAATAGATTGATATTTTATATGTCATGTAAGAAAATCTGAAGAAAAAATATCCCGCCTTTATGAAGAATAAAATGTTAGGTACGCATAATTTAGGACTAACTTTTGCCTTTCAAAATATTTAAATAATATTTCTAATACACACTTCGAACTGTTACAGATCGGAATCATATCAGTTGAATATTATAAGGTAAAATTACATCGTTTAAGTCTTCGATAGAATTTATTGCACGTTTAATAGTGCAATAAAACCTACGTTATGAATATTTCTTAATTAATTTAATTTCTTAATTAATTCAATTTCTTAATTTAATCTAGTTAAAACTGTTTCAAGGTCAAATATCTTGCACATTATATAATATTAGTATTTTTTATAGAAAAAAAATAACGCGTAAAACGAATTGCTTTAAAATTATTGCAATATATAAATAATATTGAAGCTATTACAAATATACTTGAAGGTAAATAATTTTAATTTTTAAACCTTTTTGTCTTATTTCTAACAAAATTTATATATTATGTTTAATGGTTAACACATAAATAATCAATAAACAATAATTAATAAACATTGTACTAAACAAATAGAAAAAACTTTCTTTTTCAAAACAAATAGTATAATAATTATAATTTTAATAATAAATGAAACTTATAAAAAAATAAAATATTATATTTATAACAAATTATTTCAAAATCACGTGAAAATTGAAATAAACTACTTTAAAATTACGCTTCTTGCGTAAAATGTATTAGCATTGTCCCAAAACTGTTAAAGTTTCGACACTTTATTCAAATTTGTTGTGCGGGCTAGTTTAAGGTTAGAACATTGAACTATGTATCCGATTAATTAAATTACTGTCATTAGAATAACCGATATCGAACTACAATCATTCAAAATTAAAAATAAATAATAACATAAAGTACCCGCAAGTTTTTCTTATCAGATACTGACCTCAAAATCACGGATCACTGAAAATCATTCACTCATTCACAAACAACGGAATATCAATTAAGTTGAATGAATACTGTTTAGTTTTTTTTTGTTCACGAACAGTTTTTGTTAGTCTATAATAGTCAAGTGCGAAAGCCGCGTGATAAGGACCTCGTGGTGTCGAGCGGCACGTCCGAACACCAACGCGAGATGTTGTCGACTATGGGACATTGGTATGGAACTATTAACTGTAGTATGGTCTCAGATGCGTTCGACTTAACTATTTACTTTTATATACGACATATATTTTTGTTCCATATATTCAGTTGACTGAAAACTGCTTTCATATAGATAAAAGTTTTAGGCGTATAAATTGAACATTAATTACGATTACATTGTTATCTATCTATCTTTTTCTTAATGTTCTGTTTGCAATTGAGCTCACATTTCTTAGGATTATGTTCCGATGTTAATTGTATTTGGGATCGTTCCAAGTTCTTGGCATTCGTTGTTCAACTTGTGATTCATTGATATTATCATTTTAAATTCATTTAAATAACAAAAACCATAGTCTTCGAATGAATGAGTGAAAATTAAAAAGTTATATATTTTTTACCAAATACGCCATTCAGGCAAAGATATCATCGACAAAGTCTATTAAATTTTTTTCTATACTTCATATTAAAATAGCGTGATTCATTCTATTCAATATAATTTAGTCATGTCAATTCGAATTCAACAATAAATTATCTGTCAGTAAATAATAATATTGAAGGCATTCGATTTGCTTACTAGAAAGCTTATCCGTATGATTTGAATGTCATCCTTCAATGCTACTGTGAGTTTATCATTTCATTGAATTGATATAAACGTAATATTGTCTATAGAACAGGGAATTAGGAGTTCCTAAGGATTTTTTTTTAAATACTTTTTTTAATTGCGTTTTGCAAAAAAACTCTGCATATCTCCTGCGACATGGTGTCGTGTTACTGTTTTGCGGGCTAGGAGTGATTTTATTAGTCGAGACTTCAAAAAATATTTTCTGCTTTGCACTCTATAGTGTGCCTTATCTTGGTTACTGGTATAATTTTTTTGTGCTTGTAGTGTTGCAACGTATAAGTTAATTTAGTAGAATTTCGTTTGCGATCATCGGTTAAGAATTATGTCTTCTAACCACTGCGCCACTTCAGCATCTAAAGAAAACAAAAACGGTTATATTTAATCATACAAAGCTACTGTCATTTAAATTTGAATAATATTTCTAAAAGTATATTGTCATTCTTTTTTTTTATAACTAACTCATGTTCTCTAGTCTTTTTGATTGTTTACGAAGCAACAGAATCGCTATAAATTTCACGGTTATCCACCATTTCGTTAACGTAGCACGTTGTTAAATTACAACGCTATATAACGAGGAATTTGTAATCTAGGTTCGTAAACGTACGATTTGTTTGTATGATCGAATTCACTTGAACGTAAATACGCAAATGAGAATTTTACACCTGTTTGAATAGTATTAAAACATTTATTCTTTGTTAATGTTTTAAACTAATTTCAATATTAGAGTTTTATCTTTTCTCATATTATATTATTTTGAAACATGTCAGTGAAACTTAAGTCGTAGAAAAATATATTTGAAATGGCCAGACAAGGCCACCCTTATTATTAGATTACATATTATCTGTACATGATTTACAAAGTATTATTGTTTGACGGAAGTATAATTGAGACGAAAGGCAGTGAGTTGGTGAATATTTCCTACACGTGAAAGATGATGAAAGATGATCTAATAGGACATCAATCCGACAAGCCTTGCGAGGCACGGAAGTATAAGACTGACATTTTAGTAAGTTCAGGCTTCTTCTGAAAAACCCAGTGGCTGATCCGCCCCGGGTTTTGAGCCAAGGATGTCGAGACCTTGATATTGAGATGAAAGATGGATATAGATGTAGCAAATTCGTACAACACCGCCGAATATGACATGAAGTATAAATACAAATTAATGACTTAAAACATTAAATTTCCAAGGAGCTTGTGCATATTTGAACCCCATATCTTTAGTTGCGATTAAGTTCTTACCACTGGGCCATGTTAACTTTAATATAAATATTTTTTTATTAAATTATGCTATATTTTCACATACATCAATGAATGATTTATTGTAAACATGAATGGTTTTAGCAATCAGAAATAGTCAAGTCTATCGGAAGTAAGCGTCTCAAGTGTCACAGACTATATTACATTAGCGGAATTTGTTATTTTTCAAGTGTATTTTAATTATATATATAAATATTATATAGCGTAAGATCTTTAAATGTAAATATGTCGAATAGCAATTTAAATACAATAATTATATTATTTGTACATCTATGAACTTTCCAAAATTATTTCAAAATTGTTGTAAATTGTTATATACTGTTTCATATACATATAAAAATAATACTAAATGTGAAACTAAATATTAATAAAAATGACAACATGGTAGTGGAACCAACAGAATCATCCGACTCATCTAAGCCTCGCAATTTTTTTCCTTAATTATGTATTATGAACACAAATGAAAACTTAATGGTGTTTGTCCAGATTTAAACCCATGACCTTCGGTTAAGATCCACGTGTTCAACCAACTGAGCCATCTCGACTCTCTTTATCATAAATCCATTAAATAATATTCAAATTTCATTATCATTTTTTTACGTTATATGTAAATGAAATGTCAACAGCATTTGATTAACTCGCTATATGAGTTTCTTGTAATAATTATTGTCACTGACACGAGGTGACGAGCTTGCCGAATCTTTTTAATATAAAGGACTATTCTATGAGAACAAAGTCAAAACAGCGCAGATCACGATCGTGAAATATCAGAAGTTGATATACGACATTGACTACAATAGTAACAGGCTTAAAGGAAATAGAATAATATAATATAATAATATAATGTCTAATATTAAGTATATATATATACTTAATTGAAATAGCTATTAGCCGTAAATCGACTTTTAATATTTCACGAGTAAAATACGAATTGAGTCCTTGTACAATAAGACTTGTGTGATAGTTTAATTTCAATTCGATATGTGTATATACAATATGTTCATAAAATTGTCTGACACTTCGTCTATCTGTGCAAGTTATGTTTTCAATAGGATTTTATAGCATAGGTAGGCGGACGAGCATATGGCCCACCTGATGGTAAGTGGTTACCAACGCCCATAGACATTGGCATTGCGTCACCAAACTTGGGAACTAAGATGTTATGTCCCTTGTGCCTGTAATTACACTGGCTCAGTAAACCTTCAAACCGGAACACAACAATACCAAGTACTGCTGTTTTGTGGTAGAATATCATTAAAGAAATCAGTTACCAGTGATAGACATATAAATATTTAGAGTTCGAAACGCAATATTTTATTTTTAAATTAATAAGTATTAAAATCACAATATTTTATCTATGAAACTTAATAACTTCACAAAGATGTTATTCGAAAAAAGCGCATTGACATTTTATTAAGAGACTACAGATTTTTTATAACATGTTTTTATTGATAAATGAACGGAATCAATTTGCGATAGTAGATGCGGAGTATGTTTCATAAAAAAATGTATAAGAAATTAAAAGATAAGTAAGTTAAGTACTTCTATGAAACTAATTATAAAGCTGTGTCTTAATTACAGCTGCCTCGTGGGCTTAGTGGCTGGCTGGTATAGCTGCAGAGACCTCGGTTTGCAACCAGACTGTGAGCTTATTACATTTAATATAAAAATATATGACCGAAAATTGGTTACCTATTGGTGAGTGGCCAATAGACATTACCACTGTAAGAAGTGTTGAACGCTTCCTTACACCACCAGTAATGCACTGCAAACAATGAAACTAAGATATTATTGCATGCTTGGCGGTAGAAAATATGATGATTAAATCGCTATCTACTCAAACAGCTACAAAGCCTTACTACCAAGTCAAGAGTTAAATTATTTAACTCTATAGTTTAAAATTTAATTATATGAAGATCAGTTAACCGAATCTTAACTATATGAGTAAGATAACAGGGTTTCTTTGCGTTTGCACATTTAAAACTTATGCACGATTATCGACTTTGAGATTAGATTTTTGAATTTCCGTCAAGAGGATAGAATAAAAGCAAAACACATTGCAGATTAATTTTCCCTGCAATAAAACGAATAAAATGTGTTGTAAATAAACTGAACGATTGGGCTTAGAGAGTATCATATTGAAACGAGGCCCAAAAAATGCAAAACAGCGCATATGCGTGAGCGTGCGCGCTACCTCGTGCAACATCGGTACGATTAATGCGCAGGTTTGTTATTTGCGCACTTTCCGCGCTTTGGCTCGAGGATACGTCGTGAAATATTCGCCGTCACTAAGGCGCCTTAATTCGATATCTGAAGCGATTATTATCTATATGTAAATAGTATTTAATAATATGATAGAAATTATTTTATGTAAGAATATTTATATTTGATCCATCAATGGGAAAAACATGGGCTGATCTACTTGCTAATTAACTTTCAAGCAGGATATTGTAATTTTTTTATGTACCGAGACTATTATTATTCACATGTATGTATAAGATTAACTAATTAGTTTCTTGCCGGTTCTTCTCACGTCTAATAGCGCCATGTCTATTAGCCATGGTAAACTAATAATGCCGAATCGAATAAAATATATTTTGTTTTGGTGAATTAATTATTACATTAATTGATTTTTTAAATAGTAAGTGTTTATTATATTGACTATGTATAAACTTTTAAAAGATATTAATGATACATTTGTATAAGATTTACCCATTTTTTTTAAATATATTATCATTATATACAAGGGAAATGCTGCCATCTTGCCATATTTCTACAGCTAAACTTCATGTAGCTTCAAGAATACTGCTGTTCTAGAGAAGTATACGAAAATAATTTAACGAATTTTTATAAATCTTATCGATTCTGCTAAAAGAACCACTAAAAAGTTTTTATAAAAGAAGGAGCGCGTGCAGCTGAGTAGGTACATAACACAAAAATTCAAGCTTGGAATAGCTTATTTTTGAAATGATATAAATGTTAGATTCAAATTTGAATTTGAATTCTCATAAATCCAAGTAAAAATCTCTTAACAAAAAAATAATAATAACAGACTTTATACACCTATTACTCCTGCTTCCATATCACTTGATGACCCGGTCGATTCGTATTCTTAATCAAAAAATAATACTACCTTTTATGATCAATGCCACAACTAAAAAAAAACAATCGATGAAACTAAAGTCGTGTCAATTTCAGTGTTTTCGTTGTATGTGATGCAAACTGACAACTTTTTTTGATAAATACAATTAATTTCAAAATCATTCGTTATAAACAAAAACAATCTTACTTGGTGGAAAGGTTTTGTGCAAGCTCACCTGGATAGGTACCACCCACTCATCAGATATTCTACCGCAAAACAGTAGTACTTGGTATTGTTGTGTTCCGATCCGATCCGATCATTCACAAAAGTTGTCAATTTTCGTTGACATGCAACTTGAATCATTCTTCTTCTTCTACTATATAGAACTAATTTATAATTTTATTATTCGAATGTTATGTTCTTGAAGGACGGATAATTTATCATGCCATTTCAATCGTAATGAATGAAAATCTAAAAAAGGGAAAGATCTAAAGAAACGGTCAGGTAACCCAAGAAGGCACCAAAGAGGTTCACACGGCGAAACACAACATAACACAATATCAAATATCATTTAACAAACTCATTACTGAACTCTCGACACAATTAGTTCAGCTAAGTTTAGTAACCGAAGCTGACAACCAAAAATGTATATATTTTCGACTTTAACGCCTTCGATTTTACATATTGTTGATAGCTGTTTATATTAAGATAGTTCATTTTGTCATGTAGAAATAATATCACATAATATAATATGTTATGATTTTTTTAATCGGTCTTTTAAATATTATTCGTTTTATTATGGCACTGAATTTGGAGTTGCGTTTTCAGAAGTCGTTGTAATAGGTACGAAATTAGTGAAATTAATTTTTAAGGTCATCGACTTTTTGTATTTAAGTGTGTGTGTTAATTTTTTTTACCTCGCATATCTTGAGATGTATAAAAAATATCTTTTAAATATCCAGATATCAATTTATATATATTTGAGTCGCATACGTTCACTCGAAACTAGTTTCATTGAAACTTAGCGTTGTGTAGAGGAACTAATCGATTATATTTGCTTATTTGTACGTTTTAGCACACATCAAAGGAGGAATAAGATATATGTGGTTATTGGAAATATTTGAGTTATATGTCAGTGTGGACGACGTGTCTTTAATATTTGCGTATACCACATATTTAGTCAAACAAAAGTGATATATCTATACGACACGTCTAAATGTCCAGTGTAGACCTACCTTTATAATTATTATTTCCACGTTATCCATTACTTCATTTCTATCATGGAACTTTATTTGTGACTTAATTGAACTCACTCGTACAGTTATTTATACAAAATACCAGAAGGCACGTACCTAATCGTGACCGTCCTAAATTCGATTTACTTGTACCCCGCAATCTATAATTTTTTTACAAGAGAACGACAAGTTGATGCGTGTTTATTTTTTGCATACAATTAATCACAATAAAACATCAGTTATTAAAATTTATTGTTACGAACAATTTACGATATGTGTCGTGTAATGTAATTGATACAAGGAAGAGAAGACGACTATTGAATTACCTTTTAATCACGTGACCTTAACGTTTTAATCTTAAGAGAATTATATTTGTAATTCTAACTTTATACGAGAATAGAGGAGATACAATGAAATTAAAGATTAAATTTTTATTTATATATCACAAGTCGGCGAACGAGCACATGGGCCACCCAATGCTCACCAGCGCCCATAGACATTGGCATTGTAAGAAATGTTAATCATTGCTTACATCGCCAATGCGCCACCAACTTTGTGAACTAAGATGTTATGTCCCTTGTGCCTATAATTGCACAAGCTCACTCACCCTTCAAACTGGAACACAACAACACTACTAAATGAACTAATTAATTTAAAAAACGTTTCAAGTATTCTGAAGATTTCGATTTTGTTGATTTTGGTTAGTAATTTCCAAATTAGTAAATTCCCAACTAATGTAAATACTTGAAGTGCATAAAGACTTCAGTTATAAAGGTCGTTAAATTCAAAGTAATAGTAAGGGTAGCACAAATACTAAAACAACAGTTACTATTTGTACTAAATTTATTCACCATTCAAAATTATTTACCAGTATACCATTTCCTCATCACACTACTCAATTTTTATCTTTTAAAATACTTTTATCTCTTGGTGAGCTTTGAGCAAAACCGTCTGGTACAACTAACTCAATAGATATTCTACCGTCTAACAGCACTATTTAGGATTGCTATGTTTCAGTTTGAAGGGTGACTGAGCCATTGTAACTACAAGCACAATGGAAATATCTAAGGGCGGTGGAGACATCTTACTTTCAGATAGCGCATTTCTAAGCAATAACAATAACAAAAATATAAAAGTGTATATCGATGAATAAGCTTTTATTTTACCAATGTAACACCAAAAGTATGACGAAAACTTTTCACAGACACTGATAGCCAAAGTTATATAAAATCTTGTAAAAATTATAAAGCTAATCACGTGGCTTCCGCGTGTTATACTTACACTTAGATTGTACCCACTAGTGTAAATATACTTCTATTGAAATCAATGTCTTCCATGACTAACATTAAGTTACGTTTCCACTGAAATACTTGTAGCTGGTAATTTATGTCTAGAATTCCTTGAAATTCTTCTGAAAAATTCTAATGATTGCGCAAAAGTGAAATAATTTAAATGGAAAAATAACTAGAAAATATAAGAATATTTCCAGCTTTTATTTGAATTTTTAGAAGATAAGTCAAAACATGAGCTTTCATATTTTAAATTGACAACACGAATTTTGCAGACACATTGCTAGAGGTCTTGACAAGCACATAGGGTGCCTAACACTCTTTCCTCTCCCACAAGCAGTCGAAGCCGCGAGCGTAAACTAGTTATTTTTATAAAGTAAAGTTTACAATAATGCTTTGCTTACTTTAAGCGAAAAAAAACTACTTTTCCGTTTGTGAAGACGCAGCTTTATAAATAACATCACGTGTACACACGCGTTCCTGTTACTCGAACGTGTGTAGTACGAATGTAATTTGATATGAAATTGCTTGCAAGATACATTTAATACTGCATAGGGTATTCAGTACTCTAACATAGTCCTATGAAAACTTGAATATTGATATAGTGTTGAAATTATAATCTATATCTTGGTACTTATATCCTATGTTTATAGATGTTGTATGGGGTGTGATAATGTTGTTTTAGAACACGTGAAATTTAACCGAAGCTTGCCTTAGTCCAGCAGTGGGACATTTGAAGGCAGCTTTTATTACATTATAGAATAGCTAAGGGGCCTTCGGCAATCGAATTTGATTTTGTACACTTAAATGGATCAGTCAACAGTATGAAAGGATTTTAGGCAAGAACTCATATTTAATAAAATGATAAATATTGTTCAAAATTAAGTAATATTGTGTGGGAAACATGCACAAGGGACAAAATATCTTAGTCAGTTAAGGGAAAGATAAAATATCTTACAGCGCCGATATCTATGGGCGATGGTTATCATATTTGCCCGTTCTATAAAAATATATATATTAAAATTAATTTTTTTGTTTGTCGGTAGGTTAGTCAAAACCTGTCGAGGAACATCCAACGCACAAAAAGGCTGAATTTATAACCTCCTGCATTTTTGAAGACGGCTAAAAAGAAGAGAATCTCAAAAACCATCTATGAATTAATAAACGAGGCCTTCGGATCCATAATAATCGGTAGTAGCCTGATGTTATGGAGGCATATATAAAATGTATATGCTTGTAAAAGGCTCAAACTAAAGAATATAATATTTTCATTAGAAGTAAAACACATGAAGAATGTTAAATATGCAAATTTAAATTCGATTAAAATTCTATAGAAATGTTCTTTAAAATATTCCGTTCAGAAATCCAACAGGATTTCTTAGCGAATCTGACTTATCGTATGCGCTTAGGGCGCGTTCTATTGTCTCCCGTGGCCATCTTGCATTGTTCATTGTCTATTCGTAGGAAACGTTCAAATACTAAATACAGAATGAAATAAAATTGTCTGTATATATTTTTTTATATACTTTCATTTTCATACCATTTCATAGAATTTACCTTACATGTGTTTTATGAGACTGAATATATTATTAATTATTATTAATATTAAATTAATCTGATTCTCACTATTTAATAATGACAGCTTTGTTTTTCATTTTAAGACTAGTAATTGATTGAGAAAATATTCAAAAAGATGACAAAAAGAACATGCTAAATTAAAATGAAAAAACAAAATTTTAATAAAATTTTATTATGTAATATTTTGTTCAGACATAAATACAAATGGGTAGACCAAGTCATGCTCTTTAGCTAGTATTAATATATCTTACTTTATAGCTACTATCGCCGCTAAACTATTCCTGTCGATGGCCCTTGACAAGGCGCTTATATCAGGTGAAAATATGAACTGCGTAGTTTATATGAAATATTAACATTCTTTGTTTGGACTTAATTGAAAATAATAAATAAATATTGTAAACTATATATAAAATTACAAATTATTTGTCGTAAATTTTATTTTATTGTCTGCTTGCAAACTTAAATCAGTTTGAAAAGTAATTGAATGTGTATTGTTATTTATTAAATTTATAGATTTTTGTTAATTTTGAAAATTAATGATCTATTTTAGCTGACATCCTGATTTTTTATAAAAACAAATAGGTGACTCAAAGAGGGAACTTCAAAACGTAAAGTGAGCAATCTTTATTCTTAATTTGGATATTTTGACTCTGAAAATGAAATCATTGCCAAATGGAAAATAAAAAAGTTACAACGTCAACAAAGCTTTTAACAATATTTTCGAATTTATTTTGTTAAAATACGATAAAATGATTGCATGGTTATTTTCGTCACTGTCAATCAATTGAATATGGTTAACTTATCTCGGTCTTTGATATCGCCGCATCATAAACAACCTTCATACAAGCAGCACAATTGTTCGACAATATAAATTAACTGCAGAAACGCAACAGGTCTTAACCATCTAAGAGGCAGGCGCTGCGCCGATAAGATGTCTTAATATAGATTTTTTTTTTATTGGAAAATAAAAACATAATTGATACAAACACGAAATAGGGTTTAAAAGTAAATATAATCTAGGATGATCTGAGAAAGAGAAGGTCGATGGTCATGTTGATCCTTAGTTACTGACACTGCAAGATGTGAAAATCATTTTTATACCTACACTGGCATATTCTGAAGACGAAGTATGTTTCGCGGTAGATTAAATTATGAGAGAGTGGTGCTGATCCAGACGGACCAATGTTCTGTTTATAAATGTTCAGAGTAAGGTATACAAGAGTACTAAATATAGAGTAAAAAATTTAAAAAAAAAGTGACACCCTGTGAATGTCCCATTGCTGGACTAAGACTTGCTCTTACTATGCTCTATAAATTAATAAATAAGGAGAGGAGGAGAGGAGAGTTTCGTTCGACCACGCTGCTCCAAAGCTGGTTGGAGGATAATTGTTTTACGAGCTTCTACCAGTTTGAGTATTTCAATGATAAGAATCGGCAAGAAGCTTAGTAGTTTTACTGTTAAACTCACATTAGTGCTTACATTAAAAAACAAATCTTTAGCTTAGCTTTGTCTATTGTTTTTTTTTTACAAGTCACAAGTTTAACCGTGATAACTTATACGTATCACCGCACTCACTGATCAAGTTATATACTTGGAGATAAAGATAAGATACATGTATTAAAAATTTGAATAAAAGTAAAAAGCAACATTTTAATAACTAATATGTTGGCCACGCCATTGTGGGCGGTCTGTTTTCTTAAACAATTTATGCGTTCGGCGCCTTTGGGACCTATCATGCGGTGACGTGTTAACCAAATCAGTGATAATGTGAATAACGACCATTGATAATTTAAGCAATCAATTCGAGAACTATTTGCGACGATGATCTTATAACTGATTCATTTAATTGGCAATTCAATTCAAACTACCATTCGCATTTTCTAGATAAGAAACATACATAGTACTTAATGGTTATGACTTTCATTTAACGTTTTCCAATATTTTGATCAGAAATGTTCGACATTTTATGTATTAACTTTTACGGTTATTCAAGAATAAATTATAATCTTATATTTAGCCTTTATAATTTTAGTACACTTTAATAATTATATTTAATTAGTCCAAGCGTAAATGTTTACGTGTAGTTGAAATAAGCTTTTTGAAATTCGAATTAACATGGGACGTAAAACTGGTAATATTTAAGTTGTTAAATCATTAGATGTTCTCGTCACTTATGTAAAGAAAGATCAGTTAAATCATACGTTAATTATAATTTATTCATTTATTTACATTTTTTTTATTATATATTTTCATAGAAATGTAGTTAAAATTTTAATGTAGGTATTCTAAAAAATATATATATAATCTATTTTAAGTAAAATAAAAAATAATTATTTTGAAAAAAATTATCTTGATAATATTGTGGCCGTCTTGAAAACTCTTCATTGTTAATAAGTCTGAATGTTATTGTTAAAATGCGTAAGTGTAACGACTGCTGATGGTCCTCCATAAATAACTAAAAAATATCCAATTCTACAAACAGGTCCAAAAGCATGCTGCTTTAATATATGAACTGAATGCTTTTCTTTACTACAATGTAAGTTTACAGTTTAGTATCGGCTATAAAAAGTTTATTTGAAGTTGTTATGTAAATGGCTAAATTTTCATTAAACAATCATGCGCCTCCAATCTTGAAACTAAGATGGTATGTCCCTTGTGTCTGTGTTTACATTACTCAATGTACATGTATGTTTCATTACATTGTGTTATATGTTACATTACTATATGTACTGCACTTACACTATGTATTGCAGTTTGGTTTCACATAGTTCATGTTTTAAATATAACATTATTATTAATTAAACAGCAAATCTTAGAAATTTAAATTAATGTTTGAGAATGAAAAAATAATTAAATAAATATATTTTTCATTTTTAGTTTGATTGATTTTCAAGCGTTCATCAAAAAGATTATGCATTCTAATATAAGGCATCTTTTGTCATGTAAAGTTTAAGTAAATACAGAAGGAAAGGTAAACGGAAATAATTCAAAAAATATTCTATCATATGGCATAATCATTCCTTTTACTAATTTCGCGTTGTTTTATCTTTTTATAAATATACGAATGCCACAGAGTCCGTGCATTTTGTGTATCCTATGTTTCATTGTTTTGGTTAACAATAATTTTGACGTGCCTGCATATTTTTAATTTTCAAGTATTCTATCGAAATTTTAGAGGATTTCTTGTATTTGTGGATTTGTAATATTTAATTGTAAGTGTTAAGGGTATTTGTAGATTTATTTTAATTCGAATAAAAGATTAACTCCAGTTTCTATTTGAATCTCCTCTCTAGCTAGTAGTAGCAGCCTGTGAATGTCCCACTGCTGGGCTAAGGCCTCTTCTCCTCTTTTGAGAAGAAGGTTTTGGAGCTTATTCCACCACGCTTCTCCAATGCGGATTGGTGGAATACACATGTGACAGAATTCAGTGAAATTTGACACATGCAGGTTTCCTCGCGATGTTTTCCTTCACCGTCAAGCTCGAGATGAATTATAATCATAAATTTAGCACATGAAATTCAGTGGTGCTTACCCGGGTTTGGACCCACGATCGGTTAAGATTCTCGCGTTCTTACCACTGGGCCATCTCGGCTTTTTTCTCTTTTTTCTCTAGCTAGCTTAATATTTAATTGATATAGATTTGTAAGTAAAAAGTACTTGATAAGGTGTTCCTCTAATAAGTAGATGTTGTTGTCGAAACAAATCGATCGGATTGTTTGATGTAACTCAAAATAGTCAATCAAGTGCTTTTATCACAGGAAATTTTCATATCCAAATAGTCATTGTATCACAATAAATCAAATAATTATCAGTCTACTAGAAATACTAATTTTTGTTTGGATTTTGAAACATTATCGTTTGTTGTTCATTGTTAAGTTAAAGATTTGCGTATATTATAGCCGTCATTTATACACAAGGAGATCCACCGTTAGTCTCAATTTATCTTCAAATACGGGAGTACGTATCGCTTTGCTATCCACCGCAACCACATTGGTTTGACCTTTACCCGACACTACGTTAGATTTATGTCTGTCACTGTTGTCTGCATTCCAGTTTATAGGAATCAGGTTAGTTTCTCTGTAGAATTATAACCGACTGTCTTTTAAATATATCTTGAATGTTAAACAGTTTTTGTGTAAAAATGGTGCCTCTTTTAAATTTCATATGATTCACATAGTTTAAATCGTGAGGATAAGGAAAAAACTTAATTAAGCAAGAAATAATCTAGAACATAAGTAATCTAAATAATTGATAAATATAAATGTTTGTGATGAAACTTTGGTAGGATAATAATTTCGCTCGATTCTAGATTCCCAAAAATATATGACTTTTTTCTTTATATATTTGTCCTTCAATATTAACGTTTTAACTGATTATTCTTACTAGTATTAAATAAATAAAAAATACGCGAGAATGACATATTATTTTTGCACAAGTAATTCAGGCTATCGAGTTAATTATCTGTTTATAGAAATATCTAGAAGTTAATACGAATTAAATTTAACTATAGTATAGATCGTAAACTAAGATCGTAACCATTGTGATTTGTGTTGATCGACGTCTAAGCATTTAAATCTATTGAAATTGGATCATAGCAATTCTTTGTTTACAGCATTATGTATATTTAATCTAAAATAGTAATTATTTATTATCACCTGTATTGCAAAGCTATCAAACAGTTGCGTCAATCTGGGCAAACAGCACTGAATTTTCATTTGCTTAATCTATGTCTTGCTCTCTCGTATTCAAAGGCAACACTTTAAGCTTATACCTTCGATCACTAATAAAAACGTTTTTATTAGTGATCGAAGGCTTTTACATATAATTTGTTTCTATGTGATCCACGCAACGGTTTTATAGCATTGCCTCTTCCAAAAGTGCGCTCTTGTAATTATTATTTAAGAATAATAAGATAACCATATCAGTATGTAAATATATACAATAAAGATTACTAATCGTATATGTATTTTTTATTATATCTCGTATTAAGCGATAGTCTAGTATAAAAAGTTCGCGAAATGCAATAGTTTATTATTTTAAATCATTGTTATTGTTGCCAATATCAAATATTTTTTTGTACTCAACAAAATATTCAATTACGCTAAGTCATTTATCATATTATTGTATCCAATGACATTAAATTATTACCTATTATACTGTACTCCAAATATATATTTTATACAAAGGACCCTTAACTTTACCGTGAAGCTTTTCATGATTTTGTCTAAAAGTACAATGAATTATTGTGACATATTTTATATTTTTAAATAACAATAAAATTCCAATATTCTATTAATATTCTATTCCAATTAATATGTTTGGATGTAATGTTTGCTTAAGTCATTTATAAAATTTGTAAATTTATTGTTTATTGCAATTCATTTTTCGAAATTGGAATTCATTCGATTATCGAACAAAAATCGATATTACAATGAAAAAACAATTGTTGTAGTCTGTTGAATATATCACAGAATATAAATGTTTTGAATAGCGACAACACATTGAAAACTTTTTGCATTTACTCTTCAGTCTCCTTTCATCACATCACAGCAGGACATCGTTAATGATAATATATTTTATCTCTGAACTAATCCATAACTTTTCTATTAGCTAATTGTTGTCTTGTTAAGAGTTGATTTATGACCTAGACATTTCCGCTTATACGCACAAATACGGCGATGTAGAAGCGATAGTATCGAAGTTCAGTAATTTATTGCGATCTATTGATAATTCTGTCGGATTAATTATCATCAATCATGGAATTTAATATGGTATTCTTTGTCTAAATACAAATACGTTATCATATTTTACAAATAGGTAAGTAGTTAGCAAACTCTTTTCTAACATCCATTTGAGGGCCTAATTAATTTTCTTATTTTGGTGTTTCTTTACATAGTAGGCATAGTTTATTTATTCCACGCATTACAAACGTACCGTTTCACTTGGCTTAGCTCAGTGTATTCGCAAATGTACCTTGATATATCAATAAACAAAGATATAATGTAAAAAATATTTGCATATATACAAAATAAGGTGACAACAATTTAATGTTACTGAAAGCACCACTATTTGCCATATTCTTATAAAATGGTCACTTGATGACGAATGGTACTACCCATAGACAGACTATAAGAAATATTAACTATTCTATCCGTCTGTACATATAAAACACCGTCAATGGGCCGCCAATGATTCCTTCTGAGATACTACGCTCATGAAATCGAGTATTTTAGACGTACTAGAAAAGAGCATGCTTACAAAACGTACCTATACTGTACTTTGGAACAAAATTCTTTGCTATTACTAGCATACATAGCATATCATAGCATTGTATTAAAAAAATACCTTTTATTGAAACTATTAATACGTACATTATTTGTTTTTTGATTTGTTAATTTTTCATCGCTTTATTCATAATAAGTATAAGTTGAGTATCAACTTGAAGGGTGGACATATTTGCTTGAAATTAATAAATATGTAATATTTTAAACTTCTAAATTTGTGTTCGATCAAAAACATAAAAGAATAATAGTTTTAACGATAGAAAAAATAATATGACGTGTCCTTTAATCTATACATTATTTTTATACTCATAATGCTATAATTATGTGATTGAGACAGAAATTGGTTAATTAATAAAACAACAAATGAATGCCGTCACTTGTGTTTTTTTATACTATTTAGTTTTATTTTTATAACAATCAAAAGCTTTCCTGTCGCATATCCTTTTCAACAATCAATCGCCGCGGTACTGATGAGACAAACAGCATAAAGAAAAATAAATTTACAGCGCTTTGTACTATATAGTATTAGTTAAAAAAATGTATTAACCATATTATTTAGAATAATTTGTAAACTAGCCGGTCGTTGTAGATAGAATAAACATAGAAATAAGATCGTGGATCGTGTAAACTGAAATTTTACTGGCTTTAAGCGTTTCTGTAGATGAGGCATTTATTCAAGTGCCTACTAACAAATTGTCGCTTTATCGCAATCAATCCAAGCGTAATCGTCCTATTATTCGTTTTCCTATTCTTTAATTTAAATATCGACTATTGACATTAAAGTTAACAATTAAGTTTGGTTTTGACATGACGGTATAATTATGTAAACATCATATCGGTTCGGTTACGATTCGAAAAAATGTAGAATAGTAAAAGTTGTATTGGAATTGAATAAGGAACGTATCGTAATCGTTATTGATTGGTAGAATTAATAGACAGACAGAATTAGTAGACAGATAGTGTTATTCTAAGCTCTAGTTATTTAGTAAAAACAACTGAAAATATAGTAACTATGGAATGGAAATGACTTATCTTATTTGGTATCCGTTACCTGCATATCATCTGCCACAAAAGTGATATTTCCATTGACCTGATGGCCAGCGAGATAATAACAAGAATTCACGATGTTACTAACCTTAGTTGAACTAATCATTCAGAAATGATTTCAATATTCAAGTTAGAGACATCAGCTGCATATTTAATGTTATTGAAACTTACAATTAAATTTTCCTTCAACATAGTGATGAAATAGCTATCCTTAATTTGAATATCACACACGGGCGAAGCCACGGGCGAAAATTAGCTTAAATTAATTTATCATCTCCAGGCGGATCAAATAAAAAATACTTTATTTAAATATTTATTATTATATAAGATATTCATAAAAAATTATAATAAAAAAATGTCAAGGATAAAATGTGAAAAGGAATCTAATATTCAGTAAGTAAGGAGTTCAATTATAAGAACACATAACTTTTCGGGGTGTCTATTATATATTTTTGATGTGTGTCTGTATTAATTAAACATTTCAATTTTTGTTGATTTGTAATTTACTGCATATATATGATACTTCTATACGAATTATTCTAAGGTCTCACACGACAGTCCGATCGATTCTGATTTATGACACGTCACGATCGTTTATACCGTTTTGCATTCTCCTTGAAGATTTTTCATAAAAGATAGATAATTTCTTTAATGTCACGTATCAAGTATTTGAAGTTTATAAAAGATAAAATCTCAGTATTACTTCCTTGAATATTTGTACATCGTTGCAAAATAAATTTATAGCGTAAGTTGAAAATTTTCATTAAATTTTCCTTTATAATTTAATTGAATTTAATATAATGAGATGGAATGGTCTGGTGGCTGGAACACTTACTCGGCGATTTCTGGTTATTATTTCTGTTTATAATACATCTCGTGCTCGGTGAATTAAAACATCATGAAAACTTGCACGCGTTAATTTCTCTGGAAATCAGCTACATTTATATTCACCAACATTGGAGCAGCTTGGTGGAATAAGCTCTAAGCTTTCTTCTCAAAGAGAGAGGAAGCCTTAGCCTAGTAGTAGGACAATAAGACACAGTTACGTTACTTTATAATTTTATCATCATCATCATCTCAGTCAAAAGAAGTCCACCGCTAGAGAAAGGCCTCCCCCAAGGACTTCCATTTTGGACGGTCTTGTGCCGTGTGGTGACGGCGTCGAATATCACCACCCCATTTCATGCCGGGGGGCGTAGAAGTCGCCTGAGGGAATATATACCGGAGAACGGGCAGCAACGTCTCTCTGAGTACTATGACCACCTTACTGCGATCGCCAACCCGTCTGCCAAGCGTGACGATTATGGCATATCCTCCTAATGATTGGTACATTATAATTTAATCATAACATAAAATATTTTTCTAAAGAAAATATATCCGTAGCCAAAGATCCTTAAAATATTCAAAAGCAGCAATGCGTATGAGTCTCGCCGCACGGCGGTATTAGATAGACATAATCGTAATAAAATCTCTAGATAGGATAATGTCGCGGCTAGACAAGCGTGGAATAAAGACCATTGTTTGATATCCACGCCTAGTTTAGATTCATACAACAGGGGTGTAGACAGGACAATGAGGGTAACACAACATACTGTTTGATCGATAATCGATACCATTCAACGTTTCAGATTCTATCGATAACGACAGACCATTGTGAATATCTTACCCATTCTTTAATAGTATTGTGACAGTTTCAGCGCTGTAAGCGATCGGGAAGGATTAAAATAGTTGAATACAATGAAGACTATTTAAACGTAATTAAGCGTAAAGCGGACTTTTTTTAAGAATGTTATGAGACTAACTTTTAACTTTATATTAAAAATTTATATTTCTTAATACGTCTGTAAAAAGAATTGCGTTATTTATTAATTTAAATATTTTTTATTTAACATTTAATATTACTCCAATGAGTAATTATAAAAAAGCTGATTAAGGATTTTCATCACAAAAATAATCCCTCTTTATTACATAAATAAATAACCATCAACTAATGAAGATATAACGCGTAGGTACCATATGTTAAATATATAATCAATTCGTGACACCCACTTAAACAATAAAGACATTTAAACAATAATTCCAGTTAACATTTTACTTATATGTATAGTAAATTGTCAACAGTCAACGGCTTTTGTAGAAACGAGGCATAACTCATTCGATTAAAGAGCTCTTTCTGCCTGCGGGCACAGATCATCCCAAAGATGCTGTATCATGACAACCTAACGATGATCTCCAGCTATAAATACACTTGTAGACAAGAGGTGTCGACATAAAATGGTGGTTCAATATATTTGGCTTCTAATGATTCCTTAGTAACGCCAGGAAAGCATTAATCCTATTTTAATTTGACTAATTGCAACATTAATTAATACGGAATTGAGTTAAAAGGGTGTGGGTGGAACAGCTTAAGTAAGTTAAAATTTATCGTGAAAGATAATGTCATTGTATTATAATTATGTACCAAAACTTTTAATTAGTATATTGTGCCTTTTGAGATACTATTGAACAATATAGATATTTTTATTATTTTAAAAAAGTAACTGGTTATAAATGATCCATCCCTCGGCTAAGTAAGACCTCTTCTCAATTTCGAAGAGAATATTTGGAGCTTATTCCCCAGTGCGGGTTCGTGGATACACATCTGACAGGTTTTCATCCGATATGTTATATAGATTTTAGCATATGAATATTCAGTAATGTTAGCAGTTTGAACCCGGTCAATCATCAGTCGTGATTCACGTAAACTAACCACTAAGCCATCTCGTCTCATTTAATTTCATGGCTTAAATTTGAAAAAGATCGAAATTATTAAGCATTTTTCAAATTTATGACGATATAGTAGTTTTAGTTTTCCTTAAACAAATGTTACTATTACTTGTTTTTGTAGGTAGTATTTTTTTCTGTTTTATTTAAATATTATAATTTATAGGACTGATTAATATAGCTCATGAGTTTCTAAATTAAGAAATAAAAAAGGTAATTAAAAATGATGCCGTAAAAAACTAAAACAAATTTCTAGAAGTAAATTCTCCAATTATTAAAATGTCAAAAAATCGGATGGAAAAATTGTTTTGATAATTATTTTATAGTAGGTAGGTATGCTTAAGTACGTGCTATTAAATTATTTATTGAATATTGTATTATGGCCCTTTTAGCAAATTGGCATATAACTATTTGGGTAATAAACCAAGAATGCCTATCTATAAAAATACTATTAAAATTAGCTCACATCGTACAGTAATAATGATTTTTCCCTACGTACCTACGAAACATTTTTACTGGCTTAACATAGCTTTAACAGGACAGTTATCGTCTGGCTTAGCATTGTAATGCCAGTGTCCGAACTCCGATGTCACCACCCGCTGTGAGCTTGGCATCAACGACTAATAGCAGCACGTTAATCGACAGGCGATTGTCGGCGATTACCTTTAATATAAAAAAAAAAACGTGTTACATGACATGAAGATAAAATCTGTAATCTGTTCCACGCATTGAATCGTGAAGGATATAATTTTAGATACGTAAATTCTATAAATATATATTAGCTGACAAAGAGTATGTAATGTGTTAAATGTAATAAAGATTTTATTGAGAATTTTTTTAACTAATAATAATAATAAATACATCAATTTAGCTTGGTAATAAAAAAGGCCAACGACACGCGGTGTTCCCAGGCGGTCACCCATCCAAGTACTGAACGCGCCCGATGTTGCTTAACTTCGGTGATCGGACGAGAACCGGTGTATTCAACATGGTATGGACGTTGGCGATTGTTAACTTGAAATACTTAAATTAATAAAACGACAAGAAAGTTTATTTAATAAAATAAATAATTATCTCTAAATATAATTTATTTAAACATCAATATTTTTCTAATTACCAAAGTTCACGTTCCATTAAATTTAATAAATTCTATTGTTAATTATAACTATAATAAAATACAAAAAATAATATTATATCAAGCCAACATCAATAATTATAGGACGCAAATATAAATAAAATAGAAAAGAATAAACAATACAATATGTACGTACGAATTAATAATAATGATAATTAACTGACATGATTGGTAATAAAATACGTACGTAAAAGTCTAGCTATTGGACAACAGATGTCACTGGCGGCTGCACTATAGTTATTTATGAAAATATAGTAATTGCAATTTGTATTATAATGCGTTTCTAAGTAACATTTTTTTTTTTTTTTCATATTTCTAAATTTCTAAATTTATTAACAATTTTAAAATGTTTTGCACAATTTCAATGCCACAAATCTGATTTCTAGATAGTCAGCAGTTTTGTCAGTGTCAAAACTATAACAATATAATAATAACCTCAATTTTGTAAATATTTATATAATTATAATACAAATCTTAAGACTTTAATAGCCAGAAAAAGAAGAAAAAAATGCCTTTAATAATGTGATCGAAGTAAAAATGGTATCATTTATAGTCTTAAAATGTCGTTTTAATTATAAAGTATATTTTAAAACTGTTTGAAGTTAAGAGTATCTGTAGACATTTAAAATATTTTTATTAACAATGCAACACATCAGAAAGCCAAGTAAATATATTCGCGTTTTATCCCATTTTCAAAAGCTTATCCAATATTCATCGACCTTAACCTATACAACTACAATAGATAGTATTGATCTATTTTCTAATGAAACTTTTATAAAACATAAATCCAAAGAGAGGCCGCTTTTCAAAAACCATTGTAATTTGAGATATTTAATGGGAATAGAAAGTTCAAAGACGACTGATGTTAAGAACATGACTGTTGAAGAAATTGAAAATGCTTTACGAGATCTTCAATCTAAAAATAAAGAGAAACAACTTACAGAAATCATTAAAGATTGTTTAGATAAGCGAAAATTATTACATGACAATTTGCTGAAGCAACTGTTTAGACATTACAGTTTATCTGGAAAAGTAGATGTGGTGGTATTGCTTCAAACTTACTGTCGTACACTACATCCTGACTTGTATAACAGAAATGGTGAATTCCTCCATTACGTAGCAAAGGCTCAGTGCATGAAAGGAAATTCAGAGAAAGGTCTATTAGTATTAAAGCAAGCTTACACACAATATAAAGGCCTTAGAAATTTTTATAGGATTATTTTCAGTGAACTTATATATGATTCTGTTCAGAATAGATCAGAAGCATCTAATGTGATATTTAGGAAATATGTTTTGGAGTTTAGCGATACATGGAATGAAAACTACCCGCTCATATGTTTTTGGCATATTTGTTGGTCGAGCTCATGGTTTTCTGATCAAATGGCATCTGAAAACCTATTAGAGTCAAGTAAGGCGCTACAAGATATTGTAAAAGAGAAGTGAGTGCATTTTTTAAATTTATTTATTTATAAAAGACATATTATGGAAATGGTGCTTTTGTGGCCTGACACAATTTGGATTGTTAACATTTCTTATGGTTCCAATGTGTAAAGTGGTGTTCACTTACCATCAGATAGCCCATTCCAATTTGCCATTCTGTTCTCTTCCTACTATAATAATTTAAAACAATATTCAGTAAGCAAATTGAATTTTTTATAAGTGGTTTATATCAATCTAAATTTTTTCTTTCTATGTTTGCCCTTCAATATAAACATATAATAACCGTTATTCTAACCGTGTGAAACCCACCTGGTCTTTGCGGTAGCAAGTATTATGTCAAAACGAATTGCTGCTAATCAGACTCAAGCCAATGTTTAAAATTCCTAGATGGAAATTATTTTCTATTGTTACAAACAATTAGGTAAAATATAATTATATATATACACAAAGATGGTCTTGACAAGATTTATATTTAAGTGATAAGACTACTTTATGTACAATGTATACCTGTGTGTGCTATTTTATTCTTTATTTGTTTACTGCGTTTGGCTATTTTTCTGTAAAGTTAAAAATGTAATGAAAATTATTTAATATGTTCCTTATGAATTACAGAGCTACGACGTTCAGTATCAATATACTGCGGGACTACAATGAAGATGCAGTGATAAGATTGTTACAGAGTCTTCTAAAATATAAGATGATGGTCGAATACACTAATGTTCTACAAATTTTATTTTCATACAAATGTAAGTATTTATATTTTCATATTTTCTATATATTTTAATTATTATACTACAGTGCACTATTTTGCCCGCTACATCACCCTGTCACTCACCTCCATAGGTTGACTGGAAGAAATCTCTTTTAGAGATAAGTCCACCTTTGCCTGTACATATATTACTGTACCATCATTGTAACATATTTTAGTGCGATAAAGAATATAATAATAATAAGTTTTGTTTTATTATTCCAGTAAAAATGGATTATAGTGTGTTGGTAAGTGTAATGGGTGTGTGAATGTGTGTAATCTGTGGCATTAAAGAAATAAATTGATAAATAGATGGTTTTGTTGGAACTGACTGATCTTGATGATTTAACTAATCATATTATCAGCTCTATAACTAATAATGAATCAGACTATACATTTTATATATACAGTATAGAGTGTGAACTTGATATTTGATATTCAATGTTTCTTCAAGTTATACAAGGCATTACGACAAACATTAATGTATACTGTCTAATAAATAGTTTACAATGATACATATTATGAATAAACTATTAATGTAAATATGTCAGAGTAGAATTTGTTATGTTCAAAAAGATTATTACTATATTTTTTCAGAAAATAAATATTTTACATAATATAATGTAGATAGTCACTTACAGAAATTGTTCATTTACTAAATAAAAAATGTTAGTTTCATAAATTCTTGTTTCTGTAAAATAGAGATTATGATTTTTAGAAAAATATTAGAAAGAAAATACAGTTACAATGCTCAATTTTTTATTTTAACATTATATTGAATAATATATTTTGTACTTTGTTACAGTAAAAAATAGAGATTTAAGAGGATGTACCGAAATAATAAGGAACTGTCAAACATTGGGTATATCTCTCCCATCCAGTCAGCAAGGCAAATATATTAAAATGCTAATAAATACCAGGTCAGATATCCCGGTCCAGGACAAACCAGACAATAAATCAAGACGTCCGGAATCCAATAACTTTAAACTGAAGTTTTAGTATATGTTTATAGTTTTGTATACAATGTTTGTAAAATGTAAATAGTATTAGAATAGTTAATATATATATATAGCATCCAGAAGTGAAACAGATTTTTAAAAAACCTCATGGTCTTTTTAGAAATAGAACGCCAAATCATAAACATTGATTTTTTATTTTTTTACACTGGCTCACTCACCCTTCAAACCGAAACAGCAATACAAAGTACTGCTGTCTTGCGGTAGAACATCTGATGAGGGGGTGGTACCAAGACACTCTTGCACAAAGCTCTACCACCGAGTGATGTAAGTACCTTATTCAATTACTCTTAAAAATCCAAATAACACATTTGAATTTTTAACACATTCAACAAATCATATGTCGCACCAATAATTAATTACTTTATATTGACTGCCTCGTTGATCTTGTGGCTACATGTAAGGCCGTAGACACGGTGGTCCTGGGTTCAATTCCCAGGTCGGGCCAATAAATAGTTATTGGGTTTTTCTGTCTGAAAATTCTCAGTAGCAGCCCGGAGTCTGGAAGTTGGAAGTGTGTACATAGACTCCCGTGCCTCGGACGTAAAGCCGTTGGTCCTACGCCTGAACTCTTTCCAGTCGTGTCGGATTGCAGTCCCATGGGGTTATGAGAGTAAGGGAATAGAGAATACACCTGAGTCTGCGCACACACTTGTACACTATAATATGTACTGGGCAGTTGGCTAATCTCTCTTGAGATTGTGTGGCCGAAACCGGTCTGGAAAACCATTATTATTATTATTACTTAATATTTTATAGTTAATTACTTTACCTTTCTATCCATTAACAAAATGGCGGTTTCAAATTAGCGCGTGAATTTTTTTTAACAACGCTGTTGTATGGAACAGGAAATATTCTAACTATATACATATACATAAAATTATCATTTTCATAATTAAAAAAAAAAGACAAAAGACATGCTAGCGAGAAATACCGCGTGATTTAGGCAACTGCGGTTATTAATAATTATTTATCAACGGAGACTAGCCAACTGCCCGGAAGATATTATAGAGCAATAGCGTGTGCGCAAACATAGGTGAAACTTATACGGCAGTTATACATAACAAACCTAATAGGTTTATAAAACATAAGATAACTCGTGATAAATTTAGAATCAGTATGATACACTAATGGCACACACAATAGTTATTTAACGATAACCCTGACCTGACGCATCAACTTACAAAAATAATATTAGTATTAATATTATTTTTACACACAACTACATTCCACAACATAATTCATAATAATAATAAATATTTTATTGGTATAAAATTAAACCAATATTTTAAAATGAACAGTGGAGGTTATCTAAGTATAATATTAAATAGCAATTTATTATCGTACAAATTACGATACGTTTGATTATCTTGATGACTTCTGTATACTTAAATGAAACGTAAGCTAAAAAAGAGGGCTTAGGGTTGGAGGAGGTAAATTTTTTGACTTTAGAGATTGTGGTTATAAGGAGCTGAAAATAATAGAAGTCTCTGACTCTAAGGAGTTCTTGAAAAGCGTTTTTATGGCTTGTCGCTCATAATTCTAAAAACTTACAGAGAAATACATTATCTCCATTTTAAAGAAATAATTTAAAATAAAACAAATCTAACAATGCAAATAATGAAAATGTACAATTGAAATTAACAATGCTAAAAATAAGTAAATTCATTTCTTACGCAAAATTATATGTAAATAATACGACCATTTCAATACAAACCTTAAATTTATTGAGATTTTGTAGTAGGTACATAAAAGGTAGACAAAATTAAACTTAACAATAAATATATAACAGGTTACACTAAAATCGGGTAATTTCGTCTTCTTTAGACTTGTTTTCAGTAGATTTGCTTTCTTCGATCTCCCTTTTTCGTAAGATGAATAGACTTCTGAAAAAAATAAAATAAAATGTATTAATAAAGAGATAGGTAACGTATGCATCTACAATTTCATAGCGTTATCGCATGAATATGTAGAAAGTAATTACATAATGTAAAAGTATTGAGACTGATACCGCCAACGGAATGAAATATACCCGCCTATGTAATATCTACATACTAAGATAAATGTTCGACCAGAACAAAGCCGGGACGGGACGCTAATATTGAATACAAATTTTAATAATATGACAATCAGACCATTAGTAAAGTCAGTAATATTCCGTGAAAAGAAAAAAATAGATTTATAATAACTGACGTAACTTTAATTACCTATTTTGACGACCAGGTACAAATATTAAGACCGGCGATCACGGACGCTGGTTCATTCTTGACGACAAATATTTGGATCGATAGAAGTCTTAAAGATATATATTTATTATTTATTTATCTATATAACGTACAATTTTTTCCTTGAGTTTGTTAGGAATATTAGAAAAAAATGATTTATAAAATAGAGATATATCTGTTTTTGTTCGAAGACTTAAACTACCTAATAATATAATACATTTTAATTCATAAAACTATCGTTAGCTTATTTTAAGGTCCTATAAATAGACCAAAAAATTTCTCAAAATGACCTCATATTAGGAAAATAAAAATCGATTAATATTCTAATGAATATTTTCCATTAGATTTGTCATATTCGTTTTAAGTTCCACTGTATACGTTTAATTCTATACATTAGGTACATTCTATCTCATATAATTGCTATTATACGTGCGTACTCATCGATTATGTTCGGATTTAAATTAAAATATATGTACTTAAATTGTGCGTAATTTTCCGTATTTATTTGTCGCGCATGAGTAACCGTTAAAAATTTTGAAATGGTTATTGTTGTCGACTAACGATATCTTAAATTAGCAATGAATGAGACGATTAGGTATATAAAATCGTTTGATATTTATCAAAGGATAACCCGTCACAAAAGGTAGGTACCTACATCTCCCCTTTAGGGAGCCGGGTAACTTTTTGAAGGTTTCCACTGCGAAAAAAAAAAAAAGTTTCCTTCATCTCTCACGTGCGGGAGTAGAGGTAAGTGGTAAACCATATACATATTTTATTCATTCACATTACACATATTGATGGATAAATATAAACATGTATAATAAAAAAAACATATATTAACACACGCATATTATGCACTCACACCAACACTTCTCTAAAGTAGACATTTAGGTACATTTACTTTTTTCTGTTGTGTACTTTTTGTTCTGAATTCGTATCGCATCATTAAACAACGTTATATTTAAATGATTCGTGGTTATTTTCGAAGTGTGACTCAATCTAAATTCTATTTACGTTATTTACGACAAAAATTGCACGAAGAACTTTCTCTTCCATAGTACACTATATAAATGAAGGTCGATTAAGGTGCTGGTGCGGAATTCTTATCAAAATAGAAAATTCGGTTCAAGGTTGCCTTTAATAGAAATCGCATTGTATCGACATAAGGGCCAGATATTGACCGCAAGGTCTCGATTTTTTGTGAATGTCGAAACATGTTACATCACCGATCATTGTTGTCAAATTACTTGACGTGTAAATTTGTAATTGTCTCGTTGGTCTAGTGGCAGCAAATGAACTATATCACTAGTTGTTTCGGGCTGCTGTACCATCGGATTTTTAGGGTGAAGCAAATGAGAGTGCATCTGTGATTGCGCACACATTTTCATATAAGGTATGATAATTGTCGAAGTAAAGAGTAGTTACGAAAAATATATAATGCCTAGCTGGTTTTTTTCAGCTCAGTCTCAGTGGAAAAAAAGACAGTTACGGGATCAGTCCCGTAACTGGATTAAATAGAATATGAAATGAAAATAGAATATGAAATGTAAATAAGCCATTTAATTATTTGTAATAATCTTAATAGTAACTTTGTTTCTGAATATATTATGCATATATATGTGACGTAAATGAATGAATTGAGTGATTAATGAATTACGTGTTACTATGTATTTGTATGTAAAAAAGTGTAACTTTAAATTTATCAATTACATACATATAAGTTTAAACTGTAAGTGTTTTAAAGTGTATCTAAGTTTCTTGGCGATTCTTCTCGAAAGCATCCGGTGATAGTGATTGACGATTTAAAAGTAGGTAGTTGTGAAACTCTATTTGAATTACCTAAATATTGTGATTTGATATTAAATAGCCAATAATTAAATATATTTTGGTGTCATAATGACGGAGAACATTGTAAAAGTAGCAGGTTCGTACTGACACGTTTATTATCGTCCATATTTCTAATTCAAGAACTACGCTTATTTGTAGCGAAAAAAAATGTGATAAAGATTGCGAGGCAAGACAAAAAAAAAATTCTCCCTAATAAATTTAATCGTAGGTATGTACCTCTTTAAATAAATTATTTAAAATAATCGCTTCATATTTAAATCAAACATTTTTCTTTGTTACAAAACTAGGTGAACGTCGGAATATAATGAAAAACATTCATTTATTTGTAATGAAACGTTATGAAGTCGACAATGAAAGTTATCGTAAGGTCTGATTCGTAACACAAAAATTGACTACAATTATATCTGATGTTACAAATGGATACCAACTGTATAAGTGATTGTAATAATTTACGAAATATAGAGGCAGCTTCATAAAATACACGTCGAATGGTCGTAACTATAACACTTTTGTTTTTTATTATATAATAATTAATTAACTAGACATAATATTCGGATACATACACAAAATATGCTTAATTCAACTAGTCTACTAGTAAAGTTCTACTAGTTCGGCATGTCGATTCTACTGAGAAGAATTTATTTGCAAAAAATCTGCATGAGGACCTATGAACAATAACGCCGCGCCATTTTATTACCTGCATAATTTTAGTTGCCAAAAATATAAAATGTATTAAGATTTTTATTACAATATTTTGTCTGTTAAAGAATACATTGACAAGGTATAGGCTACCCATTGAATATTGATACGTTCCGTGTTCGAAATTATAAAAAAAATATATAATTGTGATAACTGGCATTATTGAGCATGTAAAAGATTCAGATATTGTCATATTTAAAATATATTAATCATAAAATCTCATATAATAATAATAATGTTTAACATATTATGTAATTACCTTTACATCCATTTTAAGGGTTCTAAAAACTAAATATAAAATCTTAAGAGGAATTCGACATTCCATACACCGTTAAATACGTTGATTATATTTTTGATTTAGCTGAGTCATTAATACTTAATGTCGGAATAAAGAAATACGAAGCTTGGCTGTATGATGGAGGACAGTGGCGTGTCATTTTTTTTAAATATGGCGGCAAACATTTGTTCTTCCCACGGGTTATTCCTTCCTTGTATTTCTTCCTTCTTGACAGTGTTATGTCGTTATATCATACATTTGTTTAAAAAGTGACTTACAAATATAAAACTATGGCAGGAACAGCGAGGGCCGCGCTTATGAGGTAGAAAGCGCCGGCGAATGTGGAAAGTGTGCTGAGGTACACTTTACTATATACGGGTGAGTAGATCACAGGAACTAAGGCCTCCGATATACTTATTAGAGAGCTTGTTTTACCTGAAACACATAATTCACAAATTATATAATTATATTTTTACTTCATATTGTATAGTAGAATGCATTGCCTTACGACCGGTTAGTGGTCATTATTAAAGTACAATTAATAGTTTTATTAATGTGTGGTTTTCGTGACTATTATCGTCTCCGTGATATCGATAGATTGAGGTTTTAATACCGATTTTCCACTATGTTACACGAATGGAATATAGAGTGGTGGAATAAACACTAAACCATATCTTCACAATGACAGAAAGTCCAGCTATGGGACGTTTACATGTGTTACTTTTTTACTTCATAGTAAATTTCAATACAACCCTTATCATATTTAATATATATATTCTAAACTAAATATTAGTAATTTTTCAAATTATTCTACGATTCCCGTTCCCCGCACACCCGTTCATGCGTTCTTGTCGTCCACAGTTATTATCTGTCAATCACCGCGTTGATACCTACTGTTCTTTTTACTCAATCATTTGTTGTATCTTCGGACCTAATATAAATTACTATATATATTATATTCCTAAGTTAACAAAAATAAATTTATATTATAGTTGTACCTTCTATATTACAACTAAACATAATCAATAAAAACATTGCAATGATAATACAGTGCTTTGCCGATCTCATTAGAGATAAGCAAACTGCACAAGACTTCAACTTACAAACTCTGAATTTATTTTGGGTTCTAATTGACAGAAACATCTATAAACTTTTACTACCCTAACTCTACGGAACTCACGACATCAGAATCATGAGCCTAATAAGCTAACCACTGGACCTATACGGCAAAACAGTTACAATAAAAGTAATATCGTATGAAGTAAATTATTTTGTAATAATAAATCATTGTGTGATAATACTATAATGAACGATTCGTTTCTCAATCGAAGTATAAATAATTACTTATGTTAACGTAACACTGTTTTCTAATAATGCGTAATAATGTGTTCATAGTAACCATGACTATGTGTTGCATATTATATGTCACATTTATCTTCACTAATAAATGAGATGTCCTTTTTTGCAATGCCTAACTGAAAAAAATACTAAGCATATATACATAAAAAATATACCAGCAGATGCAGCGGGGTTTGGTAAAGGTTTAATTATGTTATTATTCCGTGCTTCGGAAAGCACGTAAAGCCGTTGATCTTGCACCTGAACTCTTTCCGTTTGTGTCGGATTGCCTTCTCATCGGGTTATGAGAGTTAGAGAATAGAGAGTGCACCGGTGTTTTTGCACACACTTGTGCACTATAATATGTCCTGCGCAGTTGGCTAATCTCTCTTGAAATTGGCCACCGTGGCCGAAATCGATCTGGAGGACTATTATTATTAATTTTATATGACTATATAAGTGGATGCGCTTTGCAGCTTCACCCACCATAAATTTAGACTATTGATGTGACAAGTTTGTGTTTCATGTTCTTGTAAGTAACATAATATATTAGTGAAATTTGAATGGGAAATCTCTATAATGATCCATTATAGAGATGACCCTATTATTGACAGACTAGCTGAGAAATCAAGGAAGGAATATAACTGCCACACACTATGAGTCAACTAAGAAGTCGTCGTTGTCAATGTAATCTTTAATATTATCAGCATAATATAATCACTAAATTGTCATTAATTTGCAATCCTAAAGTTAGATACAAAATTAAATTAAATGCCTAGCAATAAAAATGCAGGCACAGGCAGTAACGTAAATCACGCACGTCTGTGAAGATACAAGAGACAAGCCGCTTTGAATATAAAACATTATACAGAATGATATTTTGTATATCAAATTAAAAATGTGCACGTTTCGATTATATATATTTCTGATTATCTTATCATACCAAAGAAAAACCTTATCACCTATTTCGTGGTCAGATTATAAAATTAATATAGATTAATGTTTAAAAATATATAAATAGGGATATATTTGTATATTTTTAGATTTCTATTATCGTGTTCACCGGCTATTTTCGATTTTACTCTTCGAGAATTATTGTACTAGATCGATTTAAATACTATCTATAACTATTATAAAAATGTTCACTTCGATAAAAAATATATGTGTAAAAAGAAAATAAATACGTAATTCCGCTACACTCTTCCTGCTGCACATAAACGATCTGCTGAAACCCGGTATCTTTGGGTACGCAGACGACAGCACTGTAACGGAGAGATACGTATCCGGTTCCCAGGCTAATGCAACGGAAACTCTTGAGCACAGGGAGGCCTTGGTATAACGCATTCATTTGACATTGGAACGGGTATCGGATTGGGGTTTTTTTTTTTTTTTTTTATATTACCCGGGAGAGCAAATTACTCTACTCCACCTGATGGTAAGTGGTAGTAGAGTCCAAACGCGACGACGGCTAGTGCAGTCAGAACGAATGACTTGCTCTAGCCGCTCCCGCCTTGCCGGCCCGCAAGATGCCTCTTCACGCCTCGTTTGAAGGAACCCAGGTCATAAGAGGAGGGGAACACGTGTGCTGGTAAAGAATTCCATGTTTTGCAGGTGCGACAAAGAAAAGAGTTGCCAAATTTCTTTGTGCGCGATGGAATTGATGTCACAGTTAGGCGGTGACATCGAGAGCCAGCACGCGTAGACTTGTAAAGGAATGGGGAAGCAGGAATGAGGGAGAATAATTCCTCTGAGCACTCGCCGTGATACAATCGGTAGAAAGCGCTCAGTGCCGCTATCTCTCGACGCAATTGTAAAGGCTCGAGGGTGTTGGTGACCTTTACGTCGCCAATAATGCGAATCGCACGTCGCTGCAACCGATCCAAGGCCTCCAGTAAGTACTTAGCGGAGCCATCCCAGAGGTGCGAGCAATATTCGACGCAAGACCGCACCTGTGTTTTATACAACAGGAGCAGTTGTTGTAGCGTGAAAAAACGCCGCACCTTGTTCAGGACTCCGAGTTTCCGTGAAGCTGTTTTTATAACAGCCTCGATGTGGTCCCTTGGATTGAGGTCGCACCGAACGTCAATTCCCAGTATGGCGACTTTGCTTTGCATCTCCAGCGTAGTGCCACAGAGGGAGGGAGGAGGCGAAAATGGTGACTTTTTCGCTGTGAGTGCACATACCTGTGTTTTCTTGGCGTTAAACTCAACAAGATTGTCAGAGCCCCATTTGGCAATAAGACCTAACGTCCTATCGAGTTCAACAACAAGATCCCTCCGCCTCTCCTCGGTTTCCGCCCGCCCAGCTACTGCGCGTCCGTGGTATCCCCCGTGCACTGTACTATCATCTGCATAGCAATGTATGTTCCCAAGAGAGAGCATATCATTGATATGCAGAAGAAAGAGTGTGGGGGATAGCACAGACCCCTGGGGGACCCCAGCATTCGCTACATGGAATTGTGAAGCGCAACCATCAACTAAAACGTGAAGGCTACGCTTGTGTAGGAAGCTGGCAATCCAGGTGCAGAGCTGAGTTAGCAGACCATATGCCGGCAGCTTGGAGAGAAGACTTCTGTGCCAGACCCTGTCGAAAGCCTTGGAGATATCGAGGCTGATAGCCAACGATTCCCCACGCTTATCGATAGCTTCACCCCAGAGGTGTGTTACGTATGCTAGAAGATCACCTGTGGACCGTTTTGGTCGAAACCCGTACTGACGATCATTAATTAGACAGTGATCTTCTAGGTAATGGATCAGTTGGTTGTTTAAGATCCGTTCCATCACCTTACAAAGTACTGAGTTTATAGCTATTGGCCGATAATTTGCCGGGTCAGACCGATCCCCTCTTTTCGGAACCGCTTGCACATTAGCTTTTCTCCAAGAATCCGGCACACATCCTGTAGAGAAAGACAGCTGAAACAGGCGTGTCAACACAGGAGACAGCTCCGCTGCACACTTCATCAGCACTATGGCTGGTATTCCATCGGGACCGCTAGCTTTCTGTACATCGAGTGATTGCAGCTCTGCACGCACATCACGCTGCCTGATTTTAATGTCAGGCCACATGAAGGTAGGTGACGATAACCAAGTCAAATTTAATCCTAGCAAGACTCAAGCGTGTTTGTTCACCGCCAAGAGGAGTCCATTCCCCCTGACTCCGACTTTCCGAAATGTACCTGTACCCATCACCGACAATATTATCTAGGCATTACTTTAACATCTAAACTCAACTTTGGGCAATGCATTGAATCCAAAGCTAAAACTGCTGGCAATAAACTTGGCATCCTCAATAAGGTCAAACAGTACTTCACACCGGAACAGCTTCTAACCTTATATCAAGTCCAAGTTAGATCGTGCATGGATTACTGCAGCCATTTATGAGACGGCTCTGCTAAGTATCAGCTTGATGCTTTGGATTCAGTGGATCGTCGTGCTAGAAGGCTCATTGGCAACCAGACACTGGTCAATAAAAAACTCCAGAGCTTGGAACACCGTCGTAAGGTTGCCTGTCTGTCGGTATTCTACAGGATATATTTCGGAGAGTGTGCTCAGGAACTGTTTAATTTGGTTCACCTTTTTACCACAGAACTGCGAGGCATCGAAAAGATCTGCACCCGTACGAAACGATTTGCTTCCTCGTTTCTGATACGCACCGCTAAGATCTGGAATACCCTTCCAACCTCCGTATTCCCCACCACCTACAATATGGGTACCTTCAAGTCTAAAGTGAATAGGCACCTTCTAGGCAAGCGCGCTCCACCATAGGCTGTATCATCACTTTCCATCAGGTGTGATAACAGCCAAGCGCTAGCATATACATTAACAAAAAAAAAAAACTGTGACTATAATAAAGCATATTTCGATCTTGAATATAATATTATCGAAATATTCATTTACATTTTTTTTTAGAGTTACGTTTTAAAGTTATCCCATGTTCCGGATCGCCGGCGTATTATATATTATGTATTTATTTATATTTTTTGATAAATAAAATATTAAATCTTTTATCCAAAATGTAATGTACCTTTACATTTTACATACCATTAATACTGCACAAAGTAATCATATTTTATTGAAATCGTGCTAGATGCACAATAGTCATCTGTCATGTTTTCAATTACTTTGTTAATTAATGAAGTAAATAATAGCTTGTCATTTGTTTTCGAAGGCAATTACATTCCTTACAAATAAAATATTTTGTATATATGATTATAATATCAGTTTTCGATTTTTTTTAACACGAGTGAGTCTCGCATATGATCAAAATTCGCGTAAAATTGTATTGGAATGAAATATATACAATTTTTGATTGCACACATCGATTACACGTCATTTGAACGTACGCACTATCTCTTGAAATAATCATGTAACTATAATGTTTTAATTTTAATACTTTTGTAACAAATTTGTACTATAAAAATATAAGAAAATTTTCAATGTTTACGTAATGATTAAGAGAATACAACGATTTATTAATATATAAATAATTGTAAGTAATAATAATAAATATATAAATAGTTCTAAGATAATTAAATTGAACTGACCATAATATCACAAGTTAAATTAAGCTTACGACAAAAATTAAATGATAAGAGTAGACTGACTTATCTATACGTGCAAACCACTTTTGAATTACTTAATAAATATTTCCGTAATAAGAAGAAGAGCGAAAGAATGAAAACATTATTCTTTTAAAAACTAACTAAAAAATGAAAAGAATTATATGGTAACCTTCACAAAAAATACCCCTTATTAATCCAATATAATATCACGGCTAATAATACAAAGAGGCAATCACAACGAAAGCTTAACTTTATAGTTAATCCTTATAATATTCCAAGGACTAACAACATCGTAATTACACCATCAATTTACGTATCATTAATTATTAATTTACGTTATCATTAATACCTACATATAATGCCACTGTTTAAACGGGTTTTAACAATTATTCATAAAACTAGCGCTTGTTAGTATTTTCTATAATATTACTAAAAGCAACATATTAGATTTTGTAGACCTATTTCCGTAAAAAAAAAAAAACATTCGATACAACAGTGCTACGAAAACATCGCGTTAAGATAGCCTGTTACTACCCTTTTTTTTAATTGTTTTTATGACCCTGGGAAAACGCATTACGCGTTTCCCCCACGGGAACAGTGGGGAAGGAGTATGTGGGGCTCGCCATATGTCTAACACCGAGTGTGCCCCGGTCATCGGAATACCCACTAAAAACCCAGCGGTACCCTTCCCGTCTTAACGGGAGCGCCACGGGATCGCTTGCGCATGCTACCGTGACGCTACCCTGTTACTACCCTGCCTCAATTACTTTAAAACAAAAAAATATAAACCATTGATGTTTAAAGATAAAGTAATATAATACCTATGAATTATTTTATTTTATATAGAATGAATAAAATACAATTACTATAATATTAGTAGCTATTAGTGATCCATGATTAATTACCAATAGCTAACCGGATAATTTGAAAACGTCAATTCTTTAAATACAAAGACGTTTAATTTTCAACATTTTATATAATTTTAATTAGCATTTCGAATTTCATCAGGTTATTCTTTTATTAGACGGAGTTTTATTAAGATCAAAAGTGTGGTAATTAAATTTAATTGTTATCTTAATGAAGAGACTTAGCTAATTATTGCAATGGAAAAAACGTTTTTAAACGATGAATATATTATAATGACTGCCTCGTTGGTCTAGTGGCTAGATATAAGGCCGCAGACCCGGTGGTTCTGGGTTCGATTCCCAGGTCGGGCCAGTAAGTAGTTATTGGGTTTTTCTGTCAGAAAATTCTCAGTAGCAGCCCGGAGTCTGGAAGTTGGAAGTGTGTACACTCCCGTGCCTCGGAAAGCACTTTAAGCCGTTGGTCCTGCGCCTGAACTCTTTCCGGTCGTGTCGGATTGCCGTCCCATGGGATTATGAGAGCTAAGGAAAAGAGAGTGCACCTGTGCTTGCGCACACACTTGTGCACTATAATATCTCCTGCGCAGTTGGCTAATCTCTCTTGAGATTGGCCGCCGTGGCCGAAATCGATCTGGAGGACCCCCTTATATTATATATTATATCAAAAGTACTGAAACGTAATAAAATAGTGTAGCCTTGAATAGAAATCACATTAATGTATATATCTGTTTTAATTGGGAAAAATATTTAGTATTAAGCTTAGGCCTGGTACTTTCCGTGAATTCTATATACCGCTTAACACTTAATTTAATTATATAATTATTAGTATACATATAAATATTTCATTGAATATAGTCGTGGAAAATATAAAAGACCTTAAATGCAGATCGTGAAAAAAGCAACAAAAACGTATTAACTCAATGGAGAACCAAGTTATTATGAAAAATCGGAATTTAACTCGATTTTCAAGATGGCGGAAAACGCACAAAGCAATTTTGGTCGACAAATCGAATTTAAGCTTTCCTAGAACCCCCCTCGCCACGTAAAATCCAAAATTTGGCGTTCTCGGTTCATTTGGATTTCCAAATGTATAATGTCTGGACTAATATACGTATAGTTATTTAAGAGGAAACGCATAGTTATTAAAAAGAAAATAACTTACCTAGCTATATAACCTAGTAAGTTAATAACTTACTAGGTACATGTTAGCTAAGTAAATATTAAATCCACTTGAATATTTCATTTTCTTCTTGATTATCCAATGGAAACAAATATTATCTTACATAGATTATTTTTTTTAGTTCATATTTCTTTGGATGATTCGTCAATCACATTGGAATAGCTGGCGGGATTTAAAAAAAAGGAAGATAATAGACGTTGTTTGTATAATGGAATAATATAATTAATAAATAAATTACTTAACGTCCATATGACAGTTAGCGAATTGAATATATATTAGGTAATACATATATAATGTTTTCTTCAAAATAAATGATATAGTCATTACCTAATTAATAACAGGTTTCCGAAAGTGTGAGAGGAACATTTATTAACATGTCTAATGTGCCCCTGACAACTAACTACAATGGTATTATCGACAGACATCTTTGGAATTTTCCTGTTTCTGTAATCGGTACAATTAATTGCCGTGTCATTCAAACTGTGCACTTAGGAATCTGATCACTAAATAAAATTCCGCTAAAATAATTAACTTTTTTAATTTTAAATTCATAGGATAACCATCTAACGTCTATTGTCTTTGATTGGGTTTTAAGCTTACGATTTCAGTTCGGTGGTTTACCAGTGGAAACCTTAAAGACAGATTTAGTTACGCATTTATGATATGATAGATTAACGCTAATAAAGTTAATAATTTAATAGATATTAATTTTAGAAGAAGCATATAAATTAAGCGACAAACGAGTCATGTGAAGTTAAATACTTAATAGCACTTTCTAGAACTGTGTTATGTCTTGACGTATTCCGAGATTATAAGTTTCTCTGCAATAATAAGTCAATAATGATCGTAGATACATTATTAAAGTACATAAGCTATGTACAGTGTTAGTGTAAGTTGAATACAATTACATAATATACTTTATTGGTGGAATATAATGTTACCGATTCTTAAAAACCTTTTTTTTCATTTTAAATTCCTTAAAACACGTAAGTAGAGTAGAAAAGCTGATGGTAATCCTGAATATGAGGTTAGAATATTCTAAGTTTTATCATCTGATGATACTGATTTATATAATAAATAACAAGGAAATAATTTAATCTATCATATTAGCGCTCGAAGATCGCCCGTTTTTTTAACACGATAGAAAAATAAATAAAATTAAAGAAAAATATAATACAAAGTAATTATCTTTGCAATACATTATTAACGTTATCTGTTTTACTAAAAATATAATAAAATACGTAATTGTTACTTGGGTTTACTTAATCACTGGTTGACTTCATTGCTACGCCGTATTTCCCCGTAAATCCCATATTATAATTTTTGACATGCATCTTGCATGTTTATAGCCTGGATAGAACATACCTACCTAAGTCAAGGCATAGGTACTGTAGCGTTCATAATATTAATGTAAATATAAACTCTAGTTATACACGAAAGACTTGGCTTCATGTCGTTGTATCGAAAAACAATGCCAAAGATGATTTTTTATGACGCAATACTTTCATTTCAAGAAGAAATAAGATGAATTAATTTTACGTAGCACATTCTACGATCATACGATCTTTTACATAGTTTATAAAAAAGTCTCTAAACTTTATATATGAATGTATAGTGTTTAATATTTTGTAAATATATGATATTAGAGATATGTTAGTGTAAATAAATTGTAATCAATTGGTCTACTTCTAATGTACATAAAATAATTACTCAGGCGTCACTTTTTATCTTAGTTTGGTTTGTACACCTGTCATAATGCGTAATTATATAGACATACGAATGTATCCAATGTTCTTTGAATGCAATTGTCATGGTAATAGATACACAATTCGCTATAGTTATTTATAATTATTGTGTTTCTGGTTTGAAAACGTTATTTGTGTTTTTGTGTGGCCAATAATTGAATTTTATTTTTTATTAAATACATTACTTATATACAAATGATATCATTATAATTTGATATTTTAAGTATTACTATGTTTTTTGTTAAATATATTATTGTTGAAGTATATATATGATTTGAAATAAAATGATTGTGTAGGCGTTTTAGCACACGTGCAGTTTTTCAGAATAATCGACGATCTATATATATATTTATATATATCATGACACCCTCCGGCAAACAAAAAGTCATGATGTTGATCAATGATTCATAAAATCAAGACAATATGTTGCTCTGTTTCTGCGTTAATGAAGAACAAACCAACTAACATTTCGAATTTGTAGTATTAGTAAGGATGTATTGATATTTAAAATGAAAACTAGTCTCGTAGTTAAAAAATAGGGTAATTCATTTATTTTTAATGCGTTTCTGTCTGTGGTTTATAAAAAGCCACCTATTCGATACAAATCGCAACGATTCATAACTTGGCTGCTGTTTGTAAGAAGGGCAAAATATCAACCACCGTTTCTTATTTATAATTATAGTAGAGATGGCAAACTTACCGACTTCATCCGCTTTCACGAGTTTCGTAGCGATCGATCTCAGGGATGTTGCGCCCGCAGCACTGAACATGTCCAATACTGGACCCAGGAAATACACCGTTCGAGACGGAGCCAGGGCGTATACTAAGCTTGCTGCTATCCTGCTCACACACGCCACGACACCTATAATACTGTCCTCTATCTTCCATCTCTTGCTAAACAAATATATTGTTATGAAGGATCCTGGCAAAGACAACATACAAATAACAATATAACATATTCTAAGAGTTTAATTTCGAAAACTTATACTATTAGTTATTTTTCTGTTAGTATAGAAAAGTTTTGTTAAAATAGAAGAAACATCATTTATCATAGATATAGTATATTGGCACTGTAAATGTTAAGCATTATTCACACTACCCGATTACGTTTCTTGCGCCTCTCATTACACTGGTATTTATCTTGTAAACAGCAATGCATTCTGCATTTCTGTTTGGCGAGAAAACAGACTAAAAGTTTTCATTCTTACTATCCAGACTGGATTGCGTGTAGACCAAATAAGTTTAAAGATACTAAACATAATTAAGCGTTAAAACTTAATTTTAATTTAACACACCAATAAGCCTTTTTTCTAACACTATACAATTATTAATTAAACTATATATTTTGAAACGTTAGATTTATAAGAATTTCCCACGCTAATTTAAATATTTGTTTTAATAAAACAATTTGTCTTAACATCTATTTGAACAGAATCCTCTTTCCGGTAATGAGACGTTATCAACTTGTTGATGAATAATTGTTAATAAGAGGTAATGTATATCTTAAACAAATATAACAACGGAAAATTTAGGGTATTTTATGGCCAATCAAATGGTCATGGCCAATTTCTGTATGGCGGTTTGCATAGGTATCGAATTTAATTCACACCAATGAGTTGTAGTGTAAAAATAAATAAAAAACTCAAATAAGTACTCGGCATTACAAGAGAATAGACGTAAACATTTTTATAAAATCCTTTAATAAGATTGCTGTCAATAAGTTCTTATAGATTATGATTTTGCTATAAAAATGTCAAATGTCAAATGGCTTGATGAGTGTTCTCTGTGATCCATTATGGTGGAAGTCGACAAACGGTACTTAAAATTCATCTTGCATTACATAAAGTTTTGTAAAAATACTCCCAAATTCTGAGGTTAAAACTACGTAGTAATTTATTTTTGCAATTTTTTTTTGTAGAATATATTAAGTATCTGCGTGTGCGTCGGTTGTACTTTTTTGGCCACCTCATTTAATTGCAAAAATTTTATGTCAAATATATTTAAAACGAACCAAGCGAGTTCACTTCAGTGAAACGTGTGATGAATGTTTATTTAAATTTTACTGCGCAGAATTTTATGTAACGAGTAATCAAGGAAAACGTTCCAATAAAAACAGAATAGAGAAACACTTAATAATATAGATTGATCATCCATGGGTGGAAAGATGGAGAATTGTTGTTTTAAAGTTTGGTAAATATTCTTTACTTTTTTTTTGTTAATGACTTATTAAAAATATATTCTTACCCCGGAATTACCCTAAGCTGAATCTACCTACATGCGTCAATAACGAGATAGATATGTTTACTACAATTTATTAAAGTCCTAAATAAATAGCAAGCAAAATGTAATTAGATAAAAGGTCACATTGTAAAAGTTTTTAAACGGGTCTTTCGCAAAATCTGAGCTATAGGTCCATGAACTCTGGTTAGGAAATCGTTTATTTCATCGAAGTGGCCAATTGTTTACAATCGAGTCGACCATAGTTCTGTGATTTTCACGCTCCATTGCGTGTAATACAAATAATTAACAATGTCTGCTTTATATAGATACTGTACTATCATTCCATCCGTATTTAAAACTTTATCTATATTTAAAATAAAATTATAAAACACCTTGAAATTTACAATTCGAATACAAAATAAAATTTGAATTTTCACTGTAAATATTCGAAATAAAAAGTTTTCTAAAGCACATATCTCTGGGGCAATGACCCGGCGTGTACCTACTGTTATGTTATGTTGTGTGGAAAAGACTAACTGCTGATTACATTACTCGTTATTTTCAGTAGAATTTGGTAGTAGCTTTTAATAAAATTTAATGTATTTCTTCGCGAATGAATGTGTGTCTTGATATATATTATTTGTTATATAACTTACCAATAGTGCCAACGAGTACGGAGTATGTGAGGAATAAGCTGTAGTCGATTTCGGTGAACTTGAACTTATAGCGGGTGAACCAGTACGTCATCTGCGCCTCACCTTTATTCAATAGGAAACACATATTAGTTACACAAACCCCAATAACGTCAACGATTCTGTATATCTGCGAGCCTCTACTTTAAAATACTTTAAACAGAAAAAAAGAGTTACCTGAAAATATAAATGGAACATAATAATTGTTCTCAACTATAATGGCATTAATTAATCAACAGAACATTAAGTTGTTAATTCCATCCATAATTATTTATGGCAAGGCTGATGAACAACCGTCAGAAATGTTGAAAATAATTACATTTAGTCATTCGACCATAACGTCTTAAGTTATTTCGTATTAAGTATTAAAATAAACTGTCGCGTCGCCCGTTTCGAGTACTAGTATATTTATCTAAATATATTATATTCATAATAGATCACTTCCAAATACATAAAGTATAACGGAAAATTGCAATGCAAACCATGATCAGAGGATCAACTTCTTTGTTAGGTAGATATCTATTAAATTTATAATTTATTATAAAAAAAAAAAATTGCTTTCGGCAAGTAAATGAAATGGATGCACTGTGCACATTTAATACAATTATCCAACGTAATTACACACAATCACACATACATAATATATCACATACACACATACACATAGATATACACAAGGTTTTAAATAATTAAGATAAGGAAAGGAAAAGGATATTCTTTTAAAAGACTTATTTTTTATTATTTATGTTGTGCTTTCACAACACTAGTTCAAAAGTCAGTGCTACATTTTGTTTTTTAGATATTAGGTGGGTAGACGGGCAGTCAGACCCGGCGCTGACGCTGTAAGAATTATTCACCATCAATCGCCAACGCGTAAGTATTAATTCTATATTCTACAATCTAAAGTGGGTGGACTTAGCTATACAGGCTTGCACAAAGTGGTACCCAAGTAAAATATGTAAAGAAATGGTTATTATACAGTTTTCAGTTCTATATCATTATAATTTTAATTTTTACGCATACAAAATAAATATATAGAGTAGTAAAAACTTAGCATTATATTACTCATAACACAAATAAATAAATAGTTGCGACACATTTCTAGTAATTTATAACACTTAGATTACGTTCTCGATCCAACTTCGACCGAACCTTTACTTGGTGGTAGAGCTTTGTGCAAGCTTGTCTGGGTAGGTACCACCCACTCATCAAAATTCTACCGCAAAACAGCAGTACTTGGAATTTTTGTGTTCCGGTTTTAAGGGTAAGTGAGCCAGTGTAATTACAGGCAAAAGGGACCTACCATCTTAATTCCCAAGGTTGGTGGCACATTGGACATGTAAGCGATGGTTAACATTTCTGACACTGCCAATTTCTAAGGGCGTTGGTAACCACTTATCATCAGGTGGTCCATATGCTCGTCTACCTACCTATAGATTAATAAAAAAAACCGCAACCGACAACGATTACGTTTCAATTCGCTTGCGAACTGACAATTTGTTAGTAGAATAATTGTAATAATGTTTTTAAAACTAACGATAAAACAATAAGCATGATACCAAAATTTATTTTGATTTTCTCATTGCATTCTTATCCAAAAAAACTGCATACAATTTATTATTTAATTTAATTGACAATTTTATTGTTTTGTTTTATTTTATTGTATCAATTCGAATTTAATTTTAATTTATTTTGTTATTTGATTAATTATATTAAATTATTAATTGCCTTTATTATTGTAATTCATTAATTACCTAACTAACTGTATTATTTTTAAAAGCATGCCGTGTACACACGTTTTGGGATGTAATTTTGTTTGAAATTGTATAGATTCCTAATTCTTAAAGTCTAAGTCCTGATTACATTCTGTTTTGTGTACCTAAATAAATAAATAAATACAAAATATCATACAATTTATTTTAATGTTTTGGTATTTAAAAAAAAATCTATAATGACTTTTTTAATTAAGTGAACATGAAGTGTATTTTAGTAATTTAAATTAATTAGTTACATCATTTCACCTGCGTTAATTGTTAATGTTGCGCCCCCGTGAGTAGCCTGGTGTTATATACCTACTCTACAACTTCCCGCGATAAACATGTCATGTTATCAGCTCATACAGGGTATACAAGTATCGCGTTTAAATAAATTAAAAAAACAATTCTTCGATTTGATCTATTTGTAAACTTCTTTGTATATTTTTTCGTTAATTTATAATCCTCATAATAGTCAATTCTACTCAAGACAATCATCCAATTGGCTCACAGCCAACTTCACTCTCCTTACGACTAAGCTATAGCACTTCTAATAAATTAGTACACCATCTTTATTTTTCCGTAATGATAATTGTATTACATACTCGATGTTATTGGTTTCATCGTAATCGCAATAAAAATAATTTATTCTGGAATCGCAACTTCAATAATGGAAGTAACTGAATTACGAGTACATAATATTATTTACATACATACTGTTCTCATTTTTAATTTCAGCTTGAGCCTTTGAGATTTCGTGTAGAATTAATATTACGCGAGCGAAATCAAAATAAAATCAGACACTCTTAAACCTAATATAAAAACGTATACAATATTTTTCAGTGCAATTGGCTTAAGGCTGAGAAAATAAAATTTAAAGAGTTGATACATTCTATTTTTAAATATTTATATTTTGAATATCACTTTTTTATAACGATGATATTTTCTCTATGCATTACTTGTAAGTAGCAAAAATTGTTCACATTGTATGTCTTATTCATTTGCAATTATATATTCGGAAGTATCATATAATCGTAAAATTTACAGTCTAACTTTTGGTACAGTCAACATAGAATACATACATATGTGGTCGGATGTGGAAGGACCTCAAAACATTCATAATTCATAGCGCATATGCAACGCTAACATTCGATTTGAAGAAATTAAATTTATCTATTAAAAGAACACTCGTGTGAGACCGGGGATATAACGCTAGTTAACAATAAAATGTAAGTATATATTCCCACGAGATATTACATTAATATGTAATGTTGGGATTTAGACAAAACATGTAGGTTGAAGATAAGCTAAATTGAACGTAGTTTATAAATTATATTAGAGGACGTCAAAATAAACTAAAATTGACCTCATTTTTTGTACTCATTCGCGATTGCTTTAATTAAAACTCATATATAATCTTTAAATTAAACTTTTTTTCTTAGCATTTAAGTAATAGGCCAATAAAGTCATTACTGACTGATAAACAAATGCACCATGTTAGCAAAAGCGAAATTGCTTCAAATATGAAAGTGCATGTCTGAATTAAAACTTGCCATCATTGAATAAGTCTCAAAATTTACGGCTGTACATAAAAATGCTGTTAAGGGGATGATTTGTTAAATACTGCTGTTTCTTTTTGTCTCGAATTTCAAATCAGTTACGACAAAAAGAAAAAAAATATGTTTAATTAAAACAACCGCTAAGCAACATTTATAAGCAAGATTTATTTATTTATTTAATTTAATAAGGAAAAAATGACAACTTGTGTTGTCAACACGCGTTGTAACTTGTGTCAACAAGTTGTAAAATTATTGGTGACATTCTGAAGAATTACAAGCAAGTTAAAAAAATATGAAATTAAAACATGCCAACCATTTAATTGTAAAAGCACATTTATATACGTTAATAATATCTATTATTGAAAATCGTTGAATGCAATAAACTAAAAATATTCAAAATATTTACCAATAAATGTAATTGCAGGCTGAATTCACTGTTATATATTATACATTAGTTATTGGATAAACTACCGGATTAAAATTTATGTTACTTTTTAAATCATTTTGAAACCGGTACTTCAAACGAGAGAGATAATTATAAAAAAAACATTATTAGTAAAGTAGTGTATGCAGAAATTAAATATAAATATTTTTATATTTCATCTCTAAAGATAATAAAGAGTATGTTGATCTGAATAATAATTTAATCTTAAGCGTATGACACGTGTGAACTCTAACCTATATAAACGGAGTATATATTAACGGTACAGTCAGCTTCATATATAAAGTAACAGTCAACATTATCAAATAAATAGAAACATCTAAAGTGATCAATAACATCAATACAACCAAAGTCGTTAAATTAATTGAACCATCCATGTTGTTCAAATATATCGGAGCGCGAACATCGTCAAATATATGAGTACATTCAAATCGTCATTAGAATAGTAACAATCAAAGCGCCAGTGGTTTCGAAGCATCAAAAATATGGAACACGCTATAAAAACGAACCTTATCGCAATACATTTTAGGTAAACTTTTTATAAATAGTTATAAACTATATGAATATTTCTGACAGCAGAAATGGAACGTTATAATAAAATAAAACGAAGGAGACAGGATTCAAGGATATTTGCTATCTCTTTCGTTTCGAGTATGTCAATGTCATTGGAATTTCATTTGTTTTATGTCCATGTTTCTATAAAATCAATCAAAAATTATGTATTTTAAAATACAAAGTAGAATAACCTCATTTTTCGACACTAAAAAAGTAAATATCAAGGAAATTACTTGTTAAATATGATGTTTATTACTTTGATGTGAAGTTCTTACAGTTTAAAAAATAGTACCATATTATTTTTATTTTAAATAATACTTATTCGATTGCTTTTCATCAATATTAATAAATTGCGCAATAATGATGAAAAGAAACAAAAAAAATATTCATTTGACTCAAAAGGCGTCTCTGTAACAGATATTGCGCGTGACCGCTTTTAGATAACGCGTAATTTAGGATTTGAATTATACATATCAAAGTTCACAATATGGTGGCGCTTTCATGAACAAGCTTTATATAGAATAAAATACTGCTCTTACGACAAGACACAAAACACAACGTCTTTAATAAGCACGGAACTAACTGAATTATAATTTTGAAAATGCAGTTTTCATTAACGAAAAATAACTTTGTTTTTGAAGTACTGTCCTTCTGACTGATCTCGGCCATGGAGGCAAATACCAAGGAAGATTAGCCAACTGCACAGGACATATTATAGCCTACAAATGTGTGCGCAAACACAGGTGCACTCTCATAACCCGATGAGACAATAATCACCAACCGGAAAGAGTTCAGGCGGGGGACCAACGGCTTTTCGTGCTTTCCGAGACACGGTAGTGTACACACTACTGAGAATTTTGGGCAGAAAATCCAATAACTTTTTATTGGCTTGACCTGGGATTTGAACCCAGGACCTTCAGGTCTGCTGCGTGACATCCAGTCACTAGACCAACGAGACAGTTTTTGTACCTAGTGCTATAGTGCGATCCATGCGACTTCGCTTAGCGACGTTATTGTTGCTGAGGGTGGATTTATCTGATTTTTATTTGATTTTATTTTTATAAGTATGTTGTTGAGTATGTTCGACTAGTAAAAACCATTATTAATATATATAACCTACGACAATATATATAATTCCTGCATCCTACTAAGAAAACTATCAGTAAATTTAATTTGTCTTTTATGAAACATGTATGTAAGCGTACGTTTTCTGCAGCGAAAGTGTAGTGAAATTACTCGTAAATAAATTTGCTATTAATTGGGTTCAAATAAAAGAACAATACTTGTAATAGAATTTATAGTTTGAAATTGAAAGATGTGTGGTGCCCAACATCGAGAACTCTCCCGTACCTACACCTTAAACATTAACTGCACAAATTTTTCAAATCAACTGAATTTTTGCTGTCAGAAATATTACAATATGTCATAAATACGTTGGTTATATACGTTTGAAGTGTACTTAAAATATATTGACATACGGTTCGTTTTTATAGTGTGTTCCATATTTTTGAACACTTTGGATGCTTCGAAACCACTGGTGCTTTGATTGTTACTATTCTAATGACGATTTGAATGTACTCATATATTTGACGATGTTCGCGCTCCGATATATTTGAACAACATGGATGGTTCAATTAATTTGACGACTTTGGTTGTATTGATGTTATTGATCACTTTAGATGTTTCTATGTATTTGATAATGTTGACTGTTACTTTACTTATGAAGCTGACTGTACTTCTAAGATATGAATATATGTATATATTTCCGTATGAATACTATTTCTTTTTCTTCTCATAGAAGTATACGGTGCTTCAATTGAAGCAGTTTTTAAATTGAATAAACAAACGATTGTATTAAAAACTAACTAAGAGCAAGTAAATTTCGCTGTTCTCACTGTCTGGTAAAGACGTTCTATCCTGAAAGGGCTTGGAGCTTACTTCACGCCTGTCCATTTCGGTTTGATGGATATAAGTATAGATGTATTAAAACTTCGCTATTTGCTAATTGCAGGATGTTTTCCTAGACCAGAAGTACCCGATATTTAACAGTTTTATCCATTGTACGTCACGTCGCAAACTTTTTTTAACACGCTTTTAGTAGGTTCGTCACTTCAAAGCGTCGCATCAAATTGAAACTTTGCATAACACCACCACTAGACCAGACTTATGACCAGGAATAAACGCTAATCATTCAGGATTAGCGTTTATTTTGTATCCGAATGGTGTCAAAAATATGATAAACGAGTCTTCGAGTTACAATGTTATAATTTTTCAAATTATAATAAGCCACTGAACTTTAGTGAATTCCCCATATTTAAGAAAAATATTTTCTACTTTTTAATGCAGCTAGATGTAAAATCGTGTTTTTTAGTATAACTATTATTAGGTCTAGAAATATTAGTATAATTTAAAGGCAATTTAAAGGTGATTAATTTTTTTTTATAAATGTAGATATCTGTTCTTTATGCTTTACATAATATATACATGAATAGAGAAGTACGCTGGACTTTACTTTGAATCATATATGTAACTTAATCACGCACAAATTATAATAATTACCGTGTTTGCGTTGACGCCTGCGTTTATTGAGAGCATGAGTATATACAATACTTCAAGTTCACTTGGAATATCTTAATATTTTATATTTATCTATTATCTATCATATGATAGGCGACATAAAACATATAGTTATTAATAAATTTTATTGGGACTTTCATAGTTTAATAATTTATAGATATTTCAGAACTGTTAATGTCTATATGTACAATATGGTTTTTGTTAAACTTAAATTATGTAGAGAAAAAGGCCAACCGGACGATTGCAATACAAAGGCTGCTATTGTGATGGATTGTGGAAGATTTGTAGATCAACAAAATACCAAAAAAGAATTCCACAACGCCATATATGTTATAGGAATCAAAGAAAGTAACCTTACATATTCTTATAAGTATTTATAAAAAATGGTAAAATAATTTTAAATTTATTTTAATATAAATACAAATAACTCTGAAATATTTTTGTGTAGTGTAGTTTGGCATATATTAATTAACAAGCACTTCAACTGCGACTTGGTCTGCGAAAATTTAAAAACTATTATTTAACGTAAATACGTAAATTAGTATTTGTTAAATATACTAAAACAGTTACCATTTGTTCAAACCGTGACATTTTTCTTACTTAGAGAATTTTTATACTCGTCGTAACTTCTAAACGAAAAGTCCGATCCGAATAATTTAAATTGGAATTTACACGTACATAATCAACCTGAATTATCGAACCATTTAAATGGATTAATAACATGATACCAATATCACCACTATTAGATTCAACTCGTATTTGAACTTAATAATTTAAACAAAAATTGTTATTGTAGCTTAACTATAATAGTTAGGTATATACCATCGCTGACTTTTTTATGACAAATCATGAGTACTATTAATATAGAGAACACTATTTTATATATCGTCAATAGTTTTCGCAGGCAATATTTTCATACCTTGGGTTACATCGTTCCATTTTAGGTAAGGATCTCTAATTTTTTTGAAAATATAATTTAGCCTCTACAAAGATGTATCTTTCTAATGGTGAAATAATTTTTAAAATCGGGCGAGTGGTTTTTGCTTTAAATCATAACAAACAAACAAAAAAAGAAATATTTCCTCTTTATAATATTAGTATAGATAATAAGCAAATGGTAAAAAACTGCAGTGTGCAAAGTAATGTCTTTACTACTCATACTTTGCTTGGCAGTCAAAACATACGATATGTAATGTTAATTTTAATTCTATTAATACATTTAAAGTAAATTATTACGTTCGACCGAACATGGTTGCATGATCAAATATTATATAATATAAAGAGTTTGCGACTTTGAGCGACCGCCAACGAATCAGTTTTTCGAAAATATCTTCAGAAATATTTTGGAATCAGTTAAATGATTAACGAGTTAACAACAAATTATTTCAGACGAAACTCATGGTATTGATGACAGTCGATTAGTATATTTTGATTATTTTCATAGTATTATCTTATACTTTGGGGTAACGCTATAGATTTTGAATCTATTTTCATTTTACAAAAGAGTGCTGAGTCTGTTTTTAGGATTCCATACCTAAAGGGTAAAACGGGACCTTATTACTAAGACTCCTCTGTCCGTCCGCCCGTCCGACTGTCCGTTTGTCACCAGGCTGTATCTCATGAACCGTGATAGTTAGACAGTTGAAATTTTCACATATGATGTATTTCTGTTGCCGCTATAACAACATATACTAAAAACAGAATAAAATAAATATTTAAGTAGGGCTCCCATACAACAGACATGATTTTTTTGCCGTTTTTATAGATAATGGTACGGAACCCTTCGGGCGCGAGTCGGACTCGCACTTGGCTGGTTTATATCTTGGTGATCGAGAATCTCTTCCAGAAGTTTTTAACAAAATAGGCATACGTTTTTTTTATACTTCCCGGGAGGGCAAATGACTCTACTCCACCTGATGGTAAGTGGCAGTAGAGTCCAAACGCGACGACGGCTAGTACAGTCGGGAAGAATGATCTGCACTAGCCGCCCGTCTAGAGGGCCCGCAAGATGCCTCTTCACGCCTCGTTTGACGGAAATTGATATACTGTAAGTACTTATACAATATATTTAAAATTACTCGTATATTATATATGATCACAATAACATTGAACATTTTGATAAGCTTAAAACGCCAAGTTTTCATCACAAAGTTAATAAATCCTAAATTCGTGGGGTACCTATTCGTTTCTATAAATTTGGCAGATGTTTTTAAAATTACCAATAAATAATAAATTTAATAAATAAGGCATATACAACACAGGATTATATAGATGACGAAAAAGCGTGCGTGGAAAATGAATTTCAGGATTTATATAAATTTAATTGTATTTGATTTTCTTAAATTTGTATTTGAAATATGGGAAAAGAATTACTGAGCTTCTTGCCGGTTCGTTAGAATCTACATTTCGTAGCATCGGTATCTTTACATTAAATAATTCTGTAAAATGACGATTAAAAAGTGCTATAAGCTCTCGAATAAAGTATATTTTGATTTGATTTTTAGATTAAAAACTTCTAATAAATTAATAAATTTTTAAAGTAAATTATTTAATTGTAAAGCTACCAACGATACCAAATGTAGATTCTGACGGGAAGGTAGCAAAAAAATACATACTTAAAGCGATGAAATCGTCATTGAGTAAACTATTCTCTAAATACTTCAAATTTGTAATTATAACGATTAAATAATAGCATCAATTTGTAACAATAGTTTCGTACGTGAGAGGGTGTTGTTAAGTGACGCACTATCTCCATTTATACGACATATGCTCTTTGTCTAGTCAGATAGGTCACGTAGACGGGCTTATGAGCTATCTATGACTTAACATTTGCCTCAGCTATCACGCAGTATCGCTTTATTTCGATACTTCACAGTAATCGACCTAGTGACTCTTGCACTATAACTGTATGTAAGAAGGTATTTCTTTTTATTATTATTATTAATTAAATATATTGAAGCTTTGTAATATTTCCTGTCATTGCTGATGCATATATGTTAACTTCTTGAAATAAATTAAAATGTATTTGCATATCATTTACTGTTAACGATTACAAAACTAATTAAAAAAAAAACGAAATACTTGACGCTATCTAATTATTCATTGATTAAAATAATTTAATTGCTTAAAAATACCTATAAATATAATTTATAAACTTTAATTAAACATTTATTTTAAAAAGTTAAATATATATATATCAAAATATTTACTAAATGCATTTATTAAATTCAATATCGTTCATTTTAATGAGGACTAAATCCTAACTGAATTCTCTACCAGACAGCATTATGTGGAATAAGTAGATATGTATCTTATTATTGTATTTATGTACATTAATATACATGTATTAATTGTATCAATACAATCATTTGTGTATTTTACGTCCGTCTATCGCCGTTTATTAGAATTATAAATAACATATTATGGAGATAATATTTAAATAAGACGCAAGACTAATACGTGAATGAAAATTAATAATCTTTGGAAAAAGCATCACATGACGTGTGTCTGTGTGTGTGTACACACATATTTTAATCAACAACTAATAACGCGGACGAACAATAAAACTCGATCAAGGAAAAAAAAACAAATCATTAAAAATTTTATAGACTATTACATTCTAATGCAAGTTTCATTTCGTTAAATAATAATAACAGATTGCAGGCTTTGTGGCTAATTGTATATGCATTTAGTGATAATAAAGTCTCGCGCAAAACCGCCGTAGATATTACTCTCCTAAATTAATTAGGCAAATGAACACGATTCATTGTCATAGTAAATAAAACTAATTGTTTAGTGGGCACATTTGATCTATAAAGAACTTTAACCCACGATAATAGTTACTTGACATAGTGTAAATAGTGATATTTAAATATATTGTCAAGTGACACATTTTTTTTGTTTTTATAACTTGATGATAATAGTGTACCAAATGTAAAGTTACCGACCTCAGAAAGATCAGATCGATGTGTATATTTTTGTAGGACAATTAGTGAAGTAGATGTGACAACAAATAATGTTTATTGCATTTTCATTGTTAATAAAATTTTATTTATGTGATCGCAACGAGCTCTTATCAATTTAGAATAGGTTGTGACAATTAGAGAGAGAAAATTTTGATATAATTACTATTTAATTGCTATTTATTTGATGTAAGTAAAAGTATTAAATGTTTACATTTACACCGTAGTTTGATATTTGTCGTTGATTTATTGCTGAACAATAACGTAAGAAAAAGGAATTTTATATTTGGTCGTAAAATGTAAATAAAATCAAGCGATCCGTCCACATGTGGTATGTTTTATGACGACAATACAGCGCACGATATTTTTTGATTAACAATATTTTGCAGTAAAGTTTTTCTTCGGGATACAAGTCAGTTAAAGTATATATTTCTTGGAATAATAAAAAAATAAAATAAATACAAAGAAGATATTTGTGCAAAATTACCTAAAACAGGTCCAACGATGAACATGTATGCAAACATAACCAATATGATTTGCATACGTCTCGAACCCTGGCGTTTCTTGAATGCAACGTTCACTGTGGCAGCGAAGTCCTGCGCTGAGAACATCGAAAATACTGTCTGGGGTTCGTCATTCTCTATTTTTTTCCTCGTCTTTTCCTTCAGTCGAATGACGATGTAAATGAAACCGGCCATGTAGAAAAAGCACGCTACAGTAAAAACACCGTAATAACCGAAACGTTTGGTCATTATTCCACTAAGAGCAAGACCGATTGGTCTGCTTAGAGTCAATATAGCCGTAATAATCCCTAAGCGGAAAGTCCGTTCAGAATCACTTGTGATGTCCGTAATATAACTGTACACGGCCATCGTCATGGCAACGCGACCACCGGCGAGAGCTGGAGGAAGACCTTCTATAAGGGCTGTTTCGTTCAGACCAACTTGAAGAAAAAATACTGTACTCAGGATAATACCGAAAATTGATAACAATTTTCCTAAAATTGGAAGCACCATAAAACTCTTTCGGTTACCTGTGCGATCGCTCCATGCACCCACAAAAAGAGTTAGTATTCCTGGCAACGCCGTTTGTAACGGAAAACTCCATGCTGTCATACCCGCTACCATCTTTTGAACACTCTTCTCCTGTTCTGTGTAATTGTGCGTACGTCCCTGCATAATATGAAGGCATGTCTGTTCGTCGTATTTTAAATTCACTAGACATGATTTCTCTAAGCACAAATTCTGAACAGCTAATCCCGCCAAAACACTCGGTAACACATAACATATTACATACGGTTCCACAGTCACTTTCGATTTCAGAGCCCATGTTTTTTTGATAAATTCCTTTAATCGCCCACTTAATTTTGTCTCAGCTTTTTTTACTTCCTTATCATAAGATTTGCATTTGCATGAATCTAAACTCACGATCTTTTCTCCGGGTACTTCGACCCGCAACGTCATTTTGATTACTGACAGCTAGTTTTTGGTTCATTTGTTTTTAACATACTACACGTATATATTTTTCTTATTTAATTATGTTTGCGTGTGTGTAAAATATATCACGGAATTTAAAATCGAATTAGTCGCGAGCGATCGGTGGCGCGTGCGACTTCTGATTGTCCGTTAAGTAGTAACGCAGCGACTGTTTTGGTCGACTTCAACTCGACTACTGCTGTCATCCGACTTCTGTCATTGATTAATTTGTTTTTATCATATTATAACATAACTACGACACCGTGAATTTATAAACAAACTGCAATCGTGTTACATTTCTGCAATCATGTTTTGCCATTATTAATGTTATTCACATGGGTCGCCTTGAGAATACATAGATATGCCCTAAACGATTTTTGTTCGGTAAATGTCTTTATTAAAATAATACGACTACGTGTTTTAATCAATACGAATTCAATTTACAGACATCACGTACATATACGTCCTAGTTTTTCTGCGAAGTCGGTCAAGATGAAAATTGCGTAATGTTTGAAATTAGATGCCATTGACATCGGATACAATTTGTGAATGAGTTCATAGCGAAAAAGCCATTTTGCGTCAAGGTTTTTAATTGAATTTTCTCCCTTAACGTAAATTGCTTTTAGAATATATAATACGCGAACATTTCTTAATTCATAATGTTCTTTGATTTACGTTTTCATATATATATTTTTTAAATATATTATATTTTTTAGTGATATGTACAGAGCCTATTAAAAATAAATAACGAGTAATGAACTATATTATTCTTTAATGTATCAAATTAGAGTTTCACCATTGTTTATTATAATATATAATAAAATCCCATACAGTATCAAATAACAAGTTAATTCTCTTTTAAAAAAAAAAATTATCTCTTATTTTATTTGTTTCGGTTCTACTGTTGATGATCTCTTATTTCTTTTCACTCTTAATTCCAAAGATACTTTAAAGTATAAATTTAAGCTTGTTTTGCCATTAATCTCATATCAGAAAAAAAATCGGGGTATATAATACGCGCAATTTACGTCAGCCGGTCCGAAATTAGCCATGAGCGGTTGTCAAGTCAAATTCAAAGTTATAACTAAGTTAGTATCTTACAACTATAAAGTTGTGAATATGTAACTCAAATTAATGATGCAAAATCTTATATTGCGTTGTTCATTTACGTAATTCGATTATTAAAGTTTACGCCTTTCGATTATTGTTATTTTTTACTATTTTACATTCACGATCGTCGTGGAGATTCTAATTTCATGCCGGCCAAGTTAGATTGCATTTATTGGACCCATATGGCAGCGATCAGTCATGGGAGCATTACCCACAAAACCTTTGAAAAAAAAACAAGGTTTTTTAAATATTTTAATGTTTGCAATTTTTTATTTTTTATTTCTCTTCACCTCTTAATCGAGATTGATATTAACGTGTATCATTAAGCAAATACAAGATACGATAAAAACTGTTAAACAAAATGACATTATATCATTAGTTTTTTCGACTTCAGATTCTCATTTTGCGTAACACATTTACTTTAAAAGAAAATAAATGGGTTGAAAATAATTTGAGAGAAACTCGCTTTTTTTTAGAAATAAATACAAATTATAAAATTGTTAATACGCATTTCATTGTTTTTTTTTATTACACCTCGTGCTTGACGGTAAAGAAAAACTTCGCGGGAAAGCATCTACGAGTACATGTGTTGGATGACAATATGAAGCTACGTTCCTTAAGATTATTTATTTACCAATATTTTATAACCTACTTAAGATAAGAATCTCTTTGGTTAGCAGTGGGACATTGACGAACTATAATGATTACTACCACTTTATTGATTGTTAGCGATAGAGGGCTTTGTTTGTGCGTATATATCAATATAAGAAATTTGCAATGATAAGTAAATCAATATGATAATATGTTTTTGTTGGAACTTTCAATACGAGTATAATTAAGAATAATTATCTAACTTATCTTACTAGTTTAGTTTTTGATATAAGGATATATTTTATATAACATTTACTAAGACTTGAACGCTTAAATAAATAAATTGCGACATATTTTATATGTCTGGTATTTATGAATTATAAGAAATCGTTCTTTCAATTTCAATTTCGATACGCTCGGTGGTAGAACTTTGTGCTAGCTCGTCTGGGTAGGTACCACCCACTCATCAGATATTTTACCGCAAAACGGCACTCAGTTCCTACTTAGTATTGTTGTGTTGCGGTTTGAAGGGTGAGTGAGCCAGTGTAATTATAGGCACAAGAGACAAAATATCTTAGGTTCCAAGATTGGTGGCGCATTGGCGGTGTTTTTTTAACAAATGTACAATTCCAGTGTCTATGGGCGTTGGTGACCACTTACCATCAGGTGGCCCATATGCTAGTCCGCCTATCTACACTATAAAAAAATCTACAAACATTTAAATATGAGCGACAATGAATACGTTCTGATTGTATTATTTATCAACCCGACAAAATAAAAGCAGATTTGTTTTCGCACTCCTATTTTTATTTATTTTAACTTTTTGGATGAATAACACAATTATTAACGTATCGTTAATATGGCATGGCAACCCAGCGTTCTAGAATAGGTGGTATATACACATAGGTGCGAAATTATTTTCATCTTCAAAAACTGCGAGCTATCAAAATACATGGTTTTAAATGCGATTAAATTAATATATACAAATAATATAATTAAAAGTAATTTAGAATGAGAAATTGACGAATAAGGCATTTTCAATATATAATTTTCTATTAAATATAAACGATTTTAAAATAAAATTAAGACAAGAATAAAGCCGCAAATCCCCAGGCCCTGGGCTCAAGCCAAGGGTCGGACTGTGAAAGAAGATAATTAACTTCATACGTTATCAGCGAGTGTTTTTAGAGGAATGTTTAAAGGAGACCAAAATTCGCACATCTTTCAAATGGAAACTTCCACTTCAGAATCCAACAATTAATTTATTATGCAAATATGGAACAAAGATATGTTGCATAATATATGTATACATATTGATATAACAACATTACTTCTGGATTGAAAGGATGAAATTAATTTTGGAGACACCTAACTATATTGAATAGCCTTTTTTACTAAGATATTTTTGCTATGAAAATTATCGTTAATGGCAGGCCTGATACTGAGCTGATAGATCAAAAAGCATTAAGGCAACTTGGTTTCATCAAATGAGTGCCTGGATCTTTTGATAATAGCATAGGTCCTGTAGCATTGATGGAAAATCTAGGGTGGCCTATAATTTGTCGATATTCTGTGATTGCACCGGTTCAACAACTTAATTACTCTCCTTAACAGACACATCTGCTTAGTATCAGAAACTTCGCAAATCTGACTATTTTTCGTTATCCTCTACATTGTCGGTGAATAAAAAGGTTTCTAATTATATCTCCTCATAACAATACCTCATAATTAATTTATATAAATGGCTAAAAAAAATTAAAATTTCATTTCTTTTAATTAGTTTATAATTAACATAGCGTTTCTTCACAAAATGCTCTTTTTAGTCATATACATAAATTTAATTTGCACTACAGCAGAATAGTTGTTGAGAAAATACACAGCATTGCAGCAAGATGCTCGCTGGTGATTGATGAAGACTTGGCAATGACAATGTCTCGTTACAAGAAACAAGATGGCGCGCTTTGTTGCATGCTAAAGAGGTGTTATGTAACATAAACAGAAAGTTAAGACGAACTTTAATTGTATATTAAAATCTACGTTTGTTTCCTTCAGCAATTAAAATATGTGTTTTTTAACACACATAATGTTTACTTGCAAAGAAAATCTAATATTATGCAGTTCTATAATTCAAATTATAATTTATATGACAGAGTCACATACATGCGGTTTCCTAGTAAATATGTCAAGTGAATTGAAGCAAGCCAGCACCAGATTAAGCAAATTAAAAAGCAGATTCATCAATCATCATAACGTGTGTTTGACTTTAGGATCGAGCCTGGTCAAATATTTCCGATTCCCTGACTAGTGTAAGGCTTTTTATAAGTGCAAAATAAACATGTTGTCAGTTGCAGCACCTCCAGAACGAAGGAATTCCGAATATTATAAGAGTAACGTCCAACTTTAACAAAGCACATTAATGTTGATATTATTGGCCATTTGGGCTCAATATTATCTTCAATCATATCTTCTTCATCGGGTTGTCATAATCTTTTAACTAATTTCACCAATCTTAATAAAATCGCTATTTCTTTTTTATGAGGTATTGAAAAGGATAGAAAATAGTTACATCATCCCAAAATTAACTTAGCTACCTGTACCTTTGCCACGGTTTTGATATATATTTCTTCGACCCTGCCTATTATCTTTTTATGTAGTCATTAGTCAGTGAATGCATTGTAATTTGTAACAATATTATAATAACGTAACTTTATAATGTTACAAAACACTAATCACTATTTAATTAAGTTATGTCGATTTTATTTGAAGGTAGAATTACCTTCACTATATTTATTGTGTAAGAGCGATCGTATTATTAAAATTTCATCAATTTTATTTAAATGATAAAATGGTATAGAAATTGAACAAAACAAAATGGTGTGATCTAATTCTAATGCAAGCAATTTGTAAAAAAAAAATTACAAGACAAAAATAAAATTGTTGTTTTAACCTTTTTAAGTTCAAATTTGAAAAGGAGCTACTCATATAACTGTTTTAATATCACTGTAATGATAGTTCTAATAAATCACTAAAAATATATAAACTAATCTCAGTTTATTTAAATAAACCTTTATTTTCAGACAAGCCGGTTGGCGTTGTTGCTAGACACTTGCCTTTCGCACCGCAGGTCGTGGGTTCGATTCCCTCCCAAGACAGACATTTGTGTGCATGAACATATCTGTTTGTCCTGAGTCTGGGTGTTATTATCTATATAAGTATGTATTTACAAAAGAAAACTAAACTCGGCGTCAAAAAAATCGCACCTTTTGAAATTTTTACTTTAAGCGAATAATACTCTTAACTTATTTATTGTACCCTACCAAAATTAATATCATTTGAAAGCACAATTAATACACTTTAAAAACGCGTATCCTTCTTTTCTGTAAAAACAATAATCACGAAACGTTAGGGTCTTTAAAAAAAAAGTGCTGAAAAGCTCATTAGAGGACTCACTACTTGTGCCACCTTGGACACGAATAAAAGGGGGGGTAAAAATTAATTATGGGTCATTAGCTATCCAGACATCACAGAAGTCACACCTGAGCAGCTCCAGTAAGAAAAAATCCCTGAAAAATGGATACCACGGCAGAAGAAGCAGCTCACTACTGCAATCAGGACTACGCCAAGTTGATATTGCTCGACAACTCAACATAAGCCGTTTCCGGGTGAAACGAGTATCCCAGCGGTTCCAGGAGACTGGAGGCTACATCAGGAAGCATGGATCCGGAAGACGACATTGCACATCCGACAGAGACGACCGCTATATTGTATTGACGTCTTTGCGTAACCGATTCTCCAACGCTGTTGAGCTGCAACAGCAGCTCCGAACAGCTCGGAGGACGTCGGTGAGCGTCTCCACAATAAGAAGAAGGCTGCGAGAGAAGAAAATCTAGGCCCGTAGGGCTGCTACTGGCCCCAAATTGATAGCAGAGCATAGGCGAGTCAGACTTCAGTTTGCCCGAGACCACGTGGATTGGACGTTCGACCAATGGAAGTCTGTCCTCTTCTCCGACGAGACTAGGGTATGCCTTTTCTGCAATGATAGGCGTAGAAGAGTGTACAGGAGGCAGGGGGAACGGTACTCACAGGCCTGCTTTGAAGGAACCGTCAGCTACAGAGGAGGATCCTGCATGTTCTGGGGCGGAATTTCAATCCAAGGAAAAACCGACCTTGTGTGCGTCTCCTGCACTGGAGGTGCACGTGGCCAGGGGTCCCTGACTGCTCATCGGTACATCACAGAGATACTGGAGGACCATGTGGTCCCGTATGCTGGTTTTGTCGGGCCTGAATTCACATTCATGCACGACAACGCCCGCTCCCATACGGCAATCATTGCTCGGGACTACCTGAATCAGGTTGGGATCCCCGTGATGCAGTGGCCAGCGAGAAGTCCTGACCTGAATCCCATAGAGCACCTTTGGGATGATCTGAAACGCCAGGTGCGGTCTCGTGATACTACCCGTGCCACCCTTGAACAGCTTCGGGACACCGTCGTCGAGGAGTGGAGTGACATTCCTCAAGAACGCATCGTGACGTTGGTGAGGTCAATAAAGGATCGCATGGAGGCTGTAATTAGGACTAAGGGAGGTAACACTAGGTTCTAAGTTTAGTTTTAAGAATTTGTTTACTGTATTTTTTAATTTTGTTATGTTTTTAGATTAATTAAATTAAGTAATTTTGGCGTGTTTTTCCTTTTTTCATGAAAAATGTTTTTTATATGCTTAGTAATCACTATCACAGTTTTATTATTTAAAGGATTCAATAACCTTTAAAATGAGGCCCCACACTTATACCTTACCATAGATGAAATAGGGTTTATAGTTGCTTGAAGTCAAAATACCAAAAGTTGCGATTTTTTAGACGCTGAGTTTAGTATAATATGTAGTACCTATGTCAGTTGTCTGATTTCCATAGTACGTGCTCTGCTTAGTTTAGGATCAGATGGCCTTGTGTGAATAAAGACTCAGGATATTATTATTACACAGGATATTATGTGTTATGCCTTGATGCTTATAAACATTTATATGTACATATTAAAAATACATTTCTTAAAACTAAGCATATTTGTTGGGAATTTCAGTCTTTGCTTTCCAATACTTTCTGTACACAACTCCAACCGGCCATAATCAGGGTTGAAGAAGACGGATTTATTCTGCTCGAGTATCTGGACTTAGTTTGTGGCTCTGCTTAATTCTAACCGCTGCAATTTAACTATCTATCCAAATTCAAAACAATACAATATCAGTTATTATCACCAATTACAAATTACGTATTTTTTAATAAGTTATCCAATGATACAATACATTTCACAATTTAATTATTATAATTATAATAGGCAGTCTCATCTCAATATACATATGTTATACACATAATATAAAGGTAAATATTTACAATCGCGGCTTTTGCCATAAATGGCTCCAATTTTTTATGGCATGTTTTTTATCAATAATAATGATATTTGATGCAATATTGAGGAGAGGGAAGACTACGAACATTAAAAATAAAATAAAAATAACACAAAAAAGATGTAAAAGAACAATGAGTTGTAGGACTCGAGTTAGGTGATCTGAGCGTTCTAGGATATTCCTGATATGTAAACAAGAGCACTTAGTTACACATAAAATTCTAGGAAAAGTCATATAGGTTAGGTTCTGTTAGGTTACTTTTAAAGCATATCGCCTAAACCGAAGCCGCGATTGTAAAGATTTACCCGATTAGGACCACCTACCAAGGTCATGTTCAATAGGTATGTCGTGCCGGGACCGATATACGTCGAAAGGAAACTTCTCGAAATTGTTAGTGAATATACCTACCTAGGACAGGTTATACAAGTGGTTAGAAACAACTTCGAGAAGCATTTTTTCCGTCAAGTCCTCACGTCGTCTATACCGCAATGTTTGAAGACGAAAGTCTTCAACCAATGCGTCTTACCTGACATACGGTACCGAAACATGGACACTAACTTTTTTTTTTTTATTGTATAGTTAGGCGGACGAGCATATGGGCCACCTGATGGTAAGTGGTCACCAACGCCCATAGACAATGGCATTGTAAGAAATGTTAACCATCGCTTACAATGCCAATGCGTCACCAACCTTGGGAACTAAGATGTTATGACCCTTGTGCCTGTAATTATACTGGTTCACTCACCCTTCAAACCGGAACACAACAATACAAAGTAGTGCTGTTTTGCGGTAGAATATCTGATGAGTGGGTGGTACCTACCCAGACGAGCTTGCACAAAGCTCTACCACCGAGTAAACTACGGGACTAAGTAACTGCGGGACTAGTCCACAAATTCAAAGTTGCTCAGCGTGCTATGGCTATACTTATATTCATAAACCGTTAAAAAACTCAACAGTAATAACACAAATAAAGGCACTTGACGAAAAAATAAAACAAAATACAAAATGGCAGAGTAAAAGATTTCATTTTAATGACTGCATAAGCGGATTACAGTGGTTAACGTCGCCAATATGTTCATTTATAATGAGGGAAGAATTAAATGTAAATACAACATAGTAGAGTAGCGAGCTCGCTCTCCAGAAGCTTTATAGCGCTACTTGTTATCGACATTTTCAAAGATTATAAAACGTGATGACGATGAATCAAACGAAGATAAATAAATAAATAATGTATTTGCTGTAATATTTTTTCACAGCTTCATATCAGTATTGTATTTCACAAGTCCTTCATTTTATAATATATATTCTTAAGCCATATTTATAATCATAATTTAATGGGCACTAATGTCATAGTGGTCCTGGCCATTGACATTAATTTTGTTTACATAGTTCAAATTTTCTATGTGATTGAACTATAAATGTAACATAAATAAATGACTTAATATTAGGTCAATTAAAAAAAAATCACGATTTTATTTTGTATATAAAAAATATTGTATTCATAATTATTTTATGCTATCGATATATTTATATTATTATAATAGCTTATTAAACGTTTTAAATTTTGAATTAAAATTAGCTTATTATAAAATAATATCGCCAAATAACTATAATTACCGGCTATTTAATGTCATTATAAAATGAATTACTTAATACAATGAATCCATACTAAATCTGTTTCACGCACGTATTATTTGCATAGATTATAATTATTATTATCGCTATTGGCTTATTTAAAACGTATTGCAATGGAAAATTTTCGTTATGATAACCTAATCTTTGTTTAAAAATAGATTATTTATGGACGTACACAGCATTTGACTAACTCAGAAGGAAAATTATGTTTATGTATGTGTAGGTGAAAATGTTGTTTAGGGATGATTGCTTAAACAATGCTGTCTTCATCTTCCATATGTCAAATCAGTGATGTCAGAAAGAGACAAATCAGTCAATAAACCCGTTAAACAACGTTTATTATAAACGGTTATTGTTTACGCAAGAAATTCTTTAGGGGAATCAAATGGTAAATAAAACAAATTAAGCGTATTTCATCTTTCGCGAAAGTTCGCGAAGCATTATTATTTGATCAGAACTGATTAGTCCTGAATTTAAGATTATGAGAATAATATCTATATTTATATATATATATCTGTATTCGTCTAATTTTTCTATTAATAATTATAGTTTATCTACGGTTGGCGCCTAAAAATATAAAATAGCTACATAACGTGATACAAAATTGCTAAGTTTAAATGACATATGAATATGTACTAGCGTCCTTGCTTGTTCTCTTGCTGACAAAGCTACATAGAACAGTTGAAGTATTTGTGCAATATATTGTATAAAAAAAGTATTAAATGAATATATATAGTCAGTGCTATTCACAATTGCCACTACCAATTAGTAAATAGCCAACGAATTCCTTTTTCAAATTTAAATATCCAGTTGACTTTATATTAATATTTTTATGTGTATAGTTTATACCTATCGCAGGTACAAAAGTATCTTCAGGAGAAACAAAGTCCAAAGTCAAACATCCTTTTGATTGAGACTTAGTTATCAAACTCGCTCTCAGCAAAGTTCGCATTTAATTCATCCAGGATGAATATAACAAGTGCTCAACAGTTAAATACAAGGTCACGGCGTATAAAGAAAAGTAAAGTAACTGCTTGGCAAAGGCTTGCCCTCCTCCAGAAAAAGTTTAATGCTTTTTCGTTCACGCTGCTCCAGTGCAGGTTATGTACAATACAAGTAGAATTTCATCTTCGCGTGCAGACTTCCTCGTGTTTTCGATGGTTTCCTTCAGTACAATAAAAGCTCTCCGTGACAAAAATCGGTGGTCCATGTCCCGGGTTTGAACCTGAAATATTCCATTAATATTCACTGAACCATCTCGACATGTATAAAATATACATTATATAATTTTAGCAAAATTACTAAGTTACAGACTATGTTCGGACTAATTTAATGACAAGACATTCAGTATTTCATTTACTGTTTAAAAAAACCTTTACAATCAAATATATACTTATATAACTAACGCGAGAACGTGAGCGCGCTGATGAAGAGGTCAGGGTCAAAAGTTCTAGCGGACCTCTTAGGTTGTAGATTTATACTATACTTAGAATTTTAATCTACGTATTAATATGATTATAATATTAGTTGAATGGATAACTTTGACTGTGAGAAACTTCTGTCACAGCAAGTGTATTGCAGAAATACATTAATACTTCGTTTCTCCCTTTTTACACTACGCTTCTCTCTCGTTTTGAACTACGACATCGTCTGTTGGGTGCAGACAGACAGAACTGGACGTTTACTAGACGTCCTTAAAAAGGGCGCACCTAGTGCACTTGACCGCACCGCGAATGTATTTAAAAACAAAGACATCCGCTGCATATACCAACGGTAATTGAGAAATTATTTTACGAAAATAATACTATTTTAACTATCCGTTTATTAAACAAATGATGCATAGGATACCGAAGTAGCATGAGCATATCTGTAAGAACTGCCTGCATCACCAGAAACTATTACACGTGAGATGAGTGAGAAAAGCACGGTGTTTGAACGCTAATAAATTTGCCAATGACCTAGTAGAGCGTTGACGAACTTCAAGTTGTTGTATAAAATATAATTATAAACATTTTTATAACCATGAGAGTATTCATATGCCTGAGTAATAGCTTAGGATAGTGGTGGTCGTGTGCGAAAGCGTTAGAGCCGTTTCCGAGAGACGAAAATTTCAACATTATTAGATACATTTGTCAACTTAGAAACAGATTATTATATAATACATTCTAAATAACAACATTTTAATACGAACAAATTACACGTTTATGCGAGTAACTGACCAGGAAACAAAATAATTAGATGAATAGATTTTCAGGAATACAAATAGACCTGTCGTGGTAATCAACTAGATATTACCACGATAGGTACATAGAAGAGTGACTTGTATGTATTGTATTACAGAGACTCGTACACTGTACACTAGACTGATTAGTTAAGTAGTCGTTATGACGTATGAATATAGATGTCTATAATCCCATAAAGTGTTTTTTTGTTATAAAAAAGATAGGCGAACGTGCAAATGAAACACCCGATGTTAAGTAAAAGTGAACACTACTGTTATACTGCATAGCATTGTAACTTAACATTTGTAAAAATTCAACTAACATAAATAATAATCCGAGATGGCCTACTGGCAAGAACGCGTGAATCTTAACCGATAATCGTGGGTTCAAACCCGGGCAAGCACCACTGAATTTCATGTGCTTAATTTTTTATTATAATTCATCTCGTGCTTGACCGTGAAGGAAAACATCATGAGGACCTACATGTGTCAAATTTCACTGAAATTCTATCACATGCGTATTCCACCAACCCGCATTGAAGCAGCGTGGTGGAATTAGCTCTGCGTCGTGTTCCTCATTACTGAGGGTCGTGACCCCTTCCACTGACGACTTTCCCTCGAACCATGTCGCGCCATGTTACTCTGTGGGTTGCGACGTGTAGTGCATCATGGACTTTCGTGTTGAGTGCGGTGCGGATTTGATCCGACCAACGCATCGGGTTCCGTCCTCGAGGTCTCTTTCCTTCCACTTTGCCGGTGATAACAATCTTCTCCAGGTTGTCACCTTCCCTTCGGGCAATGTGACCGAAGTACTCAAGAATCCTCTGTAGGCAGGTGGTGGATAGCCTGTAGCTGTTACTGTACTAAACTGTAAAAAATAAGGCATTTAAAAAACATAATAAAATATTCGACCCACATTCAGTTTGGTGCCTATCATGAACGTAAGAGCATTTTTCAAAAACGTAATATATTGCCGCGACTTAATATCTTAGAATAAGTAACCTTTATTAAAATTGACTTACACAACCAATACTAAAACAATTATTTAACAAAGAGCTTTAATACAATTGTATGTTACATAGATGGACAACCGTCACAAAATACTATGTACTCCACATAGTATTTTGTGAGGGTTGTTTAAGTAATATATATAGCGGAATATACGGAATTACTGGCAATGTTCCAAATTTCTTGAAAAGAGGCAGCCACAACGCTGCAGTATGTATTTAGTTGAACAGTACGAACTGCAATTTACAGTCCTATGATTTATCCAGCCACGGCCTATATTTAGAATTACTGTTCGTGAAACATTGTATTTTTGACTCTGTTTTTGTGTACACTTATTATATACGCCGAGCTATATATTATAGGAAGAAAATATGACATTTATTTAACTATTTTCATTTACCGACAGTTAAATTTATTTAATATTTCATTACGTACCAGTTGCTCTGTTCCGCTCCGATTTTACCTGCATTTAAAAACAACAACATTTGCTCCGCCCCCGTCGATTGCAACGTGACTTTATATATGTCAGGACTTTAATGAATTAATTGGATATAACGATCAAATATTTTTTTATATTGGTCTATTCAATTAGACTGATACTAAAATCTCCAAACAAACAAACTTTCCTGCTTTATAGTATTAGTTTAGATTCAAAACAGCTTATATTATGATGTACATATCTACAAACAAGAATACATCATGAATCAATACAATATGAAGAACTATTTATTTATTAAAAAAAAAAAACTATTTTGATTACATAATAATATTATTGAAACAAAAATGTTTGGTGAACTTTAGCTTATACGCTACGGTCATCTTCAAGGTTGTGTTTGTATATAATAACCGAGGTATCAAATTGGATCTACTGTTTATAAATATATTTTTTTGTAGCAAACGAGTTTGTTGGATTTCAAAGTCGTGTGTCGACATTAGAGTTTCGTGCTTACAAATAAACGGACTTATACAGCTTGTAAGGCTTCAAAATTATTTTTAAAGTAAAATGTGTTGTTAGAGTAAAAAACAATGGCGCTTAAAGTAACTAGTGAAACTGAATTGCCTGAAACAAAAGTGAATAATGGTAAAGATGAAAATAATCGTGAATCTGGTGCCACACCAGAAGTGGTTAATACATCGTTTTCAGATAAGTTTAAGAATTTCATAAATTTCTTTACTGTGGAACCGTTTCTTTTTTGTTACATACTGCCTAATATTATATCAGCTTTAGCAGTTCAAAAATTGAACATGGAAAAAGCATGTCGCGCGGATCTTAATTATTCTGAATATATTTGTTCCCAAGCTATATCAGGCGATTTCGATGATAATATAACAGAAACTGCTCTGGGCCTAGCCCAGACCTTAGTGGCTGATATGACGAGCTGGAAACAACCCCTACAAAGTGGAATACCTGCCCTTTTAATCCTGTTCGTTGGAGCTTGGAGTGATAAAACTGGAAACAGGAAATATCTTATGCTCATTCCAATGTTTGGGGAGCTTGTATCAGCCGTCGGATTAATTTTAGCAACATATTTCTTTCTTGAATGGCCTCTGTGGGTTACAGGGTTAATAGAAGCACTGCCTTCAGCGTTTTCGGGTGGTCTTTCGATCGCTTTAATGGGTTCTTACAGCTATATTGCTGACGTCACGACTGTTGAGACTCGTACGTTTAGAATGGGTTGCGTAGCAGTAATCGTTACCTTAGGAATACCTTTGGGATCTTCCATTAGTGGCGTATTGTTAGAACTAGTAGGCTTCTATGGAATATTTGGCATTGGAGCAGTTTTATACGCTTTTGGTTTTCTTCACACTTATTTTAGAGTACACGATATTAATCGTGTTAAAATTGAAGGAACGTTTCTACAGAAACTTTATGACTTCTTCAATCCGAAAAATGCTTGGGATACACTTTCACTGCTATTCCTTACGCCTAAGAAAGAACTTATTCAAATATGGCTAGTTGTTTGGGCACATATTGTTGTCATCGGCCCAGTATTCGGTGAGTTTGTTCAAAATCTCCAATTAATACGTCATAACTGTAAAGAGCCAGCTGTCAGAATTTTAAGTTATTATTTTTATCATTATAGGTGAAAGCTCTGTATTATTTTTATACACACTGAAAAAATTCAACATGGGTGTGGTGGAGTACAGTCTTTTTTCAACATATTCCGTACTAATGGGACTAGCTGGTAAATACTACAACTACTTATTCAATTGTTCCATGTTTTAAGCGGTATATAAATGTTGATGAATTAAAACAATTAAAATTAAATTAAATTTTTAGACTTTAGAATATTATAATAGTGTATAACAGTGTGTATGTGTTATCTTTAAACCTTACGTCGTCAATTATAAGGCCAACCTTTTTGATTGTAATGTAATCAAAGTGAAATAAAAAAACAAACTATCGCTGTTTAATGATGGAAGAAATAGTGAGTGGGTGATACTTATGTGGTTATACCGATGGGTATGCGCAAAGCTCTAACACCGACAATAAATGTTTGTGTAAGACATCATTATTTTAGCATAAACGAGTATATTGTGACGTTTTGTTATATAAGGTTTTCCATTAAGGGCGCTTGATCTTTGAAATGCAAAAAAAAATACATGTAGGAGAGATATTTGCGAATTTTTTTTTTTATTTGGAAGGTCTATCGTCTACCCCATTATGTATGGAATATGACATCATTCAAATGACCGCCACGGCTTCGGTTGGTGGCGCGCACACGAAAGGTCCAATTTTCGATGACTCTGGCGCACAAATCGGGCTGTATTTGACCGATGGCGTGGCGTATGTTGACTTTGAGGGCATCGGTGGTTTGCGGCTTGTTGGCATAGACCTGCGACTTAAGAAAACCCCACAAGAAAAAGTCCAGCGGGGTCAAATCGCTCTCGGTGGCCAGTTCACGTCGCCTCCGCGCGAGATGACCATGTCCAGAAATTGCTCGTGCAGAACTTCCATCGTAGCGTGTGCTGTGTGGCACGTAGCGCCGTCCTGTTGAAACCACATGTTGTCCAGATCCATATTCTCGATTTCAGGCCAAAAGAAGTTGGTTATCATCGACCGGTATCGCTCACCATTGACGGTGACGGCCACACCATTATCGTTTTCGAAAAAATATGGACCAATCACGCCTCCGGCCCAAAATCCGCACCAAACAGTCACTTTCTGCGGGTGCATTGCCACTTGGTGAACCTCGTGTGGATTGGTCTCGTCCCAAATACGGCAATTTTGCTTTTTGACATAGCCATTCATCCAAAAATGCGCCTCGTCGCTGAAGATGATTTTTTTGCCAAAATCGGCGTCAACTTCCAACTGCTCTAATGCCCAGTCAGCGAACACACGGCGCTGTCTATGGTCATTAACCTTGAGCTCTTGGGTCAGCTGGATCTTGTAAGGGTGCAGGCTCAAGTCACAACGCAAAATTCGCCAAGTTGTCGTCTGCGAAAGGCCGAGTTCCTGTGCGCGACGCGGAATTGACTGCCGCGGGTTTTCGAGGACACTGTCGCGCACAGCGGCGATATTCTCGGCAGATCTCGCGTTACGTTGACGCACGGGAACCGGCTGATTGTTAACTGACCCGGTTGACTCGAATTTGTCCACCAATCGACGGATAGTCGACTCGGCAGGACGATCATCGCGACCGTAAAACGGGCGAAGTGCGCGGAACGTTGCTCGAACTGAAGACCCATTTTCATAAAACAATTTTATGATTTGCACGTGCTGCTCGACACTGTAACCTGCCATGGTGGTTTGGGAGGACGGAATGAATATAACACACTGCATTTGACAGCTGTCACTCAAACAACATGGCCGCAATCAGCTGTCAAAGTTCAAGCGTCCCTATTGGAAAACCCCTTAGTAAAAATATAATCTACACGAATTTATAACAAACGACAGACAAGTTTAATTTACTAATTAACTGTCTCTGAATGCCAAAATCTAACTTGACTAATTTGACTTGGTATTAGGACTTTGTGAAAGCTCGTCTGGGTACCACCCACTCACCAGATATTACACCGCAAAATATCAAATCAGTACTTAGCATTGTTAGTTTGAAACATAACTTCTTCGTTTCCTAGGTTGGTTGCGCATTGTCGATGTAAGGAATGGTTAATATAACTTACAATATTTATCTATTCTATAAAGAGATAATGATTATTCTTTACATTCAATATATTATCGCAAACACTCCATACAAACAATTTCAAATAATATGATTAATAATGATGAAGTATAATTATAATAACGATAGACACATGATTGCGCTGCAAATACTTTAGTGATATCATCTCTTAGACTCGCGGATAAAAATATTGACCTTTGAATTGTTTTTTTTTTAACTATTTCAGTTATTTAATATAACATATTGATTCTCTTTAAGATAGGCACATTTGTCTGCAAAAATCTTAATATTTTAAACTACTACTAGTGGACTAGTGGTAAATGGCCATATAAATAATACAATAACATACTTTTAGGTACTGCCTTTGCTGTAACAGTTCTGAGTAAAATGCTTAAGGTTCACGACGATCTCATTGGAGCAATAGCGACAACAAGCAAAGTGCTCTCCAGTTTTCTTTATGGCTTAGCTCCAAACAAATCATGGTTTTATGTCGGACCGGTTTTTGATTTCTTTGGTAATTGTGGATCAACAGTTGTCAGATCTCTGGGAACTAAAGTCGTCGATCCCGATGAAATTGGTAAGCATAAATTCATTACACCTATGTATATTAATGTTGACGTAGATTTGTATAACTTAAACTCAGTTGGGTTAGACTACATTATTTATTGTAATTAATATAGCGATATAGCTATAGATAAAAGGAAAAGAAAAAATCCATGATTGAGTCAAATTAAAAAGTACCTCCAGTTCTGAAAATTAAACTTATCAAGTCATCAGGTTTTTGTAGTAATTCTCTTATAGTACGACATCGGGCTGCAAGATCACTACGCTTACGCTATAGCGTACACTGTCCAAATCTAATTTTTATGTATAATTGTATATTTGTCATCCCAGAAGGCGAACGGTGATTTGTTCTCTCTATTGTTAATATTTTCCGATATATAGTTAGTTAAAAACACCGAACTTTGGTTTTCGTAAAATATCTTAATAAGTTTTGGTATTACGATATTTTTTTTTATAATCAAGGTATATTTCGAAAAATATTAACAATAGAGAAAAAAGTTGTAAGTAAAAAAGATGGGAAATTTTATCCTATACAAAAAAGGTTTTTACTATTTTTAACGTAAAACTTACCGTTTCCGAGATATTTGTAAAAATACGTTTTTCAAGATGGTGGCTAACGATCGCCGTCTGGGATGACAAAAATTCGATTATGCGTTATATATTTTATTTCATAGTATCAATTAAAAAAAATAAGGAAAGTACAATAATTAATATCAGCTTATATCGCTATCCTCGTCTGACTACCGATGTAACGCGCTAACTATCTTTCACTTTAATCAATCTTTAACAGCAACCCCTATTTGCGGGTAATTTTACACAGGCAGAGGTATTTTGTCATGCACAGAAAAAAAATAGCTTCAATTTGATATATAAAAGATATTTATACGTCATGAACGTAACAAAATATTACCTGTTTATGTACCTGTAACCTGGCTGCGAATAGGTTGCGGCCGACTGGGTAACAGCAACCATACCTTTTCGTGTTATTTACATACACTGCTATGGAGTGGATTGTAGTTTATTTTCATAACAAGTGAATGAACTTTTTGTCACATTGGAAAATGTCAATAAATATTATTTTTATTTTATAATATTTATTAAAAGTACCCGCGGACAAATTTTCATTGGCAACCTGGCAAAAATAAGTTCTCCCATTTATAATTATAATTAGATTTGGATTATGTACGCTATGAACATAGTGATCTTGCAGCCGGATCTTAGACTATTAAATGCTTACAGTTTAAGTATGATACAGTATCGTTTCATTCCTATGGTTTTCTATTATCAGTACTGAACTCACTGGAATTCTTTACCAGCACACGTGTTCCCCTCCTCAAACGAGGCGGCTAGTGCAAATCATTCTTCCTGACTGCACTAGCCGTCGTCACGTTTGGACTCTACTACCACTTACCATCAGGTGGAGTAGAGGAATTTGCCTTCCCGGGTATTATAAAAAAAAAACTAATTGTACTAGGACTTATGTGAATAAGTAAGTAAGGTCCTCCAGACCAATTTCGGCCACGGCGGCCAATCTCAAGAGAGATTAGCCAACTGCGCAGGAGATATTATAGTGCACAAGTGTGTGCGCAAACACAGGTGCACTCTCTTTTCCTTAGCTCTCATAATCCGATGGGACGGCAATCCGACACGACCGGAAAGAGTTCAGGCGCAGGATCAACGGCTTAACGTGCTTTCCGAGGCACGGGAGTGTACACACTTCCACCTTCCAGACTCCGGGCTGCTACTGAGAATTTTCTGACAGAAAAACCCAATAACTATTTACTGGCCCGACCTGGGAATTGAACCCAGGACCACCGGGTCTGCAGCCTAATATCTAGCCACTAGACCAACGAGGCAGTTATGTGAATATATATGTGGCATATACTTGCCTTAACATATTATTCAATTTAACAATAAGTAAGCATGTAAGTTTCTAAGGATCTTGTTGCAAACACAAACACAAAATAGTTACTGATTGGTATTCAGGCAACAGAGTAATAAGTACCTTGCATTATTGTTAGTTGTATTACAATACCTCAAAATGTGTTAATATTTTTACGAACATTCAGAACAATCTCAAATAATAAAAAAATCTATTCAAGGTGCTTATCGTGTTATCTTAAAATGATCTAGAGAAGACGCACCTAATTTGAAAAAAAAAAACGGGTTCTCGTTTATCGCTGATGTAATATTTCAAAGACACAATTAAAGATTTACGAGTAACCGCTAAAACCGGATCCATTGTCGTGGTCTTGTGGTTAAAAATACCTCAATTAACAAAATGCGTTTTTTTTTCTTTTTATAAATATTAAATATTGTATTTACAAACTTTGTAACGTATATAGCCTAGTTCCGGTTCCAGTTCCCGGCTCCAAATGCAGGCAAGCACCAATAAGCTTAATGTTTCTAAATTGTGTCTATAGTTCCTCTAGAGCTAGAAAACTTCATGAGGAAACCTGCATGTGTCTTTTGTGGCATATGCATAACTTCCAAATCTTCTCCAAATGAAGAGGCAGCCTTTTTATTTAAGGACGTAGATTAAATATTTAGGATAGCCCTTATTCGTCGTATGAGTCATTTATTTAGTTATTTCAATATTTAGATATGGTTATGGTAACTTTAATAAATACAATTTTTTTTATTTAAATTATTCACATAATAATTTAACCCGTAAAATATTACAAAATAGATTAAGGATACAAACCTATATTTCAAATCGCACTTAAGGATTTAAGTGAGGTCAAGAAAAATCACTTGAAACTTAGCTTGTCAGTTGTACCATAAGCTTGTCCTTTTGAATAATTATAATATATCTATCTCTGATTGTCTTAACATACTTAATCTCTTAATCTTAATATGTTAGTTTTAGATGGATTCCGGATGAATGTTGATGTCTCAAAAAAGACATTCATTGAGACATTTGAGCTTTAGCCGGTTCATTAAAACTTCATAAATAATTGAAGAACAAAAGTTATTTTATGAGTATAGCTAATAAAACTAGCTTATATTTGAGTATACTTTAAAATTTACATGTCTATAAATCAATACATAACAGTATGAAATCAAACTTAAAAACATACTGTGGATTACCTTAAAGCATAAGGTAAACATGGTATAAATAAACTTGTATAAAGACGATAACAAATATTGAATAGTAAATAATAAAACATCAGTACCTACATAATATAATAAATGTAATGTAATTATTTTATAATAACTCATAATCTTAATAGCGCAATGGGCGATTAGCAGGTTTCAAATTCGATCCTAGTGATCGATTCGATCCGCTAGGATCGAATTTGAAACTTGATCGGATTATATATGTATATAAAATACATTACAGCTTTGAGCAGAATAGGACTATTAGTCCCTCAGCCTGCTATATATTATTTATATGTGTGTGTGTGTGTGTGTATATATAACATACAAATCAGGTACGAGGTACGAGGTGGCCCAATGTTAGGAATACGAATCTTAACTGAATATTAGAGGTACAAAACTGAGCAAGGACCACTAGATTTTTATAAACTATCATTCATCGGCCAAGGAAAACATCGAGATGAAACCTGAACGTGCCGGTTGTAAATCTGCCACATGTGTATCCACCAACAGTATTGGAGTGCTGTAATAAGCTCCGAACCTCCTCAGAAGAAAAGAAGGCCCAGCAGTGGAACTTTTACAGGTTTACTTTACAAAAATAATGATTAATTTATCTTTACAGGCAAAATCTGTTCATTAATAGGTTTCGTGGAGGCAATAGTACCGGTTCTCTACAGCCCAATTTATAGCAAGTTATATTCTAAAACACTTGAAACTTTGCCTGGAGCATTTTATCTTCTAGGCGGCTCGATGACTATACCAGCGGTTTTTATATTTATGTAAGTTTTCCACAATTATATTTTTTGTTAATATTATATTAAGGTGTGTGTGTATTTTATCATGACCTTTATGATTCAATACTTCGAGATATCTGGTACAAGAAAGACCTGAAAGCGGACAAGAATTTTATTTTGAACGGATTAAATTACACTTAAACTGTTGGCGAATTTAACTATTGACTGACTTATGTCAACAAAGTCAGATTTTCAGAACACGTTCATTGGTCACCAATTACGTCATCAGCTGCCATCGAACAATGGCCATTTAGATTAAAGTCAAATTAGTTAATTCGACTTTTATTAGCGTTTCAAAAACTGGGGATAAATATGCATAGATTTATTTTTGTATTTGTTATTATGGACATTACATTATTACTTTTGCATATATTGTACGTGGAAATACCTAAAAATCTATTATTATCGATATCATAATAAGCAGTTAGGTACATTACAATTTAATTATAGTCTAACAGATACAATAACATTCATGATTTTATTTAACTGCGTCTTTCGTCCAGTGGCTAGCTTATAAACATTGCCCCGAACTTGAAAGTTGGTGTTATTTATATTTCTGTGCCTAAAACGCACGTATAGCCGGTGGTTTTGCGCGTGTATTTCATTTGCATTTATGTTGGTACATACACAATTTGTATACAGATTCTAGTCATATAAGGTCCTCCAGACCTATTTCAGCCACGGCGGCCAATCTCAAGAGAGATTAGCCAACTGCGCAGGACATATTATAGTGCACAAGTGTGTGCGCAAACACAGGTGCACTCTCTTTTCCTTAGCTCTCATAATCCGATGGGACGGCAATCCGACACGACCGGAAAGAGTTCAGGCGCAGGACCAACGGCTTAACGTGCTTTCCGAGGCACGGGAGTGTACACACTTCCAACTTCCAGACTGCGGGCTGCTACTGAGAATTTTCTGACAGAAAAACCCAATAACTATTTATTGGCCCGACCTGGGAATTGAACCCAGGACCACCGGGTCTGCAGCCTTATATCTAGCCACTAGACCAACGAGGCAGTCAAACTCTAGTCATATAATATGCTCACTATAATTATAATTAAATTTGGCCGGTCTCCATTAATATAGGCATCGAATCTAAAACCAATTAGGAAGATATCATCTATACCTATACTTTTGATAAAGCTATATGAGATCATATTCACTGTAACATGTAATTATTGAATATACAAGAAAACAGCGTAAACCCTTATAACTAAAAAGTATTTATAACTTCAACACGTGTGTGTCGAATAGTATGACTTAATTCATTTAAGCACAACTAACAAGTTGTGCTTAAATGAATTAAGTCATACTATCAACAGATGGTACTCACTTTTTTATGAATATAAAACTGAGGAGTGATTGTGAGTGAGGAGTGATATTTCAAACGTTTGAGGCTTTTAAAAGGAAAATATTAGAAACATCTTAATGTTAGAATAAATTAAATTATATGACTTACCTACATAATGAAAAGGTCAACGAAGCCCACCTTCGTGGAATGCCGTCTTATGAATTAAACTTTTTGACTTCACTACAAATTATAAAATAAAGCCCCATCGCCTGTCTATTTGTCTGTATGGACGCAGTAAGCTCAAAAACTAATGAATAGTTTCTTATACGGTTTTCACCAGTTTTGTGAAAATTGGCTTAAATATGACAATAAATGTTGCAGATGTCGGAAAGAATAATACCGACTGGGAGTTTTGCTGACGTGTGCCGCGTAAATCATTAGAGTTATATTTATTACAATATACATGTTTTATTTTGACCCTTATTTTACCTGTGCGAAGCTGGGACGAGTCATTATCTTTTAGAGTACCTGTTGAACTATGTTATAGCTTCTGATAAAATTTTATGTATGTAAATTTTACCTCTCTCGCACTGACACGCTAGGCATGAATGTTTTTATTCGAGCCTAGTGTATTTTTACATATTAAAGTCTAATAATTGTTTTTATAATGGATTGTACAATGCATTCTGCAATCAAATTTTTATTCTATTCCATAAAAAATAATAGCATTATAAAAAAAATATTTTCACCAATTATCAGCATGAATCGGCGTTTTAAAGTTAGGTATGTCTCATTACATACAATTATTAAATATAGGTACACAGGGGATTACCCATTCTAGTATGGTCAAATGTACTGAATTTTGCCTGCATGAAATAACTTCCATTTTACTTTAGGATATTAATCCTTTAACTATTAAAGGATTAATATCCTAAAGTAAAATGGAACCTAGAAAGTTTTGTCGAAAACGGTTTTGGGGTTTTAGAAATAATGAGTATATTATTGTGATTTTGAGGTTCTGTTCAATTACAGTAACATTAAATAAGCTATAAGCCGTGTAGGCTGAGATATTTACTTTTTATTTACTATTTTAAATATATTCCTATAAGCTATTCTAAAAGCGAAAAACAAAATACATTAATTATAGTATTTTTTTTATAATGCATAAGCAGGTTTTTTTATAAGGTGTAATGTCTTTCTTAGTAAATTTTGGCCGTGGTGGCGCTTTTGAAATATTATTATAATCTACACTGAAGATATAATACTGCCTCGTGTCCACGCAGGCGAGCATGGGCCCCGGTGTAACTTGTCGGTCGCACAGTGGTGGCAACGCCGTCTGCAACTACAGACGGGTCACTGGGTGGACTATTGTCCGTGGTGTCTGATCCGGGTGGAGTTCACGCCGCAGAGTGATCAAGCCTCGGCGATCGGGGAGCTGCGGCGGAGTGGTAGGTTCGAGTGCTGGCTTCGCCCGTCGCTTAGCGAGGTCGAGCTTGTCGGTGGATTCCGGCGAGCGCCCGTCAGCCAGCGACGAGGAAGCGGTCATTGCTGGGTAAGGTCGCGTGGTAATCCTCTTGGGTCTGGTGGTCGCCGATGGTATGGCGCAATACCCCGCAGATGCTGGGATCGCGCTCCGTCGGCGCGCATGAACATAGAGGAACTCAGGCGGCGAACGTGGTCGTCGAGGCTCTCCATACGCAGATCTCTGGCTATCACGCGTTCCTCACGTAGCGGGGGGGCTCCGGTGATGGTGCGTAGCGCTAGCGACTGCTGCGCCCGTAACGACTTGCGGCTTGCTTCGCTGGTTAGCTCGAACCGCGCTGGGGCCGCGTAGGTGAGTCGCGTGCGGACGTACTCTTTGTATACGCACAGTTTCACACGGAGCGGTAGGTGTAATGCCAGAAAGCAGCGCAGGAGGGTTCTCGAGGTGCGCGTCTGCGCTACCACATTCTTAAAATGGTGTCGCTTCGAGAGCTTCCTGTCGATGGTCACGCTTGGTACTTGGCAGTCGGGGACCACTCGACGGACACTCCCAGGAGCGACACCGGTGGCACCGGGGCTAGTGTCCGCCCTATGTGTAGCGCCTGAGTCTTCGCCACATTGACCTTGAGCCTCCAGTGCTCCAGCCAAGGAAGTGCGTCCAGCGCTCGCTGCATTTTGGTCGCTGCATGCGAAGCATTAATCGAAGTGGTTACAAATGCAGCGTCGTCAGCGTACAGTGCTAATATGGCACCATCCGCAACTGGAATGTCATCCGTGTATCTGCTGTAGCAGACGGGTGATAGGTAGCTTCCGTCCGTGGACAGAACGTCTTCAACCGCCACTTGAAAGCGTCTATTTTAAAGGAAGCTGGCTGCAGTCTTAACTACTCGACGGGGAGTAGTAGACGTGGACAGCTTGTTTATGAGTCCGGTGCACCAGACGCGCACCATGTCAAGGAGTACTGTGACGGAGTGCTCTCGCTTGTTATAGGCGGCAGCGAGATGGTGCATTACCCTTGTGACCTGCAGCGTGGTGGAGTGTTCGGCACGGAAACCGAACTGTTCGGCATGTGGTTGAAGGTGGGGCGTTATGTGCACCAGAAGCAGTTTCTCGAAGACTTTCGAGGTCGACGACAGGAGGGTGATGGGGCGATAGCTCCTGGGAAGCATTATGTTCTTCCCCTGCTTGGGGATGAGGATGACTCGACCGAGTTTCCACGATGATGGAAAGTGCTCGATGCGGAGGATGCCATTGAAGAGTTGCGTCAGCGTCGCGATTGCTCTCGGGGGTAAGTGACGCAGGCCTTCGTTGGTGACTCGATCAGGGCCAGACGCTTTATGTAGTTTAGTTCGTCGAATCATCCGTTGAACTTGTCCAGGGGAGAACACGACGGGGTCTTCTATGGGTGCTATCGATGACTCGAGTATGCTTCTACGTGGCTTCAACATGCTGCACATCTAGGGTCGGGTTCGGTGTGATCTCCAGGAAATCCGCAAAGATATTCGCTCGGTCCTCGGCACGGTAACGGGGGGTACCGTCACTGACCATGAGGGGCCTAATCGGAGAGGGTTTCCCGGGGAGTCTGCGGCAAAGGCAGTGGATACCATTCCAGTCTTCACCGGCTCGCTCGATGGTAATGTGCCAGGATTCGTTTGCGACTGTTTCCAGTGCTTCCGAGATCCTGACAGCCAGAGCATTGAGCCGCGGAAGATATAATAGTTCGCAAGTCAGTGCTTAAATACAAGTGTAACTCTCTTTACTCTTACCCAATCCAATGGAATGGTAATCCGACTTGACCGGAGAAAGATCAAGCGCGCAGCACCCAAAGCATCCCATGTCGGTCTTGAAATACTGCCAACTTCTTGACTCCAGGCTGTCAGTGAAATTTTTCTGAAAGAAAATCAAATATGGTTTATATAGACCCGAATCTGGGTTTGAATGCAGAATCCGAACAGCAACCTCATAATAGACCAATAAGGCCGCTTAAAAGGGTAATACAATTTATGTGAGGTTAGGTATTTTTATAAGCATAACATGGCAAATTATTAAAGAAATTTCTTTATAGATAAAAAAAGATATTTTGGCTTTTCATAATCGATCTTAAATACATTGTATGTTGATAACAATATATTGTAACCTAGCATAAATAAGTATATCAAGTTATATTAAATCTTTAATGTCACGTTATCAGGGGGATAAAAAAGACCATTTCTTTATATATAAAAAAATATTTCACTTTTGGCCCAAGAGATTGGCTTTGTACAAAATATAAAATGGCTAACCAACCATCTTTATGTTAGTTTACCGTTGACCATGATCAAAGCTGTTGTTTATGCCTGTAATTACACTGACTCACTAATTTTACGGTAACATAGCAAAAATAGCTTAAATAGCTTAGTGACTAGAGCCAGTGAATCACAATCAAAGATTACAAGTTTAATTTTGTCCAAACACTAACATCGTTAAAACATGTTAGGAAAACATCGTTAGGAAATCTACATGTGTGGATGAAATTCATATGTGTATCCTCCTACCCTCCTATCCTATGTATGACTTCCAAACCATCTCCTCAACAGAGAAGGCATTTACAGATTGTTTGTTACCATAGCAACACAAAAGATCTTTAAAATGAATTGAATGGCATACTTTCTAAATCCTGACTAACTGAACTTGGAATAATCTCATTGGTCATAATCAAATCAATCTATAAAAAATGGACTAGCTATGAAACTATGGCGAGCTCACAAAATTGAACTACACTAATCGAGAAGTATAAATGTCAGCCAGTTGTCTAACTTTCCTAACTACGTTAGCTGCGGAACCGAGGCTTCCTACAAGCGATGACAAATGAGACTTCCACTGAAGTTTTAAATCAAAAGTTATCTTGAATTCTTGATACTAACGTATTTTATTATATAAAATACCTATTTGTCCTCTTAAAAATCAACTTGTTCCAATGATGTGCATTGTTTACATGATCATTGTTTACAAGATTAAATCAAATTTAAAGTTACCACTGGTTGAAATGTAGATTCTACTGAAGAGAATCGGCCCGGCAAGAAACCCAGTAATTATTCTTTTCTGACAAATAAGCTTCATATGTAATGTCATAGTCTGTAAATCATGAGCTGTATTTAATATTTCAACTCACGTACTCTTACGGTCTAACGTTGCTTGGCGGCTATTTAGTTTAACACAGATTTCAGTCTTTATGTAATTATAGATTTGACATACGAAAGAATAGACAGAGTATTGTTTAATTAATTAATTACAAAATTCCACCTTCACAGAAATGGTCATAGGCAATTTAATAAAAACATGGTAAAATAAAAGTTCATCGTCATGTTTAAAGCTATATTGTCATGACAACAAGAAATTGAAAAGCCAAGAAGGTTCGCCGTCGAAGCGAGTTGACTCCGAGCAGCCTCTAATTCTTACACACTTTTCAATTAATTAGTATTTGAACTTAATAAAATCATACAGTATATTACATTACATATCATTACATATACATTTATTGATTTTCGAAAACTATAGATCCCATTGACTTAAAATTTAGCTCAATAACAGATTTCATGCAAGTTCTATCGAAAATAATTTTTTGACGTAATAATTTTAGCAAATTACCGCAAATTTATAAACAAATATAATTGTAATTAAACATTTATATCACCTGTATATAAAATAACGACGAGTAGAAAATTATTCATAATTTTGTTTTTTATTGCAGATTCCTTTACTTCATTCATAAAAAACAAGAGAGGGACGTTGTTAAAAATCCAGATGCGAAGACAATGCATGCCCACGATAATGCTGTTACTGTTCTTTGAAATGTCATGTGACATGGAATAGTCATTTTGAATTACTGAACAATTTTGTTTAAGATGAGTTAGATTTTGACATATATTGGCTTTGTATATTGAATTCGATTTGACATATTATAAATTATGTTGAATGTTTATAATAAAAACCGTCTTCAAGTAACTGTCTCCAGCTCGGTATACTTAAACTAAAAACTTATAAATAGCATTTCTTATTTAAGTTAAATAAAATATTATAAAATATATATATATAATATAGAATTTTATAAAATTATTGTCATTTAAACGTTAATAATTATAAAAACCTGATGAATTGCTTTTTCAGTCTATTTTCATCCTAACTAATATTATAAATGCGAAAGTGAGTTTGTTTGTTGTTTGTTTATTACGCTTTCAAGCCACACACATTTCATAGCCAGGGCTAAACCACTTAGCCGATTTTAAAAATTCTTTCACTAATGGAAAGCCACATTATCAGTGAGTAACATAGGTTACATTTTGTTCCCGTATTCCCACGGAAACGAGAACTACGCGGGTGAAACCGCGGGCAAAACGCTAGTATCTAAATAGATTTGCCTTGCTTCGTTTAGCTTAACACGGACTCCAAAATCAGGTAGAAAGAGCTTGGAACCGTTAAGGGTTTATTTTTGTGAAGCGGAGTTACTATTCAGCTATTTATTTAATAGAAAAATAAAAAAACATTACAATAGCTTCGCAATTACTCACACAACCACCGGTGAAGATTTTGTTTACACAAACAACGAGATAAACAAAAACATAGGTTTCTGCTGTTATTACAGTCTTGGGTTGATTTTTTTTCAAATTTAAACAGGGATAACCTTTTTAGAAACTATTTTATCTCAGAACAAACTATAGAAAAGGGGTTGATAACCTTTTAAATGCTAAAAGTTAATACATTAATTCTTAAGCTCTGGATGTAGCTCGCAATATTGTCTTCTCTATATTATACTAGATAAAAACAATTATTGTTAGCTTCTCATAGAGAAGATTAGTATCAGACACATACGACGCAACCTCTAGGTCGCTCCAATGGATTCTCCAACCTCAACAGTTGCTGCCCAAGCGGCAATACGCATAGACCTTTCTCTGCCCACTGCGGTAAGTTTCGTGCGCGATAATAAGAGGCTCTGGTTTGGCCTTTTGCGAAGCAGGTATCGGAGGCGTCTTAGCATGAGCTGAAGCTCCACACTTCCAGAAAAATAACCGGAAAAAGAAGGCGTCACTCGTTCGCCACTCTTTCGCCACTAAAGAAACCCAGTCATGGCATAACTGCGTCGAATATTGCTCGCACCATTGGGATGGCTCCGCTAAGTACTTACTGGAGGCCTTGGATCGGTTGCAGCGACGCGCGGTGCGCATTATTGGCGACGTAAAGGTCACCAACACCCTCGAGCTTTTACAATTGCGTCGAGAGATAGCGACACTGAGCGCTTTCTATCGACTGTATCACGGCGAGTGCTCAGAGGAGTTATTCACCCTCATTCCTGCTTCCCCTTTCCTTCACAAATCTCGATGTCACCGCCTAACTGTGATATCAATTCCATCGCGCACGAAGAAATTTGGCAACTCTTTTCTTTGTCGCACCTCTAAAACATAGAATTCGTTACCAGCACACGTGTTCCCCTCCTCTTATAACCTGGGTTCAAACGAGGCTTGAAGAGGCATCCTGCGGGCCGGCAAGGTGGGGGCGGCTAGTGCAAGTCATTCTTCCTGACTGCACTAGTCGTCATCGCGTTTAGACTTTACTACCACTTACCATCAGGTGGAGTAGAGACATTTGCCCTCCCTGGAACTATATAAAAAAAAAATAATAACGAATATCATACTTTTATCACTGATTCATCACTGACTGTAGTCAAGTGAATCGATTAATCTTTGGCATTGCGGCTTATAGCAATAAATCTGCAAGTAGTGTTGTTAAATAGCAATGGCAATTAAATTATACTGCCGTATTCGCTTTCGTTTTGTGGTAGAGTCGAATGTAGTAAATAGTGGTGTGTGCTCTCTGTACGCTTCGATTACATTAACTCGATGAATGAACGATAACCACAACAAAAGCTGATAAATCATGGTGTTAACGCCAAGCAACAACATACACACAAAATTACAAATATTTGCTTTACGTTAACCATCAGGCGTAACATTATTTGAGATGACGTATAGCACTCCATTATGCACCACTTACTTGACAACTGCACCTTGTAACGTGAACATCGAAATAAATTGTTGAAGACTTATTTGAAGAGTTTCATTGAAATTCCAAATGTACACGAAGATACATAAATTGGCGACCGTGACAGGACATTACTGAAGTTTTGAAGGTTCAATCAGGAATTTGAAGTGAACAAAACCATTGCCGGGCAGTGAAGCAGCTAAAGCCTCACCTCGCAGCATATTATTATTCAACCAGATAAGTGCCCTGTTTATCCATCATTACTTCCTAAATCATTTCCTAATCCTAAATTTATCTCTTCTAAATCTAATTATAACAAAATACTATTAATTTTAATTGTGTGAATAAGTTGCAACTACCTACAATAAAAAAAATACATTGAAATATTTAAATTGCATGAATTTTCTACTAAATTATTTTGTTAAATAACAATAATTAAAGTCTCGTTTTCCTCGCACCATTTTTTACGCGATATTCAGTTGTTTTAGCCGACGAATTCCAGATATCTACGTACGGCGGCCGGTTGATCTAATTTTGTGATCCGTTACCGTTGCTGATCGCGGGTGAAGATTTTCCTGATATTGCACGCGGCTACCTATGCAGGTGTCGCCTTGTGAGGGACGTAAGACCATTTTTTCTATTTTTATTTGAGTAAAATTAATAAAATTGCCTTGTGATTAGTCTATCATTTCTGTTTAAAAATTTCATTATTTACAATTACAATTATTACTATACTACTGCTAATATACTTATAACTATTTAAAGATAATGTCAGATACCGAAGGTTCATCCGAAATAAAGTTTAAGAGTACTGAATATGATCCTAAATTAAGAGATTTATTAACAAAACGTAGTTCAATTAAAGGACAAATAACAAAATTTAAAAATTATTTAGATAAAATCACAAGGCAAACTACACTGACATCGGTTGAATTTGCTGAGTTATGCTTAAAACTAAGCAGGTTCGAGCGTTTGTCTGATAACTTTGATGAATTGCAGACTCAAATTGAACTTATAAATTACAAAAATTTAGATTTTCACATTGATGAGCGAGAACGCATTGAGCAAAATATAATTTTATGCACAGCTATAGCTAAAGAGTTAGTCGAATCACAAAATGAATTAAAAACACTTAAGCAAGATAAAAAAAGACGCGAATCTATGTTTCAAGATGGTCAATGCGCTCTCGACCATAATCACGATATTGGTGTTCAATTACCACAAATTCAAATCGCCAAATTTGACGGATCATTCTTTCGCTGGCTTGAGTTCCATGACACCTTTTTAAATTTAATTCACAATAATCAACGCATACCTATGATACAATTTTTTTATTATTTATTAACTTACCTCGAGGGCGAAGCAAAGCGCATAGTTTCAAATATTGAAATTTCATCAGCCAACTATCTAAATGCATGGCAATTACTTTGTGAGCGTTATAATAATAAAAGACTGTTAATAAATTATCATTTAAAATCACTTTTTAATATACAACAGATTACTCGAGAGTCCGAGACTTCATTAAGATTTCTTGTTGATCATGTAACCAAGAATTTACGCGCTCTTGCCAATCTTGGCCAACCAACGGACCAATGGGACACTTTAATTATTTTTATGCTAAGATCTAAACTTGATAATAACACTTTAATGAAATGGGAAGAACAGCGTAACAACCTGGACCTGGATTCCTACTTTAGATCAATTTAAAACATTTTTACTTGATCGCGCCCACGTCCTTGAGTCTATACATCGTAACAAAGAAGGTTATTCTAAATTTCCCCAAAATACAGGTGTCGCTAGTAGTAGTAGTAGTAGCAGTAAACAAAATTAATATACAAAATCTTTTATCTCAGTCGGCCAACAGAATAGTACTTCCGTATTTCGCTGCATTATTTGCAATGAGAATCACAAAATATATGATTGCTCAACCTTTAAATCAAAAAATATGAAAGACAACCTAGCTGATGTTTCAAAATACAAATTATGCTCAAATTGTTTGAGACAGGGTCATCCCACCAGCAACTGTCGCATGGGCCCCTGCAGGCAGTGCAAAAAACGCCACAATACACTATTACACAATAATTACACTGGCTCTAAAGTCAGTAATAGCGAAATCTAGCCATCTGAGTCACTTGTTAACTTTACCAAAGAAGTTACTAGTCAGGTGCTGTTGTCTACTGCCCTAATTAAAATTATGAATCCAGTGACTAAAGAGGTTGCTAAAGCACGCGCCTTACTGGACTCAGGCAGTCAGTCATCCTTTATTTCTAAAGCCTTACAACAAAAACTATCTCTAAAGATTATGCCTATTGAACTAAATGTCATTGGCATTAGTAATTGTCCTGCAAACACAGTCAACGAAAGATGTGTCGTTCAATTACTATCTCGTGATTCAATTAATGATTTCAAAATTATTTTTCCTTGTCTTGTTTTAGAAACCCTTACAGGGGGCCAAAATTTCCAATTGACACTTCTAAACTGGACATTCCTAAAGATATACAATTATCCGATCCTTACTTTGACCAGCCAGGCCCGATTGACATGCTAATAGGAGCCGACATTTTCTGGGACATCCTAGGTAGTAAACAAAAATCCCTAGGTAAAGGTAATCCTGTTTTACGTAGCTCTCAATTCGGTTGGATCATCGGGGGTCAAATAAACATGCAAAATTCAGTAAGTAAAATAAATAGCAATAATGCAGTACTGTCAAAGCAGGATTTATCTAAAGAATCTCAAATTGACTACTTACTATCAAAATTTTGGGAGCTAGAAGAGCTACCCCAAAAAACTATTTTAAGCAAAGCTGAAAGTTTTTGCGAAAATCATTTTCTAATTAACACTGTTAGACTAAAGACAGGAAGATTTTGTGTTAAATTACCGCTACGCGACTCACCTGATTGCCTGGGTGACACATACACACTTGCTAAAAAACGATTACTTAACCTAGAAAAACGATTTCGAAAAAATTATAATCTAAATACACAATATGTACAATTTATGAAAGAATATGAACATTATCGTAACTTACATGCAGGCCCTCAGCTACTGTTAGCCACAATAAGAGAAACTGTATGGCCACTAAATGGTAGACGTCTAGCTCGACGTATTGTTAATGACTCTGTGATTTGCCGTCGCGCTCGAGGTAAGACGAATCTTCCAATACAACGCACAACTCCTAATTATCCATTTACCTCCGTAGGAATGGATTTTGCAGGACCTTTTCTGATACTAAATAGAAAAGGCCGTGGTGCTAAATTAAATAAATGCTATTTATGTATTTTTATTTGTCTACGGTATAAACGCGTGCACTTGGAGGCCGTGAGCGATCTGTCAAAAGACGCGTTTATAATGACATTGCGTCGATTTGTTTCACGTCGTGGTAGGCCGGCGGAATTGTTTTCCGACAATGGGCGCAACTTCGTCGCCGCCTCTAAAGAACTTAACATATTCCTAAAAAATAATAATAAGTGCCTGGAAGAGTTTGCAAATCATGAAGGTTTTAAATTTAATTTTACTCCGTCTTACGCACCTCACTTCGGTGGCATTTGGGAGGCCGGTGTAAAATCAGCAAAATTTCACGTTAAGCGCGTAATGGGTAATTCTCATCTTACCTTTGAGGAATTAACAACCTTATTTGCACAAGTAGAGTCTATACTAAATAGCCGGCCCTTGTGTCCCTTATCTTCCTCACCTGATGACTTCCAATACCTATCCCTCGGGCACTTTTTAATCGGAAGACGCTTAGAACAAATTCGGCAACACTTTTGGCAAAGGTGGCAAAAGGAGTACTTACATGAACTGCAGCTTAGAACGAAATGGAAACAAAACACAGCCAGCCTAAAGGTGGGAGACCTAGTTCTGCTGTCCGAAGATTCTCTTCCTCCACTGTGTTGGCGTATTGGACGAGTGGCAAAATTATTTCCTGGACCGGACAACATATCCCGCGTTGCTGATGTGACTACTGCCAAGGGAACTTATCGACGCCCCTTGGTTCGACTTTGCCCACTCCTTCCCGAAGAGGATCAACTCAGATGTTGAAAACTGAGATTTTCAACGGGCCGGAGTTATGTTAACGCCAAGCAACAACATACACACAAAAGTACAAATATTTGCTTTACGTTAACCATCAGGCGTAACATTATTTGAGATGACGTATAGCACTCCATTATGCACCACTTACTTGACAACTGCACCTTGTAACGTGAACATCGAAATAAATTGTTGAAGACTTATTTGAAGAGTTTCATTAAAATTCCAAATATACACGAAGCTACACATGGTATTCTAATGGTTTTAGTTCAATCATATTAAATATTACTTTTTCAAATATTTAGGATCTTAAAGTTAAATGAATTTGATGGCTATTAAGACTTAACGTTTGACGTATGTGTTTGTATATTTTTCGGGTTAGCTAATGACTCCACTCCACTTTATGGTAAGTGGTAGTGGATTCCAAACGTGACGACGGCCAGTACAGTTAAAAAGAATGAACTGCACTAGCCACCCCCACCTTGCCCGCCTGCAAGATGCCTTCTTGCGTCTCGTTTGAAGGAACCCAGGTTATCTGAGTGTGTGTGTACCCACCTCAAAGAGTTACATTTTTTATACGTATGTTTGCTTTCGAAATACGAAATTGCGCGATGTCTTCTGCCTAGTATGACACTAGGTACAAAAAAAGAGCACGTTGGTTTTTCATTCAATTTGAGCAGTTTAAATATTGCATCAAATTTTATGCGACATTTTATATTCTTAATGTTTGTGAAGTATTTCTATTAACCGAGATAAAACTATTAAAAACTCTAAGGCATAGCTTTCTAAAGCAGATTTCATACGAGTGTTGGATTACTATACAATATATATGAATATACTCGTACTTATTCAACCACTGTCTCATTAAATTAGTTAATTGATAAAATTATAAAGTTACCCCTACTTTATGTAAACATAGTAAATTTATTATATATTTATTTGTCAAATATAAAAAATTAACTTATACGTTGACTTACTTTTCAGTAACACAAATAGACCTGTCGTAAATAAGTAATTATAAATAATATGTTTTCTTGGAATGGAATATGTTTTCTTTAGCCAAACTTCACTTACATAGTGAAGTTCGTATAAAAAAAGTATTACAATAGGAAATATTGATATACGACATTGTGAATTTTGAATTTCGTTGTTGGCACCCAGAAGTATGTATATGAAGTTTTTTTAGCGATTATGTACATTTACCGCTTGGATGGTTTCTAAAAACTATATAAATAATGGTTGGAGTTTCTAAATACATGTTTATCGATTCTATCAAAAAACACAAATACATAGTAAATTTCAAGCAGATCGGACTATTGTTTAAAATTTTTACTTATGATCGCCCAGTGTTCGAGATTCGACCATAATTTATTTAAATTTTAAGTTTGAATGTTATTAAGGTCAAAATCTCTATAAAATCACAGATTTTTTTTATAGAATAGGTAAGCAAAATAGGCCATCTGATGGTAAGTGAACACCAACGCCCTTAGACATTGGCATTGTAAGAAATGTTAACCATCGCTTACATCGCCAATGCGCCACCAACCTTGGGAACTAAGATGTTATCCCTTGTGCCTGTAATTACGTGGGTGGGTCACTCACCCTTCAAATCGAACCACTGACCCCTTACCATCAGGTGGCCCATATGCTCGTCCGCCTTCCTATGTCATAAAAAAAAGAACTCAACGTCAAGAAAAAAAGAACAAACGTGGTCCATTGAACTTGACACACACTTTTCGATAAGCTGCTTAAGGGCTAATATAACATAGAAAAAGTATATAAGATAGAAAAAGCAGTTATTTAAACAGTTTTGATCAAAGTTTCAAGAGCGGTCCTTTGACCACTCTGGTAACATACAATGTGATGACATTATTACATATTGATATAACGTAATACATACATCAGTTAAGTATCCACCAATAATAACTACACAATTACTAAAATTAACATAACAAAACATACATAGGATCACATAGCTTAAATATTATAATATTAAGTGAAATCAATAAATGTGTAGTAAGATATTGTTTTTCAACAAAATAATAAGGCAAGCAATTAAGAATATGACTAAAGTTTCAAATTTACAAACGAAAGGATCGAATATTAGGTTGGTACGTTCATATATAAATTAATACATTATATTTTTTCTTATTTATTTTATTTTCCAAAGAATAGATTTTTTCGAATATATAATAATATCTGAATAGAGTTTCTTATAATTTTGACAGTTACTGCTATTGCAAGGAAGAATAACAACTTCAATATCATTCTTGATTGGAGTAAATCTTTAGATTTTAATGTCAACCCTAGCAATGCAAAATTTTATTGGTAGTCGGAAATAAATATCAAAAATCAACTGGTCTTACGTGCCATGCACATCCCTTATTGTAATTATGCTAAAAACCTGGGAGTTTTCTTTGATACTACTCTAAGGAAATCAGGAAAATGTTTGTGGCTCTGAAGCCGTTGCGTCATCTTCAACATTTACATACAACATAACATATCGAGCACATAATATCCGCTATATCATGAGCAATGAATTAATTAAATAAAATCAATTGAATGCAATAAAATTGCGATTTTTCCTTTTTTACACTCCCTATCTAGGCCAGTGGCTAATAAATATAGCTAAAAATGTTGTAGCCACTTTTTCTACGTTAAATTGTTATTAATTTCGTTCTTTATAAACAAATTCGGTAGGTAAAACATTTGAATTTTTAGCCACTATTTTAACTTTTGACAGCGACTCATGAATTTACGACAAAATTAAAAGTTTTATAAAGTTAAATACCACGTTAGTGTTCACAGCACGCACTTCTAAAGACATGTATTATTGTTATAATTGTTTTTTTTGGATTTTTTTATACCTATATACTATTCAGGTATTAATTATCACCGAGTTAACTGACTTTGCTCACACAGATGATGGGATCATAAAGATAAGTAATCGTAGCATCGTAAGCAATATTAGTTTTCATGTCATGCAAAAACTACACAAGAAACTACTGAAAACACGAAATTATTAAGAAACTTTTTGATTTTGACAACTGCGACTAACAGTGCGCGTGCGGTTCCTACACATAGGTAATATAGTAATGAATTATAGTAGTAAAGCAAAACTTATTATTAACGCAAAAATATCTATTAGAAAAATTATAGGATAAATCATAAACAAAAGAGTATATTAAAATTTACATGTAACATATAATCTTTTTTCAGTTCCAGTTTTAGTTTAAGGGACGCGTAGACAGAGAAAGTATAGTTTCTCTGTCTCTGTCTACGGATGTATGTGTGTAAATATGCGTAATAAATTGCGTATGAGTATGTTAAATGTATAGCAGTATGTGTATTGTTTTATTTTATTAATTTAAGGTATTTCTAATGCATATTATACAATTTTTTTAACTTTCTACACTCCTCTTCCATCTGAACTTTAACTGTGCAAAATTTCATTCCTCTCCATCCATACAATTGTCGTAAAAAGGGTTATATAATGATACTTATGTTTTCATCCCATTTCTTATACAGTTTGTAAGGCTTCAAAATTATTTTTAAAGTAAAATGTGTTGTTAGAGTAAAAAAATGGCGCTTGAAGTAACTGGAGATTTTCAACAACGCTGAAATATATTTTTATTTATTTCTAACCAGAAGCTTGTATATGAAATTTCATACTAACTTTGAAAATGACGGGTTTCAATACAATCGTTCATCCCTTTAGGGGTGGATTTCCAGAAATCCTTCTTCAATAAAATGTATCAACTGCCAAAATTTCTAGTTGTTGTTTAGACTCTGCGTTGATGACTCAGTCAGAAAGAGTCATTGTATTATTTGTGTAGATGACAACTAAAATGCGTATGTTTTTATATTTTTTCAACTCGACCGATATTAATGAAATAAAGACTAAACGGAGCCTTGATATACTTTTTATAATTATTCAGTTATGTCAATTGTCAATTCAGTTATGCCAATAAATAGTTATTGGGGTTTTCTGTCAGAGAATTTTATATTTGTAATTTTGAGCCGTTTCCAAGATTCGCCTGGACAAGTAGACATAAAAACAGACAAAAAAAAAAAAAATGATTGTTTTGGTTTTGGTAATTCGCACGTAGCCAACCTACCTTTAAAAGAGCTAGTTATTTTGAAATCACAGACAGACACTTCCATTTTATTTATATGTATAGATGTATAGATGACAACTGTTCGTGAAATATTGTATTTTTGACGTTGTTTTTGTATATACTTATACTCCGATGGATATATCATAGGAAGAAAATATGATACTTATTTAAATATTTACATTTACAGACAGTTTTAATATTTTATTACGTACCAGTTGCTCCGCTCCACTCCAAATTTACCTGCATTTAAAATTACTGCTCCGCCCCCGTGGGTTGCAACGTGACAAACAAGCCGAAAGCCGGCAGTATATTCGAGGCTATGAATGCTAGCCGTAGGATCTTTAAGTCCAAGCTGAAGTGGTGTCAAAATAATCAAGAACAAATTCAAATGGATAGTATTGCTATGCATCGTGCTTCGAAAATTTTTACGAAGTTTTGGAATTCGACAAATAAGCTAAACATTAAGCCTAGTTTTCCTGTGTGTGTCGATGGCTGTTCAGATATCTCTTCCATAGCTAATTTGTTTATGGAGCAATTTCGAACGAGCTCTCCATTAGGTCCATCACAGTGTTCTCCTGACACTAAGAACGAAAACTGTAAATCTGGTGATTTTATTACATTTACATCGAATCAAATCGCCTCAGTTATCAAAAATATGAATAGAGGTAAGTCACCAGGATACGACGGTCTTAGTGTCGAGCACTTGAAGCATGCAGGTGTACATCTGCCGCGAGTATTGTCCATGTTCTTCTCGGTGTGTTTGATCCATGCACATTTGCCCTCAGAGCTTATGAAAACAATTGTTGTTCCAATAATAAAAAATAAAACAGGTGATGCATCTGATAAAAGTAACTACCGCCCTATATCTCTGGCCACAGTCATAGCAAAAGTACTGGACAGCCTAATTAATATTAACCTGGATAAGTACCTTAAAATAAATGATACTCAATTCGGTTTTAGTCCAGGACTGTCAACTGAGGCTGCTATAATGTGTCTAAAACATACGGTACGATATTATAAGGATAGGCAGACACCAGTTAATTAACCTGAAGGGGAACAATCTAAGCCGTGTAAAAAAATTTAAATATCTAGGTCAGTACATCACAGACGACCTCAAAGATCACGTGGACATAGAACGCGAGCGAAGAGTGTTGGCGATCAGGTGTAATATGTTGGCTAGAAGGTTTGCGCGCTGTAGTGAACTTGCCAAAATTACACTATTTAAGGCGTACTTCCAGACCTTCTACTCATGCAGTCTTTGGACATCCTACACTCAAAAATCGCTCAACGCTCTTCGCGTTCAATATAATAATGGGTTTAGGATACTGTTGGGTCTGCCTCGATTCTGTAGTGCCTCAGAAATGTTTGCACAAGCACGTACAGATGATTTCTATGCTATCATGAGGAAAAGATCTGCTTCTTTGATACGTAGGATCAGAGACAGTCCCAATACTATCCTAATGATTATTGCGAATGTTGTAAATGGTTATATGATGAGGCGGATGATCCAGAAGGCTTTGTAATACTCTGGTTTATGTCCCTCATACATGATCAATTGTATTTGGTCTCTTGTCTTGAATTTGTATTATTGGTTTTTATTCTTATATATTTTATTTATTATTTTTGTGGTTGTGATTCTTATTTTAGTACTGATTATTAATGTATATTATGTATTATTGGTAATGTGTGATTTGAATGTATTGAATGGGCCTTGATGCCTGAAGAATAAAGATATTATTATTATTATTATTATTATGGATTATGTTATAATATTGTTGAAATAAAAATATTTGGTGAACTTTAGCATATAAGCTATGGTCATCTTCAAGGTTATGTTTGTATATAATAACCGAGGTATCAAATTGGTTCTACTGTTTATAAAAATATATTTTTTGTAGCAAACGAGTTTGTCGGACTTCAAAGTCGTATGTCGACATTAGAGTTTCGTGCTTACAAATAAACGGACTTATACAGCTTGTAAGGTTTCAAAATTATTTTTAAAGTAAAATGTGTTGTTAGAGTAAAAAAATGGCGCTTAAAGTAACTAGTAAAACTGAATTGACTGAAATAAAAGTGAATAATGGAAAAGATGCAAGTAATCGTGAAATGGAACCAGAAGTGGTTAATACGTCGTTTTCAGAGAAGATTAAGAATTTCATAAATTTATTTACTGTGGAACCGTTTCTTTTTTGTTACATATTGCCTAATATAATATCAAATATAGCAATTCAAAAATTGGACTTGGAAAAAGCATGTCGCGTGGATCTTAATTATTCTGAATATATTTGTTCCCAAGCTATATCAGGCGATTTCGATGATAATATAACAGAAACAGCTAAGAGCCAAACCCAAATCTTAGTGGCTGAAATGAAGAGCTGGAAACAACCCCTACAAAGTGGAATACCTGCCTTTTTAATCCTGTTCGTTGGAGCGTGGAGTGATAAAACTGGAAACAGGAAATATCTTATGCTCATTCCAATGTTTGGGGAGCTTGTATCAGCCGTCGGATTAATTTTGGCAACATATTTCTTTCTTGAATGGCCGTTGTGGGTAACAGGGTTAATACAAGCACTACCTTCAGCATTTTCGGGTGGTTTCCCGATCGCTTTAATGGGTTCTTACAGCTACATTGCTGACGTCACGACTGTTGAGACTCGTACGTTTAGAATGGGTTGCGTAGCAATAATCGTTACCTTAGGTATACCTTTGGGATCCTCCATTAGTGGCGTATTGTTAGAACTAGTAGGCTTCTATGGAATATTTGGTATTGGAGCAGTTCTTTACGCTTTTGGTTTTCTTCACACTTATTTTAGAATACACGACATTAATCGTGTTAAAATTGAAGGAACGTTTCTACAAAAACTATATGATTTCTTCAATCCGAAAAATGCTTGGGATACACTGTCACTGCTATTCCTTACGCCTAAGAAAGAACTTATCCAAATATGGCTAGTTGTTTGGGCACATATTCTTGTCATCGGCCCAGTATTCGGTGAGTTTGTTCAACAAAATCTCCAATTTATACGTCTTAACTGTAAAAAACTAGCTGTCACAATTTTAAGTTATTGTTTTTATCATTATAGGTGAAGGCACTGTATCACTTTTATACACACAAAAAAAATTCAACATGGATGTGGTGGAGTTCAGTCTCTTTTTAACATATTCCTCGCTAATGGCACTAGCTGGTAAATACTACAAGTACTATTTGTATGTATATTCAATTGTTTCGTTTTCAAGTGTACATATAAAATGTTGATAATTTAAAAAATAAAAATAACTATTGCTGTTCAGTGGTAGAAGAAATAGTGAGCGGGTGGTACTTATGTGGTTATACCATATATGGGCTATGTGGCGCATGCCCATATATGCGCAAAGCTCCAACACCGACACCTAATTTTTGTTAAAGGGTTTTTTTATATTAAAATATTTGTATAGCTAATACGTCTACACAAATTTGTAACCAACGACTGAGAAGTTGTTTAATTCTCAAATCAGTTCTTTGAATGCCAAAACATGACAGTTCACTTGGTAATAGAGCTTTGTGCAGGCTCGTCTGGGCAGGTACCACCGACTAATAGATATATCACCGCAAATATCAGTACATAGTATTGTTGTGTTCCGATTTTAAGTGAGTGAGCCAGTGTAACAATCAGTACGAGGGAAATAACATCTGAGTTTCCAAAGTTGGTTGATTAATATTTCTAACAATGCCGATTTCTATGAGCGGTGACCACTTATCACCATGTAGTCCATTTCGCCAACCTATTTAATAAAGAAATAAGTATATTAATGAAAATTTATTTTAATATTTGTGCAGATCGTTTTCACTATCGCAAACACTCCATAGAAACAATTTCAAATAATATGATTGATAATGATGAAATATAATTATAATAACGATAGACACATGATTGCGCTGCAAATACTTTAGTAATATCATCTCTTGGACTCGCGGATAAAAATATTCACCTTTGTATTGTTTTTTTTTAACCATTTTAGTTATTTAATATTACATATTGATTCTCGTTAAGATAGGCACATTTATCTGCAAAAATCTTAATATTTTAAATGGAATACCATTTTAAAGGACTAGTGGTAAATGGACATATCGTAAATTGTCATATAAGTAATACATAATTTTAGGTACTGCCTTTGCTGTAACAGTTCTGAGTAAAATTCTTAAGGTTCACGACGATCTTATTGGGGCAATAGCGACAATAAGCAAAGTGCTCTCCAGTTTTGTTTATGGCTTAGCTCCAAACAAATCATGGTTTTATTCCGGACCGGTTTTTGATTTCATTGGTAATTGTGGATCAGCAGTTGTCAGATCACTGGCAACTAAAGTCGTCGATCCCGATGAAATTGGTAAGCATAAATGCATTACACTATTGTATATTAATATTAACTTAGATTTTTTACACCTTTAACAAAGTCTGGTTAATAACGTATTGGTTAATAACGTATTGGTTAATAACTACCTCTTCTTAAAAGGTTAAAAATATAATATAAAAATAATAAAGTTTTATTCAAAAATATATATGGTCATTAATATTTATAAAGTCCAATTAAAAAGTATCTCCAATTTGGAAAAATTATGCTCAAATTAAGAATAAGTTTTTGTAGTAATTATTTTAATTACTGACAATTTACATATACTTATAGTTTCATTCCTAAGGTGTTCTATTATCAGTTAAGTACCTAACTCACTCTTTGTACGGGGTCATATGTGTATATATATAAGGCGCATACTTACCTTAAAATTTTATTCAATTTAACAAAATGTACGTTGTTTGGGATCGCGTTGCAAACATAAACACAAAATAATTACTGCTCGGTATTCAAGCAACAGATTAATAATTTTATGCTTTGCATTATTGTTAGTGGTATTACAATGCCGCAAAACATGTTAATATTTTTTACGAACATTCAAAACAATCTCAAATAATAAAAACACAACACCGTTCTAGGTGTTTATCAAGTTATCTTAAAAGATTCTAGAAAAGACTGAGACGAATTTGAAATAAAACTGGTTCTCATTCATCGCTGTAACATTTCAAAGACATAAATTAATTCATTCAAAAAGTAATGTAATTAATAGTTTAATTTATAGTTACATCCCTTTATAACGATAAAGTAATACATAACAATATCAAATGAAACTCAAAAAACATACTGTAGATTAAAGCATTAGGTAAACATGGTACTAATAAACTTATATAAGGACGTTAGCAAATATTAAATAGTAAATAATAAAACACATATAGTAAATACCTATATATAATAAAAGTAAAATAATTATTAAATAAATAATCATAACCTTGATATCGTTATAGTTAATTACTAGAGATGCAAGCTTCGAATTCCTTGCATAGATCGATTATGTATATATATATTATATACTAGCTGTTGCCCGCAGCTTCGCTCGCGCGTGGTCTTTATCTATACTAATATTATAAATAAGTAAAAATAGATTTTTTGTATGTTTGTTTGTAGCAAATAAACTAAAAAACTGCTGTACTGTTTTTAAAAACCTTTTTTACCTACAGAAAGATACGTTATCAGCGAGTAATTAGCTGCCCGTCCCGACTTCGTTCGGGTAAAATAAGGATTTTATCATTTTTTAATCAATAAGATATAAACATTTACCAATCGATTTATTCGCCCATCCAGTATAGTGTATGTGTGTTCAGTATAGGGCATATAATAATCCTACTTTTTACTAATATAATAAACTGGAAAGTTTGTATGGATGTATGGACGTTTGTTACTCTTTCACGCATAAACTATTGAATGGATTTTAATGAAACTTTATAATAATATAAGCTTAGGGAATACCAATTAAGTGGTACATATGGCAATAATGGAATATGTTTTCTTTATCCAAACATCACTAACATAGTGAAGTTCGTATATTTCTCCCTAAGAGATATTGATATAAGATATTGCGTATTTTGAATTTCATTATTTGCACCCAACTCTTCCAAACAAAAATAAAAGTTTCTAAAAACTTTGAAATTCATGTTTATTAATTCAATCAAAAAACACAAATAGTATATTTCTATTTTTTTTAATTTTTATACTAATGCTTTTACCCCGTTTCTCCCGTTTGGAGTTAAATTTCTAAAAACGACGAAATACGTATGTATAGCTTTAATACTAAATATCATTCTTCTTACACCAAAAGTGACGGAATCCCCATACAAACTTTCAACCCCTTTTTTACCCTCTTAGATTTAGATTTTCAAAAACGCTGAAATACATTTTTATTTATTTTTAGCTTGTTCATTAAATTTCATGCTTCTAACTTTAAAAATGACGGGTTTCTAAACAATCGTTCAACTCTTTAGGGGTAGAATTTCCAAAAATACTACCTTAGTGGGTGTTATAAAATGTATCAACTGCCAAAATTTCAAGTTTCTAACACCCGCAGTTTAGGCTCTGCGTTAATGAATCAGTTAGGAAGAGTAATATTATGTGAATAGATATCAACAAAAATACGTATTTTTATAACTTTTGATAGACTCAACTAATTTTGATGAAATAAAGGCTAAACGGAATCTTGAAATAGTTCTTATAATAATTCGGTTATTTCAATTTTTAGACGATTTAAAGATACAGACATGCAGATAGTAAAAAAATTAAAAAAATGATTGCTTTGGTTTTGGTAAATCGTAAATAGCCATATAACCTTTAAAACAGGCAGTTGTTTTGAAATAACAGACAGAAAATTCAATTTTATTTATATGTATGGATAATTTATTAATTAATTCGTTTTTGTTATAGATTTATGTTATTTTATGTGTACAATATAAAGTATAAAGTAAAGGAAAAGTTTCTTCTGTCAGAGACTAAATAAAATCAGACTTAACCAAGGCTACTAATTTAATTAAACAAAAAAAAGGGAATTAAAACAAATGTTGTCCATTGAACTTGACACACATCTGAATAAGCTGCTTAAGAGGCCATTTTATGTAGTATATAATATACAAACAAAAGCAGCTATATAACAATTTTAATTAAAGTTTCAAAAGCAGTTATTTGACCGCTCTGGTAGGTTAAGTGTTAAAAATGAGATGACACTTATAGCATATATATATATATATATATATATATATATAAATACAACAATAATTACACAATCATTAAAATAATCAAAACATATATAAAATCAAACAGCTAAACCATCATAATCAGTAAAGGTGTAGTTAAGATATATATTTTTTTATAATCAAATATAATTAATTACTTAATGAAAACACAAATTTAACAAAAACAAAATATAAATGAAATCACATAGCTTAAGCATTATTACATTGAGTAAGGCCAATAAAATGCAGTAAATAAATGATATGTATATTATTTATATATTTTTTAACCAAATACAATTAAAAGGCAAGCAAGAATGTGACTACAGTACAAAATTTATAACAAACTAAAATATTGAATATTAAGATGGGTTGGTACATTCATTTTATATAAATTAATACATTTAATACATTACTATTTTTATCTTATTTATGTTATTTTTGCAGTGATTTTTTTTTAAATATATAATATCAATATCTGAGTACACTTAATTATATATTATATGCTCGCACAGATCTACTTCTTCCTATTCATGATTATGCTGTCGCAAGCTTGATGTAGCCAAAGACCAATTGAATTAAGCTGAGAGATTACAAAATACTTTTATTCGGTTTATATTGGGATGAGGCAAATTAACCACGTTTCACAATTTTGTTCTCTTCTTAATTAGTTGCCCATCTGACTTCGTAGGAATATGCACATCTTCTCTATTCTGTACTGTGTGTTGTTTAACCCTTTTACTCCCCCTTCATCACTTGATATTCATTAGATGATGACGGTGATGACAACGTCTCAGTGCTTTTATTTATGTGCTCCGTATTTTGTTGTTCGATCACTACTATTTTAGCTATCTCTATAGCTTTCTTTAGTGACAGATCAGACCGTTGTAATAATCTTTGATGTTTGGCGAGCTACTCTAACACATATTCGCTGTAAATTTATCACTGACCAATGACTATTAATTCAACGAAATCGCATTTTAAACTGTAATTTTCTAGACTCGTAATAAAGTTGGTTATATTTTCGTGTTTGCTTTGTTTTCTCATAAAAAATACATGTCAGGCCATAGTTAAATTTTTCCTCGGTTCGAAATACTTGTTACATTTATTAATGAGGTCTTCTAAAGTAATTTCTGTTATTTTAATGTTGAACAAAATTGCTATTTTTCTCTATTTACACTTCTTATACATAACCAGTGGCTAATACTCCTTATATATATCCAGAGGCTAATAAATATAGTTCAAAATATGGTTGCCATTTTTTCTGCGTTAAATTGTTATTTATTTCGTTGTTTAGAAAAAACTTCGGTAGGTAAAACGTTTGAATTTTTATCTGCCGTTTTAAAACTTTTGACAGGAAACACGAATTTACGAAAAAATTATACCTATTTAAAGTTTTAAGAAGTGATATACCACGTTGATGTTCAAAGCAAGCACTTCTAAAACCATGTATTATTGTTATAGTTGTTTTTTAGGCTTTGTTTATACACCTATATACTATTTACGTATTAATTATTGTCACTGAGTTAACTGACTTTCTCACACGCAGACTTAAAGCGTACTGTTATGAAAGATATAAGATGAGATCATAAAGATACACACAATATATATGCAATATTAGTTTTTATGCAAAAACAACACACGAAGCTACTGAAAAGACGAAATTGTTAACAAAACTTTTTGATTTTGACAACTAACAGGTGCGCGTACTTTTCCTACAGATAATAATTTATTGATTTTTAGTAGTGATACTAAACTTTTAGTAAATAAATAAAGAGATTAAAAATTATAGGACAAAATATAGGATAAATCATAAGCAAAAAAGTATATTACATGTAATATTTAATCTCTTTTCAGTTTGACCATAACCATTTTTTAATAAATGTTCTACGTGTATCTTTAAATTGACATAACTTTATTATTTATGAACCGATTGAAATAAAACAAACACTAAATGTTAAGTGAAGTTAGCCACAATACATTAGTGAAAACCGCACTCAAATCCGTTAAGCCGTTTTTAAGATTAGCGTGCACAAACGCACAGACAAACAGACAAACAGACAAACAGACAAAAAATTTATTAATCATTGTTTTGGGTTCTATTGTGTTTATAAAGACCCCCGATAAAAGTTTTACTCATTTATCTTCCATGTACAGACATCGACCAGTTACAGATTTATTATATGTATAGATATAGATTTAGCATCCAGAAGCGAAAACTGATTTTATAAGAACCTCGAATGGGTCTATTCATAAATAGAACACCAAATCATATAAATTGATGTAAATCACTCACTTAATTACTCTTTAAATCCAAATAACACATCACAAATCCTTTATGTGCACTAACAAGATGGCGGTGGTTTTAAATTAGTGCGCTTCTTTTTTTTTTTAACAACGCTGTTGTATGGACCAAGGAATCTCCTAACCATTTATATTTTATAGTTTGAACAGAAAGAATACGAATCTTAACTGAATATTAGAGGTACAAACCTGAGGAAGCACCTTTGAATTTTCATATGCTTAGCTTGTGTTCTTAATTCTCTCGTAATCGGTGGCCAAGGAAAACACCGAGAGGAAGCCCGCATTCCAGCAGTGAGACGTTTTCAGATTTGCTTAACAAAAATAAAGATTAACTTCACTTTCCAGGAAAAATCTGTTCATTATTAGGTTTCGTAGAGGCAATAGTACCGGTTATCTACAGCCCAATTTATAGCAAGTTATATTCTAAAACACTTGAAACTTTGCCTGGAGCATTTTATCTCCTAGGCGGCTCGATGACTATTCCAGCGGTTTTTATATTCATGTGAGTCTTGCACCATTATATTATTTATTAATATTATATTAATATTTTATGTCTCATTACATATATTACAATTAAATATACAAGGTACACAGGGATTGTCCATTTTAGTATGGACAAATGTACTGAATTCTGTCTACATGAAAATAATAACTTCCATTTTAGGTTTTGGGGTTTTGGAAATAATGAGTATACATATTATTGTGATAGTATATTTTAAGATTATATTCAACTACAGTAACATTGAATAAGCTATAAGCCGTTTAGGCTGAGATATTTACTTTTTATTTACACTTGTAAATATATTCCCATAAGCGATTCTAAAAGCGAAAATCAAAATACATCAATTATAGTATTTTTTTATAATGCATAATCAGGTTTTTTTATTAAGATGTAATGTCTTCCTAAGTAAATTTTGACCGTGGCTTTTGAAATATTATTATCATCTACACTGAAGATATAATAGTTCGCAAGTCAGTGCTTAAATACAAGTGTACTCTCTTTACTCACACACAATCCCATGGAATGGTAATCCGACTTGACCGGAGAATGATCAAGCGTGCAGCACCCAAAGCATCTCATGTTATCGGTCTTCAAATATTGCCAACTTCCTGACTCCAGGCTGTTAGTGAAAATTTTCTGAAAGAAAATCAAATATGTTTTATATAGACCCGAAACAGGATTTGAATGCCGAATCCTGACAGCAGCCTTATAATAGACCAATAAGGCCGCTTGAAACGATAACACAATTTATGTGACGTTAGGTATTTTTATAAGCATAACATGGCAAATTATAAAAGAAATTTCTTTATAGATACAAAAATATATTTTGGCTTTTCCGATCGTAAATTCACTGTATAATGATAACAATATATTGTAACCTAATATAAATAAGTATATCAAGTTATATTAAAATCAAAAATCAATCTTTTATGTCACGTTGTCAGCGAGATAAAAAGACCATTTCTTAATATATAGGTAACAAAATATTTCACTTTTGGCCCGAGAGACTTTGTACAAAATATAAAATGGTTAACCATCTTTGTGTTAGTTCACCGTTGAACATGATCTAAGCTGTTGTTTATGCCTGTATTTACACTGACTAATTTTACGGTAACATAGCAAAAATAGCTGAAATAGCTTAGTGACTAGAGCCAGTGAATCACAATCAAAGATTACAAGTTTAAGTTTGGCCAAACACCAGCGAATTTGTTTGCTTACCCAGTGGATAAGGAAACATCGTCAGTAAATCTACATGTGTGGATGAAATTCATATGTGTATCCTCTTATCCTCCTATTCTATGTATCACTTCCAAACCATCTCCTCAACAGAGAAGACATTTACAAATTGTTTGTTATAATAGCAACACAAAAGATCTTTAAAATTAATTGAATGGCATACTTTCTAAATCCTGACTAACGGAACTTGGAATAATCTCATTCGTCATAATCAAATCAATCTATAAAAAATGGAGCTATGAAACTATGGCGAGCTCACAAAATTGAACTACACTAATCGAGAAGTATAAATGTCAGCCAGTTGTCTAACTTTCCTAACTACGTTAGCTGCGGAACCGAGGCTTCCTACAAGCGATGACAAATGAGACTTCCACTGAAGTTTTAAATCAAAAGTTATCTTGAATCCTTGATACTAAAGTATTTTATTACATAAAATCGGTTACAACTTTATTCGATTGTGATCAATCGAAATTCCCCTAAGTACATACCTAATTATACCATCATGATGACTGTCCTTATTTACACAGTATTTACGTTTATCTGTCTGTGACCTTCACCACCTTTTCAAACTATATCATTAGAAAGAATGAAAAGTATATTTTTATTTTATTTTTTTTGAATATATTGTTAAAATATATAAGAAATAATATTAACTTCGCCACTTCTAAAACAATGATTTAAGCAAATGTTAAATATGAACCTAGTTGTCGCCGTAAAGAAAGGTTGGGGATGCTAAAAAACTTAAATTTTAGTTACCTGGCAATAAAAACGCTGCAATTTTAGATATTTTAGAATTACCAAAATAAAAAATAATTATGTTCATGATGGCAACCTATTTGTTTGCATTCATAATTTTTATAAAAAATATTTTTCTCTTAAAAATCAACTTGTTCCAATAATGTGCATTGTTTACAAAATTAAATCAAGTTTAAAGTTAGCACTGGTTGAAATGTAGATTCTACTGAAAAGAACCGGCCCGGCAAGAAACCCAGTAATTATTATTTTCTGACAAATAAGATACATAATATGTAATTTCATAGTCTGTACATCCTGAGCTATATTTAATATTTCAACTCTCGTACTCTTACGGTCTAACGTTGCTTGGCGGCTATTTAATTAAACACAGATTTCCGTTTTTATCATTATAGATTCGCCGTCGAAGCAAATTGCCTCCGAGCAGCCTCTAATTTTTACACACTTTTCAATTATTTCTTCGTTCTTGAACCTAATAAAATTATACAGTATAGTACATAATATATATATATATATATATATATATATATATATTAAAAGTTTTGCTGTGATCCGACAATTATACAGTACTAAATCCGTTCTTACTTCAGGGCTGGATTAAATCACAAATAATATTTAGATTTTTACAGTTGTACCGCAAATTTATAAATAAATAAAATTGTAATTAAATATTTATATCACCTGTATATAAAATAACGATTAGTAGAAATCAAGTAATTCATAATTTTGTTTTTTTATTGCAGATTCCTTTACTTCATTCATAAAAAACAAGAGAGGGACGTTGTCAAAAATCCAGATGCGAAGACAATGCATGCCCACGATAATGCTGTTACTGTTCTTTGAAATGTCATGTGACATGGAATAGTCATTTTGAATTACTGAACAATTTTGTTTAAGAAGAGTTAGATTTTGACATATTATAAATTATGTTGAATGTTTATAATAAAAACCGTCTTCAAATAACTGTCTGCAGCTCGGTACATTTAAACTAAAACTTATCAATATTATTTAATTTAAATAAAAGTTTTTCAATATTTTATAAAATTATTGTAATTTAAACGATAATAATTATAAAAACCTGATGAATTGCATTTTCAGTCTATGTTCATCCTAACTAATATTATAAATGCGAAAGTGGTAGAGCTTTGTGCAAGCTCGTCTGGGTAGGTACCACCCACTCATCAGATATTCTACCGCAAAACAGCAGTACTTTGTATTGTTGTGTTCCGGTTTGAAGGGTGAGTGAGCCAGTGTAATTACAGGCACAAGGGACATAATATCTTAGTTCCCAAGGTTGGTGGCGCATTGGCAATGTTAACATTTCTTACAATGCCATTGTCTATGGGCGTTGGTGACCACTTACCATCAGGTGGCCCACATGCTCGTCCGCCAATCAATACAATAAAAAAAAAAAAAGTGAGTTTGTTTGTTGTTTGTTTATTACGCAATCAAGCCTAACCCACTTAGCTTATTTAAAAAATTCGTTACCAATGGAAAGCTACTCTATCAGCGAGTAACATAGGCTACATTTTATCCCCGTATTTCCACGGGAACGGGAACTACGCAGGTGAGACCGCGGGCAAAACGCTAGTATCTAAATAGATTTGCCTTACTTCGCTTTGCTTAACACGGACTCCAAAATCAGGTATAATATACGCGCGGCTAATATTCTGCTGGTTATTTATTAGAAAAAAAACATTGCAATAGCTTCACAATCACTCACACAATCGCATATTGGTTACACAAACAACGACTTAATAAATCAAAAGTTTTCTGCCTTTATTTCAGTCTTAGGTGTGTTTTTTTTTTATCAAATTTAAATAGGAGCCGGGGTAACCTTTTTAAAAACTATTCTATCTATTTGCCAGCTTAGTCAAAAATATCTCGGGACATACACAGAAAAGGGTTTGATAACCTTCTTATCTTTGGGAAACGGCTAAGAATTAATTTATGAATTCCTAAAACATCCTTAGTCGGCTTAGTCCGAAACTTTCTCTATATTAGAATAGATAAAAACATTCTTAGGTTTTTGTAGAGGAGTTTACACAAACACGACGTCACCTTTGGTTCGCTCTACCGTTTTCTCCAGCTCAACGGAGGCTGCCTTTCTCTTTCTGCCCAGTACGGTAAGTGTCGTGCGCGAGAGTAAGAGGCTCTAGTTAGCCGTACACTTTTTTTGCGAAGCAGTCATCGGAGGTGACTTAGCATGAACTCTAGCCGCGGTCGGAAAGAGGACCCGAAAAAGAAGACGTCACTCTTACGCCACTCTAAAGAAGTTCAGTCATCACAAAACGAAAGAAACCAGCAGAGGCAGTTACTTCTATCTGACTGTAGTTAAGTGAATCGATTAATCTTTAAAATTGCGGCTTATAGCAACAAATCTGCAAGTAGTGTTGTTAAATAGCAATGACAATTAAATTATACTGCCGTATTCGCTTTCGTTTTGTGGTAGAGTCGAATGTAGTAAATAGTGGTGTGCACTCTGTTAACCATACGCTTTCGATTACCTTAACTCGAAGAATGAACGATGACCACAACAAAAGCAGATAAATCATGGTATTCTAATGGTTTTAGTTCTATCATATTAAATATTACTTTTTCAAATATTTAGGATCTTAAAGTTAAATGAATTTGATGGCTAATAAAACTTGGTTCCCAACAAAATTTAACATGATATGATTATTACACTTAGAGGCAGTATTGTTGAAAAAAAGAGACTTGACGTATGTATGTATGTACGTGTATTCCCAACACGAAATTGCACGATGTCATATCCCTAGTATGACACTTTGTATAGGTACAAAAAAGGAACACGTTGGGTTTTCATTCAATTTGACGCACTTTAAATATTACATCAAATTTTATGCAACATTTTATATTCTTAATTTTGTGGAGTATTTGTATAAAAAGAGATTTAACTTTTAAAAAGTCTAAAGCGTAATCTAATGCAGGTTTTATTCGACTGTTGCATTAGTATATATATCCTGCACATTCAGCCGCTGTGTCTCTTTTTAAATTATAAATTTACCGCTACGTAGAAAATTAACATAAGACATTGTTTCATATATCCTTATTGGGACATATAACATATTAGTCAAACAATGCGTGTTTATATCATTAAAGCGAATAAAAATTGCAAATATACAAATTATAATACTTTTAAAAATTGAATTCAGATGTGTTAACTTATTATTAACTACAGCTTAAAATATAATAATCGCTTTTAGTTGTATAACGTAATTGTAATTTTATAATATTTTTTTATATTTACTTATATTAGTTAAGTTTTTTAAAAGGTAAAAATTATCTTATTTTTATAAATATTGAAATTGACGCCTGCATGAAATTGCTTAGCAATAATAATGCTATCATTATTATTGCTAAGCAGTTTCAAGGGTGTTGATCTAACGGTAATCGTTTAAATCTCAGGTTAGACCGATAAAAACGCATTAAGTTTTTGTGTTACAAAGTTTTCGGTAATAGTGCGAAACTGTGAAGCGGCCAGTATTATTCTCAATGTGTGTGTGTGTTACACGGTCGTGTCGAATAACATGCTATGAGATGAAAGGGACTGTGAGTATGGCGTTGTAGCCCGTCTGGTTACGTACAAACCACTCTTCAGATATTACCACACTTACAAGTACATTGATATGTTGAATAATAGTGACCACAGCAAGAGCATAAAGTGATGACTAAACAGAATTAAAAATGATTGTATAATTCTATAAATATAATAAATAAATAAAGAAAGAAAGGAATGTAGTACACAATAAATTAATAATTTAACAACTATAAAAAGGTAAACAATGGAAGTTAAGACTATGTTGAGCAAAATGTGAGTTAAGTACATATTACAAAACAAAATATAAAATTTATATGAATAGTAATAAGAATTAAAATTAAAATAATGAAAATAATAGTAATAAAACTTAAAAAAGAGAAAGAAGATTTTTAAATAATAATGAAACTTTTTTTAAAGAGAAAGCTAAACATAATTTATGCACATCATACCGTAGTTTTGAGTCTATTAAGATTCCAAGATCACGTATGTTGTTTAATGTTCAATCTGGTTAGAATCTATGAAATAATTGTTTGGCTTAACTGTTTTATTTCGAGTAAATTGGAAATAGTGATACTTTTTGATATTGAGTGACATTTTATTTATATTACACCAGTTGGTAAATCTATTTATATCTTCCTGTAAATCAGTTACATCTGTATTGTTATTGATAGGCTTCATTATTTTTAGGTCATCTGCGTATAAGTAATATTTAAAAGAGGAAAAACATTTAGTTACGTCGTTAATAAACACATTGAAAAGGATCGGGCCAAGATGTGAACCTTGTGGTACACCTGAAGGCGCTGAGAATGTATTAGAATTGTAGCCACTGAATACTACTTTAAAAGTTCTATTAGCTAGATATGATTTAAACCAATGTAGTAATGAACCGCCTATGCCAGCTTGTACTAGTTTATTTAATAAAATATAGTGGTCTACTTTGTCAAAAGCTTTGCTAAAATCTGTGTATATAACATCAACAGGAGTGCGTTTATCAATGGATGTCTATAATTCGGAAGTTAAGCAAAGAATATTTGTTGTAGTTGACCGTGATTTAACGAACCCATGCTGGTGAGCTGTAATTAGGTGTTTCAAATGCCAAGATAATCTTTCGGTGACTAATTTTTCAAAGACTTTGGCTAACGTAGGTAAAAGAGATATAGGTCTATAATTATAAATTAGGTGTTTATCTCCAATTTGAAACTATTAAGGATTTTTTCCAAGCATCAGGGAAAATGCCATCCTTAAGGGAACGATTAATAATAGTGGTTATGGGTGGTAAAGATCGGCGGAATTTCATCACAGCGAGCACCTTTTGTCTCGTCTAGTTTTTTTAACATTTTGTATACTTCGGAGGTACTAAATGACTGATTACAAAGACTGCTAATATTGTGCTCAATATTTGTATCGACGACTGAAATACCATTATTATCAGATCTTGTTTATACCTGCGCAATACTTTCTGCAAATAAATCACATATTTCTGTACCAGTAGTCGCTTCATTATGGTTAAGATATATTCGATCGGGATAAGTCTATTGCTTCTTCTTTTACTTTTAATGAAAGACCAAAAAACTTTGGAATTACTATAAATAGCATTTTCGATGATTTGAATGTAGGAGTTGTAACAATCTATCGATACTTGGTGGTAGAGCTTTGTGCAAGCTCGTCTGGGTAGGTACCACCCACTCATCAGATATTCTACCGCAAAACAGCAGTACTTGGTATTGTTGTGTTCCGGTTTGAAGGGTGAGTGAGCCAGTGTAATTACAGGCACAAGGGACATAACATCTTAGTTCCCAAGGTTGGTGGCACATAGGCAATGCAAGCGATGGTTAACATTTCTTACAATGCCATTGTCTATGGGCATTGGTGACCACTTACCATCAGGTGGCCCATATGCTCGTCCGCCTACCTACACAATAAAAAATAAAAAAAAAAAATGTGGCAATCGTCGCGTAGTTTTACGAAATGAAGACAGTCCAAAGGATTGTTGTACATTTTACTTTTTTTGTGAAATTTATATTTTTCTTTAAGAAGCTGTATTAGGTTTTTCGAGTACCAGGGGGGATATTTTATGTTATATTTCTTTTTTATTAGTATGCTTGTCTTTATTATTTGTTTTACTAATTCGTAAAATCTAGTTAACATCTAATTGACGTCTTGGCAATTTTTGAGTTCTGATTCCCAGTTAATTGAGTTAATTAGTTTATTATTTTTTTCATAGTCAGCTTTATTATGAAGAAGATATGTTAATAATGAAGAAAACTAGATAAAGTACAACTTCCAAGAGTTCTATTTTTTTCATTCATATGAGACTTGATAGCTACGACGTCATACCCGTCATACGTCATAATGGGGTAGAATTACTAAAACGATTTGTTATAATTAGTAATAATAAGCGGTTAAGGAATTTTGTTAATACATTTAAGTTATCAGTAAGCCGAGAAGGCCCAGTGGTAAGAACGCGTGAATCTTAACCGATGATCGTGGGTTCAAACCCGGGCAAGCACCACTGAATTTCATGTGCTTAATTTGTGATTATAATTTATCTCGTGCTTGACGGTGAAGGAAAAACATCGTGAGGAAACCTGCATGTGTCAAATTTCACTGAAATTCTGTCACATGTGTATTCCACCAATCCGCATTGGAGCAGCGTGGTGGAATAAGCTCCAAAAACCTTCTTCTCAAAAGAGGAGAAGAGGCCTTAGCCCAGCAGTGGGACATTCACAGGCTGTTACTTTACTTTTTACTTTTATTTAAGTTATATTTTATTTAACCTAAATAACTCCCATTAAATTGTTTACGGTCGCACTCGTATATGGTCTTACTTCATTGCCACAACGTGTTATGGTCGAAAAGCATGATAGTTACGATGCAAATTTCGCTATGTGGTCTTTCTGTGTTTGGCCCAACGCGTCATGGGTGTTTTTATATGAGCCATAACACGAATTCCGCGATGTGGATATTTTACACTTACCCTAATGCGTTACATATAGGGTTTTCCAATAGGGACGCTTGAACTTTGACAGCTGATTGCGGCCATGTTGTTTGAGTGACAGCTGTCAAATGCAGTGTGTTATATTCATTCCGTCCTCCCAAACCACCATGGCAGGTTACAGTGTCGAGCAGCACGTGCAAATCATAAAATTGTTTTATGAAAATGGGTCTTCAGTTCGAGCAACGTTCCGCGCACTTCGCCCGTTTTACGGTCGCGATGATCGTCCTGCCGAGTCGACTATCCGTCGATTGGTGGACAAATTCGAGTCAACCGGGTCAGTTAACAATCAGCCGGTTCCCGTGCGTCAACGTAACGCGAGATCTGCCGAGAATATCGCCGCTGTGCGCGACAGTGTCCTCGAAAACCCGCGGCAGTCAATTCCGCGTCGCGCACAGGAACTCGGCCTTTCGCAGACGACAACTTGGCGAATTTTGCGTTGTGACTTGAGCCTGCACCCGTACAAGATCCAGCTGACCCAAGAGCTCAAGGTTACTGACCATAGACAGCGCCGTGTGTTCGCTGACTGGGCATTAGAGCAGTTGGAAGTTGACGCCGATTTTGGAAAAAAAATCATCTTCAGCGACGAGGCGCATTTTTGGATGAATGGCTATGTCAACAAGCAAAATTGCCGTATTTGGGACGAGACCAATCCACACGAGGTTCACCAAGTGGCAATGCACCCGCAGAAAGTGACTGTTTGGTGCGGATTTTGGGCCGGAGGCGTGATTGGTCCGTATTTTTTCGGTAACGATAATGGTGTGGCCGTCACCGTCAATGGTGAGCGATACCGGTCGATGATAACCAACTTCTTTTGGCCTGAAATCGAGAATATGGATCTGGACAACATGTGGTTTCAACAGGACGGCGCTACGTGCCACACAGCACACGCTACGATGGAAGTTCTGCACGATCAAGCGCCCTTAATGGAAAACCCTATATATACTTTCTGTATGTTACAAACTTTAATACAGTCAGGATAAAAAAATAATAATTGAAATGATATGTTTTTCGAGATTGTTGTTAAATTTAAAGGTAACATTAAACATATGTTTGAATAAAATGATTCTGAAGTAATAACGTTAACATTTATATATTATCAGTATTTTTGCTTTCAAATTGACAATACTATCAGTATAAGTTTAATGAGTATGCATTTGGAACAAGTATACATGACATTTACGTTAAATACCATACAGACCGGCCTCAGAACCTAGAATCCCATAAAGACCAATACCACCAAGGAAAACAACTGCCACAAACTTCAAGCCAATGAAAAAGTCGTTGACTTAGGCCAATTCAAACTGGTATTTGCATAAGAATACTATAATGCCTAAAAATAAATTTAGATGAATTTCATAAGATACCGTAGGGTTTACCGATCTTATATAATATTTGCGCCATCACATGTTCTTTGTGTGTACCAATTTTCATCAAGATTGGTCAAGCCGTTCCTGAATTATAAGAAGACATTCAGACAGACAGACAGACAAAATTGAAAAATATAGTATAATGTGAATCACTGCATCATAAACGATTATTTATCACAAAATTAGGTGAAAAATGTACAGACAGAACCAATAGATTTATATAGATAGGGTGCTTATTTTTTACTTGATTGTGCAATGTACCTACTTTGTGCCAAATTTCAACGTTAATGTTAACGATTTCATAAGTTTTGAGATGTTTGAGATAGATTTTGTTACTATGAAAATAAATTATGTGGAAGAAAATAATTATTAAGTCAAACTTGGTAGTGTTTGATATTAACTTACACTCGACATACTTAGACATAATGATTCCATTTCTTTGATTTTGAGGTGCTGTATGGTTTTTATACTGTTATATAAAGCTGAAGAGTATGTTTGTCTGAATGTGTTAATCTGAAAAAGTAACAGTTCGATTTGAAAATAAAATACGTGTGCATCTCGGGACGTTCGACAGAAGTGATAATATTTATTATTAATTATAATATATTAAATATAATTTAAATTAGTACTTGAGAGTTGCTAAATTATTATAAGTACTATCTGTATACGTTAGATGGCGTTAGGTTGGTAACTCTCAGGTAAAGCAGTGCACGTCGGTAATAGTGGTTACGAAGCGGTTTACCCTCCCATAAGAAATTATCACTTCAAAAAGCTTTAGTGTTAGATAGCCCATTTATTTAAAAAATATAAGAAGAAGAAATAAAATCATATAAATGACACCTAAGTCCCACAGGGTAACACGGGGGTAAAACCGCGCTGAGCAACTTATTATATAATTAACCAGAATTATTGTGTGAATTCAAACTTAAAAAAATTATGTGATTGCCAAGGTACTTACGAGAATTGATGTGTGCGTGAGCTAATGTACCGGTCTCACGCATACATTTACGCACTTACAATAACAAATCTAACGCCGACATCATCTGACGCTCGAAATCTTACGCTGACGTCATCTGACGCGCAAAATCTCAGTACCGTGTACCCCTACCATGTACGGAGCGCTAAGATGTCTACACATCGAAATAAAATAAAAAAACAAAATTAAATGTATGTATTTAATACAATCGTAAGATTATCGTAACTAAATGACATGAAACGTTATTTTCTGATATCAATGTTCTCCATAAATTTTGGTTATAAAATGTTACAACTTGTGAGACTTCATATCTACATAAAATGTATGTACAATGCGATACATTTGTTTCAAATATATATCATTACACATTACATAAGAGGTTTATTCATGTTTTAAAAATCGTGTACTTTGCTATATAAAGTAAGAAAAAATGTAATCGACTTTGTTTCACATTGGTAACGAATAAATTTCTTAAAAGGTACTTAAAAGATAATGTACAGTTTTATAACTTTATATACAAATATTGTTACTTAAATAATTATTTTATTATTATGATTTTTTTAGAATATTTGTTAAAGAGAAAATAAAGAAAGAAAGTTGAGTGGTGTTTTAACATTTCATTTTAGGGTCACTGAATTAATATTTATTAAAAAGTATTTTTAAAACTTGCTGGCTTACTTTCGATAAACGCGATAGGTACTTTAATATTATTCTGTTGTACAAACACTCACACATGTTTGTTCTTTACTGGACTAGACGTTCGAAACAATGTTGGGCGATGCGTAACTCAAGGTGCTCAGATAATAAGCCATTTATTAAAAGAGTCGTCGAGTATGGTAAGACCCTGTATCGTAGCAACCGAGATGCGAGCGGCTCGCCCGTCTCGTCGCTCTCCCATATCGCGATTGCTTTTACAACCTGACATTAACAACTCTGGTTTTTGGAAACGACAGTCGGAAAGCAACGGATTAAATAGTCACTATCTGTCGCCTGCGCTGCCTGCTAACCGTATTGCTGTGCGTGGTTCAAATAACAAACAGTGCCTCCACTTTTTTTAACTCTCCCATTTTTGGTGTCGCTTAATATCAGTGCCAGCACCGTTGATACCTGTAGTACAATTGATCTCACGAAACCGAACATACGGCTGACAGATAAAATCGAAAAGGAAACCTGGCGGGAAAAAATGTATTGAAACAGATTAAGTATTTATTTCGTGAGACAACAGTCGAGCCATGTCTGTTTGTTTACATGCTATGCACGGGGCTATCCTCGCGCGCCCGTCAGAACATGCATTTGGAAAAATCTTGCCGGGTAAACTTTCAGTTCGGAGATGAAATATGTGATATGCGTGAGCTAATGTACCGGTCTCACGCATACATTAACGCACTTACAATAACAAATCTAACGCCGACATCATCTGACGCTCGAAATCTTACGCTAACGTCATCTGACGCTCGAAATCTTACGCTAACGTCATCTGACGCGCAAAATCTCAGTACCGTGTACCCCTACCACGTACGGAGCGCTAAGATGTCTACACATCAAAATAAAATAAAAAAACAAAATTGAATGTATGTATTTAATACAATCGTAAGATTATCGTAACTAAACGACATGAAACGTTATTTTCTGATATCAATGTTCTCCATAACTTTTGGTTATAAAATGTTACAACTTGTGAGACTTCATATCTACATAAAATGTATGTACAATGCGATACATTTGTTTCAAATATATATCATTACACATTACATAAGAGGTTTATTGATGTTTTAAAAATCGTGTACTTTGCTATATAAAGTAAAAAAAATTTAATCGACTTTGTTTCACATTGGTAACGAATAAATTCCTTAAAAGGTACTTAAAAGATAATGTACAGTTTTATAACTTTTTATTTGAATGTTTTAAATATGTTTTTTTTTTATTATACAAATATTGTTACTTAATTAATTGTTTTATAGTTATAATTTTTATAGAATATTTGTTAAAGAGAAAATAAAGAAAGAAAGTTGAGTGGTGTTTTAACATTTCATTTTAGGGTCACTGAATTAATATTTATTAAAAGGTATTTTTAAAACTTGCCGGTTTACTTTCGATAAACGCGATAGGTACTTTAATATTATTCAGTTGTACAAACACTCACACATATTTGTTCTTTACTCGACTAGACGTTCGAAACAATGTTGGGTGATGCGTAACTCAAGGTGCTCAGATAATAAGCCATTTATTAAAAGAGTCGTCGAGTATGGTAAGACCCTGTATCGTAGCAACCGAGATGCGAGCGGCTCGCCCGTCTCGTCGCTCTCCCATATCGCGATTGCTTTTACAACCTGACATTAACAACTCTGGTTTTTGGAAACGACAGTCGGAAAGCAACGGATTAAATAGTCACTATCGGTCGCCTGCGCTGCATGCTAACCGTATTGCTGTGCGTGGTTAAATAACAAACAGTGCCTCCACTTTTACTAACTCTCACTTTTAGTGTCGCTTAATATGAGTGCCAGCACCGTTGATACCTGTAGCACAATTGATCTCACGAAATCGAATGTACGGCTGACAGATAAAATCGAAAAGGAAACCTGGCGGGAAAAATCGAAATATGTATTAAAACAGATTAAGTATTTATTTCGTGAGACAACAGTCGAGCCATGTCTGTTTGTTTACATGCTATGCACGGGGCTATCCTCGCTCGCCGTTCAGAACATGCATTTGGAAAAATCTTGCCGGGTAAACTTCCAGTTCGGTGATGAAATATGTGATCGTATAAGAGATAGGAATACAACCGGACTTGAAGTGGAGTTGAATCAGGTACAATCGCTGGTAGCCACAGTGATGGCCTGGAAGTTTCCCCTACAGACGAGCATACCGGCTGTGATGGTGCTTTTTATCGGCGCGTGGAGTGATAAGACGAAGAAAAGAAAGATATGTATATTGGTACCATTCATAGGAGAAATTATAGCGAATATTGGACTACTTTTCGCTACGTACTATTTTTATGAACTATCATTAACCGCGAATGCCTTGATAGAGGCATTGCCAGCAGCGTTTAGTGGTAGTTATATTATTATATTTATGGGTATGTATAGTTTTATGGCAGACAGGACTACGATTGAAAATAGAACGTTTCGCTTAGGACTCGTGACAATTTGTGTTAGCTTAGGAACACCCACGGGTACTGCTCTAAGCGGAATACTATTACGCACACTCGGATATTATGGTGTGTTCTCAGTGTTAATTTGTTTCTATACAATTACGTTTATATATGGTCTACTACGATTAGAAGATGTTCTACCGCCGGATGAAGACAAAACATCAGTGCAAGGTGAAAAACAAAATAATTTGAAAAAAGTGTTTCAAGAAGTATTTGGCATGGTGATTAACACTGTTTTAGTGGCAATCAGACCACGTACATTTGGAATGAGGAATCAGATATTATCAGTAATAATCTTATACATTCTAATGGTCGGACCGCTGTATGGTAAGTAAACTTTAATATAATATATTAGTAGGTATTTAGACATAATCGAGTTAGTCTATGGTTGGTCTAAGTTACAGCAGTATGATGTTAGTGCTGTACAAGTCATTAGTGATGTACTGTTTCAACATGTAGCGGTTATTTGAGATGAAAGGGAACACGGAGTGACAATATTATCATATTATGACGTAAGTGGGTAATGTACGCGCTTCGGTCAGAGACCTTTCTGCGATTAGTTCAAAGGCTGGATTAAATACGTACAACTTTACACTTGGAAAACATAATCTTGGAAGATATAAATCTTTAATAAAACGGTTAAGCTCGTAATTAACGTTTCCTATCGTCAAATATATTAAAAAAAACTGTTAAATGAAGACAATATAAACTTAATTGATTGTGAACCATTTTGTTTTTCATAGAACGTAACTCATTAATGTCTGTAGAATAATCTAATATGTATGACTGCATTTAGGTCGTTCCACTCAAACGATTGAGGTAAACTACTATTTTAACACGCAACAGCATTTCCTAGTGTTACCATGTTTAGTAATCAAAAATCCACCGATTTATAAGAACAACATAAAATTTAATCTATGAAAAAGATCAATGGTAAAAAATTAAAACGACATAAATTAAACAACTATTGTATTCATATTTAAATTTGAATAATTGTGATTATTCTACAGATTTAAATTAAGAACAAAAAATTAAAACAATGAAAAAAATTTATAAAGTATCAGTAATGAATTCAAACAATATAAAGTAAACAATTATATTATAAATATTTAAATTCGATAAACGGTGATTATTCTATTATTGAATAGACAATATTTAAATGTTTGTGCATTCAGTACAATGCAAAATTAACATATTCATGACAACTAAACGTTTCAAGTTATTGTTTTATCGTGCATTACTTTTATCTTTTTAATAACTTCTTTTTTATTTAACTTTGCCAGAAACCTTGAATAATAATGCGAAGCGTTATATGGATTTCATACATTAAATCCACTTGCATTTATGTACATTTTAATTAATTCATTTTTTAATACTTCTAACTTTAAATCTTGATAACAAACGTTCTTAGTTGAACTAACTTGTATGTTATCAGCGAGTCAATTGCTTTTGGAATCATTAAATTCGAATTTTATCCGAATCGGTTCAATAACCTGAGATATTTGATGCGACGAAGAACTTTGTTTTATATTTTGTACGTAGTGTCTTAGTCAACTAAAATTATTCTTCGATAAAGTACATTCAAGGGTCAATTAAACCTGCGACCTTCGAATCGTCAGCGGCCCTTCTACCGTTCGACTACTAGAGTGTTGAAGGTTTATAATTGATTAAGAAAATGCGCGATTTGTTTTGTCGTATGTAGGGTATCAAATATTCTTTACAAAATATATAAAGTATGATAATGTAAACTGACCTGTGTTCATAATGATTTGTTTGAATTCAGCGTAAAACATGCATTTTCATTTTATATTTTACGTTTTTTCATCAAAATTAATTGTAACAATTTTATTTTACATTTTTTTTTTATTTGTGTATCTTTTCATTTTTCCAATCTTTCTAAGCATGATTTTCTGTATTAGTACGTTTTAATTATGCGGGCGACCTAGCTCCACGTGGCTTTTTTTTTGTAAAATTTGTGATTTTGTTCAAAAGACACACCTGCTGTACTACTACGTACAAATAAACATAAAAGCAAAATATTAGCGGCGAGCCGGTTGGCGTGGTTGGTAAGATACTTGCCTTTCACGCCCGTAGGTCGTGGGTTCGATTCCCACCCAGGACAGACATTTGTGCGCATGAACATGTCTGTTTGTCCTGAGTCTGGGTGTAATTATCTATTTATTATTATTATTGCCTTAATACAAACTTTGAACCAAATCGTTAGAGCCGTTTCCGAAATACACAAATTGCTCATTTAAAATTTACAGTTTTCTGCCACTGCGGCTATTCCCAAGGGAGACTAGCACTGCTCAATATTAGTTCATAAATGTATGTGCAAACACATGTGAACTCTCTTTTATATCATTCTCATAATCTCTTGGGATAGCAATCCGAAAAGACCGAGTGTTCAGGCACTAATAACTCCTGTATATGGTTTCTGAGTTTCATTATATAATGTTAAAACCATTCCAGGACCTCAGCAACTGTAACGTGAGAAGTTAGAGCAACGAGACATTTGATTGCCTTTTACGTAACTAATATACACAATATAATATAATTATATTATATAAATACATAAATATTTATATTTGATTGACAAAAAAAATAAATGGAAAAATCCAACCAATATTTATGCACAAATCATTCACATTAAACTTGAAAGATGATATAGAAATAATAAATGACTGAAGAATGCGGCTAACAATAACGGTTGAACCATTAACTTGACTCACATGACAATAAAAACAAATGTAAGGCAACAATTGAACGTTGCAAGTGATGAGTAACAAAAAAATCCTTTAAGTACCACGATAAAATAAAGTAGCAATGTATTGCTTACAATTTTCATTAGTGTTTCTATGCGAAAAAGTTTTGAATTTAATTTAGATACCAACATTAAAGTAGCGTGAACAAAACAGTTAATACATTTGAGGCGTTACTTATTTCATTAAAAAAAACAACGGGTTGCACTCCGGGAGTGCCGGCAGAAGTGAAAACTTGTATATTAACGTTGTGTATTTTTGATATTTTGGAATGATTAGGGAAAAATTTTGCTCGAATTGCTTTAATATTATCAGTATAAAAGTACTCTCATTTATGTGATAAAATACAATATTCATTTATTGCGCTATCGTACACAAATATGACAATTTATATGACATTAAAAATTTAACACTTCAAAATCCGTCTTACGAATTTTCAATCAGGGTCACGTGTCCTGACGCGAGTTTAACATTTTTTACCCATCATAAAAAAAGTGCACAACGCGGCAAAGAAGATTTCACTTCAAAAAAAAATTGTTCAATAAAAATATTAAGATTAAAAAGTAAACGAAAGAAAATAGTTTTCTTTTCATGATTTTGAACTTAATAATATATTTATATAGTATTATTTCTATAATATTTAAATATAATGAAAAAGTGCAACATATAACAAAAAATTCAATGTTTTTTAAGCTATTTTCAAAACGTTACTTGTCATGATAATAGACTTAATATATATTTTTTTAGATTACAATAATTTAGACAACTATTTATGTTACTATAATAATTTTTAATTATGTAAAATGTAAATAATCAAAAAAGGCATATCTTTATATCGAACTGATTTATCTTAATGTTTGAGTAGGTTAACCGAATACGGTAAGTCGGGACTGTCATTAATTATAATTACTTATCAGCAAATGTTTCTTAGTATTGTATTATTAATTATTTGAATGTAACTTTAATGTGAAAATCGTAGACTTACTGGCGTTGCGATAAACTTGAAGTTGGTTTAATAAGCTTCTTATAAGATATTAAAAGTCAATCATTATATATCATTTAGCGTAAGTTAATAGTTAACAACACGTTCAGTAATCGATCTTATTAATTAAGATAAAAGCAACTTCACAAAAAGGAAATCGTCAACCTTTCTATTATCAATTTGCGTGAGAAGCTTTTGTTATAACATTACTGCTATTATTAAAATTATTACAACATAGTTTAATTATTACTGATTTTCTAAGAAAATTCAAACAGTTTCAAATAATAACTCAATTCAAACGCACCATTACAAAACTTAAACCAATAGTAGTTCATATAACCCTTCGTTACATTCGAGGCAATCAAGACATGTTGCTTAATAAATGCCAACCAGATCGTACTTGGTCATATTGCAACCAATTAGCCAGTAATAATGTGAATCTGCCGATAGATTCGACCAATCAAGCTGGTTCTGTAATGTCTAAAAAATTTGAATTATTCATTAAAACAGTGTATTTATCGGAAGCCAATATATAAAGATGGCTCAAAAATTACACCCAAAATAAAGTTTATTCAAGTTAACTTAAACGTAATATATTATAGCATTTATTTACTAGTGCTCTGTGTAAACCTAGTTGGATAGGTACGACCCATTTACCAGATATTTCAAGGCCGATACTTAGCATTGTTGGGTTCCGGTTTGAAGGGTGAGTAAGGCAGTGTAATTACGCATAGACGATGTACGGAACTGTTAATATTTCAGCGCCAATGCTTAAGGGTAATGGTAACCATTTGCCTGCTCGCCTACCTATTTTATAAATAAAATAATAATATATGAAAATCGTCTCGTACATCAAAAACGACGTCCAAAATAATTAAATTTTATTATATGATTATAGAATTAATTGCTTGTCGTTGAGTGTAACGTTAAAATATATTATTTGTTAAATTGTTATCTTGTCACTTATATGTAAACTTCAACTTTAGAAAAATGTCTATAAATTTTGTTAATTAATAAAATAGAGTTATATAGAGTAAAAACACTGGTGTCTTTCCAAGGATTTATGTAGATGAAATCTTAAATATATATAGGATAATGTATGCCCTTGGTGGCACAGTGTATAGGACACGGAAATATTATCTGTATAGGTTCAAAGTCAGACAAGCAACGCTACAAGATTTACGTGTTTAATTTGTGTTAATATTGTGTTAGGGAAATACATCGTGAGGAAACTGCATGAAATGTTGCAGCAGAAGATTTTTTTATATGCAATATTTTTATATTCAATTCAAAACGGAAGACCTTATGGGCAAATGTTATGTTTAACAAGCGTAGAGGTTATCAAGTATTTTATATTGATATTTCCTTAATATCAAAATCCATAACTAATTCTTATATTTAACGAATCGTTATTGTATACAAATAAGTAACCGATCGTTTCAGTTACGAATTCGAATAGTCGTTTCGGCATGTTTTTGATTTACGACTCGTAAGACCGTTCTACTATACGTAAGCAAAATCTTTTTTTGTAATAAATTATCACCAAAACCGACTTAATATAAGAAATTGTGTACGTTTAATATGTGTATGTTTAATATACCATGTAATAATACCTTATTTGATATTTCTTTAGCTGAGTACCTACCTATGCGGCGACCATTAGTATATTAATATATTTCACTTTATGTTATCATGTTGTTCTCGTGTAAGTGACGTTGTGTTCTTGAGAATAATTTCTTTAAACCTAATATAATAGTCTCAATATATACAATATTTTTTTCTTTATTATTCAGCCTATGAAGTGATATAATGCTCAGTTTATTTTTCCGTTATGATGAAATGTAGGGCGAGGACTAGAACCAGAAGAACGATGATTCAAAAGGAAACTTTATGAAAAAAATAGTTTCGTATACCAGCATACTTAATAAAATTATTCAATTTCTGTCTTAATTATATCTCATATTCGACGATAAAGAAATTCAAGTTTACTATTAAATTGTTATCAATGTAAGCATTTAAACATATGATATGTAAACATCAGATATTTGGCTGTCGTCTGTTTTATGTTGACATATACATAATTTTTGCTTTAAATTTCCCAAGGGCACGTTAAATAGATTAAATTAAATTATACTAAGAAATAATTGCTTATTTCTTGCATGACTATCACACCGGCAGATAATTAGTATTAACGAAACAAGATGTTAGGTTTGCGTTTCTTAAATTCAAAGGTAAATGGATGGTAGGGTATTTTGTATAATTCTTCTGGGTAGGTACGCAATTGTACTACCAAACTAGAATAATTTGTGTAGCCGGCTTGCAGGATTTGTGAGCGTGTCCTGCAACCCCATAGTTGACGAATATAATGTGTATAAAAGTTTTAAATCTCTCTTACTGTCATATTGGTGAAATGATTAATATAAGAAATATTAATCATTTCACCAATTGCTATTTATGTATGCTATTTCAGATGGGTTATTTGCTCTTCCACCTAATATAGGATATATTAAATACATACTTTATTTAAAATATGAATACGTTTAAGGCTTGGTAGTAAAGATTTACACTATTATTTGATTTACTATAATATAGTTCCAGTATAGACCAGTTAGTCTTATTGTGGATGTTAAAAAGATAAAAATAATCTATACAAAAGCAAGCACATAAAAGTATTTCATGGGCACATATTTGTATATACGTAGCCTATAATGAGTGGTGATATAACATATATAAATTATATAAGATTAAGCAATTACTCTAGTCATATAATGAGAAGCGCGTATCACAATGACTTCGGCAATCCGCAGAGAGCACTTATTCACGAAGATTGTGAAAAGTAACTATGTTATGCGAATAATTTTAGTACGTTATGAACTTGAATTTTTTTTGTCCTTATATTTCTCTCTAAAACATTAATCAAGATAATCAACCGCAAAACAGCAGTACTTTGTATTGTTGTGTTCCGGTTGGAGGAGTGAGTGAGCCAGTGTAATTACAGGCACAAGGGACATAACATCTTAGTTCCCAAAATTGGTGACGCATTGCGACTGTCTATGGGCGATGGTGACCACTTACCATCAGGTGGCCCATATGCTCGTCCGCCTACCTAAACAATAAAAAAAATCCTTTTTATCTAAATGCGGACGGCAAACAGGCGACCTGATCACTACTACACATATACATTTTAGAAATATTTAGCATCTATGATACATCGCTAATACGCCAACAAACTTGGGAACCTCGATGTTATGTCCTTTGTGCCGGTAATTACACTGACTCATTCACCATAATTAAGATGTTGCAGATGTCCATGGGCAGTGGCAGTCACTTTCATTCAGGTGAGCCTCCCGCTCGTTTGCCTCCTCTTACATAAAAAAAAACATTCTGGAACCCAACAATGAGTATTGCTTTTTCAGCGGTAGAATATCTGATGAGGTGTTATTGTTACCTATGCAGAAGGGCTTGCACAAAAGTAAATTTTCTAATTTGTATTGTTTGCTAGTTCAACTGAAGAGAATTATTCCAGAGTATTAGATATTACTCCAGAGAGCAATGGAGACCATACGGTGCCTCTGTGTCTGCACATGTACTTGTGCAATATAATATCTCCTGTGTATTTGGATATTCTTCATTGAAATTCAAAACAGACAACTTACTTCTCTGTCCTTTTTAACTCATTTAGCATATTAAGGTCAAGATAAAAAAATACCTTTGTTTAAAATTGATTACATTTTTTTTTAAAGATGATTATATAATTATATTTAGCATACGACAACATTTAAAAAAAAACGCTGGAAATTAAAAATAAATATATAATTAGTATATTTTAATTATTTTAATCATTTTTAATTAGCATAATAAGTTTCTATAATGACATTTGACGTCATTTTATTCAATTGGTCAATTGATTAAATTAATATTAATTTGAAATCCATGAAAAACATAATTTAATTGCGTTATTTTAATTAAAAATCGAACATTATTTTTAATAAAATGTGACGTATTTCATTTAGAAGGATATTTTAATGAAGCGCTAATTGCGATAACAGAAATTTTACTTATTGGGTTAGTAATAATTTGGCGAAAATAATTAAAACGACGCGGGTCTAATCTAAAACATTATATATAGTAGGTAATAATGTCATATGCAAATTATCTTCATTTGTGTAATGGATAAAGTTAATCTTATATAAATTTACTATTCATGAGCCGCGATGACCCAGTGGTTAGAATACGATTCAAACCCAGACAAGAACCTATGAAATTTGCTTAATTTGTGTTTATAGCACCGCAAATCTGCATATTACGTCAAATTATATTTAAATTCTGCAACTGCATCGGCGCGGCGTGCTGGAATAAGCTCCAAACCTCCGAACAAAGTACACATTATTCTACATAATTTATATTACAAACAATGGGAATACTTTATTTTTACGTTGTTATTTAAAGTTACTAAAACTGATAATTTTATTTATTTAATAATAATGAACAAGGCATAGAAACCGCCAACAAAACATGAACTTTTTTATTCAAACAAGAACAATTTTATTCATCAGCTAAAGTTGATAATCGAGTTAATTAGTGATCAAAATTATACGTTGGCGCACTTATATAAATTCCATCTGTCAAAAAGCGAATAAACAAATGGACACAGTATAACAAATCTACGGCAACTAAGGAATGAATGAAAGCTTTGAAGTGGCGAAGAAATTACTATCAAATAATTATTATCGTTTATTTGTTTTACTAATGAATAATATCATAAAATCGAAACATACATATTAAGCGTAAAGCTAATGATAGAAGCGGGCATAATAGCTTAGATCCAACCTGCGGCTTTTTACATAGCCAGGTAAACCATTGCGCTATTGACTTAACTTGCAATAAATGTTATAATTTTGCTCTTAATTTAATCCTAAGTGAATAAAAGAACCATTCTTTTTAATTCATACTGCGCCGTTACAAGGTTATCAACTATTTGTTTTTGCTGTGCAGACAGGGCTCGTCTAGTCGTGACCAACTAACCTAGTATACAAATATAACCGAAAACCAGATCGAAGCCTATAAGAAATACAGACGTTTCGCTTCCGTATTTGCATATCTTTAGAAGTTTATCTGTGATAGTGAAAGTTAAAGCGAATAGTGACATCACAAAAATATTATTGACCCGACTTTAACAGAAATTTAAAATGGTAACATTACAAAGCACATATGAGATATACTAAATTAACAGGTTACCATTGTGTTTACAGTATAAGAAATAGCTATATTATGCCATCATACAGCAATAGTTAGTATTGTTGTGTTCTTGTGCGGTGCATTTGCGATGTAAGGGATGGGAGTATTTCTTACAGTACAGTAATAGTAACCATTTACCACCAGGTGGCCCATTTACCAGTCTTCCCTATTCCCTACTATGCCCTATTTAATAGTCTGTCATATTAAAAAAATAGAAATAACATCAAGGGCGTTCCTATTGTAACTATTAATAACAAAATGTTATTTACAGGTGATTCGCAAGTCAGCTATTTGTATGCAATAAGGAAGTTCAACTTTAACGAAGTGGAGTACAGCGTTTATGGCACCATCAACATTGTCCTCGGATTATTTGGTATGTATTGTATAGACAAAATATGATAGCTAAGGTAGATCACATAATTGATTGCTTTGTTCCCAAAGATTGCCGATCCAATCCAGAAACCCCAGTAATTATTTCAACTGTTATATTACGATGAATTGGAATAAAACGCGTGATCGGAGGCCATGGAAATCGTGCCTTAATGTTCTTGAATATTTTTTTGCCAATCACATTAGTTAATGGTAACCAATTGTTCACCCAACACAATTTACTAACTCCAATCTTAAGTAGAACCTTCTATTTTTGAAAGCATCAAAACAGGAAAAGATTTCAATTAAATCTGTCATAAAACAAAAAATCCTTCAAGTAGACTATACAGTTTTGAGTTTTCTTATAAATATATTATTATACGCCCAATATACATACGGTGCATTTATAGTATGTTTTATCTGCATGTTATAACAAATACACATGTCAACCAGTTGGACAATTTAATTTTGATTCATAACCTACCAACCTGTTTTTATCCAAATGTTTGCACCAAATCTTCTAATTTTATGAGAGGTTTTAGAGGCAATTTTATCAAGTTGCTAAACTGAGGGTATATCCAGAAGGTGGTGGAAAAGAATGAAGAGTTTTGTTCATTGCATTGTTGCACATAATGGCTTTAATTCATACTCGTTTTAAGTTGAAATATTTTCCATATTCTTTTTCAAATTATTTAAGCCGCATTGGTTTCGTCACGGAAACCAAAAAAACGTAAAAATCTCATTTCTAAAAGCGATTAGTTTCACTTGTCAGTATGAATACTATTGTTATGCAAAATGGGTTCAATGCCTAGTGTCATTTGATTATCCGTGTTTTTAATACTCAATACTTGCATAACTTTAATATTTGTAATTTATATCTGTCAGTTTTACATACTCGTCATCTGTGACCTCTTTAAAATAAGGATATTTGCGTATGCACTTAAATAATAAAAATAAAGATTAAGAATATCCAGTTCTCAAGTTGATAAGCAATTAAATAAGGAAAATACCTCGAATCGGCTTATTTACTCTTTTTGTTATTTCAATATATCACAATATTATAGAGATTTTATTAAGATCTTGTAATACATTGAATATTTGGTGGTAGAGCTTTGAACGAGCCTTGCTGGGAGTGTTTTTTGTTGAAGGATGTGAGAGTCTATGTTACTACAGGCATAAGGGACATAACATCTTAGTTCCCAAGGTTGGTGGGGCATTGGCAATGTAATGGATGATTAGTATTTCTTATAGTAGTATGGCCAACAATTGGCCCATCTATCAGTCTGTTTACAATTTTCTCTATGAAGTATATTGTCTAAATCTGCCAAAGATGCGATCCAAACTATTGTATCCCTTATTATGTCAGTAATTACAGTATCATTTTAACTAACTATAGCCAACAACCTCGATGTTATTAACATTCCACCCATTTACAAGAAACGCTTTGCTTCCTCATTCCTCAGGCGTTTAACCACCACTTGGAATGTCCTTCTGGCGTCTGTTTTTCTTTTCATTACAGCTCTGGTATCTTGAAACCAAGATACAAGAATATAAGAGGTTAAATAATAAATATACTGTATCAATACCTACCACCAGCCGTAAGCCAATGATTTATAGGCCCCAATATAACACAGTAAAACGAATTTAAATATTAGACGATTTACATGATAATTTATTATCATATTGTGTTTATACTACTGTAATGAATATCATTTCACTGGCTACATAATATGGTATATAAAACAACAGTACTTGGTATTGTTGTGTTCCGGTTTGAAGGATGAGTGAGCCAGTGTAATTACAGGCACAAGGGATATAACATCTTAGTTCCCAAGGTTGGTGGCGCATTAGCGATGTAATCGATGTTTAACATCTCTTACAATGCCAATGTCTAAGGGCGTTAGTGACCTATAATATAAAAAAAAATCCCCAAGGACATGTATTCTAGATAATATCCGTAGCACTAGCTTACGGACGTGTAACAAAGTAAGCATTTTAAAGAGAGATTTTCAGTTTATTGTATATTTGTATATTATATTCCAACAGACCATTATTGAATAAATGTAAAGTAGATAAAAACAATTATTTTAATTATGATATATGTGATTTATATATTCACATGAAGTTAAGTTTAATTAAGACCGGCAACCAACAAGCAAGTCGGTGTTACCGATGTCCATGAATGGCGTATCAAATCACATCAAGTGAGCCTCCTGCCCATTTGCCCCTTATAACATGAAATAGGAGGGCTTCAGTATTTATATTTAGTAACATATACCCAATTAAAAGAGATTGATTCAAACAACTTAATAATAGATGTTTATTTACCAGTGACTAAGTTGAGTTTCAAAATTCAACACTGATTTTGATTTTTCAATGGTAGCTTCTACTGCCAAACATCACTAGATTGAATAGCTATTTTCTGGTTTAAAAGATGAGCGAGTTAGTGTAATTTAAGGCCAATGAACATAACTTCTTTAATCCCATAATTAGCACGCATGGTGTACGCAATGACTTATATTTTTTACATTTCCAAGGAGCGGAAGTAGCTATTAACAATCACTCTGCAAATATACCAGTCTGCTTTCTTATCAAAAAATATTTGCTCTTTTAAAACGAAATAATAATCGCAATATCTCTTATAAAGATAATGACGTCGTTTTTTTGTTTAAATTTAATATATAATAAAAATTTTATTTTAATTATTCGAACTTATTGCATTTTTGTCAAAACGGTTATCTTTTATGGCGTTGATAAAGAAACGCATGCGCAATATAAAATCATTTTTAAACTGAGATATTAAGATCCATGACCTCTTGTTTCTTATTAATTTTGGTATATAAAACTTATCAATGAAGCTATAATTTAAATATATAATAATTACGCAGTAGTACAATAACATTATCCCGTGGTAGATTTATTATTCTATCGGAGTTTTTACATTCGAAAACACAAAAGCCTAACTTATAACCTATTATGAGTATGGTAACGGCATCAAAATATTCCGAATCAATATATTATTGATTTTAGATTCGCAATGTTGATTATATTTAGAGTGACAAAAAAGTCAGTAGTTACATTTTTACAGTAATTATTTCAAAAAAATAATAATACATAAAAACTATTTTTAGTATACCTTCTTATGCGGTATACCAAAAATGTAGATTAATTATTATCCTGTGTCGAAATGTTTTTTTTTAAATTTGATCTGTAAATATTGTTACACAAAAAGATAAATAATACATTTAACATATTAAAACGTGACACCGCAAATTCTTAGCATTATAAAAGGTAATAAAAATAAACAGAAACATGGTCTGTTTTAACAAAAACAAGTTTAAATATTGACTAAAATCTAAATTATTACTTATATTATTTTATCCTCAACATAAAATCACATAATGAGTAACATATCGTTCTTTTTTTTTTTAATTAGCGACGGTCACTTTTAATAAATGCAATACTCATAAAATATCAAATTTATAGGTGATTAAATTTTATTAAAAAATTTATAACCGCAATAAAGTGTGTTATTGACAATTAGGTCCAATCAGATTTCGAAACGATTGAACAATCTTAGTCTGTAGAAATATTCTGTGCGTACAAACTTGAAACTCACCGTAGAACACCATCGAAAAAATTATAAACGACATTGACAAAATAAAAATTTTTATTAAGGATACCCAGATATTTATATATGGCTCAATATTGAAAACCGTTTTATGATAAGCTATTTTGATGCATATATGCTTTGAATATTATAATAAGTATCCGATACCACTTTCTGATATTACACGATCTTGTGCTTCCAGGTTGTTCTTAAAGAATTAAGCCCAATAAGCTCTACTGGTAAGAGTTTATTGGGCATCACACACCATTTAGCTTGGTGAATTCAATGAAAAATTAGTTTGGTGATCGCGGTGGCTTAATTGGATCTCTGGGTAACCAAATCAATCTTTAAAAGTAAAACGCCTCTAAAATGCAATTCAGGCGGAAGTTACAGCTATTTCATAAGAAATGTCACGTCGGGTGCAATCTTAAATCCGCAAAAATAAAACTCACTTTTTGTTTAATAGCTATAGACGAGCCTTAATGTTGTCAATAAAATGGAAGTAGAAGGAAGTAATGAATATCATGATTTTTTTCAATGTTAGAATTTTTATCACTCGACAAACGCTTGCATATATTATTTTATATATATTCATGCCATATAATTGTACAAGTTGACCTCTACCTGAGAAAAGGGACAAGAGCTGTTAGGGTTGTATAATAAATACACAGTTGCTTAGTGGAATTATCAAATGGAAGGCTTAGTGGAATTACCCAGCTTGAACTATTTAATTAAATAATATTACGTGATGTAATTTTTTTTTTCTTAATAGGTACATTCTTCTGCATAACAGTGTTATGCAAGAAGTTACATATGCAAGACAGCATTATTGGCGGTATCGCGGGTATGAGCAGAATAGCTGGATGTCTTGTTTTCGCCCTTGCACCTACACGAGCATGGTTTTATTCTGCACCTCTCTTTAATATCTTCAGCCATACTGGGCTTACTGCTGTTAGGTCGATTGCAACGAAAAGTGTAGCTGCAGAAGAAGTTGGTAAGTAGTTCAGTATTTTTAATATTATCAATAAAGTGGCCCGTCTAACGCACTCACCCGGTACCCACTCGTATTTCTGTTAGATGACTGAGCCAGTGTAATGATAAAAGCAAAGGATATTAAATAACACTTAAATCCCTTTGTAGGCGAAAGGTTTATACTTCTTACAATATCAAAGTCTATGAGTACCTCTTACCATTGTCTTAAAAAAAATAAGTAAGGTGGTATTTGGTCTTCTAAGTAACGTTGAATTTAAAACTTGCTGTCGCACTGGTAGTGGCTACCTGATCACTATTACCCCCAGTGTGCTCAACTAATTAAAAAAATAAATAAGTGGCTAGCTGATGAGGCAGTAGAAGCCAAGGTACTAGCTTGAGCTAGTAAAATGTTGTTGGGTTAAACGCCAGAAATTCTCAGTAGCATATCCAGACGTTGGAAGTTGGCAGTGAAAAGCTATGAAAGACTTTAGTCTTGCGCTTATTTGTGCCCTGTTGTGTCGGATTGGGGCCCCATTGGTTTATGAGAGTGAGAGAATAGAGAGTGCTATTGAGAATCCTCTCTATCACTAAATTAGGTCAGGAGGTGGATAGTAGGAGGAGAAGTGGGCCTAACCTGCCCCATAATCCTACTGGTCTTTAACAAAATTAATTCACGGTAGACATTGTTTATTTTGAAATATTTGATGATACTGTAATGCAGTTTATGTGTTTACAATTTTTTAATCTATGCTTATAAAATTCTTTGTCCTGGCTGATTATCAACACATGGCCAAATCTACAGTCTAGAAAGTTGAAATTTGGAAAAAAGGTTTAATTTGTGACGTAAACGTAGCGGGCGTTTACGTTACAAATTACAAGTATTTTTAGGAAATTACGATTTTAAGGGATGTAAGTGGGAGCGATAACTTTGTAGATAACTAGTCTTTGTCATTTGAAGTTAGAAATGTGAAATTTTGAATCGTTATTTTACCAGTACGAAGTCGGCTGGCAGATAGGCAGTTAGTATTTAATACATTTTAAATTTAAGAATACTGAAAGTGTTTTCAAGGATTTTTTCATTTCATAAATTGTAATATGATGTCTGATATAGACGCCAATAAAGTTGCGAGCACGATAACAATAACCGAACACTTAAAGACTACAGGAACCTATATCGCTCATGTCATAGGAAACAAACCCCATCCAAACGACGATAAATCCACTTACGACACATAAAATTCTAGTCAAGAACGGAAATCGAATCGACAACCTTTTGCACAGAAGCTACTTAGTTTGCTGCGGCATTTTCTTATTAAATTCAAGTACGTCAGAGCTAAAACATAAGTATTTACTTAATTTTAGTAGAAAAACATCTTTTATTATTACAAATTAACAGTTAAATTTAACAATCATTGATGTAGGTATTTGAGAAAAAGAAACTTGCAAAGAAATTTTGCTAAACTAACTCTCTCACTCACTGGAATAATTGTCATGAATGTATAGAAATTATCATCTCATGGAGTTGCAGAAAAACATTAATTTTCTCTTTATTCTTTTATTAAAGGTTCTGTATGCAATTTTGAGAGCCGTCTTGCTAGTGTTTCATTTAAGAAAGAGAGAGGCAAATCAATATCCTTTCAAAATTACTTGTAAAAGTTTTGTTTGTAGGAAAATCTGACTCGTAAATCAAAACTAATATTGTTTTAGTATTACGTAAATTATCTCCTACAGTAACTTAGTTTATTTCTCGTTACATTCCAACGGCATTCACGCAACTTTACGCAACCAACGCATCATTACTAATGTGGGTTACTAGGAGTATTTATATTTACATAAATCTTAGCGACAAATTACTTCCTCATGATAATCAAGTTATTATATAATAGCGAAGAAACTTGTGAAATATATAATATATATGGTAAAACACTTTTAAAAAAAATTTAAAATAGAAAAAATACTGGCAATACAAGTATCTAATGGTAATTCTTCACCAGAACTTGCGAACTTTAGAGCTTTATAATATAAAAAAAATATACATTTTCCTATATAACGCCAATACCCTTGTAATTACACTGACTTACTTCAAATTGGAACATTATACAAATTGCTAGTATATGTTAGAATATTTAATGAATGAATAGTCACTCAGATGGCTACCGGATAACCAAGGCTTTCTTACGATGTTGATCATAAAGCGAATGAGATTGTATCGTGTTACGGAGTGTAGTCATGATGTCCAAGATATGATGACATTGTAACGTAACATACATTACATTACAATGCCATCATACAGACCACCCTATGTATTACATAACACGCGAATGCAGTACGGTACAAAAATGTGTATTATCAATACAGAGATTCGCGTTTAAAATCACATAGTGAGTTTTATAACTACGGAATAATATCATGCGTGTATGAATAAAAAATATTTATTTTCTCATTATTACTCGATTATTATCTATCGACCACCAAACAACAATACTATAAATTATTGTAATCTGGATTATGAGTAAGTTAGCCAGTACAATTACGCATGTACTGAACAACTCGTAAGAAAACGTCTGCACGTGTCTTATATTCAAAGTCAATCATTATGTTGATGTCCACCTGACCAATTTCGGCCAAGTAATCCCAAGAAAGGTTAGCCAACTGCGCAGTATAAATTATAGTAAAGTGCACTCTCTATTCCTTCACTCTCGTAATCCGATCAAACACGACAGAGACAGTTATAGGACACGACCGAAAGAGTTCAAGCACAGGACAATCGGCTTTACGTGCTTTCCGAGGCACGAGAGTGTCACATTTAAATTCCAGATTCTGGCCTGCTACTGAGAATATTCGATAGAAAACCCCAATCACTTTTTTCTGGATCTGTCCTGGGTTTTGAACCCAGGCCCTCGAGATCTGCGGCCTATAATATGTATAATATCAGCCGCTAGCGACGGAAATAGTTAAGTGACGTACCATTGTTTAATAAATTAATATAATTATGTGTTCTTCCAGCTAAACTAAGTTCGGTGATGGGAGTAATGGAGGCCATAGCTCCTTCAATTTACATGCCAACATCGAGCTTCATATACGTTAAAACGATCGAGTCCTTCCCAGGCGCATTTTACTTATTCGACGCCGCGCTTACACTTGTAGCCTTGGCCCTATTTACGTAAGTATAACACACGGTTACCGACAACAAAACAAACTTTACAAGGAAAATACACACTAACAGTCAGCAATTCAAACATGCTTAAAATGTATATTTTACTGCGCTTGTGACTTAATTCGTGTTGGAATGCACGGATTTCGCATTCACTTGAATTACTTTTGTGTGACTGTATTTATACTATAACAATTGATTTTCTCTTATATACGAAACTAATTGACTTAATATATCTAAGTTATAGAACATTCATTATGTTATAGCATATTTCGTTTTCAAACTCATTTAATTACATGGCAACGGCAATCAGATATTCTACCGTCGAATAGCAATACTTACAAAACTAACTTTGTTAGTATTGTTGTTTTTTGATTTGGTATAGGGCGATTTTGTAAGGGTGATTTTGGTATGAGTACCAGTATAGAGGACATAACATCTTAGTTCCCAATTTTGGTAGCGCATCGGTGATATGAGGAACGGTTGATATTTCTTACAGCGCCACTCTCTAAGGGCAATGGAGATCACTCACCAGGTGGCCTATCTGCCTGTCTGACTTTATAAAAAAAAACTAAAATGAAGGCTTAAAATTTAAGTTCTCATCTGATGTGTCTTTATATAATTCTTCACGTAAACATCACAGTGGTTTTGATGTATTCACAGACAAAATGAAACGATTATTATTGTTCCTAACACACATTGATGGCTATATTTTATTAATGTTCAAACGAAATCAAATCAAAATTTATATTTCGAACCGGTATTAGCGCTTCACGATTTAAAAGTACTTGTAGTGTAAGTACTTTTTTTTTAAATATATTTTAATCTAGTCTTAGGAAATTGTATACAGACTTAATAAACAATTACGACACAATTTTAGTAAAAAATACTAGAATGCTACGTATGTAATTTCTATTAGTAGTATCTTCAAAAGTATTTATAAATTCAACCATTCTCTTAAGTGTTTCATCTCATTAATATTACAAGAAGTTTTTACCCAAAAGTTCTTATGAAACATGCAAATCTTTTCTAATTTATGATCGTTATTTGAATGATTTATATCCACTGATGAAATAAAAAATTGAATTTTTTTTTTGTTTTTTTTTTTATTGTGTAGGTTGGCGGACGAGCATATGGGCCACCTGATGGTAAGTGGTCACCAACGCCCATAGACAATGGCATTGTAAGAAATGTTAACCATCACTTACATTGCCAATGCGCCACCAACCTTGGGAACTAAGATGTTATGTCCCTTGTGCCTGTAATTACACTGGCTCACTCACCCTTCAAACCGGAACACAACAATACAAAGTACTGCTGTTTTGCGGTAGAATATCTGATGAGTGGGTGGTACCTATCCAGACGAGCTTGCACAAAGCTCTACCACCAAGTGTCAATGAAACGGTGTCATTCAAATACATAACATACATTTAAATAAAATACTAAGAAGATATAAATTTATTCATAAATTCAAATGAAATACAGAAACTAATAATATTAAAACCATATAAAAAAAGTATTTATAATACAGGCACTTTGCGTGTTCATCTGTGATTAACAAACCAAAAAACATTTCTTCTTAATTTAAATTCAAGTTCATAATATTTAAGATTAAAGATAAAAAACCATTGGCTTATTAAGTCCGTTGTTGAGTCGTTTCACTTTTACTTATTCCCTTATTTAACCATCAATATATAATAAAGCATTTATGTGCATATATATTTTGTACATAAATTTATTATAGTGATACATAAAGTGAAAGTGACGCTTAGTATTAATGTTGATATTTAAAAATAAAAACAAGTTTTATCGCCTAATAGCAGTCACGTTGATCAAGTTCTTCATGAAAATAACTTCATTACAGATTAAGCAACAGTTGATATTAATGATTCTATAGCTTTTTGTGTTTAAAATAAAATTAGATATATACTTTCATAAAAGTAGCATCCATAAATTAAAACACGTCACCGAAAAAAATGTTCTTCTTAACTTAGCATTTTATCTTTCGTAGCATCACACTTTAAGACGTACGTAATATTATGATTTAATGAATTTCTATCAGCAATATAATGCTAATAAATTAAGAATGTCATGTAAGTTGAAATAATTTATTTGTTGTAACATATCCTAACTCGGGGCGAAACAATCCTCATTCCATTTTTTATCGAAAATATTAATTTACGACATGACAAAAACATTTCGCTCTTTCGTTTTACAAAATTCTAAATGTTTTTTTGAATGGAACCTAAATGAATATTAAATCATTATATATTTTTACAGGAATATATACGTGTTAGTGAAGCAAAGAAACAGAGATATTGTCACAGACCCAAGAAGGAAAGAAGAATTCGCGAGGACGAACGAAGTTTCACGATTTTGAAACACATCGACAAATATTTTATTAAAATTATTATAAGCCATAGTTTACTTAATGTTTTGTTCAAATATATTTAAATTTTACCACAACGTTATTTTATAAGCTTATCTGCGCTTAGTTCTTAAGACTATCTTTTTTTGCACATAATCATCATCATTAATTAAACAAAACGTAATATTTATTTGAGCTATTTATCGCTTTCATGTGGCAGTTTGAGAAAAAGTTCGTATGTATTAACGCAGTTTTGTATTAACATTTTTTCTTTCCTTTTATTGTTAAGAATTATGTACAGTTACACATGGGCGTACCCAGCTTTTGATCCAGGGGGGGGCAATTGAGAAATTTCTTGAGCCGTGTCCCCGCTTGTTTTGCCCTACACAAAACACGAAACATTAGGTATGTAGTGTGGAGTAGAAACAGAAAACCGCAGGAGATCCTTTTTTTATCTCACTGGAAAAACCCATTTACGCGTTTACCCCACATGAAGTGGGGAGGGGTTATGTATATCGCCAGTGCCTGGTACCCCAGAGCACCGGAATTTCCAATAAAAACCATCGGTAGCGTCACCGACTCTTCCGAGGGGTAGCTAGGGATCGCTTGTGCATACTACCATGACGCTTTGACTGTTAGCCCGCCTATGTGGGCCTCCTTTCCTAGTTGGGTTACCGGGATATAGAGAACCCAACTAGCCTCAGCGACGCTTACGGGGGGAGAAGATGTGCATAGCGCCGACGTCTGCTCCTCGGTCTTTTTCAGCGGAGGCAGTCTTCTCACGTTGTCGCTCCGCGGCATTCTTCTGCGACATAACACTCTCATAGAAGAAGACCATCGCCATCCAACACCTCTCGCTTCCGAGCATAGCGTTAATCACGCTCGACAGCGAGAGATTTCCGCCGAATATCGCAGGGAATTCCTCTGGGGTCCCCAAACAGCACTCTCTATCAAGGTGTGGTCCGCGGTGTCTAGTTGCGCACCACACTCGTGGCAAGTGGATGATACCTCCCGCCTCCCTATCCCGTTCAGATACCTACCGAAACAGTCATGTCCGATAAGCACCTGCGTCAACCTAAATGTAAGTGTGCCGTTTCTTCTTGCTACCCAGCGACTCAACTAGAGGTGGATCGCCCCTCCCACTCTGGCTCACTCACTTTTCAAACCGGAACACAAAAATACCAAGTACTGCTGTTTTGCGTTAGAATATCTGATGAGTGGGTGGTACCTACCCAGACGAGCTTGCACAAAGCCCTACCACTAAGGAAACTTAAAAGTTTTCACTGCTTAAAAAAAAAGACCTGATTCGCCCCACCTCCGCTGATCCTGGACAGTCACCATTCGCCTAGGCTTCCACCTGGAACCCGTACTTCCGCAAGCACCTCGATCTGGAGTTCCCAGTGCGGTAACCTCGTATCGCTCTCACTGTTATGGCATGAAATTTAACTTTGGTCAGGCATACCGCCTCCTGGAAATTCCACCGTGATGAGAGCGTCATCCGCATTACATCCATATCCCGGGAAAAACGGGTGCTCGCTGGAACCAGTCGAAACCGACGTTCCACAGGAATGGGCCGAGAACAGACTCCTGTGGAACGCCGCAGCCTACCCGATGCTGAACGCGTTGCCCTTCTCCTCCCAGAGGACCACCCGGCATGCCCCCAACAGTCTTCCAAGATAGGAAGGCACCCCGTGCCGTGGTATCGGAGTGCTTCCTTTATAGTCTCGAAAGGAAGACTGTTGAAGGCGTGTGCTATGTCCAGAGATACCGCCAAGACCACGTCTACTCGGGCCACTCCTTCCGTGGTCCGGATCTTTCGTCCGTTCGGGCGTCCAGGGCATCGATGGTTTATCGACTCACCCTTAACCCGTATTGAGCCGCTGATATACCCGGCCCCACCTCTTCGAGGTACTGAATAAGATGGGCAACAAGAATCTTCTCGATGAGTTTGCCCATCTTATTCCGACGCACAATTAGGCAATTGGAAGGAGAGTCCAAAGAGCTCCCCTCCTTATGCAGCAGGTTCAACTTGCCCTCCTTCCACGGCTTCGCGAACTGCCCCCTGGAAATACACTGGTCAAACAGTTCTCGAAGCCTCCCACCTAGGTATTCCAGGGTATCGCGCAGAACAAGCTCTAGAACCCCATCCGGACATGGTGGGCTGTGGATCTGGCCTTCAATCAATCGAGCGCCATCTCCATCTCTCGCTCCGTAACTTGTGGTGGAGCCACAACTTCTTCAATCACGGAGCGAGGAGCCATTTGTGGAAGAACGTGCTTGCCCGAGAAAGGAAAAAGATCCCCAACCAGGTGCAGAAGGAGCTCCGGCGACAACGTTTCCGTCGTCCATAGGTGCGGAATTTTCCCCGCACACCACGGTTCGTTTTCTCCCACGGATCCCTATTTAGGGACACCAGCAGCTCCTCCCTCACTCGCTCTTTAGCGCGACGTATCGTCAGCTGCAGCTCTTTTTTAGCTGCCAATAGGCGGCCAGCAATTATCCCTCTAAGTCCGTGTCAAGATCGTTTGGCAGCGACAGCGGACGTAGGCCATCCGCGCCCGGTTACAGGTTAAATTGCAATTAAGTATTAAGTAAATAAATAAACATAAATATGCATTTATTTATTTTAAATTGTTTAATTATATTATTTGCTTATCTATTTTTTAAAAGTAATTTTCGATGATCTTCAGTAAAACGCTTTATGTCGTCTTCCGTGAAATAATCGCCCATATCGTTTACAAGTTTTTTGTTTACACTGAGCATACAAAGTCCATTTAAGCTTTCTTCAGCTGATTTTAGCCTTGCGACCGTTACGGTATGCTACCATAACTTTCATCGACAACAGTAGGTATATAGGCATACAGAATCCAGGGGAGGGGGGCAACTGACCTCTCCTGCCCCCCCTGGGTACGCCCATGCACTTACAGTTAATTGTTAATTTAACGAGAGTATAGATATGCCATAATTTAAAGAACGCTATTATGAATTTTATCTGATATCATCTATAACCTCTTTTCTAAACAAAATAACTGGCTATTCTTTACACATTAATAACAGCATAACCTAACAAATTGCATTAAAATCATTTTAATACCTAAAGCTAACAGTTAAGGGCGTGGTCACAATAAGCTTCCTAAGCTTTTAAGCTTAAGTATGGTCAGCATTAAAATGTCTTCACAAGAAATTGTTATCAGATTATTTATAAAATTAAACATATAATATGTACGTCATAATAGTTTGACGTCACAATTTATTACTGCAAAGCCTCATGCGATAAATGATTTATATATGTATATATTTTTTCAAGATTATTTGTAATGTACCGTCAATATTGCCATAAAATTGTATTTATTATATTCGTTGATTGCATTTTAGAATTTTATTGGTTGTTAGTTTTAGTCGGCAATACTAAATTGTGATCTCAGTTTTGGTAAAAAAACATAACTGATATTGTTTTTCAAAGCAATACCTTAAGGCTGTTTGTTATATTATAAGACGTTATTGTTGTTGTTTAAAAAAACATATTTATTTATATTTGAAATCTTTATTTTTTATGCACGTTACCTTATAGTTTTAATTAGTACATACATTGACTTCCATTTTAAAAGAAGCACATACGATTTATAAGCACTAGTGTTATAAGAAAAATAAGAATAAAAATTAAATTAAGATACGTTATACTATTAAAGACCTGTTTTAATCTTGATTGTAACTGCCTGGAAATGTCCAACTGTTGGTCTAAGGTCACCATTCTTTATGAGAAGAACACTGCTCCTATGCGGGCTTGTGGACAAACATATTGTATATTAATACGGACGTTCATTTGGGCCACCTTATGGTAAGTGGTCACCAACGCCCATAGAAAATGGCATTGTAAGAAATGTTAACCATCGCTTACATCCCCAATGCGCCGCCAACCTTGGGAACTAAGATGTTATGTCCCTTGTGCCTGTAATTACACTGGCTCACTCACCCTTCAAAACGGAACACAACAATACAAAGTACTGTTGTTTTGCGGTAGAATATCTGATGAGTGGGTGGTACCTACCTAAACGAGATTGCACAAAGCTCTACCACCGAGTAAATGAAATAAAGCTCAACTATGCGCTCAATCTATCATCTCCCTTGAAGAATAACTTTTTTTTTACTGTAACTAAATGTATGTCAAATCTTATAACCTACTTTTAAGCCAATCTAAGTCAATTAACTTGATTGAAGGTGACAAGATTCTACCATACTTATTATTATATTATTTTCAAAATCGCGAGATAATTATTTTCAAAGAGGTTTTACTGTAGCTGTTTCTGACATCTTGTGTAATCGCCTTAATAATTTTTAAGTTCAATGTCCCATTATCACGAGCAAATAAAATAGAATAAATGTTGTTCTTTGAAACACTTCAATATAATTGTTTATATCGCCAGTTCACTTTATGTCATAAATAAATAATGCTTCGCTTATAATTTCGCTCGGATTTCAAGGAATTAATTTTATTTTGGATCTTGATCTTTATGAATAGAGTATATATAGGTGTGATTTTTTACGATGATGACGCCTAAAAGGTTTCTTAATTTTTATACCTGTCTTTTTTCTAAATTAATCTACTAATATTAAAAGTGCAAAAGTAACTGTCTATTTGTTACGCTTTCATCGTTAGAACACTGAACAGATTATGACGGGTATAAAGCTTGAACCCCAAGGAGTACACCATGATAGAGCAGTAACACTGAACTTGGATAAGGCCGTGCGGAATATGTGTCATATTATCTCATATATACATATTTACTAGCTTGGCGTCCCAACATTAGAAGAATATTGAGATTTAAGCCAATGATCTTGTTTGTATATAATTAGATATAATAAGCGACTATCTAAAAACAATCAGTAAGAACCCAAACGAAGTTGATGCTATTTATTTTGATAAGGAGTAATATTGTTTGATAAGTTAATACTAAATTTATTGTTTTTTTTTTTTACATAAAAAGGGGAATTTTATTAAAACGGAAGATATATTTTGACGGACACTTTCTTGTTGACATTTTATAATGTATAGACTATGTCCGTCACAAAATTATGATCAAACCATTTGTAATATTAGCACAGATTATCTTTCTCAATAAATGTACTATCTAGAGCAGAAATATATTTTTGAAACAGACAGACAAATCTTAAGATTACTTATTCAAACAAAAAATATCTTCACCTATATAATATTAGTATTGATTACGTAGAGTGCGTTAACTCGGTCTTCTCATTAATACAGATAGTAGGGGTTCAGATTCCTAGGGGTTATACTTGGAATTATTCGAGTCATGCCAGGTATTGCTTTGATGGATGATAAGAACTTCGGCACGAGTTTGATGAATTGCTTTACTCCGCAGATTTGACGCCGTAACAATCTAGTTAAAGGAGTAACAAGTTTTCTCTGAAAGATCTTATTAACTAAATTCCATTTGGTAAAAACTCTCCTTATACGTATTGTTATATAATATTGATTGTTTGTAGTATATAACCCATGTGTAAAATGCTTAATACCATTAACGATATAATAAAAATCAATATATCATATTAATACCTTGAAATAAAACCCTAATGTATAATTTATGATTAATTTCGATTTTTTTCTTATGTTATAGGCAGGCGGACGAGGGTCATCAGATGGTAAGTGGTCACCACCGCCCATAGACATTGGCGATGTAAGAAATAATAACCGTTCCTTACATCATCAATGGTGGCACCCAAAAATTGAATGCAACGTTGAATGTGTAAAGTTTATGTGAAACGTTTTTAAAATAAAAGTTTTCATAACTGTCACGCGTTGCAGAGTTTTAAGCGCTTATTATTTCAACATAAAACTTAACGAACAAATAAATTATATAATGGCAACTAATACATTGCCAAAAAACTACTGACTATAAAAACATAATTACTTATAATAGGAAAACCAATATAGAAAGATTGCCAATATACGTTACTGCAGCATGGTGGAATCAGCTCCAAGAATTCTCAAGAGTAGAGGAGACCTTTTCCCAGCATTGGGAAATTTACATTTTACTTTGACTTGCAATATTAAGTGGAAATAATCTATTAGGAGCTTAAGTCGATATGTCAACTGTATGTTAATTATGTGTTTGTGTTAATTTAGAATACAAACAAAACACATCCTGTATAAGCTTAGTAAGATCGAAAGTAAATAATAACATTACAATATTTTATTAAGATAGAAACAAACAACAACAAATTTGTATGCAAAACCTCTTTGCATAATCAAATTGACCATTTAAAATAGCAAGGAATTTCTGAATAATTCCCAATCCACAAATATGTAATGGTAAGCATTTTAGCAAAAGATAGCCTCTCCGTAGTTTTAATAGCTTAATTGTGTAATACAAATTTGAAGTATAAAGGATTACCCGAATCGTCCAATAAAAATAATCTATGTGGTAAAAACTTTCATTTTGAGTTTTATATTATCTAGGATAAATTTTTATATTAAAATCGGCTGAATGGAATTTAATGAAAACTTAGTCAGGTGCACGTAATACAATTACGCAATACTTTATGATAAACTTTGTACAGTATAAATTAATAATTTATAATATTAATATTTGTAAGTCGATATAATTTTTCTTCAATATTTACAATTGGAAATCTGGCACATACCTTCAAAAACTTATGCAGACAATATATAAAAAACAAAGTATATTTGGAACCTTAGTAATTAAAAACATTTAGAAGATGAGCAAAAATTATTGCTTGTAAGCCCATAACTGTAAATAATGTATTAGGTATGGCCATCCACGACAGTAGTGTGCCGACTCACCGTCTTCTGCATCAATCCTGCTACCTTCTTGAGTCATCGATCTAACTGGCTTGTGACCCTGTGAGCGCCCCGCACTGCTTTTGGCGAGCCACAATCTCCACGGCCATCGGTCCTTTGAAATACCTGACTAGCTCCCTGCCACATCAATTCACCTCTGCTATCTATATAACCACCCATTATTTATCCTACAGCTTAATATCAATACGATGAATTGCTGTGAATTTATTTAAAGGCTGCGTAAGTAATGAGTGTATATACTGGCTTATACATTATAGGCACGAGGTCAAACAGGAACAGAGGATAGATATCTAGATAGATGGTTGTTGGCGCATTAAAAGTAAAGGTTTCTATTTAATGTCTGAATGACGAAGGGTGACCAGTTACCATCAGGTAAAGTATGATAAGGTCTGCTTTCCTGTAAAAATAAAAATGCTCATTATATCGAAATATAATATAATTTAAAATGTATTTTTTAATAGAAAACGTAGACGGTACACAGCTGATCATGATAATATCGTTTACTGGACCGTGAACACATTGTCGCTGTCATATCCAGATACAACACGTGTATATTTCATATATAATTCACTTCCATAACATTTTAACCTACATTCGACAAAAGCAGAGAAATTTGTGCAAATACCAGATTCTCTTTGAATGTATTTTGAAAGTATAAAATTGAGAATTTCATTCTAAGAAATAGGTATCATATAATATATACGTACCATTTTAAATAATGTTACTGGCTTAAGGTCCTCCAGACCGATTTCGGCCACGGCGGCCAATCTCAAGAGAGATTAGCCAACTGCGCAGGAGATATTATAGTGCACAAGTGTGTGCGCAAACACTGGTGCACTCTCTTTTCCTTAGCTCTCATAATCCGATGGGACGGCAATCCGACACGACCGGAAAGAGTTCAGGCGCAGGACCAACGGCTTAACGTGCTTTCCGAGGCACGGGAGTGTACACACTTCCACCTTCCAGACTCCGGGCTGCTACTGAGAATTTTCTGACAGAAAAACCCAATAGCTATTTATTGGCCCGATTGGGAATTGAAGCCAGGACCACCGGGTCTGCAGCCTAATATCTAGCCACTAGACCAACGAGGCAGTACTGGCTTAAATAATATATGTACATGGGCATGTAGGATTAATATTTGTATATATGTAAATTTAATCGTACATAGTGAATACGTTTTGTTTTCATTAAAAAGAAGAATAAATGCTGGCATTTTTATCGGACCTTATCTGTAGAAATTGCATCACAAACCAGTGGTAGCTATACTCTTAAATAAGTCATGTAAGCTCTTAGAAGGTTTGAATAAAAAAAAAACTTTAAGTGATTGGGTTGATTAGGTAGTTTTACATATTGGCAGTCTAATTTGTCTGTGACATTATTATTATTTCATACCTTGTAATAAAATTTTCTCCTTCTTCGTATAATAAATGTTTTTAAATAAAAATAAACCATGATATATAAAAATTACTTACATCTCGATAAAGTTTTACATATATTAAAATTTTTTAACTCAGCGAGACAAAAAATTCGTTGACATAATAATAAAGGCTTATTATTATTAACGTGGCGAATACCTAAGTAGAACATATAATATTGAAACGAAAACGTTAGATGAGATTTATCTTATAATGGAATTAATTATAATGTTGATTTGACAACATTCAAGTAAATTTTGACTTGTAAAATTTATATTAATATTATAAATACGAATGTAACTCAGTCTGTGTTATACACTTTTACGATGTAACCGTGGACAGAAACTGGTGCAGAATTTAAAACGAAAAGCTATTTTATTTAAATGTAAGATTTCAAAATCACATTTATCTGGATTTAGTTCGTTACTACTCATTCGTAACGAAGTAAAAGTAAATTGAGTTACGATTTCCAAGCTAGAATCAAAATGGATAGTGAAAGATCAATCATACAAATAAACGCAGTAGCAAAATGATCACGAATCTCCGTTAAATCAGCCGTCAAAATATATAATTAAAATCATATAATTCATGCAAACAAGTTAAATATGAAATTACTTTCATTAATTAATAATTTAAAAAAACTTTTAAGTAATTTAAACTCTAAAAATATTATTCTAAAAATTCTAAAAATTTTACAAGAAAACTAAAACTAGTTATGTTGAAAACAAGACTGTTGGCAACTCTTGCTGAGAACACATCTATGAATGCTAATATTAAGTAGCAGTAGTAATGAAGTATGAAGGGTTACAAGCTGCTATTAAAAATTACTAAAACTTTTAATCACGAAGGTTTGAACTCAGAGGGCGTCAGAATCTGCTATAAGCTAATCATTAGAAAATCGAAAGTCAGTTATTACTGTACTCAGGAAGCAGATGAAAATATGGTTATTCTTCCACTTCAGTATAATTTCCGCGCAATGTCGAACGAGGGTCCCGTAACGATATTTTATTATTGAATTTCGAGGTAGGATGCGCAAATATTGGCTTAGAACAGCCTCATATATAGACCCAACGATTTAATTTGCATGTTCAATATAGACGCTGAAAATGCTAAATAAATTTCTTGTAGCTTGCAAATCGTATGTATAACGGTAATAAAGTGACTTGCTTAAAATGAAAACTAATAAATGAATAAATACAATCCGAGATAGGTATCCCTATTTACATATATACTTGAAAATAGTGATCAAAGTATGAAAAAGTGTCTTCTTTTGAATATCAAATCAATGATGACATTTATTTATACTAAAGTCTTAAAAATAAATACAAATAAAAATTAAAAATAGTTACAAATCGTGACCGCATGGAATGGTGGCAAGAATGCTAGCAGCATTTCCCCTTTGAATCGCAATTCCGATTCTCTGGGCGAAAAATGAACCAGACCTCCTGTCACCAGTTGAGGCAATAAGACGGAGTGTAATATTTATGATAACAGAAAGAGAGAAATCTCAGCAACTGAGTACCCGCAAATCAACGTTTACGAGTAAGACCGAGAGTATTTATGTAAAAAGTAATTGTAAGTTTCTTATTTTATTTTTATTTTTTTATATATTATATTATTTTATGTTACACGGGCAGGTGGATCACGTGACGGAAAATGACTAAAACCACCGTGCAACACCGCAAGGTGCTTATCTTAAACTTATCTTAAATTAATCTTAATGTATCGACTTTAATTCTAAATCAGTAGGTTCGTTTATTAAGTCATGAAATTTTATTATCAACGTCAGTACATAACGCAAATGTGGTACAATAATTTTCGAATACCTTCAGGCACTCGATATCTAATGAATATTAATCCATCAAATAAATGTTTCAAATCTGAAACACTCAAATTGCTTTCAAATGTGTTATGATAAGTGTGTTTCTGAATTTCAAATAGTGTAATAACTGTAACAATATTGAACACTCGTGGGAAATTACGATATGGAGTTATAATGTTGATATTTTTAGTCATAATAGTGTTAAGATAGTAGTGTTTATACAAATAAATTCCGAATAATTTTCAATTATGTATGATTTAGTAGTTATATATCTCAGACTACGATTTATGAGCTGAGATAGCCTAGTGGATAGAGCGCGTGAGTCTCAAGCGATGGTCACGGCTTCAAATACGGGAAGTACTCGGTGGTAGAGCTTTGTGCAAGCACGTCTGGGTAGGTACCATCCACTCATCAGATATTCTATCGCAAAACAGGATTACTTAAAAAATGTAATAAAATATACATAGATAATTACATATATTTTTTACAATAGAATGTATATATATTGTATTTGTAATGTTTGTTTCCCGAGTAGAAAATAAATCAATAAAACCGCTGTTTTATGATATCTGTTCACTATTAACGTTAATTCGGGACTTCTAAAATATCTAGTACACTAAAGTGGCCAGTATTCCGTGACGTCCAGTCTCATAATGTCTAGTGCCCTAAAACGTCCAGTACCAATAATTCCACTGTCCAAATGTCTTAGTGACACATTATCCGGTGTACCCACTCTCAAAAATATAAATTTTTTAACTCTCTCTAATCAAATATATTTTATGAAATACAAAATAAAAATTATAGTTTATTAAAATTACAATTATAGGACAACACATTGTAGCAACACAAACTCATGCTAAATAACTACTATCATTTTCATCACTTAAACCAGAAATGAGACTTATTCAAAATTTTGCAACATACTTCCATTTTTATGAAGCCAGACAATAGTCATTACGTAATATTGCGTATGGAGAAAAATATTTCACTGAATAAATTTTAGTAACGAACAAATTAAATGACTGTCGAACAATTTTAACGAGTCGCACTTAAAAATAAGCGTAAACAAATGCATAATTAGAATTTCAAATAATAACTAGGATCCTAAGATTGGTGGCGCATTGATGATATAAGAAATGGTTGATATTTTTTACGCAACCAATGTCTATGGGGGTTGTGGGTATTTATATTTCAAACCAAGAAGTATATATTATATTAATAATAATATGTAATTAAATATTACTCAATAATTGTAAGAATTTTATAAAGTTAAATAATTTTTTACGCTTACAATAGACATTTTCGACTAAATAATTTTATACGAGCAAGCTAAGGGCCAATTCTTCAACAACCAGTTCACTTTTATTAGAAAGTATAATTGACGTTTTGATACTTTTTCTATCTTTGACATTTGACTGATGGTGCAAATCCGTGAAAATGTCTAAGATATGCATATAAAAGTTAACTCACGATTGATAAATTGGCTCTAAGTCATAGGGTTTACATTTTTATATCAAGTTGCATAAGTCCGTGTATCGCATAGCACTTTACCTTTGCGTAATGTCGGATATGTCGTTCCATCGGACTGAGTGTGAAGGAACACTTTATTATGTCAGAAGTGCAATATATTATGTCGAGTGCAATAGGCTAATCTACCTTCAGAATGACCACCGTGAAATCAGCAACTAGGACATCATCATCAGCTGGATAGAGTCCGTGCATACATGCATTTATCATCAGTTCATCTGTTCATCAGCTTTCCCAAAAATTTATTACATACACTGATTGCTTCCGTCACGATATTTATTGCAATCATTATACAATCGGCTGTAAACGCCTAGTTGATTTTCTCAACATTTTTTAAAAATATTTTTTATTCTCTACCTCCAATATCCGTCCCCTAAGAGCGTTGCGGTAGACGCAATATCCGAGTAACAATTTAGTTATCGTATCGGCTGGAACTCTACACCTATATCAATTAAGTACCTACATGTTATATTCTTGCAAGCTACTGTAAGCCTTATTATATGGTAGCAGATGTCATAATTGCCTTACTCGTTAACAATATTGGGCTCGTTTTAAGATCCTAATTGCTATATGGTCTTTGTCTCCCTCAATAATGTGCAATATTACCTCTAGATGTACTTTAAAATTATTTAATGGAAAAATAAAGTAACAGCCTGTTAATGTCCCACTGCTGGGCCGCTCCTCCTCTATCTTTGAAGAGAAGGTATTGAGCTCATTCCACCACGCTGCTCCAACGCGGGTTAGTGGTTACACATGACACAATAAACTTAATTAAGACACATGCTGGTTTCAACCCGCGATCATCGGTTAAGCTTCACGTATTCTAACAACTGGGCCATCGCAGTAATCTCGGCAATTATAAATATTTAATAATTTCAGTGTTAATGTTTTAATGAAAATATTATTTATTCGCCGATTTTAAAAATAATATGCGTGTACAATGCGTCTCTGGGTGTTTGTTTTGCGTGCGCGCATAAGTTGTATATATATGTGTGTATATGTGTATCCGTGTACTGCGAATATAGTAATTGCAGTACGATATTTTGATGCGTGGAAGTGCATTTAAAATGATAGACTGTCTAATGCGAGTAATAGATAGACGTTGCGCTTATGTGTCGTCTATATTGCCACTAATAAAAATGGAAAAATAGTTTTCTATCTATAATATAAATAATTTAAATTAACCGTTAATTCGAAATTTGAACTTAAAAAAATGTTACTTGTGTTTATCGTAATATTATTTACAAAACATATTCCACTCTGATATTTAAAATATATCAAAGAATATCATCTATATATATAAAAACACTTGTCCTGACTGACTCATCAACGCAGAGCTTAAATCACTGGGGTTAGAGATTTGAAATTTTGACAGTTGATGCATTTTATAATGAAAACACGCACTAAGAAAGAATTTTGATAATTCTACCCCTAAAGGGATGCAATAAGGAATGAACCATTATATTTAAACCCGTCATTTTCAAAGTTAGAAGCATGATGTTTGATACACAAGCTTCTGGTTAGAAATAAATAAATACCCAAATCAGAGTTTTCCAAAATTCACCACCTAAGAGGGTGAAGTAGGGGTTGAAAGTTTATATGGGATGTTCGTCATTTTTGAAGTAAAAAGAATGAAATAATTTTAAAGCTTCTGAACAAAAATAAATGCATACGTATTTTGATATTTTTGGAAATTCAACCCATTTTTTCATTTCAGGTTTTCATTCCATTTAAATATCGCGGGCAAAGCCGCGGGAGAAGTGCTAGTATTATATAAACAGACTCGTGACATATGTCGTCACGATCCTATTCGGTAAACGTGAATACGCACCGGATTTTTTCGGATTCTCATATAAAAACCTGATTACGTAAATCCAATGTATTCGCTTACGGAACCCTTATGTTTGATAAATTGACATTGACATTTCATATACGATGTTTGAACCAGATGTTAATTTGACGAATGATTCCAACCTATACATACCATTTGTAGTAATTTGCTTAAAATGAATATATTGAAAGGATATTCCTGGGGGTAATAATACTTGTAGTATTTCGTTTAATATCAAATCGTACCTTCTTTAATACGTACGTGTGTATGTGTGTGTGATCCGTGTTACACACTGACTGATTTACCCTTAAAATTAGTATAAATTATAAATCAGTACAAAATATCACAAAGTACAGATCGATAAACGATAAATAATAATTAGATATAATGCGTTTATAGTATTTGCATCTATATAAAACTTATAAGAAAAAAAATCTATTTAAGTAGTACAGACAGTAAGACTGTTAAATTTAATAGTAAATATTAATAAAAAATACGAAGTAGGTATGATTTTCAATAAAACAAATAACACGTGAAAAAATATTAGAACTAATTAAGATAGTAGAAGGGGAAACTTGGCTAATTAGCCATTTCTTTCAGACTACGGGTAGGTGCAGTAAGAGTTATATATTATTATGATTAATTATTATTATGGTCGTACACCACGTGTTGGATTGATCCAATTAGCGATTCCTATGTTACATTATTGTAATATAATTAAAAGGTATTGATGATTTTCAAGAACAGGTCTAATAAATATGCGAAGCGCTAATTAAAATTTTGTACTAAGCAAAATTAAATTACAGTTACTATAATTTTTAGTTTCAGTTTGTTCGTATTGTATCATCGCATCGCTTATACTTAATCGAAACTTTGTACAGCTGTTGTTTGTATGTGTAAGTAGTAAGGCTCTTTTTAACCGAGGTCAGTCCGAATATGGACTTCGAATCTACCCTCATATCCCGAACAATTCTTAATTTTTAATTACCCAATTCCTTAAGGCGTGAATATAAATGTGTTTTTTTGCAAATTACCAATACCAATATATGATCGATAAAATAATATGTAAGCTTAATAGGTGGCGTGCAAGTCAAAATAAACATTTTTACACAATAATTTGAAGGAGCATCGCAATTAGCTTATTTACAAAAACTAGTCCTTTGTTCAATTTTAAATTTAACATTTAGGTACATGCTTCCAAGCTCCTAAACATTATATGCATTTTCTACTTACAATTTTCAAGTCATAAATACGTTTATTAACAAAACTATTTCACAGTAATTATTTCCATACTATATTCTATGTTCGAGTAACAAATGCATATGCAAAACCATAAGAAACAAGCGTTATTGACCATTTGTACTTACAGCTATTTTATTCAATGATCTGAAATTGAGGCCAAGAGCGAACAAATAGGTATTGAGCCAATGACGTTAAATTAAACCAATACTCCCTACGTTGTCTTTGATCTGTGTTAACGTTTTATGTTTGGATCGACTTTGAATTTTGTGACCGGATATTCGGATACACTGTTAAATTCAAACAGTAAAGAATCCATTCGAAATTTACGTTTTAATTTAGCAACAAATCGATTTTATAGCTGCAATTACAGAAAACAGTCATTATAAATGATTAAATTTCTATCCAATTTCGTATATTCTTGTGTGATCATAAAAACATTATCTAAATGAAATAACACTGTGTGACAACATTTTTTAGTAATATTGATTTAAATAGCTAATTATTATCAATTTGGGCCTGCTGAACATTTTTTTTTGTATTGTATAGGTACGCGATCGAGCATATCGGCCACCTGATGGTAAGTGGTCACCAATGCCCATAGACATTGGCATTGTAAGAAATGTTAACCATCGCTTACATCGCTAATGCGCCACCGACCTTGGGAACTAAGACGTTATGCCCCTTGTGCCTGTAATTACACTGGGTCGCTCACCCTTCAAACCGGAACACAACAATACAAAATACTGCTGTTTTGCGGTAGAATATCTGATCAGTGGGTGGTACCTACCCAGACGAGCTTGTACAAAGCTCTACCACCAAGCAAACCATGAATACATACATTTTTTTTTTGTAACACGTATCGTTTTCAAGTTATGATAAATTTTATATTCATCAAGTAATAAAGACAGTGTAATCGTTTCAAATCAAATATAAAAATGTTAATTTTCCTATGTTTTGAATTTTAATACAAAAATAGTAATATTATTCCCTTGTAACATACATATATTGTGAAAAAAAGTTCATATTTAAGTATTTATTAAAAAATTGAGCCACATTAACGATAGTTAACTTTTTCTTTTGTGAACTGTAAAATCCTATTGCATAACAAACCAACAGTGATCTGCTAACATTTTGGCATTCCTCCCTTGGTAACGCTCTTCTATCCGTTTTAACTAACCATTCCAAGATTAAGACGGAAAAAATCGACATTCTAAACCCCATCATTTCATTTTTTTTAACAAGACAACTTAAAATTCTGCGTTCTTAGCAAATATACTCCGATTTTTGTCTAGTCAGCACTTCATTGTCTTCTTCGTCATTGCTTAAAATCTCAGATTCTTCATGTGTGGTGTCTGGTGCTAATGGAACTGGATATTTATCACTATGAGGAATTGGTTTAGACACTGATGCTTCATTTGGATACTCTATTTTACTCTTGATTTTTCTTAATATTCCTCTGATGCTAGTCAAGCAAAAATTGCAGTCATCATTATGATTTACTTGTTCCCGTCAAATCATTGGTGCAGCAAAAGGCATAGATACTGGTTTTCCATTAAACCACATATTTAATACAACGTAGCACGAAATACAAAAGTTTTGAACCACTGAATAACCAAAATAACTTAAATATACTTTTTTAACCTTGTTAGTTGGAATTCTTCCTTGAGATTTGATGATATATTTCCCACAAACAAAACAAAATTTATCTGGGTGGTTTATGCATTTACGACGCTCCCTTTTCACCTATTATAAAAATCTCAGTTATTTTTCAAACAAAATTATAGTAGAAAAACCAAACACTTTAAAATATTGGGAAAACACCAAATTAAGCTTTATAGTAGAATAAACTTGAGTGTTAACTATTTTCTATCGTATTATTAATGAGGTTACATGAAAATTATAAAGTCATAACTAAGAAATATGACGTGTTAGATACTCATACTATACGGCAATTTTGTTTGTAATTGAATAAGTAATTCAATACACGTATTATTTATGTTAGTAAAATTGTGTTACACAGTGAATTAAATAAATCATAACACATGAAATCTCCAAAAGACTATTTTACTAATGCTTAAATTGTAGTAAGCAAAGATCTATGTACATCGAACGAACAAAAGCAAACCAGCTTGGGACGCTATCAAGAAATATTCTAATCAGCAACCTATTATACATTAATATTATAAGTTATTCTACTGCTTAGCAGCAATATTTTGTACTACTGTGTTGCTGTTCGATAGGTGAGTGAGCCAGTGTACATGCAAAACTGACCTGACCTCTTAGTTCCTAGAGATCATAAATATATCTAAGATATTTAACTACATTAAATTTGAAATCTATAGTTAATAAAAGTGTACCTTTTTCCCGCCCCTTGCTCATCGAGAAGAAATTTAGTATGTTATACCTTTATAATAGAATAAGGATATCTTGGCATAAGAGGAACGTACAGCGTAGTTCAGGGTGACTGTACATTTAATATTCTAGATAAAGAAAAGTCGATATAAAAAATTGTTAATCATATCTAAATTTAACCAATAAATAAATTTCATTGAGTAGATTTACAAATATATTCTAACAAAAGTTACAAAAAATAATATTATTCCAACCGTACAAAGGTATTTAATGTTACCAACAGAGATAATTATAATATTATTTGTCGTTTTGCTTAAAAAAAGGTTAAACTAATTAAAAAGAATAGTGAAGTAAATTATGATGTTCTTATTAATAAATTTCTTATACAGTATTTCGTGATAAAATGTAGTTGAGTAATTTATTAGGATAAAAATGGCCTAAGTCTTCAGTTGATTTATTGCTTTCACCTAAATATTAAGAGTGCTCTCTTAAAACTATCTGTTACTAAAGTCTTTATGAGATATATAATTAATGCTCCGCGATGTAATTACGCTACTACACGGTTAATATTTTTATCTAATGGAAACACTATATTTCTTCTCAAATAATTAATTACCAAGTATGATTAATTTATTGAACGTTATCACGTGATATTGCATCAACTTGAAGGAGTTATCGAACAATAATTGACGGCTGGTGCCCGAAAATATATTTAAAACTTAGCTGTGTCTAACAAATTTAGTAATCTCGAATTGAACTCACCAATAAATGCTGTTTTTTGCAATTTGTTCTATATTTGAACGTTACTTTATAAAAATAAGTCTTATATGTACAAAAATGGTTTCATTAAAGATTATCTGGAATCAATTTTAGAAGGCAATAAGATCGCATTCCATGGGCATTGTGTGAACCTAGAAAAAGTAAGTTTTATAACATATTAGTAAATAAGTTGTATACAAAAGAGACATTCTGTTCTATTTTTAAATTAAGCGATTAGATCTGTAGAAAATGAGTATAAGTAATACCCATGCGTAATAATAAAGAACCATTCAAAGAAAACAATTTTTGTTATACATATCGGTGACAAATTGGCAACTTTATAGAACTGCGAACTTGGTCTTGATATCTTGCATTCACAAATTAAACTTTGTACCGTAAAGTTATAACCGAGTCTTACACAGCTATTGTCAATACGCGGCTGTTCCCGCATTAAGACGCTCGCGCTAATACGTTGACAATCCTATTTATTACTAACTGTGCCCCGCGACTTCACTCGAGTATAATTAATAACACACACACACACGGCTACTGGTAAAGAAATACGTAATTAACGATTTGAAATTAATTTTCATAAGATTATTTCCAGCGAAAAAAAAAGGAAAGACAAAAATCATTATCAAAATTGGTCAAACCGTTCTTGAGTTATAAGAAGACATACAGACAGACAGACAGGCAGACAGACAAAAATGAAAAAAATAGTATAATGTGAATTACTGCATCATAAAACGATTATTTATCACAACATTAGATGAAAAAAAAAATTACAGACAGAGCCAATAGATTTATATAGTAGTATAGATATATATTTACAACTGTCACGCCTGCATGCAAAATAAATACATATAACTGTTAAAACACAAAATGGTAATGACCATCAAAAGCTTGCCTGGCCAACCACCATCATTTTAAGCTTTCTGTGATGATGCACCGAGCCCAATACAGCTGGATTTCGTCACACTCAAGTACAAGCATCGGTCTACGGCAGCTTTTCTTCTAGAAGGCCGTATTTCAGAGCAAGGTCCATGTAAAATATTTTAGCTATTATAATAGTGCAAATACTCAGTGCTAATAAGCGTAGAACAAGCCGAATGCACATTAATCTGTATGACATCGGAATGGCGATAAGATCGAGAGATATAGATAGAATCGATGATGTCGTCCATGATTCAGTTTCCATTTCTTTTTATGTAAGAGATTAGATAAGAGCCGTCCATGCAATTCAATCATCAGAAGTGTAACGGCAGCTTCTGTCTCTTTCGGCCAGTCATGTGAGTGTGAGCCTTTTGTCACATTCTATAACCAGTGTATATATATGTAGTGGTATAATACTATAATAAAAGTCACTACACACGTAGCTATTTACGACTGTATGCTTGTCTGTATTGTTATGACTTTTTTATTTTGCCGTCAAGGAAAAATTTCATGTTATTTTATTTGAATCTAAAGTGCCGATGATGTTATCGAGAACATAAAACGGTACAACGCTTAATATATTATATATATATAAGATTAGGGCACATTTCAAGGGAAAGATAACTCCGATCTGTGACCTCTGTCTGACAAGTCTGTCTGAAATTGTAATTAATGATGATTATCCTTTGCTGGTGAATTATTGCTCTCAATATTATGTATCACGACACAAATAAAATAATAATTTACAGCTGAGCAAAGCGCACATCGTTATGTTCATAAATTATTAACATACCTAGTTCCAAATTAACTAATTAATTAGTGACAGACGGACAGACGTTCCAACTTAATATTTGTCAAAACTTCAAAAATGAAAAACAAAACTTATGTCTATAAAACTTACTTTTATATTGCGTTCCTTTGATTAAAACATTTAAGTTAAGGGAGCCAATTCTACTAACAAATTGTCACTTTATTGCAATCGAATTGAAGCGTGATCGTAGTCGTTCGTAAATTAATGTGTAATTATCGACTATTGGCATAAAAGTTAACAGTTAAGTTAGGTTTTGACAAAACGGTATATGTTAACATTTTATTGATTCGGTTCCGCTTCGAATATATATATATATTTTTTTTTATTACCCAGGAGAGCAAATGACTACTCCACCTGATGGTAAGTGGTAGTAGAGTCCAAACGCGACGACGGCTAGTGCAGTCAGGACGAATGACTTGCTCTAGCCGCCCCCGCCTTGCCGGCCCGCAAGATGCCTCTTCACGCCTCGTTTGAAGGAATCAAGGTCATAAGAGGAGGGGAACACGTGTGCTGGTAAAGAATTCCATGTTTTGGAGGTGCGACAAAGAAAAGAGTTGCCAAATTTCTTTGTGCGCGATGGAATTGATGTCACAGTTAGGCGGTGACATCGAGAGCCAGCACGCGTAGACTTGTAAAGGAATGGGGAAGCAGGAATGAGGGAGAATAATTCCTCTGAGCACTCGCCGTGATACAATCGGTAGAAAGCGCTCAGTGCCGCTATCTCTCGACGCAATTGTAAAGGCTCGAGGGTGTTGGTGACCTTTACGTCGCCAATAATGCGAACCGCACGTCGCTGCAACCGATCCAAGGCCTCCAGTAAGTACTTAGCGGAGCCATCCCAGAGGTGCGAGCAATATTCGACGCAAGACCGCACCTGTGTTTTATACAACAGGAGCAGTTGTTGTGGCGTGAAAAAACGCCGCACCTTGTTCAGGACTCCGAGTTTCCGTGAAGCTGTTTTTATAACAGCATCGATGTGGTCCCTTGGATTGAGGTCGCACCGAACGTAGTGCCACAGAGGGAGGGAGGAGGCGAAAATGGTGACTTTTTAGCTGTGAGAGCACATACCTGTGTTTTCTTGGCGCTAAACTCAACAAGATTGTCAGAGCCCCATTTGGCAATGAGACCTAACGTCCTATCGAGTTCAACAACAAGATCCCTCCGCCTCTCCTCGGTTTCCGCCCGCCCAGCTACTGCGCGTCCGTGGTATCCCCCGTGCACTGTACTATCATCTGCATAGCAATGTATGTTCCCAAGAGAGAGCATATCATTGATATGCAGAAGAAAGAGTGTGGGGGATAGCACAGACCCCTGGGGGACCCCAGCATTCACTACATGGAATTGTGAAGCGAAACCATCAACTAAAACGCGAAGGCTACGCTTGTGTAGGAAGCTGGCAATCCAGGTGCAGTGCTGAGTTGGCAGACCATATGCCGGCAGCTTGGAGAGAAGACTTCTGTGCCAGACCCTGTCGAAAGCCTTGGAGATATCGAGGCTGACAGCCAACGATTCCCCACGCTTCTCGATAGCTTCACCCGCAGAGGTGTGTTACGTACGCTAGAAGATCACCTGTGGACCGTTTTGGTCGAAACCCGTACTGACGATCATTAATTAGACAGTGATCTTCTAGGTAATGGATCAGTTGGTTGTTTAAGTTCCGTTCCATCACCTTACAAAGTACTGAGGTGATAGCTATTGGCCGATAATTTGCCGGGTCAGACCGATCCCCTTTTTTGGGAACCGCTTGCACATTAGCTTTTCTCCAAGTATCCGGCACACATCCTGTAGAGAGAGACAGCTAAAACAGGCGTGTCAACACAGGAGACAGCTCCGCTGCACACTTCATCAGCACTATGGCTGGTATTCCATCGGGACCGCTAGCTTTCCGTACATCGAGTGATTGCAGCTTTGCACGCACTTCACGCTGCCTGATTTTGATGTCAGGCATCGTGTGGCCACATGAAGGTTTTGAAGGTGGTAGCGCACTGCAATCATCGATCATAGAGTTATCCGCAAAGAGTTTTGCCAGAAGATCGGCTTTCTCCTGCGGACTGTGAGCTAGTGATCCGTCCGGATTTCTGAGCAGTGGCAGCGAAGGTTGGCAAAAATTGTTTTGCACAGACTTGGTCAGACGCCAGAAGCTACGGGAGCCCCTAGGATGCGAAACAAGGTCATGACCAATCCGTACAACGCGCTGTGCATCCGCTCTCGTGTATGCCTTCGTACAGAACTTGGAGTTTTTGTTATAGGTTGCTTTCAGTGAGTCGATGTTAGATGCCCCGCTAACGCAGCCGTTGATCCACGCACAATATGCCGCCTGCTTGGATGACACAGCATCGGCACATTCGCGAGTAAACCAACGGTTACGCGTGCCCTTACTGATGAGATCTGAGTTAGGAATATAGTATTTCATCCCTAACAGGATCTCATCAGCAATAGCAGCGGCGCTAGCTGTCGGGTCATTCTCCCTGAAGCAACGTTCCTTCCAAGGGACTGACGCATAGTAATCGAGCAAACCGTCCCAATCTGCCGACTTATAGTGCCAAACGCGACGTTTGCATACCGCTGGTGGCGGCAGCTTGGCCTGTGGCACTTTGGTGGATATCAGGCAGTGATCCGAAGAACCAAGAGGAGCCTGAACCTCAACCTGATATTCCACCGGGTGAGTAGTCAGCAGAATGTCCAGTAGGGAAGGCGCTTGCCCGTCAATGTCTGGGATCCTGGTGGGCTGATCAACTAATTGGGTCAAGTCATGCGTGAGAGCGAAGGCATGAGCAGTCTTTCCAGCATGGTCAGTTTTGGGAGAGTTCAACCATGATTCATGGTGAGCATTAAAATCCCCCAAAAACATCAGTTCTGCGCTAGGAAACTGCTCTAGCGCAGCATCTGCCACCCGACTAAGATGGTCAAATAGTCGGCTTGTCTCCAAGTCACCATTGTGGGATCTGTAGAGGCACACATAGACTCGACTCTGACGAATCAGGTCCACATGTACCACCAACATGGAGAGGGAAGGGTCCTCCAAGCAGCACAGACGGTGACAACAAACATCCGCCCTGACGAACAAGCATACTCCGGCTTTCGCTTTGAAGGTTTCTTCAAGCATGTAGCCGGGATAATTAAGGTAGCTGGTATCGGCAGGACGGAGTATTTGAGTCTCCGTAAGAAGCAACATTGCTGGCCGTGCTGTCTCGAGATGGTGGTGGACAGCATTGAGGTTAGCGTGGAGTCCACGGATGTTAGAGAACTCAACCTCAAACAGCGAAGGTATGGTGGGGGTGTGCACCGTTGATCGAACGTTATTTCTTTTATGCGCTGTCATGTCATGGGAAAAGAAAGGAGAGACGTGAAGCGAGCATCGCATTGCCACGATAGGGATGGTCAAAGTGTGGAGCTGTGTTTCCCCAAGAAGCTGCCAGAAGGGAAAATAAACTGACCCGCCAGACGGAAGGGCCCCCGAACCCTCCCAGTAATGGCCGCCGGGACCCCACCGTCCGGTCACCAACCGGCACGACGGTCCACACCGAGATTATGCGTGGCCTGGTGGGGCAGCCTCGCGAGCTGGTTAGGAACGCTTGGGCCCCTGTACTCTACCACGGGCGGCCAGCGGAACAACCGTTTCTACGGGTCTTCCTGGCCGGCGGGTCAATATAATTTCCCCCGGCATTGGTTCAACAGCAACTTCCACTGGACCACCACATATCGCGGCAATGCGCGCTCAGGCTCTGGTTGTACGCTGGCTGATCTCGAAACGCGGTTGCATGCAGCCACTTCACGAGTTTTTCACCATGCGCACGGTGGTAACAAGCCAGGCGGATGAAAGACATCCTATCACCAGATGGGCAGAGAGAGAGAGATGAGATTGTTATATATTAGTAGAATTCGGCCCCACTAAAATTTGATTAATATTAATTTACTTTATGTACAAAAGTTTTGTACAATACAAACTTCAATTAATTAAATAAGCAACTAAAGAGCAACGTTTCTTTAAGCTTCATAAAGTCAATCAACTCTGCAATTTCGAAATAACTTGAGTCCTAAAAAATTAAATCCATTTAACGGTATCCTTTTAACATTGTATAGTGTACGGCAACCCTAAGCCTATTGTAACGTCTTATGTTAAACCAGTTGAAAGGAGATTGAACTTGATATTGATTCTCTCTAGTCAAGCACATTGAGAATTCAAGAGCGTATGAGCTGATCGAAGTTGGTTTTCAATGCATTTAAGAAACCACTCTTTATTTATTTTTTTAACCGTGTTTTTTGTGATGTCTTTGTTTTACTTAGAAAAAAATTGAGCTATTATAATACGTTGTAACACAATACATTTGTAAAACAATATATTGTTTAACCGTTCTCTACTTTCCTTTTTTAAGCATTATTTTTAAACGTTCTATCTGATAACTGTTTTTTACGGCAATCATTTACCTTAAATTTTGGTAGAATAATATGAGCTAGAGTTACTTTTATTATAAAAATTAAATTCCTAAAACAATACATCGTTTAGCGGTTGCTTAGTTTAATACTAATTTCATTCTTTTCTGTCATCATTGAATTTAACTAATCAACATTTATTGGCAAAGTCGTATTTATTATATAAGTATGAAAACGTACAGACAAGACAATAATCTTCTTAACTACTTGGCATAACTGTACACAAATTTCGAACAATTATGTTAGCTTAATCCATATCTCAAGCAGATATGGATCTCAAATCCATTATTAGGACTTATGAAGAAAAAACAATGGATTTATAATTAATTTTCAGTCTGGTTTATCAAAATCTATGAGTTCGCATTCATCTTTTTTCTATATTAATGATGATTATAATTTTGACAAATGATCAAAAAATCAACAACGTTTATAAAATATTTAGTTAAATAAAAGTTATAACGCTAAAACTTAATTTTATACATTTAATTGTTTTCTTTATATTTAAATGTCACTTTGACTTCGGATAAAGCTATTATCATAAAAAATATAAATTTATAAAACTTACTTTTACATCGGATAAATATATATATGTATATTTTTTATGGCATAGGAAGACGGACGAGCGTATGGGCCACCTGATGGTGAATGGTCACCAATGTTCATAGACATTGGCATTGTAAGAGATGTTAACCATCGCTTACATCGCCAATGCGCCACCAACCTTGGGAACTAAGATGTTATGCCCCTTGTGCCTGTAATTACACTGGCTCACTCACCCTTCAAACCGGAACACAACAATACCAAGTCCTATTGTTTTGCGGTAGAGTATCCGATGAGTGGGTGGTAATTACCTAGACGAGCTCGCACAAAGCCCTACCGCCATGTAATAGTCAAATATCTTAGTTATCCATACGCGGAAAACAAGAGATTAAATACTTTATACCTAAATATATGCTATTCTAAGAATATAGTTTTCAAGTAGATACTATATTTGTTGGCGAACGCTCGTTAAGCAAACAACATCCCTGCCGATAATTTCGTAACACTACATGACGACCACGACCGCTCTGACAAGAGTGACACGAAGAAGAAGAAGAATAAGAAGAAGACTATATTTGTTACTGCAGGTACTCATAAGTTTTCCTTTGCTTAATTTTTTTATTTACCAAATAGTTTTTTATTTATCATAAGAACTGAGCACTTCAGATTAATTATTTAGCTTCAGATTAACTATCTATCTATATCTGTTAGTGATTTTTTAAACATATAGTCGTGTAGGTAAGTCGTGATTGCGCTAGCTCCTTATGCCGTAGAGAACGCTTATTGCTCTTTTTTAACGCCATTGGGAAATCATGAAGTTGTTTGTAATATTATATTTTCAATTGTTTCATTTAAGTTTATAAACTAATCTCGCACTGACAAACTAAAGGAGCCAGGATAGCATATTACTTATACTTATATATTATTGTGTATTGTATATAAATTTTCTTTTACACATCATAAGAATGGTAGAAAATGTTATTAAGCATCAAGCCATCATACAATGTATATTTTGTTTGTTGTGCCATCGAGTATTAAAGTAAATAAATCCATGAATGGTATAAATCCAAAAAGCATTTCTATGTATAACCTTACATAACAGGATGCAAGTATATATGTAAAATATACTTGGAGGTTATTCTTCCTCGTTGGTTCACAGCGAATTGATAAATCTTATTATCTGCCACATGTAGAATTTGTTGTTTTCCGTAAACTCCGAGTGCGAGTCGAATTGTGAACATTCTAACTTTCGCCAGCGACTTTTCCGAAAGGTTATGACATAAAAACCTTCAAGAAAAGAGCGTACTCTTTCTTTAAAGGCCGGCAACGCACCTGCGAGCTCTCGGCTGTTACAGGTGGTAGTCCATGGGCCAGAGTAATCACTTTCCATCAGGTGAGCCTGCAGCTCGTTTGCCCCCTCTTACATAGGAAAAAATTGTGCGGTCGGGGGACCTCCACTCCGTCAGGAACGTTCGATATTTTTTCGACTCAAACCGTGTTTTAATAGGTAGATTTTAATTTATTATATTACTGTATTTTTGTCACACCAAAAAGCCCCTCAACCTTTGTATAGACCTTCTAAATCAGAACGCCCAACGTAACGCATTTTGTAGCATTTGGTATGCATAGTATAAACTATTTCGTTATGACGTTACCTCGGGCCACTGCTATTTCACTCTACTGTAAGCCGCGTAAAAGAACTTCGTTTCAAAAAGACAATTTAATTACATGAAAGCTCAGTAGTGATTACCGACTTTAACCGACGATCTTTGGTTAACGGTAAGTTCCAACTTTATCTACTCCACTAACCACTGATATGGTACTGTTATTTTCGAATTGTATATGTGTAACCTTAACTAATTTACAAAAGATGATTACTCATTGCAAACGGTTATTTATTTTTCTTTTTGTTTTAAATATTTTACATATAAGCAGCCAGGCATATAAGTGACAGTCATTTATATTATAAATAAACATAAATTTTTGTTCCTAACACAGTCAACAGGCTGCCCAGTATCAGTATTTGGATGTCCTTTGGGTCTATAATGACAAAAGAAATCTACTTTCACAAAATACAAAATAAATCCGAACATTATTAAGGAAAACTGCTGTGCGTTCATTTATAACGCTAATACTTCTTCAGAAAAGGAATACTTATCGAACTAAGTCCGCCTGATTAAAGTTTTCTTTAGTTCATAAATATACAAAGTAAAGGCCAGACGCCATATATCAGGGTTACCACATTCAAGTAAAAAACTCGTCAAGTCAGGATATTCTTATTTCAAACTTGGTCAAACAAATAATGACAGATTTAAAAATAACTGGTGTTGTTAAAAACGATCCCAAAAATTATAGAATAGGAAGGCCGCCGAGCATATGAGCCATCTGATGGTAAGTGGTCACCAAGGCCCATAGACATTGGCATTGCCAGAAATGTTAACCAACGCTTACATCGTCAATGCGCCACCAACCTTGGGAACTAAGATGTTATGTCCCTTGTGCCTGTAATTACACTGGCTTACTCCTTCAAACCGGAACACAACAATACCAAGTACCGGTGGTAAACACGCAAGTCAAAATCTAGCTTTCGTACAAAGCCCACATAACGAGTCTACATAAAGCAGCAAATTGGCCAACCCTATTATATTAAAACAAATATTAATTTAAGGCAATGGACACCAGGCGAAGCGTAAGCTTTCTGGGACGCTGAATCTTCTGTAAATGTTTACTAACATTACAATAAGCCTTTTCACTCGGCTATTTGTATTTGCAAGCCATTTTTTGATAAACTGTATTTTTTAGCGTTGAATAAATTATATCATATTTTAAAATAATGGTATAAATGTTGACTGCCTCGTTGGTCTAGTGGCTAGATATAAGGCCGCAGACCCGGTGGTCCTGGGTTCAATTCCCAGGTCGGGCCAATAAATAGTTATTGGGTTTTTCTGTCAGAAAATTCTCAGTAGTAGCCCGGAGTCTGGAAGTTGGAAGTGTGTACACTCCCGTGCCTCGGAAAGCACGTTAAGACGTTGGTCCTGCGCCTGAACTCTTTCCGGGCGTGTCGGATTGCCGTCCCATCGGATTATGAGAGCTAAAGAAAAGAGAGTGCACCTGTGTTTGCGCACACACTTGTGCACTATAATACGTCCTGCGCAGTTGGCTAATCTCTCTTGAGATTGGCCGCCGTGGCCGAAATCGGTCTGGAGGACCTTAAATGTTGCATCTAAATCATATGTAAGAATTCAATTGTAGTTAATGCAAAAATTGCTTCACAATAAATTTTCCATTCCTCTACAAATATTGCACTAATTTTTCCTCAGCTAATGTCACAATAGTATTTTGCGACGATATCGTATATTGTTCTATGTCATTGTAACATTCATTTTTTTAAACATACTTTAATAAATATACATAACACTGTAGTTAAGGCTAACCCTCGATTGTTTGTCATCAGATTAGAAACTAAATGTAAACGATAATACTTGCGCCAACATAGCAACATTTCTCTATTAATGTAAAACATTTGAGTTGCAAAAAATAAAATAAAAGAAAGAAAAATACACGATAGATATAAAATTAACAAATTAGAATGAAGATGAAGTTTACTTCATCTGGGATTTTTAAGTGATTTTAAAGTTTCGGTTAGTGGTAAATATTAGGTCCTTACATATGAAATTACCATTTTGTCGTACTGACCACTTTGATCTGAAATATCTCCTCTTTGTTTAAGTATTCCAAATTCAAATTTATAAATTCATTTAGCTGGTACATTTGAGTTTTGAAAACAGTCATTCATTTTTTTTTTCATCATTTTTTTTTCTTTGGCGTCGCTTATTACCGCACAATGGAAAGCATGAAATATCGGTATATTTACGAGTACGAGTTCTACCGTGGCACCAGTGCGGCAGAAACAGCTCGAAGGATTAATGATGTGTACGGCGCTGGTGTCGCAAAAGAAAGCACGGTACGTTTTTGGTTTCAACGTTTTCGTTCTGGAAATTTCGACCTTCAAAACCAACCCCGTGGACGGCCGGCGACCAAAGTGGAAAATGAAGAATTAAAGGCTATTGTGGAAGCGGATCCATCACAAAACACTTCAGAGATAGTTGCAGGCTTCGGGGTAAATGATAAAACTGTATTAATCCACTTGAAGTAAATCGGGAAAGTAAAAAAACTTGAACGATGGATACCTCATGAATTGAGTGAATCGAACTTGCAAACACGCGTCGAGTGCTGTGTTACTTTGCTCAACCGACACAATAATGAAGGGATTTTAAATCGAATCATTACTTGTGATGAAAAGAGGATACTATACGATAATCGGAAGCGCTCGTCGCAATGGCTGAACCCTGAAGACCCAGGCAAATCCTGCCCTAAACGAAATTTGACTCAGAAAAAGTTACTTGTGAGTGTTTGGTGGACTAGCGCCGGTGTCGTTCACTACAGCTTTCTAATATCTGGCCAAACGATTACGGTGGATATCTATTGTCAGCAACTGCAAACCATGAAGGAAGAACTAGCTGCTAAACAACCGAGATTGATCAATCGCTCAAGGCCAGTAATTTGGACATCTTACAAGGAAAAAAAATCAACTCCGATGCGGCAGTCTAAACCGCCTTCAAAGAGTTTATTGATTCTCGCCCCCATGTTTTTTTTAGTAACGGGATCAATGAACTACATATGAGATGGCAAAAGTGCATAGATAACAACGGTGCATACTTTGATTAATTAATCATACATTAAAAAAATATATATATGTCCTGTACAAAACGCCAATTTCATATGTAAGGCTATTCCTTAGTCTCCGACTGGGAACACAGTTGTGCATTGAGCACAGGTGCCCGTGTGGAAAAGAGGTCGACTCTTTCGGCTTACATAGTCTTTCTTGTCCAAGGAGTTCAGGGAGGCTTTTTCGCCACAGTTCTCTTTATGATACTATTAAAAGGGCTCTTGCCACCATTGACGTTCCTGCTCTTATTGAGCCTTATGGAATTAGTCGTGATGATGGCAAGAGACCTGATGGACTGACATTGGTTCCCTGGGAACGGGGACGGGCCCTTGTGTGGGACGCAACATGTGTTGACACACTAGCCCCGTCTCATATCAGAGAAACAATGTTAAAAGCCGGTGCTGCCGCGGAAAAAGCTGAAACGAACAAACGTAACAAATATTCTTCTCTTATTCAAAATTATATTTTTATTCCGTTTGCAGTTGAAACGCTTGGACCTTGGGGTAATAGTGCATAGAGGACTGGTTCATTTTTCGCCCAGAGAATCGGAATTGCGATTCAAAGGGGAAATGCTGCTAGCATTCTTGCCACCATTCCACACGGTCACGATTTGTATAGTAAATATTTTTAATTTTTATTTGTATTTATTTAAGGTTTTAATGTAATTATTTAAATTTGTTTTTATTAAATTATTGGTTCCTCATATAATAATATCATATTCAATTCGATAATATTAGAAAATTGAGTGGAAATACATTAAAATTCGGTTTTAAGATATCGAACTCGTTATATTTATTTTGAATAATTCGTTAAAATAAACATTTAATTTTATTGCATAGATAGATATAATAAGTAAATAAATATATTATACTTAATATTCATAACATTAATTAATATGACAAAGGCGCTCAGAATTGAGGAACGTCAGTAGTGAATATATATTGATGTTATTATTTTTATATTTGGCAACAATGAAGCGCTTAAATTGTTTATTAGAGTAGTGATAACAACTTAGATTGCATTAACCTACTGAATTAATGTTTATGCATTCAAATTCAATTTCTATTCAAGTTTCTTTATACAATATGCAAACTACATTTATCGATAGTCAAATCAATGGATCCGGGAATTATTGTTTTATTTTAAACCCAGATGCCTATGGATATGATCTTTTAAGATCTGGGTTTGTTGTTGAAAGAGCCAGCAGTGGTACCTAGAATAAAATTAAATAATTTCAATCTTGAAACACTATATTTGTAAAAACTCTTATTCTACCAAAAGTAACCAGCGATAACTGCAACAGTAGTTACTATGTTCATAAAATAAAGTATGGTAGCGAAATATATAATTCCTTTTATACCCCGTATGGAAATCAATGATAGCGATCTCCACGTACTCTAACATCTATATATGGGGTTTTCCAATAGGGACGCTTGAACTTTGACAGCTGATTGCGGCCATGTTATTTGAGTGACAGCTGTCAAATGCAGTGTGTTATATTCATTCCGTCCTCCCAAACCACCATGGCAGGTTACAGTGTCGAGCAGCACGTGCAAATCATAAAATTGTTTTATGAAAATGGGTCTTCAGTTCGAGCAACGTTCCGCGCACTTCGCCCGTTTTACGGTCGCGATGATCGTCCTGCCGAGTCGACTATCCGTCGATTGGTGGACAAATTCGAGTCAACCGGGTCAGTTAACAATCAGCCGGTTCCCGTGCGTCAACGTAACGCGAGATCTGCCGAGAATATCGCCGCTGTGCGCGACAGTGTCCTCGAAAACCCGCGGCAGTCAATTCCGCGTCGCGCACAGGAACTCGGCCTTTCGCAGACGACAACTTAGCAAATTTTGCGTTGTGACTTGAGCCTGCACCCGTACAAGATCCAGCTGACCCAAGAGCTCAAGGTTAATGACCATAGACAGCGCCGTGTGTTCGCTGACTGGGCATTAGAGCAGTTGGAAGTTGACGCCGATTTTGGCAAAAAAATCATCTTCAGCGACGAGGCGCATTTTTGGATGAATGGCTATGTCAACAAGCAAAATTGCCGTATTTGGGACGAGACCAATCCACACGAGGTTCACCAAGTGGTTCGAAAACGATAATGGTGTGGCCGTCACCGTCAATGGTGAGCGATACCGGTCGATGATAACCAACTTCTTTTGGCCTGAAATCGAGAATATGGATCTGGACAACATGTGGTTTCAACAGGACGGCGCTACGTGCCACACAGCACACGCTACGATGGAAGTTCTGCACGAGCAATTTCTGGACATGGTCATCTCGTGCGGAGGCGACGTGAACTGGCCACCGAGATCGTGCGATTTGACCCCGCTGGACTTTTTCTTGTGGGGTTTCCTTAAGTCGCAGGTCTTTTTTTTTTTTTTTTTTTTTTTTTTTTTTTCACGCAGTGGAAACCTTCTGTAAGGTACCCGTCTCCCTTGGGGGGGGGACCGGGTTATGTGGGATTCTTACCCACTAAAACCACTGCGATGGCCGTCCTCGGCACGGATCGGAGAGGCTGCGGGATCGTGTCGATATACGCATCCGCGGCCCCTCCCGTGCTGTGCTCCGCTCGTAGCTCGGCGGAACTCTCCTCAGGGGGCGAAGATAATCTCGCCCCCCCGCACTCCTCGCTAGTGCGTACGACAGCGCGAGGCCATCCCGGCCGCCGTCCTCCTCAGGGCCGCTTAAAATAGGACACGTGAGACCCCCACCTCACGCATCCACGGCTCCAGGGTTACGCCCTATATTTTAAGCCCCGGGCGTTGGGGCTGTGGGAGGGCCGGGACGACGCCGACGTCGTCTCTGCCGAGCAGGATCGGCCCTTTCCCGTTCCCGCTCCGCCGTCTCCTTCTGGACCATGACGGTCTCACAGAAGGAGGCTACGGCCCTCCACGCCGATTCCCTGCGGAGCATCGCCGACACGATTGCTCGCAGGGAGAGGTCATGTCCGACTTCGTGGACCAGGACCTGCCTTTCCGCACTCCACGCGGGGCATACCTCCAACGTATGCTGGGCCGTGTCCTGGTCCGCGCCACAATGGTGGCACATCGCCATCGATTCGCGTCCGATCTTACACAGGTATTCTCCGAAACAACCGTGACCGGTCATAACCTGCGTAAGTCGGAAGGTGACTCGTCGCTTTCGTCTCATCCAGGCTTCGAAGGCCGGCAGGATCGCTCCGACGACGCGTTTGCGCGCGTACCGTTCTTCGCAGAGACGGTCGCGCCACGTCGCAAGAGCCCTCCTATGTTCCCGCCGCTTCAACGCCTCGAGCGCACTCGGAGGGGGCGCACTTTCTCTGTTCTGACGGAGGATGCGGGTCTGTTCATAGACCCTCGCGTCCATATCCGCCAGAATGTCCAAGGGCGGAAAGCGCGCTAGGACGGTTGCCGCCTCGTAGGATATCGTGCGATATCCCCGCACTATGCGGATGGCCACTCTCCGCTGCAAACTTTGGATCTTAGTCCTACAACGGCGAACGCCCGACAGTCTATGAGACCAAACGGGCGCCCCGTAGAGGGCCATCGATCGCACGACACCGGCATAGAGGCGGCGAACTTCCTCCCTCGGTCCCCCGAGATTCGGCAGCAGTCTGTGCATGGCACCTGCTACCTTCTCGATCCGGGGGGCTAGGCGCTCGAAGTGCTCTTCGAAGCCCCAGCGACCGTCCAGCGTGAGGCCCAGGTATTTCATGTACCTGGCCACCTGGACGTTTGAATCACCAACGCGGATGTGTGAGTCGGGCGGTTCCCTGCTCCTCGGCAGTTTATGGAACCATAGCGCCTCCGTCTTATGAGACGCTATCCGAAGGCCCAACTCGCAGATCTTATCGACGACGATGTTCACTCCGAGCTCGGCGAGCTCTTTGGTTCTCTCAAAATTCTCGCCCGAAGCCAGCACCAACGTGTCGTCCGCATAACAGACGACGCTGACACCTTCAGGAAGAGCGACGCGCAGGACAGAGTCATACGCGAGGTTCCACAACAGAGGCCCCAAAACTGACCTCTGCGGGACCCCACAGCACACCTCTCTCCGGGTCCTCGTACCATCTTGCCCCATATACGAAACGTATCTGTCGCGCAAGTAGCTACCGATGACCGCCTGCAGGTAAGAGGGCACATGATGATATACAAGCGCCCCCCTAATAGCGTCCCAGGGCAACGTGTTGAATGCGTTGACGATATCGAGACTTATCGCCAACGCCACGCCACCCCGGGCCACCGCCTGCTCTGACAGAGACCGGACGCGCAATATCGCGTCGACAGTCGAACGGCTCTGCCGGAAGCCGAACTGGCACTCGGCCAGGTCGGGGCCGACACACGACAGATGCCCACACAGACGAGAAGCGACAATTCGCTCGAAAAGCTTGCCAGCCTCGTCCAGCAGGCATATGGGACGGTACGCAGAGAGAGATTCTGCAGCCCTGCCATCCTTCTTTAAGAGAACCAAATTTGCCTCCTTCCAGACCTTGGGGAACGTAGCAGTACGGAGGCAGCTGTTGAACAGACGCCTCAGCCTACTCCCCAATGAAGCCGAAGCTAACACCAACGCCCGTCCCGGAATTCCGTCAGGTCCGGGTGCGGTGTTACGAGCCCGCATGCGATCAATCGCGCGGTTTAGCTCCTGCTCAGTCACCCCCAGCTCCTCGGACCAGACCGGTAATGGCAGGGGGACCGAGGGACTTGACCGGATCACTGGGAAGAGTACATCTATCACTCTCCTCAGTAAATTCGGATCTAAGGTCTCCGTCAGTGGGGGCATCCACGGGCGTAATTTGCCCAGCACCATACGGTATGGACGCCCAAACGGATCCCTATCGAGTCCTTCTAGGAGCTCGTTCCAGGAACGAGCGCTAGCGTCCGAGATCTCGGCTCGGAGCGCCAACTTGGCTTCCCGGAACGCCTCATATGCTTCAGCTTTTTGGTCTGGAGTTGCTCGCCTTCTTCTTCGGGTACGTGTGTACTCACGGCGCGCACGCAAACAGGACTCGCGCAGTTGCGCGATATGCGTCGACCACCAGTACACCGCCCGGTGCTTGGGGCGGCCGGCTCGGGGCATAGAGACGTCGCAGACTGACGTCATCGTATCCCTGAGTCGAACCGACTCACCCTCTGGATCGGACAAGACCTCTTCGGCGCTTTCTGACCAGGCCGCGACGATGGCAGCGGCTTCGAGGAAGTCTCGGTTTAGCCGCTTAAGGGACCATCGATGTGGCAAGTTGCCTCCTCGACAATGGCTGGAACGTTCGGGACGACGGAGAGCTACATCGAATACGATGTAGCGGTGGTCGGATAGTGTGACCACCTCTTCCGCGACGCGCCATCCCGACAGCATGCGAATGGCAGCAGGACTAGACCATGTGAGATCGACGACGGACTCTCCCTGCCACCGCACGCACGTGCTCTCCGAACCTCTGTTTACTAGTCGGAGGTCCAGAACAGCCGCCCATTCGAGTAACGTCTCTCCTCTCGGATTGTCTCTGGAGTTGCCCCAAGCCCTGGCGTGGGCGTTGAAATCCCCTAGGACGATCAAGGGACAGGATAGACATCTGCGTACGCAGCTTTCCAGCCCGTCTAGGTACACCTCGTAGTCGGCGAGGGACCTATTGGGAGAGACGTAGCAACCAACGATGGCCAAAGGACCCCACTTTACAGCCACGAATCCCTGCCCCCTTTCGAGCAGGGAACAAGGTGGGACCCCTTCACCACCCGCCCAATACACGGCGACGGTTCCAGAAACGTCCCCGAACCAGCGAGGGTGGTCGGGGACATTATAGGGCTCCGCTATGACCACGAGACCTATGGACCGCTCTGCAACGGTCTGCATCAGCAATTGCTGAGCGTTGCGGCAGTGGTTAAGGTTCGCCTGCAGTACCCCTACACCCGTGAATTGGAGATTTCCATAGCCTCCAACGGGCTAGGGCCCGGTGCTGAGGCAGCAGCCTCAGTGGTCATCTGGGCTGGGGCAGGAGGAGAAGCTTTCTTTTTCCTCTTGCCTCTCGTCGGGCAGCATTCTTTGGCACCGAGTCGATGTGCCGAAGGACGACCCATATCCGCGCATAAAGGGCATTTTGTTGTCTGTGAGGAGCAATCCCTCGCCTTGTGGCCAGTCTCACCACAGGCGAAGCATCTGTCACTCCGGTCAACAGTGCTAGAGCATCTCTGCCCGACGTGACCCTTCTCAAGACACCGATAGCAGTGTAAGGGTCTGCTTTCCAGTGCCTCGACTCTTGCGGAGCCCCATCCAACGCGGATGCGCCCCGCCGCCGTGACCTTAAGCATGGCCGCGAGAGGGCATCGAACCCAGACGACTCCAAGCGACATGGGCGTTCGACGGATTTCACCAACCTTAACGTTCTCCGTCGAACATCCCCCCACGTCTGCGACAGCCGACGCGACTTCAGTCGGTGTCGTGGCATCGTCTAGGTCTAAAATTCTAACCTCGCCCGTTTTGACTGGACGAGCTATCCTCACGTTAAACTCCGTGAGGACTTCTCGCATCCGCGTTGCAAGGCGGTCGGCCTTCTCATGACAGTCGGGGCCGCTGATATTGAGCAGCATCCCGCCTGTCAGGGCCCTTTTAAGGCCAACCGTCTCAATGCCGAGATCAGACAGCTTGATTTTGTTCTTGGCAGCTGCCATGACCTCAGCGTAGGTCGTCTTTTCCCCTTGAAGGATAGTCACCGACACCGCTGCGGTTGTCGGAACTGTCTGCCGTATCTTCTTATGCCGCTTCTTCGCATCCTTTTTGGGTTGCTGATTATTCGACTGGGACTTAGGCGTTGACTTTTTCTTCGTCACCGATGCCCAAGTTTCAGGAGGTGCCACAGAAGTTGTTGTCTGAGGTACCTGACTTGGTACCGCAGGCAAATCAGCAACAGGTAGATGGACGGGTGCCTTGCTGCGTACCTTTCTTTTCCTCTTCTTTTTTTTTTCTTTATGTGACCGTTGTGCCACTTCCACCAACGCCTCTTCTGTAGGCTTCGTCCCTAGCGGGGGTCTTATGACCCGGTCGGAAAAGATTTTGGCCTCAAAGGCGGCCAGTTTTGCGTCAATGATAGACTCTATGATCTGTTGGGAAGACCCGGCATCACAGTCTCGCGACGAATTCTGGGCGACAGGAGTGGGGAGAGCGGATGGAGCTCCCGGTGCGACTGCCACTGCGCTGCGCTTTGCTTTAGCGCGCTTTGAAGAAGCGGCAGAAGGCGTCATGTTTGACTTATTCGTACAGGGCGCTGACACAGAAGGACTCTCCCTGGCTCGGATCGATCCGGGCTCCTGCGTGAACTCATCTGGGCGCTCGCTGAGGTTGGTGATTTTCACACGAAGTTCAGCGACTTCGCGCTCTAGCCTCAGGACTTCGTCATTCACGTCACGTCTTCGTATCAGTTCTGCCACTGCAGCAGTCACTTTGCGCGTGGCCATACGAAGGCTGCGAACGAAGCTTCCCTTAATATTTCGGGAGCGATCCGCAACCTTTTCTATCGCTAGAAGGTTGTTGGAAATGCAGGCACCCAGTTCTTCCGTTTGAAATGCCTGCATTTCAACCCTAAGCTCTTCGGGTCCAGGAAGGTTCTTCTTTGCTCTCGTGGCAGCTGGTACCACAGAGGGATTGAAGAGCTTGTCCTCGGTATCCCCGTCAAAAGCAGGGTCGTTAGCTTCCAATACCTTCATCGAAGAGCGACAACTGATGTCCGAGCCCCCGTCTCTTTCTTCCTCCTCGGCCGTACTCGGGTCCAGCGTGCCCGAGCGTGTGAAACGCCCACACTGATCCCGTCGTAGTCTCCCCGTCGGTCTCGCCTTATCGGCCTGCGACCTTCCCCTACCTGCCCGGGCCTTTGGCACCTTCGGAGGTGGAAGTGCGTCGCTCGACGCCGACTCAGGCCCAAGTGGTTCCCTTCGTTTTATACACAAGCGGGCCACTGGCCCCGCTTGTGCATTGTTTGACACTCTCGCAGTTTCTTGGCTGCGAGAGCGGCTTGAGTCTCCTTGACTCATGTCGCCCGTAAGTGTGCGTGTGTGGCAAATGCTGCCCGCTGGCTGAGCTTGCGCCGGCTGCGATGCAGCTACTGCGTACTCAGCGTTGCCTCCTTGGCTAATCTCAACCGTTTCATCTTGGGTATTTGTTTCATGTTCATCCATACAGTTCCCACGAGTATGGGGGATATAAATGGTCCATCCAGGCGGTGCCCCCTGCACCTGCATAAGCCTAGCGTAACTCGTTACGGGTGTCGGCCGGTACCCTAACGAGGAACGCAGTCACGACTGAACTTCCCGTCAGACATGCATCCTCTCGCACTGCGTCGCCACTTAGGATTCGGGGTTATTTTTTATAGAGGTTTTCTTCCTCGCAGCCCAGCCGGTCAAGGCAAGACCCTCGGTCTCACATAACGCCGCGAGACATGTCCACAACGCCTCTGTGAGATTACGATCTGGGGACGGTGAAATGGCAAATAAATTTACCATCGCCTGCCCGGCAGCAGTTAAAGTTCATACCGAGCCCGTCACATTCTCCTCTATTTTTCTCTTCAGAAGGAAACTCCTCCCTAAATGCCATAGAGCCGCTCGCACAGTCCACTCTGCTAATCAGAGAAGTACCAGGAGCGACCTGTGGCATAACCGCCGCGTCAGTCGTTAGCCGTGGTCGACAGGCACTCCGAGAAAACACGGAATGCTTGTCGACCCCGTTGCCCAGGGTGCACCACGTGGAGGTGACTGACCTGCACCCCAAGTCGCAGGTCTATGCCAACAAGCCGCAAACCACCGATGCCCTCAAAGTCAACATACGCCACGCCATCGATCAAATACAGCCCGATTTGTGCGCCAGAGTCATAGAAAATTGGACCTTTCGTGTGCGCGCCACAAACCGAAGCCGTGGCGGTCATTTGAATGATGTCATATTCCATACATAATGGGGTCGATAGACCTTCCAAATAAAAAAAAAAATTCGCAAATATCTCTCCTACATGTATTTTTTTTTGCATTTCAAAGATCAAGCGCCCTTAATGGAAAACCCTATACTTACTAAAATTATAAATACGAAAGTGAGTTTATTTTGTTTGAAGTGAAAACTTCTTTAGCGGCGTAGTGCACTTTTTTGTGATGGGTTAAACCCTGATTGACAATTCGTAAGACGGATTTTGAAGTGTTAAATTTTTAATGTAAAATAAATTGTCATGTTTTTGTAAATGAATATTGTATATTATCACATAAATGATAGTACTTTTATACGGATAATTAAAGCAATTCGAGCAAAATTTTTCCCTAATCATTCCAAAATATCAAAAATGCACAACGTTAATATTCTAGTTTTCACTTCTGCCGGCACTCCCGGAATGCAACCCGTTGTTTTTTTGTTTATTATGCGTTCACGTCTAAACTACTCAAAGAAGCGCCATGATTTTTTTTCCTACACCTTGTCAGGAGTTAAGAAAAGGACATATAGGTACCCACCTAACACTTCCCCTTCCCCTTCCACACTTGCGGTCGGAGACTAGTCTTCTATCTATAGATATTTGTGTCTTATCAATGTCAATGTACAATATAGGTAGAGGTAACAGTGTACCATTGTGTGCGCCATTTGTCTGCCTTCTGTTGTATCGATAAGTCTTTTATATCCACTTAAAACGTTACCTAACACCGTGCAAAAATATTATGTCGATGTCCACTCCGTATTATATTCCTGTTATTTTACAAACAAATAGACAATAGACCTGGTGGGAAGTCACAGTTCCCAATAAATATTAACACTGTTAAAAAATATGAAGTATCGCTTACAGCGCCAATGCGCCACCAACATTGGAAACTAAAATGTAATGTCCCATGTATCTGTAATTTCACTGGCTTACTCACCCTTCGAACCAGAATAGAACAATACTAAGTACTGCTGCTTGGTAGTACAATACTACCCGACTACGCAGACGGCCTTATCACCAACTAAAAGTTTATCTTTCAGTTACGCTTTCACGGCTAAACCACTGAACCGATTTTGATGAAATTTGGTATTGAAGCTACTTTTATACAACTTTAATTCTCCCATAACTCGCGGGTGAAAACTACTTGTATATAATATATGTTATATATTTTTACATAAATGCCCAAAAAAAGTCCTGTAATTATATTAGGGTAGATCTATGTGACTGTTAAATGACTGAACCCTGAATAAATTTGGATGTATGGGGTATATTTAGAGTCCTTTTAATATCCCAAGTCACATGTGCTATAAATTAATTAATTCAGGCCAGACTGTATCTCCTTCAAAAATCTTTATTTAAATCTTTATATGCCATGTTCTAATAATACAAATTTATTTCCATTCGGACGCTTTTAAGGCAATCCCTGGAAAATTATAAATAGGTTACGTAAAATAGCGCTATATATACTAACTCACAATGGAGCAGAGTAACGTATTAAGTGCGAAGCCTTCTCGTAGACAGGATAGCTTCAATTCGTATATTTTTGACTCCTAATGCACTTTAGCATAACAAGATTGGAATAGCTTTTAATGGCATAATGAGTGAGCCAGAGCAATCTCAGTTCTCAAGGTTGGTGGTGCATTGGCGCGATATGAACACTAAGACAAAAAATGTTTTTTAATTTTAGTTTTAAATGACACTGCGGAGTTGTTGAAAATATCTAGGTTAGCTTTTTTAAATATATTATTATAGGCTAAAATGATTCTGCTTAATGGGGCTGATCTGCCCAACTTACTTTTAGTGACTTGTGGTCTAAAAGTTAGCTTGTTCTTAATATGAGATCTAACATTATGTTTTGGTACTGCTAATTTTATTCTACTCAACAAGTCAGGGCTGTCAATTTTATGTAATACACACAAACAAAGATCTATTAACTCTCTACGATTGGATAGTGAGATGGTTTTGTAATATTTAAGTGCTCGTGATAATGAGTATTCTTTCTTAATATATGATACCTGTAAGCTAAATGTCTTAAAAAAAAATTATGTACTCTTTCTATTCTATCCTTATGCACTTGATAGTAAGGATTCCATGCTACGGAGAAGTACTCAAGTCTACTTCTTATCAAACTGTTAAATAGGATCTTGGTTTCTGACTTTTTAAATTCCCTCGTGTTTCTAATAATAAATCCCAGTAATTTCAATGATGTGCTAATCACGTTGTCTATATGAGTTGTGAAACTTAATTTGCTATCTATTATAAGCCCAATACTTATAATATCAACATTTTGTAATATATTGCCATTGATATTGTAATTGAACTTATGATTTTTAACTTTCCTACTGAAGGTAAAACTGTAGCATTTTAAATGATTTAATTTTATATTATTATGATCACACCAAATAGAGAGCCGATCTAAATCTTTTTGCATATTCAAGGAGTCATTGCCGTCTTTTATTTTAGTGTAAACTATAAGGTCATCAGCATAAAGCCGGAATTGACAAAATCTAAAACAATCAATTATATCATTAATAAATATTCCAAATAATAAAGGGCCAAGATTTGAACCCTGTGGAATGCCTGATGTAGCAATAAATGATTTTGACATATAACATCCCATAACTACATTCAATTTACGATCAGATAAGACTCCATCCAATCAATAAGGCTACCACAGATACCGTAACAACTGAGTTTTTTCAACAACATGTTGTGATCAACAGCATCAAACGCTTTAGTAAAATCTGTGTAAACACAATCAACTTGACCAGTATTATAGCTAAATTTGACATAGTTGACCTTTTCTAAATAAAGCCATACTGATCATCTACCATAACCGATTTCAGATGCCAACTTAGTACTGAACAAATTAAGGATTCGAAAATCTTTGAAAATACTGAACGAATACAAATTGGTCTGTATTTTGTTATGTCTTTTCTATCTCCTTTTTTAAATACTGGTACCACCCTAGCCTTTTTCCATATACTAGGAAATACCCCCTCATACAATGATTTTTTATATATCAGTAACAACGGCCTCGCCAATAAAATTGCACAGCGCTTAGCAAATAGTGATGGTATATTATCTGGGCCCGGACCTTTATCTACATCAAGACATTTTAATCTATTTATTATATCATCCTCAGTTATAGTTACATTAGCCAATTGTGAACTATGACGGGAGCTAATAATATAAGTTTTGCATTAGTTGGTTTTTATGCGAAACATATACATTTGAAAAATGATTTGCAAATTGGTTACAAATATCTGATCCCTCAGTAAATGAACTACCATTAAGTGTCATTAATGCTGGATAATCACATTTGTTATTGCGTAGGTTTTTTATATAGGAATGGAAAAATTTTGGACTTACTTTTATATTATTCTCCACCCTTTCTTAATAGTTTTTATAGTCTTTGTCTACAATAACTTCACATCTGTTTCTTAAAATTCTGAATTCAATATCATCAAGCGGGTTACGATATTTTTTGTACAATCTTCTATATCTATTTTTCTCAGCTAATCTTTTAATTAAATATTTTTGAATACCAAGCGGGGTACGGGTCTGTATTTATAACTTTTCTCTTGGGAACACATTTTTTAATTATCTTGCGTAATTCTGAATAAAAAATTTCCGTCATTTCATCTACATTATTACAGGGACTGAAAAGTATATCTCACTTTAATCCAGCAACATTTTCATTAATCATTTCATAATCGGCGTTTCTGAAATTGTATTTGGCGTCAATAACATCTCTTTATGATCCAACCCTAAATTAATTTCTAACGGAGGATGATATTTATCTATTGAGCAAGTAGCAAAGTCACTCTGTTCTATTTTTACACAGTTAGAAGTACTAAAAACCAGGTCCAAGATCCTATCATATGCATTACTTATGCAGTTATACTGAAATAAATTTATTAGTGCCAAAATCTTTTATAAGTGTTATCGCAGGACCGTTGTTGCTTGGAATCATATTTTTATTATTATTTCTCTTAACCCATTTTATTGATGGGATATTAAAATCACTAATTATCATTGTTGCTAATTTCTCCTTAATTACTATTCTTCCAACATTTTGCATAAATCCCTTAAGAATATCATATTTTAGTGAAGTAGGTAAACAGCACATATTGAGATAGTAATTGAGCCCAATATTACATTAATCCAAAGATCTTCGCATTTTGTTTCCCATAGATTATGTCTGTAACATTTAAATCTTTTTAAACCGCTATCAAAACCCCCCCATCGTCCAATTTCTTAGTGTCGCTAGACTCACGATCCCTACGAAATATATTATACCTATCATCAATGAGTTCATTGTTCGAAATTCCATTGTTGAGCCAAGTTTCAGTAAATATTAAGATATCAAAATCAGAATTAAGAATTTCTCGATGTACCTCATTTGTTTTGTTCGCATTCCTCTTAAATTTTGATAGAAAAGTTTCAAATTTAGAGCATTGGTGACCACTTACCATAAGGTGGCCCATATGCTCGTCCGCCTACATATGCTATAAAAAATAAACTATAATTTATGCTATCAGTCTAATTTTGAATCACATAAAATTGTAAGGCATTATTTATTAATTGTAAGTTATAGCGTAGCAGTCTAAACAGCAAACATATTTATTTTACAAATGAAAGTTATTTCACTAAACCCAAACAATAACGTTGCAAAATTTACCTTTTCCCAAAGTATGCACGTTACCCCTTAAATATTATTATGCTCTAGAATACAATGCTTTCAAATTGTAACGCCAACAGTAGTAATATTTAAAAAATACCTATTTATTTATGCAGATTTTTTTTTTATATTCTGATTCCAAGCAGAGCTCGTACTGTGGAAACCAGGCAACTGATATACTACATATACTACTTTTCTTTTGTAAATACATACTTATATAGACACCCAGACTCAGGACAAACAGATATGTAGCACACAAATGTCTGTCCTGGGTGGGAATCGAACCCACGATCTGCGGCGCGAAAGGCAAGTATCTACCTACCAACTACGCCAACCGGCTCGTAAAATTAATATATTATGCGTAACAATCATTAGTAAAATTAATTGTATACCAATATAAAATATGACATTAAACTTTATGAATCAATAGTAAACGGAGGCTTGTATTCATATGTGGGACAATAACAGTATGTGCCTTTTTACCTTTTTTTACAACGATGCATGTCTATTTCTTCTTTTCTCTGTCGCATTTATCTCTTCTCGGGTAAGCTGAAATACGTCACTACAAGAGATAAGTATGGACAGCTTGTATATTATATACTGTATACGTTAAGTATTCATTATTAATATCTAAAATAATAATTAGGTAATTTTAATTTATTTCTTTTAATTAAGTGCTTTGTGACCGCTACGTTTTACCTACTCATTTATTCTACTGCCAAACAGGAATAATGTATATTGCTGTATTCCGGTATAAAAGATGATTGAGCCATTAGTATTAACATATTTGACATAATGTTATTAAACGTGCTGCATTATCGAATCAGGACAACCATGTCCTGTAATTATATGTGTACAGTTTTGTTAAATAAATAAATAAAAACCAAAAAAATTGAGTAGTAGGGATATATTTAGGTAATATGTGGTTCATAGTTCCCATGATTTATGTCGCTTTTGCGGTGAATAATGTTTAATATCTTACTCAAACAATGGCTATGTGACTGACTATTTATCACCAGGTGGTCCCTTTAATCTTTAGAGCACGGAATACCAAAATCGTATTTAAAAAAAATTGCACGTAATAATAATAAAGTAAAATATGAAATGGTTAAGACCTCGCGTTCTCAAAGAAAGTATTTAGTTAAAAAGCTGACTTTGAAATTAAATGAGTATAAAATTTCATAAAATACTTGAGATTTATTTCTACTTATTTTATTCTATAGTTTTCTATGGTCTCAGTTTTTTTTTTTTTCTACAAATTCTATTCAAATGGACGATAGTTATAAGTAAAAGTGTTTCGTGTTACGTAAAACTTCGTTAGGGACTAGCGAATTCAATTTACACTAAAAATTTCATGCTTTTAAAGCAACGAAATATTACTCAGGCATATGTATATATAACCTGTATTATATATACCCCTATATGTTAAATTTGGAATGCCATATAGACATTGAGTTCGGAAAATAATTTAATTGAATAATGTAATGAGCAAGAATAAGTTTTTGTGAAAAATTAATTTTAAAATGAGAAGTCTTTTTTTACATTGTCTAAACTACTAATTTAAAATGTAATTGTATATATTATATCAAGAAAAATAAAGTACATTTTATGGAGTGGAAACTGTACAAGCAGAGCTCGTACTGTGGAAACCAGGCAACTGATATACTACATATACTACTTTTCTTTTGTAAATACATACTTATATAGACACCCAGACTCAGGACAAACAGATATGTAGCACACAAATGTCTGTCCTGGGTGGGAATCGAACCCACGATCTGCGGCGCGAAAGGCAAGTATCTACCTACCAACTACGCCAACCGGCTCGTAAAATTAATATATTATGCGTAACAATCATTAGTAAAATTAATTGTATACCAATATAAAATATGACATTAAACTTTATGAATCAATAGTAAACGGAGGCTTGTATTCATATGTGGGACAATAACAGTATGTGCCTTTTTACCTTTTTTTACAACGATGCATGTCTATTTCTTCTTTTCTCTGTCGCATTTATCTCTTCTCGGGTAAGCTGAAATACGTCACTACAAGAGATAAGTATGGACAGCTTGTATATTATATACTGTATACGTTAAGTATTCATTATTAATATCTAAAATAATAATTAGGTAATTTTAATTTATTTCTTTTAATTAAGTGCTTTGTGACCGCTACGTTTTACCTACTCATTTATTCTACTGCCAAACAGGAATAATGTATATTGCTGTATTCCGGTATAAAAGATGATTGAGCCATTAGTATTAACATATTTGACATAATGTTATTAAACGTGCTGCATTATCGAATCAGGACAACCATGTCCTGTAATTATATGTGTACAGTTTTGTTAAATAAATAAATAAAAACCAAAAAAATTGAGTAGTAGGGATATATTTAGGTAATATGTGGTTCATAGTTCCCATGATTTATGTCGCTTTTGCGGTGAATAATGTTTAATATCTTACTCAAACAATGGCTATGTGACTGACTATTTATCACCAGGTGGTCCCTTTAATCTTTAGAGCACGGAATACCAAAATCGTATTTAAAAAAAATTGCACGTAATAATAATAAAGTAAAATATGAAATGGTTAAGACCTCGCGTTCTCAAAGAAAGTATTTAGTTAAAAAGCTGACTTTGAAATTAAATGAGTATAAAATTTCATAAAATACTTGAGATTTATTTCTACTTATTTTATTCTATAGTTTTCTATGGTCTCAGTTTTTTTTTTTTCTACAAATTCTATTCAAATGAACGATAGTTATAAGTAAAAGTGTTTCGTGTTACGTAAAACTTCGTTAGGGACTAGCGAATTCAATTTACACTAAAAATTTCATGCTTTTAAAGCAACGAAATATTACTCAGGCATATGTATATATAACCTGTATTATATATACCCCTATATGTTAAATTTGGAATGCCATATAGACATTGAGTTCGGAAAATAATTTAATTGAATAATGTAATGAGCAAGAATAAGTTTTTGTGAAAAATTAATTTTAAAATGAGAAGTCTTTTTTTACATTGTCTAAACTACTAATTTAAAATGTAATTGTATATATTATATCAAGAAAAATAAAGTACATTTTATGGAGTGGAAACTGTGTCTCGAAAAAAGTTTTTATATATATTTTTTTTTAATTTCCACGAACGTAGCCTTCCCATGTAGAAGTAATATGTTATGAATACAATAAATTTTATAGCAGTAGTCTTAACGAAATTTTATATAAATATATTAAGTACAGATTTATTAACAAAGTAACATAACATTCTTATAAAAGTCATCAGAGAAAGAGAATGAACACACAAATATTGGCAGTTTCGTATTTAATTTTTGACATTGGCGCAGTGAGAAGTAAGAAACCTTGGGAACTAAGATGGTGTGTCCCTTTTGCCTAGTTACACTGGCTCACTTACACTCCCAACCGGAATACAATAATACTATGTATTTCTGTTTGGTGGTAGAATATCTGATGATGATGGTTTACGCAGACGGACTAGAGCACTATTTTGCTATTATATAAAGAGTAACAGCCTGTGAATATCCCAGTCTTTTTGAGAAGGTTTGGATCTTATTCCACCACGCTGCTCTAAAGCGGGTTTATATAAACATATAATAATAATATTTATTAATATTATTATGCTACCGCAAAACAGCAGTACTTTGTATTGTTGTGTTCCGGTTTGAAGGGTGAGTAGGCCAGTGTAATTACATGCACAAGGGACATAACATCTTAGTTCCCAAGGTTGGTGGCGCATTGGCGACGTAAGCGATGGTTAACATTTCTTACAATACCATTGTCTATGGGCGTTGATGATTACTTACCATTAGGTGGCCCGTATGCTCGTCCGCCTACACAATAAAAAAAATATGTTGAAAAAAAGAATAATGCATAGAGAAATTCGTAGTTAATACTAGAAATAAAACATATTAATAGTGTTTTGTGTTATGTTAATGAGATCTTGATTAAGCGACAGTTTACAAATATAAAATTAAAATACAAAAATATATATCAACATTTTCAATTCACCTCTCTTCCGCAGTTATTTCTTTAGTATAATAAATTTTAATTCACATCTACATCACGCTTTCGTATAAAATACAGAAACCTATAAACTTCGTATTACGTAAATTCAATATATGAACAATATAATATTTACAGGTTATCACCTATAAAAATACATCATCTTTGAAATTAAGAGATTTGAGTTAAATACTCTGAGAAATGAATTTTCCGAGGGTTTTATAGAAATGGAGATACGAAATTGAAAGAAATATGATCCCATTCAACGGAATGTGGATATGGGTTATAGAACGTCTTAATGTTGAAATGAACACTTATTTATATAAGATTATCATTTAATACGTATTTCACTTCATATAATGGAACTTTTTATACATTTTGAGTTCCTTAGTGATATACGAAAAAAAAAGTTTATATTGGTAACATCGTTTATGAGTATAGTTTTTGTTAATATATGTACATATATATCTAAATAAAAAACAAACAATTAGTAAATGTATTTAGCAATTTCGTTGATAAGAAGAAATTCGGTATTTTCAAAACAAATTTTAAATAGATCGAAGTCTATAATGCTATATTATACGCTAAAATAGAATAATACGCAGATAATCTTTGAATATTTTATAATTCTTCTTTCTTCTTCGTCGTTCTCTCACTAATGACGATCGTTACCATATTATATGACTTATCTCAACTTGCTTCTGTCCTGCGCCAGCTCAATAGATCTTTGTAGAGTTTCTCCTGTTGCCTCTACAATGCCTTTACACCATCGTTTTGGAATAATATATATTTTAAGATATATTCAATGAGTCGTTAAAATTATTTCTAATACGATCTTTATAATACGTATATGTATATAGCTTCTAGTATAAAAAATATTTATAAATATATTTGACGTATATTTATTATCGTTTAATGAATGGGTTGAAACTAATAATACAATATCATCGGAGCGTTATTTCAACAAACACATTCTATGAATACTAATTTGACGAGTAGACAAATATACAAACAAGTCAATCCAATGAATGTAAATGATTTTTTTTAAACAAAATGGTTAAAATTTGTTTAAAAGTACATTCTTTGATCATTCGTTGATAACAATCTACAGTTTGTAATTAGGACAGTTTATTATTTTATGTTTTAACGGCCTTAACTATAAATGTTATTTTGTGGGTCTTTAAGCCCTGATTTCTCTCTTTCTGTCATCATTTATTGAACATTCGAAAGAAGATACAAGACAGATCATTGTTTACCTAACCTCCCCTTAAAATATATAGGTAAAGCCGGTATATGTGTAACAGAATATAAAAAAAACGTATGACGTTAAAATACTAAAACATAATTTAACTAGTTTTTTTTTGTGATAGATAGATAGATACGAGAGCGACTAAAAAAAGCTCTAAATATAAAAATAGAGCAGTTCATATATAAATTCGTTCATTTCATTCCATTCCATGTAGTACGAATGATTTTTCTAAATCTAAGACGGATGAAAGATCCTCTAGTTCGCACAGTTCACGAGTGTTCGTTTTTCATTCGCTCAAATGATCAATCTTTTTCATCTTGGACGCTAACCTCATACATCTTCGTGTCCATCCAACAAGCGCTACGATATGGATTGTCTTTGAAAAAAAATAGATGTAATTTATATGAAAAACTTTTCGTCTACGTGATGGCAGTGTACATAGCCGAATATTATAGTGATCTAGTCCTTATAACGATGTACATTGATGTATAATTTATTTTTATGTATTTCAATAATATTGTATGAAAAAAACACTACTAACAGCCCACAAATGACTTAATATACACCTCTTGTATTTGGAACTTATACCGCCACGCTACTTTAGTTCGCGTTGAATTTCGTGTGACACGAAGGTGACATCTCATCTCAATCTTTGCCATCTCGGCTTTTCATAAATGCCAAAAAAGTTATTTTTAATATATATTAAATTTATTTATTTATTAACAATGAAATATTAATGTTTATTTTTACTCTTGGCACCCATAAGCCTTGTCAGCTTGTTTGGGTGCTGCTTAAACTAACAAACATAAAACTAAACTTAATATAAACTTTTAGAAAATCTAAAACAAAATAATATACAGATGAGCTTTCACTAAATAAAGCATAAAAAAACCTAAATATTAATTTACTTACAATATAAAATATTATTATTATTAAGAATTATTGATTTAGTTTTATTTACGAAAATTTAACCGTTTAGTAAATGTTGCTTGAGTTTATACTTAATATTATATTTTAAATGATTCTTTAAAGTTATTTCTGGAAACGGGGTCAATTGTTAAATAACGCTTCCTACTTCAAAGTACTCAAAAATACAACTTACTTAAAATCTAGAACATTTTTCGCAGTTAAAAAGAGTTTAAATATAGTTCAATTATGATAAGTACATAAATAGACGTATCAATGAATCATTTGTTACTTTACTAATAAGATTAACTTTTTTGTTTTTGAATTTATCGCGTTCAGACAGACAGGTAGACGTGGCGGGAGCTCTTTGTTTTATAATTTTATTATAATAATCGGGGTACTTGCTGTTCATAATTTTTAATACTTTTCGTATTTACAAGATTACAGTGTCACAAGGCATATCAAGACATGTTAGTCTGTCTGGCTAGGTACTACCCACTCAGATATTCAACCGCCAAACCATATAAGCGATGTAATGAATGGTTAATATTTCTTATATCGCTTATGATTGCCACATTTGCCAGTTCGCCTACATATTTCATAAAAAAAGTAAATTGAATAAAAACATTACAAATTGATTTTTTATGAGAAACTTTTCTAGTTTAATATTTAATAAAATATAAGATAATGAAATCATTTATGAGTAGAAATTCGAATAAGTCTTCTTAAATTGTTTGAGTGAAATCTTAGCGGAGAACAGCATTATAAAAGATTCGCTTTCGTTTAAGGATTGTTTATTTTTCACTTAAAAAATACAGGTTTCAGAAATCTATTAAAACTAAAAGAACATAGCGACCTTTCAAAATCATAATATACTAAAGTAAGCTTTAAACAAGTACTTTTGAATATTTATTTTACGAGTTTGCTTATTATATTAGTATATATAGTTATTACCTTTTCGAAATGTAGATTATTCGAAAGAACCTGCAAGAAACTCAATAGTTGCTATATTTCGTCAACTCTATCTACAATTAATTTTATATATCCTGTATGAAAATCAATCATTCTGGTTCATTTTTCGCCCAGAGAATCGGAATTGCGATTCAAAGGGGAAATGCTGCTAGCATTCTTGCCACCATTCCATTCCATATTTATGTGACAAATGCTACACATAACTCCAAGAGGATCTTCTTCTTTTAAGAAGGTTTAGAGGGTCGACCATGCAACTCTTGTGTTTCTTTGTGGCAACATTTAACCTGACACATGGAGATGAATCTTAAATGAAAATATTGATAACTTCCATGTTTTTTAACCGCTGAGTCTTAGTCGGTGTACTAATAATACAATTTATTTATTGATGTATGTGCATTTTATATTTATATTGACATTTATTTATTAGTTAGATTTAGGTTTTGTTTTTTTTATTATTGCGGTGCCTCCGGCCTCATATCCTATGAGTCATTCTTTACACCGTTTGGTTGCCTAGAAGAGATCGCTATATAGTGATAAGGTTAAAGTAACAGCCTGTGAATGTCCCACTGCTGGGCTAAGGCCTCTTCTCCTCTTTTAAGAAGAAGGTTTTGGAGCTTATTCCACCACGCTGCTCCAATGCGGATTGGTGGAATACACATGTGACAGAATTTCAGTGAAATTTGACACATGCAGGTTTCCTCACGATGTTTTCCTTCACCGTCAAGCACGAGATGAATTATAATCACAAATTAAGCACATGAAATTCAGTGGTGCTTGCCCGGGTTTGAACCCACGATCATCGGTTAAGATTCACGCGTTCTTACCACTGGGCCATCTCGGCTTCAATATAGTGATAAGGTTGCCAGAGTTGTATGCTATTCTTTTTTTTAGGTTGTCTCCATGTTTTGAATCTTTTTTTCTTTGTATACCACAAATAGGAAAAAAAACAACAATTAAGTTTAAAGTAAAGTAAACTAGATCGGCTTTACATTAAGTTTTAGGTATACTTTGAACTTGTGATTTTGGGTGCTCTCTCTGTCGGGTAACAATGAAAAAGGTTCAAAGTCCTAAGTTGTGATAACGGCAAGGTTTTTTTCTAGAGTGGACTTAAAAAACGCCACGTCATTAACTTGCAGCCCCTGCCCTTCAGGTTCTAAGTGTCTCTCAGGCCCTCTTGATCCGGAAAGAGCTTCTCCGTGTCAATAGTAACGCTCTCAAATAATATAGACCAAGTATCTGTTTTCGTCCTAACACTCAGAGCCGTAAGTGAATACGAAATGACCTTTAGAGAAATATTTTAATATTGAAGGCTTTGTTCAGCGAAAAATGTATTTTTTTTTTAGATGTTTGACAATGGAACTATGTTTAATAAAGAAAAAAATAAATATAAAAGTAATAATTAATGAGTAACATTATTCAGGCTTAAGCGACGGTCACACTTTATATATCAATATTCATACACATATTTAGTTTTTGACCGCGATTTTGGGAGGAAAGTGGTAGGTACCCTATATCCTTTTCTGTACCCCTGACAAAGTGTATGAAAAACTGCATGATGATAGGTTAATTAGTTAAGACATATTAGCGTAACAAACAACCACACTTTTGAAATATTAGTAAAGGTGGATGTTGATGTTAATTTATTCTTGAGATTAATAGACTTTGAAACCTTCAGTCGGTGGTAAAGCTTTGTGCAAGCTCGTCTGGGTAGGTACCACCCACCTATCAGATATTCTACCGCAAAACAGCAGTACTTTGTATTGTTGTGTTCCGGTTTGAATGGTGAGTGAGCCAGTGTAATTACAGGCACAAGGGACATAACATCTTAATTCCTAAGGTTGGTGGCGCATTGGCTATGTAGCGATGAAAGGTTAACATTTCTTACAACATTATTGTCTATGGGTGTTGATGACCACTTACCATCAGGTGGCCCATATACTCGTCCACGTACCTATACAATAAAACAAAAAAAACATTTGATCGCTTATCATGAAAGGAAAATATGTTTCGTAGAGAAGGGTATCCACTTTCTCGGAACTCGCTGAAAGCACATTAAGTTCAATACTATTCAGACGATTGTCATAATTATTGGTATGTCTATATAGGCAGGTCGTCTGTCAATTTTAATACAGGACTGTACGGTGTTAAATAATAATATACCAGCGGAATTCATGTTTATTCTCTCGAATTAATATAATCAGCACGTCGTTATTTTTATCCATACAACACACACGCCAAAATAATTAACAATACCATGCTTATTAGCCTATATAGCCTTCAATCATTTTCTTTATCGCGGTTATCCTGTTCCAAATATGAAAATTTAAATCAAAAATATATTATATTTCTGTAATTTTCGTGTAAATTAATAAAAACTTTTTGCCACAATTTTTAACACATAAAAATCTTATTAAAATATAACTAAAGTATACACGGTTATTACAGGCTGTAAATGTTTGAATACTGAACTGAGGCACAAAAAGGCCTTCTGCACAAAAAGTCTCGAAAGTCCGGAAGGAGAAGGTTAGGAGCATATTATGCATACATTTGTAGCAGACTTATATCCGAATCGTGTAGGTTTTCTGACGATGTTTTCCTTTGCCGTTACGCACGAGATGAATTATAAACACAAATTAGGCACGTGAAATTTCAATACCGCTTGCCCGGGTTTGATCTCAAAAAAACATACCTTTAATTAGATTTGATGGATATAAAATCGTTTTCAAGACGCTGGCAATATTATTATCAATATTGAGGCTCTGTCTTTAGACTGGGTAAAACCCTTGAATTACCAGAATCATACACGTCTCGTAGAAAGATGCTTATATATATTATTTTAAGAATTATACATGTTTATTATGAGCTTAGAAAATGTACGACAATTGATTTCGACACTTGATTCTAATAATCTTATACAAATAATTCAGGAGACGTTTGTTTGTAAATAAACCGAACCGAATAAACCCACAATCCACATAAAACTTACACAAGAAGTAGCAGCAATTTTTGAAGTAGGTATTAGAATATATTATTGTTATGGAAAAAGCTGCACTTAGCGGTTTTTTCCACTATAAGTTTAGACTATTGACGCGGTAAGCACCAGTTTTATGTTCTTGAACAATATAATTTATAAAGTTAATTGAAAGATGTTTTAAAGAGTTCGATTTTTGAAATTTCAATTTAAGACTTTTATTTTACTGGTGGAAGGGCTTTGTGCAAGCTCGTCTGGATAGGTACCAATATTCTACCAATAACAACAGTATTATTGTGTTCCGATTTGAAGGGTGAGTGAGCCAGTACAATTTCAGGCACAAGGAACATAACATCTTAGTTCGCAGGGTTGTTGGCGCATTGGCGATATAAGCGATGGTTAACATTTCCTACAATGCCACTGTCTATGGGAGTTAGTGACCACTTACCATCAGGTGGCCCGTTTGGTCGTCCATCTATACAATAAAAAAAGGCAAACCAGCGTTTTGAAGTCTCTAAAGTTTGTATTCTTTAGAAAGACGTGTTTATATGTACTAGTATGTTAGTTTTACTTTTATAAATATAAATGTTTATACATGAAATAATAATTATAGGGCAATAGGCTAGGGTAAGTAACATTACATAACATTTATAGGGTAGATTCTCAAAGCATATGAGTATTGTTTCAATGAGATGACCAAACCGAACACCGAGGATCATATTAATTGAATTATAATATTAATTAATTTCTGTTTACCAATGGGAAAATATTGATACCAAGATCGTTGCTTATCCAGCTTTGTTGGTTAAACAAAACTAAAAGCCGATCACTAATTATACGATTTAATTCACAGAAGTCCATCAAAATGTTATAAAATATGGGTTTGGTTTATTTCTACTCCCTTTTTAGACCTTTTAAAAAAGGGCTAAAAAGAGCCAGGGAGCATATATAACCACTTAGAGTGATATATTTATAAAGAGAAGGCCTGAAATGTAAAATGATCAAAGGCAACTCAACTTTGTTTTAAAATACCTCTTCAAATACATATAACGTCATACAAGCCATATATGAATAATTTCCACCTTAATGTAATATAATTTTTGAAAAATAATCCTGTAACAATTATAAGCACTTGAGAGACTGATAGAAAAATCAAGGTGACTACTGAACCTTGGAAACGAATGATGAAAATTAAGAACGAATTTACTCGGTGGTAGAGCTTTGTGCAAGCTCAGCTGGGTAGGTACCACCCACTCATTAGATATTCTACCGCAAAACAGCAGTACTTTGTATTGTTATGTTCAGGTTTGAAGGGTGAGTGAGCCAGTATAATTACAGGCACAAGGGGCATAACATCTTAGTTCCCAAGGTTGGTGGCGCATTGGCAATGTAAGCGATGGTTAACATTCCTTACAATGCCATTGTCTATGGGTGACCACTTACCACCAGGTGACCCATATACTCGTCCACCTACCTATACAATAAAATAAATAAAAAAATAAAGAAAAAAAAACAAAATTTCTATATTATTTTTCTATATAGCTTGTGTCCTTGAAAATTTTACCATATATTCATATGTATGTGTATGTACATATTATAGGCCAAAGTTGAATAATTCCATTTATTCCATAACAAGAAGTATAAGGAGTATTTACAGCACATATACATTTGTATCTATAAATACTGTCCATAGCTGAATAATTCCGCTTATAACATAACACGGAACATATCATCGTGAAATATAATATACAATAAAAACAACGTACAAGTTTACAAGAAATTTTGTAGATAACAATAATTTCCAAGCCGTATACAGCAGCCGATAACGTCATCAACGACCAATGAAAACACAGTACAGTAACACCCTGTGAATGTCCCAATGCTGGGCTAAGGCCTATTCTCCTCTTTCTGAGAAGAAGGTTTGGAGCTTATTCCACCACGCTGCTCCAATGCGGGTTGGTGGAATACACATGTGACGGAGTTTCATTTGACACATACATGTATCCTCACGAATGTTATGAAAACACACATTAAAGCAAAATTATTTAACTTCAACCAGTCTTGATATATATTCTTTATTCATGATTGTTTTACAGAATATTTTGTCGTAGAAAATAAAAATTCAATAAATGCCGGTATAATACTAATTCAAAAGCTTAAAACTAACCTTAACTAAGAAAGTTATAATGTTCCGAAAGTAATATAAAAACTCGCTTATGTACCATTGCGGGGTATTAAAAGCCATCTCTCATCTTAAGATACGCGGTTCTCGTGCGAATTGGTGGATCCACATGTAACAAACTTAACCGGCACAAGCAGGCTTCCTCACAATGTTTTATTTGCAAAACTCGAGATAAATTATAAGCACAAATAGCAAATGCAAACTTCGCTTGTTCGGATTAGTTAGATTAGTAATTCCTTCACTATATATCTCACTATATATTTAAAACATTCAAAGATATTTTCTTATAACGACGTAAAATAAAAAAACTCGAACTAAAGTTTAAAAATGAAAAATATTAAAAGTTATAGTTACTTATTCTAATTTGAAAACAAATGTAAATAAAGTTTTAACTGGTTATTTACCGAAACGATTGAAATTTTTTTAGGATCCGTTAATTGGAATTGGAATTTATCACGCGATTTTTTTATCTGTACAATCAAAAATAGAGCGTCAAATTGTGATTTTTCATAATTAAGATAAAAAATTGAAGGGGCGAATGGATAGCTGAAACTCCGTCGAATAGAACACTTCAAACCTTCAGTTCACAGTCGGCTGCTCTGGAGGATGGACGTACGTCTTTCCTGCGGTTAAAATCCGAAATAAAATAAAAAAGTTACTCGTATTACTATTGTGTCATTAAACTGAAATTATGTACTGCAATCGCTTTTAATGGTGATTAGTGTGTGATGAATAGTTTTTGTGAAGTTTGAATTTGAGTTACTTTTTTTTTCTTTTGGATTGTGTCGAATAAACGAAGGTAAGCTTAGTTTAATACTTAATAATGTAATGAGAGTATGTATACTCTTGTTATACATATATGACCCCGGCATGATCTAGTTTGCATTATTCTTTAATACTATGAGGTAATGGTGTACGATAACCAGAGAATTTACGAATTCCGTTAAAATTACAAATGTAATAAAAACATAGTTTTCTTTATTTATAAAGAATAAAATACAATACAAATAATTGTTATTCATACATATATTATACGTATATTCTTATATGAATTAATATGAGATAAATACGAAGTTATATTATTGTTTATATTATAATAAGATTATTACTTCATTTATATACAATTATTTTGTATTATTGCTTTGCTACCAGTGAGATAACTTCAGTATCACAATATTTAACTAATTTGTATAATTAAGATGATTTTACGTTAAATAGCTTCAGATCGCGTGTTAATTTGTTCTAAGTGAATTAATTGTTCTTTCGCAACAATTTCGGGACTAGCGAAATAGGGAAAACCTCAATTATAAAGTATTGTTTATCGGTACACAAGAAATGTTCGTTTAGGTTAATTTACATAAAACAAAGTTTAACACGTATTTAGTTTACGAAATTAATTTTGTTTTTAAACCTCAACATACTTTCACATTGAAGCTAAAGTTTTATTTGGATTAAACTAATAATTAATCATTTAATTTGCTATTAATCAAATATTGAAAATTAATTATTTAAATGCAATACAAATATGAAATGAATACGCTATGTTTCAAGATTTTCAACGGATTGAATAATTGTAACTATTTTCAGATGTATGTCTATTGTCATTTAGCTATTTTATATATCTAGCTAATTTAATATTGTATATCTACCTAGACTTGACATGATTTTGTTCAATATAGACATGTATATAAATTATGAGACTTAATAACTAGAGCACTGAACTTTTCTTGTTATCTATAACCTATTTTAAAATAGAGTAACATAATATACAATGCCTATATATATATATATATATATATATATATATATATATAATAAATACCTTAGTATATATAGTGTTTGACAATTGCGTGAAAACGTCATATTTATCTAAGATAAAACATATAATAATAATAAGGTCCTCAAGACCGATTTCGGTCACGGCGGCCAATCTCAAGAGAGATTAGCCAACTGCGCAGGAGATATTATAGTGCACAAGTGTGTGCGCAAACACAGGCGCACTCTCTTTTCCTTAGCTCTCATAATCCGATGGGACGGCAATCCGACACGACCGGAAAGAGTTCAGGCGCAGGACCAACGGCTTAACGTGCTTTCCGAGGCACGGGAGTGTACACACTTCCAACTTCCAGACTCCGGGCTGCTACTGAGAATTTTCTGACAGAAAAACCCAATAAGTATTTATTGGCCCGACCTGGGAATTGAACCCAGGACCACCGGGTCTGCGGCCTTATATCTAGCCACTAGACCAACGAGGCAGTAATAATAATATCCTGGGACATTATTCACACAAGGCTGTCTGATCCCAACCTAAGCAGAGCTTGTACTATGGAAACCAGAAAACTGATATACTATAAATACTACTTTTCTTTTGTAAATATCTACATACTTACATAGATATTTATATATGTTAAAGTAACAGTCTGTAAATGTCCCGCTGCTGGGCTATGGTCTCGTCTTTTAAGGATAAAGTTTGGAGCTTATTCCACCATGCTACTTCATTCCACTAGGCTGATCACGAGATTAATTAAAAGCACAAATTGAGTATATGAATATTTAGTGGGACTTGATTTAATTGAAAGTTTACAAGATCTGATATGTTGTATCCCATGTTTATTAAATTACACTGGCTTATAAGCCTTTTAAATCGGAACACATAAATTTATATTTGAAAGTTGATTTATTAATACCCTCGTAACCACTTCCAATACCACCCGGACTATATACTGATTTATAGACTTTTCGTCTATAAATCATCTCAAAATAATTTAGTGTGAACAACAGAAACAGTATCATTGCGTTGCATTATATGTGGAAAAACGACTGCTACTTAAATTTCCAGTATAATAACAAAGATCTGATCTCTGATTGGTTAGATCTTCAAACTGGCGTGCCGCAGGGTGGTATTTTATCTCCTCTTATTTTCTCTCTATTTATCAACCTACTTACAACTTACATCAACTGCTCTTATCATTTTTACGCCGACGACTTGCAGCTTTATTGTCAAACCGGGCTGGATGATATAAGTGATGCTGTTGCAACTATAAATAACAATCTGGCTAGTGTAAATACTTGGTCTCAAAAATTTGGAATAAAGGTCAATACATCTAAATGTCAGGCGATCGTTATTGGTAGCTCACGCTTTGTCACTAATCTGGGTTTAACATCTTTGCCTCCCGTTCTGTTCAATGACATCGTTATTCCTTACCGCCATCATGTAAAAGACCTCGGTCTTCATATTGATTCCACATTAAGCTGGTCTGTGCATATCTCCGAAATCAGCCGCTCAGTCACAGCCACGCTACGGTGCCTCAATCGACTTCGAAATTTCCTTCCCATCAAGACTAAGATATTACTTGTGCACGCTTTAGTCTTTCCCATAATCGATTATGCAGACGTATGTTATTCCGACCTTAACCAAATTCATCGGAATAAACTTGACCGTCTCTTAAATAACTCTTTGCGCTTCATCTTCTGTCTTCGTAAGTTCGATCATATTTCTCAGTATCGTGACAAATTAAAATGGTTTACTATTCGACAACGTAGAGACTTCCGATTACTGTCTTCTCTTTTCTCTATTCTCTTTGACCCTCTCTCTCCTAATTATCTGAAAGACAGGTTCAAATTTTTGCGTGATAATCACAATCGTCAGCTACGCTCTAACGATTCTTACCTTCTTTCTGTTCCTATTCATTCTTCTGGTTTCGTTTCTAATTCTTACTCCGTTCAAGCTGTCCGATTATGGAACAAATTACCTGAGCATATAAGGAAAGCCACCTCTAAACTTACTTTCAAGACTCGTCTCCGTGAGCATATCTTGTCAGAAAACTCCTAGTTCTCTTCATCTCTGACATCTATAATGCATTATTATTTATATGTATATTTGTATGTATGTGTGTGTGTATGGATTTATGTATGTGTATGTATGTATGTATGTGTATATATATATGTATGTGTATATATATATATGTATGTGTATATATATATGTATGTGTATGTATATATATATATATTATTCACATATATATAATAGCTCTGTATTTTATTTTATTTTTTGTCGTTATATTTGTATGTATCTATATTTTTCAAAATCAATTACCGCCTTCACGAATTTCCGCTTAGCCTAAAGGTTGACTGGTAGAGAATGCCTTTAGGCATTAAGTCCGCCTTTTGTCAAACTACACAATGTGGTGGGCAAAAAGTTTTAAATAAATAAATAAATAAATAAATAAAGATAATATAATATATATATAGTTATATATTAACCGCCTTATTCATAAACTTTATTTAACTGGTGATTAGTTAAACAGTATTTTGTCTTCTTCCTTCGTATGTCAAATCAATAATGACAGAAAGAGACAAATCAGTGTTTAGCTAAACAGTAACTAAGCAACGTTTATAAATAAGGCCGTAAGAGTTTATTTTCTTTTTGGTTTACACGCGCCAATCTCTTGAATCACCCGTCGGATTTCAAAAGTTATTTTTGCTATTGATAGCTCAATTCTTGAAGAAGGCTATTTAACATCACGCTTCTGCTCACGAGGGCGGAACCACACGGAGAAGCTAGTTATGTAACTACAAAATATAAAATAGACGTCGCTCAGAAATCTGAACATAAGAACTATTGAGATGAACTAAATTAATTTATCTCTATCAATCAATTTTAGTTTTTACTTTTACCGTAGTAGTGTATGCTAAATTGACATTTGATCACTAGTAACAAGGTCTGTATTACCATATATAGTTTTTATTTAATAATGTCTTGATTGAATTCCATCTGCGTATGAGATATTTCACTCTCTCTTCTTATTCATTCTCGTAGTCCAATGGAACGGCACTTCGACTAAACAATGGAGAAATTACCTACGAGATCACTGCTACAATGTTCTTTTCGAAGTTCGGGGGAGCATGAATACCAACTTTCAAACTCTGGAGAATTCTCGATTATTTATTCGATCCGTGGTTTGAATCTACGATGTCCAATGTTATAAGCCAAACTAGACAAATAGTTCCGTTTAAAAAGGTTTGAAAGCATAGCTTAGACCGTGTATGGTGTATTATGGACTAAATCAAAAGTTCTAGTCACACGAAATAACAAATATTTTCCTGTATAATTTTGACTCGGAAGTTATTTTTTTTTTTGATTTAAATTGTTTTATTTCAACTTCAACAAACTTCGGTCTAAATTTTGTTGAACTTGGCAAACATTTTCCTATTTGCCGTGTATTGTTGTTTTTTTTTTTATAAAACTAAAAACAAATGGGTAAAACTAAAATAAATAGGATAAACCTATACAGCTCAATTTTATGAAAAAGCCGATAGATGTCAAAAGTTCCCTTTGAAATATTAATGTAAGCAATCAAAGCACAAACTTTACACTTAACTGGACGCAAAAATACGAATATATATTTTTTTTTAATCGAGATATTCCTAAAATTAGGCTCTACTGATAATAATATCTGAATGTAAAGATGCCAGCCCGTAGATATTACGTTGCTCAATAAATACCGTTTCTCATGATATACCGCTATTGTGCATATGCGACATCTCACAAGATGAATGATGATTATGATTACAGGTAATCACGAACACTCAACTCTGTGACACTTGTCTGAATCGCCCTCACCGCCCTTATGTTGAGATTTTAGCATTTGCACAAAGTCAAAATCTAAATACTTTATACAATATTGAAGCATTACTCTTTCATATTGATTGCCAAACTAGAAACTACCACCGGTTCGGAAAAGAAAAGAACAGTGGACGATATCCCTTTATTATAAACTAGCGCTTACCCGCGGAAATGTTTGCGTCATAATTCAGAATTCCTAAATACTAATTTCCTTTCCTAAATATAAGCAATTAATCATTCAAAATAAATAAATCATACAAAGAAAAATTAATCACTCCAAGCATCCGTTATAATAAAGATAATCAATAGTTTTTAGGACTTAGAATTATAATTAGCTATAATAAATAATCTTATAACTGATAAAGCCTATTATAAAGCCTATTACTGAATATATGTCTGACAAAAATGCGTTCTGTATCTCGTACAGGAACTAAATGCATGTAATTGATACAAATTTGTATATTTTAAAGCCGAGATGACCCAATGGTAAGAACGCGTGAATCTTAACCGATGATCTTGGATTCAAACCCGGGCAAGCACCACTGAATTTCATGTGCTTCATTTGTGACTATAATTCATCTCGTGCTTGACGGTGATGGAAAACATCGTGAGGAAACCTGCATATGTCAAATTTCACTGAAATTCTGTCACATGTGTATTCCATCAACCCACATTGGAGCAGCATGGTGGAATAAGCTCCAAAACCTTCTCCTCAAAAGAGGAGAAGAGGCCTTAGCCCAGCAGTGGGATATTCACCAGCTGTTACTGTTTACTGTACTGTATTTTTGTAAAAAAAAGAGTAACTACTAAGTTTTCGGTGAATCCACATTTCGAACCGCTAGTAGCGCTTGACGATTCATATGTACTTGTAAAAGTCTATGTGAATAAATGATTTTTTTAATTTTGATACTAACTTTCAATCACTTTATTACCTCATTTATATGGGATATATTTCAAAAATCCTACCTTAGTGGTAATCTACTTAGTGTAGAAGGAATCCGTACGCATATTTACATGGTGTAATAGTTTGTGCTGTGCGTTGATATCAGTCAGTCAGTTATTGTTTTATTTATATAAATAGAGCCACTTATTACCACTATAGATTGTTCTTAGGTATTTTTATCGGCATTGCATCAAGGTTGATAAATAGACAACGCATTTTAATAAAATTGAATTGCTTAGTTGGTCAATCGGTTAGCAGCTCTTGGAACCTTTGATTGATTGAACCATTTGATTTGTTTGATTGATGAAGATTTGGACCTATATAATGATATTGGAGTTTTATATTTCAAGACAATTTTTTTTTTTAAATATTTTTAGGTGCGTAAGGTTCTACGTCTAACCTCTTTATGGTTATCCATCCTTAGTTGATAATGATGGCCGTGACGCCAATCGATCAGTAGGATATCATCATCATTTTTCTTATTTTCGGTGAATCCACATTTCGAACCGCTAGTAACGCTTGACGATTCATATGTACTTGTAAAAGTCTATGTGAATAAATGATTTTTTTAATTTTGATACTAACTTTCAATCACTTTATTACCTCATTTATATGGGATATATTTCAAAAATCCTACCTTAGTGGTAATCTACTTAGTGTAGAAGGAATCCGTACGCATATTTACATGGTGTAATAGTTTGTGCTGTGCGTTGATATCAGTCAGTCAGTTATTGTTTTATTTATATAAATAGAGCCACTTATTACCACTATAGATTGTTCTTAGGTATTTTTATCGGCATTGCATCAAGGTTGATAAATAGACAACGCATTTTAATAAAATTGAATTGCTTAGTTGGTCAATCGGTTAGCAGCTCTTGGAACCTTTGATTGATTGAACCATTTGATTTGTTTGATTGATGAAGATTTGGACCTATATAATGATATTGGAGTTTTATATTTCAAGACAATTTTTTTTTTTTAATATTTTTAGGTGCGTAAGGTTCTACGTCTAACCTCTTTATGATTATCCATCCTTAGTTGATAATGATGGCCGTGACGCCAATCGATCAGTAGGATATCATCATCATCTTTCTTATTTTATATATGATTAATAAAATTATAACATTTAATTAATAATATTTCACAAGAAATCATTGAATTCAAATTATCGGAACAATATACAGCAACAGACACACTATTACGTATACAGGAGTTTAACAACCATTCAACTCCTTAGATAGATAAGCTTCTACGTACCAATGGAATATACTTCGAAGCGACTTTATTTGTTTTAGGAAACGGCAAGAATAAATACTTGAGTAGATGATTATCTTAATGCAACTATTTTATGATCTCAATAGCCAGGTAAGTATGAACCAGAATAGACCGGTTAAAACTTGACAAAAAAATCGATAGCAATCACGGAGGAAGCACCATTACGATTACGTTATAAACCAAGATTGCATCGTTAGTGATAGTGGTAATGAGTGGCTCTATGTGTGAGATTAATGTACGCTGGTTAGGATGACAGTGGAATCATCGTTATGACGTTTTATTTTCAGCATTAATTTCTAACAACATTACGTCGACCTATTTAATATAATATATTTATTTTGTACGTGGGCATTAAAGCTTAACGTACATACAAGGTCCTTCAGACCGATTTCGGCCACGGCGGCCAATCTCAAGAGAGATTAGCCAACTGCGCAGGAGATATTATAGTGCACAAGTGTGTGCGCAAACACAGGTGCACTCTCTTTTCCTTAGCTCTCATAATCCGATGGGACGGCAATCCGACACGACCTGAAAGAGTTCAGGCGCAGAACCAACGGCTTAACGTGCTTTCCGAGGCACGGGAGTGAACACACTTCCAACTTCCAGACTCCGGGCTGCCACTGAGAATTTTCTGACAGAAAAACCCAATAACTATTTATTGGCCCGACCTGGGAATTGAACCTAGGACCACCGAGTCTCCGGCCTTATGTCTAGCCACTAGACCAACAAGGTATTCAACGTACATATAAATAGGCAATCAATATATGACCTAATGTCCTCTAGAGGGAGCCATATTGAATTTAAAGTGACGTCATTTAGCTTATAACCAGCGCCTGATACCCATCGATATACCTCATTTATCGAATTATAATAAGTAGTTTACATGTTATGAGGGAGCAGATGAATGAACGAGCTAGAACGATAACTCTGTTTTTTGCTTCGCCAGAGTCACATTCTATTATAACCCAAAATGTATTGTTCACTTTTAGAAACAATATTCTGTATTAATATCTGTTTCAATAGCTGATGCGTATACGTTTTAATTAATTATTATCAGTGATTATCTATGCTAAGCGACTTTTACTAATATTGCTCTGTAAGCACTTAAAATATTTTTCTTCCTACTCAATAAATGATTTGAGTTTTCTCAGGAGAATAACGTGTAATTTTTAACTAAAGATCGCATAAAATCCGTATAATCAATATGTATATTTATGTGTTAATAGTCCATCTCTTGCTCGGTGCTAAAAAGACGTAAGAAGCTCTGATCTGTCAAAGAAATTTGAGACATGCATCGGAGTAACCGCAGTGTGTAGAAAAAGTAAAAATCGTTGCCCTTAACAAGCGAGAGTTCGTTGCTATCACAAGTAATATCTTTGTAGATAAAAAATATTTTTCATTCTTATTATTTTTATAAAGATACCTGATATTTACGTTATGTTTTCTTTTACAATTTATAATTCAAAGAAATTATGGGAATTTAATCGGTAGCTTGCTAAAGCAATAGGTATGTACATAAATGGTTAAGTATAAGTCTCTTCTAACGAAGATAATTTATGTACAATTTAATCTTAAAACAATGTTGAATAGGCTTTGAAAGGGTGGTTTCAACTGAATAATCCCTGTATCCCGTGCGGTTGCCCAACTTGGTAACCACAGCTGCCAGCAAATTCTCGTTTCTAATAGCATTCAGCTGTACACATATATTTAAGCATTAGACTACTTATTAGTATTAGTAGTTAAACCACATACAAGATATATACAAATTAGAAAACTACACAATTATGTAAGAGTTAGTTAAGAGGCGTGTTGAAATCTGCAAAGATCTCTTTGAAACAATCTAAGGTAGAGAAAAAAGCGAAGTAACAGCCTCTGAGCCCTATTGCTGGGTTGGGGTGTTTTATTCCTTTAAAACGCTTGAACTTTACTATCGTTTTTTGCAATTTTATTGACTTAATAACGATATTTTTATTCTTATCACAAATATTGTTGACACGTGTTACAATATTATTTTAAGCGGTCACTGTCAAATTAACAAATGGAAGGTAATTTTGACAGAACTGGAGGGGGAGGTATACCAGGTTATACTTGCATTTTCTGAAACGGAAATGCTACGCGCCAAGTATCTGACGCCGGGGTACGGAGAATTTTATATCAGAAAACCCACCAATATTTATCGCTCCGATTTAAAACGTATCTACACCAGTATAAGCTAAAAACTAAACCAATGTATTTGATTTATATTATATAAAACTTAAAATGTACGTGTATTAATTTTCTTTTTAATAAATCTTGTTAAATGACGATTCAAAAGTACTCGCAAGAACCTACTTGAATAATGTACATTTTGAGTCAAATGATTTGAGATGAAATCAATACAAAGAAATTACTGCAGTGATTGTCTGTAATTTTGTCATTGACGATATAATATAATTCAGTTTTTTTAAATCACATCATCATACAGTAATTCAATAGTAATCAACAAAATAATCTAATTATCAGCTTTACAAGTGACACTGCCCGTAGCCATCTACTTAGTTTATTACAAAAAGACGTAGAATTAAATGTAATAAAAACTTCATGTATTGCAGATGAAATTGACTTCGAAACAAACACACACAGATGCATATACACACACATATGGTATAAAAATATATAAAAATGAAAACTTCCAAAAATCATACATATTGAAGTAGCAACAAAATAAGAAAATAAATATAAATAAAAACAAAATTATTTTAAATTAAAAACTCTTAACTTAAACCGTCGTTCATTATGGGATTAAGACAGCACTAAAATATATAGTAAGTAAGTGTATAAGTAACTCAGGCACCGTCATAAAGACGGCCATAAAACGAGCCATAACGCGTTAAGGCGAGTACTCTACCAACGATACAATAAAGAACATTATTGCAATAACCGCACCTTACTTTATATAGAGACTTATCAAAAGAACGATGAGATAGCATTATTACTCAATCAGATATAATTATGGGTCTGACTTGCTTAGAAGAAAATTATTTTCTCATCACAACAATAGACTAATTAAAACTTAACACGAAATAATAGTAGCTAACAGCGTTGCAACGATACAATTAAAATTAAACCTAAGTAAATATATAGAAACCTTTGTATATATTCTTATGCAATCTGTACTCTTCTGGAAAAAAGTTTAGAATTATTTCAATATTTCGTCCACCACGTGGAGATTTTAATATAACGTTTTCATCCATCGCCGAATATCAGATAACTATTACTTATATTTTATGTTGTTCCCGAATTATCGCCAAGTAGATAAGACTACCAAACTATTTACCGTCTACATATTTTATTTAAAAAAAAAAACATTTTTTTAACATAGATAACAACAGAATCATCGTACTCATAAGCAACTTAAGCTACATATGAAATATTAATCATTCCATTCACCATCAAAATGCCGTAAACCATGGAAATTAAATGTTATGTCCTTTATACCGCATTTACACCAGGTCACTGAACCTACAAATTAAAACAATTCAAATTATTGCAAATTGTTAAAATTATTATGGACTATCTTACTTACTTAATAATATCTCTTATGACTCAAAATGTAGATAATATTAGAAATTGTAAAACTGCTGGGCAAAGTCCACCTCTCTTCTTGAAGAATCGGTTTGGAGGTTATTACACCATGCTTCATCATGCGTCAAATGCTAGTCAGTTAGAGGATATACATGTCGCTGAATTGTGGTTTGAACTTGTGTTATTCTTTTTTTTATTGTTTAGGTAGGCGGACATGAACATATGGGCCAACTGATGGTAAATGGTCAACAACACCCATGGATAATGGCATTGTTAGAAATTTACCCATCGCTTACATCGCCATAGCGCCACCAACCTTGGAAGCTAAAATGTTATGTCCCTTGTGCCTGTAATTACACTGGCTCATTCACTCTTCAAACCGGCACACAATAATATAAAGTACTGCTGTTTTGCGGTTGAATATCTGATAAGTAGGTGGTACCATCCCAGACGAGCTTGCACTTAGCACTACCACCGAGTAAACAGAGTATTCGGTAAAGATTCACTTATTTATAACTGTTTGGTTATTTTGTCTCTGATTTAGAATTATAATGGATGTAATCGGTTTAAATGATTTCTATACAATATTATAAATACAGATAAATATGATATGTCTCAGTGTGAGACGGTCAGTAATTGTATTGCGTGTCGATAAAGTGCCGAGTCGAATGTTCTTTCCGACCGTTTCATACAAGTTAAGTGTTCATATAAAATTTGTTAAGACTCCACTTTCCTGGATAGAGAAATAAATATATCTTTTAATAAGCCTTGTTTTTATTATTACAAAATTTTTAAAACGTTACGTTAAATAGAAACTGAATTATCCGTCCCTATACTTACATATTTTCGTCTATTTATAATTTGATTGTCCTATATAGAAAAGAAAACGGCTACTCATAAATATCTGAATAATTTATTGATTCAAAGGTACATTATACTTCACGTTATGGTACGCTATTCGCCCATGACATGTTTATTAATGACGTCACAAAACAAGCGAGCTCATGACAAGAGTTTGTTTATTAAAATAATCAAGTTTTATTAATAATTAATCATGACTGAATACTACACTATCATTTGTCATAGTCAGTATATACTTTTTAGTATATTATGCCTTCTAGAATGCGGTATATGGAAATTTGGAAAGAAAGTATTACTTTCATAAGGCAAATCTATAAATAAATTATATATATTTATCCTAATCTCAAGATATTGAGGATCCTTCGGTTCCGGGACGTATATAAAATTTATAAATTATTTATTCAAACTTTTTTTGTTATTTAATAAAAAAAATATAATGTTACCATATACCATATATATTTATAGCATAGGAAAGGGGACGAGCAAATGGGCCACCTGATGGTAAATGGTCACCAACGCCCATAGACATTGGCATTCAAAGATATGTTAACCATCGCTTACATCGCCAATAGGCGACCAACCTTGGGAATTAAGATGTTATGTCCCTTGTGCCTGTAATTACACTGGCTCGCTCACCCTTCAAACCGGAACACAACAATACCCAGTGCTGCTGTTTTGCGGTAGAATATCTGATGATACCACCAAAAAGGTCTTAATGATCTCTTTATTTAAAAAATCTTACTTTGTATTTTTTTTATACTTGTATTCAATTCCAATTTTGATTGCATACAAAGGCAATGTTAATAAGTTTGACTAGTAATTCAACCCCCATATCATTCCATTATATGAAGTTTCAGGATTAAAAAAAATATGTTATAAAACCTAAAAAAAAACGTGTGCGTGTCAGGACGCTCGACAGAAGTGATAACATTTATTATTAATTATAGTATATTAAATATAATTTAAATTAGTGCTTGAGAGTTGCTTAATTATTATAAGTACTATCTGTATACGTTAGATGGCGTTAGGTTGGTAACTCTCAGGTAAAGCAGTCCACGTCGGTAATAGTGGCGACGTAACGCGTTACGTTACGAAGCGGCTTACCCTCCCATAAGAAGTTATCACTTCAACAACATTCAGCCAATTGATTGTATTTTTTACGTGAAATAACACCCATACATAGATATACAATATAAAAAACATAAAAGCATGTTGTAATTATTACAATAGGTTTTTTTTTTTAAATAAAATTAATTTATATACCACGAAACACTTAAAATATTAATATCATCAATCACATTTGCAGTGTCAAATTGCTTATCAAATAAAACAATAAGAGCAGTGTTTCAGATAATAAACAAATTAATACCACATTTATGTACGCACGTCAGTTCAATTATAATTGCAAGTTATTTTGTCTTCAGACAGTTTCATCGATATTGACCCTACATACTTGATTAAAGTTAGACCTTTGTAATCGAAAAGATAGTCTCACAAAGCATTACATTTACGAGCTGTTATTTCTAACTATTATTGGGATAAGGGTTGAACAGGGATTCAAGGATCGATTTAGTTTCATAGTAAACGGATTAGAGCAACGATAACAGGGGACCAATTCTACTAACAAATTGACACTTTATCGCAATCGAATCGAAGCGGAATCGTAGCCGTAATTTTGGTTTTCACATAACGGTATATGTTAACATCATATCGGTTTGGTTCAGATCCGAATAAATATAGATTAGTCAAAGTTAGATCGGAATTGTACCGGGAACGTATCGTCATCGTTATAGATTAGTAGAATTCGGCCCCTGCTCTGGCTTCTATCGCGAGGTTGTCGCTTTATCGTATAGATCGTCCACTTATAGTTGTCTGGGTGTCGACATTGACCTTACGACGTTTATCAGAGACAATAAACTCGGCCTTGCATTGTAATATATATGCATGCAGCTCTTATCAAACATTTCAATGGTTTAGTTTGAATTTGTATTTTAATTCATAATCTTAATTTATAATACATTATTATTTTGTAAAGCAATTTTTGAGTTAAGTATTTTTTAATTTTTTTTTTTTTTTTAATGTAAATCCTATCTATTATTTTACATAGTGAAGTATTTTATTTGTTAGTCTTTCACATCTTAACGACACAACCGATTATCACGCATATACGTTATCAGGACTACAGAAAAGGACATAGTCCTACATTAATTTCAATACGTGTCACGTAAGCGGTCAAAATCGCAATAAAAATATTCTCTTTTCTTGTAAGTATTTACAAAGATTTAACAATCATAAGATTAAGGCTAATCTGCTTAGCACATATACGTTAATAAGGACGAAGACGGATTTACCAATACAATGACATTAAACATTACATAAAAGTATGTGAAATTTTACTTTGTACGTTGCTTCATCTATTTTAATAAGACAGAAACGCCCTTCCTCTAATCCAGTGGTACTCATACTGCGGCCCGCCGGCCTTTTGTGGTTGGCCCACTTGATGTGACTTTACTTTGAACTATTTTAAATTTCACGGGTTTTTATTAACACCCTAAATATTTTGAGTTAAACAACTGCTTGTGGCCGACACTGCAAAATGTTTGAAACGTCAACATTTTTTTAAAATATGTATACACGATAAATGTTTGCGGCGCGCGACACCATAACTAACACGTGTTTGTGACCTTTATAAAGAAAAGGTTGAATATCGCTGCTATAATCCTATCATCAATAGGTAATGGCGTTGCAAAAATGTAATATATATATTTGGAATATTCAGGTAAAATAATAATTACGAATTTAATTCGGTCGACGTAAAGAACAAGATACAAAACAAAATAATATACAAAAAAAAAAAACATTTTTTAAACGTAATAAAAACTCCACATTTATAATGTACAAATGATATTGCTTTCTTATTTGTAAAGCTCTATACATACTTTTTATATACTTATTTTAAGTGAACAATATTTATGTGTCAAAAATTTAAGGAGCGCCTTAAGTAACACTGAGTTATGCAGTAAGCTATGGATCTTGAATGTAATGATCCTAACGCCTTTAATTGCTTTGGGAAACTATCCCGGATCTAGATCCAGCAAACGAAAGTATTATTTTTTACCTTTCCTATTAAATATGGATAGTTTTTTAGTAAGTTTTTTAACAATTTCATCTTAAGTCTAATTATTTCAGTCCAATTATAACGACTGAATTTTTTTCTTTTCCTTGACTCATTTGGCTAAGGTTAAGCGTGTGTCGATACGACTGAAATGGAAATCTGCCAATTCTACACGACCTTAATAGGCCTAACATCTCTACACTAGTTAAGTTCTTACAAAAGAGAGCATACAAAGGTTTGTTTGACCTCGTGATCTTTTTGAGGTCATTATCAGATATAAGTTAGAATATCTTATACGTTAAGAGCCTACCGTATTTATATTTAATATTAGGTGATATTACTAAGGAAATGCGGAGAATTTTCACCATGCAGGTGAATTAAACTCTAAGATCTTTTCTTAAGTTGCTGTATTATTTAAATATTCAGCAACTAATATACAATGCACATTCAATGTTGTATAAAATCGATGTAGATTACCTATGTATTTTATATAGGTGTGAATTTTTTTGGCACAATGACAGAGACATTTTTGTAACGCAAATGGCCGCAAATATCAGACAGGTATTTATATTGGTATAGAGATAATTGCTTTGGCCTGACGTCTTACCTTTTGGATAACTCCGCCGCGCAACGAAGATCACACGTGATAATAATCCTTAATTTTAGGGTGAAATTTATTATACTCAATTATATAGCGTATTATAAGTTTTGTATAAAATATAGCTCAGCAATTTTTATCGTCAACGTAGATACCGAATTGGCATTTGGAAACTTGGCATTGGCAAGTGGCTAGAATACATTAATTTTGACTGATGATTCCGGGTTCTAGCCCGGGCTAGCAACATTGAATTATCATGTACTTCATTGTGTTTATAATTACATGTGCTGGACGGTAAAGAAAAATATCACAAGGAATCCTACACGTGTCGGATACGATTATGTCACATCTAAGGCTACCAAGCCGAGTTAGATAAGATTCCACAAACATGTAAACTTTCTCCTCTAGACGAAAGAAGACTTTTTCTCTTATGTTAGAACTTGAACAATCACTAATTACTACTATTAATACAGAAATATTGATAAGGTTTAATATTAAATCACTATATATTTATAAGATTAATATAAAACCTAGTCGTCTCGCCGTGTCTGTCTGTATGTACGTGATAAACTCAAAAACTACCGAGCGGATTTTCATACGGTTTTCACCAATAGACGGAGTAATTTACAAAGAATATTTAGATATATAATTCATTATTATGTTGTGTAAATTGGCTGAAATATAACGATGATTGTTGAAAGCTTTGATAAAAATCATGCCGTCTGTCATTGTTCATTAATTCAATAGATATTATATACTAACGTTTTGCCCACGGTTTCAACCACGTAGTTCCTGTTCCCGAGGGAATACGGGAACAAAATGTAGCCTATGTCACTCACTGATAATGTAGCTTGGTGAAATAATTTTTGAAATCGGTTTAATGGTTAAGGCTCGAACGCGTCACAAACAAATAACGTTATAAACATTGTAGTCCTTTATTCAATCCGAGAGAAGCCGGGACGGGTAGCTAGTAACATTTATAAATACATATGTAAAACATGATTAGAATAAATGTTGTATACACATAGTATATGATATAATAAGTAATCATTGACATAAGTTTATCGTTGTTTTGACCGTAGATACTACGTCGCTTACTTGCTTATAATATTGATATTAATAATTATTATTATTCTTAGATTTTTTTTTTAAACTTTGCTTAATTCTTGATATTGACTGCAATGGGAATTTAATCATTAGCTTTATATAAATAACATAGCTTTTAAGTAATTATTCTATAAATATTACATTCATTTGGAAGGTTAAATTGGCATAATATATATTTTTAAACAATGCATTGTAATTATATTATACAGAATAATTATCTTGAAATGCTTACAAGTTATATGAGAAGCAACTTATACCCTATACTTGGCATTCTGATTGACATAAGATATACGATAACATAGAACTTTTAATTTGTCTGTCACCTAAGAAATAAGCAAATAAATCATTAGAACATCTTGCAAAACAAATAATGATGGTCCGAACACGTGAACTATATATACAAATACATATAAATCAAATCAAATTCCTTTGTTTAATATACAAACATTACACTAACTGATTGTCAAATTAGAAACTACCACCGGTTCAAACACGATATAATATATTCATTGTGAGAGTTTTCTTGTGCATACTAATGTGTTCAGCTTTGAAAACTTCTTGAGGCAAGCTGCATATTTCTGATGACAATTATGCCACATGTACCAATCTCCAATGCATTGGAACAGTGAGGCGGTATAAGCTCTAAACGACATAAATCATTTATTTTATCCATTTAAATATATATCAAATCACAAAAAGGATGATTGTTTGAAAAAAATAGTTGTTGCTTTAGTGCAACTTACCATTAATTAACAATTACAACTAACTTTTATACTATTCAAATAAATACTAAAATTATCAGACGAAATTATCAAATAAGTTAAACCGCGTTGCAGACTGTTCAGCATTTGCATTTCAAAGAGCTACCAAATAATGAGGCCGAAGTGTTGTCTCACCAACCCTTAACGTGTGGAGAGAATACCGTAATTTATGATATACGTGTAATACGAGAATTTTCGATTAAATAGCTTAAAATGTAAAAAAATGTTTTACTAAAAAAGTATTTATTATTTTATTTGGCTTATAATATTAATAAGAACTTGTTTTTTTATGTTTGTATACTATATTACATCAATTAACGTAGATATGACAATTAAATACAATTAAATTATTATCTGTATTGAAGTCAACGAATGCCAACTTCACGCGTTTTATCATCTGTGTAACCTTTAACAGAGTAAAATTTATTTTAGGTGAATAATTAATATTTTATGAAATGGAATTTAAATTTATTAAAACTGGTCCAAGATAAATGTCTGCGGATATTTTTTATAAACAAATAATATGCTCATGATTGTTAAACTTTTTTTTCGACTTTGACTGCAAATTATTTAAAACACTTAAATAAAAAGGGTTCTTCTACGCTTAATTTTAATTAAACAAATTATAATTATACTATTTTACTAGGTGGTAGAGCTTTGTGTACAACAAAGCCCTTTGCTTTGCCCGTCTAGTTAGATAAACCCAATAACATAATCTCCCATTAAACAGCAATATTTAGAATCTTAAACTAACAAAAACTACTTCTTTTAATTACTTTACTAACCTATTTTAAATAAAATGAATAACAATTCGTACATATATATGCGATTTCATAATAATCTCGAAACCAAGACACACCAACACAGTAAAACAAAACGATTATTTAAGAAAAACATAATTTAATTTATCTTAATTGAGCGTAAAGAATGATACAATACGCAGTTATTTTCGTCTTATCAATAAAAATTATATAAACTTATAATTTAAAGTTCAATTTAATGACAGTATTCACTGATTGTCGCTAGGTCGTGTCTCAATTATAGAGTGTTGTTGGTAGGGCTTTCTGCAAGCTCGTCTGGGTAGGTACCACCCACTCATCAGCATATTCTACCGCAAAACAGCAGTACTTTGTATTGTTGTGTTCCGGTTTGAAAGGTGAGTGACCCAGGGTAATTACAGGCACAAGGGACATCTCAGTTTCCAAGGTTGGTGGCGCATTGGCGATGTAAGCGCTGGTTAACATTTCTTACAATGCCAATGTCTATGGACGTTGGTGACCATTTACCGCCAGGTGGCCTATATGCTCCTCCGCCTAACTAATATTTTTTTATAAAAATTGTATATTGTAAATGCGAAATCAACTCTGTCCGTCGCGCTTCCACGACCGAACTATTGGAGCAAACTTTGATAAAGTTTCGTATAAAAGGAAATATATATGACATACTTTTTCCGGATGAGAAATGTCCGGAGACTACACCCGCGACTACGAATATTGATTGTAGATATGAGTATTGCAAGGAACATTCCTGATCAAACTGTTAGTATTGGCTCTGAGGAAACGTCTGTTCGATCGTGTCAATACGTAACTGCGAGTGAAATGACCGACCGTATTAGTAATAACGAGGTTCATTTTGATAGTCTAAAAATATGTACACGGTATATAATATAGTAGGTATACGACGGTCTCATACATAGCATGTTGTCTAATTAAAATAAATAAGAGGAGAGGAGAGTCAAGAAAAATATTTTTATAGTTTAGACGAACTATTTTTAATAGTTAATTTTTATGAAGTGGTGTCAAAGCTCGTTTTCGTATGTCTGTCGATCGTGTGGAGAGATTGCGATGTGTTCGTATTAATGTACGAACTATTCGCGCATCTGTGCGATGCGATACCGAGTTAGATCAGAAATGTCGTCACCGACACGAACACAGGACACAATTTAAATACGTATTCAAGAAATTATTTATACCTAAAATTATGCCTATCATTCAAAACGTGTGTGAAGTCGCTTGCAACAACTAGTTATTTATAAGAAATATAAGAATGAGTTTTAGTGTATTATTTATATTGTGCTCGTATATTTCATACCTATCTTTTTTATTCTATGCTTATTGTAAGAATTTAAAATAAAGGTGAATTTGCAAAAGGTATAACCAAATTGAGATTTTAAAGAATAAACGACGTCATGCAGCATGCTCGACAAATATTACCGCTTTAGTAGTTAACGCTGTAGAGCGAGTTAAAAGTTACGTGACTTCTCTCTTTCTGTCATGAGCAATTTGATATTAGAAAGAATAAGACAAAGCATTATGTAACTATACAACGGGGTTTATGTATAATTCAGTAAGTTAGTCCTGAACAATATTTTCGGCTGTACCCATAAATGTTGTGTATGTAATGTTATCTTTGGAATGTTAAATCAATTTTGAAAGAAAGACAGAAATCAGTGTTTAATTAAATATTATATGACATTATGACTAACAAAGCTTTTTTAAGTAAGTCATTCAATATATTTATATAAGTTATTTATAATAATAATAAATTAGTATGACTTAATTAAAAGGAAATCTATGCTTAATATTAAAATACTCGTTGTTTTCTTTCATATTTTATTATTGGAAATATATAAATATGAAATTTTAAAATTATTTTCGACATAAACCATGTGACCATTCAAAAAAGATTTTGTTTCAAAGTCACAGTCATAATATTTTCAGGCTTAAAATTCGTTAGTTTCAACTTAAGCTACATTAGAATATGAGAGATAATACTATAACCGTAAAAACTAAAATCGCTAGAACTTACTTTGGTTCTTACGTTATTTATGCAATGAATATAATTAGGAGTATAAATTATCTCTAAATATTATGGCATTAGAGGCAAGACCACTAAATATAACATTTCAACGGAAAATGCAATAATTCGCAGCTAAAAATAACATAATGTCTTCCTCGATGAATTTCGTCACCGCTGCCAATCTGAAAGACTCGCAATTTGCGCAAGTAATATTATAGTGCACTTGTTCCCGCCTATGGCTTTGTCTGCAATAGAGGGGGGGAGATGCTAGGTACGTGTGTCGTTTTCTATAGCTCTGACAACGTTTTTTTTTTGTGTAAGAGGGTGCAAACCTGCAGGAAGCTCACCTAATGGAAAGTGACTACCAGCGCCCATGGACATGTGCAACGTCTGAGGACTTGCAGGTGTGTTGCCGGCCTTTGAGGAAAGAAAGCGCTCTCTTCTTGAAGGTTGCAATGTAATATCGGTTCGGAAAAGTCGCCGGCGAAAGCTGGTTCCACAGAGTGATTGTGCGAGGCAGGAAATGCCTTAGGAAACGCGCTGTTGTGGATTTCCAGACATCGAGGTGGTAAGGGTGAAATTTTGAGTTCTGGCGTGATGTCCGATAGGGAAATTCAGCGGCCGGGACTAAACCAAACAACTCCTCAGAACACTCCCCGTGATACATGCGTTACTGATTTGTAACATATCATTGATATGTAAATATGTATATATGCAACATTTTACGAGGATCGACTTTTAGTTTAGATGTGAAAGCTTAACAAGAAACAAATAAACAAAAGAACTCACTTTTACATTTACAATATTAGTAAGGATAAAAGTGTGCGCAAATACAAGTGCACTGTCTATTTCTCACTTTTATACTTCAACACATTAATCCGAAAATAATGGTAAGACATTAGGAAAGGAACTTCGCCATTATACGATTTCCGAAGAAATATAATCACATATATTGCCATTTTGATATTTAAATGATATTGTATGAAACTCAGTGTTAGTCTTTTCGACCAATTCTTAACTTGGTGGTAGAGCTTTATTCAAATATGTGTAGCCTTGCACAAAGCCATACCACCACTCATATTTCACTCTTCATATATTCTATCGCTAAAAAACAATACTTAGTATTGTTGTGTTCCGATTTGTTATTGAAGGGTTATTGTGCCAGAGTAACTACAATCACAAGATACATAACATCTTCGTTCCCAATGTTGGTGGCGCATTGGCGATGTAAGAAATGGTTAATATTTCTTACAGAGTGAGTATCTATGGGCAGTGGTGACCCGGAGTCAATATGGACGCCCTTTTTTATATCATATGTAGGCGGACGAGCATATGGGCATATGTACATTGATATTGTAAGAGATGTTAACCATCACTTACATCGCCAATGCGCCACCAACCTTGGGAACTAAGATGTTATGTCCCTTCTGCCTTTAATTACGCTGCCTCACTCATCCTTCAAACCGGAACACAACAATATCAAGTACTGCTGTTTTGCGGTACAATATCTGATGAGGGGGTGGTACCTACCCAGACGAGCTTGCAGAAAGCTCTACCACCAAGTATCCTACATATTTTATAAAAAAAAAATACGTAGGTACATCAATTAAATCATCTCCACGTTTTTATATCATCTTATAATATTTCATTAAGTAATAAGCTTTATGAAAATTTCCTTAATAAAGCCGAACACTAAATATTATATCAAAATATTATTTACATAATATATGCAAGTTTGAAATCTGCAATAATGTGTTACGATAACTTTTATTTAATTGAATTCATATTTCGAATATTTATTTCTAATCTCTAATTTTTTTTGCTTTTTAATTATTTTTAATAATATAATAATAATAATAATAATAATATCCTGGGACATTATTCACACAAAGCCATCTGATCCCAAACTAAGCTCGTACTATGGAAACCAGAGAACTGATATACTTACATATACTACTTTTGTTTTGTAAATAAATACTTATATAGATAATTACACCCAGACTCAGGACAAACAGACATGTTCATGCACACAAATGTCTGTCCTGGGTGGGAATCGAACCCACGACCTGTGGCGTGAAAGGCAAGTATCTTACCAACCACACCAACAGGCTAGTCAAATATAAAAGCTTATCAAACATAATAGTTAAGAAACAAAAAAAAATAGGACTTCAAGTTTGCCATTTAATAATAAATTTATATCTCACGTCAAATAATGCATAAATTGATTTAAAAACATGGAGTTATTATTTGTTAATTTCCAAGCAAGATATTCAGACATTTAATTAATTGAGTCTGCGATTAAAAGTAACTACTACTGTATTGTACTGTATTTTTACCGGTTCTTCTCGAATCTACATAGCTAACCGGTGGTAACTTTTATCTAATTCAATACTATAACATGCCGATTAAAAGTGTCTTTATAAAACGTCTTAAATAAAGAATTATTTCATTGAAATAACAGTAGATAATTACTGAAATAATTACATAAGTACTGAAATGTTCTGCCTGTTTATATACATATGTATATAACGAAATAATACAACTACAGCCATTAAACCATTTCTTTTAGTCCAAGGGTACATTGTTAATTAAAGATTTCTGATAAAGTGGTCGCTCTTTTATTTATGTAACTACTTATAGAATGAACACCTGAGCCGACTTTGATAGGCGTAGTATTTTATTTGTTAGTGTCGTCGACGTCATCGTATACTTAAAATAGCTTCGATTGCTGGCCTTGTTCTTTGTTTCGTTATTTTAAAAAAAAACTTTTTATTTAAAATTATTCTTAATAATATTCCTTCTTTGTCAGCACTTTTACGAAAAATCTTTATACTTGTTATTATATTTTCACTCTTTTTGATTTAAATTACTATTCTCGTAATGTTTATTACATTATTACTGTTGCTTGGCTGTAATACAATTTTGTAGGAGTTTATTCCTTATTTCACTCTTAAAATGTTGAATCCGACGTACGGTGATATGCAATTTTGATCCCTGTGTCCTTTAAATGTTGTAATTATTATAGTAAATGTCGCATATCACCTTCTCACATTTCACCTGTCAAGTTCATGTCGTGTTCTGCGGTGAGGCGAGTTTTTTATTACATAAGAACTCCACCAAACTAAAATTATATGTACATGATTTGACTTAAATTTTTTATAAATTATATTTTTCTTAATTCTAATTCTAGAATTACAGGACAAATAAAGACCGGAGATGTAGAGGTAGACAAAGAATGTCTATGCATTCTATTCAAGAGTGCGCACGAACTCTCATTTAACTCGACGACGTCAAATAATTATTATATTATATAAACGGTCGAAGAAAGTGGTCATTGATTTTCAAGAACATTAAATTTAATTGACTATATTTTATTTAACAAAAGAATAATTCTTTCTTACCAGCTTAACTCGGCAGATTCTACATTCCGGACCCTTTAACAGATTCACTTTCAATGTAATATTTTATCATAACAATTCAAAAATACTTATAAGAAAACTGAATTAATAAATTTTAATAAAGTTTGATTTTATTCGATTTACTCGAAACGTCGGGTTCAATAACAAAAAATATATTATCTAGGTTCAAACTCAACTATAATATACTATATGAATAAAATTCACAGCGAATTTTTTTCGGTGCAGTATTATATTCATACTAAAATATTTGCGACGTTCCAACAAAATTTAATAACGAAAGAAACTACACATCCTTAGCAGACGAAAGCTCAAGCAAAGCTATTATGTGTATTATTTATTCTGTATTGCGCTACACATTCTTAAATACGACACAGGATACGTCGCATTAATAGTCTGTATATCTAAAAGCCTCGCTACGTCATGTTGACTTAATTGACGTACGTTAAAGGTACAATCGGATTTTTGAATAGTGCAAGCTTGTGAAAATTATATGAAGTAAAAGTAATCATATCACATTATTGCATATTTAATACTCAAATCTTAATGATGTTTATGGTAGAATTTCGGTCACTGAGTGTATACATTATTATGATGTGACTAATTCTATAAATAAATATATATATATTTTTTCAGATGCATCGTACTTTTACATATAATATAAATCAGTCCACTAACACGGGTTGATTAAAACCGTAACTTTCGTTAATAGTACACAGTATTCGTTTGGTAGCGAATGAAGACTTGTCTAATAATATTACTTAAATAATTTTTCCTTGCCAGTTAATCTGCTTTGTCACAAGCATCGCAATCAATTGAATTCCTGACGTCTTGTAAAGCGAAGATTTTTTTCGTATAGAAAAAAAATGTAGTGTTTTTTTGTAGTTATGAAAACATAGTTTTCATATAATACGTAGTAAAAACAATATAAATAAGCTAAAAAGTCGAGTCATATAGAGTCAAAACGATTATTTTCACTGATCATACTTGTAGCTACATGAGTCATGATGACCCAGTGGCTAGAACGGATGTTACCAAAGACTGCGGGTTCAAACCCAGGCAAGCACCGCTGAATTTTCATGAGATTAATTTGTGTTTATAATTCATCTTGGCGGTTAAGGAAAATTTGAGGAAACCTATTCCTAACAATGTGTTTATTCAAGTGCTTCGAATTGAATTGTTGCATTCTTAAGTTAAAAGTTCAGATTTATTAATTGCCTGAAACACAAAGGAAACGTATCGATTGATATTAAACCGATTCCGAATTCGATTCTAATATAGTTGTATCGGCACTGTCGCTACGGACCTGCCCACAAATATTTGCTTTTCACTAAGCCTTGACACACTGTCGTAAACAAGATTTGTGACATCGCTTGAGGGAAGGCATTTGACTTTCAACAAAATAATGTCCTATAATTTTAAAGGTCAAAAAATACAAAAATAAATCTTGTTTAAATTTATTTGTGGAATTATATTTTTAGGAATTTACAGATAAAATACTCTTTTAAAGATGAATGAGTGTGGTGGAAAACTTTAACTGGAAATTTAGATTCCCGTGAAATATTTTAGGACATAAACATTTTATATTCTATGTATTTAATGGTCGTGCGTTAATTCCTTGCAGGTCAATGTTTTTTTCTTTCTTTTATAGTATAGGTAGACGGACGAGCGAACGTGTCACCAAACTTGTGCCTATAATTACACTGGCTTACTCACCCTTCAAACCGGAAACAACAATAACAAATACTGCTGTTTTGCGGTAGAATGATGGTGCAGGTGGTACCTACCCAGAATTGTGCAGAAAGGACTTAGCTATTAGTTATAGTTGTTACAATAAATATTAGTCTTATAGTAATAACAGAGAAACTTATTGTAGCAGGAAAACATAACTGATGAAGAGCTTATAATGAACAATGATTGTCACACCTTGATTAAAAAGAAAATTCCGCTCCTCCGGCACTCCGGGAGTGCCGGCAGAAGTGAAAACTTGAATATTAACGTTGTGCATTTTTGATATTTTCGAATGATTAGGGAAAAATTTTGCTCGAATTGCTTTAATTATCAGTATAAAAGTACTATCATTTATGTGATAAAATACAATATGCATTTATTGTGCGCTATCGTACACAAACATGACAATTTATAGTACATTAAAAATTTAACAGGGTCACGTGACCTGACGCGAGTTTAATATTTTGTACCCATCACAAAAAAGTGCACAACGCCGCTAAAGAAGGTTTCACTTTAAAATAAAATATTTAAAACTAATTACATTTAAGTGCAAGGCGTTCTAAAACTCGAATTTAATGCTGTATTTGATTAAAATATAAAACAAATATTTTAGTACGTGTTTGTGTTTCGTATATTGTATTCGACGGGGTTTGTCTACATGTTTGTGAAAACAAAAACAATAAATTAACGCGTTAAATAATAATTATGCCATTTAGAATTAGTAGATTGGAAACAGTATTCATTATTTCCAATAACAAAAACAATTAGAACTGTGTCCAATTTAACATACTAAATGACACTGAACTTGTTGAGTCGAATCAGAAAAGGTTATCACAAAATTGATGGAACGTCACGTTATATTATATTTATATTATATAAACACAGAGTTAACGTTATATTTATATTATATAAACACAGAGTTTGTATTGTTAAACGCAGGTCGAATCTGGTCATTTTTTAACATGATATAATCAGTCTTTAACAACTAATGGCAACAACAACAAATAATGGCTTCGCGCGCGTGGAAATAAATTCGTGACTAAATTTTTATTGATTGAAGTGGTTTTAAATTATAGATATAACATATTTCAATTACTCATTTATATATAATTTTCAACTTCATAATTTTAGAAGCATTTTATTAAAGAAAATTGTCCGAAAAGTGTAGGCTTTATATAATAGCGTTAGTTAGTAACTAGCGTTAGTTCCCGTTCCCGTGGGAAAACGGGGATAAAATCTTTGTTACTCGCTAATAAAGTAGCTTTCCATTGGTGAAAGAATTTATTAAATCGGCTTCGCGGTTGAGGCCTGAAAGCGTCACAAACAAACTCACATTCGCTTTTATAATACAAGTTAAGATGGTTAGATGCATAAATTCATTACAATATTATTGACATACGCGGCTCATTGTGTAATTTTACTATTTATATCTATTTCATAAAACAAATTATAATATATAGTATTAATTGACATACATATTATATAAATGATAGTTTATATAGATGATAACAACCACACATTCCACAAATTCAAATATTTTTAAATATCGAATCGAGGCTTCAATTATCAGGTCGAATATATTTTATGTTAGGCGGCAATGCGAAAACATAAATAATTTGAAATAATAAAGAATTTCATTTAGTATACACAAATGTGATAATTTAATTATTTGTAAAATTAATTATTGCGGATTAATGAGTGCAGGACATATATATTACTGAATATTTTTCTTATTGTTTACGGACAATGTTTACGAATTATGTATGACCTAGCTTTCGCTCGCGGCTTTGCCAGTGTTTGACGGGGAGCGGCAGTCTTCACATGTTAGATATCCAAGGTTCTTTTATATAACTCTGACAACGTGTATGCAATTTCATGATGATCGGTTGAGTAGTTATGACTTGAACGGCTAAAAATCAAATATATTTAAAATAAACCAACATAGTGAGTAAGATTGTTTTTCAGGAAGAGCCCCACACTCTCAGTGAGGTTATTTCAGTCTGAGTAGGAACTTTGGGGAATTCCCCATTACCCGGTCAAATACTCATCGGGAGCGGCCAATACCGGGACACTCGTTTTGATCGATAGGTTCAGGGCCTTTAGGCCTAGTGGTCATAGTCATGGGTAAGATTTTTATACCTTTCATGTTGTTGTAGCTCACCACCAGGTGACACTGCACCACTTTTTCAACCGTTCAACCGATCACCAGTAAATATACACAGATATAACATCCACATCCAGATTTTTCTAGTTAAATATAAATATATCAGTTATTCGAAATGGAAATTTTACAGGTAAAAATTGATATTTAATACAAATGACGGTAATTGGAGACGGATTACAAAAATAAACCCTTTGCAGTTTTTGATTTCCGACTATCAATCATATTATCGGTCTAATAAAGGCTCCACTAGCTGTGCCCGGGGTTTCAACCGCGTGTAATTAAAAAAATATAATGAATAAAAATCAGTCTAGAACCTTCTTCGATAAGAGGACTATACAACACAAAAATATTTTTTAAATTCGAACCAGTAATTGCTGAGATTAGCCGGATCAAACAAACTCTTCAGCTTTATATATTAATACAGATTGAATGTATCATACTTAATAATAATTCTTAAAACATGTCGTTTCTTATCGTCGTCCTTAGGATCAGGACAAGAGTGAATCGTTGTACATATATAACGTCTTAACGTTTAAAATGTTCAAAAACGGTTTTTTTTTTATTGTATAGGAAGGCGGACACGCGTTTGGGACACCTGATGGTAAGTGGTCACCAACGGACAGTGGCATTGTAAGAAATGTTAAATCGCTTACATCGCCAATGCGTCGCCAACCTTGTGCCTGTAATTACACTGGCTCACTCACCCTTCAAACTGGAACACAACAATACAAAGTACTGCTGTTTTGCGGTAGAATATCTGATGAGTGGGTGGTACCTACCCAGGCGAGCTTGCACAAAGCTCTACCACCGAGTATATTTGTTATATGTTTAATATGAACTATATAAAAAATTTGGATAAGAATACAATTTAAAATTGCCGTGTATTTTATTTATTTATTTATATTAAGCGCCTATGGAAATTATGCTACATATATTTTTCTCAGAATAGCGTGTTCATGAAATATGAAGGGCTCTCTATGTTGCCTCAGTATATGGCGTCATCTTGAAACGGAAGATGCCTCAAGCATTGCCAATTTGAAAGCTAACCAATTTAACATATATTAGAACAAGAATAGCATAAAGGCTAAACTAAACTTAAGAAGTGATACTTAGAATAATCATATATTTTGTTTTATTTATATTATAATTTAAATTTCTGGGAAACTTATTAAGCAAACGGTATTCGTAATATTTCTATAAATATTTGAATAAGGCTTTGTCTAGCGTAAGTATTTTTTAACCTGCCATGTTTTTAATTCACATTTACGTATTTACTGCCTTGTTGTTGTGAAGTGATAAGTTAAACAATGCTGTGTCTTCTTCTTTCGAATGTCGAATCAATGATGACTGAAAGAACAAACAACAGAAATCATTGTTTAACTTAACAGCCGCTAAGCTACGTTTATAAGACTGTTATTACCAGAGTATCTCAAGGCTTGAAGTATTAATGACTTGTGGCTTTATAACTTCATACATATTTGTTACGTTATATTGTAATACATAATGCTGTTTTTATTAAAACGAATAAAATATATTTCGATACCACTATTAACAGACAATTTCTTCGAAAAGTATGGTCTTATGGTGTTGTGATTTATAGTTTAATATGTCAAAGTAGTGTGTATGAAAATTGTTGGTCTGAAAGTTTTTGTTGGTTTGTCGCATCCGATATGCGAAACTACAAAAGTTATACAAACATCGTCTACGTAAAAAATGCGTTTCCGATGTTTACGGCTTACCAACACAATAACTAAATTAAGGTTCAAAGGATAACAGCTATTTTAAGGACATTAACTTGCGTATTTTTTTTATAAATGAATATCAATAGATATTATAGCTATAGCAAGTATTACAAATATAACAAAAACTCTTCTAAATTTATTCACCCCAAAAAACCTATAGTTTTTGCTTTATATTTAAAAAATATCCTAATGGAAATGGCTAAAAGGTTGAGTGAGTGAGTGATCTTTGTTTTCACTTAATTAAGTTTCGTATATATTTTAAATTAAATAGAAATATAAAAAAGTTGACGATTCGTTGACTTACGAAGCTACATATATGTAAGTCGTTTTCACCAAGTGAGGGGTATTATATTAAAGCTGTCTTCGTTATTATCAATAACTGTAAGGGATGAACGTCAAATGTCCACAATTATAACCCCTTTGACCCTCACATTCGTCCCGTGGGTGTTGTTAAGTGTTCAACAACCTTTAAGCGATCGTAATGTTCACTATTAAGGGATCTATTATTATGATAATTAATTAAGTCAAAATAGAATTAGTTTTTTTCGTATGTACTTATAAACAGATTATATACATTATATTACTAATACAACTAATATATTACTTTTGTATAAACAAAATTAATATATTTGCTTTTAATTAATTGAATTTATTTTTATTTAAGAAAGTGATATATATATATATATATATTTATAAATAATAGAAATAAAAAAAGAAACATTTTTATAAAATTTAATTTAGTTTTTAGTAGCGATGTGGATTGAAATTAACACTTTCATTTAATTTTCGAAAAAAATTATCCTCACTCGTGATTTATTGAAAATTGACTTGATATCGACTATTTATTAACCGGTGATAATACGATATCTCGATGCGTGTATCTTTTATTTATTTTAATTATAATGTGCACTGTGATACTTAAGGTATACAGTCCAGATTAACTGAAAGGTATGTATTCACTGTGATTAAAAGATTACAGAAGAAACGCCAAACATGTTTAAATTACATTCTGAAAAGGATGTTTCAAATGAGAAAAAATATACTGAAATAGGAAAGTGTAACACGGGTCTGACAGCAAGAATCACCAATCGCTAAATGTATTTAAAACAACGCTATATTTTAGGATACAATCAGGAAAGTACCTTGTAAATAAGAATTAATGGGGCACTACAACATTTAAGTTATTTTTTTTTATTGTATTGTAGGCGGACGAGCATATGAGCCACCTGATAGTAAGTGGTCACCAACGCCCATAGATAATGGCATCGTAAGAAAAGTTAACCATCGCCTACATCGCCAATGCGCCACCAACCTTGGGAACTACGATGTTATGTCCCTTGTGCCTGTAATTACACTGGCTCACTCACCCTTCAAACCGGAACACAACAATACAAAGTACTGCTGTTTTGCGGTAGAATAAGGTCCTCCAGACCGATTTCGGCCACGGCGGCCAATCTCATGAGAGATTAGCCAACTGCGCAGGAGATATTATAGTGCACAAGTGTGTGCGCAAACACAGGTGCACTCTTCCTTAGCTCTCATAATCCGATGGGACGGTAATCCGACACGACCGGAAAGAGTTCAGGCGCAGGACCAACGGCTTTACGTGCTTTCCGAGGCACGGGAGCGTGCACACTTCCAACTTCCAGACTCCGGGCTGCTACTGAGAATTTTCTGACAGAAAAACTCCAATAACTATTTATTGGCCCGACCTGGGAATAGAACCCAGGACCACCGGGTCTGCGGCTAGCCACTAGACCAACGAGGCAGGCGGTAGAATGTCTGATGAGTGGGTGGTACATACCCAGACGAGCTTGCACAAAGCTCTACCACCGAGTAAAAGAATAAGAAGTAATAAAATATTAACAATAAAACAAGCAAAAAACATGAGAACTTTGTTTATTTCATTGCAAATAGGAAGTAATAAAGTAGGTAGCAGAATGTAGTGTGAAAAATTACCAGAATCAATCTCGCTGTAACAAAGAGGACTTGTTATTATATATTTGATTTATTATTTGAGGAATTTCGATAGTTCCATCATAACAAACATGTCCAAATAAACCTGTAAAAAACAAGCTGAAGACGGACATCTATCATCACGTCACAAAATAAACGACCTTTGATATAAATAAGAAAATACTTTGTTCTTATTTAACACTTACGGGTGAGGGCTTGCATACGTTACTTCATATACCTATTCGTTAGTTACGTAGAGCCATAGTATAGTATAGGCATAAAGCTGAGATTGCAATTTTAATATTTGTTTAATTAAAATTATTAGTAAAATTTATTAGTAAAATAATTATGAACGGACATGATGAAATATTGCATCGGCCGAGGATGCATTATTAATCAATTAACAATGTATTTCATTATTAGATTTTACTATAATCGATACGTTAGACTTAATTAAATATAGTTTTAATTATAAATTGTAATTAATAATTAAAACGTATTTAATTAACGTAATTCGTTACTATATATATAGTAACGTATATACATACGGAGAAAGTGCCAAATCACCAAACGATTTAATTGTTTTATGTAAACAATTCTTATTCATTTTAGTTATGGCTCCATATTGGCTTAGAGAAACCCCGTGAAACAGTGCGAACTTGAATGCTATGAACATTATGGCTTAGCGCAGTGCTTTTCCGTAAAAACTCACTTCGTACCTCATTCGAGAAATATTGAAAGCCGTCTTACAATGATACGGTTTTAGTGCCTCTTCTATTTTTTTTTTATAATTATTTTAGTCAATAGCTCGTGCGTATTTTGCATTGGGATTCCTTTTTTTTATTACTATTTCCATTATTAATACAGTTTAAGAGTGCTGTAAGCCTTGTTTTGCATTTTAAGTCTGTGTTTAACCATTAAACCTAACGAGAACATAACAAAGGCACATTAGCAGTCTGTAAGCAAAAAAACATTTCGCGTTTTTTTATACACAAGTTATGATAGTTAGCCTCGCTTAAAAGCGTCATGACAATTTCAGGACCTAATATTTCAACGTCCATGCTAGTCGATTCCTTTTCACGCTGACTTTGCGGTAAAACCGCAGTCTGAATTCACGCTATTATTCAAGCAATAACCCTTGTCTGGAACCCATTTAATTTACAAAATGACTTTACTATTTTTTTATTATTTATCTGCTTAATAAATACTAAGTAGAAACGGCCTGTAATTCACTCCTTCGATGCCAACTATCCTTAAAGTATTTTATAAAATATATAAATAATAAAATTTGATTCGAAGTCGACAAAGATGGGGTGACAGTCCTTAATCTTCCTTTAGCCTTCCTTGATTTATTTCATTGAATTAATATTTGAATTATTTCATTAAATTAAAATGGATTCCATTTAAATAAGGTGTAATTTTATAGTAAAATAAAAAAAATAATAATCTGCAAATATATCGTATAAAATACATGTATAATATACATCCAAAAGAATTTACTAAACAGAAGTCGACTATTTTTTTTTTCAATTACTTTGATTTTATTTGTATAAAATTATTTTATAAATATTTTGTTATATTATTATATTGATAGAGAGGTCGATAAATAAAATAGTGTAAGTATTTATTTGTATTAGAGAGTAATTAAATAAACCATTATACAACTTAAATAGTTTAATAACCGGTTAGAAAGTATATTATATATTCGTTATTATGTATTTAAGCCCAAACAGCAACTGTCCCGAATTACGGAGAGAGATAACAATTATTTTATTCAAAAGAGGCGAGATGAACCAATTCCACCCATTTTTCTTCTTATAATATCCTTGACCTACTTGATCCTACGATTGACCTATTTTATATAAATAATCTCTTGAAGAGGTAAAAAATCACATATTTCTGAGGATTTCGTTACAATGGTTTAATCAACGCCTGTGAGACGATAAATAATACCCAAGATTTGTCCTGAATATTCTTATTACTCAAGTAAGAATGTTTGTGCGTTACAGATCTTGACTTATAGTACCTTAAGGGGGCACTATAATTAAACAAACACCAAAACATACAAATTAATGTAAATTATTTACTCAATTACTCTTTAAAGTCCAAATAACACAATTGAACACAATCAACAAATCACAAGTCGCGCCAATAATAAAATAATGAGTTCACCTATCTTTTCACCAACAATCACGGTTTCAAATTAGCCTTTTTAAAAGTCTTTTTATTTTACAACACTGTTGTAAAAATGAATCTCATAACTGTATACATATTAAGGAGATATTTCATAACAGATCCTGTAACAGCTAAAATGTAATCTTTTTCATTAAATACAAAAAGATCAGATATAAAAAGGAATTTCGACGTTTTCAGATGACATCCCTTTTTACCGACAAGAAAAACCTTTTTACTTGAAATTGTACAAATTGTCTCGCCTCCGCTAACATTTTGTACTCGACCAGATAACATCTGTGACATTATCAGGATTGTTATGGAGTTGTTTCGCTACGTCGCTTCTTCTCTTACTAATAACAAATATGAAACGTGTCAGAGCATTTGTTTTTACTAACCATTTGATGATAATTCACAATCTCATACCGTCCCAGCATTACCTTATATCGTCCTAGTGACATGTTATGTGTCATTAATTACACTGGCTCACTCTTTGAATCATGGCGTAAAATCAAAATACTTTATTCAACATGGAACCATTACATTTACTTATTAATAGTTAAATTAGTAACTACCACCGGTTCGGAAAAGAATCACCCAGCCTTGGGAAGAACCGGCGAAAGAAACTCAGTGGGTCTTTTTTACTTTTTTATAAATACCGAAACATAACCAGAACGTGGTATTGTTTTTTTTATCAATTTATTTACATTAAAGCCTTAAATAAATACAAATAAAAATTTACGAAAAATGAACCAGCTCTCCTGACACGAGTAGAAGCAATGAGAGTTTTTGCACTATTACTCACAAATGTTTAGCTGGTATTGTTGCTTAGTGGCGGCATAATTGATGAATGTTGTTAATCGTCCTTTTTAGGTATAATACATATGGTCCTCCTGACCGATTTCGGCCATGGCGGCCAATCTCAAGATACATTAGCCAACTGCGCAGGAGATATTATAGTGCACGAGTGTGTGCGTAAACATAGATGCACTCTCTATTCCCTTACTTTCATAACCCGACGGAATGGCAATCCGACACGACCGGAAAGGGTTCAGGCGCAGGACCAACGGCTTGACGTGCTTTCCGAGGCACGGGAGTGTACACACTTCCAACTTCCAGACTCCGGGCTGCTACTGAGAATTTTCGACAGAAAATCTCAATAACATTTTATTGGCCCGACCTAGAATTTGAACCCAGGACCACCGTGTCTGCGGCCTTACATGTAGCCACTAGACCAACGAGGCAGTCACAAATACATACACAAACATTTCAAATAAAATAAATGTATACGCGGATTTGTAACCGCAATGCAATGTAAAGTATTTCAGTCACTGGGATATAGGTATCCCGAATATTTGGAAAATTACAAATCTCGCACCTTTAAGTCACTAATGAAAGAGTCATGCACGGCCGCCAAATTCAACAGCAAGATGATTGAGTGGAATAATAATCACCTAATTATCGCAAATATGTTCTTAATACATTCCTAAGTATTATCTATACTAATATATAAAGCTGATGAGTTTGTTTGTTTGATCCGGCAGGAACTACTGGTTCGAATTTAAAAAATATTTTTGTCTTGGATAGACCTTTTATCGAGGAAGGTTCTAGACTGATTTTAATTATTTATATTTTTATTAATTATACGCGGGTGAAACCGCGGGCACAGCTAGTAGTTAATAAATTAAATAATAACAAAATTGTATGATTTATTATATTATTTGCGTTTTATTTTAACTATTTTGTTTTAAACGTTCAATTTTTCACACATGGCCAATGTAGGTGGTGAATTTAAAACTAGGTGGTACATTTGCCCTTCCGCCTGTATTATATAAAACAATATAAAACTACGAACACTAGTATGTAGTCAATCATAATAAATGAATATTATTGGATTAATTTTTAATAAATTAAACAATTCACAAATTAAAAGCAATCTATAAAGAAAAACTTTATTCATAAGTTAAAATAACCCTATATAAGTAGAATATAATTAGAATAGAAGAGTAGAATTTTTCATTTTCCACCTCATTAACGGCGAAGAGTTTCAATGTTCCACCGTAACATAAACTTTTCTTTACAGTGAGATATAAAAATGATTGTTTTCTGAATAACATTTAATAACAAAGCCGGAGGACTAAATTATTTTTGCGAAGTAGACAGATTTGTATTTAAGATTAATTGAAGAAGCATATGACAGAAGATGATTGGCCTTAAATAGCTCATATATATTTACTAGCTAATCACCCCGGCTTCGCACGAGTAGATAAGAAGAAAAATGTATTTTTGGTAGGATTTGCGTAAAATCCGGTCTTAGTGAGCGTCTACGTCAGGGAAGGAGTAACTGTGACAAACAAGTCAATCGGACTAATAGTTTAGACCTTATCGATATATAAGAAGCATATCCGACTGAGCAGAAGCCTTTACTCATATTTACGCTACTACGCTATTCGACATCGTGTTAGTAATACACGACAGAATTTAATAGAACCATGCTCGCGTCACGTTGTATTCTCTCATCAACGAACGAGAATTATAAACACAAATTAAACAAATGAAAATGTATTATTTTAATCTAAATTTTCGGTAATAAGCAACCTTTCATCCACTTGGCCATCTCATACTGATAACAATGATGAACAATGAAAAATCTTTTATTGTTATATATTTTAAAGTCTGCTAGATATCAGATATTACCATATGGAAATGCTGATTCAATTGAAACTAGGAACTCAATACCGTTGGTAGAAACCGACCAGTCAGACATTTGTACGTAAGATATTTTTACATATCTTTCAATAACGAGATATTGATTGAGATTTTATTTCTTAATAAAATCTATTATTTCTACTGCATGATATGATGTCATGTCATGATACATGACATTACTTCCGTCCTTATGGTTAAAAACTTATATTTCTTACAGAAAATGGATATCGGTGGTAGAGCTTTGTGCAGGCTTGTCTGGGTAGGTACCACCCACTCATCAGATATTCTACCGCAAAACAGCACTACTTTGTATTGTTGTGTTCCGGCTTGAAGGGTGAGTGAGGCAGTGTAATTACAGACACAAGGGACATAACATCTTAGTTCCCAAGGTTGGTGGCGCAATGGCGATGTAAGCGATGGTTAACATTTCATACAATGCCATTATCTTTGGGGTTTGGAACCACTTACCATCAGGTGGCCCAAAGGCTCGTTCGCTTACCTATAAAAAAACTATTATTCGTGTTAAACGACAATCACGGTATCAAACCCAGGAAAAATCGCATTCCAGTCCCATAATTGGAGCAGCATGGTGGGCTTTAAACCTTTCTCCCAAAAAGAGAAAAGGCCTAAGCCCACCAATGGAATTTTTTTATATAAGATTAGTTCCGTTATTATTATTATAGTTGTGCGATATATATTCGCCTATTTGCTGTACCTTCCAAAAACCAGATCAAAGTAAATATTTATAACGAATTACTGTGCTATATTAATGTAGAAACGTTACCTACGTAGTTCTATTAAATTTGAATACATTATTTATTACAACCCCCATACAATACCAAAAAAGTATTACGGGCAAGCTTCATTGCTAACCTTAATAACAAAGACCGAATCAATCCCAAAAATTTGTCTTCAGTTTGTAAGTTAAATTACGATAAATTCTCTCTTAGATATTGCTTATAAATCGGTATTCATTCAACAGAAAATTTGAACACGTTATTATAAAGTCTATTAAGATTATTGGAATTTCGATTGAATGAAATTACGTTACCGTTATAAGGAATAAGCTTTATTAAGCGTGGTATCCACAGTGCTTTTATAAATTAAATGTTCGCTTACCAATTATTGGTTTGAATTAAAATTAAACTGGCGAAAATAGATTGTAACTATTATTTCAAAGTTTTTATTTATAGCTATCAAATATATTAACAGCATTTAAAAGTCGAATCAAGATCATAATATACTTCAGTCAAGTTGATTTTTAAGGTAATTTTTTAGTTTAATTCTAATTTAAAGTTACCGCCGCCGGTTCGGAATACCACTGAGAGAAAACAGCTAGAAACTCAGTAGTTACTGATTTCCAATAGTTTAATTACATAGGTATTTGAATACAATTCAATTACTATTTATCCAGAATAGAAATCGACGAATACTTTTATCTTCTATATCAACTTTTATTTAGTAATACAAATAAAAGATCATATAGATTTTTTTTAAATTATATTTAGTTGTATTAGTTAAAATATACTCAATTTAAAGTGAGCGAGTATAGTTAACAAGGATAATTCACTGTATAGTGAAAAATTACTTCTTTCATAGTCAAAATTTAAAGTTTAGATGACAACTTACTACAAATTTACTCAAGCGCCAGCTCCGTTACTATCACAAATATTTATTTTAAAAACATATTTAATGTAAAGACACCGATCAGGATCGTTGTCGGTGTAACAGGTTACATATTAACAATACGTATAGTATTATAATCGTATTCAATTAACAAATTCATTCACATAAGATTAACTTTCACGTAAACTGATCGTAGAATGAAAATCAGGTTCAGGAGTAATGTTCGTCTTTACGCCAGCCGTTACTCATGCCCCATATATTTTAACGTTTAGGCAGCAAACGTACCGTCTCGTTTGAGTTGCCTTTTTTCGAATTATGTATGTGTTTGTATTATTTTTTTCATCGTAAATAATAATGTGATCGTTTTATATTTGTAACATTTTTATTAAAGACTTTCTTTTGAAGTCAGCCAATATTCACTGATTCGAAATATCAATATTAATGGAATTGTATAAAATGTATTTTATACCATATTATAGCAAATAAATTCATCAATATCATCATGTCTGTTTCTATTTACAAGTGTTATTCTTAGTAGCGTGTATCACAGGGATACAACGACCAGTGACGAAAAAAAATATATGTACTTGCTATACGTATTTACAATTTTGTAAAGTAAGTCAGGCATTGTCCCGAATAATTAATTAAATTAGTTGAAAATATTTGATATTGAATTTATTTTATTATATATAATAACGCAACCTACTTTTTTAAATACTAGCATTATTTAACGCGTACAGAAGGAAAAGAAATTAGAAGAAATAAATATGTGGTATTTATCAGAATAGTAAATATCTGTACCTTGTAGATACTTTGATTCTCTAAAACAATTTTGCTAAACAATAAAATAATTAAATTTGATTTATGTTACCGTAGAACCTCATTCATGGAAACCTCTTTTAAAGATTTAGTCACGAAACGTTCGAAATTTAAATAGCGTTTTTAAACCTCAAAGCGTTTAAAACATAGCGGTAATAATATTCAATATAAAACGTACGATTTAATGAACACGCAAAATTTTATAGACATCGTTTTAGTAAGTTTATGACTTTATTCTGTTTACATATTTTATTGGCTTTGTGGATCAAGTGATCAGACTGCTCCAAACATTTCCTCGGGAATGTCTGGAGATGAGCCAAGCGGGCATCATTCTATCGGTGATCCCTCAGAATAGATGGATAAACAATTTATAGTTTTATTGTTGTTCCGTCACTTAGGGGTGACTCTTAGATGTACTAAATTATTTATAGATTTCTTAACTCGTTTATTTGTTATTGTTAGGGATTTTTTTATGTTTGTTATTTGTGTAAGGAACGTGACGATTAATTGGTTATTCAGATATATGGTTCCCCCATATGAAGTGAGGGGGTATGTGGGGCTCACCGGCATTGAAAGCGCCGGAATACCCACTAAAAAACCAGCGGTATCCTCTCCGTCTGATCTGGGGGCGCCACGGGATTGCTTGCGCATGCTACCGAGACGCCCCGACGGTCGGCCCGCCTCTGCGGGCCTCTATTTCTAGGGGGGTTCCCGGATACGGGGAACCCACCTAGCCTGAGCGGCGGCTATTACGGCGGGGGAAGAAGATGCGCATAGCGCCGACACCTCCCCGGTCTTCTTCGGCGGATCGAATTAGCGGAGGCACTTTCCTCACGCTGCCGCTCCGCAGCCTCCTTCTGCAACATGACATTATCGCAGTAGGAGACCATTTCCAACCAGCACCTCTCGCTGTCGAGCATAGCGTTAATCACTATAATCACAGGGTATGCCTCTGAGGCCCCCACGCAGCACACTCCGTTAGGGTATCGACACGCCACTGGACACAGCGCACCACACTCGTGGCAGGGAATATCTCCCGCCTCGCTATCTTGTGCAGGTACTTACCGAAACAGCCATGTCCGGTAAGCACCTGCGTAGCAATTATGTAAGCCACGATTTATTATCTACCTAAAAAAACCAAACGAAACGAGGGCAACCATAAAAAATATTAAAAGTCGGTGACGTAGTAATTAGATTTTGTCATATATAAGCGTGTGAATGTTGAGTTTGGTTTGCACAGGTCTGGTGAGTTTCATTCTAATATTTTTTGTGCGATTTAATTAATTAAATTGAAATTATTGCATTAATATTTTTTTATATCAACAGCTAAGAATGTATGTAGGTAACAGGTATAGAAAGATTTTTTTTTATATTAAATAAGATATATAAATGATGTCGCAGAAAGAGCTAACTAATTTTCTAAACCACAAAAAGTTATTATTAAATCGGCCTATTGGAACCTGAATTTAGCATCTCAAAACAACAAACTCTTGAGCATTTTTAGTGTAGATTAAGCCAAATACAAAACATTGACCGTATTAACTTCAATCATATAAATAAAAATGTATGACGTGTTTACTTTTAAAAAATGACTACAATTTAAAATAAACGTGTCTGAAATTACTTTCAAAGCTCAATCAATTTATACATATATATTTAAACAATGCCTTAACAATTACAAAATATAATTTATCTTTTGAAAGTTGGAAACAAGCGCCGTCATTTTATTATATAACTTTTAACTACTGTCATCGAACGATAATTAAAATATTCTTATACCTTTAACGACGCGTTAATTTTTTCTTAATTGAAGTTAAATTTCTCTTATATACAAAAACATTTACAAAAATAATAATAAAAATTAAAAAAAGAATAAAAGGCCAGTCCGCTTCCCCGGTTTTTTTATTTATTAGGGTAGAATGAAAACTCCTTTTGGTCGAAAGAATATTTTTGAATTGTTTTTCTATTAATTCTTGATATAGATGTAAAGCGTCAACCCTACGACACGTGTGTGATTCCTATTTCCGTCTAAATATTTATTGGAAAATCATTTATGTTTTCAGGAATCTACATAATTCGCGATATATAACAAGACCGCACTATATTAATCATAAATAATATGCATTGAGTAAATACACGCGAATTATGAAAGCGACGGCCGAAGGTTGCAAAAATATTCAAAGTTTAATTTAAAATTAAATTTATTATAATAAAAAATACAATTATTTATTAGCAAATTCTCGATGTAAGAAACAGAAACGTTAACGAGCTAACTGCTATGCGAAAAAACTAAACAAAAATATTTTTTACACATATATTAATATTGATATAAAAAAATAGTTCAATTTACATTTAAATTAAGTCATAATAAATCATAAATATTATAAGCGCTAAATGTTGGAGGACTTATTTATGTAAATATTGTTACAATATTTGAAAAATGACGATTCCAGCAATCAACCGAGTAACATATTAAATATTTATCGTATAAAATTTCTACATAAATAATATTTTACGAGCTCAGATAAGCAGAGTCATTTTATTATTCAGGATTCACCTGCTCCTTTCGGCCTCTAATAAATAATATCACGATTAAGTTTTTCTCTCTTAAGTTAGACATAATTCTGGGTATAAATCTTATTATAATCCTTCCGGGAGTAATACAACCCGCAATTTTGTTTCTTTTTCCTCAGCTTTATAACAAGTCGACTTACAGACCTTTTTATCATAAATTTTCTCCTTTATCCTGTTCTAAAATTAAATATATAGTCTTTGTGAAATAGAGAAATGAGTTCGATTACACTTGTATATAATACACTGTACATAATAGCTGCACAGTTGTAGACTGTAATTATAGATTAAAACGAAACGTACAAAAAATAATCAGACATAAAATATAACTAAAATTGATTTTATTCGATATATTTTTTAGATACTATTTAGCTATTTTTTCGTAAAATAAACAGTACAATAACACAGAGATAATAAATAACAATAATAAAAAAAACATAAAACAATCAAGTTTCCACTAATAGCTACAAATAGGAAAATATATAGAAAGTTAAAAATGTATAAAGTTGTAACTTTTCCGGAAATTTCTAAAGTCGGAATTATATACAAAATCAACCAGTTACTAACAGTGATTAAAAATTAAATAAAAAAACGCTTATCCTACATAGACACTAATATATTATAAGTGAAACGTGGATCCTGGCCGATGGTTGGAGCAGTCAGCGGTTAGTTACAACGGAGCCCATCAAATTGTGCAGGGGATATTATAGTGTACAATATAATATACGCGAACACAGATTCTTATATTCCTTCACTCGCAAAATCCATAATAACGGCAATCAGACATGACCGAAGAGCGGCTTTAAGTGCCAATTTCCATACTCCGAGATTCTACTGAAAGTGTCTAGATAGTCTCAAAAACTCAATACCTTTTTATTGGCTCGACCAAAGATTTGCATCTACGGCTACGCTACGGCTCACTATACCATTAGCAGATGTTAATATTAACATAGAATCTGTAAATATATTTAAGTGGCTTTACTAAATCAAACAAACATTTTAAAAATATATTGTCAGTTACTTAGTTATTGTGAACAAAATGACTATTTCAATCGCTGCTCTAAGTTTATTTATAGGCCGGGCAAGTGAAGAAATACTTTCTCTAAGTGCCAACGGATTGGTATTCTTTGTAAAAGACGATTAAAGTCAAACGATCCAAATGATTAACAAAACAACAAAGAGTTCTTAAAATACCGATAAGAGATCCAATCTAGGTAGAATCAAATTTACTATTTATTTATTTGTAAACAAAATTATATGTATTTTTATGTCATACATTACAAAGCCTTAGGTTAGTAGGTTACACATAATTCCACTTTCAGTTAGGTTGTCACAGCATGTAAATTTAGAACTTTTGATTTAAAATAATTTTGAAAATTAACCTATTATTTACAAAATAATATAAAAACAAGAAAAATAACGTAAAAAGATATTAGAAATACAATAACTTTAATAACATCTACAGCTGCTTCCTTTCATTTTACTGTTAAGTATTTTAACCATTTATTTTTTAATTTTCTAAATATTCACTAAATTAGTGAATAGAATTAATATTAATAATTTACTGAATTGCTTGTTTACTGCTATACATGAATTAGTTTTAGGGGAAACTTGATTGGTGTGTGTACGGGTTAATTGTTGTATAATATATGTGGGGTTTACTGTAATGTTTCCCAAATAAAAATAAAATAAGACTTATCTTTATTAGTAAGTACAACATCAAAATATAGATATTAAAAATAAAAATACCTTCATAATAATATATACAATGAGATCCTTACACAACTTGTCACATTGAACAAAACTTTAAAATCTTTTGCAAACTAATGAGGGGGTCTCAATTCATTTATTATTTTCTTTGTTATCAATCTATATTTTGCGACTAGAATTCATTATATATTACGGTCTTATACACATTACGAAAAAAATTAAAAACAACAATACTTAGTATTGCTGTTTGGTGGTAAAATATATGAAAATGGATAACACGTATATTCGTTCATCCTATGAATCTTTTTATAGAAATTGTTGGCTCAGATAAAGATTTACAATGTAACAGACACAATAGATATCACGTGCAATGAAGAATTCATTGTAAAAGTATTAAAGAAGAATTTGAGGGGGCTGTTGCTCGTATTGAGTCTCCAACTTCACCCGACTATACCAACCGTTTGGTATCTAACTGTTTAATATTGCACAAAAAGATAAATAAATCTTTATAAATACACGTAAGCATGATTCGCGTATTATGATATAACTCACACTTTAATCATTATGTTTTTCTAATAAATCCGTTTGACATGTGCACTCGGTAGTAGAGATTTGTGCAAGCTCGTCTGGGTAGGTACCACCCACTCATCAGATATTCTACCGCAAAACAGCAGTACTTTGTATTGTTGTGTGCCGGTTTGAAGGATGTGTGAGCCAGTGCAATTACAGGCAAAAGGGACATAACATCTTAGTTCCCAAAGTTTGTGGCGCATTGGCGATGTAAGCGATGGTTGCCATTTCTTACAATGCCATTGTCTAAAGGCGTTGGTGACCACTTACCTACCATCAGGTGACCCATATGCTACTAACCTATTGCATAAAAAAGGCAAATGAAATCGTTAGTACATCTTGCAAAAATATAAGTCAAGATGTAAAAAATAATGATAGTTAGAACAAGTGAATTATATATATATAAATTAAATCAAATTCCTATATTCATCTAGAAGCATTACTTATACAATAAAAAAAGTGGAGAATAAATATTATAGTCCTTAACATTTTGATATTGAACGCTTTTGACAGTACGCTAAACAGCATTGATATATATATATATATATATATATATATATATATATATATATATAACAACACAACAATATCTGTACCAACATTATGTACTGAATCACGAAATTTTAAGATTCTGGAAAATTGATAAAATCAGACTTAGCTTATATTAATGGAATCGTTAAAACTCTCACAACTTCGCCTGATCGACTCGTTAAAAATCTCATTATAACAGTCAGCCAAGTCATCAACAGACAATTATGGTCATCGTTTTATATTCCGAATGGCTCAGATATTTAACAGTTTGGCATGCGCATACATGCGCTACTATATTTTTCAAAGGCCAAAGGCCACAAGTGACGTGCTTCATATACATATGTATACTTTATTAGCTACAATAATACGAGTAAAAAAAGTAAGATAACAACCTGTCATTTTAATCCTGCTGAGCTAAGGCGTCCTCACCCAAAGATCACTAGCTTTGGACCTCTTTTCACAACGCAGCTACGATAACGCTGATACGATACTGACACATGCACGTTCCCTCAAGATGTTATACATTACACGAGATGAATTATAAATACAAATTAAGAACATGAAAAGAATTATACGAGTAACCAGCTACAATAGTCTGCATTAATGTATTGTATATAATCGTATCTGATTATATTTTTCAGGCGGACTACCTCGAGGGTCTAGTTGCTACCTCATTATGCCGCAACTCCCAGGGTTCAACCTCCTGGTCAGATTAATCAAAAGTTATTGGGTTGTTCCATAGAAAAGTTCTCGGAAGCAGACCGGAGTCTGGAAGTTAAAAATATGTACGAAGTGTACGTGCCCGGAAAGTACGTAAAGCTATTCATCCTGCTCCTAAATCCATGAGCGCCAAATTTTATGAGATTGAGGGAAAGGCAAGTGCACTTGTTTTTACGCACACACTTATGTACTTCAACGTGTCCTGGCAGATAGCAGTCTCGCTGTGACCAAAATCGGTCAAGAAGACATCCATAGCTTTTAATTAAAAAATGCATACAGTTCCTGGTACACGACCAATATAAAACAGAGTTCAATTAATAATTTAATCCATTTGAGTTTTATACTAATATAGTTCAAAATCGAATGACTCATAATACTATTGCCTATATATTTTTATTGATAAACAAAGCGATATATTGTTATATTGCTTTGCTAATAATATTGAATAAAACATAGAAATATAAATTACAATATTATAAAATATGTAAAACAATTTTATGAATCAGTTTTCCATAAATTACGGAACACGTTTATCTACCGTGGTTACTTATTAACAACATTTAATTCTATTATAATTGGCCTATCATTCATAAATAATAGTAGCTATATTTTGTTTCTCAATAACTGTGCTATTCTGTAAGAACTTACTACATTACTCACCTGTGAAATTATGACGTATTATGGTGATATACTATTTTGATGCGCGTATTATTAAAATGTTATAATGATTATTTATGGTCAATGTTGTATATCTCTCTGATATTTCATGGTCGTTGCCCGTGGTGTGTTTCAGAATATCCGTACGGTCGCGTTTTGCGTCATTACCATTTTGAGTTGCCTTTTATATTGTACGTGTTTTACGGCAATTGAACATATTATTGATTGTATATAATTACATGGCGGCAATACTATTTAATAACTATATTTATTTCTTGAAATAAGTAGAAACAAGGAACATAACAATAAACAATAATAAATAATAATGTCCTGCCGCGAGTTTAAAGTATATAACGTACTTTTAATAAACAACTTAACACGACAAACAGATCCCGACTTTACGTTATACGAAATAAGATCTGCTTTAATTTGCATGTCAACCGGTCAATGAACTTTCCCAAACTACCTGTTGTACATTTAAGCTGTATTCTAGATCCTTGCTCGATCTATAGAACACATTAAAACAATTAATACGTTTGGATAAAATGCCTATCTGTTAAAGGCCATATTCAGAAAATACCGTGAGAGTAAAAATATACAAAAACATAAAAAGGCAACGCAATGCGGGTATGAGCAAATAATTGTTATGAAGTTAAAGTCATAATTTGTAACAACTTAAGAAAATATTTACGGAACGAATAAAAAAAAATAACGCTTTCCTGTAATCAAAAGCATGCTTATAGCATATAGCATGCTATTACATAATATATACAAACAGTAAAATACTATTCACAATCACAACGGGTTTTATATTTACGAAACACCATATTATGTAAATTCAGATCTAAACAATCGCAGTAAGCAATCTATTTGCGGCAAACAATCAGGTAGAGAAGGCGTCACAAATGACGCCTGACTGACAACCGCCTGCAATGAGCATCTACCAACATTAATCAGTTAGCGCCAACATTTAGTTAACAATGAACGTTTCACAATGTTGACGATTTGCATACCAACATCGAAAAGGTTGATGTTGGTATGCAAATCACCTGCTTCTTCAGAACCTAATAATACATAAATTTATAGATTACAAGGAAACCAGAATAAACCGATAATGATCTATGAATTGTATATCTTTAATTAATATAAAATTTATTTGTACTTGCCAAATATAAAATTTTTAGTTTTCTTTTTTAAATCAATAATTCTATTCTTAGGTTAATAGCTTTTAGTTGTCCCATTAGAGTACAAATTATTTATAACAGTTTCTCATGCCCTCGCTCCGCGGTCTCCTTTTGGGACCTGACATTTTTTTCAGAAGGAGACCATCTTCTTCCAGCGTCTCTCAGCATCATAAACGTAATATTTTAATAACGTTACAGAAGAGCATATTAGGGGTTATTAAGAGTTTTAGACAACTTTTTTTATCAAATATTATTTTAGTGTTTCAACTAAAATATTTTCGTATTTTTATTACTTACACAAATCCATCACAGCGAATATTTTTGACACTCTACTGTCCTTTGTTAGCCTTCTTTTGTTTTTGCATGAATGAAAACTATTTGATAAAATATTTCTAAATATAACATTTTAAACCGGTGTGAGTTTTATTTGCAAACTATGCAATAGCCTGATAATAAACAAAACAAGGTATATTATATTAATAATACCTTACAGTTCAAAACCATCACTAAACGGTCCGATGCGTTGTTATCATCATTCTTTTCATTGCTTTAACAATCTTGTTGTAAGAGTGGGGACGGCAACAACCCATTGTGACAGGACTGCGATTTTGTCATCGACAGAAAACCCTAATTATTATTTTTTGCTCGACCCGGGGCTTGAACCGAGAACCTCAGGATCTGCGGTCTTATATTTAGATATTAGATCAACGAGGCAGTGAAATGTGGGTTAGTAGAACTACATACATTGGACCAGCATAGCCTGGAATACGCTCCAAATCTTATCCTCACAAAGAGCTCCTTATCCAGTAGTTAGATTTTACATACTGTTATTTTTTTTTCTGGACTAATAATGTTTTTTCTTTTGTTTCAGGTAACTGAATTACTTCTACTTCAAACTTCATCTTGTAACCTAATAATTAGTATCGTTCCAGATTTAAATAATATGGTATAAAAATGAGAGCATTAGTGTTACAAAAGAAAATGTTCATGTACCGAATTAGCTAGTTGTCGAACAAAAATAACGGAAAATATAAAATTATTTTTTCCGACGTGGTTTTGGTCCTCATTTTTATAGGATCTTGTTATGGCAGTTCAGTTTTATGGTATCATAAAATCTTCAGCCTTTCAGAAATAGACAAGTTGATATAAAAAAAATGATTACATATAATAAACACACATTGATACATAAAAAACAAAGGAAATCAATTTTTTGTGACTGGTTGATACCACTTTTATATTGTCTGCATTTACCTTTCTTTAAAATTATGAAGTTCTTAATTACTAAATCTTAACGATATCGACCAGCCCTGGTATAAGAGGTAAGTAAAATTAATATTATTACTAGCATATTATTATTAAGGTTTTGTATCTATTTTTATCTCCCTTTTTACAGGGGTAACTTAATTTAACTTTATCACACCAGCCATGACCAAGCGTGATAGGTTCGTTAAATGTTATGGTGTGTTATTCTGATAAACTTTAAGTGTGGTTAAAATTGACAATGGTGATATGAGGAACTTTCGAGTAAGACTTATTGTGTTTAGTATGACTGCATTTGTAACAGTGCGAGAGTGAACTTGGACATTTGGAGAAAATTGAGATCGATTGTTTATTGACCCTTGTTTTTTAATTTCAGTAGCTAATTCTTTGTATTTTATTACTTTTTCTATGTTTGTTATGTATGTTACATACTGCAATATCGATTATAAAAACAATTTTCATCTTTTTGTCTACTATTAATATATTCAGTATATTATAAGGTATGTTTATTGATGATGATCGTTGTATCCCAGCAAATTGTATAATTATTATTTTCTAAGACTTTACAGTGTTAGTATTTATAGTAAGGAACTGTATTTGTTATGAATTCATATTGATGGGCTAAATTTTGGTGAACTATTGCTGCTACTTGGTCATGTCTGTGATTATAATCAGTTTGGATGATTAACTGAAAAAAGTCTACGTAAATCAGTTGGTAAATTAGGTGTGCGAATAATATGTTTCTGATAGTTACGGGTGTCTATTACTTGATCTTGTATGGTCATCATAAAAGCCTCTATCTCGGGGAATAGCTGACCACGCCGCAGCCACTCGTTCGAAGCATCCATGTCGATATGTGCTTGGCTGAGGTCGGCTCGATATCTTCCGTGCAATAATTCAAAAGTCAAATTCAAAAATATTTATTCAATATTCAAGCATTACACTTACTTATTGATTGACATAAATCTACCATCGGTTCGGAAATAAAAACCTCAGACCTGAAAAGAACCGGCGAAAGAAACTCAGCGGGATTTTTTATTTTTTTATCTCATCTTTACAATACAGACAATTTGTACAATGACAGAATGTATTTATTTTTTTCATTTGAAATACCCTGGAGGCGATCATTTCATTCCCAAGGTGTGCAATCATCTGAGAAAGCATTGGTTGTGTAATACCCCCCTGCTCACAAGCGTTCCTTAACAATTCTTTTAAATTTCACAATTGAATATTTTTGAACGCTTATTTCTGGGATCCTTTTGGAAAAGCGTATACATTGTCCCATAAAAGACTTACTAACCCTGCGTAATCTGGTAACAGTGCTTGTAAGTTTATACTTGTTCCTGGTGTTAATAGTATGTACGTCACAATTCCTGGGAAAATCTTTTATGTTTTTGCGTACATACATAACATTATCGAATATATATTGAGAAGCGACAGTCATTATTTTAATTTCTTTAAACTTACACCTGAGTGAATCTTTTGGACCCAGGTTATAAATTGCACGAATAGCCCTCTTCTGCAGCACAAAAAAGTTCCTGAGACCCTAGTTCTCACAACATCTATAATGCACTATTACTTTGATGTTTATACTATAGATAATTTAGATCGATATTAATTTTATAGATACCATATGTATATGTATGTATATGCTTATTTATTCTATAGTTTTATATATAAGTATGTATATTTTTGTGTACATTAATTATTAACTATCGCCTTCATGGGTTTCTGTTTGACCTAAAGATTGACTGACAGAGAATGCCTTCAGGCATTAAGTACGCCTTTTGTCCCACGTACTTTATGGTGATCAATAAAGCCTTTAAATAAATAAATGAAAATCGTATTAATATCGGCAGCATGACCCCAGAGTAGAATACCATAAGATACTATATTGTGGAAATAAGCGAGCCGTATCTACATCAGTCAACATTCTAATTTTTTTTTACTGCGAGTTCTACAGAACTGTGTCTACTCGCCAATTTAATAATATGGGGGCCCCATTGAAGGTTAGAATCTATGTACCAAGAAATTCTGTTGCTTCTACAGAATCTAAAGCATCTCCATTTAAAAGTATATTCGTTTTTACGAATTTCTCGTTAGGAATAGTGAATTTAATATATTTAGTCTTTTTACTGTTTAACAGTAAATTATTAACACTAAACCAGTGTACTATTTCAGAGAGAGCATTATTCACCTCGTTATATGTTGATAAACGTCTTTTTATTTTGAAAATTAAGGAAGTGTCATCAGCAAACAATAATATCTCATGTTTGTTATTTAAGAGATGTAGCAAGTCATTTATATAAACGAGGAAGATAAATGTACCAAGAATACATCCTTGAGGGACCCATATATCAATGATTTTTATAACCACATACTATTTTTTTATTCTTTGCTAATTATTTGTTCGCATGATTGTTTATTTCTACTATGTAGGTGAAGTGATTTTTTTTATCAATTTTGTCGCGCAGGACCTTTCTCACTTTAGTTGTTTCTTTTTTGTTTTATACCTATGCTAGGACGAGCATATGGGTCAACTGATGGTATGTGGTCACCAACGCGCATAGATATTGGCATTCTAAGAGATGTTAAGCATCGCTTACATCACCAATGCGCCACCAACCTTGGGAACTAAGATGTTATGTCCCTTATGCCTGTAATTACACTGACTCACTCACCCTTCAAACCGGAACACAACAATACCAAGTACTGCTGTTTAGTTATGAGACTATAGTGCAAATTATGTATTATTATTATTAATTACATTAATAGTTTATGTAATTAATAATAATAGGGTCAATAGTAAGTATTGAGCGTTAAATATTTAGCGTTTACTATCGCGTTAAGGGTCAAAACTTAAGCTCTAATTTAAGTGCAAAGTTTAAATAAGTACATAGCATTTTAAATGAAACTTTTTTGACACACGTTTTTATTATTTATTTAATTTAATCTGGTATTTAGTTAGATTACAAAATAATAAAATGTAGAAATATTAACTTCTAAATTATTAAATCAAAGTATTCCCCTAAGAGAAATTTCGTTCCCTTATTAATATAATTAAGAAGGAAATAAGTTGTTAAAATTAACAAATGAGTGATAACTAGATGAGACAAGCTAATGAATCTCGTATCTGCCTTGAGGCAGTCTTTTGTTAATTAAATTAGAATACGCCTTTCTTTCAATTAACACGTTTTAATACATCCTTTGAGACTAGCACGACAACTTAACAGCTGTTCTGAACTCTCTTGTTTTGTAAATAAATTCGTTCGTCATATTCGAGCCTTCACTTACTTAGTTAAATGTGATAAACAAATATGTAAATGTACAATATGCAAATGTCAGCGAGCCCCTGGCCTATTTGTGTGAATAGAAAATGACAATGAAGGTAAGAGAAAATGTAAATATATAATATATTTTGCAAAATCATAACGTGTATTATTTACGAGGTGATACATCTATTTGCTTAGTATATTTCGAATGTGCTAAGTGATATCAGATTAAAACGCTAATGTCACTTGCGAAATAAACAAGGGAAAGGCTTAACATCGAAATTGATGGTTATAAAGTAACAGCCTGTGAATGTCCCACTGCTGGGCTAAGGCCTCTTCTCCTCTTTTGAGAAGTAGGTTTTTGGAGCTTATTCCACCACGCTGCTCCAATGCGGATTGGTGGAATACACATGTAACAGAATTTCAGTGAAATTTGACACATGCAGGTTTCCTCACGATGTTTTCCTTCACCGTCAAGCACGAGATGAATTATAATAACAAATTAAGCACATGAAATTCAGTGGTGCTTGCCCGGGTTTGAACCCACGATCATCGGTTAAGATTCACGCGTTCTTACCACTGGGCCATCTCGGCTTTTTTTGATGGTTGATCGTTATAACTATACAATAATATATAGTAACAAAGTATATAGTATACGTGCAACGCACTCATAAGATAAAGAATAGAGAGCGGTGGCGGAAAGGGTGGCGGCATAAAGGTACGATTACGCGGGCTATCGGCTGTCTGTCTTGTCCCGTGGATTCGCTCCTTTATGCCGTTATGCCGTTTGCAGACACGGCATACGAGTTGGAATTACCCCAAGACGCGCCAATTGATGTTTTAAAAGTAGAATTTACTAGATTCTACAGTGACTGAGACTTGTTCGCATAAAATTATAATTTGTACACATTAAGAATTGTTGGTTTTTAAAAGATTCCAAAGTTTAAATTTATAAATATTCTACGGCAACATGCAAATCTAATACAGTTTTCATTACTAACCGATCTTAATGTTTAATATTATCTTACGGTACGAGATCCGGGAGAATGTAGTTGTTTAGTTGAGAACACCAGCTGTCGACGCATGCACTTAATAGTGCACTATATTTTATTTAATACTAGCTGTTGCTCGCAGCTTCGCTCGCGCGTAATCTATATTTATAAAAATATTATAAAAAGGTCAAATTTGTTTTTTTGTATGTTTGTTTTTAACTCAAACTCTACATACTGATATGCAGTGTAAGCGAACCACGAATTTCGGAAGCGAACTTTACTACTGCAGAGCTAGTGACTGACCTTCCTACCACGCCGTCCCTACCGCGCACACATGAAGGCCCGCGGCGCACTTGATCATTATTTTGCTGCGGAATTATTTTAAAACTGTGATATCTCCTAAGATATTCATTGAAATCAAATGATGTGAAGGCAGTTTTTTTACAAAATTAAATACTTGTGATAAATTATGTGTTTATTTAGATAAGAATTAATATCATGTTTATGAAAACGACTTCGCAAATAATGCATTACTTTCGAAAAAAATTGATTACCATAGAAAAGGTTGTAGTGATTTAACCTTCAAAGATAGACATATGCTACAGCTGACTTTTTATTAGAACTTTTTCAGAGGAATAATTACATCATACATGATTGTTGCGTAACTTCAACCGTTTTCGGAGCGCTTGCATTTGAAGCTCTCAAAATGTATAAATTTTCCCGTTTTTGCAACATTTTTCACTGATGCTTCGCTTTTATCGGTTGTGGCGTGATGTTATATAGCCTAAAGCCTTCATCGATGGGTGGGCTATCGAACACAAAAATATTTTTCAATTCCAACCAGTAGTTCCTGAGATTAGCTGGATCAAAAAACAAATGGATACTCAAATAAAAAAGAATATGAACAGTACAATAATTAATATCAGGTTATATCGCTATCCTCGTCTGACTACCGATGTAACGCGTTAAATCTCTTTCACTCTAATCAATCTTTAACAGCTGGTAACCCCTATTTGCGGGTAATTTTACACAGACAGAGGTATTTTGTCACACACAGAAAAAAAATTACCTTCAATTTGATATATAATATATATATATATATATATAAAGGGTTTTCCATTAAGGGCGCTTGATCTTTGAAATGCAAAAAAAAATACATGTAGGAGAGATATTTGCGAAATTTTTTTTTTATTTGGATGGTCTATCGACCCCATTATGTATGGAATATGACATCATTCAAATGACCGCCACGGCTTCGGTTGGTGGCGCGCACACGAAAGGTCCAATTTTCGATGACTCTGGCGCACAAATCGGGCTGTATTTGATCGATGGCGTGGCGTATGTTGACTTTGAGGGCATCGGTGGTTTGCGGCTTGTTGGCATAGACCTGCGACTTAAGAAAACCCCACAAGAAAAAGTCCAGCGGGGTCAAATCGCACGATCTCGGTGGCCAGTTCACGTCGCCTCCGCGCGAGATGACCATGTCCAGAAATTGCTTGTGCAGAACTTCCATCGTAGCGTGTGCTGTGTGGCACGTAGCGCCGTCCTGTTGAAACCACATGTTGTCCAGATCCATATTCTCGATTTCAGGCCAAAAGAAGTTGGTTATCATCGACCGGTATCGCTCACCATTGACGGTGACGGCCACACCATTATCGTTTTCGAAAAAATACGGACCAATCACGCCTCCGGCCCAAAATCCGCACCAAACAGTCACTTTCTGCGGGTGCATTGCCACTTGGTGAACCTCGTGTGGATTGGTTTCGTCCCAAATACGGCAATTTTGCTTGTTGACATAGCCATTCATCCAAAAATGCGCCTCGTCGCTGAAGATGATTTTTTTGCCAAAATCGGCGTCAACTTCCAACTGCTCTAATGCCCAGTCAGCGAATACACGGCGCTGTCTATGGTCATTAACCTTGAGCTCTTGGGTCAGCTGGATCTTGTACGGGTGCAGGCTCAAGTCACAACGCAAAATTCGCCAAGTTGTCGTCTGCGAAAGGCCGAGTTCCTATGCGCGACGCGGAATTGACTGCCGCGGGTTTTCGAGGACACTGTCGCGCACAGCGGCGATATTCTCGGCAGATCTCGCGTTACGTTGACGCACGGGAACCGGCTGATTGTTAACTGACCCGGTTGACTCGAATTTGTCCACCAATCGACGGATAGTCGACTCGGCAGGACGATCATCGCGACCGTAAAACGGGCGAAGTGCGCGGAACGTTGCTCGAACTGAAGACCCATTTTCATAAAACAATTTTATGATTTGCACGTGCTGCTCGACACTGTAACCTGCCATGGTGGTTTGGGAGGACGGAATGAATATAACACACTGCATTTGACAACTGTCACTCAAACAACATGGCCGCAATCAGCTGTCAAAGTTCAAGCGTCCCTATTGGAAAACCCTATATATACGTCATGAATCTATCAATAGAACAAAATATTACCTGCTTAGACCTGGCTGCGAATAGGTTGCGGCCGACTGGGTAACAGCAACCATAGTGTACAGTGCTAGCTTGTACATTTCCAAATTATTTACATACATTGCTATGGAGTGGATTGTAGTTTATTTTCATAACAAGTGAATGAATTTTTTTTGGAAAAACTCAATTAAAATAATCTTAATAACTGTAAATACTCGCGGGCAAATTGATTGGCACCCTGGCAAAAATAGATTCCCCCATTTATACTTATACATAAAAAATAGGTTTTGATTATATAAGGTCCTCCAGACCGATTTCGGCCACGGCGGCCAATCTCAAGAGAGATTAGCCAACTGCGCAGGACATATTATAGTGCACAAGTGTGTGCGCAAACACAGGTGCACTCTCTTTTCCTTAGCTCTCATAATCCGATGGGACGGCAATCCGACACGACCGGAAAGAGTTCAGGCGCAGGACCAACGGCTTAACGTGCTTTCCGAGGCACGGGAGTGTACACACTTCCAACTTCCAGACTCCGGGCTGCTACTGAGAATTAACTGACAGAAAAATAACTATTTATTGGTCCGACCTGGGAATTGAACCCAGGACCACCGGGTCTGCGGCCTTATATCTAGCCACTAGATCAACGAGGCAGTTTGATTATATACACTATGAACGTAGCGACCTTGCAGCCGGATCTTAGACTATTATAAATTAATGATTCAAATGTTGAGCTTGCTAAAGAATACTTCAGTAAAGTACATTTAAATTTAATTTAAATGACTTTGATCCTTTTCTAAGTACATTTTTTGTGATAAAATAGATATAATACAAATCGATAACATTAAATTATAATTAAATTTTTTTTTGTTGCATTTACTTGATGCAAAATAAGATAGAAATAACAACAAGTAAGTTTCCTTTCCATCAGAGCAAGTTAGTAACTTTTCTATATGTCAAGTAATATTGTTAGTTCCGTACAAGTAATCGAGACGTCAAACTCGATTAGTTGTTAAGATCGAGACTCGAAACTTTATCTTTGATGAAAAATATACCGTGAAATAACAGTACCTACTTCTTTATAATATTAGCATCATCACTTTTTTCATTAAAGCTACACAGAATCCGGGCAATAAACTTAATAGATAAGCTTTTTAAAAATCAACATCAATAGTATCCCATTCGTTTTCTATTTGTAAAATATTCTATGACCTAAATTGCCTGAATAACATTGTCATTTGATTATGAATCAAGTTCTTAAACTATATTAAAAAAAAGCCACAATAAATAAGCTATTGATCGTAACTTGACTTGAGCTTCCTGTCAACATATAATATGTTTCATGTTAAACTGGAATATGAATAATTTGAATATAACTAATATATAGTAATTTTGAGCATAATATGACTATTTTTTTAAGCTATCTACTAGATCTGAAACCTCATTATGTGCTGTCATTAAACTTCACCTATTAGTACGCGTGTATCAAATCTTGAAATTGAATTCTAAACTCGTTCAACCCATTATACAAATACAGCGTCTTTTACGCAATAGCTTATGGGCCGACAGGCGATGTAAAAGCCGCAGAATCGATCAAGACCCCTTGGTCTTGTCGTCTCACTCGTAACACGCGTTACGGTACGGTTAATTAGATAATAGGAATAGTATAATGAAATAAAATATATGAACGTGAAATTCACGTTTGTCAATGGTTTCAATTCAAATGATGTAACAGTTTACTAAGTGGTAGATCTTTGTGCAAGCTCGTCTGGGTGGGTACCACCCACTCATATTCTACCGCAAAACAGCAGTACTTGGTATTGTTATGTTCCGGTTTGAAGGGTGAGTGCGCCAGTGTAATTACAGCCACAAGGGACATAACATCTTATTTCCCAATGTTGGCTGCGCATTGGCGATGTAAGCAATGGTTAACATCTCTTACAATGCCATTATCTATGGGCGTTGGTGACCACTTACCATCAGGTGGCCCAAATGCTCCTGCTTATACAATAAAAAAAAGTTACTTACATAATAATATTAAATATTTATAACCTTATCCGCGCTGCATGTTGTGAAAGTTTTGTGGTTTACTCCACCTCTTTTACTAATATAGATATGTTGGTGACAGTACAAGCTAGTAGACTTATTCATTTTTGTACGGAGTCTAAATGTAAGTAAATAATCAAAAAATGAATGATAAAATAAATAACAATGTGAGCAGAATAATATTAATAATTATATTGACATACTTTTCATTACTTGACTTATAAAACCTTCATAAGTCCAGGTGCCCATTGATTTTTCCGCATCCGTGATCAAGTATGTCGCACTTAATATTCATAGATAATCGGTGTTCAGTATCATCGAACTGAAAAGTAAGACCATTCATTCTATTCTGAATCGTTTTCTTTATTATTACATATATGTATATATATATATATATATATATATATATATATATATATGTCGCGGATTCAAATGGATAGCCATGTAAATGATCACCATTGTCGTCCGACATGTTAATTTTATAAGATCAGTCAGTACGCACGTCCGGCACTAGCTCTGTCCCAAAAGCAAGAGACCAAGTATGTCACTATACAAAACGATCACACGCACTATTTACAGATACACCATTAATCCAAAATCAAATCATTAAACTAATCTTTATATTTCCATTAGTCGGCTGTATAACAGGTGCCCGTCTTATATTTTCACAATTGACGTCTGACAACTGACAACCTATAAAACGTAACCACTATTATTGTCATTCTTATAAATGAGGTCGTATACCCGTCTAAATTAATTATCTCTATCATATATATAATGTGTATGTGCGCTGTATGTATATATACACAGCGTGTAACAAAATTCGTGCCCGACCCGTGAAGTGGTTATTAGGTATCGGGTGTCGGTTCTATTTATGTAATAGTTTTTAAAATACTAAGCAAAAAATTGAACTTGATTATGAAAAAGCAGTCAGTGTTTGAAATTTAAACGTTTCACAGTATGTTTTAATATTAAATATTCACAGTATGTTTTAATATTAAATATACAAAAACAGATGGAAAAACAGGCAAACATATACGAATCATATGTGAGATCGCTAACGCGCCACCGATAATTAGAACTATGAAGTTATATCCCTGTTATTACACTGGCTTACTCATCCTTCAATTTAGAATATAAATTACTGGTGTATCGTGGTAGAATAATTAAAGGGTGGTACCTTCCCAGCTCAAACACAAAGTGAAATATCTCGTTCGTCACGTTTGCGTCTGAGACTAAAAACTAAAATTTGAAATAAATAAACAGATGCACCTATTTATATTTCTCAAGTGCATTAACAAGGATGGGTAAGCTTGCAGGAACACATAGTCACGAATATTACTTCGGTAGGAAGGGACGCGGATAAATCAACGCGCATTGCACAATAACACGTATTTTTGAGCGTCCGCGAGCATTACTATTAGTGTAAACGCATGATGTTTAGTATGACAGTTGTTTTTTAATGTTTTATAAATATCAATTTAATTCCATTATCTTCTTAAACATTTTATATTATTATAAAGAAATATGCAAATGGAAATCGTGCCAACGTCAGCAAGCTCCTGACCTATTTTGCCCACCATGGGCTTTAAGATTATGGTTCCGGCCCTTGGTTCTGGAATTAATTATTAACATTGTGAACTCGCTTAATATTTCTATCCTTCTATCGATTTAGAGATGACCCGTCAAGAAACTTATATTTGACATATATTAATTATTTTAATAAATTCTCAATACATTTATCATACATAATGTTTATTGAAATGTGGTACAACTATGTATTTTAACATTATGCTGGATGAATAGAAAATAACAGACATTAAGATCATATTTAATTTTCGATGTCTAAATATATGTTTTGTAATTTCATTTCACTACATGTTTCTAAAGCATATTCATAATAATATCACTTTTATTGCGTAAAAATATTAAAGAGACTTAGTTTAACAATTTATATATGACAATGAAGAACTTAAAAAAAAAACAATCACAAAAAATACTATTACTACGCGTTGGTTTATTTAATATTTTTCGGTAGGCAAGATGCTCTAGTAAGCCCACTGTTGGCCATAGGCATAAGGATTCGGTACTTATTATATGTTACTACATATATTTGTATTTCAGAATTACTGCTTCACTCATATAATAATAGCTACTTCTTTCAAACTCGAACCGCGCCACACTCCGCTATCGTAAATTGTCAGAAAGTGATATGCGGAATTGACTCTTATTTGCCAATAAAAGAATACAAATATCGTATCCCTAAGTTGGCTTATAATATTTCACGAATAAGATATTATGTGATTTTTTATAGAATAGCACTGCTAGTGTTAGGTGTTTTGTTCCATGATTGAGGTGATACTTGATCGGATTTTATAAATTAATTAATTTAATTTTAAGTTTTGGAACGAAGTTCTTTTACGCGGCTTACAGTAGAGTGAAATGGCAATGGTCCAAGGACACGTCATATAACGAAATAGCGTTCTTACTGTGCCTACCAAATACTACAAAATGCGCTGCATTGGGCGTCCGAATTTAGAAGGTCGATGTATAGGAGGTTGAAATGCTTTTTGTTGTGACAAATGTAATATAATCAATTAAAATCTACATTTTAAAACACGGTTTCAGTCAAAATATCGCGCATAACTACGTTCCTGATGGGAGTCCCTCAACCACACATTTTTTAAATTTAATATGACACATCTAAGAAAAAGAGAAAAAATAAAAGAGATGTTCAATTCTATCTTTTTTACTATAATTTTTTCCTTATTATTTGTATCTGACTTATTTTGTTTTTTTTTTCCTTGTGAGTGTGCAATAAAGTTATTTATTATTATTATTATAAAAGTAAGTAGATGTCCTGCTAGGAAATTGTCTATTGTTCAATGATTTGCAGTACGGGTTGGTAGCTCACGTTAAATTACATCCGTCACATGCAGGTTTCCTCACGTAGTTTCCCTTCACCAGCACCGAATTAGAATTAAACACAAATTAAATACAATTAAATTCAGATCAGTAGTGATTCGGTGAAGATCCAAGCATTAACTCTCTTATCTCAGCTCTAAATCTTCAAAATTATTTTATAATAAGCAACTGCTTGCGATTACCAAATTATTAGCCATCCTTTCACAGAAACGATGAAATCTGTGCCACTAAACTAAGCAGTATATAACGTCACAAGTTAAAGCCCAGGGGTAGAGGAGGCTTTATCCGCATACAGCTAACTGCCTTCGCAGTAATGGCTTTCGTTGCATTAAACATTTATCAAAGTTATTCCAGGTACCCTAGAAACGTAAACCGCTTTGTGTATAGAATTCTTAATAGAAAATAAAGATATCTTTGAATTCCCTTTCGAATAACTCAGATAGAAAAACTTTAAGAGGTGTATTTATAAATACTCGGAAGAATCTTGATTGATCTTTACAAGTAACTCTTTTTCTTGGGTTAAAAACAAATATCAAACGACACACTAAGAAAGAAAAACAATTATAATTTTATCGTTGTAGCAAACCTGTAATTGTGTCACAAGCGGATAGACAGGACGCTTTTAATGAAGTAATTTTGTTATAATAATAAAATAGAAGAACATTTCGAAATAGCCAGTGGCGTAACTATACCGACTGAGGCCCGTGGCAAATCCATTGCATGGGGCCTCAAGGGCATAGCTACCAAAGATACGGGGACCTCAATCTGAGTAACCAAAATTTCGTAAAATGTTATTGAAAATGACAATACAAAAAATCCATAAAAATGTTAAGACACTTCTGAGCTCAGGGCGTCTCGGACCGAGGCGGGGCCCCGTTTGCCAGCCCTGCCATGCTATAGTTACGCCACTGGCAATAGCAATAATGTTAATTGTTACCAAATGTATCATATCATAGAAATATTACCATCATTATTTATATAACTGTATTTTTTTTTTTTTGAAAATTTCTCGGGCAATCTTTCCTAATGGTAAGTGGTACCACTGCCCATAGACGTAATTATAACATAAGCCCTAAAAGAATTTTAAAGGCAAACCTGCTATTATTACGATTAATTATTCTATTGTTTTATATTATCAAAAATGACACCTTACTCATTACGTTCTTACAAAGCGAAAGTGTGTGAGTACAGTTGCTAGTGAAAAATATCGATTTCTTAATACTTATTGCAAATATTAGAAAAATAGACAACTTTGGTAAGTTAAGTGACTTCCAATGGAAGAAGGGTGAAAATAAGCAAAACTTAGATTGTCATATTCCATACGATTTGCTAAGTTCTGCTATGATGCACCTCAACCTCCTTCAATTTTATATATTAATTTTGAATACAACACTATAAGCTATAGCTATAGCTATAATAATAGCAATTTAATTTTACTTTCAAAGTTCCGATAAGAACTTCGCCGTCATTCGAAATCATATTTTTTACAAATCCATAAAGATATTTTAAATGATCTATGGTATCATAGATCATTTAAAATCTCGACCAATTATATTACGTCAATTCAAGGTCAACGTTGTTTATTGGTCCTTACTCCTCCTACCATTGAAATAGACTATATTTATCTAAATATATTACGATATAATTAATATTCATTAATTTTATCTACCTTCATTTAACAATTATTGATTTTACTTGATTGCATACTCATAATGGAACAGCTATTTAAAAAGGTTTCTCTGTGAGCATATTTTTCCGCAATATTTTAATTAACAGTTAATATTTCCTTTTCATTAACTACGTTCATTTCTGCTAATTAAAAAATTAAATAAATCTTACAAGTTAATATTAACGTTAAATATTAACTTAAGATAAAATTCTTCAACAGCTATGTAACACGATACAATGTCAATAATTATCATGTTTATGTACTTTTATTTATATTCTTAACGCAACATCAATTAACTATTATCATTTAACATCAATTAGCATTTTTATTATTTTTTGTATGATCATTTTTATGTTTTTTGCAACAAAAAGTACGTACGTATCAGAGAATACAAATCGTTCATCTCCTCATTTGTTTATTTGTACGTTGATAACGAACAATAGGTGGCGCCCGAGTCGCATCGGATTAACACGTAAGTATATAAATAATAGGCATCGCATAAACACAATATTAGCTAATGTATGATAAATAAAAATTAACAACCTGCCATTTGTATGTAAATTTTTCAAACTAGTCCAAACTTGGATAAATATGCCGTAATATGGTAATTTATGTATTTCATTTTCTGTTTTTAGAATTATGTATATAATTTGTGTCTACGTTTCATGTCTTAAGTGTGAAAATTTCATCGCTTCCCGCAAACATACGTATGTCAAAATCATTTCTTCCACACATGTGCAGGCTGTGGAATGATATTTTTTTGATGTGGGATGATGGTTTTTATAATATAGAAAGACAGACGGGAGAGTCAGTCACCTGTAGCTGGTAAGTGTTCAGTAGTCACTATCGCCGATATTGGCAATGTAAGAAATATCAACCAGTCTTTACATCTTTTGCGCTACCCACCTTGGTCTATAGTTGGCCTATAGTTACACTGTCTCACTTACCATTCAAACCGGAACACAATAATAATTGTTGTTTAGAAGTAGAATATCTGATGAGTGGGTGGTATCTACACAGAAAGAGTTGCACAAGGCTCTACAACAAAGTAATAAGCTATAATATAATGGCTATCATATAAATATGGGAGTTTTTAAAATTAATTTGATTTTTAATTAATTAAATTTAATTAGAGGCTGACCCCGTATAAGGAACTCCCCTTATTTTGCAAGTGTCTATACGTCATGGTTACCATTTACTATCAGGACCAATTGCTCGATTGCTGACATTCATAATAAAATAAATATGACATTTTATATACAATTCTGATTTTAAATTGTAATGCTTGAACTGTTCGCGATGAAATTTTATACACGAACATTGACTTTTCTCTAGCACGTATAATTTCCACACGAATAAGCTACTGATAAAACTGGTACGTAATATTTTTGGTTGACAACCAATATATTTTGAAATATCATAAAAATTTACTCATTATTTTAATAGCTTTATATAACCGCTTAATTGGTCTGAATTCCTATTAACAACTTTCCGTTAGCAATATTAAACTAAAAAATGAATTCCATATTTTTAAATATTTTAAAATTTTTAGGAGCCGGTGGCTGAGTTGTCTTTCTCATAACTATAATGAATAATATGTCATATTATGTATTCGATATATGACGTGACAATCGATTAAAAAATCTATAGAAAGGCAATCAATTACTTCATTATTGTTTGTCTTTCACATCCATAGAAAACCTTAGACAACTGACTAGTTGTCTAAGGTTTTCTATGGATAAGGTTGTTGTCTTTGGAAACTAATTTCGATATACTTTTGTCCTTTCATTCACCAATTACAGATTATAAAAAAAAAAACAGAAACAAATGTAAATTAAAAAAACTGTCAAAAAACAAACTTTTGCTCTTTTTGAGCCGATATAGCCCTGTCGTTTATCTTAAAAGCAATAGGGTTCAAACCCATTACTCAATTTGTGTTTTTAAATCATTACATGCTCGGCTGTGAAGAGAAACATCCTGAGGTAATCAGCATGTCTAATTTTTATCCACCAGCGCATTGGAGCAGAGTGATGGAATAAGCTGCAAATCTTATTCTCAAAATGAGACATTCAGAGACTGTTACTTTACTTTTTGGCTGCTTTAATTAGATTTAAAGAAAAATCGCTACCGTTTAAGCTGTTGGTAGTCTAAAAGTCAAGTCTAAAATCGACGTGTGAATAATGAAAATATAAGTAGGTTCGATAATAAACGCTTGCATATTGTAGTCTAGTAACTCGGAAATATTAAATTAGAAGAAAGATTAAATCTAAAAGAACAGCTGTATGTCTTGATTAAATCTCAAACTATGTTTAAGAAAATATGATGTTCAAGACACCTTAGACATTAAGTGGAGAACGGTAGAAAAAATATTTAAACATTTTGCGCTTTAATTCTCAAAGCACATTTTATTCATGTTTAATAAACTGAACGGCATTTTTCCCGTCATGTTTTCCCGACAATTTTTATTTAGACACGAACTAATACTAAAAAAATAGGATTTTTGTATATTGTAAATAAAAAAGTTTATTCTGACATTTTGGAGTACGGTAAAAGGTCACGTTACTTAATAAAAAATATAAAAGTTCGCATTTAAAATAAATTCGAAAATCAACCAATCATATTAAAATCAAAGTTATTTCCAATTTTTTTATGTTTATTGACATTATTCTAATTATTTTATCGATCCGAATGAGTTCGATCGAGGCAATTATTTTCAACGCATTATTGCGCAAGGTAGTGCTTAAGAATGTGCACTCTCTATTCCTTGACACTAATAACCTTAGGAAAGCAATCTGACTCGACCGTAAAGAGTGCAGTGAGGCACGGGAGTATAAACTAAGGAACTCAATAACATGATATTGGCTTGACCTGGGGTATGAACCAACTGGACTATCAAGGCTATCAAAGTCAGTACCATTAGTGAGCGATTCAAACACACGCACATTTATATTATTCATAAATCCTGCCCTTACGGCCATATCAAATGTCACAGCTGTTTTACTTCAATATTTACACATTTCGCCTCTTCTTTGTTTACTGTTTATATTATAGAGGTCAAATGTCGTGAAATAAAAGGTTGATCTGTTTTAATCAAGCGGAAGACAAACATCTAAAACGCGATGATAAAATGAAAGAAAAAATCGGAAGTCTTCTTCAAGGATTTAGTTTCTATGTAATACTAAAATGTTTTCTTAACGATATAATAACAAAGAAACCTCATGACGAAACGAAAAATCAAATAACTAAATCACACGTTAATACTTAAATAGACATGTTGACTTCAACAACAAAGCCTCACTTTGCTTGAATACACAATTGTTATATGTGTATGCAAACTCTGTTAGTCTGAGTATTTATGCTGCTTTTTCAGTGACCCGCACTAATTTTTTTTTGTGTGATTTTTATAGTTTGAGATTTAATCAATAAATTATATATATATATATATATATTTATATATATTTAATAATAAATTGTTCTTTTAGATTTAATCTTTCTTCTAATTTAATGTTTTTTACATGTATCTGTCAATGAGTCCTCATTAACAACCAGGACATTGAAATATGTTACATTACCTTCCATCAGAATATATATATCGCCTCGCACCTCGCACGAAAGACAATATCTTAATTAAACAAACAAAAAACAAAAATAATCCCCAGTATAAATACAAGCAGTATTACAGTACAGACGCGAAAATAGTGGATTAGTGATTTTCATTAAAATCTAACTCGTGGTTTACGTAAGCCGACAGAAAGTAAAAACGGAATATTTTTTTGTTATTAAATATGTCCGACGGTTAATATTTGAAATATTAATGATATACAAATTATGTATACAGAATAGCAGGCAGGCAAAAGAATATCAAAATCCAGGCTCAGTTATCGTTGAATTTTGACACTTTTATTACTTAGTATTTATATACTGCTATAACATAATAATAAAGCCTTCCATACCGATTTCGGCCACGGCGACTAATCTCAAGAGAGATTAGCCAACTGGGCAGGAGATATTATAGTGCACAAGTATGTGCGCAAACAGAGGTACACTCTCTCTTCCCTAGCTCTCATAATCCGATGGGAAGGCAATCCGACACGGCCGGGAATATTTCAGGCGCAGAACCAACGGCTTAACCTGCTTTCCGAAGCACGGGAGTGCACATACTTCCAACTTCCAGACTCCGAGCTGTTATTGAGAATTTCGTGACAGAAAAACTTTTTACTGGCCCGACCTGGGAATTGAACCAAGGTCCTCCGGGTCCGCAGCCTTATGCTACTACTACTATAGTATACACAGGTGTTAGTGTATACATATAAATAAGAACTTGTTGCAGTTCTATACATGTTAACAATATGCTCTTTAGTAATGCCCTTAGATTAAAAGCTGCATTAAAATTCTCTTAACCGAAGAAAAATTTCAATAGAATATACAGATAAAAGGTTTTTAGATTTTCTTGAGTTTTAATGTATTTCTCAGCGTTAGTCTGGAATTATTTTTCCAGACTACTTCATTCAATATGTAATACTTAACTAATGGTCTATTATGGAAGAAGACTAGAGTCCTAGAGAGACGGAATTTCTTTAATTTTCTTATTCTAATTATAATTAATGTATTGCAATAACGGTATTATAAATTTAATGTTTTATAAATATGTACGTATAGGCGTTTGGTTCTTGCCAGATTCCAAAAATAAAATATAGACCGAATGTGGGTTTTCATTTCTCCTTTAACATAAAGCTTACCCAGTAGAATGTGATGAATGTTTAATTTCACAAAGTGAATTCCATTTCAGAAACTTTGTCTCCTTAAATATCCATGTGAACGAAGGAGTACCTTATACTCTTATATGGAAATGGTTTTATATAATATGTCGGTTTGAGATTAATAGACTTCGATACCGTTTGACCGATTACCATGAAATATAGGTTTTATGTGCGAACTTTCATTTATTTTCATTTATCTATTTTTATGGGGAAAGTTTTTATTTTATAACCTTGATGTAACTTCCCCCTACATTGCGTTGAAACACATCAACTTCTATATCAAAATTTATTAGGCGATCGCCATGATAATTGCTATAAATATAAAGCCGGGAAAATCGCATAAAAATAAGTTAAGAGACGAGCGGAATAAATGAGTAAAATAATCTATAGAAATATTATAAACGAGAAAATAACCCTGCCTGTCTGTTTGTTACCTCATCACGATATTGAAACATTCATATACAATGCGACGTGATGGAATGTGATATTGGAATATCTCCAGATTTGGATAAGGACATTGACATATAAAAGACGTCGATGGGGTCATGAGAAACTTAATGTACTTGTTATTATTGTGTTCCGGTTTGAAGGGTGAGCCAGTGTAATTACAGGCACAAGGGACAAAATATCTTAGTTCCCAAGGTTGGTAGTGCATTGGCGATGTAAGCGATGGCTTACATTTCTTTCACTGCCAATATCTTAGGGCGTTGGTGACCACTTACCATCAGGTGGCCCATACGCTAAATGTCCGCCAACCTAAATTATAAAAAAAAAAACGTAAATTAGTGTATTGGATATTCATACACAAATACACAGTAACGAATTAAAAATTGTAGTCTAAGTAGTACGAAAAATTTTGACTGACTGAGTTTTTATCTGTACATCTAGATACATTTATAAACAGTGCTTACTGCTCGGTTTATTTACATAAATTTTAATAAAACGAATACTAAAATGTAATTTTAATGGCTTAATTTCAATGCAATATATATTTTCACTTTATATGTAACAATTTGAGAAAAATTTATATGACAATGTTAAATTATTGTATGCTTAAATACAATTTTAAGTGATTATAATTGAGTAGGAAACATTTATCGCTTATAATATGACATAAGTGGAAACTTATTCAATGCAACAATTTGTGTATCAGAGCATAACAATAATTTTGATATAAACTGCAAATTCCTGTAATTATTTCCGTTTGTATGACGTACAATATTCCCATTTATATTAATAAAAAACATTCTTTTAGTACATTTTTTTTTAATGTAAGTTGCCAGTTTACAAAATTTAGACGAAAAAAAAGAAATAATGATCACCTTATCGATTTCGTCTTACTCTTATAATCTGATGGCGATTGAGCTACGACCGGAAAGAGATCAAGCACGCGACCAACGATTTTACGTACATTTCAAGACACGTGTAAACTCTGCCAACTCCCGAATTTAGAAAAAACTCAATAACTTTTATTGGTTCAATGCCAAATTTGTACCCGGGACTTTGGGATCTGTTTATAAGCCAGTCAGTAGACCATAGAGGCAAACAACGAAATGAAACAAATATAACTAAATCATGTATATATATCTCAACCATCTACTGTTAATCGTGAACAAATTATGGAGTAGATGAGCCTAATTAAATTTGACGTTGATTTGTCGTTCCGGTCTGCAGATATCGGATGGCAATCAGTCACCGTCGAAATTAATTGATGATAGTAGATTAAATTACAAGTCTTTAAATAGACAAATATAAAATGCCCTTTCTGAATATTAATTGAGAAACAAACCCTGAGCTGTAAACAAAAAATCTGGTTATTCAAACAATGTAATCATACGTGGATAGCGGAATTTTCGAATTGAAATATTTATTTATATTTTACTAAAGGCAGAAGATCGGAATGAGAAGAGACAACGCTGAATTATCTTTAAACAAATCCACATTAACGGGGTCGAGAGATTGCGTGGCGAGAGCACCATAATATATTCATGCGCTATTTGCTTTTCCCGACCTCGGGTTTCCAGAGTATTAAGTAAGTGTACAATTAATAAACACGTCCTTCAATTAATAAAACAAGCCTTGTTTAACATTTTAATCAACTGTTAGATTTGACTACATATTACAAGAGAATAGCAGTCAGTAAAAGTAATACAGCTGGAAAAGCTACTTGAGAAGGTCTGAAGTTTATTACACCATGATTTTTTTGTAGTATAAATTGGCATTGTAAGAAATATTAACCATCGCTTACATCGCCAATACGTCACCAACCTTGGTAACTAAGATGTTATGTTCCTTGTGCCTGTAATAACACTGGCTCACCTGCTACCTACCCAGACGAGCTTGCACAAAGAGTAAAATGCTCAAAAGTGGGCTTGTGGAAAAATACATATGTGGCAGAATTCCACCCGTCACATACAGTTTTCCTCACGACGTTTCCCTTCACCACCGAAGATGAGTTGAACTGTGAGATAAGTCCGGGCTTGAAACCGCAATCTTGTTCCAATCACGTATTCTCAGAACCTCGGCGCTTTTCCCACTTTCCGACTAGACGTGCATTCATGAAATCTGTCACGAATGTAGTGCTTTCTAATGTTTGTGTTTTTATTGGCTGGCGTGTAGCGTTCGTACATAGGTTACAGCGTAATATAAACTTTAATATTAAATGCATGTACGACCTTATTGCTAGATACAATCGTCTACATTTATAAATTATATTTAAAAATCTAATTGTTCTGCTTTCTGTTTAAAATATAAGATGATTATTTATTAGCCGATTTAGACTGTAATACATTAAAAAACAAAACATTAACGTTTATTTTTTACTAATTGCGCATCAATTTATTTTAGAAAATAAATTAATAAATAATTAATAGCGTTGATTATGAATCACTAATGTCTGTCAACCGTGCCTCACTAATATCCCATGGTTCGCGTTGTGTCTCCAACCAAATAATTCAATTCCTTCTGCAACAAAAAATAAGGCATGAGAAATTAATGAGGCTTCGATTTACATTTAAATTTTCCGTTTTTCGTGCAAGTCTAATGTACTTTATTATTAACTTTAATTAATAAAATGTATTATGTTTAATGTTATATATGCACTGCTATTTAAATTATTTAGATATTTCCGAAAGATATTTAAGAAAACGAAAATAAATAATGATAGTTGAGTGAATGCTTAAATATTATGCATATATATAGTTAAACTTACTTTTACAAGTAATAACTATATGATGGTTCCGATTCTTAATGCTAAGAAGATCAGCTATTATAAAAAAAACTCAATATGTGTATAAGCCCATCAAGCCCTTATGTGTCAAATTTTTGAATTTGCTCTTTTAGTGATCTAAGCTTTGTGATTCTTCTGAAAAAGTAAGCTATTCATTGTTTATTAATTTTAAAAAGACAGGCGAGCAAATCGGGCACTGTTAGTAAGTGGCAACTTACACTACAAGCCAAGTGTTCTCGTATATTCCATCTTCTGTACCTGTGTAATTACACTGGCTCACTCACCATTCCATACAGTAGACATATTAAGCTGTTAAATTATTGATGGAGCTGCACAAAGACTTAGGCTCCGTGTAAACTCTGAGTAACCACGAGAACATTTTGTATTTACTGGAATGTGATCTTATCCATTAGTGAATCGATACTGAAATTTAACTTTGTTTAAAAGTCTCAAGTAACATGCACTTTATATAAATAAGCAGTTTTTAATTGAAAATTTAGATTAAAATCTTTATTTAGTTATTAACACTTCATACAACTTTCAAATATAACTACGCTGTCCCTTGAAAATCGCTATGTGATTAAGGTAACGTTAAGGTACATGTGCCCAGTAATACCTACCTAATTATTGTTTAACAGTAACAACATCGATTAACTTTATTATACGAAATATTTGTAACAAAAAAGGCTTATACGTATCAGATAAACTTCATTTTGATTTTAACCCTGAATTATATTTTTTGATTACTTGTTGAATTGATAACAAATTACAGTAAGCCGAATCGTAAAACGCAGTTAATCTTTTATAGCCCATCTACTAAAATGTAATTAATAATTTAGTAAGACATTAAATCTATCTCTATCTAAAATATGTATATACAAGGTTATTTGTAACGACCCAGCAACCTCGCTGGACTAGATAGCTAACACCATAAGCAACAACATTTGTTTTACGACTTTTGATAATGTATTAGATTTTATTTTCATACAAGAATAAATATTAATTTAATTTCCCACTTGATTTATAAATCTACGCGCATCGCAAAGATTAAACGCCTGCGAGCGTCGCGTCGTCCTTTCGTTTATAAAGGAAACATAGACCTTCAAATGTCACGACAGTACAACAAAAACTTGTAAAATCTTTTTTTTTTTCATGTATTCAGTTATGTCCGAAGTCATAGAACAAAAGTTGTTGCTTATGGTGTTAGCTATCTAGTTCTGCGAGGTTGCTGGGTCGTTACAAATAACTCTGTATAATATAAGCGACTGAATCATCACTAGATAACTATGTTGATTTGAAATTCAACATAGTTACTACTTTCGTGATGTAGACGCTCAATAAGAAAGGATTTCTGGAAATTACAACTTTAAGAGAAGGAAGGGGTAACTTTGTATGAATATAACCCTTACAAAATTGGAACTGACGGCTAGTTTAAACATAAAACTAGTTTATAATAAAAATTAATTAATTTACAAATCTTAGGTACGATAGATTAAAAACCAAAACACATATCATTAAGCACATAATATAATCATGATACTGATAAGCCAAGAATAATGAAACGACAATAAGTCAAGTAGATTCTCGCTAGTAGCCCTGAATCTGGAAATTGGAATAGTGTACACCCCAATGCCTCGGAAAGCACGTAAATTCGTTGATCCTACGCTCGAACTCTTTCCTTATCGGATTGTCGTCTCATCACATTATAAGAGTGAAGTGAGAATACATTTGTGTTTTCGCATACACTTGTGCTCAGAGCGACATCATACATTCACTTTAAAACTGTAATCCCTGGACGATTCATTTATTGTAATTACATTCTTATCCACAAGTAATCCATTTAAATGGATGTATACAGTCAAGCTTAAAACGCCATAAACATAATTGAGTAGCTGTATAAGGTAGTAACTGTTTATTTGCTAAAGAATTCTACGCAATAAAGTTAAGTTAGTAACAGTAAAACAGTAGCGATTTGATTTTCTTTTACTACGTGTACATTGCTCTGAATGTACCAATAAAATGTTAACGAAAGACTTCAATTATTGATTTATTTATTTACTATAAAAGACATACGTATTTCCCTGACTGGTTGGTAATGGCGACTGTTACCAACGAAGCCAACATGCAAAATTGTTGGCAGTGATATAAAAAACAATGTTAAAAGCCAGAGCTGCCGCGGAAAAGGCTAAAACGAACAAACGTAACGAATAGTCGTCTCTTATTCCAAATTATATTTTTGTTCCGTTTGCAGTTGAAACGCTTGGATCTTGGAGTAATAGTGCAAAAAAATTCATCCAAAATATTACACCCCGTCTTATTGCCTCTACTGGTGACAGTAGAGCTGGTACATTTTCCGCCCAGAGAATTGGAATTGCCACCATTCCACGCGGTTACGATTTGTATAGTAGTTATTTTTAATTTTTATTTGTACTTATTTCAGGTTTTAATGTAAATACATTTATATAATTTAACTTACAAAAAAAAGTGATGTAATAATTCAAATTTCTAGATGATAATTGAAAAAATAATATTATTGTATTTATTTTTAGTATGCATAATATCATTCATCATTTATTATATTTGATAACCAAACAATATAATTTATTAAATAAAATTTTAAAATACGACTAATTCATAATTAGTCTTTTTAAAAATCCTTCCTTCCAGTTCCTTAAAAATGTGTTAAATATTTTATTTTTAATTATAAATTCAATGGTCCTCTTATATACTTACCAAAATATAAAATAATATATATATTTTTATCTGAACTTATTCATTTGCGGTTCTTTAATATCGAAATGGAAAGGCCAATATGAATAGAATACTTTTAATATTAATTTTCCGTAACAATTCATAGTCGAGTTACAATAATAGCTCGGTTTCCATTCCCTTTACGAACCTCACCACACCCGCAGAAACTTTGAACGGATATATACCTATTATATGATTTCCTCGTAAAGCTGCAACTAATGTAATGTTCTTAATAGAACCTATTCCTTATTTTTATCATTTTGATATCGTAATATTAGAAGTAGTTGATTTTTTGAGTAAAAATTTTAATCAATCAAAATTAAATTCAATCTCAAAAAATATCCTTGACACAAAACTAAATTCTTAATAATACGTGAAGCTGTGTATTATGCAAGATAAATTAAATTAAAATTGCATTTAATTATCACCTCTATGTGATTCTGTCGAAAATTGTAACTATTGCGTTTCATTCCGTTTCTCTCGTTTAACGTATTTTCAGAATACGTGATAGCTTTACATTTAATTAAATCAAGAATATTTTGCTAAATATTTTCGATATTAAAACGTAGTATGTTTATTAAATATGCAAAACTGTTCAATCTTCTATTACACATTCGCGAACATAGTATCGCTTTTGGAAAATGGGTCACCTGATGGTAAGTGGTCACCAAGCCATAGGTTTGGCATTGGCAGTGTAAGACACTGAACAATGCGATGCTTTGTCAATGCGACACCAACCTTGGGAAGGAACGGCGTCATGACCCTTGTACATGTAATTACACGTGATCACTTGTAAACCTGAAAATAACATTACTAATTTTCTAGTTTAAAAAAAATGTTGTTTGAAAAATTATTGGATGAGTGTATATATGACATTAATGATTTATAAAAGATGAAATTCTAGCATAATTTGGAGTTTTTGTTGTGGGGTGTCCGGATGTATATGATTACGAATATGAATTCAATGAAATTAATTTTATAATAATAAATTGACATTATTGTATTTTAATTACTTATGTGTTTTTTTTTTTATCATAATACTTAAAATCAATTAGTTGACATTTTTTGTTTATTTTTTATTTAATGACTAGTATTTAGATTTATAAATTATAATAAATTGTAAATGTAACCGACCAATAATATTTGTATGCCATGTGATGGGCAAAACATGCAGGGACGTATTATTATAATATGACCATCATTATTATGTACACCTATGTTTGTGACAAATTAAGATTATTATTATTTACTTCTTAACTGCTCGGCTTAGAGCCGGGAGTTACGTCGTACCCATTGGCCGAAGCCATATTATTATTAATTAATATACAATTTTGTTGGCAAATGAAAATATACGATAAAATTCGATATAAATATAGTAAAAATAATCTGTCATTGATTGATCTGAAGATGATTAATTGCCTATAAATAGATAAACGTAGAAAAAACTGGGTAAGCTTTTGTCAATAGCCTGCAGACAGAAAGACCGCTATAGATGTTATCGCCCTTTCCTGTATAGATGTTATCGCCCTTCCTTTCATTATTTTGGCTCTTCCTCTTCGCAAGAACAGGGTAGCTCAAGGAAATCCTCTTTTCATTTATATTGAAGATGAAATTGGCATAATTTGTTTATAATACGAACAATAATTTATATTTCCACGCCTTGTTGCTCTTGTACGACTGCAGTCTGATAACCAATATTTGGTTAAAGTGATAGAAAGTATCAAGGAAATCTCAGACGCCGTCAATGAACTAGATTTGTGAAATCTATCAAAATTTGATTATAAAATTATTATCTACATACATATGACATAAACACGTAATCATCGCGAAAACGGGTTGAAAGCTGTGTAAGAGCTTAGTGGAATTTACGCCATTTGTTCATATTATTCATCTCATTCTCGGCTCTCTCGGATGGAACATCGTAATGCCTGCATGTATCAGACAACGACAGAGCAGTGTTTGTACCTACGCGTTAGCAGCAAGAATTCCTCAAGAGGATAGCATTTACTTTGTACTTTACATATAACCGAAACGTCAGTATACATATAACCGAAACGTCAGATTCTGGATCAAATTTTATATATCATACATTTTTTTTCTTAAAAGCGTTATCACAAGTCATACGTTTGAAATTAGTGCGTAGCCCATTTTATGAGTGGGCTCATCAATGATTCTGCCGCAATTCATCAATACAATGTTTAGCTTTGTACCTGTTTGAAGTAATCCAGTGTTAGTATAGGCAGGAATATAAAACACATTGACATCTTAAGATTGTTATACTGTTTGCAGCGCCAATGCCTACAGACAAAGTGAGATGTTTCAATAAAAGACAACGTGTCGGTCATACGGTTTATTAACGACTGCCGATCACTGCAAACGTAACAATACTTATACCCTACACAAAGGATTATACTTCCCACCAGGGCTCTATTACTTACCTACCTAATATAATTTTTTATTTTATATTACAACTGACCATGACTGTACAAACATATGGTTTTAAAGTCTGGACCGCAATTACTATGGTTCCAATAGTTTTAACTTTTATACCTTGAAACTTATGCATACGATCAAAATAGACCGGATCTTGGATGTGAAATGTATCGAGATCAATGCTTCGAGACGAAGAGAGCCAAATTTTAAGGTTGATATTTATATGTAACGTTCATAAAGAACTGTTCCTGACGCAAACTTAAATAAAAATATTTCATTTCTATAACGTCTACGATTTGCACGTTGCCTTTCGATATATATTTTTTATTATTAACTTGTTACTATATGAATTATACAACTTAACTTAGCTTCGGACATATAACTTTAGTAACTTAAAGTAATTTATTTACTTAAAAGTACGCGTTGAAAACAATGTTATCTATATATCACTAGAATTTCCTTATACTAGTTAAAACAATGAGTGGCTATTTAACATTAAATAACATCATAACATTGTACAGTAAAATCGATATGATTAAAATATTCAGAAGAGCTTGGACACTCGTACTACGTTACCTCGTATTGCACTATTCATTGAAATTTCCGAACGAAGGAAAATCGAAACAAAGTCGATATCATACAAAAACCAAAAAGTCCATCGAGACCAGAGCTATGCAAGTCTATTGTTACAAAAATATCAAAGAACTATTTTTTTTACTTTTATATTTACTCAAACCACTTCAATTTTCCAACTAAAATAGAGTCATATAAAATGTTATGTTTAAAAAGCCAACATTCTATTTGCGTATAAAACTGGTAAACCTACGCGTGTGTAGGTGTATAATAATTTCAGTGCGGTTTTTCGTGTAAAAAATTCAATATTTCTGTTTCATATTAAAAATATATTACAATCAATCAGAAGAAGAAATATTGAAGGTGATATTATTAAAATCTTTCAATTTTCATGTTATACGGCCTTGCTTATATATAAGTTGCTTAGCTGGTGTTCAGTTATTGGCTGTTTTTTCTCTTTCTATCTTTATTGATTTGATATTTGAAAAAAGAAGACAGCATTGTCTAACTAGTCAACCCGCAAATAACATTTATACTTAAAGTCTATGTGCGTATTCACTTCATGTTAATAGCTCGAACTTAACATCACCATTAAAAATAATTTATCAATTGATTTATATACTTTATTTTACATATTTTGTTTGTTTATTAAATGTCAAAAATCACACAAAGTTGCAGTAATAAAAAAATACAATAATTGCCAGCTGTTTTTGCAAAAAAATATCTAAATACAGTGGTTTTTATGTATATGCAGTATATAAAACCGATACATGAGGCACAGGGACTAAATTATGAGGCGGTAATCGTCATAAAATTCCAAGTAAATAATGAAATGCAATACCGCGCCAAATGAAGAACTTTGTACAATCCACAGTTGACAGTGACGAAGCGGCGGGCCGACTAGTGAATAGGGTACAACAAATGGCAACTATAAAGGAGATTCTGAACTATAACCTTGGAATCACGATACATAATAGATACCCTATCACGGAAAGCCTAGCCGAGCACCATCCAGACCATCCATGGAATCCAGATCTAAAAATCTAAAAAACTAAGATCTGAAAATTTGCAATCCAAAAATTTTAATTATTATGCTGTCTGGAAATGAAAGCAGGCTGGCACAGAAAATTCGGAGTCGGTTTTGTAGATGCTTGCCTTTCGCGCCGCAGGTCGTGGGTTCGATTCCCACCCACGACAGACATTTGTGTGCAAGACCAATCTGTTTGTCCTGAGTCTGGGTGTAATTATCTATATAAGTATATATTTACAAAAGAAAAGTAGTATATGTAGTATATCAGTTGTCTGGCTTCCATAGTACGAGCTCTGCTTAGTTTGAGATCAGATAGCCTTGTGTGAATAATGTCCCAGGATATTATTATTATAAAAAATATCAAACTATAAACCGATCGGAAGAACTAACGCACTGACAACACATCTGTAAAGACTACGAGTACGAGATAACATAATAAAAAAACTATATTATGTTACACTAGGCTCTAAATTTGATTGCCGTGTTTTATATAGTCCATATCTCGATGTCACGTACTTTATGAATTCACGTCTTATTGGTGAACCGTGTGGAAATTTTAATGGAGCTTTTAGGAAGTCTTATAGTACCATGAGGAAATAAAGATAGCGTTTTTAATCCTTTTCCTCAGATAATATAACATAATATCAAAATATGCTACGCAGAAAAAGTGCTTGGGAAATTAAATGCTCCGAATTCTATATTATGTTGAAATTAATTAACATTCCTGAATTGTATTATATCTCACACAACTTAAACTAAAGCAAAATACCTCGTCTTTTATTATATATTTTTTTGCAAAATATGCAGTTTTCCTTCACAGTAACCTTTACGATATTTCCTTTTTGCTGATCCGTTGAACAATGATCGCTATTTAAAACTTATAGTGCATGATATCAGGAACACACAATACGCTACGATACTGAAATTTCACCCTGGGATTTTTAATACTTAAGATATTAAACAAAACAGATAAAAATATAGGTATAGATAAATAACTATGAATCTCAGATGATTGTGATTCAATATTTATGATAACTGCATCCGATAACCCCACTATACAGAATGGAATGCCCCGTTTTTAATTAATTACAAACTATTAATAAATAAAACTTACGATATTTATATAGGCATCATAGTAGAAACATTACGTAAATATATACCCATTAGCTAAATCCATCTTAATTTCATTGTAATAAAAACTAAAGAATAATTCAAACGTGATTAAAATTAACGGCGGTCCATCGATGACGTCCAACCACGATATATGGCTGTCCGTTTGACGTTCCGCCAGAGTGACATAACAAAGAGTCTGCATGGAGTCTGCTATCACTGTCGTCTCAAATTCAATAGTCAATTTAATGACAGCACCAAATTCTCACAAACATGTATATACATTTTTATGATACACCTTTAGACGGACTTGTGCTAAGGAAATAACTATAATTCTTCAAAAAATATTACAAATGTGCCCAAAACTCTTTTGCAATAATTAAACAATATTCTCTTATCTTATTTATTAGTAGCAACTAATAAAAGGAAATACTAATATAATGATATTACTTGAAATAAACAAAGAATGACGTGAATAGAATCGCATTGTTTCAATTATTGACGTATTATTTTCGAACTATGAACTATTTAAATGCATTTCCAATAGCATTCGACTTTGTTACTTGATCGATAGATAAGATAACTCAGTGGAAAACATACTGAGGACCTTGTCAGAAGTTGCAAATTCAATTCCGCGCTCTCGTGAATTTTCACTCTCTAGGTTGTGGTTTTCTGCATGTGTTGATTGTTATATTGCCTTATGTATGTAATAAAATCAGAGAACTTCATTTCCTTAAACAAAAGAAGAAGCCCTTTGCCCAGCTGTGGACCATTTTGATACTAGATTAGAACACTATCACACGTCATCAACCACCATACGACACAGCTGACTTTTCAATCGTTTTTAAATTTTCCTTCGACTCTTCTGTTCAATTTACAATTTTCCTGTTCAATGCAAAACTTTACTCATAAGCATTTTTTATAATAATACGATTAAATGATTTATGCTTCGATACAATAAACTAAGATCTTATCTAGAAATTTCTCACGTTATAGTGAAGTTTCAGAATACACAGAACCGCTATTATTCGACGTAAAAATAGTCGCAGTAGACACAGAAATGCCCGAGGCTTTAAAGTACTTTATAGTGTATGCGGCATGTGGTTCTATTGCTTCGTATATAACTGTTACTCTTATATATATTCCAGCTGACTGATACATATTATATGTGCTTGTAAGTTAATATTTTTGAATGTATCATATTTAATTAAATACAGACTAGCGCTTTGCCCGCGGCTTCACTCGCGCCATAATTCTGAATTGCTAAATAACAATTTTCAAAACGCTTTCTACAAACGTAAAGGATTTTCTTAGAAACTTTCATTCCCTTTACCATTACTATATTATAAAACCATAAGGGTTTTACAATTTTAAAACTCCTACCTAAGCACTAACCTAATGTGTAATCGGCCAGTGAGATATTCTTTTATATATAATAATTATTTATGCATTCCCGAGCCTCAAATCGCACTGTAAGTCATTCCATCTGAGCCTAAGCTTTATTTGTTTTGACAAGACTACTGAAAGACTCAGATTACATTTGTGCGAGTTGTGTTTTGATATCCACTACATTTTTACAAGATATATTTGAGGCTGAATTACATGATCTGATCTGTTAGTTCAAAATAGCTCAAGAGATAAATTTACACAGTGGTAGGGCTTTGTGCATACCTGTCTAGATAGGTACCACACATTGATCAGATATTCAGCCAACCAGCAACACTTAATATTGTAGCTATTGATGAAGAGTGCGCCATTGTTATATACAGAAACAGAGGAAATAACATGAAATAACTATACGACATTGAGTATAATAATTGTAACATTAAAAGGATACACAAGTAAGTTTTTACTATTTCACGGGTGAGATTCTTGTTGAAACTTCTTACAAAATGGCACTGCTGGTCTTTGCCTATGATTATATTATGAAATCACAAGCAATAATGTACCATCGTACACTTAATTAAAGTGTAAATTGTAAAATGATTGATCAATTGAGTAACGAAGGTTTAATATACATAAATTAGCTTAATATCAATTTGCACATGAATACTTAACTTGTTACGCACAAATCACACAGTTTACAAATTAAAAGGTTTACACTTGCTTAAAATAAAAATCTATACCCTTCGATCCATAATGTACTAGATTACCGGTAAGCGCTTCAAAAATGGCCCGAAAAATAACAGCACAAATTAGATTGTGGTTGTATTTGAAATTAGTATGGTCCAATCATAACCAACGTTTAAAACGTCAACATTTGTGGAAATAACTACCGCAATGGCGTAAGTAAAATGTTATGTCTGTAATTATCTGCTTTATTACTAAAGAAATAAGGTTTAATTTGGAACAAAAGTAGTGTACATTTCTTATGTCTTTCTGTCATTCATGGCGTAAGATCGTAAGTGAATGTAAATACAATCTAAAGCGCATTTTATAGCTCGGGAACAAGGCATAGTTTAGGTTTAAATTGTTAAACCTTTACATCGTTTCCTCCATTTTATGGTATAGGCAGTCGGTCCCATATTTGAGTATTGTTTTTGTTCTTGAAGCGTTATCTAGTAGTAATGTTGATCGAAGTCTATACCGTTTATATTAATATTATAAATGTGAAAGTAGTTCAAGATAACAACAACATGTCTGTCTCTCTGATACACTAACATTTACGGTCAAACCACGAAATCTATTTTGATGAAATTGATTACGAAGCAAGCTTGAATTGAAGGTTGGACCTTGGGGATTCAAGCTTGCTTCGTACTAACGATGGCTACTCTTTTTACCTAAGTCCTCCCCCCTCCCTAAAAGGTAAATTCGTGGGCTCTGCTAGTAACATATACTAGTAACCTCAGGTAGCTTATCACGATAGAATTCTTTATACTTCACTTGCATAGATTTGATACTTCATTAGGTTCTTCTCTAAAGGTTTACATAATTATATTTATTTAAACACGTAAATTTAAATTATATTGGGAAAGTAAGTAATCTTGATTTTTTTAATAAAATGCTTACTTTTCTCGTATACATTTTATTTTTTGTTTTAAGCATGGTGATCAATTAGCACACTAATCATGGCTATCCATGAGGTATGATTTTATGGATATTTGCAATTTAGTATGATATATGCATATAGTATATATACATGGATATAGATGCCATGTGGATACATTTTAAATGTGTATGTATGTTTTACTGTTTATGTGTAATATATTTTATATTATTCTCATTTTAAATTATTTATTTTGGATCAAAGATTGCCTGGTAGAAATCGTTGATTTAACTTTAAATCTATCTGTTGTCTAATGCAACTTTGTACATTCCGATAATTTATGCAACCATATTATATACAATGTTTTTGTTAATAAGGAAGAGTGAGTGAGTGAGTAACAAGGAATCTAGAAAACAGCAGCATGTTTTAGTTCAATAAAGTTCTTGCTACATCGTTTCTTGATGTAGTGAACTTGGACATTAGAACGACAAAGATAAAATAATAATGAAATGGATGCGAAATACTTTTGTTTTTAGATTTATATATTTATTTTTTTAGAAAGATAATGCATCTCTCCTTTACTATTATTATTACGACATTTAACATACCAACGATTGTAAATATTGAAGTTCTTGAATTCGCGACCAATCAATATCATAATTTACACAAAACTGCACGGCCAATACGAATAATTTCCACGAGAACGAATCCAGCTCGACGCTCCAGCACCCAGCATCACACTTCACTGTGTACGAGTAACATCAGTATAAAATAATAAATTTGCATTTACGTAGCATTTATTCCAATTATATTTATGGTTGGTTATTTAAACATTGTCAGGTAATCTGCATGTCGAATGAAAATGAGAATGAAACTTCTACATATGCACCCACATTGGACAAACGTAGTGGATTAAGCTCCTTAGTCCAGCAGTGGATCATTTACAGACTGTATGTTTGATTTTCTGTTAAGCAGTACATAGTGCAACGTAAGCAATGCAGGGCAATAAGTTAATTACCGAAGTCGATTTTAAAAGGAAATAGATCGTTAGCATGAAAGCTCGTTGATGGTAATTGAAAAACGACATTTATTACTGGACAGTCTATTCAGTATACATGAATGTTTCTTTTCGATTTTGAAGCGTAAAAAAGGAATTTCGTCTCCGTCTTTAAGTCCGTCTGTCGTATTACATAGCCAATTAGCTTATAACTATTAGCACTACATAGATTAAATTTGGAAGCAAAGTGTTTTCTATGAACTGCTACATTTTTATAACCTAATATTTTACTGCAGAATAACAAAATACACAAAAGCGTGTGGAGCATCGTTATATAAGTTTTGAAATAAAAAAAAAAAACACTTTCATGGTTTATGTATGAACTTTTTTCTGAATAAAATGTCGTGTAGTTTTGAGATACAGAATATTTCCAATCAGAAGAAATCATGTAGTTTCCTCATGTACAACAGGTTTAATAAATGTTATGAATTATAAAGCTATTTTTACTGTCCTTAAATGATTATTTTGCGCGCGAAAATATTACTTTCTTTTCTAAACCAATAAACATGTAAGTAGGTAAATTAAATACAGCAATGTCTAAATACAAGTCATTGACCTTTATAGGTATTAGATAAATATATGTTATATTAAAAATGCTATATGCAAATAAAAATATGAGACTATACATATATTTTATTAATCTTATTAATTACTTTGGATTTTAACTGTGAATTTTCACACTAATCGCAGTCGCTGTTTATAGTCTGAAACGAACACGGACTTAACTATAAATAAATTGACTTTAATCTGATATAAACACCTCACGCTGAATACTATGTTTATTCTATCTACATTTTAAATGAGATTGGCATAGTCTGTAATATCGTGCCTATGTGGTAAAAATTAGGCTGTAAATTTAAATGTGTTTATTTGTTAAATACAAAAATTTTACATGATTAAATACTAGATTTGGGGACTTAATTTTATACAGAGATTTTGAATTGGACTTACTATATATTTCAAAACCACCGATTAAAAAGTACCCTAATTTCCGTCGATGGTAAATTGTTACCAAATATAATTTTGTATAACCAATGCCAATAGAATCATAACGTGATACACACATACACACCCAGACACACACTAAATATTAAGTAAAAATAAAGTTCATTTTTGAATGACACACTATCTCTGGCACGGAACTATTAGTCAATAATAAAAACTAATGAAACAATTTCTCGACTCACCTGTTCTCAGTCCCTTGTTAGTTGATGGCTGTAAATCCGTTCAAAAAATTTTTATACCAAATGTCATGTTAAAAAAAGGTCATTTTAGAACGATTGAATTGAAATTATCTATCTCTCTCATATTTCTCTAACTATTAGTTAATCACAAAAATCAATTTCCTGACCCAGCTTTTCTCATTCCTTAGTGAGTGTGTGAACCCGGGCTTAGTCGATAGATACACACCAAATATGACGTTGAAAAATGTTTGTAGCTTACAGCAGGCCTGGATTTATACCTAGGCCTACAAGACACCGGCTTAAGGGCTCCAGCCATAATAATATTATAACTTGACTCTAACCGCTTCAGAATAAGGGACCTCAAATATCATAGTGCCTAGATCTCGTGCCTCTATATATCTAGTGCCTACTCGGTGGTAGAACTTTGTCACTCGGTGGTAGAGCTTTGTGCAAGCTCGTCTGGGTAGGTACCACCCACTTATCAGATATTCTACCGCAAAACAGCAGTACTTGGCATTGCTGTGTTCCGGTTTCAGTGAGTGGCTCACTCACCCTTTAGACCACAATACTCTGGCTTACTTAGCCTTCAAAACGAATCACAGGATTACAAATTACTACTACTACTAGGCACAAAGACCTACCAATTAATATTTTTATCATTTATATCATAAATGCGAAAGTCTGTGTGTCTGTTTGTCTGTAATGCTTTCACATCTAAGTCACTGAACCAATTTAGATTAAATTTGGTTTTAAGCAAGTTTTATACCTGCCTACCACACCCTTAACTCGCGGTTGAAGCCATTGACGTAAACTAGTATAACAATAAAATGTTTTATTATGTGTGCATCATTTTTAGTCAAGCTAATATTATAACGAAGTAAGTTTGTTTGTTTGGTATTTTTGACTCATCGATTCACTCTAAAACTATCAATACGAACGAATAGCATCCGCGTTATATATTGTTCTGGTTGTTTAAGAAATTATATAGGATATACATATATATTTTTTGAGATAAAAAAAAATAAATAATTGAAAATGATTACGAATTAATAATTGTCCAGTCAATACGCTTATTCGTGTTCTTAATATAGTGTGAGTGACTGCCTCGTTGGTCCAGTGGCTACATGTAAGGCCGTGGACACGGTGGTCCTGGGTTAAAATCCCAGGTCGGGCCCATAAAATGTTATTGAGATTTTCTGTCGAAAATTCGCAGTAGCACCCCGGAGTCTAGAAGTTGGAAGTGTGTACACTCCCGTGCCTCGGAAAGCACGGTAAGCCGTTGGTCCTGCGCCTGAACTCTTTCCGGTCGTGTCGGATTGCCGTCCCATCGGGTTATAAGAGTTAGGGAATAGAGAGTGCACCGGTTTTTGCGCACACACTTGTGCACTATAATATGTCCTGCGCAGTTGGCTAATCTCTCATGAGATTGGCCGCCGTGACCGAAATCGGTCTGGAGGACCATTATTATTACAGTGTGAGTATAAATATGCTTGTGTGCTTATCTTTTATATGCAGTTGCTGAAGTAAAAGCCTTTTATCTGTCCTAACGACGGGTAGTTACTAAATATTAAATTATAATAGTAGCTAAAATCGTGGTTAAGATAATACAAAAATTGGAGAGTAAATATATTTTTAATGTAGACAGAAATTGTACTTAAAATTACGTCACTAATACCAGTAAGCCTACGTCTCGATACTTCAGGACGTAAGCCTCGAAGCGGACAGTGTCTATTTCCGAAATAAAGCCTCTTAATGAAGCCGGCAAACAGATTCTATTAAGAAAATGTTTGTTCTTAAACAAGTTGACCAAAGTTTGTTTTTTAATTCTTCTCTGACGTAATGAGCGAAATTCCATTAAATACTATCTTAATAACTATATAAAAATAACCATTTCAAAAACAGCAGAAAGTAGAAATAAAAAGTAAAAATTTAAACTTTGTTTATGTCAAAGGTTTTATGATATTTATGTACCACGAATATTTCAAGTAACTGTATTTTGCTAAGCCATCACCAACGGAAGGCAATAACGCGAAGTGTTAATAAAATAAATTATATTTTTTTCTACTGTAACGAGACTCAAACGTTTCGTCTGCAAATGACACACAGATGTAATTTGTTGAGGAAATGAGGGAAAATTCTTCACGCCTTTCGACAGAGATTTTATGCTGTGACTTACGCCTACGAAACGAAAATTACATGTCAAATCTGGCTCTTAAAATTTTTACAATTGAATAAAAAAAAATCTTGATGTTTAAATGCTATGTTATCTAAATCAATAGACGTTAATTAAAAATACCACCATAGATAATTAATACTTCATGTTTACTTATTTTGCCTTTAAATTAAAATGGGAAATACATTTTATCACTCTTTCATTAGTAAATTTATATATCATTTTTATTAAAATTATTAATTTATTTGTAATCAAAAATAATAATACATCGTCGCTAATTTAAAACTCTTGTAATTTAAAGCCACTACAGTTTTATTGTTGCCTTAAAATATAATATCATAATTAAATATCATACTACCGATATTTTGATATATATTTTTAATTATAGCCAGTGTTATGCGGGATGTGAGCATTCCAACGACACCGAATAAATCCAAATTTTTTCAAGCATTTCATATACATACATAAAACCTAAAAACATAACATCAATTTTCGAGCAGGCGCGTGAAACAGATTTGGTGTAACATATTTATACATAACCTCAAATTTTCAATAAAATTATTCTTACATCATTAAATAACTGACAATCTACATCCATGTAACGATTGAGATATCTTTGATACTTTTGATAATTACGCTGTCAAAAGCACATTCGTATTAAAGATTGTTAGTTAAACTGTCTGTTCACTCAACGTTATCTGTTAACTTATTTAAATATGAAATATTTTGACGTTAAAGTTTTAATTACAAGCATTTAGTAGACTTATGTTCAAAGTGGCTGCTTTGGTTCAACGAAATTATAACTGAACTCTCTAAGAGTTCAGTTAATAGCTTAATGGTCTCCACAGTGTAGAATGTAGATAGTACTTAAAATGTACGTTAATAATTAACTTATTGATCCCCGACGTAAAAGGGGGAGTTATGTTATAAGTTTTACACAGATACACAATCTGTGTATCTGTCTGTGGCATCGTAGCTCCAAAACGATTGGACCGATTACGATGCAATTTTTCTGTTTGAAACCTCACATGATCAATATGTTTCTTAAGTATGAAATATAAAAATCTGTTCTGACGCTAAAAGACTTTATCAGCTCATTTCCTACATGACAAAAGGGTCGTCCGACCTTTCACAGGTCCCATTGATTTGAAGTTGATCCTTCGACACAACGACGCTTGTATTTAAAATATAGTTAAAGAACCAACAAATATGTTTGATTTGTTACTTTATGCGGGTTTTGTGTAGAAAGTTATTTAAAATTTTATTTAATTTTAGTTATTTAAATATACGCCGGTGATTACATTCTTTCAGGTGACCCATTTGCAATTTAAAAATGTACGAAAAATTATACCCTATTAACTTTTGTTTTGTGGGAAAATGGCCTTATAAGGGGTTTTCCAATAGGGACGCTTGAACTTTGACAGCTGATTGCGGCCATGTTGTTTGAGTGACAGCTGTCAAATGCAGTGTGTTATATTCATTCCGTCCTCCCAAACCACCATGGCAGGTTACAGTGTCGAGCAGCACGTGCAAATCATAAAATTGTTTTATGAAAATGGGTCTTCAGTTCGAGCAACGTTCCGCGCACTTCGCCCGTTTTACGGTCGCGATGATCGTCCTGCCGAGTCGACTATCCGTCGATTGGTGGACAAATTCGAGTCAACCGGGTCAGTTAACAATCAGCCGGTTCCCGTGCGTCAACGTAACGCGAGATCTGCCGAGAATATCGCCGCTGTGCGCGACAGTGTCCTCGAAAACCCGCGGCAGTCAATTCCGCGTCGCGCACAGGAACTCGGCCTTTCGCAGACGACAACTTGGCGAATTTTGCGTTGTGCATTGAGCCTGCACCCGTACAAGATCCAGCTGACCCAAGAGCTCAAGGTTAATGACCATAGACAGCGCCGTGTGTTCGCTGACTGGGCATTAGAGCAGTAGGAAGTTGACGCCGATTTTGGCAAAAAAATCATCTTCAGCGACGAGGCGCATTTTTGGATGAATGGCTATGTCAACAAGCAAAATTGCCGTATTTGGGACGAGACCAATCCACACGAGGTTCACCAAGTGGCAATGCACCCGCAGAAAGTGACTGTTTGGTGCGGATTTTGGGCCGGAGGCGTGATTGGTCCGTATTTTTCGAAAACGATAATGGTGTGGCCGTCACCGTCAATGGTGAGCGATACCGGTCGATGATAACCAACTTCTTTTGGCCTGAAATCGAGAATATGGATCTGGACAACATGTGGTTTCAACAGGACGGCGCTACGTGCCACACAGCACACGCTACGATGGAAGTTCTGCACGAGCAATTTCTGGACATGGTCATCTCGCGCGGAGGCGACGTGAACTGGCCACCGAGATCGTGCGATTTGACCCCGCTGGACTTTTTCTTGTGGGGTTTTCTTAAGTCGCAGGTCTATGCCAACAAGCCGCAAACCACCGATGCCCTCAAAGTCAACATACGCCACGCCATCGATCAAATACAGCCCGATTTGTGCGCCAGAGTCATCGAAAATTGGACCTTTCGTGTGCGCGCCACCAACCGAAGCCGTGGCGGTCATTTGAATGATGTCATATTCCATACATAATGGGGTCGATAGACGTTCCAAATAAAAAAAAAATTCGCAAATATCTTTCCTACATGTATTTTTTTTTGCATTTCAAAGATCAAGCGCCCTTAATGGAAAACCCTATATTTGTATTTCTTAAGCACAAACAGTAGAAATTGTCAGATTTATAGCCAGTGAAACATCTACATTTCACAAAAGCACGGATGGAGTGTCGATGGCATCTTTTATTTTCCCTGGGCAACTGGGTCATTAGATTTTTTCAAAGGTTTTTATTTCTTTTATTTTTAAAAGGAACTAAAAGAAAGTGTCGCTAGTATTTTATCTTAAAATCCGTTATGAATCTTTAAAAGTCTCTTGTTTCAATGAAATAAATATACGTTTGAAATGCTAAAATGCTAGTCTAAATTTTATATACAATAGCGCTTTTTTTTACTCATTGGAAACCTTCAGAAATTTACCCAGTTCCTGGGACGGCGACCGGGTTATGTGGGACTACCTTATTTAAAACCACTGCGATGGCCGCCATCGGTGCCAGGCTCCGGGGTCACGCCCTATCTTTTAATCTCTGGGTTTCGGGGCTCAAAATAGTGTACCTACATCCCAACCAATAGATGCCGTAAGAACAACAATACCGTCTGCAGTTAGTCATAAAACGATCTGTATAGTTGCTTAAAGCCTATATTAAAAGGAGAGTTTATCAAAGTAATCGGTACTTCTTGAAAATCTAAATCTAGATGAATGTAACGAAAAATTTAAACTATAAACATTTTCTCTCTAAAACTATAATGAATTTACATGAAATTATAAAATATATAACTTCATATGGTTATGTGATCTAGCAGAATGTTATCTCAGATTTCATAAAAAAAAAACTCTAAATATTTAACGAGCAGTTGGTATTTAATGACTCAGAGCTTCAACAGTTAATGGACGTGGTAACAATTTATGAAGTGAAAATCAAAATGAACATAACTATTTTGTTTTAAGTGAGCCGTCATTTTATAATTAAACGAACGGCGTCGTAAAGTCATTTCTGTTGATTTTGTACAAATATTTATTTCACTATTCTGAGAATTCATTTATTTATTATATTATTATTCTATATGAACTACATAAATACAAGCGAGCTAGTATCGCGCGTCCTTTTATCCGCTAGTATTCATTCCCGTGACATAAAAAACGATTTTTATGTTAAAATTTATGAGAAGAACTTAATTGTGTTTTTTGACATCCTATAACCACAACCTAGTCATAGACAAGTCATAGACATAACCTAGTCATTGACAAGTATTAAGGCATACGAATACGATTTTATGAAAACATAACTTGGAATGTTACGAAAACACGTTTGAGTTTCTTAGCGCGTTATAAAGTCACTCATTTTGACTTATTACTATTTTGCGATAAGTTTTGAAGTTAAAAAGTTATAAGTTGGAAATATTTTAATTATTGCAGTTACAGTATAAAAATGACTATTCTACTTAGACACGTTTGTTCGGCTGTGTCTTTAGTTGCACTCGTTATCGGGTAAAGTAAACAAAAGACGAAAAAGTACGTAAAACCGTACACTATTATTGGCGGCGACACACAGGCTTGGAATAAGATGAGCACAGTCGTGTAATATTGACAAGCTTTTAGTTTACTACATTTTAGGTAAATGGGATCAGTCAATTATATCTTACAAACAATTAATGTTACTCATCTTTATAAATCTTAATAACAACATCTCAACATTTGATAACAGATTAGTATTTAGTCCAAATCTGTACACTGGCCCCGTTGTTTCAGTATCGAACGTCACATGGCTGTCCTGTCACCAAAGACGTTCCGCTTGGCTAACTGATGATGGTAATCATCGTTTTTTCAACCATATTTTGTACACGTGCCGTCATATACATTAGTAAATTAAATATTATCTGAAAAAACAGGTTTTATTGAAAACTTTGCTACATTATCGCATCGTTGTACAATGTTCTGGTTCTGACATTTTAAGTGATCCTGGGAAATATGGTAAATGAATCTTCAGTTATTAGTTAGTGTTATTTAGTTTATTTTATCAAATTATTGGTAAAAATTACCAGTTATAGCATTATAGCTCGTTACGTTGAGAAACCATCAACATTAATTATCTTGTCGTTTAGACCGCCTCGAAGTTAATAATATCATTACTTTATATAGAAACTCTCTTAAACTTAACGATAAAAATAATTACATGTTTTTTAATGGTTTACGTTAATTAGTAACTTTTAAGAACTTTGTCCGTTAAATCTAGAATTAAACGAATATTATTAATTTCAAATAATCTAACTTTAAAAAGCGTTATACTGTAATAGACCAGTGTCGATAATTTTTGAAACCAACAAAAATTATAGTAGGATGAAACCCATTGGAAAAGGAAAGAAGTGCGGTGGGGAGGGGGTTTTAAGGGTATAAAACGGTTTATCTTGATTTCCGGCAAAACTACAAGTCCTATGGAAAAAAGTTAAATAGCAAAGTTGTAGGTAATAAAAAGATCTACAACTTTTGTATTTACACTTTTTTCACATAACCTCAAAACAAGTTTTTTGTTTTTTATTTGTATCTTACAAATAAATTTATTTTTTCACGAAATTTGGTGAAAACTTACCTTTTTATGTCCCAAATATACTGTATTTTTTTTTATTTATAGTATTTATTTTCACCTTAATTTGACTTAATATCGAAAAATTAGGGTGTAACGACGAGATACTCAGTAGCTTCTCTTTTCCAGCTATTAAATTAGCTATTCATATCTCAACACTCAAGGATTCCCTGGGGTGATACCTCTATGTAAATTTAGCTTACATTTCAATACATGTCCTTTCGCTCCATTAATACAAGGGATGATCTTATTTAAAAGGTCTACGAATAGATACAAAGAATATTTTCTATATTTGTTGTCCTTTTTTATTAGGTCGCTAGGTATCGAGTCGAGATAGATTTATAAGAAAGACACGTGTAACTCAACAAAAGGTCGTATACTCAAAGCTGACATAATACTATTTACTCGTGATTTATACTCGCACTCAGCAATGCCTTGTTTGTTTACTGGTTAATGTATATCAGCAGATCCTTTTTTTTTACCCAGTGAAAACCTTCAGAAAGGTACCCGTCTCCTTTGGAGGGAACCGGCTTATGTGGGGTTCATATTAGCAGATCACATCCCGCGGTAGAGAGGTGTTATACGTGGGACGGTTAAGAGTGCATCTGTGCTTTCGCTCTTTGATAAATGCAAGTTTAAATACAATGTTTTTTCTTCATTGATGAGCTTGAAGTAAATTTAAATTATAAGCAATTCCTGTAAACAAGGTAAGCAATCGAATTTGATCTTGTTGCGATTTTAAGCGCTTTGCCATTGGCTGCTTGCATAATATATTGAAAGATATTCCAAGACATGATCATTTGTTCAAGAATTACAAACTCGTGATATAGAAGCATACTGGATTAAGATTTATATACAATTTGCACTACGTTCTATTAGTTATTGATTTCGCTTTGGGATTAAGATGTCATGTCCCTTGTGCCTGTAATTACGCTCACTCATTCTTCCAAGCGGAACACAACAACATTAAATATTGCTGTTAACGGTTGCATATTCCACCAGTGGGTGGTACCTACCCAGACAGATATGTACTTAAGCCTCACGCCAAGATATTCAATTTATTACAAATATTATCCTTGTTTTTTAAAAGAAGTCCAATATTAATATTTACCTAATTTACATAACGACAAAGTTTTTAGTGTGTAAAGTAACATAGAACTCTTTTAGTTTTTATAACAAATCAATAACGAGAAAGTTTTTAAAGTTCATTAAAACTATAGCAATAACTTTCATTCTTTACTTAGTGGTGTAACTTTCGTTTCTCGTATAAATGAACGATAAAACAAGTCTTGATCTTTTCAATTTTCTGAATCCTTTATACTCAGACAGTCATAAAAGTCAACCGGTCCTTTACTGAGCTAAGCTATTCAGTTGAAATACACCCAAGGATTTACTTATGACTAAACGTTCATTTTTATGCGACACGCAACTTAGAAAACTGATGCGAATTTATATTTTTGGCATAATGTGAACATTTTTATCTATAATCGCCAAATCAGCAGTGACACTCCGTAAGAACTTATTCGTATTATACTCGTAAAATGTTGAAATCCGACTTACCAAGTTACGCTACTTGGATGTGCGTATTCTTTAAATTTTATAGTTATTAATATAAACATATATAAGAGCCATTTTTTCATTGTATAGGTAGGTGGACGAGCACATGGGCCACCTGATGGCAAGTGGTCACCAACGCCCATCATTGTCTATGGCATTGTAAGAAATGTTAACCATCGCTTACATCGCCAATGCGCCACCAACCTTGAGAACTAATATGTTATGTCCCTTGTGCCTGTAATTACACTGGCTCACTCACCCTTCAAACCGGAACACAAAAAAAAACAAAGTACTGCTGTTTTGCGGTAGAATATCTGATGAGTGGGTGGTACCTACCCAGACGAGCTTGCACAAAGCTCTACCACCTAGTAAAATGCTAGTGCGCAAAATATTCAGTCAACGTCACGTATAATAGAGAAATCCTTCATATTTGGATCGTTTAGTTAATTGATAAATGTAAATATAAAATGCACGTATATTTATATTGTACATTCAGATTTGTGAAATTGTGATAAAAATATACTTTTATCACAATATATAAAAATAAAATATTGCAAATATGAATATAAAAACACTCATCGGAAAATATTTCTGCGTTATTATACTAAACCGAATCCATTGACTGTTCTCTTGGGACGGAATTCTTCGTTCTCCTGAACCACATTTACATATAATTTAATACTTGTAGCAATATTGAAATGTTTTTCGTATTAATCATAATACATTTTTATTTTATTTTAATGAAATAATTATTAAAATTTTGATATGCTTATTTATTTAATTTTTATTTTTTGTTACAGGTAATTTTATTCGCTATTATATGAAAACGAAGCTACCAGGTTAAGAACGTAAGTAGATTCTCCTAAAAAGAAGCCACAAGAAAGCAGTTGTTATTTTACTTTTAACATACACTTAATAACTTGACAGTTAAGGTTTTTAATTTAATTATTACTATATATATATATATATATATATATATATATAATAAAATATAATTTTATGTTGCCAATATATATATATATATTGGCAACTATAACCAAAGAAACTATTCTACATAGTCACACACTTCATCTATTAATCGATTTTATTCGTATTACCGGTTTCTTGTAATTCTTATTTTAAGCGAAACCCAACCTCGACCTTTACCACCGTGGCCGTAATCGTCCGACATAGGGCTCATCAGTGACACCAATATCTTGTTATAGTTGAGTTTCTATGTACAATTATTGATCAAGTTCTACGCTCAGCTACCACTTCATGGACTTTATTTCTTACCATTTTGTCATTATTCAGTGTGAATATTTCAATACGTTTTTAGTAACAGCCTGTGAATGTCCCACTGCTGGGCTAAGGCCTTTTCTCCTCTTTTAAGAAGAAGGTTTTGGAGCTTATTCCACCACGCTGCTCCAATGCGGATTGGTGGAATACACATGTGACAGAATTTCAGTGAAATTTGAAACATGCAGGTTTCCTCACGATGTTTTCCTTCACCTTGACGGTGACGAACGACGGCACGAGATGGATTATAATCACAAATTTTAATACGTTTAATTTAAATACGTTTTCATATTTAATATATTTTTTACTTGTAGGCTTTGTGTAAGCCCGTCTGGTAAATGCCGCGGTACGTAGGCAGGGGTAGGGGGCTCATCAGATATTCTACCCTCAAACAGCAATACTTCATATTGTTATGTTCCGGCTTAAAAAGTAAATGCGACAATACCCGTAGCATTAGAAACATAAAATCGCCAACGTCTATGGGCGGTGTTGACCGGTTACCATTAGGTGGCCGCTTGCCATTAATTTACCATGTGAATTTAATTACAAACTCCGGCCTTCTAAATTTTTTTTTAATTAAGTTATTTTTTCTTTTTTTTTTTTTTTTTTTTTTTTTTTTTTTTGTATAGGTTGGCGGACGAGCATGTGGGCCACCTGATGGTAAGTGGTCACCAACGCCCATAGACAATGGCATTGTAAGAAATGTTAACCATCGCTTACATTGCCAATGCGCCACCAACCTTGGGAACTAAGATGTTATGTCCCTTGTGCCTGTAATTACACTGGCTCACTCATCCTTCAAACCGGAACACAACAATACTAAGTACTGCTGTTTTGCGGTAGAATATCTGATGAGTGGGTGGTACCTACCCAGACGAGCTTGCACAAAGCTCTACCACCGAGTGCACAAAGCTCTACCACCGAGTTTCTTCAATATTAACACAATTAGAAATTAAACAAGCAGTTATTATAACTAAGGCGAGTATTGTTAATACACCAGAGATTTTAATAAACCTCTTTTTCTTCGAAAAAGTAATGAGCCTTGTTCCGATCATGAATTGTAATATCTTCACTATAAAATTGGTTTGCCTTGGAGCCTTGGTTTTTTATAAACTTTATCCTTAAAGAAATACATTAACAAATAAAATGTTTCTTGCTGTGTTTGTTCAATAATTTGATAATTAGATTCTTTTGTGTTATTCTAAAAATGGACAGTATAAATTAAAATCATTTTGATTTGTTATAATATAATCGTTACATTTCTCCTATATCTTGTATATAAAGATTATTTGTTTGAGAGATTAACATCCATAGTGATCTATCTGGTCGATCGAACACTATTTCGTTTTCTATTTTATTGTAAATCATTATCAGATGGCACTGCAGCATATCAACTTCTATACAATATCACAAAGTGATATAACTATAGTTATTATATACATACACAGAACAACGGCTTCCGGGATCGGCTAGGGTGTAGTAGTATTATGAAAAAGTCAATAACTACCACATTGGCCTAGTAGCCATTTCATTTGCAGGTTCATGAATCTCGGTGGTCCTGTAAAAGTTCTTGCGTTTTCTCAATTCTCAGTCGCAATTATCAAAGAATTATATACTTAGGAAATTAATTTTCAGATACTGATATGTATGTTCTTCGTGCTCAATAATATATGAAAAACTCTTGTGCAAAATTTGATATGCTTAGTCTGTGTTTTTTATACAGGTTGTAACAAAATTCGTGTCCGACCCGTGAAGTGGTTATTAGGTACCGTGTGTCGGTTCTATTTATGTAATAATTTTTAAAATACTAACTAAAAAAATTACTTAAAAAAATATATTAATTGTGTTTAACGACACGATTGGTGGTAAAAACGTGGACTACTGAGGTCATGACCTCGTGTCTTAGCTACTCGATAGGTAAGAGCTATCGAGCGGTATTGCCCGCACCTGTGTTGACATGTAATTTTTGTAATTTAAATAAAAAAAAAAATCTCGTTAATATAACCGACACACGATACCTAATAACCACTTCACGAATTTTGTTACACGCTGTATAGTTCATTCAGTTAGTCAGTGTTCTGTTATTTTAATAATTAAGAATGAAGTATACAATATTTTTAAACGATTAATTTACATTAAAGCTTTAAACAAATAATAAGGATAAAGTTAGTTTGAGGCATTTATTTATAATGACTATCTTAAATAATGGATTGTATTTTAATATTATAATAAACATGAAGTGTTGTTAAAACGCTTAGTAGTATCTTGTGGCTCTTTATATTTATACACATGTTCATACATATATGTATATATTTATATATAACCCAGCTTTTTAATATTTAAATATAAGATATATTTTCATATGTAAACATATACATATTTATAGGCACAACTTTTAGATCCAAAGCTTCAGTGGAATCCTTATTTATTATACGCTATAAGGAAAAGTAGGTAATTGACTTATATTGAATCGGTTAGAACCATTTATTTCGTTAGTTTCACGGTATAATATACGTATTTGTTATATATACGCTGGAATAGAGTTATTGTTTTGATATTTATTTTTTATCTTCTAAAAGAAATCCACGCTGGATTATTGTAACAATTACATGTCAATATATTAATATTATATTTCAATCTTATTTCTATGTTATATAAAAAGGTGAGCCGTCACGGAACGTCTGGCAGATGTGAAACATCGAATGAAATAAAATGATGACGGCTTGTTGATTCATTTAAAGTTTATTTTCATTGTTCATTGTTCATTGTATATAAAAATTTAAAATTCAAAAATGTATTTCAAGTTGCGACAACTCAATTCTTTTACTCAGTGACTTTATAAATCGTAACACTTGAAGTTGCCTGAATTAAATGAGTATAAAATTATTAATTAATTAAATTAATAATGATTGTACATTTATTATATGTTTAATATGAATTATTTCGCCACCCTGTACGCACTACTACGCATAGACTGTATATATATATATATATACCATCGTATAGCGTGGCGATGCGGCGCCACGGAATGCGTCGCCACGCCAACAATCAGTTTAACCCGCGGCTATAGATGTTTCACATCAAAATATAGTGAATAACAGACAATCAATGAACTTTAACATCTTATGTCTGTACAAATCTTAGTATTTTATTGTCGTCGACACAGTTGCGGACCAACACAGGATCAAATAAATACTTAAATTAACATATTTTTAAAGAATTAAAAAATGTTATATTGCAATCCTTAGGTAAAAAATTCAAGTCAATTACAAAACATTACGCGATGCAAGATAATAAAGAATAAAAGCAAGCTAATAAAATAATGATGATAAAGAGGTTTTGGAATTAATTTTCGGTATTGTCGGTATATTATTTATTTGATAAATAAATATTATTATTATTTGATAAATCTGAAGAAGGGTTTTTGGAAGGAAGGGAAGATGGCAAATTGTAAAAATAATTGGAGACAATATGTATTTTATGTTATATACAATTAAAAGAATAAGGAACTGTAAGAAATATTAACCGACACATTATATTGCCAATGCGCCACCAACCGAGGAAACTAAAATATTACGTAATCTCATTCACATTGCCATGGAGTATTTGTATTTGGCGATAGATTATCTAATTGTAGATAGTACCGATACAAAGCCCTACCTTCAGTTTTTATTTTTATTAATTATACAAACAAATCATTCTTAGTTATATTTAGTTATAATTAAGAAAAAAAAACCTTAGTTGGTTACTGAGCGTTATTACATAATAATAAGTTTAGTTAAAATATAAAAATGACAATGATAAGTAAGATATTAAAGAAGAATTTTTAATTCATTTATTTTTGCATAGAGCAAAAGAAAACTACATTTGAAAGTTAGCTCTGTATCCGGCAATTAACGCAACCAAATGGACTGAACAAATTGGATCGGGCTGATTTCCCACCCAGTCGGTCGAAACGTGAGATGAAATTTCGAAAATCGAAGCAGCTTATTCCGGCGGTATTAAGGATTAAGTTAACTTTAGATGTGATTTATGAATCGCTAAAATAATAGAACGTGCTCATCATTATCAAAAAAAATAATCTATGCTAATATTATAAAAGGAATCTCTATTGTTACGCTTTCATGGTTAAACCTATTTCGATGAAATTTGGTGTGAAGCCAGCTTGAATGTCAAGCAAAGGCATATAAGCTACGTTTTTATAACTGACATGCGACTGAAGTCGCGAAAAGGCTTTTAAGTTTTCTATCACATTGTTTTTTATTCCCGATTTCATCAATAAAGACAAAAGCACTGTATATCCGGATTTAAACCTCTTAAGAAACACGAGATCTATCCACTTGGTCATCTCGTCTTTTATTAGAAATATTTTTACAAGAATACATTCGAACAGAGTTTGAGAGTTTCCCACAGAGTTGCGACCACTGAAAGATTTATTGTCTCACGAAATTGTTTCAATGAGATATTATCTTCGCAATTGTCCTTTTTAAATTGCTTTTTTTTAAGGGTGCGGTTTTCCTATCCTTTTATTACAAGCGAATTTATTACTGACTGCGTTGGTCTTGTCTCGTTGGTCTAGTGGCAAGATATAAAGCCACAGATCCTGAGGTCCTGGGTTCAAATCCCAAGTCGGGTCAATAAAAAGTTATTGAGTTTTTCTGTCGAAGATACACGGAAGTGGGTTCCGTGCCTCGAAAATTATGTAATATGGACGATGGTCCTGCGCCTGAACTCTTTCCGGTCGTGTTGGATTGCCTTCCCATCGAATTATGAGAGTTAGGGAATAGAGATTGCATCTGTGTTTGCGCACACACTTGTGCACTATACAATTTATCACTTGGGCAAATTTACATGGTAGAACGCTTGTATTAACGCATCATTACAAGCGTTCTACCGTTCCTAGACTATAGAATTCTAGTATAATTAGATTCATAGAAATAAACAAAAAGCAGCATTAGGATTATCAAGGTATAGTCGGCATGATTTTGTCGGATATCTTCAACAATTATTGTCATATTTCAGCCAATTTACACAAAACTTTATTATAAGTACTAGCTGTGACCCGAGGCTTCACCCGCATATCATTAATACAATATCATAAATTATTTTATTACTATAATAACACACACCCACACACACAAACACACACACGCAGACACACACACACATCCACACAAACACATACGTGCGCGCACACGCACACACGCATATAGCTACTGGTAAAGAAATACGTAATTAACGATTTGAAATTAATTTTCATAAGATACCGTAGGGTTTACCGATCTTATATATGGCCTTACATTTGCGCCATCACATGTTCTTTGTGTGTACCAATTTTCATCAAGATTGGTCAAGCCGTTCTTGAGTTATAAGAAGACATACAGACAGACAGACGGACAAAAATGAAAAATTTGTATGATGTGAATCACTGCATCATAAAACAATTATTTATCACAAAATGTGGTGAAAAAAAATGTACAGACAGAACCAATAGATTTATATAGTAGTGTAGATATAGAAATTTTAATTTTAACTCGAGTAAAAATAAGATAAAATAAAGTAACAGCCGAAAATGTTTCGCTGCTGGGCTAAGACTTCCTCTTAAAAAAGGGCTTACAGCGTATTATTATTGTGAATACACATGTAGCAGAATCATCCTACAGATTTTCTCGTGCTTTTTTTTCTCAATGCCGCAGTGTGTGTGCTCTCTGTGTTGTCCAGCTTTGACACGTAATCTCTAGTTAAGATTCAATTGTTCAAACCACTGGGCCATCTCAGCTCTTGATTAGTTTATCATATTCAAAATACAATGTCACATGTTACGTCAGCCGCCGAAAATAGTGTAAGTTATCATACAAAATGTTTTTCAAACACCCAGTGTTTTTATAGAAAATAAAATTAACAATAAAAAGATTTCACGCCACTCAGATAAACCTGTCTAGGAAAGCTTTTTGAAACAGCTCGGGAAACCGCATCACAGGATTTATAGTACGATAAATTACTTGAAATATTTTCCGTTGTTTGCTCCATTGTGGAACTTGATATTGTTATCATATTTTAGTTTTATTCTCGCGCATTTGTAATAAAATGCAAAAAAATGGACCACCGGATGGTAAGAGTTCACCACCACCACATAAATATTGACGTTTATTTATTTATTTATTCATTAATTCATTAATTCATTAATTCATTAATTCATTAATTCATTAATTCATTAATTCATTAATTCATTAATTCATTAATTCATTAATTCATTAATTCATTAATTCATTAATTCATTAATTCATTAATTCATTAATTCATTAATTCATTAATTCATTAATTCATTAATTCATTAATTCATTAATTCATTAATTCATTAATTCATTAATTCATTAATTCATTAATTCATTAATTCATTAATTCATTAATTAATTCATTCATTCATTCATTCATTCATTCATTCATTCATTCATTCATTCATTCATTCATTCATTCATTCATTCATTCATTCATTTTGGACAACCAACAGTAGATACATTACATGTTTACAAAGTACTAATAATAGAGCTTGGAAAGTTTTTTGACAAATGTTCTACTAATTACAGGTTATCACATCATTCGTAAAAGCGTCACATTATAAATAGTTATTAAATAGGGCTAAATATTGAATAATTAAATTTAATATTGAATATGCGTTAGACGGTCTATACTAATATTATAAAAAATATTATCTAATATTTGTTTTTTTTGTATGTTTGTTTCTAATGGATAATCTCATAAACTACTAAACCAATTTTTTTTTCACTTACAGAAATCTTAATTTTGAGCAAGTCACAAAGGATGTATAACTTAGAAATTCCTACGAAAATTCCAATAATGTAACCCCTTTGGGTTACATTATTGGAATTTTCGTTAAAATATCTACTAAGATAGATAATAATGATCAAGACGGTGAAGCCGATGGGTGAGCGCTAGTACTAAATATTCAATATTGACAATTTGGGCATTAAGTATAGTTAAACTTTAGGACTAAAATGTCAGGTCTTCTGTGTGCAATTATACTGACTCACTCACCCGTCAAACCCAAACACAACAATATGTAGTGCTATTTAACGGTACAATAAGCAATTGGTGGGTTACCCTGATGGTTACAAAGACCTGAAACAGTTTTTTAAATATTTAATTTAAATTTTTTAAAATAAAACTTAAAGCATTTGTACTGTATTGTTGGATACGTTCAGTTATTGAAAAAAACAACTCTTATTCCATTTTGTAGCATTTATTTCAAGTCACAATTGCCGTCTCTATTCGCGTCTATATTACAATTCGCTACATTTTGGTCTTAACGTCATTTGAAAACAGAATGGTACCTCTTATGATAATAAAAACTCTTTGGTAACTTTACAAACCGTTATTATTGAATTATTGAACAATTCCAATTACCTAATAATTATTCGTGAAACTTATTATTCAAATATACATATTCTTACAATTAATAAAATAAGTATTAAGAACTCAACCGTCGTTTGATATTGATATTTGTACCTTATTGGATAACAATTGATAAATTAACCTAACAGTATACATATTGATATTAACGCTATGATACCTTTTACTTTCCCCAAGTGTTTTATAAAGTCCATCTAAAGTAGTATAATAAACTAAGTTACAAACATTCTCTACACCGCTAATAGCATACTCAATCAGCATTTGCTTGCCTTTATTAATTTGCAGTCGACACAGGTGTAATACTACCAAGCATAAGGACCCGAGTATCTTTCAGAGATTTACCATGAGGAAAAGCGGGTGTTTTTCCATACCATATGAATTATGAACCCTACACAAGTATACGCTTTAGATTTTAAAAGTAAGGGGGTCCTCCAGACCGGTTTCGGCCACGGCGGCCAATCTCAAGAGAGATTAGCCAACTGCGCAGGAGATATTATAGTGCACAAGTGTGTGCGCAAACGCAGGTGCACTCTCTTTTCCTTAGCTCTCATAATCCGATGGGACGGCAATCCGACACGGCCGGAAAGAGTTCAGGCGCAGGACCAACGGCTTAACGTGCTTTCCGAGGCACGGGAGTGTACACACTTCCAACTTCCAGACTCCGGGCTGCTACTGAGAATTTTCTGACAGAAAAACCCAATAACTATTTGTTGGCCCGACCTGGGAATTGAACCCAAGACCACCGGATCTGCGGCCTTATATCTAGCCACTAGACCAACGAGGCAAGTTTAAAAGTAATGATAGTATGAATGGATGTGCTTAACAAATTTTATTATGATTAATTATGTCCTCCTGACCAATTTCGGTCACCGCGGCCAATCGAAATTATTATAAAATTAGTTAGTGTCGTAAACACAGGTGCATTCTCTTTTCCCTCACTCCGATGGAACTGCAACACGACACGATCCGAAAGAGTTCAGCCGCAAAAGCAACGGCAGTCAAATATTTATTGTACATATATACTTGATTTCAAAAATAAACTATAAATGACACAGAACACACAACAATGTTCATTTCATTTTATGAGAGATTAATTTAGAAAAATATAACAATACCTTTTAAAATATTGTTTTTAACAATAAAAGACTGCAATAAACTGTTTTGTATTGGAAATTTGTAAATGCAAGTTAATGTGTTTGGCGATTAATTTCCGTCACAGATAAGGTTGACGGAAAACGAAATATATTACATACGCCGGCAGATAGGCCACCTGACAGTAAGAGGTCACCTACACTCATAGGCATTTGCAACGTTGAAAATGTACATTCTCTATATAATATTAGTCTTAGTTTATGAGTCAAATTTTCTCCTAAATTTTCTCCTAATTGTGGATAATATCCAATCTGCTTATATATATTTTTTTTAACTATAGACAATATTTCTTCTTTTTGATTTCGTGTCAAAGGTTAATTATGCCAAGATTATACAAACAATTAACATTTAAGCATTTTTAGTTGAACTTTAAATTTTCTTTGAAAATGGAAATGTTGTTTTGATATTTATATTACTTTGAAAAACTTATCGCTAAAGTTGACGAATACACTATTTCTTTATATATATAATAAAATAATAATAATATCCTGGGAGATTATTCCCACGCGGCAGGCAATCTGTTCCTAAACTAAGCCGAGCTTGTACTATGGAAACTAGACAACTCATGTACTACATATACTACTTTTTTTTTGTAAATGAACCTGTACCTGTGGTGGTTTCGATTCACACCCAGGACAGACATATGTGTGCTTGAACATGTCTGTTTGTCCTGAGTCTGGGTGTAATTATCTATATACTTACTTCTATGTATTTTTATTTACTTGTCATTAAATACACTGTCAAAGAGTCACCAACCATGACATATCGACAAAAAAAGCTAAGTAAACCGTATAATATAAGCAGCCCGATGACTTTCAGCCTTAAGCCACCATTAAATGAGATAGGATATAATCAGAGCTAATACTTTAATCGTCAACACTAAAATTGTCTTGTTAAGCCATGGCAGGATATAAAGAAAAGCATTGGACATTACCGTTGCTAAGCCACCTCTTTCTAATTGCTTACTAACGATAGTTGCAACGGAGACTGCGAGCTATTAAAATCTAGGTCAAGTATAGCTTGGATGGTATAAAATCCTTAACTCTTAGCACAAAACCACTATCTGAAGTGTATTAAAAATATTTTTCAATATTAATATGAATTATATTTTCATATTAATTTAACATTGTCATATTAATTTTTAATGTCATTAAAACATATTGCTTTAAAAACGTTCCAAATTTGTAAACTTATCGACATATTGTGGCGATTTTTTTTTTGGGCAAGTACCAAAAGTGATATATATATTGGATGTATAAATAAAACAGACACAATATTACAAACTTAAAATTACTTTATCATATTTTTCTTAAAAATTAAAATAAATTTACTTGTGCATATAGTGCGGCAGTGCAGTAACAGTAACGGAGTACAGATTGAAATCAGTAGAGTGGAATAAGATACGCAATATAAATTGGACATAAGGCATGTCTTAAATGTAGTCAGTGTTAACAAAGTTAGCGCCCTAAAAGCACCTTTTAACGACTTCATATAAAAAAGTATTTCCTAGTAGTAAATTGAACAACGAATGAAGCTAAATATATTAATAATAACAATACTTAGTATTGTCGTGTTACGGTTTGCAGGGTGAGTAAGCCAGTGTAGTTATAGTTAGTTGTAAGTACATATCCCTAACAACGTGTATGCAAAATTTCATGATGATCAATTTAGTAATTTAGACGTAATAAGTGTAAGAATCAAGTAAATAAACAAATTAACTTTAATTTTTTTTTATATAGTAGAGGTAGGCGGGCGAGAATATGTGCCACCTGATGGTAAGTGACCACATAGAAAGTGACATTGTTCATTAAAAAAACAAAAAAAAACAACGGGTTGCACTCCGGGAGTGCCGGCAGAAGTGAAAACTTGAATATTAAACGTTGTGCATTTTTGATATTTTGGAATGATTAGGGAAAATTTAAATTAATTTTCATATGCCATCACATGTTCTTTGTGTGTACCAATTTTCATCAAGATTAGTCAAGCCGTTCTTAAGTTATAAGAAGACATACAGACAGACAGACAAAATGAAAAAAATAGTATAATGTGAACCACTGCATCATAAAACGAAAATTAGGTGAAAAAAAATATTTACAGAGAGCCAATAGATTTATATAGTAGTATAGATTAAAAGCTTAACACTTCAAAATCCTTCTTACGAATTTTCAATCAGGGTCACGTGACCAGACGCGAGTTTAACATTTTTTACCCATCACAAAAAAGTGCACAACGCCGCTAAAGAAGTTTTCACTTCAAAAAAAACATCACCAATGCGCCACCAACCTTGGAAACTAAGATTTTATATCCCTTGTGCCTGTAATTACACTGGCTCGCTCACCCTCAAACCGAAACACAACAATACCAAGTACTGCTATTTTGCAGTAGAATATCTGATGAGTGGGTGGTACCTATCCAGACGAGCTTACACAAAGCTCTACCGCACCGAGTAAAATCATAGATCATATTATATATTAGTATCATATCATATTATATATTCGTAAGGATTTCTAATTAGTTAACTATCATTAATTTTATGATAGAATATCGTTCAAGGAATTAATTAATAATGCCCAAATACGCTTCTAAGTAAGACCTTCATAATAAACTAATTGAATACTTCTAAAAATTTCACAGAGTATTAAAAGTAATATAATACACGTATAGTACAAGTAGTGGACACTATCCACACTTTTTGAGACGAAATAAAATTATCGCTGACGGAGCAAAGACGCTAGACCACTTAAGTTTACTCTTCATGGTTTATTTTCTTTAACTTTTTCTTAAAGTTTTAATAAACCGCTGTAGAAGTTTTAGCACTAGTTCAGATATGCGCGAAAAGAAAAAAGAAGCGGTAGCTCGTAAGCGATTGTTCTGTACATTTTGTCAATATAGAGGTGCAAAATACACCGTGCTCTGATGATTGTTAAAGAAGTTCTCGGATAGTTGACGGTATATGCGTGTCTTTGTTATTAATTCGCTTATATCCGAATCGTACTGCATGATTATTTTTGTATCTTATGTGTAAATGTCAGACATAATAAAAATAAAAATATCTCTTAAATTTCTCCAAATACAAAACAGAGAAAATGGTTTTATATAAATATGCAAAGCTTCAAAGAACTATAAGTAGACAATACATTGTTTTCAATAAAATCCAGATTTAAATTTCGTCCAGTCACGTCGACAGTTCAAATAGAATTAGCATTTTGATTGAAGTTTAGAGAAAGATGTTTCTTGCTTAAGATTTCAATTGTAATTGAAAAAGATCTAAGAATAGATCGACAGTCGAAGCCGCACTAAGTCCTTTTATTGACGTAGCAAGCTAAGTGGTCTACGGTTTGTTTAGTAGCAGACCTGCAGGTAAGATTACCTAATATATTTCCTTTCGTTCGGAATTATTTTCATTTCATCTATATATAGAACTATTGGAATACAACGGTATGTATTATGTGTTGTATACTATCTTTACTAAGCCTTATTTAAGTCAAGATGGCCCAGTGGTAAGAACGCGTGAATCTTAACCGATGATCGTGGGTTCAAACCCGGGGAAGCACCACTGAATTTCATGTGCCTAATTTGTGATTATAATTCATCTCGTGCTTGAAGGAAAAACATCGTGAGGAAACCTGCATGTGTCTAATTTCACTGAAATTCTGCCACATGTGTTTTCCACCGATCCGCATTAGAGCAGCGTGATGGAAAAAGCTCCAAACCTTCTCCTTAAAAAAAAAAGAGAAGAGGCCTTAGCCCAGCAGCGGGACATTCACAGACTGTTACTGTACTATCTTTACCACATAATTATAAATAATATAAAGTCAAATAAAACTGAAAAAAAATTCGTTTTTGACATTTTTGCCCCAAAGATTTTGTTGAAAAAACGCTTTGTATAATGTACCATATATGCACCGTGGTTACAAGCCGACAGCATGCATTGATGCAATGCATGATCGTTTCATACTATATTCCTTGACATTTGCTCATCGTATTGCTTTTTAGGCTTGTAGTCTAAAAATTTTCGAAAAAACCCCAAAACGTCTATCACAAGCAGAATTCAAATCGAAAATTAGTGCGTGAAATTAGCGCGTTCAATCTTATAAGCTTTGTGGTAATATAATAAATAACTAATTGCTAGAAATATCAGCTATTTAAACTAAATATTACCAATATTATACTTGTTACAAGTAATATTCTACAAATTAGCAAATTGAACAACCAATTATGTTACACGATTCACGCCATAGTCAAACTAAAATAAACCTTTACCGTATTAAAATAAAGCGGACAATTTAATAGCAAATTTTATTTGACTTTCAATATCAACTATCGTTATCATCAATTTAGGCCGGCGTTTATTACGTGCCGAATTACTTCGACTCTAAACTAATGGAATTAGTCCAATCATAGCTATCAAACTATGATCAGGGCTTGGCTCCGATTTTTAGGACGTCGAAACCTTTTACAGCAATGGCAATGCCCTACTAAAAGTAGTTTTCTTTCATTTTCCTATTTAAAACTATAATAATGGCAGAAGATCAGAAAGTGTCAATCTAGAGGAGTTCACAGGCGAGCACACACACATACGAATCTATATATATACTAGGACAGAAGCGAAATATCAATTAAAAAGAAGTAACTAATCGTAACAATTAAAAAGAAATAACTCGTAATATTATGAATTCAACGACATTTTGTCAAAACACGAAAGAGACAATTCAAATTAGCTAATTAAACGATAAAAATCATTTATAATAATAATAATAATCTTTATTCACATAATAATAATCTTTATTCACATAAAATTTACAGATAGTATCGATATCTTGCACTGACAAATAACAATAACCCGCCTAAAAGAGGATACAAAAACAAAAGAAGCCCATGACAGCTACGATATGTATGCTGCCAGTACTATTTTCCACAGATAATGGCTAACAATATTGTATATTCATATTTTGTCGCATAATTACACATATTTGAAATTAATGTAAACTCAGCCATCCAAGGATGAACACGTTTCAACTGTCAAATAAATAGACAGTTTGTTAATAATATGTCACGTCCAACAGTTTATATAATAGATTCATTTCAATAGCATTTGATTGTCCAGTCTAAATATACTCTAATTAGTTGCTTATTCCATTAGAACTGAACTGAAGTTGACGTATTACCTATTAAGACCTAGTGACAATAGAACGATGAAATGTTTTGTTAATCAAATAGTATATAACGGCTGTTTAGTTAAACACTATTTATCTCTTTCTGTCATTATTTATTTGACATTTGAAAAAAGAAGACTTACATGACTTGTATTACTTAACTAATCATTCGATATTGTTAAGTGAACTGGCTTATTGGTCTAGTAGCTAGATTATAAGGCTTCTGTTTTCGAGGATCTAAGTTCAAATCTCGGATCCGGCCAGTTTAAAATAATGGGGGGTTTCCGTCAAGAATTTCTTTGTAACAGCCCGAAGTTTTTAAGTTGGCAGTGTTAACAAAATATGGTTACACGCGATAACTCGTCCCTCGTGACGAATTCCCATCTCATCGGATAATGAGTATGAATAAACAGTTGAAAATTTACTACCATCGCGTCCAAAGAAGTTTTTTTGTACTTAATAATTCAGCGAGATGTTACGCCTTCTACTACGAACCTTTTCGAAGTTTAATTTGGAAACTTTTATGCTTTCTACTCTGAAATATATAAGTATATGAGTAGAAACGAAATCTTATAACAATAAAGTTGGATGGACATCAAATTTAAATTTAAAAAAAAACAATTGAAATCAAGCCCGATATACTTTATATTTTAATATATTTTAACATAAAAAAAAAACAAAAGCTAGCTGTACCTCTTAGTTTCACACGAGGTACATTTGTATTATACAAGTTTCATACGGTTTGCCATATTGGTTGACACTTATGGTTACTGCTCCGCTCCCCAGGGTCGTAGCGCAAATTTATATTACCTATAACATACCTCGATAAACGGAATATCTAACGCAAAAATATTTACTGAAATGAACTTCTATTTCCTACGACTTGCGTTCAACAATACTATAAAAACTATTTATAGCATGAACTGTAATAATTTTTAACAAAGCAATTTATACACTTGAAATACATTTTCTAAGTTTTTCTATGATTACCACATTGCTATATGACGTATTTATACAATGCTAAAAATTGCGTCAATATATCCAAGGTATGTGTTAATTAATAATAATTATTTATTTATTTATCAAAAATTAAACAGTACTAAAATACTTAACAGTACTAAAGTTACTAAAGTACTAAAATACTAAACTAAAATTAAACAGTTCAAAAAGAAAATAAACTAATACATTCTACAATATACTGTTCCAGCCGAAACTTTACAGCAGCGGCTTATGATGGCGCTGTCTAGTCTATTAGCAATCGTGCTTAAAGTTTTATTTGAGCTGCGCACCCTGCGAACCAAGGATGCACATCTTTTTCGCATTAAGTAATTTAGTTCACGCAAGCCTCGTGTTTTTTTTGTCACATGCGTTTATTCAAATATCTCTTAAACAATTTTTTTTTTTTCACACAAGTTTTGTTTACAATTTTCATACCAGCCCTGAATTCTAAACTAGCTTTCGCTGTGTTTTGGACTTTAAAAGATAAATGGAACTAATGCTATCAATTATTATTTGTAAATTTTTAAACAATAAATTAGTGTCTAATCTGTAAACAGGTTAAATTTCTTATTATTTTAAATATAAATGTATTATAATTATTCACCAAATCCTTTAAGAATACCTAAAATTATAGCAAAACCACATCAAAACTCTTCCTGTTGCTTATAAACAACAATTAAACTATCAAACGATATTCAAAGATAGCAGGTGCAATACTATTTTAATAATTTAATGGTTATTTATGCAGTGAATGATTTTGTTGTTTCTTGTATTATTACAATTAAATATAAATATTATTTAAAAAAAAAATACTCCAACAACATCTTGATATACTACCTTCAATAAGAGAGTTCTTTACTCAGCAATAGGATGAGTGACGAGGTCCTCCTGGCCGATATCGGTCACGACAGAAATTCTCAAAGAACGTTAACCCACATAGGGGATATTATAATGCAACAGTGTGCATAAACTCAAGTACACACTATTCGCTCACACTCAATCCGATTGAATGACAAAATATCCACGGTAAATTTATACATATTTAATCCAATTGTTAAGTACATTTGGATAGTACAATACAAAATAAAGCATTACAATTGATGTCAATTAATTAATTTCGTGACAACATAATCCAACACTCATAACCTGAAGTGAAAATGTAGGCTTATGTAATATGATTGTGGTATTCATGCGGAGAGAGAGAGCTTTAATCGGTTAATTCCATCCAATAAAACTATATATGCTACTTTCAACTAAGATTTCTATTTTAATTCTAACTTGTAGTTTCACCAACGTTCAATTAGCTTGGCTCCAATGTTATTACCAACTTTTCAGTTGGCTATGATTTGAATTTGTAATCATATACTAGTTTCGAGAGTATCGTTTTAATATGAGTATAATTATAACGTATTATAGTTCATTTTAAATTGGCTCTGATCGTCTCTAGATCGGAGCACCGGAACTAATAGTGACTGAAAGCAGTGACAGTTCATTGGGCAGCACAATTGTCGGTGCAGTAAACGCATTTTGTATGCCAATTGCTGCTTGGTATATTCCCAAATGCATTTACCATTAAGGACGAATAACTCTGCAACTTTGCTTAAAATATTTCATTGATGTAAAAATAAATTTAAAAAGTCCTACTAGACAAAGTTTTGTATATACTTAAGAAGAAAGTTTGAAGCTTACACCACCACGCTGCACCATTCCAGTTTAGTTAAAACCCTGATTAAAACCCGCGATGCCGACCACGGCATACGAGTTTGTTAAAGGCTTGCCAATTAATGTTTTCCATCAAAACAAAATTAAAGTTTAAAAAAGAACTAACATTAAATATTTCATTATAAATATTATATGTTCATGGCAAGGAATATTTACTTAATATATTCAAACTAAAGCATGTTTATACGTCTTGATTCGAACGATTTAGTTAGACCTTAAAATTAATGCAGCCGACTAATATTCCGTAATAATTCCTCCAACGCAACCTAATAACATCTGGAATCCTTTGATTTCCTTATTCTAATTAGCATAGATGAGAATTTACTTACACTATTTTAGCTTCACTATCTTAATTATTATTAAAAACAATTGGTATATATTTGTTCACCTAGTATAGGGTTTTCCAATAGGGACGCTTGAACTTTGACAGCTGATTGCGGCCATGTTGTTTGAGTGACAGCTGTCAAATGCAGTGTGTTATATTCATTCCGTCCTCCCAAACCACCATGGCAGGTTACAGTGTCGAGCAGCACGTGCAAATCATAAAATTGTTTTATGAAAATGGGTCTTCAGTTCGAGCAACGTTCCGCGCACTTCGCCCGTTTTACGGTCGCGATGATCGTCCTGCCGAGTCGACTATCCGTCGATTGGTGGACAAATTCGAGTCAACCGGGTCAGTTAACAATCAGCCGGTTCCCGTGCGTCAACGTAACGCGAGATCTGCCGAGAATATCGCCGCTGTGCGCGACAGTGTCCTCGAAAACCCGCGGCAGTCAATTCCGCGTCGCGCACAGGAACTCGGCCTTTCGCAGACGACAACTTGGCGAATTTTGCGTTGTGACTTGAGCCTGCACCCGTACAAGATCCAGCTGACCCAAGAGCTCAAGGTTAATGACCATAGACAGCGCCGTGTGTTCGCTGACTGGGCATTAGAGCAGTTGGAAGTTGACGCCGATTTTGGCAAAAAAATCATCTTCAGCGACGAGGCGCATTTTTGGATGAATGGCTATGTCAACAAGCAAAATTGCCGTATTTGGGACGAGACCAATCCACACGAGGTTCACCAAGTGGCAATGCACCCGCAGAAAGTGACTGTTTGGTGCGGATTTTGGGCCGGAGGCGTGATTGGTCCGTATTTTTTCGAAAACGATAATGGTGTGGCCGTCACCGTCAATGGTGAGCGATACCGGTCGATGATAACCAACTTCTTTTGGCCTGAAATCGAGAATATGGATCTGGACAACATGTGGTTTCAACAGGACGGCGCTACGTGCCACACAGCACACGCTACGATGGAAGTTCTGCACGATCAAGCGCCCTTAATGGAAAACCCTATATTAACTTAAGAATTAATAAGAATGTTTCATCATATATAATCGGATATATATTGTATCTTAAAATATTTTTATTTATTACACGAATAAAATTACAATAATATGACTGGTTTTTTAAATAAACATTATACTGTACTTTATATTATCAAATACGACATACCAAGGATGGTATTAATCAAAGCTTCAAAATAAAAAGTGGTTAGCTTAAAAGGGTGCAGATCGTCATGAGTTTTTGGATTAGGTAGGTTTATCAACACATTTATGTGATGCATGGTCTCAGTGAAACCATCACTATCAGCCAATCATAATCCAGTGCCGGACATCAACTCTCCCAAGATGCAGCAATAGTCTCAGCTCTCCACCTCAAAACAGCAATCATTTATATAAACAGTAACTTCAATGTTCACGATCAAATATTATTATAAAACACGCCAACATTTCAAATACCTATTATAACTTTGAACAGAAAGCCATTGTTTGAAATTTAGTTTCGCGTAATAGTATCCTGTCTTGAGACATGGAATGAGGATGGAAACGTACATCGAATTTAAAATTTATAACAAGTTATTCTTACTGTGCGAATTTATTCAAAATACGATTCGTTTTGCTTACGGATAGTATAATTGTTTAATTATCATTCAATTATTTTTTTTTGATACATTCTATAATGAAGTAAACTAATAAATACATTACTCCCTGTCCTCTGATAATAGTTCTGAATAAGTTGTAAGAATAAAAATCGCATTAGGCTAAAAAAAATTATATTTATGAAAAATTAATTTTGAAATAACTTATTATTTTTTATAAATTATAAAAATATGAATTGGCGTGAAGTCAAGCTGATATCTTAAGAGAGGATATAAAGCACAATAGCTAATCTTTTATTTTCAAGAGATCAAGAGTTCAAGAGTTGGGTCTATCATCACGAACTTTATAAACTTGCTAGCTAATCGGCCTACTTTCACGCGGATAGTATTTGCGCAATATCCGTTCTTAGTGAACGTCTACGTCGGGGAAGGAGTATGACAAATATCAATCGGGTGGATAGTTTGGGAGATCTCGTAATGAGTGTTTCGCTTATATATATATATATATATAGATGCCAATTCAAACGTGACTGATATGATGTCACTAACGGTATTAATCGAATGAAAAACGTACTGGAATTAAAAAATAAAGGACCAATAGCACAAAATCAATTAACCTCAAAATAAACGAACCAGTATTACGCCAATGTCAGGCTTTGAACACGAGTCCTGCGTTGAACACCTATATATAACCTGATCAAGCAAAACCACAAAGTACATTATACAAGCCTTCTACCAATAAATCTTATTATTATATATATTTACGTACATATTATCAACATAACTAAGTTTAATATTTTATATACGAAAAACGTTTTATTTATATATATGTATTTCCTATAAATATATATTACGCTAGTAAAATAATTACAAATATTGGTAGTATGACACATATATTGGCAAGACTTAGATGAAAGATCGTCACGTACGTGACTGCAAAAGGTATGATGCTCTTCAGTGCTGTCATGTGTGCCAGTACTTCTTTCTCCTTCTCAACTGCTCTCTACTATGTGTGCGACTGCCGTATACTATATACTTTCGTGCTATATGCTATATATTATTAACATAAGAAGGAAAATATATATATTTTATTAACGAAATATTATTGTGTATTTTGATATTTACCGATCGGATTTCCTTAATTATAAATTCTATAATATAATTATTTGCTTTTTAAACACAATAACAATCTGGAAAACTTACATTTGTTTCTAATAGACTTATTCAATTTTTTTTTTTTCGTCTGGCATTTATGTATTTACGAGTGTTAAACTTTTGAATATTATTTTGATGCCATTATGGTCCCAACCCAATGAGCACACGTATTTTATTTATCATGTCTATTTAATTCCCCAAAAATTAACACGTTTTTAAACTTCTTAACCAGTCTTATATACCATATTGGTGGGTTGTGTTAAATTTATTTTTTACCTTGCACAGGTTGGAAACGTTTCCCAATTACCATAATTATTAAAACCAACTAACTTCCAGATTTCGAGCTAATCTGGAAAAGCCAATCAATTTTCTATTAACCGACCTGAGATTTGAACCCAGGACCTTGGAATCTGCGACCTAATTTCTAGCCGCTACTTACACACTTATACACTTGGATAATTAAGATTATAACATATTGTTAAAAAATTACCAACTTTGTTTATATTAGAATCCGTATTATAAGTTTCAAATAATAATACCTAGTAAATAATAGTTCTTATATTTATCTACCAAAATTTCTTTTTTCAAATTGGCTATGTTAATTGTATTACGTTACTGTTCGGTGTTTGTTTCAAATCCATCTGGAGTACTTGATTAGAGCGTCCATTAGTAGCGTAGTTGCTATCAACATTTCGTCTTTTATTATCGGCCATTTTGTTTTGTTAAGCCGATAGCCTAATAATATAAGACACTTAGATCTTTCTAGAAAGAGGCGGATCCAAATTCTTGAAAGCACCACTGTTTTTTTTTTTTTATTTGTATTTAATTGATTTGATCAAAGACGAAAAGCAACGAGTCGAAATTCATGTACCCAACAACTCGCATTGTAGCAGCGTGGTGGAATAAGCTGCAATAGCAGTAATTAGACGAGACGTAGCGTCTAACCGGCACTGGGACTTTAACGACCCGTTGCTTAACACGTTACGGTAACATTACATTTCTTCAAGTATAATTTATAACAAACAAAACAAAACGTACACGAAAAATTTCCCTATAATAATATGTAAATTTACGTAACGAAATAATATGTAAATTTTACCTACAATAAGGTGGATTTGCTCATGAGAGCGTTCTTGTACTTAAATTCGTGATCATTTCACTTGGTTTGACGTTAAAGGAACACATCAAGCAACAGCTGTGACCATTAGGCGTTCACGACATCTTATCTCCGTGATCTCTATTATATCTGTCTTGGTTTTCGTATATATGTCGCATACCAATAATATGGAAATAAGCTAAATACATGAAGATAAGCCATGTAGAGTTTTGGTAACATATTATGAAAATGATTTAAATGTACAATCAAATTCGGTAGAACTTAAAATTATAGTGAAGCTTTTAAAATTAGGTAAAAAATTTTTTTTAAATTAAATGGTTTTAATGTGTATAAAGATTAATGATGTAGATTTTACTTGGTGGTAGAGCTTTGTGCAAGCTCTTCTGAATATATACCACCCACTCATCAGATATTCTACCGCAAAACAGCAGTACTTGGTATTGCTGTGTTCCGGTTTGAAGGGTGAGTAAGCCAGTGTAATTACAGGCACAAGGGACATAACATCTTAATTCCCAAGGTTGGTGGCGCATTGGCGATGTAAGCGATGGTTAACATCTCTTACAATGCCAATGTCTATGGGCGTTTGTGATCACTTACCATCAGGTGCCCCATATGCTCGTCCGCTACCTACGCTATAAAAAAAAGATAATGTAATAAAAGCTAAAAAATAATTCGATAGGTCGTAGGTACCAGTCATCAAACCACTCTCCTCATCAATCTGGAGCATTGGTCAGACAAAATACAACAGGAAGGGAGTCAAATTTCAATTACTAAATTTAACCTAAACAAATAAACAGCGTAAGCTAAATAAAATCCGTACTTTTAATAATACGATTCAAAAGAGAATACTTTTTTTTGTATACAAGAGTATTTTCAATAAGTATATTTTAATTTGATTTGATTGTGATTTCATCTTGACGTCACTTGTTTTGATGACATAATTGAAGTACATTATTTTTATCGTTAATAAAATAAAAACAAACCGTTTTTATATATGTAGAATAGCTAACTATAAAATACGTTCACGATTATTTTATTATATCCTCCATGAATATCTATGGAATACAAATGCCACGCCTTTTCCCTAGCTCTCATAATCCGATGGGACGGCAATCCGACAAGACCGAAAGGAGTTCAGGCACAGGACCAACGGCTTGCTTTCCGAGGCACGGGAGTGTACACACCTCCGACTTCCAGACTCCAAGCTGTTACTGAGAATTTTCTGACAGTAAAACCCAATAACTATTTATTGGCCCGACCTGGGAATTGAACCCAGGACCACCGGGTTTGCAGCTTTATATCTAGCCACTAGACCAACGAGGCAGTCTCTCTCTATTAAAATATCATTTCCAACAGCACAAAACGTGCCGTGCTGGTATACACTATCGAGTGATTTTTAGACAAAATGAGTCAAACAGCTCAGTATGAATTTAAATAAATTAATATAGCTCTCACAATTACTAAAACCGAAAATAAATTATAATGTATCAAAAATTCAATAGCGTTTTATGGGTGTGCATATAAAGCAGACACATGCGAGCCACTGAATACTATTAATACAAATAAATTTATCTTTTACAAAAATTAAACTCTCATAATAAACATTGCTACTATTTTATTCGTTCTTTTTTTTATTCAGCGTCAATGAAAGTTCCATCGGTGTACAATTAATTGAAACTGGCAATTTCAACACAATGCTACGATTTTTAGCATCGTATGAAATTAATTGTCAATTTTATGACACACATGGTTTTTAGGTTTCACAAATACAAAACAAAATAGAAGCTGATTTAAATGGAATGGCCAGTCCATTCCATTTAAATCAGCACTCAATTACTAAAGATTTTTGTTTTATCCTAATATTTTTTAATTTAAATAATTCAATTTAAATGCTAAATGATTAAATTTCTAAGGTATTAAAAGTTCTTTTTTCATAATCGCTAAAGGTATCTTAATTGGATACGAACACTCTTTATTGCTTCGGACAAAAAAAAATACAATATCCTTTTTTTTAATGAAAATTGTGTTTTTTTATTTTAAAAAGATACCTCATATTACGTTTTTATGGTATACCTCAGTTTTATCAACTGGCGATAATAATCAATAAATTACTTAACATACAAAGAAATGCAATACAAATCGTAGTATCGATTTCATATTCAAACAGGACCTTTTAAACTACGTATAAAGCTCGCTTAGTGCTGACAAATAGTATTCAAGAGACTTCTTCTTAAATTTGAAATTATATATTTAAAAATGGAATTTGGTATTTATACATATGAATCTTAAAATCTTCAATTATATTAACTCAATAGTTAAAACATGTATGTATATATTTTAGAAGATATTAATTCTAAACAGTTTGCTGTCACTTATCAGCGAAGTGAACACGATTGTATTTTAGTTTTATATTTAAATATTAAGGCATTAAATAAATACAAATAGACAATTAAAAATATCAACTGTACAAATCATGACCGCGTAGAATGGTGACAATAATTCTAGCAGCATTTCCCCTTTGAAACGCAATACCGATCCTTTGAGCGAAGAAAAAGAAAAAAATAGAAGTCATTTCTAGAGGCGCAATTTTTCAAAATCGTGTCCATTCTCAGTGTAGACTAGACATCTACACAGGAGATAATATTGTGCACAAATGCACTCTCACACTCAAAAACATCACAATCCAACAGCCAACACAATCCAAATGCCAACCGCATTATACATAAAAGGTGTTTTAAACAGACCACATATAGACCAAGGAAGTAATTAAAACGACACTATTACCATATGGAACACATAATAAACTTGTAGATATATATCTTTATATCAATTTTATTTAGTGTAAAAACGTTATATTTTATTTTAACCGGGTTAGCTTGTTATTTTCTGTCAATTGAAATGTTATTACAAAACTTCTTAGTAGAAGGTTAAGCTTTTTGAAGTAATTACTACCCCGCTATTGAGATAAACGGTAGCTTAAAGTCAAAGTCAAAATCTTTATTCAATATTTAAACATCAACTCCATCTACAGTTCGTTAAATATATATGTAAATGAAATAAAAAATCGGCAAATTATTATTTATATGATTGGCTTAGGATGGCTAAATTGTTGTATAAAGTTATAAGTAAATTGGACGTGGTCGTTTTATTTCTAATGTAAAAAAAACCGCTAGAAAGTAATAAATTTAAAAAAAAAATCCTAATATTGTTTAGTTTTTGCAAACGGTGTCGAACGATTTTTTATTGTTTTAACCTAAGTAACTACTAGCTAAATAATTACTTTAATACATAAATAATGATTACTTTCAAGTTTATATAAAGCTTTTTATTATTTTTATATTCATAAAAATACTGCATAACATTTAAAGACTAAAGTAAACACACAAACAAGTTGAATGCATTTTAACTTTTACATTTCTAGCCTTTGCTACAAAATACATGTACAAATCGAATTACTTGTGCTGCGAGGAGAATTTAATGCTATTTTTATTATGAATCCATAAAAAAGCTTTTAACTATTAAAATGGTACGCGTACACATTATAAATACATTCTTATAAAACTTTTACATATCTACGAGTAATGAAAATTAACTATGGATTTTTGCAGGAAACGCGATGAAAAAATCCATAACATTGTACAACTCTAAAAATAGTAATTCTACTTAATTACTCGGAAGCTGGCACATAACTCAGCGCAGCGCAGATTTTTCGAATGTTTCAGTGAGCCCGCACAAATCCACGCGAATGTACGTACATATATGTATAAAGCAAGCGAACGAAGCAAAGAAACGGCAAGAATATCAATATATTTATTCTTTTTCATCAGTCAATATACATACAACGAAACGTAATAATCATTATGTATGAAATTTATATACCTTGTATAGAAATCAGCGAATACTGAAATCTATGATGAATTGTATACCTTATTAATTTTTATATTTATCATGTTTTTAACAATATTCTTAATATTTTAATTAACTTATTATTTTCTGCATTCCTCAAATATTAGTAACAAATATATAAATTGCAATGTTTTATATTTTAATACCTGTTCATGGTTCAAGAAAAATTCAAAAAAACGCATACTAATATCTTTCAAAACATCCAAAACTATTACATAATATAGTTGTACTATTACTGCATTACAAAATAAAAGCTAAGCTATAAATTAATAGACGTCAACCCTTCTTAACTCAAGCTTCGCGGACTTTGTAAAGTTTCGACCATATTGGCGCTGTGCTCAACGATTTTCTCTCTGATAAAATATCCAATATAAAGTAGATATCTTCTTGCAGCACCTATTAATCTTGATACTATTTAGATTCCAGATCAATAGATTCTCGACCTGGGAAATATAAGCAAAACTACGAATACAATGATGTCCCCAATACATAACCTAGTGAACTTTATTATTAGGTATAAATTCATGTGGATACGCAGATTGCTAATTCGATTATTTAAAAATAGACAGTTTTTTTTTAATTTAATAAAACATTTAAAAAAGTAATACTAACTTTTGATTGCGATGATAATTTGTTAGTTTCTAATAAAATTTTATTCATATAATTTAAATTCTGTTTTTTGTTATATTCGCTACAAAAATACTTATAAATTGCGAAAACAAGAGGAAATTTAAAAGCTCTCAGAGGGCCTTTAAAATATACTTTTTACAAAGGGAACAGCCTAAGTGAAAAAAAAAATTTGGTTCTTACAATTCCAAGACGAAAGATAAAAGCAAAAAAAAATCAAAATGAAGTCTAAAAGAATGAAGATGATTGGACTATTTAAAGCCAACTATTTTTTACTTTCGAAAATTATACACTGTTATACATTGCTGTCAACCAAATACAGTCGCTTTGAACCGAATAAAATGCGTTATATTAAAATTGTTGCCACTGTAATAAGATATTTTTAAATTTCGATCATATTTTGTTATTTCACCTCGACAATAAGAAGCATTCTTTGTGCCAAAAAATATCTTAAATTATCCCTATTGTTGGATACATTCAGTTATTGAAAAAACAACTCTTATATCATTTTCTAGTATTTATTTCAAGTCACAATTGCCGTCTCTATTCGCGTCTATATTACAATTCGCTACATTTTTGTCTTAACGTAATTTCATGAATTCATTTGAAAACAGAATGGTAACCTCTTATGATAATAAAAACTCTTTAGTAACTTTACAAAACGTTATTATTGAATTATTGAACAATTCCAATTACCTAATAAATATTCATAAAACTTATTATTCAAATATACATATTCTTACAATTAATAAAATAAATATTAAGATGTCAACCGATTGATATTTGTACCTTATTGGATAACAATTAATAAATTAACCTAAAACTATTAAAATTTGGCTGGGATATCGTTGGATTATCCGAAGTCCGAAGACAGGGGGAGGATACGATAATCCTGAAATCCCATAACCTTCTCTACTTCCGCGATGGCGATCAACTGTCCTAAGGTGGTGTCGGGTTCATAGTCAACAAGTCCCTTGTAAACAACGTTGTGAAAATCGACAGTGTGTCGACTATAGCGTACCTTATACTCAGAATCACCAAGCGGTATTCGTTGAAGGTCATACAGGTATACGAGCCGACGTCATCTCACTCTGACGATGAAGTTGAGGTCATGTATGAAGATATTTCTAGAGACATACATACCTAAAAGACTCATTTCACCGTTGTCATGGCTTTAACGCGAAGCTGGGTAAAAGATTCGGTGATGAGGTAAAGGTGGGATCACATGGAATTGGAGACCGTAACTCCTGGGGATCAGCTGTTGGCCGACTTTATGGAGAAGGAGGGACTCTTTATGATGAACTCCTTTTTCAAGAAGCCTGGTCACCGTAAATGGACCTGGGTGAGCCCTGACGGTAAAACCAAAAATGAGATAGACTTCATCTTATCGACGAGAAGATAAATATTCAGTGACGTCACTGTGATCAATGCAGTCAAAACTGGGAGCGATCACAGACTTGTAAGGGGCTCATTGAATCTCAATGTCAAACTTCAGATGTCCCGACTGATGAAGTCTACGCTCCGACCATTACCTTCCCACATCCATAATCCCGGAACCTTTCAGCTCTAACTCCAAAACCGATTCGAATGCCTAGCAGACTGCGAAGAAGTGGACGCATACAATGACAGGTTTGTGAAAGCTGTCTATACGGCTGGGTCTAAGGTCTTCAAGACCAGCCGTACAATATATGTAAATCGAATATTGCAACTGAAATCTTTACCAGTTCTATCCATAAGTTTAAGCAGTTTTGCACAAACATTTGGTCGCAGTAACAATATAGTTTTCGTTTTGAAGGATAAGTAACCCAATTTAATAGACACAAAGGACATAACATCTTAGTTCGCAAGGTTGGTGGCGCATGGTGATGTCTATGGGCTATGGTGACCACTTACCGTCAAGAGACCCAATTGTTACCTACTTTGAATTTAAAAAGTGACATCATATAACAACTGTTTTGTCGAGGCGACTGCTTTTCGCTATGATCTGATAAATAGCTTTAGATTCAAGTCATTAATGACCAAAACTCTTATATCTACATATTTTGATTTCATACTATTTATGACGCATAAAATTTAATTAAGCATACGGCCTCAATGATAAATGTGTTCACCATAAGTGGAGCGAGGCCTTCTTATTTCATATAACACAATAAGTCTTTACGAAGCTTTGACGTGTATTGATGAAGGAGCTAACAGCATTTGACTTTCAAGTATAAATTTGGTAGACTTAACTTACATAGAGGTTTCATACAACATTTTTTTTTTAATCATTATATTTGCGAAGAAGGTTTCATACATTTAATCAATCAGATATAATGAATAAAAATGACAAAGAAGAACAAAAGAATCTTTCGTTTTATTTGATATACCTTTGTTGCCAAAATATAATATTGGGAATAAATCAAGTCGTAAGACAAAACTTATCAAGAATGTATATGTGGGATTATATTAATTGAAAATATAGAAAGCAAAAAACAGAGGAATACCTAAAAATACATTAGGCGTCTTACAAAATAAAAATGATAACTTTTGTAAAAAATGGCTCATATTTATTTCTACAGCCATAACTATTTTTAAAAGTATGTTTATGAATTAAATATTTTTTTAATTCATTTATATCACATATTTGAAGATTTAATAGTTAACGAATCCATTCCCGTGCTACAATATTATTTTAAAAAATATACAAGAAATCCACGGCTGATCCTAGCGGAAAAGCTTCTTCATCTTGATTTTTTTCAATAGGTTCCCAAACGAGCTTGTACAAAGGCTTACCACGAAGTTTTATTATTTATACTATTATTATATACCTTCAATAAATATATTATATACGGGTAATACAATTTGTCGCTGTGTCGCGTACGTTTGTAATATATTTATAGCATTGAAATAAACCATATATGTTTATTGTTAAGCGGATTTGGAATTGAGTGTATTATTATCCATGAAAGGATCGCTTAAGCCGCCAAATCCATAATTTATTGGGAAGACCGAAGTCTATCGTATAAACTATTAATAAAACATATTAGAGACGAAACCATATTTTAAATATAACATTTTTTTTATAACGCGAAGGAAAGTTTTTAAATTAATTTCAATATATTTACGTGGTTGTAAGTAAGTGTCGAGCTTGTGAGTGTAATCGTACCTTAATCGTAACATATCCCGACTTCGCATGAGTAGAATAAGGGTTTACGTAGTACATTTATATCGTAATATTATACATAACTCTATTGGTTGACGTGGCGCACGCCGATTGTGGCCATTTATTATTTGCCGACATATTCAACAATCATCGTTATAGTTTAAGTAATTTACACAAAACATTAATGATTTATACATCGAAACGTTCCTCATGAATTACTTCTTTCATAAAAGAAAACCGTATGAAAATCCATTTGGTAGTTTTTAAATTTTTAGAGGGACATAAAGATCCCCACTTTGTTTTAAAAATGCTATTTTGAGAACTTTCACTTTCCTTGAAGCTGGTTAAATTTATGAAGTGATCTTATAACTGTTGTATATATTGGATGTAAATTTGAAAAATTCTCATCGCGTATTCATGAAACGAACTGCGAAAAGTGTTACCGCTTTATCAGTACCGTCTACTGAAATATGCATCACATTGCATTGTCGGGGGATTATGAAGTAGATTTACTAACAATTCGAGTGAACTTTTGCTTTATAATACAATAGAGGACAACAGGTCATTTACTTTCAAGCTATTTAGTATAAAACTTAAGAAGCAAAGCTTAAAGTTTTAACCGCAATTCCGGCAAAAAACTAAGCCTTTTGTATTAAAGTTCACTTACTTCAGACCACTCTGTAAATAAGCTATATTTGTTTAATTCGTTGGTCCAGTAGATCGTTTCTAAGGCTCGTGGGTTCAAAGCCCTGTTCAGGCAAATAGCGAGTTATTGATTTTTCCTTTCCATATAAGCAGCTTTGTAATACTGTAAAGTAAAGTAACAGCCTGTTAATGTCCCACTGCTGGGCTAAGCTTTATAATACAATAGAGGACAACAGGTCATTTACTTTCAAGCTATTTAGTATAAAACTTAAGAAGCAAAGCTTAAAGTTTTAACCGCAATTCCGGCAAAAAACTAAGCCTTTTGTATTAAAGTTCACTTACTTCAGACCACTCTGTAAATAAGCTATATTTGTTTAATTCGTTGGTCCAGTAGATCGTTTCTAAGGCTCGTGGGTTCAAAGCCCTGTTCAGGCAAATAGCGAGTTATTGATTTTTCCTTTCCATATAAGCAGCTTTGTAATACTGTAAAGTAAAGTAACAGCCTGTTAATGTCCCACTGCTGGGCTAAGGCCTCCTCTCCTCTTTTGAGAAGAAGGTTTTTGGAGCTTATTCCACCACGCTGCTCCAATACGGATTGGTGGAATACACATGTGGCAGAATTTCAGTGAAATTTGACACATGCAGGTTTCCTCACGATGATTTCCTTCACCGTCAAGCACGAGATGAAATATAATCACAAATTCAGCACATGAAATTCAGTGGTGCTTGCCCGGGTTTGAACCCACGATCATCGGTTAAGATTCACGCGTTCTTACCACTGGGCCATCCCGGCTGTAATACTGAGAAATGTAAATATATATTAGATAATCGGCATTGTTACGCTCCCGTGCCTCTAGCTTAAAGTTGTAAGCCTGATCTCTTGTGCATTGTATTATGTCTGACGCAATTATCGACTTTACAACTATACCGTGGAATAGATTTTAAGAACTAGAGGGCTAGTAATGTGGGCGTGGTTGGGCTTCGCATTTTTTTTTTATAAGATCTCAAATCAATATCAAAATAAAATCATATTATTTTAAAGTATCCAAAGCTGGCCTGAGTAGAGATTTCTATAACATAAAAATAATGTTAGCTTATATGTAAGAAGGTTTTTTTATATAGAATAGAAAGGCGGAGGAGCATATGGGCCATCTGATGGTAAGTGGTCACCAACGCCCATAGACATTGGCATTGTAAGAAATGATAACCATCGCTTATATTGCCAATGCGCCACCAACGTTGGGAACTAAGATGTTATGTCCCTTGTGCCTGTAATTACACTAGCTCACTTACCCTTCAAACCGGAACACAATAATACCAAGTACAATATCTGATGAGTGGGTGGTACGTACCCAGAAGTGCTTGCACAAAGCCCTGCCACCAAGTAAATTAAACCTGTGCTAATCGAATAAAGAATAAAAATAAACAAAACTTGGATATTCCATGCGATTATGCATAACAAACGATTCATGGATATCGGTTTAAAGACATTTATTTCTCATAAAGAATACAAAAAAAATATTCACTTAAAATGAAAAAATTACAATTTTATATCTTAATATAGTTTAAAAAATAGTGTCTCGGATACAGTAAATAAGAAGTTAAAAATAAAAAAATATGAAGGTAGTTTTAGAAAAAATAATTATAAAAACTAACAAAGCAACGCATAGCGGTGAGACCACATTAACTAATACTTACTTTGTATATATTTGATACGGCGATTCTTGAATATAGTTGAACTTTCACTGTCTATAATTTCGTCGGGTAACTTATTGTAAATTTGCACTCCTTCAAACATTATATTATTTTTTCCATAGTTAGTTCTAATTTTATATGAGTTCTTATTCGATATGATTCACGATTCATGATTTATAATACAACATATTCCGCTTATCTATTTATATCTACTTTAATTTTAATTTCAAAGGCGCCGATAACAACTTCGCTAACAATTTTTTCTCAAAACTATAAATAATATCACGTTAACTTGACGTCAACGTTGTTTATTTACCTTTGCTCTTCGTGTAGTTGGAATTGGCTTTTAATATTATTATACCTGGCTTGGTACTTACTCCGTTATAATTGTATCGATATATATTATTCATAAACGTTGCTTAGTTACTGTTTAGCTAAACACTGATTTGTCTCTTTCTGTCATTATTGATTTGACATACGAAAGAAGAAGACAAAATATTGTTTAACTAATCACCAGTTAAATAAAGTTTATGAATAAGGCGGATATTCTTTAGTAAATTAAAGGAAAGCTTATTACGATAAAGTGAAGTCTATTTAGACGTGTATCTGTGGTACAATATATGAAAGATAAACTTGTGTTTCAAATTATATTAATATATCAAGTAAATTTATTACATATTAAATTTACTTGATCATAAAACGTTCATCGCCACACACACATAAAACGAATATGGCAGTAATATTAAGTGACATTTAAACGTATTACATAAAATTATCATACATCACATTTTTTTAAACTTTAATTTTTTGCATGTGCTTAATTTCTGCTCGTACTCGGTGAAGGTGCATTCATATAAGCGAGCAATGAAGTGGATTAATCTCTAAAACCCCTTTCTCAAAGACTCCTTGTCTTTGCGCTGCTGTGGGATATTTATAAACTGATAATTACATTATTAGTATACCCAAGCGTTTTTATATTTTTATTTTGACACGGGCTTATATTTTCATGTATGCTACTCTACTGCTATCAAAACGATCTTAATCTATCTTTCAAGATTATAAAAAAGTGTGATATATAACAAAAGGTTTCATAATAGATTAACAAATTATTACATATTAATAAAATTATATCTCTATTTAATACTTCATTACTCATCAGAAAAATATATTCTTTAATGGTGGGCATGTTGCCAAGACCTTAGAAAGCAGAAGGCATGTAGAGACCAGCTTACTGCAAATCTATGTTAGAAGTAAATTTAAGAGATATTTTTTTGCGCAGGAATGAAGTAGTAAAACATGATGAGATTAAAAAAATACCCTTAATTTATACTTAATTCTAAGTATTGAAAATATTAAAACATATAGTCTTAGCATGGGTAAATATGAAGCCGAGATAGCTATGTTATCAACTGGCTATTTAGCTCCACTGGCTATTGAGAAGGACGACTGCAGCCGAACTAGCCCCAGCTACCGTAAGCAATTGCGAGGATCGCAAGAGCGTAAAGTCATTCTCATGCTTCCTAGCGAAGGCTCCGGCACGCCATGAACGAACTCACCATTTGAGGGGCCTCGGATTTGGGATAAACTCAAACGATGTATTACCTCTTCGATCCAAGCCAGGGTTGGTCACATGGGTATTAGTGGGTAAGAATCCCACATAAATCATTCTCCCAGAGCCCAAGTGCTATTCTAAAAGTTTGGCTTGCATGAAATAAGTGGATTCATAGCAATAATCCGCACAAGGACCGCTGAGTTCAAACACTCAAGAATATTTAATTTGTCATGTTACACTTGGCAGTGGAGAAAACGACGTGAATGTACCGACACATGTCCCAGTGTTATTACTTTTACATATTATAAATTCAAATGTTATATAAATTGACATATTTAATAAAAATATAGTTTTAAATTCCCATTAAGTAACTTTTATTATGGACTCCGGTGATTTATTCCAAAGTCAAACGAGTCGAAGTCACAGCAAATAAATCAAACAAAAAACTAGACCGATAAAAAATATAGCAAGAAAAAATAATCGCAAATATAATCATACTTAAAGTAAAGAATATAATTGCTTGATAAATACGACGATGTACATTTCGATACTCGGTGGTAGAGCTTTGCGCAAGCTCGTCTGGGTACGTACCACCCACTCATCAGATATTCTACCGCTAAACAGCAGTACTTGGTATTGTTGTGTTCCGGTTTGTAGGTTGAGTGAGTCAGTTTAATTACAGGCACAAGGGACATAACATCTTAGCTCCCAAGGTTGGTGGCACATTGGCGATGTAAGCGATGGTTAACATCTCTTATCTCTTACAATGCCAATGTCTATGGGCGTTGGTAACCACTTATCAGGTGGCCCACATGCTCTCCGCCTACTTATACCATAAAAAAAAGATGTACATAATATATATTATGAAAAATATATAGAAAGGTAAAATGTTTTATTATTAATCACTAACTAGCGAATATATTTTAGTAATTTTATAGTTTATAATAATAATCAAGGTAGAATTATTTATAACTAGTTTTCGCGGATTCACTCGCGCGGTAGGGGAGGTGGAAAGACAATAAGTAAAAAAGTATTATGTCTCTTATTGGAGGTCAAGTTTGGTCCATACCAAACATTATTAAAATCGGTCCATTATTAAAAGTGTTCAGACAGAGTTCCTTTCGCATTTGTAACATTAGAATTAATAGTAATAAAAATTAAAGAGTCATAGCAATGCATTCATATGTATATGTTACTTTGGTGCTTTTATATTATCCGAGTTACTCTACCTATTGAATATGACACTATGTTAGTTACGTTCATACAATTAAGAGCAACAATTGTACAAAGTTTCAACTGAATTAATGATATATTATAAACACATATAAAAAATCAATAAAACGACTCAGGTTTGACAAATATGTTTTGTTTTATTTGTGTATTTAAAAAAAGGTTTCTCGGTTAGACTTTTATTTATATAAGGGTTGTATCTACTTATGTTATAAGCGATCCCTTTCGTCGCTAATTCGCTACCAACTATTCGACACTAAGATCAAACCGACACGAGTTCAAGCCGTATGCCTGTTACACTCTCTATCACCCTTTCAACAAAAAAAAGCAAAACAAATGAAAATACTGTTTATTTAAGGATGCTTGATCCTTTGAATCATCATGTAACAGGATTAAATTAAATTAAAAGCTACTGCTCCGGAAAGTAAATACAATTTAATTAATACAAGATACTCAGTTTTTCTCAAATTAAGATAATTTATTTATTAATAATAAAACAACAATATTCTTGCAAAATTAAAAAAAAAACTATTTGAAATATTTACTACTTATGTATATTATCTGAGCTATCCCGCGATCCCAGCCTCCGCATCCTTTCAGATCCGTGAAGAGATTGGCCACCGCAGGGGTTTTAGTGGGTGAGAATCCCACATAATCCGGTTTCTTCCCTAGGGGCTCGCTTACCTTTCTGTAAGTTTCACCTGCGTGGGAAGAAAGGAAACAATTCAAAATGCATTACTATATTTTAAACCATATTATATTATGGCCTTGTATACTTTTCGATACAATTACACTATTCAAGTGAAAACGGTTTTAATAGAACATTTTCAGTAACTACTGTTCAAAATAAATGTCGTATGTATATCTGTGGTTTTATAATTCTAAACAATTTTTTTTTTAAAAAGTGCATTTTTTTTTTTTACTAGATTAAATTCCACGGCTTTGCGTCGTTCGTGTCCGTTTTAAAACGGACATTTCAAAAGTTTGTAGCTATTACACAGAAAATGTTTTTATAATCTAATCTAAGCATATTGAAAACAAATCGAAAAATATTAAAATTATTAAGTTACTTTTCGCAGGATTCTAAATTATTTTTCTTTTATTTGTACGTATTTGTACATATATTTAGATATTATATGTATTATTAAAAATCTTTATTTTGAATGCCTTACTTTAAAAAAAAAGCTACTAACACAATATTCATAAAATGCAAATCAGAAGATGCAGAGAATATATTTAAATACATGGCTTTGCTTGTAATAATAATTTTAATTATCAGTTAAACTAAATACGATTTTTTGGTTAATCTAAATTATCTGTTACCTATGATCGTTTTTAAATTGACAATCAATAAAGTGTTGCACTTGTGTGCTTCAATATTACATTTGATATTGATTACAGCTAGAAAAAGTGCATCCGTAGTTCCGTACCCAGCCGTAATCCATGCTTCATACATAACTATACCTTAACTCAACCTAATTTGTAAGTCAAGCTGGACGTGCTGGCTTACTCGATTAGATTAAATCAGCAGAAATATGATTACAATCTTCTACATAAACTAAAATAACGAATTTTACAATGAGAAAAAATTAGAAGGCAACCACGTCACGTATATGTATATGTGTTTTAATAACGAATAGAGATACTTATATATAGATAAATAAATAATGTGAGATAAAGATATAGAAAATAAAGATAATCATAACTAATTATATTGAAATCAATAGTCCGGAAGAGGACCTTAAGCTTCATACGAGGTAAAATCGATGAGATGAGAAATCGGACACGACCGGTAAGAGTTCAGGCGCAGGACCAACGGCTTTACGTGATTTACGAGATTTGTATAAACCCATGCCCCCGATTTTTGACTTCCAGAAATTCACAGCTGCTTCGTTGAACGTAAATAAACCCTGGAATCGAATTCCAGGAACTTGGTGTCTGTCAGCCACCAGACCATTGGTGCAGTAGAAAATATGAACATTTTACCGTTTTGATGATTTAATAAAGTTCAAAGGGCAAACTAATGAACATCGTAAGTTAATACATTTAAGCAACATAACAGTGTATTGCATTATGCATACGAAATTGAAAGCAAATTGATATATGAAATTTAATTTAATCGCTACGTCGTCGGGGTGTTGTTTGCAGAGTATCATATAGAAATAACAATAAAGAGTCACAGCAGAATTATTCAAAAAAAACTTTAAAATTCGTATAAAATTGAACTCGATATTACAACCAATTAACTTGTTATCTCAAATACGTGCACACATATATATATATATATATATATATATATATATATATATATATGTTTGTTGTTGTAGAACTTTATCATCATATGTTGTTCAGTTCAAATAAGTATATACTTAACAAGCAAGAAGTCATTTTTATATTATAAATGTGTAAAGAGTTTCAATTACGTTTAAGAAAAAAATATGTTTTTAAAATTCTTATATAATTATTTTGTTATACCATCTTGTTCATTACGTGTATCAACCGAATTAAAATCTTTATTATTATTTTACCCGAATATTCCAAACATGTTTTGAAAACGAAAATTTGTCACACCCGGCAAATGTTATATATCGTAATTGATAATTATTTTTAAGGAATTTATAAATGAAGATAACCAATAAGTAAATATGGAGTAAAATAAATAAAAATATAGAGTTTCGTTATTAAAATAAATATGGTATTATATATATATATATACTCCTGGTATATAGTATATGCTCTACGCAAACACAAAGAAGTAAAGAGCGGTGGAGCGGAAGCATGACGGTGTAAGGGAGCGTCATGCCGTTTGGCGTTACGGCATGCGAGTCCGTATTAACCCTAAGGCACCAATATATATTTAAATGGGCCGTATAACCTTTAGTTCTGGTATTATTAAGTTATTAACGTAAGTATTGTCAGCTTTGTGGCTCTTGAACACCAGCCAGTTGATGATCTATTGTGTTTTATGAAACGTTTTCATTGGTTATCAGTAAAAAATATATCAGCTATGTTCAACGTCATGTGTGTTTCTACCCTAATACTATGTAATTTTATATCAAACGACTTTTTTACTTTTAAGTCACTTTAAAAATTTAAGCAATCAAAATTTAAACAAAATCTTTTCCAAAATAAACAGAGCTTAGAATGAATTTTAATTTTACGGTCCAAGTGAGTTAATTACAAACCAGAATCATATTATCAAAGAAAAATACATTTCAGTTCTTAATTGAAGTTTTATAGTAATCAAAGTTTTGATAATAAAAGAGGATTTAATCATTGAATATCTGGGGAGCAATAAAGTTGACCTTATCGAATGTTATTAATAACCAGCTATTCCCATAATTGATTTCACTTTGAGGCTTATCGTCAAAGCCTTATTGTTTTATAGAAAATTCTTCCTTAACATCTTATTACTTTATTTTTAAACATTTCATTATCGTATCGTAGCTACTTTTTACCATTTCCTATGCATCATTAAATTTTAAAATAAATTATATGTATCTGAGCTACTATCTCTTTTTTTATAGCATAGGTAGGCGGACGTTCTTATGGACTACCTGACGGTACGTGCCTAAGTGGTCACCAACTCCCATAGACATTAGCATTGTAAGAGATGTTAAACCATCGCTTATATCGCCAATGCGCCGCCAACCTTGGGAACTAAGATGTTATGTCCCTTGTGCCTGTAATTACACTGGCTCACTCACCGGAACTTCAAACCGGAACACAACAATACATAGTATTGCTGTTTTGCAGGTGCATATCTGATAAGTGGGCGGTACCTGCCTAGACGAGCTTGCACAAAGCTCTACCACCAAGTAATACATATAAAAAATAAATTTAGTATACGAAAATATCTTGCTGAGTTTCTTACTAAAATGCTATTCTGCAAAAACTTAAATGTTGAATACGACTGACGGTGAAACGCTATTTTATGAAAAATCTATTTATTTTTAGAATTTTAAATAGAGACACATTTCGATTAATTATTTTTTCTCATAATATCAAAAATAATAACGCATAAAGGTGCTATAAATAAAGAATCTCTAAAGATATGGAGAAGAGAGCTCCATTTCAAAATATTAAACGTGGCTCTATACATATATTTTACGTACCTACATTTTGAAGCAAAGGCTGAAAAAGTAACATCCGTCAGAACGAAGGAAACCGGATACGTTTAACTTCGATATGAAAGAAGTGTGAAATAGTACCACATATTCTGTACGAGTATATAGAATAAGCCTTAAGAGCAAAATTACAGATATCACCCGCGCGTCCCTCCTACGTCTCTCTCGTGACGCGATTTCATTTTTATGCTTTTTCTATCTACGACAGATTTTTTTTGGGGTAATACTTATTTTAGAAAATATCCAGAAGAATTTCGTATAGTTCTTTCCACTATATAACTGGGATAATTAATACAAAGCGATGTAAGTTTTTTCCACTTGATGTATGGGTGACATGCAACAGGAGATGTTGTTTTCCGCGTAAATAAAATGTAGTAAGCGCCAAAAGCCAATGTATTTTATTGAGATTTTTTTTTTTTGTTTTTGGTCTATCTTGTGGTCAGTAATGTAGTTTTACATACAATGTTGTATACTGGATTACCCATGCAAAATCGATATGTCTCTTAATAATTCAACGGTTTACGGGCTGACAAACGATGTGAATATATAAGGTTCGACATGACCTAAAGCTGGCAGACTATTGTAATACTGAATACAATTGGTGTACCCATTCGTAGAACAAGCCATACTCTTAATAAGATGATTTATTAGAAGTATTAGTGATTCCTTGAAAATGGACTTTTTTGCTAGTATGTATGTATACATATGTATATTTTTAAAAGGTTTTATTTAGCTTGACCTGTTTGTTGTTGGACTTTGGGTCAAATTTAGTGATTTAATTTTTACCCCCTTCCTGTTGACTGATTGATATGAAATTTGGTACCCTCCTTTAGTTCTGATGACAATATATCTCATGTATTATACTATTTCTCAATATACAGAGTGTAAATGTTTATTTTTCAAATTGTACTGGTATATCTGGTTAGTCTAGAGGGTATATATATACGGCCGTAGATCCCGTGGTCCTGGGTTCAAATCTCAGTTCCGGCAAATCAAAAGTTATTATAATAATAATGATAAACTCATTTATTCCGACTAAAAAAGGATCATATATACAAAACAATAAATAATAAAAAGACCAAAAATTACAATAATTTTTTTTTTACAGATTTTACATATTTTATATAAAATACATATAGTCAAATAAAATCAAATCAAATCAATTATTGGGTTCTGAGTAAAATCAATGGATGAATTTTGTACACCAGTCCCGTGTACAAAATTCATCCATTGATTCCCGTCCCGTGCATCTGAATGCACCGAAAGCCGTTGGTCCTGCACCTGAACACTTTCCGGTTGTGTCGGATGGCCCTCCCATCGGATTATGAAAGTGAGGGAACAGAGAGTCCGCATTTGTGCACTTGTGCATAATAATTATACTTATATATTAACTAACTTGAGAATGGCCGCCATGGCTGAAATCTGTCATAAAGATATCATCATCATCATAATAATATATCAGACATAACTATCGGGTATATTTTCCGAGATATAAGCCTGTATCAGTCTCCGATCGTTATATGAAATTCACATTGATCTGTTGATCCGTTGCTGTGTGAACCAAACAAATATTTAACAAATTTATAGATTATAATAAGTATAATTTATATGATATTTATGAAAACTAATTCAATTAAATGATAATCATTTTTATTTGTTGCAGATTCTGGGGCTACCTGTAAGTAATTAAAACACTTATTTAATTCAATATATAAAGAGATTGACGATTTAAATAGATTTTACTTGCACAAAGACGAAATACCGTACCGCTACTAACGTAGGGCTGTGTGCAAGTCCGTCTGTGTAAAATACTCAAAAACACACATTAAAAATTACTATGACTTTGACATGGTTGCTTTAAAGCACTGGTGTTCCGCTCCACTGTCGAAGAGTTAATACCAACCAGTCTTTATTATCGTTCAAAACTCTTCTTCAAAGGCCCCGTCTAAATCACCTATCAATATTTTGTATTTCACGTATGGGAGAAACCTTTAGAAAGATACCCAGGCCCATTAACCAAGTTATTTTGATTCATACCTAGTATAAAACACCAGCGAGAAATAAAAATAGTAATCTGGTTCATTGTGAAAATATCATTATCGAGTAACACATTAACTCATATAGTTGACACATACAATAAACAGACACGAACTAACAAAACGCGGATATTGGTCAAAAAAATTGCAAAGTAAAAGTGGAATGGTAGCGGTACACGACCAGTAAAACTTTATTGATGTGTAACAACGATTTATGACAACAAAACTTTGTCGATTGTAAATCGCCTTTCAACATCTATCACGGATAACTCCAGTCAATTTATTAGAAAAGTTTATATTTGTTGAATTACCTCTCGTTTGAACAATTCTTTGAACTTGTTCTTATTTCGAACGTTATTGATGAGATATATTGATGTAAAATGAACATGTTACAACAATCAAAATGGTCTTTATTTGAATTTAGAATATTGCTACGTAAGAAGATGAAATGTAGTGTAATTTATGTAACGTGTACCGCAGTATTGCCCGTTCGTCTTTTGAATAAATTTCCAGAGTCCATAAGGAAACGTGACCTACTGTGATGTCTATTATTTAAGATGCAATTATAAATTAAAATTGCTATTCTTTAATTTTGGTTTTGTAAAGGTACATCCAGTTCAAATGTAAAACTAAAATATTAATGTAAACTATTTTATATTTTTGAGGGTTGTGTCTGATTAAAACATAAAATCTTCTTTTTTTTATATATCAAATCATATCAATCAAATATAATAAACTCACCAAATGTTCCCTAATATTTACATTAGCATTGCTCATCGGCTGCTTAGTTAAACTCTAATTTTCGCTCTTTCTGTCACTATTGATTTGACATTCGACAGAAACAGACAAAGCATAGTTAACGCATACGATTAAGTAATCATGTTATTAAAACTTAATTTGACATTATAATCTAAATGTAGTGACTAATCATATAAGTGAACACATCAAGAAAATAGAACTAAAAGCATTCAAAACTCTATCAGAAAATATAAAATAGTATTACATTAAATATCATATTGAAACAAGATATTATTTATGAAGTCAAAAAAGCCTAGATGGCACAGTGGCTAGATCGCGTGAATCTTAACCAATGATCGCGGGTTCAAATCCGTGGAAGGATCACTAAATTTTCATGTGCTTAATTTGTATTTATAATAAATCTCGTGCTTGCGGAGAAGGAAAACATCGTAAGAAAACCTGCATGTGTCTTTAATATGTATGAAGGTAAAGGAAAGACGGTACTTGCTGTTAGAGTGGTCACTTTATTACTGGTTTAGAACCGACGACTAACATTTGTGCTTATACCTATATATACACATGTATAGTGTAGGTATGCGTATAGTTCGGATACACAACAGTCTTATTTCACTCAAATTCTGCCACATATGTATTCCACCATCCCGCATTGGAGCAGCGTTGTCGAATAAGCTCCAAACATTTTCCTCAAAAAAAGGAAAGGTGGCCTTAGCCCAGCAGTGGAACATTTACAGGCTGTCACTATAATATCAGTAGCTTAAAATGTCAGTCCTTATGCATGTAAACATATCCGAATTTTTCATGAATAAAAAGAAACAACCCACGCATATAAACCTTAGTTATTAAGTTATGTATTGATACGCAAACCGTATTTAAAAGACGGATAACCCCGTTTTGGATACATAGCTATTGATTTTCGTGAACGAAGATGAGAAAAACTTCAATAACACAGTGACGAATGGCATACGGCTACTACTAAATAAATAAAATATCAGCTCGTAATTAGCGTAAGTGTGGTGCAAGACTTTTAACAACAGATCACTGTTAATTATCGACTTTACCTTAAAATAAAAAAATAATATTTTAATCATATTCATCACTAATAAGTAACACTCCATCATCCATATATTATTATTATTGAATTTTGTAATTTGAAATATTGATTTGTTTTATCTGTTATTGAGTTACAACTTTTTGTCGTTATTTTGTCAACTGTACTTTTATGTATCTGTGTGTACTTTGTTCGTCATCTAATAAATAAATAAATATAAAGGAACGTCGATGATATCTTCATTATCTTTCGATTCCATGCTTGATGAGTAGGCGTGGGTATTTGGATGAGGAGAATATTTCAACAACCAGTTAGATAACGCTCCACCAAACACGTAGCACGTTATTCTTGACATTCGTCGGTTTACCTTTCGGTAATGGCAATCCTGTCAGATCTGTCGTACTAGCGTTCGGAGTAAACGAGACTGGCCGATAGAATATGCTAGGTACCATTCGCGTCAGATCGTGTACTTTCGTAATCAAATGCGCCGTCAAATAAATATTGAATTATGTTCTCTAACACACAGAATAACTAAACATACAACCAATGAACCAAAATAATAATATATCGAAACCTTGACTATTATGGTATTTGAAAAACAAACATCGATAATATTTTGTACGAGTACTATTGAATTTTCCGGCCCCATGAACAAACACGGCGTAGTTAATATCGATAGATGCTTTAATAATTCGATATCGATATCATCGAACCGGAAAACTAAGATTTACGAGGTCCCATTTTACTATCTGCAACTGAAAGCCATTTATTCAATATCAGAAGACATTTATTAATACCTACATTACGCAATTATTAATCAAAAATAAATATAACAAATTAAATTAATGATAAAAAATTAATTATTCGGAAAACAATAACAATTATTAATAAATTACATTCATATTTTGATAAGGACAATTGACAAGATTTATAATAATACGATAACTTTGAAGTTTGATAAGGGTAGATAAATTAATCAAAATAAATAATGATTATCCTAACTCATATTATAAATGCGAATGTAAGTTTGTTTGTTACGCTTTCATGTCTAAAGCACTAAATCTATTTCAAAAATTCTTTCACCAATGGAAAGCTACATTATCAGCGAGTAACGTAGGCTACATTTTGCCCACGTATTCCCACGGAAACGCGGGTGAAACTACGCGGGTGAAACCGCGGGCAAAACGCTAGTAATGATTTATATTATAAAAATCATTATTCATCATTAAATTGTTACCCAATGTTTATATAAGCATAAATTCAATCTGAATCTGAAATTAATTTTATATACAAAAATATAATCATATTTTACTATTTTTTATATATATGTACTTGGTAGCAAAACAAATAAATCTAAATATGTTCACTGTATGGGATGGCGCCCCTACGATACGGGTCTTCCTAGTTTATGGTACCATTTGTGAATGTAAAAAAACTATTACAATCTTATTATCATCAATAAAGATTATTATTATATTGACATAAATCTACTAAAAACCTTCTCGAATTGATTGAATTAAAAAAGGCTAAACATGCAAATTTTATCTTCAAATTTAGCATAGGTTTCTGATATTTAGTTTCACTTGAAGTTGGATAGACACTGCAGAATACAGATTACTAACTCGCATACCAATCGAAATACGATTCAAAAAGTCAGTTCAAAAATTGATGTATAAAACCGTTGGATATTGAAACGTACTGCGATTGATATCACAATTCTTCTCGATGTTTTTTTTTTTCTTGGCCTTTCGTAGTTTTTTTTATTTCACTAACAAAACCCCGCAGATAAATTTTACATTTACCAATAAATACATTTATAGAATGAGATAAATAAACTAATTACTCGATAACGAACTTTTATAGGGCCGTAACTCTACATTATTATAACAATATATCCTATATATGTGTTACATAAGGAAACCATGTATCCGTCTAACCTAGTCTGCCATATATATAACCACCAAGCACCAAATCTTATAAACTTGTACTCCCATTTGGTAACAATAACGATGAAACAACTGTTTTCAGTAAATATGAGTCCATTGGCCGGTATCTGAAATTTTTAATCAACCTTGAACTGGTCCCTTCTTTAAGATAAAAGCAGCATTCTATAATACTGCATTAACTTCTAAATCGTCTGAAGTAAGTTTCAATGAATATATTACCTCGTCATCACCCGCATACCCCCAGCTAATCGTAAAATATACAAGATCTCGTTTCCAAAGACAGAGAGTTATCCAAACAAACTTCTCGAACGTTTTAGATTTATCTGATGAGAAATGCTTCTATTTACTTAAAACGTATCATTAAATAAGTATGTTCGAAGACATTTCATTCATCATATAAAACAGTAGATGTTTTGTTTTTTAACGTCATAAAAGCATTGTATATATTACAGAACTATATATAGCAAAGGAGTTTAAGTTAACTCCTATTTTTAAGCGGTACTTAGGCCTTTTTTAAACTTATCTTAATTTTAACAACATACTTTAAAATGTTATCAATTCGTGTTGATCTTACTTTTTTAATTTCAATTCTGATATATTTTTAAAGTAATCCTTTTTCGCCGATTAGATATTGTAATTATTCAAACTTTATTTTGAAAAAGAGCTTTATAAACTTTTCTATGTTTTTTGTTGAAATTTAAATTGAAGCAAACTCTTAATTTACGGTTATTTTACGGTTATTTCGTGATAAAAAAAAATTAAACGTTGGACAGTGCTTGTATTTACAGCACCAAATATAATAATACTCCTGTCTTACAAATCTCTTCTCGGTCTCAAGATAACCTCTTGAAATATCTGATTCGGCAAAACACAATACAAGCCGTACTTGAAAAAATCTGCCCCATTCGATATTCTTATAAGCAGTAAAATTGTATTGTACAAATTTCTATCGCAAGACAAAAAAAAATGCCTAAAGGAAAATTAGTAAGTAACTTGTAGATGTCAAAAAACTGGGCTGAGGTATAAGTGGTTATTCCACCACGCTCCAAAGCAGGTTATATACACTAGTGGATACATTTGCAGAGTTTTATTTAATAAATTCAGGTTCTATTAAATAAAATCAGAGTTTTATTTAATAAATAAATTCAACGATATTTCCCTTAAACGCGGAGCAGGAATGTAATATTACAAGCCTGAATTGGACAAATGAGAATTCAGTAGTTCGCTTAAAATTCATGTGTTCTAACTATAAAGCAATCTCGGGGTAATTGAAACAAAACATAACTTAAGATCTGTAGCCTTACACCTAACCACAAGACCAAAGCGAGAGACAGGCAGCTTTGACCCAGAATCCATTGCTAATATTAACTTTGTTCTTGTACATTTTTTTTTTATATGAGACTCGAAAGTAATATTCAATCAGCTGATCATTAATGGAATATTTATGGGACGAACAAAGAAACATTCATTTTTATATACAAAGTTTCAAAACAAGCAGTAACTCATTTTAAATTCAATCTCAAAAAGAATAATATGAGAAGGATATTTTTCTACAATATTTTTCCAATAAGAAAGAGTTTATATAGTTTCGAAATTATAAAAGGAGTCTGTCATTTCCAGTGTTTCCGTTAAGTAAAATGCTTTCAGCGTCACAAAATAAGAAATTCCAGATAAAATCAATGTTCAACGAGAACATGTTTGATGCGGGCGTGGGGCACGCAAAGTTATATAATATACCTAAATATAAGTACGATTTCATACAATGGTTGAAAGGATACAAGTGGGGTCATACTCGCAGTAAGACAGCTCCCTTTAACCAGGATATAATCGGCTATCTTTTTAAGGTCATTCATAAATTTCATAAAGTCATCTCATATTCTGTAGTTAAATATACTAAACCAACATGGCCCAGTGGCTTGAAAATATCAATCTTAACCAAAGATTGAAGGCTCAAACCCTGGAAAGCATCACTTAATTTAACTTAATTTCTATTTGCTCGATTTGTGTTTATTCGTCTCATTCTTGATGGTGAAGAAAAACAACATATTTCCACGTATGTGTTGGAAGAAAATCTACCACTTATGTCATAATCAATCAGAATCGGAGCAGCGTTGTGAAATTTTGTTCCAAATGTTCTCATTAAAAGGCCTCGATTTAGGCTTAAGCTCAGCAGTGGAACATTTATATTCTAATTATATATATTATAGTAAAATATGCCATATAATTAAAATATACAACCATATACAATTTTATTATATCTTCAATACGAAATTAATTCACATTAAATTTTAACAATGCAATTAAAGTCTGCGCTTCCGAGCATAATTGTTTCCAAAGATTTGTTTTTCAAAAAGTTGCATAAATTAATAACGTTTTGTATAATAAATAAATTAAAATAACGCCATAAATAATTGTGTTACGCTATTTGCAACACAACGAAATCAACCATGGAGTACATATTACACACACACTAGTTTTTTTCTATTTTGATAATATTTTGATAGGTCTACAAATCCGACATGAGCGAAGAGAGTTCTGGAGAATGTTCAAAGGCTTTACATGCTCCTCGAGGGAGTATAATCACTGGTATTTTCCAGACCCCGGACAGCCTCCGATAATTACGAAGAGAGTTGTGAAATACTCCAACACATTTATTTATTTTTGTAATAAAATTTATACAACTTAGAATAAACTTTAAAGTCACTTGTAGTTGAACGCGGTTTTATATAAACATTCAAAAAGCAATGTCAGTTAAAATAATAAAATAATATTTAAAAAAATGTTCTGTAATATTAAAATTTTTGCCGAAGACACTTAGAATTATCGCTTATGCCAACGCCTACAATGTACCATAAAAAACGCATGACACATGTCAGAGCTTACCGAACTGATGAGAGATACCCACTCAATGAATTCGTTTTGTTTGTGCTATTTTTAACTGAAAGGCTCTTTTTTACTTTATTATATTATAGTATCCGCCCGTGGCCTTGCCAGCATATGAAGGGAAGGAAATGTTAGTTAACGTATGTCCTTTTCTGTGCCCTTGACAACCTATAAGCAAAATTTCATAGTTATGGGTTAAGTTGTGAAAGAGTAACAAACAAACTATAGAATAGAGTATTTTCGCATTTGTAATATTATTTTTAATTACGTTTTTTTTTTTTTTAGTTACCTATCTCTGTCTAAATTATACGAACATTAAATAAAAAAAATAAAAATAGTTACTGGTTTGTAATCGTGACCGCGTGGAATGGTTGCAAGAAAGCAACATTTCCCCTTTGAATCGCAATTCCGATCATGTTTCAGTTCTAGATCGTGGTGAGTTTTCTTTTTTCATTTTTTTCTATAAACTTTATGTAAATGTTAAATTATGTATGTAAGAACAATAACTATGTAATTTTACTGGTCCTTGTTTCCATACTCATCGGTGATTCTCTAAAATAAAAAGAGAATTACTTACAGTAACAGTTTACAAGTTATACAGGCCTACCGTAGCGTCCGTAGTTTATGACTTGCAACAGCGAGAAAACTCTGAAAGCACCTGAGTCATATGAAAGTACGAAGTTTAATTCAATTTATATTTTCTACTATATTAATTTTCACAGATACGTGCAATCTTATTGAATTGAAATTATTCGATCGTGATTAATAAATAATATTTAAAATTAAAATATCATATGTCCTTAAATAGCAAACCTTTAAGCTAGCCTTTTACCCTAAGAATAAGTTCTTGTTGTTTACGAATCTTTTTTGACGATTCTTTTTGCGTTGGGTCCAGTGTATATTAAGGTGATCCCGTGTCAATATAATTGGTATTGGACAAAGTTGTTTTTGTGTGAGGTGTACGTGCAGACATTTTTACGTATTTCCTTACCAGTAGCCATATGTCTATATGTGTGTGTGTGTGTGAGCGTGTGTGTGTTATTATAGTAATAAAATAATTTATTATATTTTTATGAATTATACGCGGGTGAAGCCTCGGTGCACAACTAGTATTAAATATGACTAACTATTGTATTTCACTCATACCTATTTCATACAAAATTCCGTTACGTTGACGTTTATAGCCATTGCAACACTCCATAGAGTCGTATCTGAAAGCAATACATATATTTTATACACTACAAATATGAACCTTAAAATTATTCTTTGATGTTCTATTAAAAACCGACAAATGAACGAAACAAATGCTTTTTGCAATCCATAAATGCTTTTGCAATATTTTTACAATTGTCAAAAAGTCCCCTACACACTTTCGAGTTCAGACAACCAATGGAAATACGCGAGCACGCTACGCCAAGTGTAGTGTTGCCATATGAGTTTTTTTTTCAAACATTTGCAGTAAATATTAGAACATTCATGCGAGAACGAATATTCATGTTCAATTTTATTACTCCAAAAATCCACCATCCATAGGGATAGGATATTTTTTTAGTAATTCTTTGCCGCATGTAGCAACAGAAACAAAACATGTTACAAAGCTGTGTTTTTCCGCGCGCGGTTTCATATGAAGTTGATTCGTTTAAGTCCTAAATTAAAAATGGTCTGAAATTCTGTAATAAAACAAATGTACAGCTTTTGTATTTCTATATCCTTATTTAAAATGAATATTATACAAATATTATTATACATAATATATAAAAAGTAACTTTAATCACTTCATAACATATATGGGGTTTTCCAATAGGGACGCTTGAACTTTGACAGCTGATTGCGGCCATGTTGTTTGAGTGACAGCTGTCAAATGCAGTGTGTTATATTCATTCCGTCCTCCCAAACCACCATGGCAGGTTACAGTGTCGAGCAGCACGTGCAAATCATAAAATTGTTTTATGAAAATGGGTCTTCAGTTCGAGCAACGTTCCGCGCACTTCGCCCGTTTTACGGTCGCGATGATCGTCCTGCCGAGTCGACTATCCGTCGATTGGTGGACAAATTCGAGTCAACCGGGTCAGTTAACAATCAGCCGGTTCCCGTGCGTCCACGTAACGCGAGATCTGCCGAGAATATCGCCGCTGTGCGCGACAGTGTCCTCGAAAACCCGCGGCAGTCAATTCCGCGTCGCGCACAGGAACTCGGCCTTTCGCAGACGACAACTTGGCGAATTTTGCGTTGTGACTTGAGCCTGCACCCGTACAAGATCCAGCTGACCCAAGAGCTCAAGGTTAATGACCATAGACAGCGCCGTGTGTTCGCTGACTGGGCATTAGAGCAGTTGGAAGTTGACGCCGATTTTGGCAAAAAAATCATCTTCAGCGACGAGGCGCATTTTTGGATGAATGGCTATGTCAACAAGCAAAATTGCCGTATTTGGGACGAGACCAATCCACAGGAGTTTCACCAAGTGGCAATGCACCCGCAGAAAGTGACTGTTTGGTGCGGATTTTGGGCCGGAGGCGTGATTGGTCCGTATTTTTTCGAAAACGATAATGGTGTGGCCGTCACCGTCAATGGTGAGCGATACCGGTCGATGATAACCAACTTCTTTTGGCTTGAAATCGAGAATATGGATCTGGACAACATGTGGTTTCAACAGGACGGCGCTACGTGCCACACAGCACACGCTACGATGGAAGTTCTGCACGATCAAGCGCCCTTAATGGAAAACCCTATATTATGTATTTCTCATCTACTATGTTATTCATTTCTTTATTATTCTATTTCTTATTGCAAGTTTTATTTTACATTTATTTAACTTCACCTGTATGTGTGGATTTTGACAATACACACTGTAATGTTTGTATTTTAATAATAACTATAGCAATAGTTATTTACACTGTCTCGTGCTCACGGTATGGTGGGGCGAACGTCATTCGAGCGAGAGCCATGTGTTGTCGAGCCAGTGAACCGTTTAACACGGGTGTACACTACACACACTAAGAAGAGTATACTAACGTTTATTTATATTAGTACATGAATTAATTCCGTGCCTCGGAAAGCACGTTAAGCCGTTGGTCCTGCGCCTGAACTCTTTCCGGTCGTGTCGGATTGCCGTCCCATCGGATTTTGAGAGCTAAGGAAAAGAGAGTGCACCTGTGTTTGCACACACACTTGTGCACTATAATATGTCCTGCGCAGTTGGCTAATCTCTCTTGAGATTGGCCGCCGTGGCCGAAATCGGTCTGGAGGACCTTACATGAATTAAATATAAGCTTGTCGTTATAATACTTTTTATTGTATTTAGCTTCGATTTATCTTATTAAATAATTATGAATAATAAGCAATTTTCAGATTAATTAAAATTCTATTCAATAATTTCCACCTGTACTCCATCATCATTATTAGTTATTCAAAAGTCACTTTCATTATTAGAGATATATTAATCATATTGTATTCTGACACGTTTAATTTATACAAAGGCGAAGCTTAGTTTTGGCATCTCACATAAATATGTGATATATTAATCTAAATAATATATTGTTAGCGGTAATCAACATGGTCCAGTGGGATAAAAAGGCAGGGTAAACTGCAGAATCACTTCACTTCGCCTCCGTCGCTCGACTTGATCGAGTAAACTTCAACGTTAACATCAGAAGTGGGATCACAATCTCATGTGTTCTGATCCGCTCTACTACCTGTGGTAACGTATTGTACGATGAAAAGGATCTGGTGAGTGCGTTCCAATTTGCTTAAAAGCGATAGACACTGTCTTACTGTGGGTGGTACTTTATAAGTAATTTCACAACCTACCTACATTGCGATAATTTCTTTATTTAACTACCCTGTTTTGCATTTTTAATTAATTATAGTGATCTTACGCTATAATAGCTAAGAAACTTGCCTAATAACAGTCGTGTGAATGTGACTCTTATTTCAGAAAGCGATTAACGTCGTTGTTATTAACGTTGTCGTCGTTAAGTCGTTCACCTCCACGCGGTCAGCCGCCGCGACCGCGTGTATTGATTGTGACTATGGCGGAGCATCGGGCATTCTACGGCATTGCCTTCGCCAGGGCGTTCCGTGAGTGAGGCTACCATGAACCACGATGCGGAAGCGATCGATCGTATAATTGGTTCGATATGATCTAGCAAGACTACGGTGAGATCAAACCAATATTTTTCCCGCAAACTTTTAAAGCCAAAGGAGTGATATTGAGTGTTTCTCGCATTTGTAATTGTCTGAAGTGATGCTTGAGCCTGGCGCAATTAGTGGTATCGCGAAGCATATACTGCGCTCTTCGATTGAGAGTAAGCTGACCAATTCCGGTCAACAGTCCCCAGCCTGCTAGACGTGGTGCTTCAGTGCTTCGGGTGCGATACATCAGCCTGCGCACAACTGCTGCTGCTGGCTAACCCATCGCCGGAAAGCTCTCTCCAGCCTGACGGACGTGGTGCTGGTGGCCGAGCGTGACGAGCGCGCAGGCGTGTCCATCTGTTTGAATTTGCGTGTGGCACATGGCGCGTGGTGTTGGTGGCCGAGCGATGAACACGCAGGCGTGCTTATGTTAGTATGATCTCTGTACGAACTATCTCTGTGTGATGAGCACGCAGAAAAAGGTGGCACGTGATATGCGTACTGGCTTGGTACCTCAGGGGTATCAACTGACATGACTGATGGATATGATCTGACGAGATGATGGATGTGATCATGGTGACCAGCTGAATAAACTGCAGAAATTCTGTTGTATTATCATGTAAGAAGTTACGATAAAATATGTTTGTTTACTTTTATTGTACTTGGTGTAATATAGTGATTGCTTTAGATGCTTTTATGTGTATTAAGTGATATGGGGTGACCTTGAAAAGACCCGTGTTAGTCTCGTTGTTACAAAATAGCGAGCGTCGGGGTGACTTGGAAAAGACCTATATAAGTCCACGTTATGTAGCCTACGGTACGGGGTGATTGGGAAAAGACCTGTATAAGTCTCACTATTTGAGCGTCGGGGTGACTCAATACAGACCTGTGTAAGTCCGTGTTTAATATGGGTACGAGGTGACTGAGAAAAGACTCTTGTAAGACTCTGAAAGAGCGTAGGGGTGACTCGGAAAAGACTTGTTTAAAATCCCATCATTAAAGTAAAAAAAGGCCCGTGTAAGTCCGTGTTTAATATGGGTACGAGGTGACTGAGAAAATACTCTTGTAAGACTCTGAAAGAGCGTAGGGGTAACTCGGAAAATACTTTTTTAAAATCCCATCAGTAAAGTCGGAAAAGACTTGTATTAGTCTCACTCGAACGTCAGGGTGACCGCTGTAGGGACATCAAAATAAAGGCATCATAAAGACACTTCACTTACACCGACAACTTCTATCACAAGCTGCCAGAAAGTCTGGATGAGCTTTTACGTATTTTTACTGTAAAACCAAGTTGAACTGTTTCCACAAATTTCAGACAGTGACCAGGGTGAAGGTGCGAGGACGCTTCCTCGTCAGGAGAGGCCGTGTTAGCGGTCTCTGCCCCCAAGAGTAATCAACATGGTCCAGTGTATAAAAAGGCAGGGTAATCTGCAGAATCACTTCACTTCGTCTCCGTCGCTCGACTTTATCGAGTAAACTTTAACGCTAACAATATCTAATAAAAGTTAATAAGATCACCCACTCATCGGACACACTTAGTGTGAGGCTTTTTGTAAGCTCGTCTGGGTTGGTACCATTCACTCAACAGATTCAACGGACAAACTCAATAGATTCTACCGCTAAATAGGAATACTATTAGTATTGTTCGATTTGAAGGGAGCCAGTGTAACTTGGACTGTAGGCACAAGGAACTTAACAGTTAAACTTAGTTCCCGAGGTTAAGGGCGCATTGACGGTTTAAGAAGGCTTACATATCAGTGCCAGTCAGCGAAGCTTTATTCAGATTCAGATCAGCGAAGGTTTATTAAATTCATATACCATATAATCACATTATCTTCTCTTGATTACTCAATTTTTTTTTTTTTTCTTGTATTAGTATCTACACAGACGTGTTGTCCGTACCGTATTAAACAGAAATAGTGGAATCAAATATGAACATGCAACACCTAATTTCTATGTGCATAAGTTGTGTTATTAATTCATATCGTTCTTGAAAATAAAACAAATCATTGTGAGGAAACCTGCATGAGTCAGATCAAAATCGTGTCTCCAAATCACAGGACTGCAAAGTTCGAATTTCTAGGCAGAAAACCTAAAACTTTATTAGCCTGACTCTCGAGGCTTGAATCTCGAGGCCTTATACGCTAGCCACTAAGCCAACCAACCTGACTGCCTTCAGTATCCATATCTATTAAAATAAACAATTATCATATAAATAATTTACTCTTATATATAAACCTAACATTTATTGTCACGAGATAAACAGATTAATGTGTAAATTTTATGCCCACATTTAGTTACTTTACCGCTGTAAATCATATTTCTCTAACAGGATCTAATTAACCGAGCCTGTACTTCCGTCTCTCGACACAATTAAGTTAAGCTAAGTTAAGTTAAGATGTGTATACAGAGTATAACACAACTTAATGCTACATTTCGAATCGTCTCCTACATTTCATATATTAAAATTAGTTAAGCGTAGAGAAAAATGTATGTGAAAAGCTGCGTTTATTTTATTGGTTTGTCTGCTTTTGTTCTTTAATTGAGATTGTTATTTTACTTGACTATTAATAAGATACAATACATTAAATGAATAAATTTTATGTTTATTTATAATTTGAATAAGATTGTATGATGCATTTAATTGCATATTATTTACTTTACTCTTAATAGTAAAGAATAAAGTTTCTTTCCTTTATAACAAAAATCGACTTCTGATACATTAGTATAATATTAATATGAATTTCTAAACGAAGCCAATGGCACATTTACCTTATGGTACGTTCTATTTAATTATAAAGATTAAAAATATATAAATTACAAGCTTTTTTGTCAAAATCGTAATAAGTATTTAGTGTCAAAAGATTTTCAGTATAAAACATGATAAAATATTTGCGTTCAACATTGTTTTAAAAATATTATTTCGGTATCTTAGGTTCGGAATCTGTGACGTAGATTATGAAGAAATGGTTTTTCGTTTAAAAATGTTTTAACTGGGTCTATTTTCATTTTAATTGGTTACCGAATATTTGGTTTGTTTTTGTTTACGCAATTTATTTTAATTAATATTTCTGTTGTTGTTTTAGCCAAATGATATTCCAATTAACAAGAAGATTATAATATAGTACGTATTAATTAAATTACTATTGACTTATACACAGATATAAATAAATTGTATACTTTGAGCTCTTACTTTATTATTTACTAGCGTTTTTCCCGCGGTTTCACCCGCCTAATTCCCGTTCCCGTCCCGGGGAATACGGGGACAAAATGTATTCTACGTTACTCGCCGATAATGTAGTTGTTAATATTTCCATTAGTCGAAGAATTTTTAAAATCGGCTGAGTGGCTTATGCGTGAAAGTAACAAACAAATAAACTCACATTCGCATTTATAATATTAGTTAAGATTTGTTTAGTTTGTAGTTAAAAAACTTGGACCTTGGAATAATAGTAAAAAAAACTTTATAAAACCCTGATTTTTTTTCGCTCAAAGATCAGAAATGCTATTCAATGAGAAAATAAGTGCCACCTTTCCAAGCAGTCATGACTTCTACCGTAGCTTTTTTTTAATTGTGATTACTATAATATTATTATTTAAGTAAACAATGTAAATAATTCATATCTAAATATGTATACTTAAAGTTAAAGTTTCGCGATTTTGCGAGTATACAGGTCGTCGTATTGTCGTCAGCCAATCATCTTCCACTATTGGACAATGGGCTCTTCCAAGTTGCGCCAAAGCTCCCGGTTCTCCGCCTTCCGCGTTAATCTATTCGGCCACCAACCTTGGGAACAAAGTCCCCCATAGCACTATATTTATAAAGGCTCACTCATCTTTCAAGCTGGGACCCAACAATACTAAATATTGCAGTAACATAAAAAATATTAAAAATAATTAATAGGTGGTAATCGAACCCAAGACCTGCGGCGTGTAAGGCAAGTACCAACCACGCCACCCGGCTCGTCTACTGTTTTTCTAACACTATGTTCTGTTTTTACTGTGCGAATTTTGAGTGCATTTGATTTCACGCTAGCTTCGAAGCTCGAAAACACTGACAGACACAAATACCGACTCGGAATAGACAACGACATGCGATGGAGCGTGAAAAACGTGAACACGTGCGAAAACCACACACATTCGCGTTCGCATTGTTTGTTGGATGTTCATTTCATGACGCAAATGTAGAGCCAGCATTAATCGCATTAACATAATAAACAAATATAATTAGTCATTAATTTTTCTATATACAGAAATATTACATACAGGAATACCTAACAAAATACTTTGCAAAACCATTATATGGTATTAGTGATTACGTAAAGAGTATTAAATATTGCTTTATAATACGTTAATTTTGTCAAATACAAAATCTCGTAGGTAGAATTTTATAATATATAGAAATAATTATTTTTATTTTTGCTTCATGAAATACTTTTGCAATAATGTTCCATCCGCTTTCTCCGAATTACATCTAAGAATGGGACTTTTCTCGTTAAAAGTACGTGACGAAATGTTGACGTTAATACTCACAGATCGCGGTCTGCAATTTGGGTCAAAAAATATTATAGCGCCTTGTACTTTTACACTTTTCTTAATTACATTTTTTTTCTAAAAGATAAAACTTTTTGTAATAAGCTTCTTTCTTTTACTTTATATTAGAATTAGTTGTGTTCTGAGGTTACACCCACGTTAATATTGGCTTATACAAAAAGAAAAGTAAAGTAATTTCCTATAAATCCCACTGCTGAATCAAGGCTTTTGCTTTTCGCGGAGAAGGTTTAGTGATCACTCATTTACTCCCACGCTGCTTTAATGCGGCTTGGTGGACAGGCGTGGCAGTGTATATCCATATGCAAGTTTCGTGATGTTTAAATCGCATAAATTATGACATGAAAATTAATTATTGCTTCAGTGGCCCGGGCTTAAAGTAATTATCTAGACATTTTTATGAATATTAAAAATGTAATGTAACGAACGTATTAATTAATTTCATGAGTACAGTTCAATGGTTTGCACTTACGAATTTTAAGCTAAAATGTATGTAAGCATGTTTTATGTAAGATAGTTTTACCATCCGTTGATATATATATATATATATATTAGTATTTCAAAAAATATTACATAAATATTTAGAACCGACACACGATACCTAATAAAAACTTCACGGGTCGGACACGAATTTTGTTACACGCTGTATATAATATTTGTTATTTGGACATTACTAAGAAAGAACTGACACCGTCATTAATAAAACACTATTTACACTGTCACTGCGCCTTCAACCACTGAATGAATGTCGTGTCATGTCTGGTTACTTATCATTTTTTTATATTCAATTGATATAATTGCTGTTTGGATATCATTAATAAGCATAAATTGTAAACTAACAACCTGTATGTCCCTGCAGGGCTATGGCCTGCGCTGACGAGCGCTGCTCCGATGCGGGGATAAGTAGCAGGAGCCAATTCTACTAATCTATAACGATAACGATACGTTCCCGATCCAATTCCAATCCAACTTTGATTATTCTATATTTATTCGAGTCGGAAACGACCCGATATTATGTTGGACATGGACCGTTACGTCAAAACCAAAATGAATTGCTTACTTTTATGCTAATAATCGAAAATTGAATTAATGAATAGGAAAAAGGATAAAGTGACAATTTGTTAGTAGAATTTTTCCCCTGTTTTTCATCCGTCACATCCAGGTTTCCTCGCGATATTAAACGAGCACGAAATAAATACAGATTATGCAAACGAATTGAACAGATTTGAATTCAGAATCATCAGTTAATAATTTAAGAATTACGTGTTCTGACCACTCGGCTATATCTACTTGAGTTAACTTAACAAAATGTCACAATATCAAAATAATAGTTAAAATATTTGCAAATTCAATAAAAATATGAGATGGTAATTAATTCTACAGAGGTCTTTATAAAGGTAATAAAGTGGGAAAGCGGGCATTGTTGTCGGCTTCTAAGGGTAAAGGCTACTCTTTGTTTAAGAGGAAACACGGCTATTTCATTTTACATTCGCGCCGACGCCGCGTCTAACTTAATTAGCGTTTCATATAAAAAACGCTGAAATAACATTCCTTACAATTAATCTTCAGACATTCTCGTTTATGTGAGCGAAGCAACCAATATTTATATCGGTTACTTTCTAACTTTCAACTTGTCTGAATTTCTTTTTTAATTTACTTATAAATATTTCATGGCTTCGATACATTTTTATTTAAAACCTTAACTTACTCTTTTTGTGTCTGTTCTGTGTTCAAACAGCTGTTCATATAGAATTATTGTTTTTTTTTTCGACCAATCCTCAGTAAAAATATAAATTTTCGACGTTGACAGTGATTACCACCCCATTACTTTAAATGTATTAATATACCGGTTTACCTCTCCAATTAAGCGTTAAGTTTGTGTTAGAAGTTGGGACGACAAAAGGCTTGGTCTTAACTTTGGCCTTGGCTTTGGCTTTGGGTTGGGACCGAACTTGCGACTTTACATCACTAACCGTAAACCATTGTAATTGGCATCCCATCACATAGTTAAAGAGTGAGTGAATAAAGAGTACACCTGACTTTGTAAATTGCACTATAATATGTCATGCGGAATTGGCTTGTCTATCAATTAACATCAAATCAATATGAATTTATTTGTACATTATATAGTAGGTTTCCATAATATGAAAAAGGTACATACACAGCTTAATTACAAGCACAAAGGTCGTGACATCTTAGTTCCCATGCTTGGCAGCACGTTGACGGTGAATGAAATGATCAATAATTATTAATATTTCAACGTTTATAGAACGGGCTATGGCTCTTACCATCGGGTGGCCTATTTTCCCGCTCGCCCTATAATATTTTGTAATATATCAATAATTTAGCCGCGTAAAAGAACTTCGTTCCAAAAACATATATGAAAAATGTTACCATTCACTGTACTTGTGTTATTTTTTACTATTTATTTCAATATATACAAATATCATTATTGACAATGGTTGTATAAAATAAACTGTTTGAAAAGCAGTGATACTAGACCCTTATCCTTTTCACATTTCCCTAGGGTCGTCGTACCTTTATGTAAATTTGTTCTTCGAATCCCATTCACATGTTCTTGTCTGACGATTTAATTCCATTATTCAAACAGGAGATCGACAAGACACGATCTTTTAAAGGTGAATTAGTACATTTTGGTACAATATACAATTTGACGGTAAAGAATGAAAATTTATATTTATACATATTCCATTTAAAAAAAATCAAAATGGCTACTTTTATTTCCTTTAGTGATTTTATATTATTCGATTAAAAACGAATTTTCATATTACTTAATTTCACTTTATCCTTTCTGTAAATTAATACCTCAGTCAGCTGCTTAATCAACTGGCTCTACGCTATTTACTTCTCATTTAATGTCCGTATTGAATATTATCTGTGTCCGTCTAATCTTTATTAGTATTTTAATTTAAAAAAGGTCGATTCAAGTTTAATTAAAAACCTTATTAGGTCATCGTCATGGTACTCGTATAACGCGTCGGATGAAATTGATTGGAATCGGTATAATTATTCGTTTTCATAATACGCAATATTTAAATGATCATATTAAAATCCTTCACACATACATACGTCATATAATATATTTACAAACTCAAACACACATCGATGACTTAATTTTCATTATGACTATAAGAAGAAGTTCCTTGAAATGCACATACAAAGCCCGACCACCAATTAAAAAAGAGTCTATGATAAACAAGTAATAACTCTCTAGACAAAAAGTATCCACAAACATGCATTATTTTCTGCCACTGTTTCGCAATAGTTTAAACCTACGAGTATATTTAACTGTCAATAGCGCAAAAATTTACGGGCCGCCTAGCGATCGGCTAATGCCGAAACGAGCTTAGTGACGTAGTGTGTTTGGATAACGAAGTATAACTTGAAATATCTTTGTTAATAAAACGTTGTTTCCATGCTAATTATTAATATTTCGTTATAAAATATTATGTGTTTTGTTGTGTAATAAAATTCCATTTATTTCGATACAATACACATTTTACAGCAAATATTTTTAAGGCAACGAGCAAATACCAAAGAATATCCCAAAGCTAAAACACAGTAACCTTCATTCGAATAGCCGCTGTGAAATTCCAGGTACATCATATACATGTACAAAAAAAAACTAATCAATCATTTTAATGAAAATTAAATTTATTATTATAACTATTTCAATTCGTATAATTGCGCTTCGTTGTTAATGAGATATTCTGTATAATTTCTAAATTAAATAATATTAGTTTAATATTTCTAAATAAAGTCATTTCAGAATGTTATATTCAGCACAACATACCGTAAACATATCATAAACGTTTCTCAATACACGTCAATGATATTCTAATAAATAAACATCAAATATTTTCATAGAAATTTGCTATATAGAATGAATTACAAATAATATTTACTTTATAAACATTTACATTTGTGACATATTCGTATTTATGTTTTGCGTTTGTTTTAAGACCATACATAAAGTTTTTACATGGTCTTCTGAAATATATGTATGTATTACTTTCTTTTTTTAAGGGTAAGACGGAGGAGCTTATGGGCCACCTGATGGTAAGTGGTCACCAACCCCCTTAGGCAATGGCAGTGTAAATGTTAACCATTGCTTACATCGCCAATGCGCCTACAACCTTGGGAACTAAGATGTTATGTCCCTTGTGCCTATAATTAAACTGGCTCACACCCCCTTCAAACCGGAACACAACAGTATAAATACTGCTGTTTTGCGGTAGAATATCTGATGAGTGGTACCTACCCAGACGTACTTGCACAAATCTCTACCATCAAGTAGAACAGTAGAAGCTTCTACAAATAATAAGAAAAATTAACGTAAAAAAGTTGATTCATCTTTAGCGCATTTATGAATATTCATATCTACAGTATAATATGTAAACGAAAATTTCCTCTTGTAAATGGGCCTTTTGGAGCGGAAATTGGAAATTCGTGCTTAAGATAAATGTTTTCACGAATTTCACCCCTGAATTAACTTACATCGCTTAACGCACATAACGGTTCGCGCTAAAACAGTGCGTATGAAATTGTAATTTATGATATATGATTTATATTTATTATACTAAAAATGTCTTACATTTTACCATTAGATAATTATTTTATATGTTCGCTGGCCTGTGTATATACACCAATAACAGCCATGCTAATCGGTTTAATATTATAGACGTTGGTGTGCTGCAGACAGACATCAGGCAGCGAGTTAAAAACATAGTAGAACAATGTACAACGTAGTAGTAAAATGTTGTAAAAAAACCATATAGTTCTCCATGTTTTTTTTTATATGTAACAGCTTTTATGGTAATCGGTCAATCTCAAACATACAGAGTATATACAAAATTCGTGTCCAACCCGTGAAGTGGTTATTAGGTATCGTGTGTCGATTCTATTTATGTATTAATTTTTAAAATACTAAGCAAAAAGATTACTTAAAAATATATATTAATTGTGTTTAACGACACTGTTGGTGGTAAAAATTTTCACAATTGAGGTCACGACCTCGTGTCTTAGCTACCCGATAGGTAAAGGCTATCGAGCGCTATTGCCCGCACCTGTGTTGCCAAGTAATTTTCGACATTTAATTTAAAAAAAAAAATCCGTGATATTTTTTGCTTAGTATTTTAAATATTATTACATAAATAGAACCGACACACGATACCTAATAACCACTTCACGGGTCGGACACGAATGTTGTTACACGCTGTATATGAGCATCCATTATATATATAACATATATGAATGTATATTATATGTAACAAATATTTCATTTACTTCTTATTTTTGAATATTGACAAATGATGCTTTACTATAATTATATAAAAAATTTAAAGGGCTGTTAAGGACACAGGCTCGTTTAATTTATCAATTAATTACAAGTCCTTACTTGCAAACATGTATATGTTAGCTGAAAGACGATAAAGAAAGGGTCAATGTTTGAGCGTTGACAAATTGCGTTGTCTGCGGCATTGCCTCGGATATCGTCCTGTGCTGGATTCACGTTTAATCATTTTAATTGTTACTGATTAAGGGACCATACTGACGAAATGTAAGTCTATGCCTACATTGGTTAAGTGATTAGTATCTATACTTATAAAAACCCGTGTCTTGACTAGCTTTCAACTACTGATTCTAGAAAGTTAAAATTTGGAACATAAGTATAAAATATACCTATTTATATAAGAACCGATTTTAGAAACTTCAACTTTAAAGGTGGAAAATGGGAGGCATAACTTGGAATTAATTTCACTCGTACGAAGTCACGGACAGCTAGAACCTAATAACTAAAGTGCTTAAAGATTATTATTACTATTGACTGTTCCTGTCCGACTGCCTAATCTTATTAATATTGTTTTGTTATTAAGTATAATTATATAGATATCCTATGATATATTTGATAACTTAAATTTGTAAGCGTCTAGTCATTTAGGTGTGTTGATGTAACAAACATCCAAACGAACAAGCTTAAATATATATTAGTAATCTTGGAATATTCGTATTATAACTTTTTGAATGTGGATTTCATTACAATATAATAACTCAACATTTTAGAAATGAGATGGTACAAAAAATATTTAAAAAATAAGGACATATATTTTGTAACGACGTCCAAGTTTTGGCCTAAGCATTATTAAATATCATTTATGTTACAAAAAAATCCGTTTATATAGTTAATTAATGCTTGAAAGGATAATACCTTATAAATATTAATTTTTTTCAACAAAGTTTGTTTTTAAATATTTTTCATTGGTTTATGTTCTGAGCCGTACTTTTCATAATTATAAATATTTACATACATATATAGGTAAGAGTAACTCGTCATATTCTAATTGTTATAATTTGAAGATCTAATTTCAAAATCAAAGGCACGCTATCACAAGCACTTTTGAATCACCACTTCGGAATGTAGCTTCTACAGAGAAGAATCGGCGAAAAACTCAATAGCTGTTCTTTACAACACTTAGAAAATGAAATTACCTTACAATTGCCATTATAGTCAAGTTAAAGCTTTAATACAATTAGATAGTTACTGGCTTTTCGCCGTGGCTTCACCCGCGTAGTATTCCCATGGGAAAAATGTAGCTTATGTTACTCGCTCATAATGTAGCTTTCCATTAGGGAAAGAGTTTTTTAAATCGGTTTAGTGCTTTAGGCGTGAAAGCGTAACAAACAAACAAACTTACATTCGTATTTATAATATTAGTTAGGATAACCAAGATAGAATATGGAAAGATACAGCTGGACCAGCTCATAGAAATTTCGAATACATCGCTTTTATAATTGAATTTTATCCAACACATGCCGGTGAAAAATTCTGTAAGATATACAATAAGCCGCGCTAGAGAAGGCTAAGCTCCGAACATGTTACTTGACATGAGTGGAAGGTATTTACACCAGATTTGAGAATTTTACAAAAATGAAAGTATAATATTTATACAAAAAAAAACTTGCAATTTATTAAGCAATTACGATGGAACGGAATATTAATGCAAAGGTTTTTCAAGGAAAGCATAAAAGGCCACCGTTTATTATGCTTGTAGGAGGAAACATTTTATTTAAAGCACCAAATTTTTTTTTCAAAATGTCAACCATCGATTTTTTTATCGGTTATTGTGTTCCATTTTTAAATTATCAATATCCAAAGTTTTTTTACATTATTACACTATAATTACGACTATAACGATTGTAAATTGCCCATAACTATACGCAAAGAAAAAGGTATAAGCCATTTCTCACTACACATTTTCACACTTTACACTGTCACCCATGGGACGTAGTGTTATGCCTCGTGCGCCTTTATTGCCTCAATTAAAACTGACAACAGCAATGCAAAATCGAGAGCGCGTCCACTTGGCATGTAATAACAATTCAATGCTTTTCTATCTATATTTGTTGTCATGGCTTCACGCGGAAAGATTAAAACGAATAAATTAAGAAGAAGAATTGTTTTATCGTTATAAAAATAAAACGAAATTTACAATAATAGTGACAGTCCTTGATTAATTATAATTAATTATCTAGTTTTTGTCTCAATAACCACCTGTACATTATAATTTGAATTACAAGTATAAACCAGAAAAATGTTAAGATTACAGGACATCTCGTGATTCGTTCTTGATTGACAGAACCCTTGCAAACATCACTTATTTTTAACTTTGAACTGGATTTACTCATACAAAATTTGATAAAATATTACCAATTGTGCTTCAATGTTTTGCGATAGAATAACCGATGAGTTTGAAAAACCTGCCGAATCGGATTTGCACGAAGCCTTATCCCCAATGAAAGACGTAACTACGCAATAACGTTTGACCTAAAACCAATATCGTGACATCAGCGATGTTCGATACGAATTTTAGAAAATAAAACCAAAACATCACTTATATGTAGGATTGTTATGTTATATTGCTATGTAATATTGTTATTGTTTCTATAAAAATAATATACATGATATTTTTGTACAGAGTATATTGTAACCGAAATATTTCTGTTTTGAAACATGCCGTATAAAGTTTCAAGCACAGATTAAAAATACTTCGAGAGTTTCAATATTGTAGAACTATTTCGAAATATGATTTTATTAGACATACCACTATTAAAATGAATAAATACAGTAATAGTGCATTATTAATATTAGGTAATTATATTGCTTTTCTAACCATCCTTTTTGTTAAGGATGTAATAACCATACTGTAGCGTCAGTTGACCGTCGTATTTTAAGCCTAATCTAACAGCTTTAAGCACGATAATATATTAGCTCAGCTTAACATATTATGGTAACCATGGAATACTATGTCCTCATTAGTTGTAGATATTACATAGCTATATGCAATATAGCTCACTATGAAAAATAACATTTATATGGAAAGGGAAGATAAATCGATTTTAATTTAGAGAGATAATGAAATTGTTTTGTGTTCTATCTTCTCTCTTTTAGGGAAAATTTTAAAAGAGATTGATCTGTTACACTTTATTAAATCATATATTTTATTAGTTTCGTAAATAGAAATAATTCAAATTTATTTATATTATTATGTAAACATTTTTTTTCAACAATACCATTTTAAAATACAAATATTTATATATTATTTATTAAATATTACACACATTTAGTTTTCAGTTGAAAAATATTATTTAAAGTTTCGATTTTTAAACTTTGTTTTTGTAAAATAATTATTAGCTAGGCCAATTTACACGTGTTCGTATTTTGTTTTGTATACTAGTCATTTTTGTTTTGTTGACATTGAGAGCAAAATTTAGCGTTTATATAAAAAAATATATAAATATTTCATATTACAGAACACTTGGTATGAATTGACTATTATAGTACCAACGATACTTACCACAAATGAGCCGGCTATTGTTCTAGCAAACAGCAAAACTTCCCCTCAATTTGCATGAGAATTGTGAGCCAGTGGTATTGTAACCACAAACAAGTGAGATCACATCACTAGCGGTTTATTGCAAATGTAGCGAGCGGCTATTGTGTATAAAATATCATTGTCTATGAACAAAGGTATACACAAAATTCGCCACCTAATAACACTAGCCATGGCACAACATGTGTCAGGAATTAATTCATAAAAAAAAAATTATACATTTTATGTCTAGTTCTATGCTTATTATTAGGCTGTAAGACCAGAATCACAGGTCTTGGTAGTAAAAAAATATAAAAACTAGTTGTAGCATTAAAAAAAAAATCGTTCGTTACGGCCCGTCGACGCTTAGGCGTCTGACGGCGTAATTAATGCACACGTCCTTCTACCCGATTTCAACGGCGTCCTAAGCCGAGGTCCGGTCTCACGGGAGGCACTCTTAGGACGTCCGTTCCCCTTGAGCCTCATATATCGGCTCCTATCCTCCGGCTTGAGTTCATCCCGCCCAATGACGCTGTAGAGGGCAATAGAGCCAACAGTATTACACATTCCGAAAATAAATAATATATATCAGTGTTTTGTCACCTTTGCTTTAAAAATGCTAAATGCGCTCCACCTGAACAATGAGCACCGTGCCTAAAATCTTACGAAGAACATCAAAATTATCATAATTTATAAGACATTATATTATAATTGGTAAATACTTACGCTAATATATACACTTAAACTCTATACCTTATATATTATATAAATACAAATTATATTTCATTTATTAAATTTCGCTACATACGTCCGACGTTTTCAGACTAAAACCCCGACTACTCAGTTCGACTAATAAGCTTATACAGCATTCATAATGTATAATCAGGAAATGGCAATTCATTTCCCCCTAATATTATTACCGGTTCAATTTGACACTCCACCCTTAAAAGCTTCATTCACAAGATATAAATCATACTGGAAGTGCTATGACAAGCTGCTGTTCAATATTTTGAAATAAAATATGCTACGAATAATTCAAATAATGTATTCGAAATATTACTTTTATACAATTGCTATTTACTGCATTTCATTACGACCAGAATATGTATGTATGTATGTGAAATTTATTTTAATATATGTCTTTTACATATTTATTGCTAATATTTATCTTGCACACGTTTGTGTTTATTATTTCTTGGATTGTATTGTAGAATAATAATTTATTTTACTTGTTTCTACATCAGTTTATTTACCTATTCAAATAACTGACACTAGGCTGGAAGAAATTCCTTATTGAGATAAGCTTTCCTTTGTAACATTTTCTAAGAACATGTTTAGTAATATAAAAATAAAATAAATGAAATAATAATATATTCGACCTTACTTATAACTGTTGCTTAGTGAGTGTTTAATAACGCACTAATCAGTCTCTTTTTTTATTTCATTATTGATTTGACATGGTATATTTTACTTGGTGGTAGGGCTTTGTGCAAGCTCGTCTGGTTAGGTACCACCCACTCATCAGATATTCTACCGTAAAACAGCAGTACATGGTATTGTTATGTTCCGGGTTGAAGGGTGAGTGAGCCAGTGTAGTTACAGGCACAAGGGACATAACATCTTAGTTCCCAAGGTTGGTGGCGCATTGGCGATGTAAGCGATGGTTAGTTAACATTTCTTTCAAGTCATTGTCTATGGGCGTTGGTGACCACTTACCATCAGGTGGCCCATAGGCTAGTCCGCCTGCCTACAAAAAAAAACATTCAAATTAAGAAGACACAGCATTGTTTAAATAATCACTCGCTAAACAAAGTTGATAAGTAAGGCCGCTTATCTCTATCTTTGTTTTGTGCCTCGAACTGAGAAAATTGACTCAATTGAAGTGTCAATACATATAGGTGTGTAATCATTATATTAGACAATCTTTCCTTTTAATTATGCTCTAGATTACATTGCCTTCCCCAAGGACTTGTTAACAGCAAATTGAAAATCGATCTTATCAATGATATCCCCTGAAGGATTTCAGCAACGGTGGCAATTTCCAGGGAGACTAGGCCAAGACATATTATCTATACTACTATATAAATCTATTGGTTCTGTCTGTACATTTTTTTTCACCTAATTTTGTGATAAATAATTGTTTTATGATGCAGTGATTCACATTATACAATTTTTTTCATTTTTGTCCGTCTGTCTGTCTGTATGTCTTCTTATAACTCAAGAGCGACTTGACCAATCTTGATGAAAATGGGTACACACAAAGAACATGTGATGGCGCAAATGTTAGGACATATATAAGATCGGCAAACCCTACATATCTTATGAAAATTAATTTTAAATCGTTAATTACGCATTTCTTTACCAGTAGCCACGTGTGTGTGTGTGTGTGTGTGTGTATGTGTGTGCGCGAGTGTGTTATTACAGTAATAAAATAATTTATTATATTTTTATTAATTATACGCGGGTGAAGCCGCTTGGCACAGCTAGTAGTGCATATATGTTTGTGCAAGCTCGTATGGGTAGGTACCACTCACTCATCAGATATTCTACCGCAAAACAGCAGTACTTGGTATTATTGTGTTCCGGTTTGAAGGGTCAGTGAGCCAGTATAATTAAAGGCACAAGGGACATAACATCTTAGTTCCCAAGGTTGGTGGCACATTGGCGATGTAAGCGATGGTTAACATCGCTTACAATGCCCATGTCTATGGGCGTTGGTCCACTTACCATCAGGTGGCCCATAAGTTCCGCTCGTCTGCCTACTTATGCAAAAAACAAAACATCAAAAAGTCTATGTGCCCATCTGGGTTGGAACCCGCTCATTCTACCACCAGACTGTAACATTTACTATTGTTGTGTTTCGTTTTGAAGTGTTTTAGGTGATTAAGTCATTATAACTACAGGCATGAAATAATATTTTAGTTCCCATTGACGAGGTAAAGAATGATTATCACTTCTTATAGTGTTAATGTCAATGGGTGGTGGTGATCACATTACGTGGTAAATTTGCCAGTCTACCTACCTATTTTAATGTATTTTAATATTCGTACATTCCTCTGAAACGTTTCAAAAAGACAGTCAAATACCGTAGACTTAAGAAATCTACAAATCACTCAGGAAAAACTTTTGTTTTATCTGTTACAGTCTCGTCGTCATTCCACAAAACATTACGACTTGAATTATTATCAGAATAGCGGTTCCTAATGGTAAAGGCTCCAATAAAATTGTTAACTTACGTCATTTAAAATCTATTAAAATTTTTTTTTTTAGTTTATCACACCAGACATGTTGTCATCGTGCCTTTGATTATTCTTTTCATTATTTTTATTGAATTTATTTATTTTATTTTATTATTGCTATTTAAATGCGCTTTACTTTTATTTATTTTCTATAGTACTTAATTTTATATTATTTTGTCTATTATTGAACGTCCAAAAAAAATCTCAAACCTTGCTCAACCAAATATTTCTCTAGAATAAATTTAGGAGTCCCCGACTCGATAACTGGCCTATAAAATCGGTGTATTACTGACTTCGCTTGTGATATTTAACATAATAACGACCAATCATAATCATTATATTGTGTCGGACACAAAAGGGTGGTATCCAACTTAAGGGCCTTTTTGCTCTATAACTGTGCAAGCCATTACATAATACTAATGACTAGGCTTATATTGTCAAAATTTGCATATATATATATATGTCTTATATTAATACATACTTATAACAACGCATGTAAGAACAAATAATGACATTTAAAAATTAGTAATTATTATCTATTTATAAGTTTTTATTTAACATTACTTGTAAGAATGTGTGAGTCAATGAATGTTGTGACTGTGTTTAAGCCCACCCACCTGATTGAAGTTAATATATATAGATATATTTTAATACAGATATTAAATTAAAGCTTGCGTTTAAAAAAAAATATTAACAGCATATTTTTAATTATTTTGTTTGATTTTGTGCGATTATATTAGGGGTTATGAGTGTAAACAATTTTAAGCTAAGTTTTTATTTGATATCTGTACTAAAATAAATGAAATGTTATAATAACCCAATAAAAGTTTTTGAAAAATATTTTGCTTAAAGTAAAATATATTGTTAACATGTAAACAATTACTCCTTAGTCAACATATCGCATGCTTTCTATTTTTTTAAGTTCGATAAAAATTAACGGTGAGTAGATTGAACTCGTCATACCGGGTACAGGTTATGACATTGAAGACAAATTATGATGGATATAGTGACTCAGCGCCATGGGATGGGCCGAAGATTAACGATACAATACCGGTTTCCGGTTTTAATGTTACCGATTTATTTTATGAAAATATTCTTCACTCATTTGAATAATTGAATACAGAGTGTAAAAAGATTATCCCAGTATTCTAAAAATGAATTATGATTTAAGGATTATTTATACGAAAATATACATTATTTATGGAACAAATGTATTCTGAAAGGAAAATTTTAGTAATATTTAAATATATAAATCTTAACTACGGCCTGTAATTATTATTAATACTGTTATTATTATTTTTTGGTTTTCTGTTCAAACATTTCATTAGACATTAGACAACAACGATAAATCGTAAGATGATTGCTTCAGCTGCAACACTAAGACTACGCCATATTTTCTTACTTAAAATTGCATTAGAAAATGTTTCTCATATCTAAAATAATAAAGTTGCATTAATAGATGATTCCATTCTATGTACATATATTATATGTACTTATATTATATGTACATAGATTAATTATGTAAGTATATGCAAATTACCTAGACTTAACTAAAAAGCATAGCTTTTGCACCTTATGTTACGTCATTACCTTCTCATGGAGCTGAGCATCATCACCACTGTAATATAATGATAACTTTATATTGGTACCGTCAATGCACCACTAACAACGAGATCTAAGATATAATATCCCTTGTGCCTCTAATTACACTGGCTCACATACCATTAAAACTGAAATTGTCATAACTACGTAGTAAGTCAATTAGTGGTACCCAAACTAACAGGCACAAAGTCTTACCACCGGTAAGATGTCACAAATAGCTACTTTTTTACAAGTCATTCTTTTTCTTGTCAAAGTTCAACTCTATCTTGTCCCGGTATATAAAAAAACTTTAAATTTTTTAGAGATTTTCAGAAACGTCAGAATTGTCTTATTTTTGTCCTTGAATTTTATTCGCACTTTGCAAGTATTATTTAATTTGAATTCCATTTGAAATTACTAGCAAAAGGCGTGCACAGTTATTTACGGGTTAAAAATTAATTTATTTCTATTCAATCTTTTTTTATGTAATTTTTTATTGTTTTGTTTTTGTTTATATTTTTTGGATAACTTATTTATTTTGTGGTTTTAGTCTATTTCTTACAGTTTCTTCTGGCTAGAAGCTATTATTCGAAACGGTAGTAGAATTAAAATATTTACGATAGAAAAACTCGAGAAAATTAAAGTAGCACTTTCTATGGTAGATTGTGTTTTTGTTTAGAATATGTATTTTGACTGCGTAATGATGAAACAGATCTTAAAGAATAATCACATGGAACGTTGATTAAGCTAGCTTTTTGCAAGAGTATATAGTTTTGATGGCAAAATAAATAGTTTGATTTGACTGTGTGACAATCGGCGCTATCTCTTTACATAATTTCTACATTTGAGTTATTTCTCTCATAACTTTATGTACCCAAAAAGATTTCTTATAATAAAACATCATTTGTGATTGATTATTTCGTTCGAAGGTAGTAAAACTTTGTGGCCTGTGAGGATTTCAGGAAGTTTCCGGAGTATATTGATAATATGGAACTACAATACTCCACGTATTGTACTCTTTTCAACATTCATCCTATTTGCCTATTAAGATTTTCGACAGTTAATCAGTAAATGTAACGTGGATATTGGATAATGATTTTGAGTTTAAAATTAAGGACAGTATATCAGTGTAAAAATATAATACAATAATTATTAAAAGTATTTTAAATGTGTTTTTCAGTAAACCTAAGTCGATTCATTAGAGCGCTTAAAGGAGCGGACTTAACAGATAATCATTGTCTTCTTCTATTTTTTTAATTACAAAACTTGTTAAATTTTCATTCTCAGAATAAACTTGAACCAGATAAACGATAAATTTTATGCAGACTACAAAATTTGTGTTTCTATTATTCGTAATTGTTTTTTTTACTATTCTATTGCGATCTATTAAAAGATTTAAGGCTTGCTATTGACGTCCTATTTCTTGATTGGCAGAAATAAAACATTTTCAATCCCTTCAGTTTTATTGGTATTAGTAATGTATTTTACTTCTATTTTACGATATTGAAGATTTAATTAAAACATTGTTTTTTTTTAACTTTATATAGATAACACATATTAAACCATTCAGTTTGATTTAATTTGAAATATGTATTTATATGATATTATATGTACAACATGAAAAAAAAACAATACTGCCGGTCTTCATAAATTTAAAAAAGCATAGAAATGAGATCGCATATAGAGTGACAGTTAATTAGTTAAAAAGTTAATAACAGCCTGTGAATATTCCACTGCTGGGCTAAGGCCTCTTCTCCTCTTTTGAGGAGAAAGTTTTGGAAATTATTCCACCACGTTACTCCAATGCGGATTGGTGGAATACACGTGTGACAGAATTTTAGATAAATTTGACACATGCAGGTTTCCTCACGATGTTTTCCTTCACCGTCAAGCACGAGATGGATTATAATCACAAATAAAGCACATGAAATTCAGTGGTGCTCGCCTGGGTTTGAACCCACAATCATTGGTTAAAATACACGCGTTTTTACCACTAGACCATCTCGGCTTTTTTTATAGAGTGACATTAATTTATAATTTAATTTTATCATTTTTAAAAATGTTATGGTGATTTTTTGACACTTAATTTATAAATCTGGAAGTGCTATGTACACTTGTAATTGACATGCATCTTAGACAATTATACTATTATTGTTTTATACGTTCATTTGTAAATGCTTTACATGTAGGATGTAAGTGTGCTTTTACAAATAAATAAATAGGGTGCGACTGAAGGGAATAAAATCTGATAGAGACATATTATTTGAATAGTCTTCAAATAAAATACGTACAAAATTTACATGCGGACATGCAAAGCGAATTTTCTTTTTCATAAAAAGTTTTCAATTTTCAATCTATAAACATACAGAGATCATATGACAATATAATTATTTGTTTATTTTTATCTCACACATCATTTTTTTTTTATGTTTTCAATTTTTCTAATATCTGTAGACTTATAGATTTGTATTTACAGAACATTACATTCTGACGATTTGTATGTGGACATTATGTCGTATATTAATATATATTGAATTATATAACAAAAATTTTCTAGTATATAAAAACGTTTTTCTAAAACGAATTTCTGTTGAAAACTTTGTAACTTAGAGAGAGTACGGCAGTCAGAGATTGTATAAGATTTTTAAAATAACATTTGAAAAAAGAAGTAAATGTGTAATAAGATGTATTAGCACTAAGTAAACTAATACGAGCAAAGATATTGCTGCGCGGTACCGAGTATCTATAGAAACATATATCAGGGGGCTAATTCTTACTTACCTATATAACATGTTGTATATATATTTAATTATATATTTAGAATTGAACGACTTTTTAAGAAAAATAATAAGCCTTGTTGCTATAAAGTTTTGAATAATAATGAGCTTCAGTAATAAAGCTGTGTTCAGGTAATCTTATGGTGAGCGACGGATAATAAATTAAAAATATAACAATTTATTTACATTAAAGCTTAAAATAAATACAAAAAAAAATTTAAATAGTTACTGTACAAATTCTGAAGTGACGTGGTGCCAAGAATGCTAGCAGCATTTCCCCTTTGAATCGCAATTTCGTTTCACTCAGCGAAAAATGAACCAGCCCTCCTGTCACCGGTAGAGGCAATAAGACGGGGTGTAATATTTTTGACGAAAGTTTTTGCACTATTACTCCAAGGTAAGGTAACCTTGACGAGATGCTTGGAACTTGATGGACGTTTCAACTGCAAATTGAACAATTTTTTTAAATTTAAATAATAATGTAAAATGGTTTATAAAACATTCTATATAATAATAATACATATCTTCTAAAAGACATTCTTATAGCACTTTTAGACAAAAATAACTATGATTTCTATGATAAATATGGTTGAATTATATCAGTAGAAAATAACTGAAAATTAAATGTATTTGTATTTGATAATAATATAGAATGTACTGCGAACTGTACCCTGTTTACTAGGACTCAACTTAGCTCATCTCTAAAGTTCCGTAAGTAAATAGCATGCGTAATGAACTAGCTGACATATTTTAATAACGAGCTGAAGTGTGGTCTTTGTAAACAAAACAAACATTATCATAATAAAATATATGAATACATTATACGTTAATATATACTAATAAAGCAGGTGACTTTTTTGTTTAGCCTAACTGAAATTACTAAACTAAATGAGGACGTGATAAGCATGAATTAATAATAACAATAATAATGAATCTGCAACAATACATACGTATGTATGTATACTACAAGAAGCAGCCATATTGAATACTTCTAGAATCGTGAGAAAATTCATGCAAGTAGAAGAAAATGACAGCCCCCCACCAAACTAACATACCACATGCTGCATTTACTTGGTTTTCGCCCGTAAATGTAGCCAAAACCAGCCACGAGCTGAGACATATAAATATATTCGAAAATAATAATAATATCCTGGGACATTATTCACACACGGCCATCTGATCCCAAACTAAGCAGAGCTTGTACTATGGAAATCAGTCAATTGATATACTATGTAGTTAGAAAAGATAAAACTAGTATATAGTTTTATCTTTTCTAAATACATACTTGTATAGATAATTACACCCAGACTCAGGACGAACCGACATGTTCATGCACACAAATGTCTGTCCTGGATGGGAATCGAATATACGACCTGCGGCGCGAAAGGCAAGTATTTACCAACCACGCCAACCGGTTCATCAAACAGCAATACTTATAACGATAAGAATTCGTAGTATATGAGAAATAAATGCATCTTAATAATTAATTTTTCCATATTTTTTTTAACGTTTTCTTTAATATGCACGAATCTTCCAAATAAAGCTAAAGTGTATTACAGTATTACAGTGTGTGTGTGCGTTTTGTCAACGTTCTTTCAGTTCAGAGGTTTAATATAGGGTTTTCCATTAAGGGCGCTTGATCGTGCAGAACTTCCATCGTAGCGTGTGCTGTGTGGCACGTAGCGCCGTCCTGTTAAAACCACATGTTGTCCAGATCCATATTCTCGATTTCAGGCCAAAAGAAGTTGGTTATCATCGACCGGTATCGCTCACCATTGACGGTGACGGCCACACCATTATCGTTTTCGAAAAAATACGGACCAATCACGCCTCCGGCCCAAAATCCGCACCAAACAGTCACTTTCTGCGGGTGCATTGCCACTTGGTGAACCTCGTGTGGATTGGTCTCGTCCCAAATACGGCAATTTTGCTTGTTGACATAGCCATTCATCCAAAAATGCGCCTCGTCGCTGAAGATGATTTTTTTGCCAAAATCGGCGTCAACTTCCAACTCCTCTAATGCCCAGTCAGCGAACACACGGCGCTGTCTATGGTCATTAACCTTGAGCTCTTGGGTCAGCTGGATCTTGTACGGGTGCAGGCTCAAGTCACAACGCAAAATTCGCCAAGTTGTCGTCTGCGAAAGGCCGAGTTCCTGTGCGCGACGCGGAATTGACTGCCGCGGGTTTTCGAGGACACTGTCGCGCACAGCGGCGATATTCTCGGCAGATCTCGCGTTACGTTGACGCACGGGAACCGGCTGATTGTTAACTGACCCGGTTGACTCGAATTTGTCCACCAATCGACGAATAGTCGACTCGGCAGGACGATCATCGCGACCGTAAAACGGGCGAAGTGCGCGGAACGTTGCTCGAACTGAAGACCCATTTTCATAAAACAATTTTATAATTTGCACGTGCTGCTCGACACTGTAACCTGCCATGGTGGTTTGGGAGGACGGAATGAATATAACACACTGCATTTGACAGCTGTCACTCAAACAACATGGCCGCAATCAGCTGTCAAAGTTCAAGCGTCCCTATTGGAAAACCCCTTAGTAATGAGGTAACGAATATTTACAGAGTTATTTTCGATTATATTATATTATTCTGATAAATACAGAAATAGAAAAGTTTCAAGTCATATAAGCGAGTTTATAGCATGTTTGTATTTTAATTTAGCTAAATCTGAAAACATAAGAGGTTCCTAAGCACCGACGTCTTGACGCAGTCACGTTTCGCAAAGGAAACTTAGCGTTCTCACTGACGTGCCCTCAACAAATATGAACTCGCTGAAACATTCTGGAATTGCGCAAATAACTTGTTCAAGTATCGATATTTTTCGTACACAGAAATGAAAATTACATTAAGCACTTTCGAGAAGTAAATCTCGATCGTATCACGCGAACGTTTCCGCTCGAATGTTGAGTAGAGGCTTATAACTTTATGACCCAAAAGTTTTAAACGCAGTTGTACCCAAACGTTAATTTTTTGTTGGAAGTATTGCTACGTATAGAATTTATAGAGGGTAAAGTCCCCTCATATTCGTTTTTTCCAATATCATTAATATACAGACATCGACTTGTTACAATTTTATTATATGTATTAAGCTGTAAATGACTTGATGATTGCAATTTTGTGAAACATAGGTGCAAGCTCATCTGGGTAGGTACAAACCACTCATATTCTCCCACAAAACAGCAGTACTTAGCAGATTTTGCCGTGTGGTGACGGCGTAGAATATCACCACCCCATTTCATCCCGTGGGGGGCGTAGAAGTCGACCCGAGGGAATATATACCGGAGAACGGGCAGCAGCGTCCCTCCGAGTACTATGACCAACTTACTGCGATCGCCAACCCGTTTGCCAAGCGTGGCGATTATGGCACATCCCCCCAATGATTAATACAAATAAACCACGGCCCCTAGTCCCCGGCAGCCCTGCTATCCCTAGCCTCGGTAACAGCTATGGTAACGGCGGGGCAGGGGGTGCTAAGAATCCCCGGCAGATTTCGTGTTACCAAAACCGACGACCTCTGGCCCTGGCAACATATAACACGCGTACACTGCGGACCAATGAGAAGATTATCGAACTGGAGGAAGAATTGAGCAGGTTACACTGGGATATCGTTGGATTATCCGAAGTCCGAAGACAGGGGGAGGACACGATAATCCTGAAATCCGGTAACCTTCTCTACTTCCGAGAGGGCGATCAACTGTCCCAAGGTGGTGTCGGGTTCATAGTCCACAAGTCCCTTGTAAGCAACGTTGTGAAAATCGAGAGTGTGTCGACAAGGGTGGCGTACCTTATACTCAGAATCACCAAGCGGTATTCGTTGAAGGTCATACAGGTATACGCGCCGACGTCATCTCACTCCGACGACGTAGTTGAGGTCATGTATGAGGATATTTCTAGAGCCATACATACCCAAAAAACTCATTTCACAGTTGTCATGGGGGACTTTAACGCGAAGCTGGGTAAAAGATTCGGTGATGAGGTAAAGGTGGGATCACATGGAATTGGAGACCGCAACCCTCGGGGCCAGATGTTGGCCGACTTTATGGAGAAGGAGGGACTCTTTATGATGAACTCCTTTTTCAAGAAGCCTGGTCACCGTAAATGGACCTGGGTGAGCCCTGACGGTAAAACCAAAAATGAGATAGACTTCATCTTGTCGACGAGAAGACAAATATTCAATGACGTCTCTGTGATCAATGCAGTCAAAACTGGGAGCGATCACAGACTTGTAAGAGGCTCATTGAATCTCAATGTCAAACTCCAGAGGTCCCGACTAATGAAGTCTACGCTCCGACCATCATGTATCCAAATCCAAAATCCCGAAACCTTTCAGCTCGAACTCCAAAACCGATTCGAATGCCTAGCAGACTGCGAAGAAGTGGACGCATACAACGACAGGTTTGTGGAAGCTGTCTATACGGCTGGGTCTAAGGTCTTCAAGACCAGCCGTACAAAGAGAACCAAAAAGATCTCTGCCTCTACCCTGCGGCTTATGGAGGAAAGACGGAAAATGGTTCTGACATCCCCAGATGATGCTGCCAGTTACCGGCTGCTCAACAGACGGATTTCAAAGTCTCTGACTCGCGACACTCGCCAATTTAATACGATGCGTATTAAAGAGGCTATCGAGCGGAACAAAGGCTCCAAAGTGTTCGCCAGAGATCTGTCTGTTGGGCAGAGTCAACTGATGAGGCTGAAAACTGAGGATGGTAGAATCGTCACGTCTAAATCCGAGCTGCTGGAAGAGGTCGAGAAGTTCTACGGTCAGCTGTACACGACAAGACAATCACCTGTTTACAGTCAAGCTGCAGATCCAAGAGCAAGACTAACCCGACATTACACCGAAGATTTTGAGGACGTCAGCCTTTTCGAGATTAGAATGGCTCTCGAACAACTCAAAAACAACAAGGCACCTGGTGATGATGGTGTTACAGCTGAGCTTCTGAAGGCGGGTGGTACACCGATCCTCAGGGCTCTTCAGAGGCTATTTAACTCCGTCATAACCAAAGGTCAAACGCCAAAGGCATGGCACAGAAGTGTGGTGGTGCTTTTCTTTAAAAAGGGCGATAAAACTCTTTTGAAGAATTACAGGCCCATCTCATTGCTGAGCCATGTCTACAAGTTGTTTTCGAGGGTCATTACGAATCGTCTCGAGCGAAGGCTTGACGACTTCCAGCCACCCGAACAAGCCGGTTTCCGAAAAGGCTTTAGCACTATAGACCACATACATACGCTGCGGCAAGTTATACAGAAGACCGAGGAGTATAACCAGCCACTTTGCTTAGCGTTTGTGGACTATGAAAAAGCCTTTGATTCGATCGAAACCTGGGCCGTGTTGAAGTCTCTCCAAAGGTGCCAAATCGATTACCGGTATATCAAGGTGTTACAGTGCTTGTACGAGAACGCCACCATGTCGGTCCGACTCCAGGATCAGAACTCGAAACCTATCCAACTCCAGAGAGGCGTAAGACAGGGAGACGTGATATCTCCGAAACTGTTTACCGCTGCATTGGAAGATGTTTTTAAGCTTCTGGACTGGAACGGAGTTGGCATCAATATCAACGGCGAGTACATCACTCATCTTCGATTTGCCGATGACATCGTAATCATGGCTGAGACCTTGGAAGACCTCGGCACTATGCTCGATGACCTCAGCAGGGTCTCTCAACAAGTGGGTCTAAAAATGAACATGGACAAGACGAAAATCATGTCGAACGTCCATGTTGAACCCACTCCAGTAAAGTTTGGAAATTCTGCACTCGAAGTTGTAGACAACTATGTTTACCTAGGTCAGACGATCCAACTAGGTAGGTCCAACTTCGAGAAAGAGGTCAATCGTCGAATCCAACTCGGCTGGGCAGCGTTCGGGAAGCTACGCGATATCTTCTCATCCAAAATACCGCAGTGTCTGAAGTCGAGTCTTCGATCAGTGTGTGTTGCCAGTGATGACTTACGGATCAGAGACGTGGTCGCTCACTATGGGCCTGATAAGAAGGCTCAAGGTCTCTCAAAGAGCAATGGAGAGGGCTATGCTCGGAGTTTCCCTGCGAGATCGAATCAGGAATGATGAAATCCGCAGGCGAACCAAAATAACCGACATAGCCCGAAGAATTGCTAAATTGAAGTGGCAGTGGGCGGGGCACATCGCTCGCAGAACTGACGGCCGCTGGGGCAGAAAGGTTCTCGAGTGGCGACCACGAACCGGAAGACGCAGCGTGGGCAGGCCCCCTACAAGGTGGACTGACGACGTCATAAAAGTCGCGGGAAGCCGCTGGATGTGGTCAGCGCAAGACCGGCTAAAATGGAAATCCTTGGGGGAGGCCTTTGTCCAGCAGTGGACGTCTTTTGGCTGATATGATGATAGCAGATTTGTGTTCTGGTTTGAACGGTGAGTGAGCCAGTGTAGCTACAGACACGAGAAACATAACCTCTTAGTTCCCAAGGTTGGTGGCGTAGTGGCGATGTAAGGAATGGTTAATATTTCTTACAATACCATTATCTATGGGCAGTGGTGTCTACCATCACGTGCCCGTACGCCTATCTATTCTATAAAAAAACATTGGGTGTTAATCTTAAAGTAGCGTTACTACAGTTTTGTAGATCATTATATGTAACACACGCCGATAAAGCTAGCAGTTATCTTTTTTTTCTAACATCTTCAATCATCATAGTCATATTTCAGCCAATTTACTCAAAGTATTTATGAACAAGCACTTTGCCCGCGACTTCGTCCGCGTAAATTTAAAAACTATTATTTAACGTAAATAAGTATTTGTTAATAGATTAAACGTAAACAGTTACAGTTTGTTCACACTGTGACATTTTTCTTACTGAGAGAATTTTGTACCCGTCATAACTAAACGAAAAGTCCGATGCGGATCATTTAATAAAAAATTTACATGTAAAAATCATCCTTAATTATCAAACCATTTAAATAGATAAGGATTAATAATATCGTGATACATATATCACCTCTATTCGATTCCACCGTATTTGAACTTAATAATTTAAACAAAAACTGTTATTGTGGCTTAACTATAATAGTTAGGCATATGCCATTGCGGAATTTTTTGTGAGCAATCATGAGTACTGTTAATATATAGAAAACTTTTTTATATACCGTCAATAGTTTTCGCAAAGAGCACCAAATAATGACTTTTATTTTGCAACAATTTGATACCTTGGGTTGCATTGTTCCATTGTAGGGAACTCTAATTTTTTTGAAAATATAATATAGCCTTTGTTACTCGGTAAAGATGTAGCTTTCTAATGGTGAAAGAACTTTTGAAATCGGTCCAGTAGTTTTTTAGTTAAATCGTAACAAACAAACAAAAAATCAAATCTTGCCTCTTTATAATATTAGTATAGATTATATACCTAAAACTTCTTCACGTATCACTCCGTCTATTGGTAAATACCGTATGAAAATCCGATCAGTATTTTTTCGTGTTCATATCGACAGATAGCCCGAGGGACTTTGTTTTATATATAACAAGCAGTAAAGAAACCTACCACGTATAGTAAGTACATAAATAACTCCAACCTCAAATGGAATTGTTCGGACCATACACGCTACAACTATCCCATTACTTAGTTACCAAGTTATTTATTGTGTCGACTATTACTTTGAGTGTTAAGTAGAAACAGAAATTAGTATAATTAAAGTCATAAAGCTTACGTTAGCTCAGCAGTAATTTTTGTTGGCTACCGTAAATATGTTTATGTTAATTGAATTAAAGAATGTGTAATACTGATGAAAGAGCAAATTTATATCGAAAAAAGGTTTTATGTAAGATTTTTTTATTTGTTAGCGAAAAATAAAATGTTTTCAAATAATACATCTATAATATTTATAAACAGTATTTTATACAAGACGAACTTATCTCCAACATGTCGGAGTACAAAAGCTGTCGCCGCCATCTGCGGACGTTGTAGAAATTTTATAAGCACCAAGGAAACATTTCTAACACTTTTCACTTTAAAGCTTTAAAGTATTTAATTATTCTCTTTAAACTAAATAAATAAATGAAAATCTAAGTATTAATTACTTTTCGTAGCTATTGAATATTGAAACGAATTAGCTTTATTATGATTGGGTCGATTTTTGTATCTGTGGGTTTTGCTTTCATCAGTTTTGGCGTCGAGCCTAGCCATTTACTTGTGGTAGGGCTTTTGCAAATATGCCTGGGTAAGTCCAACTAGTCTACCCCTTATCAAAATTGACCAGATTTCGATTCAGAAAGTGGATTCTACCGAGAAGAAAAAGAAAATTAGTTAGTCTATTTCTGTCATGAAATACATGGACGATTAAGAAATATAATATAATTTATTCGTCTTCAACGAATGCTTATCATTATTACCATCTATATAATCTTATAATTGTGTAATTGATAAAATAAATATATAAAATTTTAATTGATTAATTGGCAAACAATTCTGCGTTATAAAATTTTACTATTTACTTCTTATATTAAACTAGCTGTGCACCGAGGCTTCACCCGCGTATAATTAATAAAAATGTAATAAATTATCTTATTATTATAATAACACACGCACACACACATGGTTACTGGTAAAGAAATACGTAATTAACGATTTGGAATTAATTTTCATAAGATAACGTAGGGCTTACCGATCTTATATATGGCCTAACATTTGCGCCATCACATGTTCTTTGTGTGTACCAATTTTCATCAAGATTGGTCAAGCCGTTCTTGAGTTATAAGAAGACATACAGACAGACAGACAAAAAAGAAAAATATAGTATAATGTGAATCACTGCATCATAAAACGACCATTTACCACAAAGCTAGATGAAAAAAATATATTTACAGACAGAACCAATAGATTTATATAGTAATATAGATTAATGTCAAAAGGTTCACAAACTGACTATATGCAATTTGTAACTTTAGTTATCGTCGCCAAAGTGATTTGAAATAAGAAGGAATGAGATCAATAATTGCGACAAATCCGCAATCATTTAGCTACCAACAAAGTATTATATCAGTTTCTTGCCGATGCCTGACTATTTAATTCAGTGCGAACTAATGGAAACTTTAATAAATCTTAAAGAATCATTTATTGTAAAATGAAATGAAATGAATTGTACCTATATGAATAAAATTAATTTAGATTTTATGTATTTTATTTAATTTTAACCGTCATTGTTTACCTAAACCGCAAATTATACGCATAAACAAGTTATTACAACAACAGAGAAAACCGCAAACTAAAAGTAATAAATAATTGAGAGAGAAAGGAATAAGAATCAACATGAAATTCTACAGCAATAGTAGTAACATTATAATTTAAAAAAAATACATTTTTTTTATAACTAAAATATAATTTTACTCGTAAGATATATTAAATTCGAGATATAAGGGGTTTTCCAATAGGGACGCTTGAACTTTGACAGCTGATTGCGGCCATGTTGTTTGAGTGACAGCTGTCAAATGCAGTGTGTTATATTCATTCCGTCCTCCCAAACCACCATGGCAGGTTACAGTGTCGAGCAGCACGTGCAAATCATAAAATTGTTTTATGAAAATGGGTCTTCAGTTCGAGCAACGTTCCGCGCACTTCGCCCGTTTTACGGTCGCGATGATCGTCCTGCCGAGTCGACTATCCGTCGATTGGTGGACAAATTCGAGTCAACCGGGTCAGTTAACAATCAGCCGGTTCCCGTAACGCGAGATCTGCCGAGAATATCGCCGCTGTGCGCGACAGTGTCCTCGAAAACCCGCGGCAGTCAATTCCGCGTCGCGCACAGGAACTCGGCCTTTCGCAGACGACAACTTGGCGAATTTTGCGTTGTGACTTGAGCCTGCACCCGTACAAGATCCAGCTGACCCAAGAGCTCAAGGTTAATGACCATAGACAGCGCCGTGTGTTCGCTGACTGGGCATTAGAGCAGTTGGAAGTTGACGCCGATTTTGGCAAAAAAATCATCTTCAGCGACGAGGCGCATTTTTGGATGAATGGCTATGACAACAAGCAAAATTGCCGTATTTGGGACGAGACCAATCCACACGAGGTTCACCAAGTGGCAATGCACCCGCAGAAAGTGACTGTTTGGTGCGGATTTTGAGCCGGAGGCGTGATTGGTCCGTATTTTTTCGAAAACGATAATGGTGTGGCCGTCACCGTCAATGGTGAGCGATACCGGTCGATGATAACCAACTTCTTTTGGCCTGAAATCGAGAATATGAATCTGGACAACATGTGGTTTCAACAGGACGGCGCTACGTGCCACACAGCACACGCTACGATGGAAGTTTTCAAAGATCAAGCGCCCTTAATGGAAAACTCTATATAAGCAACTAGTTTTAAAAAAATTAAAAAAAATCGTTTAAATAAACATTACTTTATTTAACAAAAAATTGTTGCAGAGCTGAATGTTAAAGTATGATTTACAAAATAACAGTAGATAAATTGCTTAAAATCAACTCATTTTCTACCGCTTTCCGTGTCAGGGCTCAGGTATCGACCCAATAATGTTAAGATTATAAATGCGCTCTGGACTACTGGCTACATAAGTAGAATATATTCGTCACCCGTTCAATCACGAGCTTTAATAAGACACTCTAGCGTTAACAGACATGACGTCGAAGCTATATAATATATGATTCATAATTTTGTCAAACATTGCTTGTAAATGAATATCTGTTATTCTTACTTTGAGATATGATTGGTTACCAATAAATTAAGCTATTTAAATGCTTTGATTTTTAATAATAAAAGTATCTAGATATTGTGTTTGATACAGCAAATTAAAGAATAAAAAGTTCAAAAATATTTTACTTGCATATGTCTATAGATATAAAACTCAAACTTTTTAATAGTACAAATTCAAACCCGGGCAAGCACCACTGAATTTCATGTGATTAATTTGTGATTAAAATTCATCTCGTGCTTGACGGTGAAGGAAAACATCGTGAGGAAACCTGCATGTGTCAAATTTCACTGAAATTATGTCACATGTGTATTCCACCAATCCGCATTGGAGCAGCGTGGTGGAATAAGCTGCAAAACCTTCTTCTCAAAAGAGGAGAAGAGGCCTTAGCCCAGCAGTGGGACATTCACAGGCTGTTACTCAATAGTACAAATAAACTTAAGTATTCAACATTTATGTAATTTTATTACAAATTAACACCTGCTGTTTAGAATTTAAACAAAACAAGAACTATTTATAAACTTTTAAAGAGAAAGGATTTATCTTCAAAGATTTCGCAAACCGAATATTTAACGAACTCTGGCTTAAAACTTGAAAGATTTGAGAGGTTTTAATTTAGATAATTTAAATACATTTTAATGTCATTTTATCCAATACTTAGTCAGCATTTAAATTTTTAAAGTTTAAATAACAGAATTTACGTGACAAAAGAATGTAAAAAGTAAAAAGTTTTTACGAGGCGTGAAGAGGCATCTTGCAAGGCGGGGGCGGTTAGTGCAGATCATTCTTCCCGACTATACTAACCGTCGCCGCGTTTAGACTACCACTTACCATCAGGTGGAGTAGAGTAGCCCTCCCGGGAAATATAACAAAAAAAAGGAAAAACAAAGAACGAAACATAACTTACGCCCTTAAAATATGAATATGATATACTTCTTGAAATAATAACAGGTGGTAGCTTTACATTTAATTTAATAAATCATGATTCAAAAGCTATTAAGTAATATCGTACTTGAATTCTAACTAATATTATAAATGTGAAAGTGAATCTAGTACCTAACACCCCCCTTCACATTCATTTTTGATATTGATTATAATGCTAAAGATTTCATATTAAAAAAAATATTTTTTTGATTGAATCCTCTTACTTTTTTATCTGTCGTAGTAAATATATATGATATCTATACATATAATAAATCTGTAACTGGTCGATGTCTGTACATGGAAGATAAATGAGTAAAACTTTTATCGGGGGTCATTATAAACACAATAGAACCCAAAACAATGATTAATAGATTTTTTGTCTGTTTGTCTGTTTGTCTGTTTGTCTGTTTGTCTGTTTGTCTGTGCGTTTGTGCACGCTAATCTTAAAAACGGCTTAACGGATTTGAGTGCGGTTTTCACTAATGTATTGTAGCTAACTTCACTTAACATTTAGTGTTTGTTTTATTTCAATCGGTTCATAAATAATAAAGTTATGTCAATTTAAAGATACACGTAGAACATTTATTAAAAAATGGTTATGGTCAAACTGAAAAGACATTAAATATTACATGTAATTTACACTTTTGCTTATGATTTATCCTATATTTTGTCCTATAATTTTTAATCTCTTTATTTATTTATTATAAGTTTAGTATCCCTACTAAAAATCAATAAATTATTATCTGTAGGAAAAGTACGCGCACTGTTAGTTGTCAAAATCAAAAAGTTTTGTTAACAATTTCGTGTTTTCAGTAGCTTCGTGTGTTGTTTTTGCATAAAAACTAATATTGCATATATATTGTGTGTATCTTTATGATCTCATCTTATATCTTTCATAATAGTACGCTTTAAGACTGCGTGTGAGCAAGTCAGTTAACTCAGTGACAATAATGAATACGTAAATAGTATATAGGTGTATAAACAAAGCCTAAAAAACAACTATAACAATAATACATGGTTTTAGTGGAATTGGATGGAAGTTTTTTCTAAACAACGAAATAAATAACAATTTAACGCGGAAAAAATGGCAACCATATTTTGAACTATATTTATTAGCCTCTGGATATATATAAGGAGTATTAGCCACTGGTTATGTATAAGAAGTGTAAATAGAGAAAAATAGCAATTTTGTTCAACATTAAAATAACAAATTACTTTAGAAGACCTCATTAATAAATGTAACATGTATTTCGAACCGAGGAAAAATTTAACTATGGCCTGACATGTATTTTTTATGAGAAAACAAAGCAAACACGAAAATATAACCAACTTTATTACGAGTCTAGAAAATTTCAGTTTAAAATGCGATTTCGTTGAATTAATAGACATTGGTCAGTGATAAATTTACAGCGAATATGTGTTAGAGTAGCTCCCCAAACATCAAAGATTATTACAACGGTCTGATCTGTCACTAAAGAAAGCTATAGAGATAGCTAAAATAGTAGTGATAGAACAACAAAATCGGGAGCACATAAATAAAAGCACTGAGACGTCGTCATCACCGTCATCATCTAATGAATATCAAGTGATGAAGGGGGAGTAAAAAGGTTAAACAACACACAGTTCAGAATAGAGAAGATGTGCATATTCCTACGAAGTCAGACGGGCAACTAATTAAGAAGAGAACAAAATTGTGAAACGTGGTTATATTTGCCTCATCCCAATATAAACCGAATAAAAGTATTTTGTAATCTCTCAGCTTAATTCAATTGGTTTTGGCTACATAATCATGAATAGGAAGAAGTAGATCTGTGCGAGCATATAATATATAATTAAGTGTACTCAGATATTGATATTATATATTTAAAAAAAAAATCACTGCAAAAATAACATAAACAAGATAAAAATAATAATGTATTAAATGTATCAATTTATATAAAATGAATGTACCAACCCATCTTAATATTCAATATTTTAGTTTGTTATAAATTTTGTACTGTAGTCATATTCTTGCTTGCCTTTTAATTGTATTTGGTTAAAAAATATATAAATAATATATATATCATTTATTTACTGCATTTTATTGGCCTTACTCAATGTAATAATGCTTAAGCGATGTGATTTCATTTATATTTTGTTTTTGTTAAATTTGTGTTTTCATTAAGTAATTAATTATATTTGATTATAAAAATATATATATCTTACTACACCTTGACTGATTATGATGGTTTAGCTGTTTGATTTTATATATGTTTTGTTTATTTTAATGATTGTGTAATTATTGTTGGTGGAAACTTAGCTAATTATATATTTATATGTATGTATATATTTATATATATATATATATGCTATAAGTGTCATCTCATTTTTAAAACTTAACCTACCAGAGCGGTCAAATAACTGCTTTTGAAACTTTAATTAAAATTGTTATATAGCTGCTTTTGTTTGTATATTATATACTTTTTCTACATAAAATGGCCGCTTAAGCAGCTTATTCAGATGTGTGTCAAGTTCAGTGGACAACATTTGTTTTAATTCCCTTTTTTTGTTTAATTAAATTAGTAGCCTTGGTTAAGTCTGATTTTATTTAGTCTCTGACAGAAGAAACTTTTCCTTTACTTTATACTTTATATTGTACACATAAAATAACATAAATCTATAACAAAAACGAATTAATTAATAAATTATCCATACATATAAATAAAATTGAAGTTTCTGTCTGTTATTTCAAAATAACTGCCTGTTTTAAAGGTTATATGGCTATTTACGATTTACCAAAACCAAAGCTGCAAATTTTTTTAATTTTTTTACTGTCTGCATGTCTGTATGTCCAGTCTAATCTTTCAATCGTCTAAAAATTGAAATAACCGAATTATTATAAGAACTATTTCAAGATTCCGTTTAGCCTTTATTTCATCAAAATTAGTTGAGTCTATCAAAAGTTATAAAAAATACGTATTTTTGTTGATATCTATACACATAATATTATTACTCTTCCTAACTGATTCATTAACGCAGAGCCTAAACTGCGGGGGTTAGAAACTTGAAATTTTGGCAGTTGATACATTTTATAACACCACTAAGGTAGGATTTTTGGAAATTCTACCCCTAAAGAGTTGAACGATTGTTTAGAAAGCCGTCATTTTTAAAGTTAGAAGCATGAAATTTAATGAACAAGCTTAAAAATAAATAAAAATGTATTTCAGCGTTTTTGAAAATCTAAAACTAAGAGGGTAAAAAAGGGGTTGAAAGTTTGTATGGGGATTCCGTCACTTTTGGTGTAAGAAGAATGATATTTAGTATTAAAGCTATGCATACGTATTTCGTCGTTTTTAGAAATTTAACTCCAAACGGGAGAAACGGGGTAAAAGCATTAGTATAAAAATTTAAAAAAATAGAAATATACTATTTGAGTTTTTTGATTGAAATAATAAACATGAATTTTAAAGTTTTTAGAAACTTTTATTTTTGTTTGGAAGAGTTGGGTGCAAATAATGAAATTCAAATACGCAATATCTTATATCAATATCTCTTAGGGAGAAATATACGAACTTCACTATGTTAGTGATGTTTGGATAAAGAAAACATATTCCATTATTGCCATATGTACCACTTAATTGGTATTCCCTAAGCTTATATTATTGTAAAGTTTCATTAAAATCCATTCAGTTTATGCGTGAAAGAGTAACAAACGTCCATACATCCATACAAACTTTTGAGTTTATTATATTAGTAGGAAGTAGGATTATTATATGCCCTGTACTGAACACACATACAGTATACTGGATGGGCGAATAAATCGATTGGTAAATGTTTATATCTTATTGAATAAAAAATGTACGAGATAAAATCCTTATTTTACCCGTACGAAGTCGGGACGGACAGCTAATTACTCGCTGATAACGTATCTTCCTGTAGGTAAAAAAGGTTTTTAAAAATAGTACAGCAGTTTTTTAGTTTATTCGCTACAAACAAACATACATAAAATCTATTTTTACTTATTTATAATATTAATATAGATAAAGACCACGCGCGAGCGAAGCTGCGGGCAACAGCTAGTATTAAATATATATGTCATATTTATAGATACTGACGAGCCGGTTGGCGTGGTTGGTAAGATACTTGCCTTTCACGCCGCGGGTTCTATTCCCACAAACAAAACAGGACAAATATTCGTGTGCATGAACATGTCTGTTTGTCCTGAGTCTGGGTGTAATTATCTATATAAGTATGTATTTACAAAAGAAAAATAGTATATGCAAGTTTATCAGTTGTCTGGTTTCCATAGTACAAGCTCTGCTTAATTTGGGATTAGATGGCCTTGTGTGAATAATGTCCCAGGATATTATTATTATTATTATTATTATAAATGATATTGTTAAAATAAAGAGACTTGTATTTTCAAATTATATAATACTAGCAGTGCCCCGCGGCTTCACCCGTGTATAATTAATAAAAATATTATAAATTATTTTATTACTATAATAACACACACACACATACACGCACACATATAGCTACTGGTAAAGAAATACGTAATTAACGATTTGAAATTAATTTTCATAAGATACCGTAGGGTTTACCGATCTTATATTATATGGCCTAACATTTGCGCCATCACATGTTCTTCGTTTGTACCAATTTTCATCAAGATTGGTCAAGCCGTTCTTGAGTTATAAGAAGACATACAGACAGATAGACAAAAATGAAAAAAATAGTATAATGTGAATCACTGCATCATAAAACGATCATTTATCACAATACTAGGTAAAAAAAATATATTTACAGACAGAAACAATAGATTTATATAGTACAAAATAGAAGTTGATTTAAATAGATTATATGAAAGGACATTAACGATTCTGGACTTAATTACATTATTATTATAGATGAATATCAATAATTTATATTATATATTTAGAATCATTTGTACCACCTGACATGTAAATTTATACTGATAAGGACAAACTTAGTTAAGTATAAAGTAAATCTTATATCTAGACTAAGAGTTGTAGAATCTAACTTTATTACGATAGCTTTGAGCCGTGAGCGTACATATTAAAGGTTTATTTAATAACGGATAACTTCCAAGCTGACACATTGATGTAAATATATATGTATGTGGTGAGTCCCTATGTATAGTAAGCCTTTATTTACATCAAAGGGATCCCTGGACTCGTAATCTCAGGTGAAATTTCTAGACGGCTTTTTACAATTATATTTGTGGTAGCTCTTCATACGTATCTTTATCACTAGAATATTAATGTTTTTATACATAATGATAAATATATTAATTAATTAGTCTTTTTTTGTTTTTCTAATAATTTTAATTGTTTTGTTGTTGATTTGACTTTATGCAAGTCTATCAGATATGTTACCGCTAAAATATATAGTATTGTTGCATTCCGGTTGGAAGGATGAATAAGCCAGTGTAGGTACAGTGTAGTGACATTGGCTTACTCATAGGGATAAAGGACATAACATTTCCCAAGGCTGGTGGCGTATTGGCGAAGTAAGGAATGGTTATTATTTCTTACATCGACGGGCGGTGGTGACAACTTACCATCAGGTGGCCAATCAGCATAACAAAAAGAAACTGGAACCTTATCCAAGTACACACAACCAAAGAAGCACTTTCTGTTTCCTCAATTATAAGCTGAAGGCGAATACTACACGACTTCTCGATCTAAACCCAATGACTTTTCATTGGCTTGACCAGAGGTTTGAATCCAGGACCTCTGGATTTGCGGGTTTATAAGCTAGCCCATGAACTAAACCAACGAGGCATTTTTATGCATACCACAAGACTAAAACTTTAAGAAGAATTACTATATTAAAACACCACATCTAAACGATTGTAATCAGTTTAAATTCGATTCAAATAGCAATTTAAAATCGTGGTTAAAAGCAAGCTGAACAGCTGTCTTTTATCTGTCGAAAACTCGTGTAAAAACAATTAATTGAAATTAAAATAAACATGTGATGCTGGGCGAAATATACACGATATATTATATATATAAATACATATATGTGTCATAGTTATAGATAAATGATAACGAATTGTTAAATATATAGGGACTTAATATAATATGAATATAAATAATATTTGTAATTTTTAATAATAATTAAAATTCCCGCGTTGATTGTGACAAGAATATAACATATAATTAAAAATACTTTATTATTATACTTTTTATTCGTGTATTATTTACACGTACTCAATACAAATGACCGCCCTTATGAAATTAGGTCAAGTCGCATGATATCCTCTCGTGATTTAATTATATGTTTGTTTATATACGACATTGCTACTTAATATTGCCCGCCAGCAACTTCACTCGTGTGTCAGGTCTGGTCAGGTCAGCTCTGATAGCGTTACATACAGACGGACAGTGTTACTTTGAACTTATAATATCAAGTATAGATAGAAAATTTAAAACTTGCTGTTTTGTACGTAGCGTTCATAATCCATATATAAAAAGACAAGGCAAACCGGTTCTCTTTTTCTCGTCTGTTTTTCAAGCGGTTTTTGTTTTGGTTTTTTTTACGAGCTATTGACGAGCTTAAGTGTACTAGTACTTACTTAACATTAGACATAACTCTATTTGTCACACAACAATGATAGCAAAATAATACAATTTTGCGTTTATTTTACGTTTTTAATCAAAGCAAATCTTTAAAAAATGTTTGGCTGAATGATGTCTCACCAACAAATATTTCCAAGCCATTGTTTTTAAAAATTAAATTGCGACGCCATCTTTTTCTACAATGATACCTACGCGAAAAAGAAAATTGTTCGTAGAATAAAGAATTTTATCATGCCATTTATTACAATTTTCCGTTCCATTGTTTAATTAAAGTACCAATTTTTTTTTTCAATAATGTAATATACTAACTCAGACACGCAGCTAGATGTTTATTGGTATTAGTTATTACTTTTTTAATAAACATGACGTGAGCTATTCTAAATGAAATAAAAATCCACCACTTCTATAAAATTCGGACCCTGTATTTTAATATAATTAATTTATAACTTAGTCAATTTACTTATAATATTTCAATCGTAACCATATTTGAATTTTTTTATATCCAATATAAAAAGTAAAACAGCTCGAGAACGTCCCACTGGTGGGCTAAGGCCTCCTCTCCCTTTGAGGAGAAGCTTAGCAGCTTATGCCAATACGCTACTTCAATGCGAGTAGTGGATACACATGTAGCAGATTTCAATGAATTTACGACACATGCAGGTTTCTCCACGATGTTTTCTTTCACACGAGCACGAGGTGAATTACACACTAAGCACATGAAAATTCAGTGGTGCTTGCCTTGGTTTGATCAATTTAAAATGATAGAACAACAATTATTTAATCGAAAATAAATAAAAGGATTCAAATATTTTACTTTTGCAATGTTATGAATATTCGAGCTGCATATTTTTATAAGTCATTATTTACAGTTGTGTTATAAAATATACTTTTTATTTATACAACAATTTTATTTATTTTGTGCTAATTAACAACAACAAGTACGCACTGGCAACACTTTAAATTAAATTTAAATATGTTGAATAAAAGGTTAAATTAATTTGAAAACTTATGTTATAAACATATAGATACAATGAAGTATTTTCATTCGTGTTTATCGTAATGATAGTTCACTGTAATTAAATATAAATATATGTTTATTCATGATTTTGCCAAATTAATTTAATCTATGACTATTAATTAATGTAACAAAACAATTAATTGAACATATTTACATATATACATCTGTGGAAGTTGTATTAACATTTTCGGTATAGTTTTATGAGGCTGCCTGAATCGCGCTATCAGTATTTTCTGTGACAATTGCTATATATACAATCAACCACTTGAATAGCCGTTTAGTAAGTTATGCTATTTCAATGAATTCTATAAATAATGCTTAGTAGACCTATCTGATATATATGTGTATATATATTGACTGCCTCGTTGGTCTAGTGGCTAGATATAAGGCCGCGCAAACCTTGTGGTCCTGGGTTCAATTCCCAGGTCGGGACAATAAATAGTTATTGGGTTTTTCTGTCAGAAAATTCTCAGTAGCAGCCCGGAGTCTGGAAGGTGGAAGTGTTGTGTACACTCCCGTGCCTCGGAAAGCACGTTAAGCCGTTGGTCCTGCGCCTGATCTCTTTCCGGTCGTGTCGGATTGCCGTCCCATCGGATTATGAGAGCTAAGGAAAAAAGAGTGCACCTGTGTTTGCGCACACACTTGTGCACTATAATATCTCCTGCGCAGTTGGCTAATCTTTCTTGAGATTGGTCGCCGTGGCCGAAATCGGGCTGGAGGACCTTATATTTGTAAATTCTAATAAGCGTCCACCTTCGAAATACGAAACCATAAATGACACAAGTTCTACAATTAAGTTGAACTTGTGTCATTTGTGGTTTCGTATACCAACTATTAAAGTAACGTATAAAATAAAACGTGTTAGCAATAAACAGAATTGGTAATAACCTCTTACAATGCAGTCATCAGTGAGCAAGAGTTGACTCAGGCAAAATTAAGCATCCGTTTATATGACATCGCTCGAACCCTTCAAATAACAATAAAAATACGATATCTAAACGACACTTAACACCTTTCCGTTTTGTAAATGCAGGTAAGCAATGCTTTTATAAAACTCATTCAAAGTCACGTTCACGTATAATATCCTCATTTGTATTACGTCGGAGCAATACTGACTGCTCTTCTTTAAGTGTCTGTTGGAAAATACTGTTTGCTGAAACTCAAAAGAAAATGTTTTTCAAAACAACACTTTGTAAACGCTTAACTGGAACTGTTTCATTTAAGTATTTCCTTTTAATATGTAACGCCTAAATTTCTTCAAGCTAATCTAGTGTCATTTGTGCATACACATGTGACAGAATTTTATGTGACTCGTGTAGTTTTCCTCGGGTTTTTTTTAACGGACGACCCGTATAAGAACTGAAAACGTAAATTAAATAGTAAAATATATTTGTATATATTTATTGAATATAACCTTCTTTAAGAATATTTTTAAATAATAATTATTAAGAAAAAAAAATTATGCTCTTACTAATAATACAAATTATATGTACATAGAAACTTTCGTACGACGGTAACGACGGTTAAAAAAGAATTATTAAAATAATTCAATAAAAACACTACTACTTGACTAACTTATTAAATAAAATTACAATTACAAATAACGTGACAGCCTGTTAATATCCCACTGCTGAGTTAAGGCGTCTTCTCCTTTTTTTTAAGGAGAATGTTTGGAGCTTATTCCACCACGCTACTCCAATACGAGTTGGTGATTTTCCTTCACCGTCAAGCACGAGATGAATTATAAACACAAATTAAGCACATGAAAATTCAGTGGTGCCTGCCCGGGTTTGAACCCACGATCATCGGTTAAGATACACACGTTCTAGCCACTGGGCCATCTCGGCTATACAATTACAAATACGTCTTAAATATAATATGTAAGTATATTATTAGATGAAAAAATATATTTTTTTTACGTTCATTTAACATTTATTTACAAATTATTTCCATTAAAGCCTTGAATGTATATTTAATTGTATTATAAAATAATCAGATTCAAAATATCTCCTAATCAAATAACCCAAAAGGCCAGAAATAACAAAATGTTCTTCGACGAAAGACTAAATCAAAAGATCTTCGCTCGAGTCTTTCATAAATTAAGTTTCATTTCAGGCGACGAATGAATGCTTGAAGCTGAATAATGATTGTTTTGTTTCCATTATACTGTTGTCTTATTGTCAACTGAATAATACAATTAAATGTTGCATTCTCCTTAATAACGATGTCAATTGCCATTGCCCATCCGTACTATAATATTATAAATGTGAGTGTGAGTTGTTTGTATGTGTTACGCTCTCAACAACTCGACCGATATTAAACATAATAACAGTATCCCACAAAAAATATTTTATGTAAAATGTAGCCAAGACTACTAGCTCCACAAACCCTAACCTAACACTCTCTCACTCTCATCATAGCGTCTAGCGATCTGCGTGAATCCTAATCTTAAGTTATCTACAAACTCTTCACTTTATTCAAAATGTATGGCTTCGCCGTTTTAACTCAACACAAAACTAACAAAATTGGCACAAAATTAACGCCTAGTAAGTGAATTACTTTCAGTTCATATGTCCCATAGGAATGCAAACATTCATATGGGTGACGTTGACGTCACTCTTACGAAACGGCCAGATACATATATATTTTTTTTTTTTCAATTGGCAGATATATACCGAAGACGACAGAGTATCAATGGTTAATTGTTATAATAATATAATTATTAAGAGTATTTTTCGAGTGTCGCCATCGACTACCCACGCTTCCAGCCGGCCGCAAAATTAATTGCTTTTATGTTTGCGAATATTAATGCGAACAAACATCATCTCTTTACATTATTAATTGACGGCGCGTAAAACTTATATACGGTCACGTTTTCATTTTATCTTACGTTTTAAATATAGAATCTAATGGCTTTAACTAAAATGACTGTATGATCCTTACGACCTTTATACATAGAATTAGGTCGAGGCACATTTCTACATTCTTGGAACTGTCATGGGATAAAAGTTTCCTCTATTTGTGTCATCTTTAATTTCATTGCTGATCCTTCGTTTGTTGCCTTATATTCGCAATTTTAGAAGCTATTCAACCTACGATGCAGGTCAATAAAGGTCTATTGTTCGCTCTGTTTTCAAAATACGACCATAATCATTGTTGATAATTTTCTGAAAACATATATGAATCCGCATGCTTCGATTATTTTATATGTATACTAACTAACATACAACAAAGAAATCGTTTAACAAACGGCGAACTGTTTTGTGTTCGCCTATTTATGTATAGATAATACAAATCGAACTAATTATATAAAAGGTTAAAATCTGAATTTCAATAGAGATATTACATACCATTTACCTGAAAATTACATACCCAATTAAGCAATGCATAACGTCCTGTATAGAACAAGGAGTGAAGCAAGACAACCGTGTACTTTACTAATTAACGACTTAGATCTTCAGCGTCGTTATACTCATCGCTCTGCCTCATCGATATTATAACTAATTTACGGCTGTACATTATCAAATCAGAAAAATAGACAATTAAAGTTCTTAAGAGTTTTGTATCAAGAAATTAGAAAATTGGCAGTGTATCTCCGAAAGCACGTACAGCTGAAGGTCCTGCACCTGATCTCTCGTCGTGTGTGAGTTAATGATTAGATCTATGTTCACGTACACAGTTGTAAGACTGAACTATCAGTAATAAAATAGTATTGACTATTATAAATAGTGTCATTCACGTGTAGTATGGACGCAGTGGCTGAAATCTTGACGACTTAAAAACATTATAATTTATATTCTTTTTTTTAATGTTCTGTACTGTTATCGAGGCGTTTTTATAGGTTAAGGAAAGTCAATAGATCTAAGAGGCCAAATAAAGATGATTGCACACTGTATAAATAAGATATTTCGTTATTATTACGATAAGAGTTTTGTAGTACTTTTTAACGTTATAGTGGCCGAGTGAATATAGAACGCAGCTTGCAAACAAAGGTCACGTGTACAAACACAGCCGACCTTCCAACAATTTTGCTTATGAATCATCTTATAATTTCGCTAGGTTATCTTACATCGTGAGGAAACCTGCATGGCTATCATGATAGGATCTCGTGGCAACCATTATGTGTAAAATGTATTATAAAATCGGAAATTGAAAGCTATTTGAAAAATGCATTTCTCTTATATAATTATATATTTTATACGTCTATGTTTATGTCTTCCTTTCTTAGAATGATTAATACTATACAACAAATATATAAATTATTTAATCTACTGACTGCCTATTTAGATCTAGGCAAACTCTGAACTTTATCCCTTCCTACGTTTTAAACAAATGTAACACAAACATTTATCAACCAATATATTCGCCCGGGTTGTTCTGTAAAAAAAAGATAACCTGTCAAACTATTAGTAATAACTATGACAGCGCTGACTATTAAACGCTAAAGTAATTATTTAATTTGGACTAGAAGTACTTTAAAACTCTCCAGCTTTCAATTATTGATAAACATATTAAATAGATAAACTTATAATCTTGATGGTTTTGTTTGTTACGATTTAACTCGAAAACTACTCAACCGATTTTAAAAATTCGTCCAACACTAGAAAGCTAGGTAACATTGGCTATATTATATATATTTTTTAAATAGATATCCCTACCTTAAATGGAACAACGTAACCCAAGGTACCTAATTATATATTACCTATAAAAGTCATTGTTATGTGTGCGCTGCGAAAACTATTGACGATATATAAAATAATGTTCTATATATTTATAGTACACATGATTTCTCACAAAAAGTCCAGGATGGTGTATGCCTAATTATAGTTAAGTTAGGAGTCGAATAGTGGTTATATTATTATCTTGATATTAATCCTTATCTATTTGAATGGTTTGATAATTAAGGTTGATTATGTACGTGTAAATTCCACTTTAAATTATTCGGATCGGACTTTTGGCTTAGAAGTTATAACGGGTTAAAAATTCTCTAAGTAAGAAAAATATCACGGTTTGAACAAACTGTAACTGTCCTACGTTTAGTCTATTAACAAATACTAATTACGTATTTACGTTAAATAATAGTTTTTAAATTTATGTGGCCGAAGACGCAGACGAAGTGCTGGTATGTAGACAGTATATAGACTAGGGCTAGTAAATAGTATTTAAGACACACAAATATATAAGGAAAGATTTGCGTTATTAAACATTATCAAAAATCTCTTTCTTATGTTCCTATTAAAATATTTTTTTAATATGAATTAATAAAATACTTAATATTTAAAAGTCAATAATAATATACTACGTAGTGTATACATAGATAATGTATTAATTACTTATCGCGACTTACGAGTATGTAAATATTAAATATACTATAACAAAAGGAAGCTACTATTATTGCAAGACGAACGTACAATTAAATAACATTACATTGAATATACTAAATATATATTATAATATATTACATAAAGATGCGTGCTTTAAATTTTTAAAATCAACTGTTCTCCCTGTGACTTAATAATGAGACGTGAATATCACTCTAGATTTAACCAGATATTTCATGGAAATACTTTTATGTATTAGTTATATTTACACAGAATATAATCTGTCGTGTATTTAGTAACTATTTCGTCATAATAATTGCAGAGCACAGATAAACAAAACTTAATAAAATTAAAGAATAATGTAACGAGAAAACAATGCAGTTGCTATAACATTCATAAAATGTAACGAGCATATTTTACATTATAATAAGCTGTTATGTCCCTTGTGCCGAAAATTAATTCGGCTTATACACAATTCAAACACGGTACACATTAATGGGTTTCACTATTAGGCTTCCTACCACCGCTAAAAATGTAATTAAAATTTGCATTTATTTTCTATTTAGACTATGTGTGTAAATAGAAAAGTGTGAAAACAAATAAATATACTCGCAAATAAAACATTTACAAGTAGATTTAGCTGTTAGTAGATAATACTTGTGACTTTATATAGGTTCGTATTATCTATACGTATATTTGGCATAATATTTCCGACTATGGCGCCAGATCATTGCCATCCAAGAGACCTAATTTCGCCTCTACTTAGTTATTACCATCCCCATCAAAATTGTTTTCATGGCGTTTGCGGAAATATATGCTTATATGAAGTTTTTATGTCTACCCGTAATGCCAAACGTTTTATGAATCAATTACATTAATTTCATTTTTTTTAAACAAAGAATCATATTTCTTTAAGTTCAGTCACACATTATCAAAGTTTGTTTTATAATCGCGTTAGTGTATTTAAGACTTTTTTTATAAATAATATATAACGTCATTATAAAACATATTAATCGTATGCATCCTGTTATTTTAAATTTATCTGACAAGTACATTATCAGTTTGTTTTCTTTTCAGGTTAAACGGACGAGTTGAAAAGCAATTAAAAGAATAACTAGAGTTCCTTGCACGATCCATAAATACTCTTATAGACTGCCGATGTTTGTTCTGAGAGTCTTATCACTTGATAAGTTAGAAAACAAGCCGCGTTCAAACAATCTTATCATGGTAACATTCTTACTGGAGACGCTAGAGAGCTCCGCAGAATCCAATGCAATAAGGCGTGGTGCGCAAAATACTTGAATATCCCCGCGATGGAAGAACTTACTTTCCAAAACAACAGATAGGAAGCTATTGAAAAGTGACAGTGACGTAACCAAAGAACAAACCAAAGTTAATACATATTTCTAGTCCGAGGCGAGATATAAGTTCAGCAAACTGGAGGATCTACAGACTTTGGACGCTGCTGAGGGTGTGGGAGAGGACGCTAATGAGGACTGCTTGGCGAAGAACTTTAATTTATCTCTAAACTTCTGTCCTGCGTACTACGATGGCTTGTTATGCTGGGACCCGACTCCGTGGAACACTTTGGCGATTCAGAAGTGTTTTAGTGAGTTCCACGGAGTCCAATATGATGACACGCGTAAGTAGATATAATCAATTATATTATATATTTACCGTGTAATTCTAAAAAAAAAATTAAGGTTGTGTTTGTATTTTAGATTTTTTTTTTTAAATATGGAATTAATTATAGAAGATTTTTTTTTTGTAAATATTTAATCGTTTTTCCGTTTCAAGTTATTTATTCGCTAAATGTAATGCGTTTGTACATTGTAATATCGAAAGTAAAAGCAAAGAACATATTTACATTGTACTTACATATAAAGATTAAATAAATCGCAATTTTTCTATGACGTCAATAGATATGCTTTTGCGAAAGATTGATGAGAATATTTGGATCTAAAATAAAAGTTAGACTATCTTGATGATTAGTTTTGTAGTTTTTTACAAACACACATAAAACGATATATGATAGTTAGTAACTAAATTTAAGTTAGTAATAATTTAGAATCATCGGACTATTTTTATTATGAATTGCTAAGAAGCAATTAGACAGTTTTATGGTTAGTGGTCGCTGCAAGTATAAATCAAACATTACGCTGTCATTACGATTAAAAAAATTGGATCTTGTTATATTCCATGTGTCTGTAATTACACTGGCTCACTCACCTTTCCACATGACGATACATCTGTATCGTATCTTTCATGCTTAGTATTATAATAATAAGTGGTAGAATAATTGAATTAGTTGTATCCATGTAGATCGATCGACCCGAACCTGGTGAACCGAACGTTTAAGAATATAAAGCATTTTAAATAAAATTTGTTGTATTTCCTCTATATAAAAGGTTTCATTAATAACATTACGAAAATTTTATAATATAAATATTGACGTCTGACAATTAAAAAATGTTATTATTGTGATATTAACGTTATTACAGGGTTATTGAAAATTTGGGAGCTTAAGTATGTTTAATGATTTGTAAAGAAGTTTTGGACTTATTATAAAATGTTTACGATTGATAAAACTATGTTTTAAAAAAAAATGTTCTGAACATTTTGTACGGTGTATTTTATTTATCTATTTTTCGAAAACAATTGATGCGATTAAATTACAAAAATTTGAATTTTTTTACTCGAGTAATTGCGTTTTTTTCGTCTCGAATTTTTTTATACATAACATTGTTATTTTTACAGAAAACGCTTCAAGATTGTGTCTTCAGGGCGAATGGCATAATTACTCAAATTACGTCAACTGCACGGAACGAATAGCGAACGTGTCGCCGACGGACGTCGCTAGTCTTATATACTTGGCCGGGTACTCTCTCAGCCTGGCCGTCTTATCTCTCGCTGTATTTGTTTTCCTCTATTTCAAGTGAGTGGCTTATTATTTTTAATTATAAAGATATTATATATGATTAATATTTTATATTAAAAACATGCAATGTTCTTAGTGTTGTTCGGCAAAAAAGTGGTTATTAATTGATTGGGCAATTAGTTTTGCTCATTCCTAGACGCTTGAAGAAACTTCCTACGATTTCGATTTCGCTAATTCGCTTAAACTACTTTGATAAGGGGTCAATTTACCGTCAACTGATTGACCTCGATCAAACTCAAGTCAATGGGCTGGACAAGAGGTTACATCCCACAATTGGTGTTCACACTACGATATATATATTTGATCAATTCAATTGATATCGTAGAACCATAAAGTCGCTTCGACCGAGAAGCTAAGAATACATGGCTAGTATGTGTATACGTATGGAATATAATAAAATTTAATATATTAAATTATATCTCATAGTGAAATTTTTAGTTAATTTATGAACGCGAATCCTTTTTTTAAGAAAATTTATTTCAAGCAATATTTAAATCAGTTAATTAAATACGTTAGACATTAATTTCGAAAATGAAGATTAGTTAATATAATTCTAACCAATAAAATGAACTCAAATTTCAATGTAACCAACATGGTAAAAGGAAGTGACCTTCGAAACCTAATATATGAATACGATGATTTTTATGTCCTCCTAGCCGACTTCGATAACGGCGGCCAACTCAAGTGAGTTTAGCCAACTGTGCAAGACATATTAAAGTGCTTAAGTGTGCGCAAACACAGGTGCACTCTCTATTCCGTCACTCTCATAATCTGATGGGACGGCAATCCGATTTAACCGAAAATAGTTCAGATACAAGACCAACGGCTTTACCTACTTTCCACGGAAGTGTAAACTACCAACTTCCAAACTCCGGGCTGCGACTGAAAAATCCAATAACATTTTATCAGCCCAACCTGGGTTTTGAACCCGAGACTTCGGGATATGCAACGTTCTATCTAGCCACTGGACCAACGAGGCAGTTATGAATACAATACAAATTACGGGACTCGTAATAAAATCGTTATACCTCGGAAGTGCATGAAATAAAATATTAACACATACAAACAAACAAATAAAACGATGTTATAACACTTCCACGACGTTTTATTATGCCATAATAAATGGTGCTAGTATTTTAGCCACCATTCCATGGGATCATTATATACATATGTACAATTTGTAAATATTACTTAGTATATAATATATAAAGTTCAATAAACAGTTACAAAAAAAGAAAATATAAACGATAGAGCATGGTGGAATAACGTGGATAGACACACGTGTCAGAATATCATCCGACACATGCAGGTTTCTTCAGGATGTTCGTCAGGATGTGGATGATGTGATGTTGTACAAAATGAATTTTAATCACAAATGAAACACATGAAAATTCAGTCTTGCTCGCCTGCCTGTTCGGCTAACTTGTTTTAGCCACTAGGTTACCTGAGCGTAGGCATATATTCAAAAGTATATTATAAATCCAAAGAGTGTATTTCATGAAAAAGGCCAGCTAACGTTAAATGAATAAATTGACACGGTTCCAACACAAACCGTAAGTAATGTAAATTTGTTTGCGTAACATCACTAGAAAGTTTTGGAATCATGTTTCGTCCAATATAACTTTAGTTTATTTTAAACGTACTTGTATTTAATTATGAATGTCATAGTAATAAAACTTACTTTAGTTTAAAACGACGTCATCAAGACTTTATTAACATAAATATAGCTTAGAAAGTAATGATGAGTAATCCACTGGAGAAATATTGAAAAAATGAAACGTTTTGTCATCCGTAAGTAAAACGAATAGTTTCTTGACGATATTCTTTTGACGTCTTGACTTAACCAGATATAATTCTTCCTTCAAATAGGTGGAGATCATAGTAGAAATTCTTACTTAGGATATAAAGATGTTAGGTCATTAAGATGACATCAACAGGATAGATGTAAATGATTCAGTGACGTCATTGCAGAAAACGTATAGTGGTGTTATTGAGAGGGATTTCTAAACTTATGATTATTATTGTTGTGAGAAACTATGACGCTTTGACACAACATTCGAATTGAAAGACAAAACATAGAGAGCGATGAGATAAATCTTTCACATTATGATACATTCTGATGTCTGGACGGACACAATACTTTACCTTATACTTTATTATAAACCACTTAGATAAAAAAATTTACAAAACATTACAACCTACTTATTAGTAGCATATAAGTATGGCAACTTTATCGCTACATAGCGATCTCTTCCATGTCCAATATGTATATCTTTACGAATACTATTAATGCGAAAGTTGATTTGTTTGTTACGCTGTCACGTCTTAACTAATAGCTTAGTAACGTGATCATCATGAAGTTTTGCATACACATTGTTAAGAGTACAGAGGAGGACAGGGTACCTAAAACAACCTCCCCATCTCAAACTGGTGTTGTATATTTCTTAAGATAATAAAACTTTTATGACAACTTTATCGAAGAGAAAACGGTCCGGACTCTTCAAAAGCTGCCAGAACTAAAATACATTTACGAAAACTTTGTGTAAGATTTGTAGATCTCTAAAATGTCTTCAGAAAAGTGAACAACAGTGTATGTTAAACTAAATGGTCATTGCAATTTGGACCAGCCTTAGAGTTTTAAGATAGTTGTATAGATCGTTTGGTTCCATGTATGTAAAGACGAATAATAATAATCTTTATTTATTTCCTGTTTTACATTATATTTTGTACAATAAATTGAATAGGAAGGGAGACAGCAGCCTATACTTAGTAATACTCGTGTTATGGTTATGAAACAGTTGGTGCTCTTTCACAAATTTTAAATCATCATAATTAATATTTTACAAACCATTCATCTTTTATGTATTGTTTTACTTTCCGGTATCATAATAAGAGTCAACACAATTCAACATACAACATTATGCGGCAAATAATGACAATCTTTGCATTATCCACAAACAATGACCGTTGAGCACAAAAGTTGCAAGATTCTCATTGAGGTCGTTCCCCTTTATCTAAGGTTTTATTATTATGAGGAAACTTCTAGAATGGAATTCGTACACTGAAACAAGCGAATCGAATATAACTGTTGAGAATTGAATAAATTTCCCTATACTTACAAGGATATTATTTAGACTGAATAGCTTATCGAGAGTCTCGTCCGCATCGATATTAGTTTGTTATAGAGTCCGTATTTCGAACAATAATCGATAAACATGTAAACATTTCATCCATATATGACCAGGAACTGGTTTTGCCTGACCGATTTTTAAATATGTTCGTAATATATTGTTTATCAATGACCTTAATAAGGTCCTCCAGACCGATTTCGGCGGCCAATCTCAAGAGAGATTAGCCAACTGCGCAGGAGATATTATAGTGCACAAGTGTGTGCGCAAACACAGGTGCACTCTCTTTTCCTTAGCTCTCATAATCCGATGGGACGGCAATCCGACACGACTGGAAAGAGTTCAGGCAATAACCTTAAACTAGGATTGTAAGTATAGTTTTCACTTCTGACAGTTTTTATTTAGTGGGCTTAAAAGGACAACACGGTTTTTATTTACTGCGGTGTAAACGATGCCTTAAGAGTCTATTAATCTCATATGGCTTCAATTGATTCAGCATAACTAATAAATTTTTCAACCAATCTGTTTGTAAAAAATATAAAATAAACTTTGGGATATATTGTGAAAACATGATTCCTAAGAATATTTGAGACGGAGGCAATTTTTCAGTTCCACATGGGGTTGTAAGGAATATTAAGTGAATGTTATCATTTACTGAACTGAACTTAAGAACTGAAAATACTTCACCACAGATCAATAATGCATCTGGTAATTTCCATTTTTATAGCTCTATCTCTCTCTAGTTACTGTCATCGTACCGTACCGTAACAAGATCACATAGATACCAGGTTTTAGGTATAAGCTTAAGCTTTATCATAATCAGCTTCGTAGTTTTTATATTGTTCAAACCAACAGACAGTTTAAAGTTATGTAACAGTACAAACATAATAGGTATTTCTGTAAAGACGTAGTTCTCTAATAATTTGGTTACTGAACCTAAAACACTGCCTTTGTCTAGCTTCAGAAGCTAATTTATATAATAAACATTATGTAAAAAAAAAAGATATATTTATAAAACAATAAGTCTACTTAGCGAGAAACTAAATCATGTATAGACTAATTAAAATCATTATTTAATTAGTTATTCTTTTCTTTTTATTATATTGTTTAATAAAAATGTATTATAAAGATAAAATTTTGTCGAAACTTAAACGTTTTTTTTTAAAACTGCAATGTAAGTTTTTATTTAAGCTCCGGTTCTAATGCAGGACTGTATAAGATCAATAAATATGAACAACTTATTGTAATTCTGATTTACTTTTAAATATGAACTACGCGAGTTTCTTATCGTATTTTTAAGCTAAAAGGCTACTTTCTGAAACGGTGGAAGAGTTGAAATCATTACGATTCAAATTAATAAAAACACATTTCATTTCAAGTAAAGGTGTATAATATGTATGTCGCTTATGATCATTTTATCTCTTTTAAATATAATACAGTTTTATCATTTACCCCGAATCTGAAGTGATCTCTGAAATGCTTTGTGATGGATTCGCTTCCACAATAGCCTTTAATTCTTCATTTTCCACTTTGGTCTCCGGCCGGACCGGCTGAAGGTCGAAATTTCCAGAACGAAAACGTTGAAACCAAAAACGTACCGTGCTTTCTTTTGCGACACCACCGCCGTACACATAATTAATCCTTCGAGCTGTTTCTGCAGCACTGATGCCACGGTAGAACTCGTACTCGTAAATATACCGATATTTCATGTTTTCTACTGTGCGGTAATAAGCGACGCCAAAGAAAAAAGTAATGAGGAAAAAACAAATGAATGACTGTTTTCAAAACTCAAATGTACCAGCTAAATGAATTTATAAATTTAAATTTGGAATTCTTAACCAAAGAGGAGATATTTCAGATCAAAGTGGTCAGTACGACAAAACGCTAATTTCATATGTAAGAACCTAATAATTTAACCATCCCTCATATAATACAAACTATATTAAAAACAAAATGGCAGACCATCACGGTCGGCTGCCTGCCTGTTGCCAATCCTCCATGATATTATTTTGCTTCTACATACAGTTGTGAAAAACATCTCGATTGGTTTAGATGATAATAACCATATATTATCATATTGATTATCGAATCCCGCTTTACTATAATTATATGTAACTCACTGCCTGTAATTATCTGATTAATATTGTTTGTTCCAGAGACCTGAGATGTCTTCGTAACACAATACACACTAATCTTATGTCCACTTATATATTATCGGCATGTAGTTGGATGTTAAATTTAGCTCTACAAGTAAGTACGGTTTCGTTAATCTGTTATTAAAACGATTTAATCATCTGTGGTAAAGTAATCACTACAATATTTAAATCAAATACCATCCTTCGATTTAAATTTATAAAAAAAACGTGTTCTTATTTTCGAATTCGATTATTTAAAAATAGAACCTTTTCACTTTTGTCTGTTGTGAAACATGATGAGCATGTCGTTAAAGAGATAGTGAAGCTGGTTTAGTAATAATAATAATAATCGGAAGTGATTACTGTGACCGAATACCCGTGACCAATCTTTATTCCACTATGAGATTTTAACTCAAATAAAACAGACGAGTCCACACTTGAGGAGATTGACCTCGTTATAAATAATTCAACTTTGTTTCAGAACTGGTCCGAGGAGGCGCAAAAAGATCAAACGTCATGCATGATATTAGTCATATGTATGCATTATTTCTATTTGACGAACTTCTTTTGGATGTTAGTCGAAGGTAAGTTCATATGCTGTAAATAAAAGCTTAATAATATTCAATCTTTTCTAAAATAGTTATATCAAAATATTTATTTTTAAACTAAATGTTATATAATGGGATATTTAACAATAATAAAGTTACATAATAAAAGGTAGCAATACTTTTACATTCATAATTTAACATGAAACAGTTCTCACCCCGGATAACGTTTAGTTATGAAATAATAGTTTAAAAACAAAATACATTTGTGTTACACAAACAACAACTAATTGCTTTCCAGTAGAAAACTTATTCAACAAGATTATTTTAAATTTATAACATTATAATATAATATATTAAGTCTTAAGCTCCAGCGATCGTTAAAGAGGTTCTCTAAGCCACAATAATTACTAAAGAGATTAGTTTGTTTAATCACTTAAATAAAATATGTGAAAAAAATACAAAGGACTACCTTCACTTTATCCCTCTTACATATTTCACAAGAACGATATTTTTAACAAAACCCTGACTTGGGATTCAGCGCGCTTTACTGAATTCAACCCTTTACATAAATACTTATCTTCCTTTATTGATATCCAAGTATTTTGCTTACAATTTATCCTGAAGGTAAACGATTATTGCGCATAACATTTGCGTATGTAATATTATCTAAAGTCTTTTTTGTATTCTTTGCTTATTTTCTTAACAATTCTTGCAAATTTATAGAAAATATTAACTTTATGCAGTATTTTGTTAGGAATTTATGTTTTACTATTATAATGGATATGATAACAGTGTGGTTTTAGTTGTACGAGATTTAAACAATGCTAATCGTTAATTAAAAATAAATTTATTTTTTTACAAAATGACTTCTTTTTCAATTATTTTAAAACTCATTGTATTGCAATATCTGAAATAAATTTTAATTCATTAATATTTTTATTCATATGATGATGATGTCTTTATTTATGTATTTGTAAAAAAAATTAATTATTTTTAACATTTCTAGGTTTGTATTTATACATGTTGGTCGTCGAAACGTTCACCGCGGAAAATATAAAGCTGAAAGTCTACACAACAGTCGGCTGGGGTGAGTTCGCCACAACAATTCGTTTAAAATCAATTAAAAGCAACATTACCGATGTTATTATTCAAAAACCACATCGCGGCTTGCTATTTAATAAAATTATTATAGAAAATTAAACTTATGTTAACCGAGTTCAAAAGAGTAGGATGCTATGTTTACCTCCGTTGGCTGTTTGTTTGTGTATTTCTGTACACGATCGATTGTTACGATTCTTTTACTGGGAAAGTCAGACAAGGTCTTATAAAACTATGCAGAATATATTATAGTGCACAAGTGTGTTTGCAAACACAAGTGCACTCTATATACCCACACTCTAATAATCCGATCTAATATAAAATTCGACTCGATTGGAAAGACCAAAAAACAGTATTACATACTTGCGGAGAAACTGAACTGCCACACATGGAGGCTGCTTCTGTCAATTTCCCGAAAGACAAACTTATGTATATATTGACCCGACACGGGCTTTGATCACGGACCTCGAGATATGTGGTCTTCTAATTTAGCCAATAAATCTACGAGGAAAGAATTTGACAATTGATAGAATTTAATTTCTTAATATTCAGAAGCTTTTAAGTTACTTGTACACTTTAAGTTGGAAGGAATAATTATTAAAAAAAGAATTATTTTTTCTTTAATGTTATTTAAATGAAAGCTACAGAAATAGAATTTATTATTGTAGGTATTATTATTAAGTTATATATTACACTTAGCGAAGCGGGCAAGTTAGTCTTACAATTGGGTTGACTATAATTACGGAGGGGTTTCAGTATATAAAATTTTAATGCGTTAATCTCTGCGTCTGCCAGTCGACTTTGAAATATATTTAGACATTTTATAGCCTAATTCTTGAGAAATTATATAGAGTAACATATACCAATATTTTTATGGATTGCATTCGACATACATATATATTTTCACCGGAATATAGTCGAAAATAAAAAATAACGAATCCCTTTCAAATATATATTTCTATTTACTAATTGTATCCTCTCTACAGACTCGGTCTGGATAATCTTACGTAAGCTCAGATTAGGAGTTGAATCGCTTGAAAATATTATTGTGTCCAGCTTACAATATATTGTATGACAAATAATAATAAAATCGTCTTATTTATATGTGTATATAAGTATAGATGATGGATATAAATATAGCAGATTTTATTCGAGCTTGAGATGAATTGAAAATACAAATTAAGCTCCTGAAAATTCAGTGCTAACCGGTTAACTCCAGTCCTAACCACATCACCTCTATCAGTATAGATATAATTCAATATTCATGTACAGTAACAGCCTGTGAATGTCCCACTGCTGGGCTAAGGCCTCTTCTCCTCTTTTGAGAAGAAGGTTTTGGAGCTTATTCCACCACGCTGCTCCAATGCGGATTGGTGGAATACACATGTGACAGAATTTCAGTGAAATTTGACACATGCAGTTTTCCTCACGATGTTTTCCTTCACCGTCAAGCACGAGATGAATTATAATCACAAATTAAGCACACGAAATTCAGTGGTGCTTGCCCGGGTTTGAACCCACGATCATCGGTTAAGATTCACGCGTTCTTACCACTGGGCCATCTCGGCTTTTTTCATGTAATTGAATTATAAATTGATAAAATTTTAATAATTGAACTGTTTTGCACATTGAAGCGTCTTATGACGGGCTATTTTTAATTAGAATAAGGATTTAAATATTCTAAGCTTTGCTATTATAATTAGGTATTGCAATATTAAAAGCTAAAACAACAAAGCATATTTAACGAAATTCCATTCAACCACGTCAGCTTTTGATACCAAAAAGTCAAAGGGTGAAATTAAAATTGAATATTTCATCAATCGCCATTAGAGAGTTCTTAGTTGAGTAAAATCTCGAAAATTTATATATAACTTTATAGTAATAAAACAATTAATATACCAAAATTTTGAATTGGCGTTTTATGGGTGGCTTTCGTCCAGCAGTGGACGGTAAAAGGCTGAAAAAATATATATTTTGAATTGGCATTTTATGGGTGGCTTTCGTCCAGCAGTGGACGGTAAAAGGGTGAAAAAATATATATACTAAAACTTCTCCTTAAACGGGCTGCATCTTCTTGCATTAGATTAATATACAGTGACGTGCAAAAGTTTGTATTGGCTGCGGTTTCACGTGGATGTACGACGCACTTTTTATTAAAATTGTTATGACACGGTTTGAAGTTTTTCGAGGCCTACCGGTCCGATTTATACCTTTACGATTGACAGTACTTTTAGCGATAGATAAAGCCCTCACGACATCACGAAAACTTTTTCCTTCTGAAGAATGTTTGGTATTGACCATTGAAAAGGGAGGATCCTCCGACCAGACGGGTGTTAGTCTGGTGGGCTACTGCCCGACGGTTGTTGTCGGGTTCTTGTATATATGTTCAATCGCTCGGATAACTTTAATATCGCGATGTAGGATACGTCAGTTTTTAGTTTTCGTATGTGGCGAGATAGATGTCGCTACAAAAGTTTTAAAAGATTTCACAAAACTGAATATTCGTGTTTCGATGTATTCGGCTTTGTTGCAGAAATAAGGCTAATTTTCCTTCGTAGAGCAGAGCAAAGCTTTGATTCGAAGCCGATAGCAAAAAAATATATAATCAAACCAAGCCTACAGAGCCAGAGCGATTAGCGGCCCGATACTTTTGCACACCGACGAAAGTACTTTCACATTGTACACGTAAGATATGCTATGAAAATATATTATATTTGATGTTATTGTCTATATCCTGGCTCTAGTGAATATCTTGAAAACGAACAAGATAAAAAAAAGAAAACAAATATTTTATGAATTCTATGCGATTAAAAGAGTGACTAGAAACTTTTGCACGCCAGTGTATATTCGTTCAACAGTTTTTTCAGTAAGGCATTACAAAAATAACGTCAATTTTATTGGTATACGTTATAAAAAAATGTTCATTTTTTATATATCCCATTTAAATAATGATCAAATTGGCCTTCTAAATTAAAATCAATAATTATGTATCCACGCGAACAGAAGCACATACAGAAAGTAATAGATTATAAACTTTTCCATTGCACAGGAGCTCCAGCCATATTCATCACAATATGGGTGATATCCCGATGCTTCGTAACGGTGGTGCCGTCCACGGGACCTGATGAGGTAAGTTATTTTATCTGTATTTTTAATAGTATTTTATATTAAATAATGGCCAAATGGACCACCTGATGGTAAGTGGATAACCACCGCCCGTGAACATTGCCACTGTAAAAGATATTGACCAACAGCAGTTATCAACTGCTAGTGAGTTAAATTTACTCTGTTATTTTTGTTTGAATGTAGGCGATAATTAATTTCATGTATTTCATGATTGGAAAAAATGAATCTACTAACAATAATAATAAAAATATAGATATATGCATATAGTTATATGTACATGACAAAGTGAGTTAAATTATATTATTTAATTGAATATGCTTCTCTCCAGTTATGACACTTACGTTCTTTACTTGTATTGTATAACTACATATAATATTTTAAGTACATAAATGTTTAATATAGGCTTGGTTGAAAATTTGATTGTTTCATTATTAGCTTCCTCTTCCACAAAGAGCCCGTTTCACACACTATTTTGAAAATGTTATTAAGCTAATATTGATATATAAAAATTAAATCTGTTGACCTCCTGGACCATGCGCTTTTTGTTTAATAACATGTAACAAATTTTAATTATTCCGTGTAAAATCATCCTTACATTGTGACGTTATATACAACCTTTTTGCGGTAAATAAGCCTGCCTACAAAGTTAAAGTAAATTTTTGATGGGAATTTTCCCCCAATACGCTTTCAGAAAGTTCATCTCCCTTTCATAATTAAGGCGGTTAAAATAAACGTTTTTTTTTTTTTCTCAAAGACTAACTTTTTATTTATATAACTTTAGGCAGTTTTTTAAAAAAGCGTTCTAAAATTTTAGTTCAATTAAAGAATGTATTCAAATTTCGATATCAATATTAACCTGCGTCTTCGCTCGCGACCTAAATCAGAATAGATTTGAATTCCTTAGTATCTCTATATTTAGCAACTCTAGTTGTCTAACCGTTCTAACCGTGTATGCTGCGAAGTCGAGTGTCGTTATCAGGGATGATACGTGAGAATTCCACTAAAGTTTTGAAGCTAAAGTGATTTCAAAAAGTACTTTAGTATCAGTTACAATTAAATCACTATTTGAAATTATTTGCTTACTAATGTAAAGGCAGGGCAGGGTAGAGCAAACAGTACGCATTTTGTCTTTTTGGCATTTAAAACACAATATTTTTTTGTAAACCGACTCCATATCAGTGATAAAACATTATTTATATCATCGTAGCGTTATACTTTAATTGGCATCGTCACACGTTACGTGAAAAATTTGTGTATGTAAAAAAATAAGGATAAGATAAGAATAATAATTATGCTTAAAATAAGTAAATAATGATAGAATACGATGCATAGTAAGTAGTAGAGTAATGCATAAGCCTGTAAACAGGCAAGTCGAATAAAATTGTTTTGAAATTTCCAATACTGCCTGGGCTTAAATAACGTTACCTATTTCCAGGTATTCTATGCCTATAAACTCGGAAATACTTAATCAATAAATCGTTGAAACAAACGCAAAAAGAATTTTTAACCGACCTAGCTTCTGAAATCAATTACTGTTAATTGCATTTCAGTTTTAAATTCAATAAAAGATCAGACAATTAAATTATAACAGAGCTTCGCAATATCAGGGAAATTTTATAGCAATTTAATGAACTTATTTATAACATCGAACTAAATTATATTTTATAAATCAATAATGAATTTCTTATTATATATAAGTGAAACTTATTTAAGAAACAACTATTTAATAAGCTTAAAATATTAACAATCAACCGAAAATATCTCTAACCTCGAATCTATCGTAACAAAAATAAAACACAAATGTAAGTAAATTACTCACTTCGTTATTCTTAAATAACAAATTAAAATTGATCACATAATTAATCGTAAGTTGCGCTAAACTTGATGGTAAGTGATTACCACTGCCCACAAATTGGCATTGTAAATAACATTATATCCATTCCTGACATCGCCAATGCGCTACCAATCTTGAGAACTAAGATGTTATGTCTCTTGTTCCTGTAATTGAACTGGCTCATTCACCCTTCAAACCGAAATCAAACAAAAGTAAGTATTACTGTTTGATGAGCCCGTTGGCGTGGTTGCTAGATACTTGCCTTTCGCGCCTCAGGTCGTAGGTTCGATTCCCACCCAGGGCAGACATTTGTGTACATGAATATATCTGTTTGTTCTGCGTCTGGGTGTAATTATCTATAAGTATGTTTTTACAAAAGATAACTATATAGTATATGTAGTATATTAGTTGTCTGGTTTCCATAGTACAAGCTCTGGTTAGTTCGGGATCAGATGGCCGTGATGATGTGAATCCCAGGATATATTATTGTTTGGCAGTGGAATATATGATACACAGAAGGACTTGCACAAAGCCCTACCACCAAGTAAAATTAGCACGCGTCTGTTTTTCATAAATGTAATGTTTCATAGGTAAAGAAAATCCTAACTCAATTATAAAATACATGATAAATTACTACCTTTCTAATTAAAATTTAAAAATGCCACGCGTTAAATTGAGGTTACGAGGTTATAAGCCTTTATGGTAATCAAAGTGGCACTCGGCTATAGTTGTATAATAGCTGTTAGATATTCCCATTGAAATCAGTGTTACCAACTGTAATATATTAACTCAAATACTTTGTATCAAACAGTTGACGATCACAGGTGAAGCTAATGATGAGATGTGCCAATGGATCCACGAACACCAGGTGGACTGGATACATAAAGCTCCAGCTCTCGTTGGACTTGCTCTTAACCTGTTCTTCCTTATAAGGATAATGTGGGTGAGTATCGTGTTAAGCTATGATGTCTACTTACGGATCTTTAGCAATATCTATTTTGAAGTTAAGTCCATAGGGGTGTTCTTTTTTTTCCCCTAACTATGAATAGCAAAGGTGCTGGGACTTTTACATCCCGTATACCATCAACATTAGTTATGTTAAAATTAAATTGGTCTATTTCAATAACTGTTAAGCAACAATTTCTTCATATTTGTACATAATAGATATATTTAAGAAATATATTAAATAATAGATAATTCATTAAAAAAAAAACACAGGAAACTTTCGATAAATGTTGATTCGGATTTTAATGAAGTTTCATATAAAACTCGATTATATTGTGGAATGGCATTTTTCATTAATTTTTAAGTAAACATGTATATAATATATAACGATGTATAGAGATGTTCACTTACCAAGCGGAAACGAACCAGTTTTAATAAATGACCACTTTAAAGTTGTCTTTTGAAGTCAAACGAGGTCATAACGTTTCAGTGATCGTTTCAATTTGCAATTTAAAACCAATAATTATTTAAAACCAAGAATATACAAAATTGCGTGAAATAACTCAATTGAATACATTTTTGTTTTAATTATAAATTTAACCACAAATAATCATTTGTTATTTTTATTCAATTGATATAATTTATCTCAGGTGTTAATAACGAAGCTACGGTCAGCGAACACATTAGAGACGGAACAATACAGGAAAGCTACAAAGGCATTACTCGTCCTGATTCCTCTGTTGGGCATCACAAACCTGCTGGTGCTCTGCGGTCCAAGTGATGACTCCTGGTTCGCACACGCCTTCGACTACATAAGAGCATTAATGCTATCTACACAGGTTAGTTACTTTACATCTAATGATATACGTACGAATTAAATTTAGGTTCTTCTGATCCCACTTTCAACTTAGAGATAGATATTTATATTTTTTCACATGCTTAATTAATAATTATGCTATATCAAATCACAATTGATTTTCAAGTTGATGAAAGACACTAAATAAGCATTTATGATCTTACAGTCTTAAACGTAGTACGTATACCTTATGAAAAATATATGGAATTGTTAATTCTGGAATAAAGACTTATTATTAAATTATTATTTTTATAATAAACGAGTACACACATAATCCCAAATAATGCCGTATGCTGTACACTAGGCAACATAGTCCATTATCAGATCTCGGAACCGGTGATTATGGATGCAGAAGATTCTGGTTATTATGCACTCAAGCTTGTGCAGAACAATCACTAGCAATGGCAATAGTTGCACTAATTGTCCAATTTGTTCACCACTACACCAATACACATAAAGAAATAAATTAAAAAAAAACATTAAAATCGGAGTAGTTTTAAGCGGTTCCAAGCTAAAAGTGGAGCTCCTCTTTCAGTAACATTGATTCTACATAAATAAATGGAGTCCATACGTTCATTACCAATCGCGTTAAATTTCTTTTGTGCTGTCAGTGTCGCTAAATGGAATACCTTTCGATGTTAAATAGACTGAAAGAGATACTCGTTAAATCGGATCACCTAGCTTAAATGTCAGAATAAACAACAGCAAATCCATCTATTTTCTGGCAAAGTAAGATTTATAATCTGCTCAAATTGCTTTTTAAATAGGCTTTTTATCGTTCAAAATTTAATTGTTTTTATTTGTTTGATTTACTTGTTATAACAACTATTTTTATTATAAATTACTTTATGTAAATAAAGCGTAGTGTTTTTAATTTTGTTTTACGTTTTGTATAACTTATTTTGACCCATACTGAAAATCCTAATCACCCTTAACCAAAATAACGATCCCGATGTTTATATGAAGCGTCGAAGCTTAGTGGTATAGAAAATTTCCAGCTTTATAATATATTAAATTAAATTTATTTAAATGCCATATTAAAATAAAAAAAATTTAGAAGCTGTAGCTCTTACTAATATATAAAAATACCAAGACCAAAAGTGTGTGTAAAATGTCAATCAAATCGTTTAGATTTAATTGTCTAAAATGTACCAATTACAAGAATTGACCCACACGTACTACTCGATGAAATTAAAACATCGGTTTCCTCACACCTAAGGGTCACTTCCACTCAAAATATTATTACTGACGATGGTATGCCATCTAGATTTATCTTTTACATGCTTAACCTTGTTTATTATACTAGCTTTTACAACTTCATATTCCATAGCAAACTTACGATACGTCGTTACCAAAGCGCCATTAAGATGTGACAAATATAATAAATACCAAAGCGATGTGAGCGTATTGCTTGTAAGGCTCTTGTTTAGGTCTTGTTGGGTTGTTACCATCCAATCACTTATTCCGTTACTAACAATCACAGCTACGCAAATCTACGGCTAAATGTTTTAAAAGGTGAACTAACCATTATAATTAAAGAAATACAACATCATTATTAATGGCTTCAAAAGCACGGTACTCACAATGCCTACCTTTATTGGCTAAAGTACTCATCAAAAGAAAATCTACTTAGAGTGCATAATATATTCGTCCGATCCGTAGAAATTTTACAGTGATAATAAAAACATAAGAACGAAGGTTTTTCAGGTATATTAAAGATATACGAAAAACAAGAGTACATGGTACTCTTGTTAATTTTATGCTGAACGATAAATTCTAAAGAAATACCTAATCGACATATTTCGATAAATACCGAACCATTTTTGTAATTTACTTTCTCCAGGTAATAAGTTAGCCCGGACTTTGTGATAAGCAAATTTGATTCAGCGAAACTTGACGATTCTAATCCCCTTTTAGCCCAAAACAAGCTTTAAGAAGCCGCGACACGACGACGAAATGTGTTGTAACAAAGTTTGCATTTGTTTAAAATTTTATATTAGTTGGAAAATTGTTTGACCTCACCTAATGAATACAGTAGTAGTTAAAATTTACATTTGGAGCAATAAACTATATAAACCTTTGAAAATTTATCAGTCGTTCCCGTCTATAGCAAAGTTCAAAGAACTTCATTAATGATCTAGAATGTTTCGGTGAATAGACGCACTAAAATGTTCAAAACTCGTAACGATAACGGAGGTCGTTTAAAAGTTAGATATGTAATGAATACAGTATTTGTATATCTGTTTAAAATATTTAATGTAATTAGAATATTTCATATATTTTTTTAAATATTTGAAAAATTAAATAATTGATACCTCAATTACTATACATACATTCATAATGAACAAGACATATTGACAGCCTTATTTGTAGATATTATAAACATACCGAACTGTTGATGCTTATAGGTGTATAATGTTTCACACGACAATGATTCTTTATCTAATATCATATGAATCTTCCATTTTTTTAATAAAGTATCTTAAAAACATGGCTTGGGCACGAACACCTTAAACTCAATTGATGGTAAATAGAAAAACAAATTATTATTTCAACTTCAATAAGAGCTGTGTAACATTGGTTGACGTGATAGCCTATTATTATGTGGAAATGCTGACAATATGATTAATGCATTTTACGCTATCTTATGAGTATTTGAATTTCTTGGGAAATCAATTCTCTTTGCTTAAAAAGTACATTAATATAGTGAACGTTAGAAATTGTAAAAAAGTCATTACCTTTTTGGAATGACACTTAGTAAATTATTTACATGACAACAAGTATGTAATATGAGATATTCTTTCTGTTGTTAATGGAATGCTGTTTGTAGTTTTTCCATTTTTAATATTACCATTTTTCTCTAGGGTTTCACAGTAGCTCTATTCTACTGCTTCATGAACACAGAGGTGCGTCACGCGATACGGTACCACGTGGAGAGGTGGAAAACCGGGCGGACAATTGGTGGTGGAAGACGAAGAGGTGCCTCCTATTCGAAGGATTGGTCTCCGAGATCCAGAACAGAGAGCATACGGTAAATTGATATGTTTTCTATTGTTTTATTTACATTGACATTTTGCATGAACCACTACTGCCATGGCTGTGTTTTCTAGTTTGTCCAATTTTTAGATTACTGTAAATGCACATTAGAAATTAGTTTCTGTTTTCTTTTTTAACATTATAATAATTTAATTAAATATTTAAAAAAATCTCGACAGTAATTTTCTAAGAAATTCTTTTAATAACGAAACATTAATAAATCACGGATCTCGGATAACGGTTTTTGACATGCTTTTAAGCTTTTACTTGCGGTAATTAAATAATCTTTAAATTCCTGAGAAATAATTCTAAAATCTATTCAATAATAATCACCTTAACTTTTCTAAAATGTAATAAATGAATTGAAAAGAAATGTAATATGAACTATTCATATGAACGATTAGAGTCCACTTAAAATTATTTTATTCCATCACAACACATGCTAATAAATGCTTTTAATAATTCCAATCCTTTTAATAACCAATAGAGCTATCGCCTTCTGTAGAGATTTTATCTGCTTATCTTCTTTTGGTATTTCTGTATAATAGAGATACGAGATGGCTCAGTGGTTGGAACATGTGAATCTTCAACACCACTGTTTATCCATGTACCTGATTTATGTTTATAATTATTCATCTCGTGCATGGCGAAGAGAAATATCGTGAGATAAACTGCATGGATTGGATGAAAATCTGCCGCATGTTTATACATCAACTTGCATTCAAGCAGCATCGAAAGAGCTACAAACTTTCTCCTCAAAGGGAGAGGAGATAAGATCTGATCAATAATATGTTTGCCATAACAACTTAGCCTAGGGTTACGAGTAACACGCAAGTTATTCCGATAAGTCTTTATAATCATGTCACATACAAGCAACTTCGCAACCGACGAAGGAACATATTTAGAAACACGTTTAAATTACGCCTCGTAGACAATTCTACCACCCGTAAGCAAAACCTATCGTTTCTTGAATATAGTAACTGGACAATGGTGTCTCTAAAACTTTTATTCGATACTAACAGTTGTGGAGATTTATTTGTCCATTTCCAAATCCATATTTGATTAGCCATTTTTTCTCATTAGGCTCACGGTATGAAGATTCATGGACCCCATTCCGGCTAACGTCACCGATGGTTACAAAAACGGGCTTTTTGCATTTAAGAAGATAATAATTTAGGATGGACATAATGTGGATTTGGAGAGAAATTTGTTTTTACTTTGTTACACTTTACAATTAATATACAAAATAAATTTATGTTATATGCTTTTATATCTGACTTTTTTTCTGCCTGCGCTTCTCTCTACTTTCGCAACACGGAATATTGCATGCAAGACTTTCATTTCAGGTAAGCATGTTACGTATTCAACTTTGCTTGTAGCTGCTTCAGTAATCGAATATAAAATTACTTCAACCCGTTTAACGACCAAAGAAACGATTTATTTTGATTTAGTAAAAAAACTGCTGTTATATAAATTGTAACACATAAAAAATACTTTACAATTAATTAAATACGCCAGATAATTAATTAAATAGGTAACTTTGTTTAACTATTTTAAGTGTGTTATTTATAAATGGCTTGATATGGTATAATATTGGTACATAATATTTCTCTAATAAGAATAGTATGGAACAGGTTATATAGTCACCCTTCAAAGCGCGAGTCTGCTGCTTCAGAGACCACGACGACTACTCTTCTGGTACCAAGGATGTCGCTTGCACCTCACCATGATGGAAGACATCTTCATGCTGTAAGTTTACTAAAATCGATTATTTTGGGATATATCGTAAGTTACAGATAAAACTGATTCAGTTAATAAAGTTTTGTAATCCCACGTACGTAGCGTGGATCCATTTCAAAACTGTATACTAAGCTTACATTTTTTTTCATGGTATGATAATTGATTATTAAGCAAAGAAAGTAATATCTTCAGACTTGTCATAGTCATGGCTTACTCTGTATTGGTAATGGTAAACTAATGCCATTGTGATATTTATTCTAGTGTATTTATTTAAGTAAGGAAAATCTATTTTTATTTAATATTTTTATTTCAAATAGTTAGGTAGACTAGCAAATAGGCCACCTGATGGTAAAATCACAAAAAATATACATTAAACATCCTTGGGAACTTAGAAGCAACAACGGGCACAGGGAACTTAACATCTTAGTACTACGAATTTATATATGCTTTAGAGAAAGGAATCTGTATTACTATTATAATTCTACAATTCACAAGTGTATTTATTTGGTGTAAAATTATATCCATCAAGGATAAAAACTTGAATAAAAATGTGCGCAGGATTACATAACGAGCGGGAGCGCGAGCGGAGATCAGTCTCCCGTGTGAGGTGGGGGGCGGGGGAGGCTCTCGCGCCTGCGCACTCTGCCCGAGGAGGACGCCCCTCCCGCCTCTCCCGCCTTCTCCCTCCCTTATCTATTAACTATTAAAACTTCACCGATGTCATCAACCAGCGGCTCCTCAGCTAACACGCCGACCTTACAAAATTCTGCCTATATCGAAGCTCTCACGTTTCACAATGCGAACGCTGACGTCTCTGCTCCCTATGATATTAAATCGCCGAGTGACTTTTCTACCATGAATGGACCTTTAAATGTTGATCGAATATAATGTTGTCTATATAGAATATAATAATCTGATACATTAAGTTATATTATAATTCGTAAAATATCTTATTTTATTGGCTTTAATCTCTAATTTTGAATTTATTATTATTGTTTTCAAAAACAAATAAAAAGTTATAAGATTGAGATCGGAAATTTCGTTCGAAAACTAATATTACCTTTGTATACATATATCTTAACTATATATTTGTAAATACCGTTAACAAAGAGCTTTTATTTCAAATGATCTATTTTTAATTTTGAGTATTTTAATCTTTTCTATTAAAATTTTGTAATCTTACATAATTTTAATTCAACTAAATAAATAGCATTTAATAATAGATAAATATATTTTAATTACATTCATAAAATTATTTTAATAAAATATAACTAAATGATTACTAAGATGTCTTTTACAATCAACATTAAAATTTTTACTATAATTGCTTATTATTTTAATCTCATTTATTAATGAAAAATAATCAAAAAGTATATTATGTAAATATTTAAAAAATAAGTCTTATAAAAATAGTTGCTGAAGTTCTTAAATAAGTATCGTAGTTAAGGCAAAAATCATTATGCCAACATATAAATGTGTATTTAGAAAAAAAAAATCTCTAGCTTTAGAGTAATATTGTAATAAAAAGTTTCATATTTCATATTAATGTTTAGTTAAATATTGTCAAATAATATATTATCTGTTATTTTTTGACTGCCTCGTTGGTCTAGTGGTTAGATATAAGGCCGTAGATTCGGTGGCCCTGGGTTCAATTCCCAGGTCGGTCCAATAAATAATTATTGGGTTTTTCTGTCAGAAAATTTTCAGTAGCAGCCCGGAGTCTGGAAGTTGGAAGTGTGTACACTCCCATGCCTCGGAAAGCACGTTAAGCCGTTAGTCCTGCGCCTGAACTCTTTCCGGTCGTGTCGGATTGCCCTCCCATCGGATTATGAAAGCTAGGGAAGAGATAGTGCACCTGTATTTGCGCACACACTTGTGCACTTTAATATCTCCTGCGCAATTGGCTAATATCTCTTGAGATTGGCCGCCATGCCCGAAATCGGAGGACATTATTATTATTATTATCTGTTATTACTTTACTATCCTAACAAATATGATATATTATTGCTGTTATATACTGCTATGATAAATTATAATATAATAACATCCTTATTAAAATGCAAGTGAGTTTGTTTGTTTCAAAATGGACCACCTGATCGTGGTAACCTTTGCTTATAGACATTAGAACTAAAAATTAAATAGCAATTATACCGTGTTCCCGAAACCACTGGATCGTTGTCATGAGAAATCGGCTTGTTGGTGATAAATACATTTGCTCTTAAATTTTTTCCTAATTTATTTTAAGAAATCAAGTTAATTACAATAACGACATTTACTTTGAGCTTTAAGATAACATTAAAATGTTCATCAGTATATATTTATTTTGCCTTATCTAATGTGAAGTAAATAAATTTTGAACAATTTTATGTTTTTCGCTAAGAATTTAATAAGAGATGACTGGTTATCTATGTGTGTAAAGATTTTTTTAAAATAATTATTCTATTTGTATGTAACTTTAATGCTACATTAATAATAAAGTATTTAATATTACATACTGTAATAGTCATAACTAAGACGTTTTCTAAACGAAATTTTGAAAATTGCAACGATTTAACATCAATATTTTATTTAATAAAGTTTTATAATACATTTAAAATACGTCCGATGGCATTTATTTTGAGTACAAATAAAGAAAAATATTACTATCTTATAGCATAATTTTTCGTCTCGTTTTTGCATTTACCATTTCTCATTTAATTTCTCTTTCGCACCGTATTAAAAGTAGGTAAGTTTTCATAGCCAATATGACTATATTAATTGTTAAAAAGTTTAAAAAATTAATGTATTTTGTGTCATCGTTAATCGAAATCATATTTATAATTAGAATATAATATTTTGTACATTAACCTGAATAATCTTATCACAGATTATACTGAATAATGATACCAATAAATTCATATACCTCTATTACTCTTCCGTATAAAAAAGATATATTTATATTTTATAAGCATTGAATTATATAAGCTTGGAGTATTTAAAATATTTGAACACAAAGAAATATATTTTCAGTAAATTATTTACTGTACTAATTTTATAAATTTAATTAGTTAAATATTTTACGGGTACTTGTCGATCTAACTGGTATATAATCATTAATCAAGTGAAAACCTTTATCGGTCTAACTTTAAGCGCTGCTTCAGCGGATTAGTTAAACACTGATTCCTCTCTTTCTGTCATCATTAATATGACATTCGAAAGAAGAAGGCAACATCGTTTAATTAATTAACTTCAAGCAACATTTATAGGTAGAGCCGTATATTTTTAATTAGATATATATTATAAACTATTTAGATATTATAGCTAATCTATATCTGTTATTAAATGCCAAAGCTTTGTATATTTATACGTAGCATTTAACGTTATAATAGATAATATATAAGAAAATCGGGAAACAAAACGCTATTATATAGTTATAATATATAGCATATCGTTACGAAATTCGTATAATATATACTTATATATTATATTAATACGTGTGTAATTTTAATCGTCTTATGTAAATACAATTTAAGACATTTAATTATTTTTTTTCCGATTCGTGTTTCAATGTGCATTTTAGTCAAAATGTTTCATGTCATTGTAATAAACGTTTATGTGTACCCGAATATCTGAATGTATCTATTATATATTTAATAAATTATTTGATGGTCTGTTTTCGTTCTTATTTTGAAACCAACGATTTTTTAATTTCTTTAATTCACAATGATAGTGAGTTTGTTTGAGTCAAATCTTGTAAGTTGAATTAGATCCACTTCCTCCTCTTCTATGGAGTTGAAATATTATATATTTTTTTTAGTTTCGCAATAATAATGCACTTCTAGGATAAGCATGATGTGATTCTACGCCCAGGAATGGCTACAGATGAGGATACTTCATAACGGACATTTTGAGAGCTAATAATGAAAACTAAATAAAATATTGGTAATTAATACATATTTTTGAAAGTAATATTATTATATACAATATATTTTTTTTTTTAATTATTATAAAATACGAATATAGCCATCGTTTTTATATCTCGCTGGAATAAAGCGTTTACACGTTTCCCCCACATGAAGTGGTATGTAAGACTCACCGGTGCTGAAGGCGCCGTAATACCCACTAAAAAACCAGCGGTACCCACTCCGTTCGAGGTCACGGGATCGCTTGCGTATCCTACCGTGAGGCCCTGACGGTAGAAGAACCTAGGTAGGTAAAGGTACTACCAAATATTCAACAAACAGCTATTACTTACAATAGTATTGTCGTGTTTTTATAAAAACGGTATGCATTACGAAGAATGATGCTATGCTTTTAATAAAAACGCAATGCAAGCACCAAAATGGAATGGAAGAAAATAATTAGATATAAACAAAATTGCTTTGTTTATATTACCATTCTCGACGTAGCCACTCACTGAAATGAAATTAATATAAGGTACGAATAAATATTACGTTGTACAATTTATGTACGACGTACGTATTTATTTGAATATGACAATAACATAACCATACATTTTTGTAATACTGTCATAATATTTTTTTTATATTTTTTTAATGTCTTTACTTAATTTGATTATTGATTCATTTATATTGTTAGCGATTATCTGTGGACAGCACAGGCACCATTGTAGCTGTCACAGGCTTCCTTTGTTTTTACTGTTTTTTAACGCGGGGTTACCATGGTGATTATTATGTCGAAGTGAGATATCGATGTGATCTGCGAATGATTTTTATCGCATAATTAGCTAATTAGAATTGCTCCTTTCGTCTTGATAAAATTTCGTTAAATATGTGATTTTGTTCGTGATTATTATTTTTAAATAATATATAACCATAAAATACACTATCGATAGAACTGTTGTCCAATTTCTTTAATATTTCTGTCAAGAATTTAACTAAATCTTATTGAACTGTACATTGACATAATTGATGACCGTTTTTCGAGTAAGTAATGATTAATGAGGTAATAGAAGACTCGTCTTCAATAATCAAAACCAATTGTAACAAGAACAATACTTAATCAAAATGTCTGAAATATCGTTTTATTCACCATCAATATATTCAATGCTCAAGAAATCATACCTTGGGATGATAATTATATCCAGGATCACCATAATTGTCTGTTGAGAATGGTTAAATGTTTAGGAGACACATATTATTTTAATCATCCGCGTTCAGTGAGATTTTCTCACTGTTTATGATCTCCTGGTACATCAGACGCAACTTAACCTAGATTAGAGTCACCCGCTTTCGGTGAGAATGTGTATGATCTCCTAGTTCATGAGACACTCACTCCAATCCAAAATTATAGTTATCCGCGTTCGACGAAACCTCAATGTTTATGATCTCCTGGTACATGAGACTCGCTACAAACCCAGATTGTAGTCATCCGTGTCCGGCCAGCGAATTTAACTGAACAGTTTTATTTTATAGCATTTTTTATCGAATAAACGTAGATAAATAATAAATAATAAACATGATTCTTTAAATTGACATTTTTTTTAAATTTATAAACCGATTGAAATAAATCGTACACCTAGTTTTACCACAATACATTAGTAAAAACTGCACTCAAATAAATTAAGTCGTTTCAAAGATTAGCGCAAACAACAACACCGACAAACAAACTCAAACTCTAACAATTATTATTTGGGTGCTTCGGCATTGATAAAGGCCCCAATAATAGTAATTTGATCATTTATATATATTCCATGTTAAGTCACTCATATTTTAATTATATGTCTAGATACTAGCCCGCAATAGTGCATCGTGATGGAATAAAGCTTTCAAATCATTTTCCTTATTAGAAGCCCTTTGCTTAGAAGTAGAGCATTAACGACCTGTTACTTACCTTTATTAGATCAATATAGAGAATCTTTTGTAAAAACCGACTTAGTTACTTTAACTGTGTTCTCAGTGACGGTGAATATGATAATCTCTTTCATACTATACTCTTTCAAATACATACAAATAGAATTTGATGGTTTTTTGAGCGTTCTAATTACTTAATAATTATTTAAATAGATTTTTTTTCTTTAAAACCCTTTTGTTGGTATTATTTATATTATCTCAAATTGGAACATAAGTTTCCAACTGAATTAATAAATTGAAGTAGCTATTTATATGAATTTTACACGTACGACTTAGTAGTCGGCAACTAATTTAATAAAACAATCTCGATACGAACCAAAATGAAACGCCGCGGAGCACCTTGTGTCAATATAAAAATATATTCCGAAAATAAAATATGAAAACGAAGAATATGATAGTATATTATCGTTTTCAATTTTCAATTTCTTAAAAGTAAATAATAAAAAATTAAAAGCACTGAAATTCTTGTAAACATTTGTAAATTTAAGCATGAGCGAGCAACCTTTTCAGGCCTTAATAAAAGAGGCAAGCACGACCCTTCAAGTAAAATATTCAGCAACGCCGGCTATTCTCCTCTTAGCTACTACATCCAGTATCAAATGCTTCGTAAAATTTAAACGTTTTTATCATTGTTCCATTGTACTGTTTGTTTAATTTTATCCAAGCTTAAAATACATTTCACAGGTGGTAAAATGTTACACTTAAATTACAAATAGATTTGAAATTCGAATAATAAAAAAATAATTCATTTTAGAAATATTCTTGTACATTTTTTTAATCCGCTGCCAAACACACACATTTTACTACCAAGACCATGGCAAGATTGCCATGGCCATTTGCCATGTGCCATTTGGCAGATTAATAAATGTAAGTACGGTTAAAAATAATTGATTATTATTAAACAAAGTTTTTATTTGTAAACATTTTTACTAGCACAAATAATTAATAACATTTTAGACAAAATATATTTAATATAAATGTAGCAATAAGCTAAATGATATCAATCTTCACTTCAAAACGTGCTAAGTGCAACAATAGATTATTAAGCTAATATCACGTAGTATGATGAATACGAAGTTTGCATTTATCTCGAGTCGCTGGCTGAGTGGACAGACACTGCTCACGTCAATCTTACGTCCAGACGTCGGCACAGCCCGAGGAGTGAACGTACACGTGCAGTGTGCACCTTTAAAAAGCCTCTCGTCTACCCTGAGAGACATTACTGCACAATGGGTCAAACGCGTCGAGGTTAACGCGAGATAGTTCACGGGTCTTATGAGATAAAACAGATTTTTCATGTGCCTAATTTGTGTTTATAATTCATCTTGTTACTCGGTAAAAATAAAGAAAAATATCGTGAGGAAACATATTTGTGTCGGCAGAATAAGCCACATGTGATCCACCAAACGGCCTTGGACCTTTCTCCTTTACTCAGTATTGTGTAATTTACTTTTACAAACTATCCCTCACAAAGCTGCATCGTCAATGCGCCACAAACCTTGCGAAGATGTTATGCCCATTATGCCTGTAATTACACTGACTCACTCTCCCCTTAACCAGAACCATATTTAAAATTGCTATCGGTAGAATATGTAATGAGTGTACTACCAAGTAAAGTTTTAGGTTGGATATATTAATAGCTTTTTTTATTAATTTCCAAAATTCGCTCGAAAATAATCTTCATAATCTTGTTATAATATTGATTTATAATGTTACTGAAAAAGTTAGAAAATTACCACACTCCCCTTGTTTTGAAGAGTTTCGACAAAAACCTAATCTAATATTCATATCGCGTTGAATAGACTTACAAGTTCTCTTTGACTTTCTGCGTTGTTTAATTTTATCTTGTTTTTTGTTAAATTACGAAATCTTCAACATAAGGTGAATTATAAGACAAACAAGACTGGATCTCGGTGCGGTTTTATTTGCCTAAACTATAAACTTCTCACACAATTTGCATCAATTATCCTTTTGCATTATTGTAATACAAAAAGAAACGAATTTATGTAATTAATAAAAACTTGATCAAGATCTTATTATAGAATAACTCTAGTTTTTAAGATTTGAGAGACGAAAGAAACGTCTAAAATAATACATACATATGTTTATTAAGCATTACACAGATACAATATTCTGGACAGAATTAATATACATTCGAAATTTGAATGCTTAAAACTTGGCGATTTGTCAAAATGTCGATTTAAAAACTTTACATGATGGATAGTTGACACAAAATTAAGCTACAACATAAAATTTTAATTAAAAAATCCTGTAAGTAGATTTTTTTAAACTATGATATTATGAAAAAAATTAAAAAATATATACTTAATTGTACTAAATATTATCTGTTACAATCGCTGACGTCAAAGGACGGAAATATTATAACAACTCACTGGATCTTATCAGATTCTTCATGCATATTATGTGATGATTTTGAAGCATTTCTTAAAAACTCCGAAATTATTATATTTCGAATTATAAGGCAGTTCATATTGAGTCTTGGTCACGTTCTACTTGAACCCATTACCGAGCATATCCATCACTGACCACAAAGGAAGATGACGTTCGGCAGCACGATGTTTATAAGCGTAACAAACAATTTTTTATTGTCACGCTTAAATATTTTAATCATATGTCATTGATTCCAATAAGTATAACTTCAACAACTTACACGCCGCCTACGTCATATTATTTTAAAAATAATGCTAGCCTGTTTACAAGGAATTATTGATATTCTTATTTTCCAGTCCAATTAAGTTTTTTTTTTTTTTTTTTATTGTATCGGTAGGCGGACGAGCTTACGGGCCACCTGATGGTAAGTGGTCACCAACGCCCATAGACAATGGCAATATAAGAAATGTTAACCATCGCTTACATTGCCAATGCGCCACCAACCTTGGGAACTAAGATGTTATATCCCTTGTGCCTGTAATTACACTGGCTCACTCACCCTTCAAACCGGAACACAACAATAGAAAGTACTGCTGTTTTGCGGTAGAATATCGCGACTCGTAAGCCGTTCAGTTATTGACGCTTAAATTTCAACAAAACTATAATTATTATTTTTTGCGTAATAATAAAAAAATACAGATAAAAAACTAAACTTCCTTCTAAACTGATTTGCTTTTTTATTCATTTTTTTAATTTAGAGTATTTTAAGCTTAATTTGTATTTTTGATGATGACATTACCAAAACTACCACTTATAATGAAAATAAACATTATTATTTTTTCTTAATTTCATTTCATATTCATTATGACCAATTTAAACGTAGTCTAGTTTTGTAGGTGACGTATGAAAATATAATAAGTCGAAAATCGTCCCACAGGTGGATAAGCGCTTCTACCGTTACAAAGTAAGATTTAAAGCTTACCCCCACCACACTGATCCAATATGGATTGGGAATATAAATGTATACAAGGAAAAAATGTATGCATGGAAGGAAGGATCTATTCGCGCTAGATAACAAGCTGATAAAGGCGGATACAAAAGATATATAAAAATTCTTGGCGCGAGGATGCTAGCAATTTAATATTATTCATTGTTTTATTAAAATATATATATGAAAATACTGTGCGAATTTGGTGAGAAATTAAGTTACATAAAATATTATTAAAAATTCTATTGTTTTATTATCTTTTTCCCTTTATACATTTCCGTTTCAGGAAATAATGAAAATAGTTTTACGCAGAATATTTTTATATACACAGAAGCTAAAAAAAAAACATTTTATGTGTGTGTACTCTGACTTGGCAGATTATAATGGGACTGATATCAATATTATATATATACATATATTTGTTATTAATTAATGTCGATAAATAATGAAAATAAATATAGGTAAGTCTCATAGATAGATTGCTCATATCGACAACCAACGATTAGAAATCACTAGATCTGGCGGAGGAATTAATTTATTAAGTATCCGTAATGGCTAAAAAAAATTTATCATCTTTCAGGCTTTAATTCAATTAGATTCAAGTTTGCCAGGCTACAATTAAAACCATACGATGTAAAGAATTTTATTATACTATTTTCAGTCATACCTTCAGTGTATAATTAAGTAAGATATTTTTATTTCGTTAAAGTCGATTTAAAATAATTAATAAGTTGTGAAATTAATAATATTTTGGATTAGATACTCTATTAGTTTGTTAATTTCTCGCGTAAACTACGATTTTCGTGAACCATGATAGAATAAATACATATTATACTGATGTATTTTCCAAAATACAACATGTCCCGTCCTTTGTCTGCTATAAAAAGAATAATAAAACTTGATATCTAAGAGATATCTCGAAAAAGTCTTCAGAAAGACCTTTTATAATTAAGAAGCAACTATAATGTTGCCATTGTATTAAAATTGTTTCGATTGTATCAAATAATGTTTAAGGATTGGGGCAATTAAGGTGATTGGGTTTTCGTTTAAAAAATATCAGTAACATTGTGAGGTAAGCAGTATTAGCACTCCCGCGCCTCGAAAATCATCTAAAACAGTTGTCTCTGTATAGGATATTTTTCAATCTCCGATCCGTACTTTCCCTGTCATGAATTTCCATGTCATCGAATTATGAAAGTGAGGCAATAGAAAATGTGTTAGAGTTGAGGCGTATTTATCCTCACAAATAAATACAAGTAAAAAAAGTAGCAGACTGTCACAGTGACAAGATTTAATCTATATCTGTAACAGCTGTCATTTATACTAACTTCGACGGTCGTATACAATTGAAGTTGCAAGACCTGTGTATACGACCGTGCTAACTTCAAAATAAATACTCATGCCTGCCTCGTTGGTCTAGTGGCTAGATATAAGGCTGCAGACCCGGTGGTCCTGGGTTCAATTCCCAGGTCGGGCCAATAAATAGTTATTGGGTTTTTCTGTCAGAAAATTCTCAATAGCAGCCCGGAGTCTGGAAGTTGGAAGTGTGTACACTCCCGTGCCTCGGAAAGCACGTTAACCGTACCGTTGGTCCTGCGCCTAAACTCTTTCCGGTCGTGTCGGATTGCCGTCCCATCGGATTATGAGAGCTAAGGAAAAGAGAGTGCACCTGTGTTTGCGCACACATTTGTGCACTATAATATGTCCTGCGCAGTTGGCTAATCTCTCTTGAGATTGGCCGCCATTAAATACTCATGAAATAACAGTACTATTCATCAGGCAATATTTTCACATGTGGCAGTGACGACAAATGTGACTATTATAGTACCAAGTGACGTCTACCGCTGTTATCGTCCGTGAAAAAATAATATGTGTCTTTGTTACGAATATTCGTATTAAATAACTAAGAGACACAATAATTATTTAAGATAGTATCATAATATATTACGTAAATTTTCGTAAGTGTTTTTTTTTTGGTTTCTTTCATTGTTGTTAAAGAATATGTATATATTAACAATTGTTAATTATATTACTAATTAATAACGTGTATAATTCAATTGAATATTATTTGTAGAGTATTAAGAAATAAAGCAACATACCCAAATACTCACTACTAGGTAAAATCCTTATCTTCGGTTTATAAGAAGGTTTTAAATCCTATTCCACCACGCTGCTTCACTACAGCTATGTGAATTATAGATGTGCCAGACATTCTTCCGATACATCCAGATTTAACTTCACGATGAACGATTTCAACCTCCCATTAATGATCACACCTTATATTAGTTAACCATATTTGTAAACGTATAATTGAATAAAAATTTAAATGGTGAAATTATATTATATAAAATATATTTTGTACGCATTTTATTGTAACATTATTCAATCATATGTTTTCTATTACAAATAAAATAAATGGTTTTAATTATTTCCCTATTCTACATCGCTGTCGCAATAAAAACAGTTGTTAACAGTAATGCACCCATTCCGAGATTGTGTTTCGAATTTTATTATCTGTGTAAAAATGAGCGCATAAAAATATGAAAGCGAATAAAATGTGAATAAAGTCTGTTTTATTTTAATAAAAAGGGAAAATGTACTATATTTTTATGGAACAGTAAAATCTAATTTCCTTTTATAATATAATAATAATTTGTTCCGTTGTAGTCCCTACCTTAGTAATTACCAATTTATTATAAATTGTGTTTACAGTTTATTTTCTAAAAGAATAATATAATATAATAATTTTTTTTTTAATTAAAAAAATATCACGATTTTTATTTTTTGTTAGAAGTAATTTCTATGCAAAATAAATTAAATAATATTTTACATTAAATATTTAAAAAAAAGAGACAACATCGACATAGTTTTTAAGACTAGAAGTTTTAGAATTTCGAATTCAGTTTCAAACATAAACAAATACGTTTTGACAGCGTCACCGCATGGTGCGCACCAAAAAACCATTGGTTCTGGAATTAAATTTATTGTTATCCTATTTCCCACTAATATTATAAATGTGAAAATTTATATTTTTGGACGTTTGTTTGATCACGCAAAAACGGCTGGACGGAATTGAATTAAATTTGGAATAGAGAGAGCATGAATACATAAACAACATATACATACACAATTCATACATAACATATAAATGAATTATTGATTTTTTTTTTAATATATCTTATTTAAGTTACATAACACCAATGAACAAGATGAACAAGAGATCAAAAATCGAAAAGATTTTCGAAGATGAAGAAGTTTTCCTTTCCATGCAATAAAATTAATATTAATTTAGCAATTTAATTTTAATCTCAATTCATTCAATTTACAACGTTTACATGTTAATAGTTAGTATTAAAACAAATGATACATTTTGAAATAATTCCATCATCATGAACATTGGAAATGTTCTTATGTAGTGCCGTTTGATTTACGGTTATCGTGGGTGTGGCTAATAAAAGCGAATGAGGACAACTCCCTTCTTTCACATTAAGAGAAACACTACCACACATGTAAAACATACCCAATATTTACTTTACGATCTTTGTCACACAATAAGGCGTTGTACCATTATTATTACTTGTTTTAAGTAAGTATTGAAACATTTTTTAAGTACTAAAAAACACATATATTTCTCTTTTTTTATATATTCCGGGTAGGTAAATGACTCCACTCCACCTGATGGTAAGTGTTAGTGGAGTCCGAACGCAATAAGCGCATAATTGTAACTTATCTTTGCAAATAACATAATTATGTAATTCAAGCAAATTGGGTAAGTAAATATATAAAATTTAACAAAACTTTCAAACAGTTTAATTCCTCGCATCCACATTACGTATCCACGTTATATAAACCAATACAAATAAATCACATATTCGTAAATAACAAGCATAAATGGAATTTCAAATTATTTGCCCGTCTATTGCACATTTTTCTGGAATTTTCTCGGCAACACGAGGTATTTTCAATTCCGAAACTAATGTATATTCGGCTACACGCGTCGAGACAAATAAATATACAAACATTTATATAGACAAATATATGTGTCACTGCGATTTTCTAATAAATTTATCTCCTGTGTAAAAGGCATCGAGGGTTTTTAAAATAATTAAAAAACATTTTTAATATCGCTGTTATGTTTTTAGATTAACGTTAAGAGAATTCCAGAAATTTCTAGATTATATAATTTTAGTGACTTTTATTTTTAAGCTAATTATTACAAATTCAGTAGTGCGTTTTATTCATCTTCGCTCAAAGTAAAATTATTATTACGATTAAATTTTTTTATCAATACTCTTATTTCTGACCAATAAAAACTGCTTCGTTATACAATAACTGTTTTTTTTAAAAAGTTTTTAATATTACAAAAGAAAGCCGTACACAAAACACCTTTGATGGCGAATACAGTACTATTCATCAAAGAGCAATCACAAGGCCAAGGAAAATGTAAGTAATATTGAAACCACTTAAACGGGTCTAAAAGGAAAGCGTTAAGTGCATTGCAAGGGAAATGAAACGTTTGCAAATACCATTATAAAAATATTATCGGATTTCTCGATGAATTCATTACTTAGGATCTGATTATATACATATCTAGGATACATACTAAAGAATATACGAAAACTATCCGAAATGAATATCAGAACATCGTCCTTCATAATATAAAACTCTTAGATGAGTATTTTATTTATTCCACTTTTACTGATTCATTTAAAAACAAATTATGCGATTTATATGTCACTTTCATATTATTTTAGTTTATAATTTTAGGATGAACAAAGGCTCAATAGTAAGTTAATATCTTACATACTACTTGAAATATCGTTATATACTGGCATTGTTCAAGAGAACATTGTCGACTTCCAGCGAATGGTGCCAAAACTATAATCGACGAACAAAATCTCTACGGAAAAATTCAAATCGCATATAGATATTATAATATTTCAAAGATAGCTTAAATGTGAGTGTGACTGTTTAATTTAACTGTCACAAATTTGATTCTTATGAAAAAAACAACGTCAACAGTTAAACAATGCCTTTTACAATTTGCATATCGAAACAGTTACTTTAGAAATATCTAAACGCGTGAAAAAGTACGCGAAGCATCTTAAATGGGAAGCGTCTAATGAAATAAATTGCAGAATTCAGAATAATATCACGATATATAATATATGCTTTTATTCACTAAATTTAGAATTTCAATTTCTCGAAATGCTTCAGTCGACATAAATATTCTAGCAACTTATGCAATACTCGATAAACATGACATAGAATATGATACAGAATATTAATAGGCTCTCGTAAATTTCTTTATTTAGAACTTTTCTCTTACATCGATTTCTTTATTTCGTATGAATATTATACGATGCTTGGAATGAAACATTTATTATATAATATTAAAAAAAAGTTTGTATGAACTGTCTGTTTGAACGTTCCTAAACTATTGATCAGAATGTTATGAAAATTTAGTAAGTTTTTCTTTGTACACTTGGAAAGGTACCTGGTCCAAAAAAAAAACAAAATACTAGAATCCTGCTTTGTAAGATTGTCTTGCAATACAATATAAATAAATACATTACAATACAATATATTAATTTAATGTAGACCCTTAGTAGAGCTTGTAGGTACTTAATAAAAATGTCATACTTCTATAAACATTTACGTAGATAAACATATTTCATTATTATATATTAAATAAATAAAAAATATTTTTTTTTTATATATTATTGACAGTACCGGTACCTGGGTGATCAAGCTTCAATCGGCCCTGATAAATAATTTATATAAATATTATAAGGGAAATATTCCAGGATAGTCACCTCCTATATTTAAACCTTATCGAGCAATCTTAGCTCCTTACCTGTATTTGAATACAGAATTTGAACCAAATCGCTAGAACCGTTTCCAAGACAATTAATAATACTTCACACTTCAAAGTATAACCAAGGCCCAATGGTTAGAACACATTAGTCTTAACCAAATAGCATGTTCAAATCAGAGAAAACAACACTGAAATTACATGTTTTGTTGAAGGAAAACATTGTGAGAAAACCTGAAAATAAAAATTTCTTCTTCAAACACATAATAAATTCAACGTTTACCAAGTACAACGCTATGATTGTTAAATTATCTAGTCAAGGATCCGACTTCTATCATAAGAGGTATCCAATTACTTATCAATTAAACAAGAATCCTGAGCCGTTGTCAATTGCAGAATGTTAGTTAGCAAGGGTTAATCTTGGCTTCGATTCACAGAACTGTCTTAATACACTACTGCTTCCGTTTATCACGTATCGCTTTGACGTTTCAGTTATCAATTAAGTTTAATACCACGACACAACCTTATGCACTTCACATACAACTCCAAAGCCAACTCCAAGAAGTTTATTTGTACGTATGATATTTATATAAATTTAAATTTGAGTATTTTTTTTATTAGTACCATAATCTCCTTATGAACTGAGACTCCCTGAGACTCGGTGGTAGAGCTTTTTGCAAGCTCGTCTGGGTAGGTTCACCCACTCATCAGATATTCTACCGCAAAACAGCAGTACTTTGTATTGTTGTGTTCCGGTTTGAAGGGTGAGTGAGCCAGTGTAATTACAGGCACAAGGGACATAACATCTTAGTTCCCAAGGTTGGTGGCGCATTGACAATGTAAGTGATGGTTAACATTTCTTACAATGTCATTGTCTATGGACGTTGGTGACCACTTACCATCAGGTGACCCATATGCTCGTCTGCCAAATGTGTCGCAATATGTTGTCGTGTACAAAGTACTTATAATTACTCTAGTTCTCACTATTCAAAGCGAACCCTTCGTAATTCATAACGTTTTTATTACTAAAATTAAAAGTGCTATGAGAAAATTCAATTGATAAAGCAGTGTCATTATTTCATCTATCATTTAACACACAATTAACTCCAATTTTTGAAGCGCGTGTCAAAGTCAAATTAGATAACACTGAACGTTCATTGGTCGCCTTTTGCGTCATCACTTGCCAACGACCATTAAGTAAAGTCAGTTAATTTAACACTGATAAGCTTTTCTCAAATGGAGGTTAGTAGTTAGAGATTCATTAATTGACAAATAATAAAAAGTGCATTTTATTATTGAAGTGAAGTTATTTATACAACAATATCTTGGGTCGATGTACTATTAAGCTTATGAGAACGAGAAATTTATAGAGCCTAACTAGCCAACGTCACTTAATCTCTTCAAAGGAGGCTCAGTAAAGTGGGTCATTGCACGCCTCGCCTCGCTAACTAATTACACAGCCACCTTCGGGATTAACCGCCAGCGATTCGATTATATCCTGATATTGTGAAAGTGCAATAGAATCTTATTTGCCTCGACTAAACTGCAATATCGTACCCGTCGTTTATAAAGTTAAGTTTGTTAAAAACTTTATTGGTTTTATTTTGACATAGCTCATAAAGCATTAATATAATGTATTAATCTCGTTTAATTTAATTCGAAAATGTGTTATAGGCAAGTATAACTTTTTATTACAACGAATTACCTACTTTTTTTTTAGTTACTTTATTAATAAATTTCTAATGATAAAAAACAATACAGGGAAAATTCACATTAGTTCACGCTGTTCGATTTTAGTTTTACCAACAAAAAGTTATTTGTTAAATAGGTATTTAAAATCTAATTATGTATAAAATGTTGTGTAGTCAAACAATGCTGTAGTCTTCTTCCAAATGTCAAATTAATGATCACGAAAAAGAATGAAAGTCGTTAACGAAAATAAAAATAAATTTTGAATTTGAAGCAATAACAGTCACATTTAAATTGAAAATATGGAAACCGGTAAAAAGCTTAAAATCGCTGTCGTTTTTGTAGTAAAACTGATAAGATAAATTGTGAAAGTAATTTAAATACATTTCTTACACAAACATCAATAACTATAAAATCTAAATGAAATTAATTTTATTGCGCTTAAACGGAGTCTTATCACCCTTCCTTCTCACTGTTTATGATCTGCTGGTACATGACAAACTCGCTCCATAATCATGAGTGGAGTCAGGGGCGTAGCTTGCCCTTTATGGGTCCTGTATCAAAATTTGGTAGCTGGCCCTTCATCCTAATTGCGGCGTTCGTTCGTGATATATTGATTCTGGTTTTTTTTAATACTTTATTTGCTGTTTTTTTTATCTCGTTTTGTTGCTATTTCTTGACCAATTTACCAATGGAGTATAAAATAACATTTTGACACGATTCAATATAGCGTGTAACAAAATTCGTGTCCGACCCGTGAAGTGGTTATTAGGTATCGTGGGTCGGTTCTATTTAGGTAATAATTTTTAAAATTGTAAGCAAAAAAATTATCCCGGATTATTATTTTTTAATTAAATGACGAAAGTTCCTTGACAACACAGGTGCGGGCAATAGCGCTCGATAACTCTTACCTAAGCTATGGGTAGCTAAGACATAAGGTCATGACCTCAGTAGTCCACATTTTTACCACCAACAGTGTCGTTAAACACAATTAATATATTTTTTTAAGTGATTTTTTTTACAATCTGTATAAAGATTAACATATTTGAGACACCTCTGATGGTCAATAAGCAAACCCCCAAGCACGCGAATTAAGCGCCTTGGCCGTCAACTAGTTAAACTAGCTATTCAAATTTATTTTTCAAATGGGTATAATATTTTAATTTTTTCCGAAAAATTTAGCGTATGGCCTTAGAGTTCGAGGGAGATTTTTGCTTACAGGCACGGGGCCTCGGGGCTTCGGGGCCCCTGTAGCTAGGGAACCCTGTATCTTTGATGCGGCTGATACGGCGGTAGCTACGCCCCTGCAAATAATATTTAAGAGGTAGTATTACCTGTAAATGTATATTTACCAACTAATTTTCCACAAAAACACGACGACAAAGAATAGACAAAAAACATAACAAGACTGTGTTATAAAAAAATTTTGAAACATCTAAAGTTTTCTTTATCATTTCTATATCTAGTTACTAATTTACTCATGTAATATTGCATTAGGGATACTATAATTACGTCAATAAGATTAGTCAGTGCCTAATTGAATTAGTACCAGTTGAGCGATTCACATTGATTCAGAATGTCACGTGGAACAAGGGTCAATCGTTTATCATATTAAGTAGGTACTAAAATTATGTCAAATATAATTTATGAGATTGAAACTTATAACATATTTAAAACAAATGAGTTAAGAAAAATAAACAACTGACATTAAATTGTCATAGTATCGTTAGTCGAAATCTTTTAGATACTATATTATTCATTATGGATTCATGAAAAAATGACGATCGAAAATTTGGTAGTGAAATTACCACAATGGCCGCTGCCATTTCACTCTACTGTAAGCCGCGTAAAAGGTCTTCGTCCGAAAAACCTACCAGCTACAAATTACAAAATAATTTGAAATATTCAACAAAATCAAAACTCAATCATAGTAACATCATTGTGTAGTTGATTAATTAACTCAACTTCTCAAAATAATGAAACCCTAAGCATTGGTTGGTGTGCATTGAATCGTATAATTGTAAAATTAACCCGACAAACCGACACACAAATTATCCGTGTAATGTAACCACAGAACACTTAACCGCAACGATTCCAATCCGATTCAAATATAAATATATATTAAGACAAAATATATTCACGCGAAGGAGAAACAGCTTTTTTCGCCTTTACGCGTTTCCCACACATAAAGTGGGGGATATGTGGGGCTCACCGGCACTGAAGGCGCCGGACTACCCACTAAAAAACCAGCGGTATCCTCTCCGTCTGGTTAGGAGGCGCCACGGGATCGCTCGCGCATGCTACCATGACGCCCCGACGGTCGGCCCGCCTATGCGGCCTCCATTTCTAAGGGGGTTCCCGGATACAGGGAACCCACTTAGCCCAGGCGGCTATTAAGGCGGGGGGAGAAGGTGCGCATAGCGCTACGTCTCCTCCCCGGTCGTCTTTGACGGATCGAATCAGCGGAGGCACTTTCCTCACACTGTCGCTCCACGGCCTCCTTCTGCGAGATGACACTCTCGCAGAAGGAGACCATTACCAACCAGCACCTGCGTGATTGACGCCATGCTCGACAGCGAGAGATCTCCGCCGACTATCGCCGCCAAGGAATGCCTCTGAGGCCCCCACGCAGCACACTCCGTCAGGGTGTGGTGCGCCGTGTCCAGCGGCGCACCACACTCGTGGCAGGAGGGTGATACCTCCTGCCTCGCTATCTTGTGTAGGTACTTACCGAAACAGCCATGTCCGGTAAGCACCTGCGTCAGCCTAAACGTAAGTGTGCCACTTTTCCTTAGCCAGCGACTCAAGTGGGGCCGAATCGCCTCCACTGTCGCTAGACCTGCTGATGGGGACCTCAGGTCCTCCTCCCATCTACGAATCAGGACTTGATGGGCTAGAGCCCTGATTCGTCCCACCTCCGCGGATCCTGGACGGCCGCCACTCTGGCTTCCACCCAAAACCGGTACACTTCTGCAAGCACCTCCGCCTGGAGTTCCCAGGGCGGATCGTCCGCAAGAAGTGTAGCTGCCGTCCATGACACCGTACGGTAACCACGTATCGCCCTCACCGCTATGACCCTCTGCGGTCTCCGCAAAAGGGCCTTGTTCTGAGCAGTGAGAGCGTCCACCCAAATAGGTGCACCGTACAGCGCCATGGAGCGCACCACACCGGCGTATAGGCGCCGGCATGGTGATTCCGGCCCTCCCACGTTGGGTAGGAGGCGGCCCAAGGCAGCAGCAGTGTTGATGAGCTTCGGGCCCAGTTGGACAGTGCTGCCCGAAGCTCCATCTTCCGTCCAGGATCAGGCCCAGATACCTCATCTGGGCCTTTACTTTATACTCGCCCCTCGTGGGGGCCCCTCCGTGGACCGTGGAAGAGGAGGGCCTCCGTTTTGAATATGGAGACCCTCAGGCCCAGCATTTCCATTCGGTCCACGGTTAGGGTCGTTCCGACCTCGGCCAAGCGGGCCGCCTCCCGAAAGTCCCGCCCCGTCGCGGTGATGAGGGTGTCGTCTGCATAACACAACACCCCCATACCGGGAAGAACGGGGGCTCTCAGGAGCCATTCAAAGCCGACGTTCCACAGAATTGGGCCAAGAACCGACCCCTGTGGAACGCCGCAGCCTACCCAACGCCGGGCCAACCTTCCGTCGCCCCCAGCCCAGACGACTTCTCGGTCCTGGAGATACGCCTCCAACAGCCTCCTCAGATAGGTCCCCACCCCATGGTATCGGAGTGCCTCCCTGATCGTCTCAAATGGGAAGCTGTTGAAGGTGTTCGCGTCCAGCGAAATCGCCAGGACCACTTGCCCCTGGGCCACCGCTTCCGTGGTCCGAGTCTTCAGGGCGCTCAGGGCGTCGACCGTCGAACGACCCGCCCTGAACCCGAACTGAGCCTCTGATAGACCCGGACCAACCTCATCGAGGTGCTGAACGAGACGGGCTGCGAGAATCTTCTCAAACAACTTACCCGTCTCGTTCAGCAGCACAATTGGCCTGTACGCCGAGGAGAAACCAGGCGGTCGACCCTCCTTCGGCAACAACACCAACTTTCCCTGCTTCCAAAGCTTCGGAAACTGCCCGCTGTTCAGACATTCGTCAAACAGCCCCCGAAGCCCTGCACCTAGGTATTCCAGGGCGTCGCACAGAACACGCCCTGGAACACCGTCCGGGCCCGGCGCAGTCTTCTTGGCCCTCAAGCGACCGAGGGCCATCTCCATTTCCCGCTCCGTGATCAATGGTGGAGGCACTGCGTCCTCTGTCATGGAGCGGGGGGCCATAGGCGGAGGGACTAACTCGCCCGGGTGGGGAAATAGTTCCCCAACCAGGCGCAGGAGGAGCTCCGGCAGGAGCGTCTCCGTCACGGGGGTGGCTTGGGTGTGGAATTTTCCACGTACGCCTCGGTACGGCCATGGGCCTCGGTTGAAGAAACAGCTTTAGCCAAATTATAATTTTACAAATCTAACGATATATTAACACTAAAAACAGTTGGTCATGTGCCTGAAGTCTTTCCGGTCATATTGGATTTTTTATTCCATTGCATCGGATTATATGTTCCGAGTAATTGGCTAGTCTCACTTAAGAAACATCATCATCAGTACACAACTTAGTAAACACTAACCGCCTTATTCATAAACTTTATTTAACTGGTGATTAGTTAAACAATATTTTGTCTTCTTCTTTCGTATGTCAAATCAATAATGACAGAAAGAGACAAATCAATGTTTAGCTAACCAGTAACTAAGCAACGTTTATAAATGAGGCCGTAAACCTATTTCGACAAACAATAGGTCCGTGATTTTCACTTTATTTTGAAATAAAACAAATTCCATGAAAACCATATTGATGACGGTCTACTAATAAAGTTTTCTCCGGTATTTCGAAAAATGGTTTGTCATATATGAAATAAAAATGTATTGTGTATTGGGTATGGAATAATAGTTAAATCGTCCAAATCGGTACACTGTAAAACCGTCTTCGCGTAATCGGTAAAAATACTTTTAAAAAATGAATAAAATAAAGTCAATAAAACGCAAGTTTCGTACATATTATCCTTGTGGAAATAAAAGGATTGATTATAATTAAACTCTGCATAATGATAGCTTGTGTTCTATGTCGAGATTGTATGTTTTATCCTCGGAAATGAAAGGGCAACCAGTGGATAGTCATAAAATTGTATATTCCCGTTCAAAGCCCACGAGAACAAAGTCGTTGGAAGCAGCTCTCGTATTTCATACGTGGCGTATTTACCAACAAGAGAAAGAGTAAATATTCATCAAACTATTTTCGGTTTGTTTTTAATTATATTTACATTAAAAAATGTATCAGGATTGTTTACAAATGACGAGTTGTGTATGTATGTTGTTTTATTAAATAGATGATAGATGAGATGGAGTATTCATATATAAACATTTTACATAATAGATTTGAAGGTATTAGTGACAATAATAAAATACTGTTATATGAGTAAAACTCGATATTTATTTATCTTTTATACTAATAATAATGATATTCGTAAGTTACAATATACTTTTTTTTACATGATAATGATAATTTGAATCGGTTTATTCAAAATTTTTTTTTAATTATCGTTTAAAAATTTAAACGTATTTAACGATCATTTTCATTATATAAAACTGCATACGAAAAATATCAAACAGTGGTATTTTACAATTTATAAAATGAACTAATAAATATAGGCTTTTCCGAGGTATCTTAACAATGATTTATGTATATATAAATTGTTCGCACACTATGCCCGATCAATCTCCTAACAACAATATATGTTTTTATTATTAGGTTGCCTGGAAGAGTGATAAGGCCTTTGCATACTATAATATGTAAAACTTGTTCTTTGTATTTGTTATGTTTTCGTAGTGTGTGCAATAAAGAATAAATAAATGATTTCTTTTTTTTTCAAATGATATTTTTTAAAGTCTATATTTTTGTCAGTATGTAAAAGTTTTATTAACGTTGAAGAATTAGGTATAATTAAAAAATATATATAAAAAAATGGATACTATAAAAATCACGATCGCGCTATTTTTCCCGTTGAATTGCAATTCCGATTCACTGGGCAAACTGAACCATAATCTAATCAAAAACGAATAAATCTAATAAAAGTAGATTTAATATCTTTCTTTAAAATCAAAAAGGCAAACCTAACTTAGCTGACCTTTGAAGATTTATTAGAAAATCAATGTTATAGGATACACTGAATTTAACCAACTTACGTCACTAACATAAGCTCTTTGAGAATTAATTTCTAAAATCAACTAATAATCTCAGAGTTATTATTAATTAGTATTTATCAATCACGTAATAAAATAATCTATAAAAGTTATTTACATATTTTAGAAAATGCTTATCACCTCTATTAAACTACTGAGGTTACAAAAAATATATACAACTAAATATAATAGTATAAGATTTTATGTAAAAACTGTGTGACATCTGAAATCGTATATTGAGTAATGCTAAATGGTTACCATGGTGTAAATCGTGATACAGGATTATCTGGTGTGGGCATCAATTCTTTGTAAGTGCATCCGTAGTTATAATATTAATCCTAACTAATAAATGCGAAAGTGAGTTTGTTTTTACGCTTTCACGCCTAAACCACTAAACCAATTTAAACAATTCTTTCACCAATAGAAAGCTACATTATCAGCGTGTAACATGGCCTACATTTTGTCCCCGTATTTCCTCGGGAACGGAAACCGCAGACAAAACGCTAGTAAGTTATAAATCCAAAAGTAACTTTGATTGTTTGTTACGATTTCACGTCTTAACTACTCAACTTTCCTAAAATACTTGAAACTCATGATGACATTATGCATACGTTGTCAAGAGTAAGTACAATAAAGGACATAGGGTCACAGGCGGAATCTAATTTGTAATAAAGGTAAGTAATGTTTTGAAATAAACATTTTTCAATTTATTTGACCTATGTGATTGGCCGTTGCGGTATTTTAACTTTTATTTATCAGCCTAGCCTGATATTGACCATTCTCCCAAAATGATTGATGAGAAGCGATTCAAATAATTTAATTGCAAACCTCGAAAGCGGACTGGAAAGGTTCGTTATCACCAAAAATCGCGATCAATTCTGTTTCACCAACTTCACCAACTTTACGAGTACATTGTATTTATAACGTTAAAGAAGCACGAGCACTAACGCAAGCGGACATTTATAAAATCAATTTTATTAAGATACCGTTATAAGTTATTTTATTTAAACGGTTATTATCATTAAGCAAATTTTGCAAAAACCCACGAAAATCATTCGAATCCTCATTTTAAAGTAGTAGAAGCCTATTAAGTTACTATATTAAACCATGTGTAAATTGGAAAACTGATACTGTTATATTTTTTTTTTTTTTTTTTTTTTTTTAAACTGTATAAGCTAGCGCTTGGCTGTTATCACACCTGATGGTAAGTGATGATACAGCCTAAGGTGGAGCGCGCTTGCCTAGAAGGTGCCTATTCACTCTAGACTTGAAGGTACCCATATTGTAGGTGGTGGGGAATACGGAGGTTGGAAGGGTATTCCAGATCTTAGCGGTGCGTATCAGGAACGAGGAAGAAAATCGTTTCGTACGTGTCTTAAGTACGTCAACTACGTACGGGTGCAGATCTTTTCGATGCCTCGAAGTTCTGTGGTAAAAAGGTGAAGGGGGAACCAAATTGAACAGTTCCTGAGCACACTCTCCGAAATATATCCTGTAGAATACCGACAGACAGGCAACCTTACGACGGTGTTCCAAGCTCTGAAGTTTTTTATTGACCAGTGTCTGGTCGCCAATGAGCCTTCTAGCACGACGATCCACTGAATCCAAAGCATCAAGCTGATACTTAGCAGAGCCGTCCCATAGATGGCTACAGTACTCCATGCACGATCTAACTTGGGCTTTATATAAGGTTAGAAGCTGTTCTGGTGTGAAGTACTGTTTGACCTTATTGAGGATGCCAAGTTTTTTGCTAGCAGTTTTAGCTTTGGATTCAATGCATTGCCCAAAGTTGAGTTTGGATGTTAAAGTAACGCCTAGAAGCTCAATATTGTCGGTGATGGGTACAGGTACACCCCGGAAAGTCGGAGTCAGGGGGAATGGACTCCTCTTGGCGGTGAACAAACACGCTTGAGTCTTGGTAGGATTAAATTTGACTTGGTTATCGTCGCCCCAATCTGATACTTGTTCCAATGTCAAATTAATGCGTTCTACCAAGGCCTCCCTGTGCTCAAGAGTTTCCATTGCACTAGCCCGGGGACCGGATACGTATCTCTCCGTTACAGTGCTGTCGTCTGCGTACCCAAAGATACCGGGTTTCAGCAGATCGTTTATATGCAGCAGGAAGAGTGTAGCGGAGAGAATTGATCCCTGAGGAACACCGGCATTAATCGCCATTAGATCAGAAGAGAAGCCATCTAGGACAACTCGAAATGATCGTCCACTCAGGAAATCTGATATCCAGTCGCAAAGCCCAATAGGTAGCCCGTAGCTAGGAAGCTTGCTCAGAAGGCCTTCATGCCAGACTCGGTCGAAAGCTTTGGACACATCGAGTGAAACGGCTAACGCTTCACCGTACTTGTCCATCGCTTCGCCCCAGATGTGAGTAGCGTACACTAAAAGATCTCCTGTTGATCGATTCCGACGAAAGCCGTACTGTTGGTCCGATAGGAGATCGTTTTCTTCGAGGTACGACAGGAGCTTGTTATTCAATACACGCTCCAAACTTTTGCAAAGTATGGAGGTGATTGCTATGGGTCTGTAATTGGCCGGGTCGGCACGGTTACTCTTCTTAGGTACAGGTTGTACGTTGGCAATCTTCCAAGCCTTAGGGACTTGAGCGGATTTAAGAGATAGGCGATACAAGCGTGTTAGAACAGGAGACAACTCAGGTGCACAGTTCCTCAGGACTATTGCTGGAATCCCGTCAGGGCCACTGGCCTTATTCACGTTCAAGGTGCAGAGAATCTTTAGAACCTCTCTTTGGCGAATTCGTATCTCTGGCATGGTAGAGTCGCAAGATGGTAGGTTTGGTGGTGAGGTACTTCCCGCATCAAGGCGCGAATTCTCGGCAAACAGAGCCGCTAATAAGTTAGCCTTTTCTGTTGCCGTAAAGGCAAGGGATCCGTCGGGCTTCAGCAGCGGAGGCAGCGATGGACGACAGAAATTCGTCTCAATCGACTTGGACAGGGACCAGAATGCTTTACTACCACGGGGATAGGAAGCTAGTTTGGCCCCAAGGCGTCTAGTTCGGTTGAAACGAGCCTTCTTGAGAACCTTCTTGTAGGACTTGGCAGCAGAGTTAAAGGCTCTCTTCTTAGATGCAATGTCCGGAGCTTTGGTGGTGCGGGCTGTAGCCCATGCTACAAACGCTGAGTTTTTACGGGCCTCAGCCTCGGCGCACTCAGCGTTGTACCACCTAGGAATCTTGCCATCTAGTGATACGTCAGCATATGGAATAAAGTACTCCATAGCTTGACATATCACTTCAGATATGGCTTGTTCGCAGCTCGACGGATCGTTGGAAGAGAAGCATATCCGCTGCCAAGGGTAGGATGCAAAAAAGTGTCGCATCTCATCCCAGTCTGCCGACTTGTATCGCCACACCCGTCTGGTTCCAGTGGGACCAGAGTCCAGAGGATGGAAGTTGCAGACCGACTTGATCACACAATGATCAGAAGTGCCCAGGGGAGCCGCAACTGACACTGAAATCCGGTCAGGGTCGGTAGTCAGCAGAAGGTCCAGACAATTAGGTGTGTGACCGTCCACGTCTGGCACCCGAGTTGCTTCATGTACCAGCTGAGAGAGATCTAGGGATAGGGCGAATTTGAGCGCTTCTCTCCCGGCGTGGTCGGTGGTCTGGTATGGGAATAGCCAATCTTGGTGGTGAGCGTTGAAATCCCCCAGAAACACCATTTGAGCAGTCGGGTACCGTTGTTGGACGGTATCAGCCGTCACGCTGAGATACTCAAACATCCGAGTCGTCTCCTGGTCACCATTGTGCGACCTATAGACGCAGGCATATATAATCTGCTCCAAACCTGTATCCGATAAGCACCATATTACCGAAAAATCGGGCACCTCCAAGTTTCGAAGACGCCGGCAGCAGACGTCATTACGAGCGTACATACAGACCCCAGCACGAGGTTTGAAGTTGTGCTCAAGTGAATATCCGGGATACTGTAAGTACGTTACATCTGCTGGACTGCCAATTTGTGTCTCCGTAAGAAAGAGCAAGTGCGGCTTGGCGGCCTCAAGGTGGTGGTGGACCGCAAAGAGATTGGAGTGCAAACCTCGTATATTTGAGAGATGCACTGAAAAAGAGAGGTGGTGCAGCCGCTGTGAAACTTTTCTTTTTCTATTTTCACGAGTCATTTGGTGTGGGAGTGAATAGGTATGGGGAAATGGAAGTTGTACGAGGCGTCGCATTTTGGACGCCGTGACTTTCACCACAATGACGCAGATGGTAGACTCAATTGGAGACCGCGGGGACGCCCGAACCCCCCTGGAAATCGCCACCGGGACCTCTCTCTGGTCGCCAACCAGCACGATGGAAACCATCCCAGGATTTTTCGCAAGTTGGCGGGGCAGCCTTTCGTAGATGGCGAACCTACTAATTGGGCCCCCTACTAACTGCGGTCGGCCAGCGGTGCACCGTGCTTCGGATCCCGCTGCCCTCCAGATGGAGCCTCCCGGCGCCACTACGACTACGGTCAGAACCTGTCACCAAATGCAGAGCACAACTGTACAGACCCAATCCCCCATGAAGAGCTACTGCGAGCATCGCACCGGAACACGACGTGCCGCGTGACAAGGTAAATCCAGCCACTCGACAAAATCGCTTGGCGGCGTGGCTTTGTTCGCAGGGTGGTAATCCTAGCTACGGCCGGAGCCTACCACCTAGAGTATGTTGCTCAATTAGCACCACCCAGGGGCCACGTGTAGGGTAATGAGGGATAAAACCTGACTTTGGTGAGACCTACGGACGCGAGCAACTTTGACCCCCAAATAAATATATAATATAATAAAATAATTAAGCCATTATTTCTCAACAAATATAAATATATACAGTTATTTATAAGTCTCAAATGCTTCATAAGCACACTGCTATTGCCAGAAAGAATAATCGTGATTTTTTTTTATAAAGAAGTTTGCGCCCACGTGTTAGGACACAAGGGCTGGCGTTAAGTACAAAAATACCTATATAAATCTTATTTTAATTAGTCTCTTGTACCTTTGAATCTATAAGCGTACCACTCAACGCCTACTGATATTCATAGCGCAATGAAAACGTAAGTGTTTGACAAAAACATAATTTCTTAATGGACTGACCTTTTCAGGTGCGCCGGAATTAATAGTCCAGTCAAATAAGCAATTAAATTGAAATTTGAGCTAATTGGCTTAATTTGCTGTATGAGTTCAAGTGAGGTATCCAAAAATGATTTGTCAACAACAAAAACACTTCAATTAAATCACTTATAACAAAAATCTATGTACTTAGTTGTGCTTGTTTGATTCGATTATAATCCTTCACAAAACAATATAGTATTTCAGAAATTATCGATTAAACCACACCACATTATATAAAAATGCCTTCAATGACGTAGCTATCATATAACTGCAAGGTAGTGCAGCGCATCAAGGCTAATGTAATTTAAACAATAACACTTATTTATTCAGTTTACACTATAGTCTATATATTCAAGCTAGTTATACCAAATTCACTATACTTAATTAATTCCATCCTGAAAAAAAAGATCACACGGGCAAACGGTTTGCCCTCTTTGACGTAACAGAAAAAAAGAAAAATTAATTTATTTTGCTAAATTTACTTTTTCTTACAATTCACTGTAATCTTATTGTATTGTATCTATTAGTTCAAGGGTTAATATATATAAAGCAGAGATATTACTGAGATTCGATTCCGATTCTGAAATATCGGAAATTCCGATTACTTTTGCACCTTGCAATTCTGATTTTATTAATCAGACTTTTTGATTTGTTTTATTAGTGTTTTAATTGTTGTGTGACAAATTTATTTCAATTTAATATAGAAATCAAAATCAAGCGTAATTTGGAACAAATTTCAAGTAGAACCTGCCCTTAATACGAGATGTATGTCTTCTAGCTCCACCTCAGATATTCTACCGCAAAACAGCAGTACTTGGTATTGTTGTGTTCCGGTTTGAAGGGTGAGTGAGCTAGTGTAATTACAGGCCCAAGGGACATAACATCTTAGTTTTCAAGGTTGGTTGGCGCATTGGCGATGTAAGCGATGGTTAACATTTCTTACAATGCCATTGTCTATGGGCGTTGGTGACCACTTACTATCAGGTGGCCCACATGCTCGTCCGCCTATCTATACAATAAAAAAAAAACCTCAGATACTAGTGCCGGTTCCGAAAAACCAAATTTTCAAAATTCCGCTTCCGAATTCGTCTCTGATACTTCCGGTTACTACCCTAATTATAAGGTTAAGCCACGCGGAATATGGGCGCGAGACCCTGATTTTTTAAATGCACTGCCGCACCGAGGCCATGAACGCCTCAGTAGGTAGGTAGTTTATTTAATTCTATCGTGTGACTTTAAAAATTAAATAAAGTAATGTAATTTTACTTCCACTCCGCTGAAACGTTCGTTACCTATTCTTCTCCCTAGACATCGTTTTTATCAATTTAAATATTATTGAACATTGGCAATCCTAAGATTCTTGCTTCAGTTTTTTTTTAAATTATTTTGTCAATGTATTAGAATTTCACCTGTGTAACTATTAGTGCAACGGTCATTTAAAACAGACCCCCTTAAAAACAGATATCTTGATTTGGAAGCACGTCTTATATTGGTTGTGAAAAAAAACGCCCGCGAACTTAGCGAGGTAAAATATATACCTACATACCTACAAATTATAAAGTCAAATCAAAATGCTTAATCATAATAAGTCTTAATATATTTTTATTCTAAAAAGTTAAAAAAATTAAATCGACAATAATGTTCAGGGAAAAGTTTTAAAGTACTATTTAGTTTTCTTCGATAATAACAAACCAGGAAATATAACATAATAAGGCTTTAACGCAATAATATCATTAGTTGGTAGAACAGCAACAATGCACCAGTTTTTGCCTTATTTGCAACAGTGTAGCGGAAACGACGACAGTTACAACTTCCGGCCTTGGTCACCTGGGTGGAGAGACTAGTAGCTCAACTTTAACTGGCTACGCGATATTATCCCTCGTGTTTGTACGACTTCCTGGACTCGATCTCGGATAAGAGAAATATATTTTGTATAGAATAATCAGGAAGCTTCTGTTTGTGTTGTGCGAATTTTAAATGAATAAGCTACATTCATTTAAATAATATTATTTGTTGTTGATCCGTAAATAAATAAGGTGATGGTCTTCTTAATAAAAACAATAATCTTCCTTGCATTTTCATAATCAATATTAAAAAATCAATATTATTTAAAAATATTTGCTGTTCAGATGTACGATTTTCTTTACGAATTTTTTTTATTAAAAACTTTCTCGTAGATCGTTAGCTAATGATCCCCAAAATTTCGAAGCGCTGCAAAAACGGCCCAAAAATAACAGTACAAATTCGATTGTGAGCTTATTTCAAATTAGTATGGTCCAATCATAACCAACGTTAAGAGATCAAAATTTGTGGAAATAACCACCGCAATGGCGCAAGTAAAATGTTGTGTCTGTTATTATCTGCTTTATAACTAACGAAATGAAGTTGAATTTGGAACAAAAGAAATTGTACATTTTTTATCTCATTCTGTCATTCATGGCGTAAGATCGTAAGTGAATGTTAACAGAATCTAAACCGCACTTTATTGCTCGGGAACAAGGCATAGTTTAGGTTGAAATTATTAAACGTTTACATTGTTTTCTCCATCTTATGGTATAGTCAGTCGGTGCCACATTTGAGTATTGTTTTTGTTCGTGAAGCGTTATATAGTAGTAGAGATCGCTCAAAAAGACATAATATAAGCTTCCTACAACACATAAAAAAATTAAAATGGAAAAAGACCGCACTTTTTACTGGTCGACATCATTACTTACGATAATCCCTTTAAATAGAAGAGCAGAAGAATCGTCTCCTTATCTATGTATATTTGCTTAAGAAAATCAATGTTTTCTTATATTACAAATGAAACACTTTTATTAAATCGAATTTTTATTTAACATCTAAATTAAATAAACACAAAATTACAGTACATAATCCCACGAACAATACCATTCACAATAATCATTCACTCATTCACAATTATGTACAAGCTAACGTAAGGAATTATTTATAATTATGATATATTTTTGTTCTTCGGACGCATCCTATACGGCATTTTTGGCATTCCTCGAGGCATATTAGGCTTGTCCATTTTTACATTTATATCTGATGTAATTAGCTGGTCTAATGTCTGAAAAAAAAAACAATATGGCCGTTATATGTAACACTAAAGTTCGTAAATGGCTACCAAATAAAAAAGAGAAATATCCACTAAGCTGTTTTGTCTTAGCAAATTAAAAAAAACTTCAGGTACCTACCATTTCACGTCACTATTTTAAAAGTGCGTATGTATAAAAAATCAAAACAATAATAATAACGAAACGCAAATTACTTTCTTTTAACTACTAGATTGAATTTAGAAGATATTGTACAATCCAAGTATTTATAACCAGGTTGCAGATCCTATAATAAATATTACAAAACATCTTAGTTTCTGGAAGGATTCCTACTAAAATTTTGCTCCGGATTTTTAAAGTACAGTGAAATCTATTATCTGTGCTTATTACTGTGTATTATTATTGTGTATTAATAACTTTTTTGAGCAACCTCATTACACAACTCTTAGCCAAATTTTTAACTTTATAAATAGTATTCTTTATAATAAGTTAATTTGTATGATATCTTACCTGTTTATCAATTAATTGACGATCTTTAAGGGCCTTTTCAATAGCTTCATACTCACTCCGAACATCCTTACTATCTGATAACTCCACGGCTTCTCGTATTTTAGAAATCTAAAAAAGGATGAAATACTTAGTATAAAAAAACATCTGTTTGCTTTTAAATTTAAATTAAATTTTGCCATTATTTACAAATGTAAACCTAATAATAAAGGTTAATTATCATTTAAATTATTATAAATATTAATGTTGCAGAGACTTACTGTTTCTTCAAAGAATGTATGTTTGTCTTTCTGATCTGGACGATCAACATCTAAAACTCCCCTTAGTATTGGTAAAGCTTCATCTACTCGTCCTAACTGAGCCAACGCCAAAACCTAAAAAATTTTTTTTTTTATAATAATCAATAATTATAGGCCACAGATAATAAAGTAAGTGTATAAAGCAAATAATTCTTTAATAATTTTTTTTTTGAAACAATGTACATATTTGTGTTTTAATTATTACATGTAGCAATTATTTATTAGAAACAAAATTGATCTATGGTTTGTTTCCATTTGATACAAATTATTTGATTTTATTTGTTAAATATAAGACGAAATTGTTATGAATATAATATTATGCTGAACTTACTCGAATATTCCTAATGGTTATATAATGCTGTTTCTGTAATGCTACTGACTCCAATGCTATATGAGGAGTCCCTTGATTTAAAGCCAATGCTGCAAGAAATTAATACTTACTAATAACTCTTATTAATTTACTGGGGTTTATAAAACTTTTGGTATGATAAGTATGTACTTTAGGTGCTTAGTGTTATTTTTGAATGTCGTGGTCACCTATAAGTATGGCAACTCTTACCCTAAGACCCATTAACTTGTAATCTTTTAATTTGTAAGCGTTATTGTATTGCCATGTTGGTGATCCTAAATAAATAAATAAATAAATAAATAAATAAAATGAATATTAAGCAATTAACTAAATTCAACAATTAGACAATTGTTAAAGTGAGTCTGAAATCTTCCAGCATCATGCATGGTCTGCATTTGCTACATTATGTCATGGGTGTAGTGTATCGGCATTTACTCCTCTTGAAGATAAGGGGCCATTCATTTATTACGTAACACGATTTTTACTAGTTTTTGACTCTCCTAAATAAGAAAGAAATAAGAATAGGGCGACCCCTCCTCCCCTGTTTAATATTTATTACGTAAGAATCTAAAGGAAAAAAAATGCTTGGTTGGTTTTGCTGTTATTTTTACCATATTCCCAAAACTCGACAAAAAATGTGAAGATAAGCTTTTTTTTTTCGTCTCCTGCAAACGAACAGAGGCTTTGCGTATATTTGTGGTCTTACGTAAGAACTATCAAGACTCCCTCCCACCCCCTTGTAAGAAAAAATAAGATATGGTCGAGAACCCCCTCCCACCCCCTAAAACGTTTTACGTAATAAATAAATGGCCCCTAAGAAGGAAGACATGTTATGGATTATTCAACCAAACTTACACTGCACAGCCAAGACATGGTCAATCGCCATAAGCCTTAGTAGAAAAAGAAGAAAGGGCGGCAGCTTCCTAAATCAACCTGTACATTCTCGAAGAAAATGCTAATTTGTTTATACCCTTCAAAACGGAAGATAACATAGAAGACACTGAGTGCTTTACACTAACCTAATAAAAAAGCAGAAAGCAAAAAAACATATGGCAGTTAAATATTTATATATGCACCTAGAATTTAGAAGACTTATCTAGCGAAATCATATAAAAGCCATAAGGAACATGCAAATAAAAAGTTTAGAGATATTTACTGGCTAGGTAGAAAATAAACACTAAGCCTGGAAAATAAACTCATTATATACAAATGTATCAAAAAACCAGTCTGGGACATATTGCATACAACACTGCGGGTCGGCAAGTCACTCAAACATAGAAATCCATAGCATTACCAGAAGTGCCGAAGGTCTTAAGCAATGCACCATTGTTCATATAGAACACGGAAATATATGGGTATCTGGGACCGACAGTCAAAGAATAAATATAAAGGTCTTCAATGGCCTATAAGCAAAGACTTGGAGAGCACATAAATCAACTGAAACTCTTAAATCCAAACGACTGGATATTTCGGCTGAAGAGAATGCGACCAGACAATCTGAATACTCTATGAATAGATGACACTTCTCATGATGACACTCAAAATTTTGGAAGCTTAATATCAAATCTGATTAAAACCTTCCTTCACCACCAACCTAACAACCACCCAAATCATACCACCACTTTTAGATGCATATCGGTGCATAGTAATATAGACTGCAGCCAGCTTAAGCTTGTGATAGAAGATGAAAATACATACCAGCCATAAGAGTAGCAGTTCTTCTTAATGGGATAGAGCCTACAGTGGTCATGTCTGTCCACATTTTTTTTGCATACTCAAAACTCTGTGGTGTATTCTAAAAATAAAATAATTTCTATGTAATTTATGCACCATTAAGATACTATGATTAAAATTATAAAGTCAATTTTTATAAATTACATAGAGATACTATTTTTTTTATAGCATATGTAGGCGTAGGTGGTCACCAACGCCCATAGACATTGGCATAGTAAGAGATGTCAACCATCGCTTACATCGCAAATGCGTCACCAACCTTGGGAACTAAGATGGTATGTCCCTGTGACTGTAATTACACTGGCTCATTCGACCTTCAAACTGGAACACAACAATACCAAGTACTGCTGTTTTGTAGTAGAATATCTGATGAGTGGGTGGTACCTACCCAGACGAGCTTGCACAAAGCTCTACCACCAACTATTTTTAAATAATATCAGAAATTTAAGGTCTTGAAAATGTGATATTCTTCTTTACCTTGAGATGAGAAAATAATTACTCATTATATAAATACTTATATTTTTACCTGTTTGTAGCAAGCTGCCATTATTAAAACAACTGGATATTTAGGGAACTTGGACATATTCAATTGTTTTTCTTGTACCCTTTCAAACACTTTATACATCTCATCGTACATTTGGTGATTATAGAGTAAGTCAAGTAATATTTGATACGATACTAGTTGATCAAAAAATCCATCATTGTCGGGATCTTCAAAACACTAAAAAATTATAAAAGTCCATTATGCAATACCAAAAACACTTAGTTTTACACTAATGGAATAATTAATAATAATAATTTAGAACATTAATCTAATTAGTCTATATTAAATAATATTAAAAACATTACTTGAAAATGTTTTTTTTTTTTATAATAAATATTATATAAATAAATAATCTAGTATAGTCTTTTAAATTTACCTTAATAGCTTCATTAGGTGCATCAAGAAAATGGAACATTCTCATAACAATAGGACCAAAAACAAATGAACCAAATCTAAACTCCGTCTTTTGTGTATTGAACCTGGAGACATTTATATGTAATTAATATTTATGTACATATGAAATATATTTGTTGTATACTTAAAAACTATAAGCAAATGTCAAATACAAAAGCCTTCTACTTTTCTTCTCAATAAAATAAATAGTTAACATCTTATATATCCATTTTTAATCTTACTTTTTAACCATTGTTAAGACTAAGTCCAAATCAGCCGGTTCTGCAATATGCACCATATTTTTTAAGTCTTCAGTGAATATCATGTTTTTAGAATCTGATACAAACTCGTGCATTTTTATCCTAAACTTATCAGAAAAATTTAAAAATTGCTCCCTAATCTTTTTCCTGGTTTGCAGATATCCATCTATCCCCAGCGATGACAAAGCGTACAATTGATGCACTGAAAATAATATAAGTATTTTAGAATATTTATGAACAATTTTATACATTTTATACAAAATATATGATCACACACCTTGAGTAGTATGAAAACCTCTCGATGTAAACATTAAGCGAATGCCATAATTTGGTGATATTCTAGCTAAAGAATTATAAAACAAAGACATTTCTTTAATAATTCAAATTTTTAATACAAAAAATATATGCTGAATAGAATGTATTAGGTTAGGTTTTGAAAATATAAAAATTTTACAGATGATACAAAATTACAAGAATAAGACTATCATGAATTTATGTCAATGTCAAAAGGGAAAACCACAGAGATCATATCCACAACGGATCGCTACCGGGGAAACAAATCCAAATTGCACCTCCACCTCATTATGAAACATAATTATGTACTTAAAATATAATGTTTAATAATATTTGTACAATGTTATTTTAATACACGGAAATTAATTCGAAAAAAATAATGATGAAATCACATATTAGTTGCGTAACTTAACGAAATTTTAAAACAATGGCACAAACAATTTATATTAATATTTCATAATAATATTTCTGCCTATTTAATAAGTTAGGCAACGAAGTGCATCTAGTGTTTCCTATGTAAAAAAAATTATAATTGTATATTGACTATATGTACAGTCTAAGTACAGTATATTATAATCTGTATGATAAAATAGAAACTGTCAAAAATAAAAATGTATTAATGTTTTGACAAAAAGGTTAAAATATTATAGTAACAAATTAAATATTTACTTATTAAGTAGTGAATAAATCATAAATTTGATAATGTAATCAATATTCAAGAATTATCAAATTGTCAAGATCAATGTGTTTAAAAGAATCGAAACCAAATAACATTGTGATTTTGTGTTCTTAAAATATTCGCAACATAATAAGTAGAACGAAAAAACGGTACTATAATATGGTTAATATGCAGCTTAAATAAATATGATCTCAAGCACATACAAACGTACAAGCAAGTTTTGTTGTGATTGTGTGATGGCATTGTGTAATCAGGAATACCATATTACTATTAAAATGAAAACAATATTTTAAAACAAACCATTGCACAATTGAGTGCTCATAACATGAAAATATTTATAAATCACTCGACAAAGTCAATGTGTTATAAAAACATATCTAAACTTGACTTTAAGCCTGTGATTTTTTCATGCTGTGTGTACTATTTTAATATTATTCAAAGGGGAAAGGATGCGTTATATTAAGATATTGATTATTTCCTTAAAATAATTGTTAGTAAAGTATTTTTTTAGTTTAATAATTGCTCATTAGTGATTTTTGCTTAAAAGGTCCAATGAGCCAAATTAAATTTAAAATAATTTGCAAAGATGTTTTTCATATAAATATTTCTGATATGTATATTAATGGCCTATTGATTTTCAATATAGATAACCATGGATGGGAAAGTAAAGTGACTTAAAGGACTAAATGAGTGGAGGACATGTGAAAATGCATATTTTCATAATGAACAACATGAAATGTTCAACATAATAAGTAATGTTGGAACTGATGACAAAATGCTGGGTGGAAATGTAATCAATGATAATATAGTACATAGTACCCCATTTGATTGTCAACACGTGTCACATTTATGATAGTTATACTTCATTGTTTTGACAACTTGTTTTTTTAGTCTATTAAAAAAGTAACTATCATATATGTGACATTTTATGCTTAAATCATTTTTATACCAAAATTATTAAATAGCATCCATACTTTATGTTTCACTGATATTTTAACTAAAACACAAAAACAAATTTTATATTTTACAGATGCAGATACATTAACAATTCACATAACTTCAAAGTGACAAAGTTAACTAATAATGGCTGAAAGGCATAATAAATATCATTCCACGAGATATTCTAAGAGCAGTAGCAGAAGAAGAAGCAAAGACGACACTAAATGTCGCTCATATGAAAGTAAAACACCCCCACTACCCCACAGGCGTACAAGCATACAAGAACTGATGAAGAAACGAGAAACAATTAGAAAAGAACTCAAACATATAGCAAAATTTAAAAATGAAACACATAAAGAAATCAAAGACAACTATAAAAAACGTAAATTTGACAAACTTAATGATCAATCTACCAATAAAAAACATCACAGGGATTATGTAAAAAGCAAAAAACCTAAAAATGATGTAATAGTAAACAATACATCACCTGAACATAGTCAAGATTATGCACAGTTAGATTCTGAGGATGAAGAGTATATAATTGAGCAGAGAAGACAACAAAGAAAGCAATTGTTACAACAATTACACACATCAGTGGAAAAAAGAGATGACACATCATTTGAGGAAAATACTAACGATGAATTCAAAGACCTCAGTATAGATAAAAGCCAAAAGAGTCTTATAATAAACCAAATAAAATCAGCAAAAGATGTAACGGACATGTTTTCAGAAGAGGATTTTGTCCCAAAAAATGATACGGATAATGTAACACAGGACAATAGGAAAGAAAGCTCACAGTTAAATGATAATTGGGATGATGTGGAAGGCTACTACAATATCAAAGTCGGTGATGTCATAAACAACAATCAATACACAATAAAGGCATTGCTCGGTCAAGGAGTTTTTGCAAATGTTGTTAAAGCACAAGATAGTACTAGCAGTAGCGAGGTTGCAATAAAAATTGTCAGAAACAATGATCTGATGTACAAGACAGGTTTAAAAGAAGTGGAAGTATTAAAGGAAATAAATGACGCCGATCCTGAAAGTAAATATCATTGTGTGAAATTTTATTGTAATTTTATGCATAAAGGACATCTTTGTCTAGTACTTGAACCTCTTCATATGGATTTGAGGAGCATTCTAAAGAAATATGGCCGACACCATGGAATCAATGTCAAGGCATTGATGAGTTACAGCAGACAGTTGCTTCTATCTTTGCGTCTCCTAAAAAAGATTGGTATTATACATGCTGATATTAAACCTGATAACATTTTAGTTAATGAAAAGAAAAATATTTTAAAATTGTGCGATTTTGGGTCTGCTACAAAAATAAACGACAATGAACCAACTCCTTATTTGGTCTCAAGGTTCTACAGAGCACCTGAAATTATATTGGGCATACCTTACAAGCACGGTGTGGATGTGTGGTCTACAGCATGTACCATATATGAAATGTCCACTGGAAAAATTCTATTTACTGGGAGCTCAAATAACAAAATGTTAAAATGTTTCATGGACTTAAAGGGCAAAATACCAAGTAGAGTTGTAAGAAAAGGAAAATTCAAGGATCAACATTTTAATTACAACAATAATTTTCTTTTACACAAAAAAGATGAATTCACAGGAAGAGAAAAAGTTGCAGAGATCACAAACATTATAGCTTCAAGAGATTTGTATAAAGAATTAAAGAAAAGTTCTTTAAATCCACCAACGTATGAAGAAAAAAAGATAATACAATTAAAAGACTTACTCGAAAAAATGTTAATATTGGATTCCAATCAAAGACTATCAGTTACCGACTGTTTGAAACATCCATTTATACAAGAAGAATTACAAAAGTGATTGCTCAAAATAAAACTTTAATTAAATTATTCAGTCTTTCATTATATCTTATAGTCTAAGATCCGAACTTAAAACGACCTTCACCGAGCTGATAATAGAATGAAACATATTTTATAACAAATTTAGTATATTAGAAAATATGTCAAGAATGGGTTGGCTAAAAAAAACCTGGACAGATTTTAATTATTTTTTTAAAAATGATTTTTATTCATCTAAATGCCAACAGTAGCTTTCAGGGTTTAATTTCGCACATACAGAATCAGTTTTATTAAGCCACATAGAATTTACATATTATATTCGTATGAATACTGTGCATGCGCATTTTCTTATAATCAAGGTCCCATTACGTACGACTGCAATGTTGGGTCCTTTATTATTACACGGTATACTCAACTCGGATCTCTCTGTCACACATTTCCACTCGCGTTAAAATTTAATCTTTAAAATTCGCCAACCCCGATTAGGACCAAGTTTTTTGCAGACAACCCTATATCAACGTGTTCGCAATAAAACAACGCTTATATTGATATCATTTTTTTTCTATTATCAAGCAAGTGAAGGTAACTGACATCGACATACCCGCTTATAACTGACAACCGAGTAGTTTGTCCAGGCAAAGAATAGGCAACCCAACGGCTGCATATTATATACGATTGATACTTTAAGTCAGGGTAAAAAAAAACTTATTATCTTGATGTTAAATGTTGCAACATTTAATTAAAAATAGTCTATCCAGGATTTTTTTAGCCAGAATGGGTTTCTTGACATATTTTCTAATATACTAAATTTGTTATAAAATATGTTTCATTCTATTATCAGCTCGGTGAAGGTCGTCTTAGGTTCGGATCTTCTGCTATTAATTATATTAAAGGTGAAGGTAAATAAGAAAATGCAAAATCAATAAAATTGTTACTTTAATAGTTTCCTAAGACAGAAAATAACAAAAAATATATGCCATCAACCAAAATATCACTTAAAATAATAAGTTTCACATGGGTACATAGTACATACATACATCATGTGATCTATCACATTTCATAAAGGAAAATTGACAATTGTCATTAGCTGCTTGATACGATTCAATTATAATTCGAGATTCAAATTGACAATTTTTTTTTTTTAAGTATTGTGTATCAATAATCTGTTTTTAAATCCACGGTATTTCTAGTTAGGGTTACATCTATTTAACATCTACAATCAAACTTTTTCTTAAAGTAAAAACTAGAGACTAGTCGTAGAAGGCAAAATGTGTTTTTATTTGGGCCATCTTAACTTTTGTTCTTTACTTAAAAGCTACACTTCTACACCCAAAATAATAGGTTTAAATTGTTTCATAAAAGCTGTCTATTAAAATAACAAAATCAAAATAAATAAAGCCGATATATATTTTTTTATTTTTATTGCGGTTTAATATTTCATACTTCATTGCTATTCCGCAAAAAATATATTTATAGAAAGTGCAGTTAACCTATATATTTAAAATGTCAGCTTTGCTGTTCTCGATAATATTACTTATTTCCACTATCACTTTCATAAACATTAAAATATAACAACAAAATTAAAATAAGTAGGTAAACCATCACAGTATGATAAAAATAATTATATATATAAACCAATTAGTGTCAATCATAAAATATATAAAATAGCAATACATTCGAACTTCACGCTTACACCTCACAACAGAGTCTGATTTAAATTGCGAAATAATCATAGGTTATTCCATACTAATACTTTCGATTAAACGGAATACTGTACAATTGAAATAGCGTAAAGGATTTGAGTTTCAGAAAATAATAATAAATAATTTAAAAAAAACAGTTTCGATGATTTTTTGTGTATATTCACCCTAAAATATTTTAGCAAAATCTGGTGCTATTTTATTGCATCAATAATTTCATACTTATAATCGCAACAGACTTAAAGAAAGATCAAATGTCCTATCAGTATTATTAATCGCGAGGTTTACTAAACTATTTAGCGACTGTATGCTCACGATGACTCACCTAAATTATTAAAGTACAAAATTGATGCTCGGATGCAATAACACTGCCCTATGTTTTTTTTTTTTTAGTCTGTAAACATTTTGAAGAGAATTAAAATGATATTGAACAATAGACAATATGTATCGCTGTTTCAGCATTAGCCTAGTATGAAATTTATGTGGATGGATACATTACAATTTTTTAAAGCAGAAAACGGGATGTTTTCGTCTCAATGAGTCCGATCACTGGCTCTAGCTATCACAAAGCGCCTGATAGAAACAATGAAAAAAACAAATCAGGAGATTCGGAAAAAAATAAAGAAACAGCTTGACACTTAAATAGAAATTCTTTAAAATTATTTCGTATTCGCTAACCCTTAAATTATAATGTATTTCTTTGGATGTGTGGCATTAATGTTAGGTATATTTAATCTGTTTTTCTTTTGTTATGTTGAGAGCATTTGATTTGGGAACCCTGATGTTGGTACTCCAATGTCTATGGATTGGCCCGACGCTATAGAATCAGGACTTTGTAGTGACGCGCTGTAAACCGGGTTCATTGGGGTGGTCCCTCCTACTTCGAATAGTGTGCTGTCGTAAACACTATTGCTCTGCTGAAACAAAGTTCACACGTCACGAAAATGAACCACAATCAAATATTTTAGGAAGTTCATAATGAATTAAATTAAATGAAAAATAGCAATACAAAAAAGACTTCACGTATTTAATTAATAATTAAAATAAATTCGAATTTTTAAAATCTAAATCATATTATGATATGAACTAAAAAATTCGAATTTGTTTATTTATACAGGAATCAGAATTATATTTTTGCGCTTATCAAAGTGTTAATTACGACTTTAATTAACTTTCAAATGTATACAAATACATATATTAAATTAGAAATGACAACAATACCTGATAAATATAGTCGGAGTCCGTTTTTAGTGAGCTGAAGCTCTGCTGATGCGGAAGGGACACCTGATCGTCGTCCATAGGCTCATCCATCTGAGCCTTGTACGAGAACATGATGCTGGGCTGGGACACACTAGAAAATAGACCAAAAATTTTTTTACAAAAATCATTCTGAATCGATTTTATATAATCTGTATTTCGACTGCCTCGTTAATCTCGTGACTAGATCCGCAGACCTAGTGGTCCTGGGACCCCAAATCAGACTAACAAAGAGTTTTTGTGTTTGTTCTATTGAAAATTTTCAGTGAAAGCCCGGAGTCTGAAAGTTGGATGAGTGTACACTTCCGTGCTTTGGAAAGCACGTACAGCCGTTGATCTTGCGCGTGAACAAAATGCCACTGTGTGCAACAGATAACAAATAATCGAGTGTTTCGAGTGACGTTTTCATCGATCGATATTTGTATATACGTTTAAAACACACTACACAAATATTATATCTCATTAATTTCATTTACATATGCAGACATACATAAGTTCAACAATCGGAAACCTTTAAGTTATCGCGGTTACTGATATAGATTCAATTTACGACATTAATTAAACATCCCTGAGGTTGATGTTTTACAAATCATTACAACGATATATTTTACTACCTACATTATACAAAGGCCTACGACATTTATATGAAGGCTATACCAAAAAAATAATTTTAAAAATGTGTTTTTGCTTTTTTTTTAAAGAGAATACCTAATAGTAATTTTTCAAACTAAGAAGATAAGGTCCTCCAGACCGATTTCGACCACGGCGGCCACTCTCAAGAGAGATTAGCCAACTGCGCAGGACATAATATAGTGCACAAGTGTGTGCGCAAACACAGGTGCACTCTCTTTTCCTTAGCTCTCATAATCCGATGGGACGGCAATCCGACACGACCGGAAAGAGTTCAGGCGCAGGACCAACGGCTTAACGTGCTTTCCGAGGCACGGGAGTGTACACACTTCCAACTTCCAGACTCCGGGCTGCTACTGAGAATTTTCTGACAGAAAAACCCAATAACTATTTAATGGTCCGACCTGGGAATTGAACCCAGGACCACCGGGTCTGCGGCCTTATATCTAGCCACTAGACCAACGAGGCAGTCAAACTAATACATACATTTACCCCCATCTTAAGAGTAAAATTTGTAAATGCGCTCCACGTAAGACTCTTACAAGTTTCTAATGGGGTTAGTTTCGAATTTCGAACCTTTATTTTATGCGTATTTACCTTCGTTCAATAGTGTACTAGATTACCGGTAAGCGCTTCAAAAGCGGCCCGAAAAATAACAGCACAAATTCGATTGTGTGCTTATTTCAAATTAGTATGGTCAAATTATAACCAACGTTAAGACGTCAAAATTTATGGAAATAACCACCGCAATGGCGTAATCTAGTAATCTTGTTGACTAATTAGGTATTACTGCTTAATTAATCAAATCTCATGATCTTATAAAATCTAAATATTTTCAAGTAGGCTCTTAATTTTCAATCGTCATTTCTCATTCCACCGCGCCGGTTCGGAATTTACGCGAAGATTTGTTTTTAATAGTTTAATTGCTTTGTAGTGAATTTATATTAATTGTTTTTAAGAAATATAATGATAACCGGTAGTAACTAAAACAGTGGTTGTCGACCTTTAGGATAGTTCACTTGCGGCTGCGGTTGTTATTTAAGGTCACAGATAAAAAATATCGAGGTTCATTATATTGATATCAATGTAATGTAAGATTTAAATAAATTACAAGCGACGTGTATCAATCAAAACTATTGTGATTAGCATTCACAGATAAAATAATTAAGTAATTAAAAAAAAAGCCGAGATGGTCCAGTGGTTGGAACGCGTAAATCTTAACCCATGACAGTGGGTTCAATTGGTAAATGTCGCATTGGCGTTGCGTGGAACAATGAGCTCTTAACCATCTCAAGGGAAGAGCTTTTACTTTTATTAACATGTTATAATGTAACTCATAACATTCGTGAAATTTAAATTAACATAGCTCACAAAAGACAAAATAGCTTTACGTCGTTAATAATATTATTGATATAATATTGCAATTCTGTTATTCTTTTTAAATATTATTTAAAACAATACAATAGGAACAAAAGGTAAATACATAGATACATTCCATCTTAGACCAATCAACCTAATAATTCCTACCTAAAGTATCTTTCTAAGTTTTAAATGGAATACATAAATATGTAGGATTTAAGTACATTAAAAGACAAATAAATGATTACCCCAGTGATATAAACATATTAAATTTGTCATTTACTTTCTGGAACAATCGCGTGCCTACATACTAAAAAAGAGTGAAAGGAGGTGTTGTGTTCGAAAGAAAAGTTTTATTTTTGAATTCGTTTAAGAATAAACACGTGAACGAATCAACCTTACCTGAAAAACTCACTCAAAAACGTGTGATACACGAGCGGCGTGTACAGGGAGAAGTAAAGCCACGTGGTGACGTCCACGACGCACAGACCCGACGGCATGGAGCCCCACGTGAGTAGACCCGCGCCGATCGCCTGCGTTGTGTCCAGCAATGCGAGGAGAAGCACGTATAGATAGAACGAGAGTTTCGCTAGAAATAAACAAGATTTAGTAAACATTGACATAATCGTTATTTTGGGTCTCGGTGATATTTGGTATGGTATCAAATTCGCAGACGTATAGGCTATAGCTTGCCGCTTGCAAAATGCCTAAACTCGCTGGGAATGCCTTTAGTTAATTAGTTCCCCGCCACCGATGCCGATAGTCTAAGATCCGGCTGCAAGATCACTACGTTCATAGCGTACACAGTCTAAATCTAATTTTTATGTATAATTATAAATGGGAGAACATATTTTTGCCAGGTTGCCAATTAAAATATGCCCGCGATATTTACAAACTTTTTAAATAATTACGATGTTATATTCGACTCTACGATTTGCGTTTTACTAAAAATTGATAAAACTTTATATATGAGTGTAGGCTTTCTTTTAATTTTCTGTTATTTACTACCAAAATAAATTGTTGTGTTTTAATTAAAAGTATCGCGTGCCACAAAATTACGCACCGAATGCCACACACGATACACAGGCCGCTTCTTGATTGAAAGCATTTAGCATAGAAATCTTGCATATCGTATTATAGTCCCTGCACTATAAATAAGAAAAACTTAGCGAACAAAACTATATAAAATATATAAGATTAAAATAACAAAAACACACGAGATAAATTATTTGAAGTGGTCCTCATTTTTAGGTAAGAGATAAGATACGTTTCACCTCGTAAGCCTAAAATAATAATACGTACATGAAGTGAAGCTTAGCAATGATATATTATCGAGAGATATACGTCATTCAGTAACGCCTTTTATAAGATTAATGAGAGAATCTCTACCACTTGCAATATATCGTTTACGTAACTCGTAACTCACTATTGACGAAAACTGGATGAAATTTGTTTAAAAAAAACTGAACGTGTTCATCTGAATCTGTATATTTGTATATTAATAAACATAGCATATAGTGTATTTATATTTGAATATACGTTCTCTAAAAAAAAATTGTTATTTGGCAGTTAAATTGGCCCTATTTTGTAATTTGCATATTACATACACACAAAGTCGCGAGGGCTCTAAGCATCATCCGTAGCATTTGGGTTAAAATTACAACTTGAGTATGAGAACTATTAACTTTGGAGACCTAACAGAAAAGCCACAGATTTTTTTTTAAATTACAAATATGTTTAAACAACGTTTGCCTAAATTTACGATTTTAACGGACTAGCATCGTTATTAAAAACAATACTTGTTCGTGTCTCAGTTTTAATTGACTGCCAAATGTATTATATTATATAATATGACTGCCCTATTCGTATTTAATCAAGTAAATTCGTTTTTCAGTGTCCTTTCCTGACACAGCTTAAGACAAAGGGTTGATTACAATGCGCTCTTGCCAGGCTTCTCAATACTAACAAATTATTCATTACACTCGATGTATTGTATTACATTAAGAATCGAGTTTGTATTTCATTACAAAAATCAATAACATCTTCGTATTTGCTCAGTGTATTATATATACTTATTATATATTATGTAGATGAAAATATAATACACAGACAAAAACAGCAGCAAGCATTACATAAATACTTCATAAAAAATTTACATGTATTATAGAAAATTTCAACGTCAATTAATTGCCCTTATTCCCACTCACGCTTATTCATTATTATTAATATATAGAGCTGAAGTAGTGGCGTATTTACGTGCCAAGAGTGTACTTGTCCCGAGCAGGTCTTGTAGGCGACATATTATTTTCACTTTTTGATTTGAATTTAAAAAAATAAATCATTTAAATTATCATACAAAAGATCTAAAGCTCATTATTTGTTGTCTACCTACTCTTAATTAACTATAAATAATAATTAATCAAATAAACCGGTTTTTTTTCCTTAACTTTAAATATCGGAAATGTATAGTACTGAACTAAACAGTTTGTTTAATTTGACACGTTAAGCTCAGTGGTCTACCAGTACAATGATAGAACCACGCTATAAGACTACAGCTCCCGGGATGGTTTTAACGCTGGTGAAACAGCGTTTAAGAAGTTAGTATTTAAATATAGTGGTTCGGGCGAAACAATATAACACCAGTCTATCATTTATCAAACTAATATGAAAAATATGATTTGATAAACATGACATTAATGGTCAAAATATTTCGGTTATCTACGTAACCAAGATGGAATGTTCTAGTTTTCATTTTTATTACAATGTAAACAAATACCGAGAAAGCCAATTAAAATAATTGAGGAGAAATTAATTAACATGTCCAGCTCTTAATAATTGTAAAACTCAATTAAATTCAGAATATTTTTAATTACAATATAAGTACTTAGAAGTAAACAACAGTATTCGTATGAAAGTTCAAGAAAGTAACCTACATCGCTTATTATCTACAATTATGTAACTAATAAACAAGAAATGACTTTGAATTTTATAAATATAAATATTGATTACTCCGTGAAGCGGAAATATCGAAGTCTTTATCAACATCCAATGCATATATTAATAAACGCATATTAATTGTTATATGATTATAATATGTTATTAATAAATGCTAAGTGCATAATAATTGGATATAATAATTAAATCGATATAACTTCGTGATATATTTCACGTTATATAATAAAACTATCGGAATATGTCAGTTTGGTAATCGATATTTTGTGTATTTACATATTACGCGATATCTTCGCTAATTAACAAAACACGCGGGAGGTCCAATTAAAAAAATCAAATAAGTAACTTTTTATGTATAGGGTTTTCCATTAAGGGCGCTTGATCTTTGAAATGCAAAAAAAAAATACATGTAGGAGAGATATTTGCGAATTTTTTTTTTATTTGGAAGGTCTATCGACCCCATTATGTATGGAATATGACATCATTCAAATGACCGCCACGGCTTCGGTTGGTGGCGCGCACACGAAAGGTCCAATTTTCGATGACTCTGGCGCACAAATCGGGCTGTATTTGATCGATGGCGTGGCGTATGTTGACTTTGAGGGCATCGGTGGTTTGCGGCTTGTTGGCATAGACCTGCGACTTAAGAAAACCCCACAAGAAAAAGTCCAGCGGGGTCAAATCGCACGATCTCGGTGGCCAGTTCACGTCGCCTCCGCGCGAGATGACCATGTCCAGAAATTGCTCGTGCAGAACTTCCATCGTAGCGTGTGCTGTGTGGCACGTAGCGCCGTCCTGTTGAAACCACATGTTGTCCAGATCCATATTCTCGATTTCAGGCCAAAAGAAGTTGGTTATCATCGACCGGTATCGCTCACCATTGACGGTGACGGCCACACCATTATCGTTTTCGAAAAAATACGGACCAATCACGCCTCCGGCCCAAAATCCGCACCAAACAGTCACTTTCTGCGGGTGCATTGCCACTTGGTGAACCTCGTGTGGATTGGTCTCGTCCCAAATACGGCAATTTTGCTTGTTGACATAGCCATTCATCCAAAAATGCGCCTCGTCGCTGAAGATGATTTTTTTGCCAAAATCGGCGTCAACTTCCAACTGCTCTAATGCCCAGTCAGCGAACACACGGCGCTGTCTATGGTCATTAACCTTGAGCTCTTGGGTCAGCTGGATCTTGTACGGGTGCAGGCTCAAGTCACAACGCAAAATTCGCCAAGTTGTCGTCTGCGAAAGGCCGAGTTCCTGTGCGCGACGCGGAATTGACTGCCGCGGGTTTTCGAGGACACTGTCGCGCACAGCGGCGATATTCTCGGCAGATCTCGCGTTACGTTGACGCACGGGAACCGGCTGATTGTTAACTGACCCGGTTGACTCGAATTTGTCCACCAATCGACGGATAGTCGACTCGGCAGGACGATCATCGCGACCGTAAAACGGGCGAAGTGCGCGGAACGTTGCTCGAACTGAAGACCCATTTTCATAAAACAATTTTATGATTTGCACGTGCTGCTCGACACTGTAACCTGCCATGGTGGTTTGGGAGGACGGAATGAATATAACACACTGCATTTGACAGCTGTCACTCAAACAACATGGCCGCAATCAGCTGTCAAAGTTCAAGCGTCCCTATTGGAAAACCCCTTATTTACATATCAATAATCTTATGCATTTTCCTTATAAACATTTCTTTGGCGTAATTGATTATAATTGCCTGCTTCTAAATTGTTTGACAATGCCGACGTCTTTAAATTATTTCTATAATAATAATAATAAATTAGCTATCATAAAATACTATTTGTTGATCGATAAAAGAGATTAAAAACACTTTTCAATTCACTGATTTACAAACGACCCAATTTTCGGAATTACTGTCATACCTGCTTGTTCTTGAAGTCTCATTTAAAGTCCTAATTTCGATTTCGTGTTTTTAGAAGCAATCCGAATGAACATATGATTGTGGGAACGATTTTTTAAAGAATAATTGGATACGTGTTTTTAAAGAATAATATGAAAGCGTAAAGATTATGTAAGGAGTGGTCACGGCAGTAGACCGAAATTTTATAATTAATTTCAGCATGCTTTACTTTTCGATACGTTATAAGAAATAGCTTACACTAGCAAATATTGCCGTGTGGTATCAACAGTAATAGAGCCATCGTATTCCCATGTAGTTAAGCTATAATACTGGTAAGATTCAATTAAGGTATTTTTTCTAAGCGCAACGATCAATCGAATAAGTAATCGCCCTAAGCCAAAAACGTGAATCGCCAATAGGATTTCATTTAAACTTATAATAGTTATAAAAAGTATGAGTTCCGTCATCATTCGTGTACATTCACTTAAATTGAATTTGGAATCATGACCAATCTTAAATCAAATATCTTTATCACCAATGGAACAATTTCTTTGTATACATTGTTACATTGTTCATTTTTTTGTAGAACAATAAAATTCATGTGAGATATCTTCAGTGTCTCTTCATTAACCACAATAATATTTATAATTTTATATAGTTAAATAAAAATTAATTAATATTTTAAACGAATATACAGCGTGTAACAAAATTCGTGTCCGACCTGTGAAGTGGTTATTAGGTATCGTGTGTCGGTTCTTCAATACAAATTTTTAGAGCATAAATGTGAATTATTGTCGATTTCTGCTTATCACTGCAGAATCAAATTACTGAAGTAGCATATTCTATGAAAGGGCAAAAAAATAATGGGAAACCAAATGTTTAACAGAATTCAAAGAACTAGCTTCTCTTAGTTTTTAAATCTAATAGTAGATTTAATAGTTATAGATATTGGTAAGTACACAATTGCAGAATCATATTGATTATAATTCTAGGATCAAAATTATCAAAAGCCATATCAATTTGCTGCAATCTTATACCAACTGGCACATGGAAGATATCTGTTCAAGATTTTACGACCAGCTGCGATTCTAAGTAAATTGTTCGCAAAGAAAGATACAACTGCCATCATCAACGATGATAGCGACGATGATTAAGGGAGGCATTGAAAATCTTCATCGGCCAATAACTTAAATGACATGGCACCAAAAATTGATCGAAACTATAATCATATTGTAAGAAATCTTAGTAAAATTTAGGTAAAATGTCCAAAAAAAATTGTTTTTCAATTTTTTAACTACCTCTTCGATCGACTTGGAAAAAAATATATGTCGTAGAAAGAGACCTGACTATCTAATTGATAAAAACTGGTAATTGTATCTCGTGAGCGAGTGACCGAAAAAAAACACCATAACTGCCTTTTTTTTTCGAGCAGTTCCGTTCATGAGATTTGGTTCTTGATTTGTTCTATAAATTGCTTTGAATATATTCACAACAAATATTTTTTTCATGAAAATCGGTACAGTAGATCCTGAGAAAAAAAATATTCTCCAAGAATACTAGTTATCTCTATCTATCTAGTTATATAATTTTATCTTTGTTCTCAGTGCAGCTACAAGGTTGAAATTTAGGGTGAGCTTGTAACCCATCAGACACAAAACAAAAATCTCTCGGCCAAAATTTGAAAAGAATGCGCGCGAAGGCCTCTCACCCATACTTACCCGGCTATGACCTTTAGCTACGTTAAAATGAAAAATATATGTAGAGCCTAAGACAAAGTTTGGAGATTGAGCAGATATATTCATAACTAGTTTTCTAGAAGTAAAGTGTTTTTCAAATGATGACAAAACTAATTAATAATTAAATTTTAATGTATTAATTTTTATTAACTTGAAATCTAATAATTATGTAGGTAAATTTACATTGATGGAACAGCTACATGAAGACTGATAAAAAGATTAGTTTAATATATTATCCCAACTTTTGGCGACAAGTAAGCAAGCCAAGCAAGTTACAAGATGTTGATGTTGTTTTTTGTTGTAAAAAAAAACCAGAAATGAATTACAATAAAAACATGTTTTATCGTCTTAGTTTAACTAATGTTTAGAATTGTCACTGTAAATTGCATTAAAACTAGTCGGCCTTCACTTACATAGTTTTTATGTAAGTGTTTTAAAACTGAAGAAATTTATTTCGAGCAATAATGATTGTCAATGTAACTGCCCTAATTTTAAGATTCTGTTGAAATCTTTATAATTATATAAAACAGTGTTTTGTTATATTATTTATATGCTGATTGAGTAAATAACTCGTGCATGACGATTTCTTGTATCTAGTAAACTAAAGATTGTTTACAAAAAAAATTAAGAAGATATAAGGGTGCAATGTTTGTCTTAAATTAGCTAGTAAATATTTATAAGGCAATTAATTAATTATACAATACACATACTTGATATAAAAATTAAATTTCGAGTCACATAAAAACTGACATGACAATTTTAGACTTTATTCGAGTTCTCTTAATATAAAAGGGACACTATGAGACCTTGCAATGCATTTTCTTTAGTAAATATTAAACATAACTTATTCAGGGTATTTTTTAAGTATTAAGCATAAAATAAACTTACTTGGTAAGGCCAAATATTCCCTTAGTGGTATCCAGGGTAATAAAAGTATTATAAAATATATGATAGCAAACACAAGTGACGATGTAAACCAGAACAGCATTCCACCATGTCCGAACAAGTCATAATCCCTGGTGTCGATATGAAACATATCATTTGGCATAATAATTTCTAACGTTCCTTGTGTTACTGTGAATGCCAGTGATATAAGTGACGTAGCGAGTAACACATATCTGATACTACTACGACTATCCATATGTCCTGAAATTTTATTATTTTCATTAATTGCTTATTATTATATATAAAATTGCTTATTAACATATCTGTTTATACATATGATCATTTCTAAAAGCTAATATGACTGACATCAACTTACCGAAAGCCAATCCGAATATAACCACACTCATTTCTGTTGCAAGTAAAAAAAATCTCACAGTGACCCACAATATCTTGTCGATCAGACCGCCCACAGGCATCGCTGCATTTACAGTCATAGAAACAACACATCTTATTAAGCTGATGACCACATTACCCCATACAAGTGTATAGAACGTCAAAAATATGGGACTACTGGTAGCACGTAACTTTAACTGAGCCTTGTTAAACCGTACCACTAGGAATAGCAGGAAGAGAGCGTTTGGTATCAATATTATCAAATCCCAGATACGAACTCTGCAGAAAAAACAAAACTGTGAGAACAAAAACATAACCATGTAACTGCACAAGGACAACTGCTAGTGATTCGCTACCTTGAGTTGTTCACTTCATAATATAAGACGTATTTACAAAATGTTTCTTCTTTAACGGGCGGCAAATCTGATCCATTTGTTCCATCCATTTTTTACGTTTTAATTATATGCCATTTAGTGTTACGAAATTATTTCAAGATCCCTGAAAGGGAATCATAACATTGCTACTGTAATCGAATTATCTCTCGTAACATAACGTCACCTTTGTCGTCGCATTATAAAAACACAATTTTTCTTTGTATTTTCGTTGGTCTCACTTTCTAATCCAATTTAAAAATTACAACACAACATAAAATCAACAAACGTCCGACTTCGATGCTTTACAACTTAATCTATCTAATTGCTTTTATTGTCTGTGGGCTGTGGCTGACGGCTTCAGACTACAGAGTATAGGCTACAGCCTACAGATGATTGAAATAGACTAGAATGAGTTTTTTACCTATAAATTATTTAATCAAAATAATAACTTACTTAAATTCAATTTACAGTACCTTTGATACTTTTAAGCTGATATTAGGCTAAATAATACTGTTTATTAATTACTAATTTTAAACATTATAGACTTAAGTAATTTTACACTAAGCAAATGAAATTAATAAAGAATCATATTGGTTTTTTTTTTTGAGTTATAGTTATAACAGCAGATATATTTAATAGGTATTCAAATTTTACAGATAACAATGACGTCTACGACTGACTATAGATAATTAATTTATTGTAACCTTTGTGAGCTAATCTGAGGCCTGATTCTGACTTCTGACGTGTACGTCTACCGGCTACGTCTGTCGTCGAGTTGAATCTGACTTACTGCGTGACTTGATTGCATGTATAGTTTGGCTAAGTTTTGCCGGCACCGGTTCTGTTAGTAGTCTACTACTAATAGCTATCTCAGTAAAACTTTGTCTTTTTATTTTTCTTGCTTCTATTAAAAATTACTAGAAAAAAAACTAAATTAATTTTAATCATGGGGATTCTTGTGATGGCACTTGGCCTTCTTCTGGTTGTTAACACGGCCTGGTCTGCCGATGCTCCTAAAGGACCCAAGGTGACCCACCAGGTAATATTATTTTAAATAAATTTACTCTAATTTAAAACAACTGAAAGCTTTTAAAGTTTAACCGGATATCATCATTATGAGGTCGCTGACCTTGTGTGTGGCTTTGATGACGCTTCAAGTTTTGCATTATTCATTCTTTGTTCGGTGTTTGTTTTATTTGTGATCATTATAAAAACTTAAGTACCTAAAAATTATATTTTAGGCAGATATCATTTTTAGGTACTTAAGTTTTTATTCTTAGGCAGATATAATTTTTAGGTACAAGTATTTATTTACTTTTAAAAAACCATCACAAATAATAATTTTATGTAACTATAAATAAAATTTTAAATCAATCTGCTTAACCAAAAGTAATCTAAATTTGAAAAAAATTGAACCGGTCACCTTGAACTTATATGTGATAATTTTTTTTTTCTGAACAGGTTAAGTTTGATATCAGTATAGGTAATGACCCTGTCGGTACCGTTGTCATTGGATTGTTTGGTAAAACTGTTCCCAAAACTGTTGAGAACTTCTACCAGCTTGCACAAAAACCTGAGGGTGAAGGTTACAAAGGTAGCAAATTCCACAGAGTCATCGACAACTTTATGATCCAAGGAGGTGACTTTACTAAAGGAGATGGAACAGGAGGTCATTATTTATGCAATTTTTTTTATACATAATTCCTTAATAGTAGTTTTTTTTTTTAATTGGATTGTTGTAAATTGTTTCCAATTAACAAAGTAATAAAACTTTTATATACAAGCTGTATAGGAATTTATGGTTTTCAATTATAAGTTTTTTGGATTTTTTATTTTGTTCAATAATTTGAATACTGGACATAATTATAAAAAATCTTTTAATAATTAAGAGTCAAAACTAAACCAGTATTCTTCATTTCTTCATAGGTCGTAGCATTTATGGCGAACGTTTTGAAGATGAGAACTTCAAGTTGAGCCACTATGGTGCTGGTTGGCTGTCTATGGCAAATGCTGGAAAGGATACTAATGGTTCCCAGTTTTTCATCACTACCGCTAAGACCCCGTGGTTAGATGGCAGACATGTTGTCTTTGGCAAAGTACTTGAGGGCATGGTATGTATTTATATTCTATGTATTAATCATAATGAGTATGTTCATATTTCATAAATAAAATAATTTATATTCTTAAATTATTAACCATTATCCAATTTTATATATTAAAAGCATTGTATTATTTAAGGATGAACCAAAAAACTAAGACTACTATACTATACTAGCAACAATTTGATTGCTAAGAATACAGTCCCATTATATGAAAACAGTATCACAATTAGCATTGTTACAAGCTGTAGTTATAAAAAATTTGTTTGTTTTACAGGATGTTGTTCGTAAGATCGAGAAGACAGTTACTGGTACTAATGACCGACCAGTCAAGGATGTTGTGATAACCAATACTCATGCTGAAATTGTTTCCGAACCTTTCAGTGTTACTAAAGACAGTGCTCAGTAATAGTAATTAAGATATTAAATTTGTAAGATAATGAAAATCATTGAATATTATTTTTTCGCATTTAATTCTATTTCTTATGTAAAAATGTTTAATGTTAACATCATAAATGTATTTGGATTTAACACATATATATATAAAAAAAAATAGTTGATGGTCACGAATTAGTTTGTACATATTTTTATATTATGTGCATTATATTTTAATTTTAAATCCAGCCATAATTATTTATAAACTTCACAGGGTACAACTTGTTTGTATTTGCATTTCATTGATGATTAATAATAAAATTAAACAAAATATGATTAAGTCATGTTTTTTATTTCTTGTATACAAAGTTCTGCTTCATGTTTTACATCATTATTCTTCATAAGTACCCCTAACTTCCATCCATGTCCACATGACTTTCTAGCAACATCTAACATATTTTTCTTTAAATATGCTCTACCTAAATTAACATAGAATACACCTAAATCTTCTAAATCAGGTATTTGCTTACCAAGATCAATCGCTTTTGTGAAAAAGTCAATACTTTCATCAATTTTGCCAATGCTTACACATACAGTACCAAGATCATTTAATTGTACGACCAAGTGTTCTTTATCTGTATCTGATAAAGATGCAATCTTTTCGTATGCACTGTGCATGTAACGGAAGCCCAATTCATCTTTATTGCATTCTAAAAACAAACGACCATACCAGTCTTCAGCCATTGCTAGCAACTTTATATTTTCTTCTGTAGGATTTTTTGACACTGCACTATTGAGTTTTTCAATGCACCAATCATATCCTATCTGTGCTGTTGCATATTCTTTTGTCATATGACTAATTCTTGCTAACTTAATGCTGATATGAATGATACGCAAATCATCTTCCGTTGCACCATCAGCCATAATCCTCTGTGATACAACTACAAATAACTTCTTAGCTTTGTCATACTGTTCTCTTTCAAGTGCTAAATTAGCCATAACATCGTAAATGTATGTTACACCTAATTGATGTTGTATTTGCTGAGCCTGTTTCAAAGCTACATGGAGGAGTTGTTCAGCTTTATCATATTCATTCCGTTGGATAAACAATACACAATGTTTTATTGACAATATCAACTCATCTTCTGCATTTAACTTTTTTTCCAAGCCAATGAGTGTTAGCAATGAAAATCCAAGAGTGCATGGAAAAGTTATTTCCTTTGAGGCATTAAAAAATGATCGTGGAACTAAAATACGATTCACTTTTTTTAAGTGCAAAAATCGCCGCCATAATAATCTACATCTTGAAGTCATTATAGCAATATTATTATACAAAATACAATTTAAAAAGAATGATTATATAATCCGCAAAATAATTTTGATGGTAGACTTATTTAATAAAATGTATTAACTATATGCATGCTGTTAAAAGTGATAAATATTTCTTAATTTTAACAGATTAAAATATATGTTAGCAAAATTATAGAGCATTTAAATTTCGCAAAGAAAATGTAGTAGGAAAAATAGACATGACATAATTATCTTTCATTTTAAACGTTTTTCTATTTGTCTTTGACTTACAAGTACAGAGCACGGTCTTCGTGGTACAGAGTCGATCATCAGCTGATTATTAATAATCTGTAATAAGAAATTGATTGTCTATTTTTTCTATATCTAAAATACAAATCAATTCATTAGGATAATTTCACACTATAAGTAATTTAAACGAGTAAATAGTTCATGAAATAATGTATGTTAATATTTAGTTCTGCGATATTAAATAGTTACTAGCATAGTGTAGTACAGGCACTAGGCACTTCACTTAGCATTATATGTTCGATAGTCGAGTATGTACTTTTTAATTTGCATTATTTGTCCATAAACGTCAATGAGTAGAAGACCTTTAGATTCAATTATATTTTATTACTCATACCACTAATATATGTTTTGAAGTGTACTTATTGGTTTTAGTTACATATCAAATGAGTCAACTATGACAAAGATTCTTATTCAGTCTCATGTACCAATAAAAATCTTAAAATCTAAGTACAACTGTCATTAGTTGGAAAAGTGTATTCCGCTGTAATTGTTTTGTAAATGAAAAAACATTGAGATTAGATAAAACGTAGCAGGTTTAATTACGTGGATGTTGTATTTGTAATATTTTAACACCAAATATAAGGTTACGCACACATGGTAGGCCACATGAAAAAAAGTTCCCTATACTTTAAAAATATTTTAATTTATTTATCCATAGATCCGAGGCTTGAACGCCAATTTGGAATACGCCTGAAAAACGAATGGTTATTCATCATCATTATCGATTACAAGGAAAACTTCACTGTCAATTATTGTAAATGTAATAAAACATCATACAATTTGGAAACATTTTCAATATCACATTCGAATCTTGTTATCTCTTTCGCACTATCACATCTGCTCATCCATTGCTTAGTAGGTTGCATCAACTTTGAAACTTCCGATTTACTTAGTGAATTTATTTTATCACATTCTATATCAGGTGAAATTCTGAAACGTATTTATTTTAATTATTACTTTTATTTATTTACTTTTTACATTCCCAAACTATAGTGACTTTTACCTGGCTAATTTATGAAAACTGATGAGTTTTGATCCTTTATTATCTGAAATTTTTATTGTTTATTAAAGAGCTGAGTTCAAATACGTATATTTTGTATCTACAATAGTATAATATAATAGTTATACTCAAGTGACAAACGTCAGATATTATTTAAATAAGCCTCATCCTGTTCACATTCACAATGATAAGTCACATCCTTTAATATATTCAAGTAGCAGCCCAATAGAGAATGACAACAATAGCGACTGACGATTACGAAACTGATAGCACATTCAAATATCAATATTCGGAAATATAAAATACTATATTCACACATAATATTATTTTATTATTTGCTCGAGTGTTTTACCTGAAACTGATCCAATAGCGCCACTAACCGGCTGACTTATACTTTTGTACTTCTGTAAATAAAAACAATATTTTGATTTTTTTTATAGGATAGGTAGGTTAGCCACCTGATGGTAAGTGGTCACCAACGGCCTTAGATAATAGAAAAAATAAAAAAAATTGCGTACCTTTACGTCCCGAAGTGGCTTTTTAATTTTGATCTTATTCTCCTTCCATTTATCAAGGGCTTTTTTTTGGCTTATTTTAAGGTTAAGATACTGCGAATACCATTCAATATGTAAATGAATATCTTCAAATCTGGCACCTATACAATAACATAAGTAATGTATCATGACAGCAAAAATACTGCAGGTAGTCTGCTGTCTACATACTACAGTCTTACGCAATATGAAGGTAGTTTTTCTTTATTGAACAAATAATCATCCAACGTGATAAGTGCAGATGGTGTTTTATTTTTATTACTCACTACGTACTAAGCAGTCATCGTTCGAATAGTACGCGAATATGTAAATCGTCCATTCATTTCATACAACTCACGATTGGTGTAAATAACACGGGATAAAAATATTTAAATCAAGAATTTTATTATAAGGTTAAAGCTAATATGCTTAAGGATTTCACCACAAGTTAAAAGTTGAAAAATTATAATTAAAAATATTTTACGGCTTATTTTTTACAATCCGAAATACGTGTTTTAATAATCTTATTCTTATACATAATTCAAGATTCGAACAAATCTATTACTTACCTGTAATTTTTTGGAAGACTTCATCTATAAATTCTTGAAAAAGATGTGAGTCGCCAATAGGCTTCGATGTAAATAACTCATTTCCATTATATTTGTTCCAAATTTGAACAAACAGATTGTGGTTATACTCATTCCAACCACCATAGCGGTTAGAGCTAGCCTTCATGAACTCTTGAAATTGATGGACTTCCTACATTAAAAAAAAACTTCCTACATTCCTTTCCTAAATGAACGCTTATATAAGTTGCAATATCTTATACTTTTTGTTAAATAAATACACAACATAATTAACTGAATTGTTAATTCATGTACATCGTAAGTCACAAATTATAAAGACCTAGTTTTCGCGCGCGGCTTCGCCTGCGACTTAGGAGAGGAAGCAGTGTTTAGGTATAAAAAAGTTTAGACATGAAAGCGGAACAGACAGACAGTTTGTTCAGTATTTATAATATTAGTACAGATTACAGTAATACTTACTACACATTTGAAAGGACATTTGATCATAAACCGCACTGGACTAGGGACAATTTCTTTATAGGTTTTTTTTTTACTTTTTAGTTTTTCATCACTTATTTCTTGTAATTGTGTATTATTGACCTGAAATAAAAATATTTTTTAAAAGTAAAAAAATATATACAAAAATTAATAAATAGTATTTATTTTTTCTATGTCATATCATTAATACCTTATCCACGAGGGTACTTTCTTCAGCTTGAATTAGATTTAATTCCTTTGTTAAAAATTGTTTATAGCTTTTTATTTTATGTTCCAGTTCTAATATATCTTTTTTTAAATCATCAATATCTAAAGTATTTATAAAAAACATCTGTTTATTATTTATTGTCTTACTTACGTATGAATAAGTACGCACATATTCTTTATAGCAAATGAAAATATTTTCTAGTTAATATTTTTACTAAATTATAATTACTATATTATGTAATTAATATATAATTTTCATTAAGATAAATTTATTCAAAAACCCAATATTTTAATTTATCTTAATGGATTCGTTTAGGACTATGGCCATAAACCCTTAATAATACAACAGCATGGCGGCTTTAGTTTATAATCCGGCTTGCATTTGAAAGTCGGTTCCCCCTGCTTTTTTAATAGAGAAGCTTTTCTATATTGTATTTGAAGACCTTATCTATCCAATAAAATATAATAAAACAATATGAATGAGGTAACAAACCAATAACTTCTAAAGTTTTATCTTGAAAATTGGTTTTGTCTTTTATGTCTTCAAATAAGTTTTTCATATCGGTGTATGAATGTGTTAATTTACTTAAATATTTCTTTAAATTTTTGTCGTTATTATGTTTGTAGTTTCCGTCGTATATTTCCTGACATTCGTCGTACGTTTTATTTACATTTGACGACAGAATTCCTTCTTGTATTTTCAATCTTCTTAACCGAGCAATATAAGCATTGTTATTATTACCACCAATATCACTTCCTTCCATATACCTGTTTTTTATTTTATGCATGTTGTTGGATCTTTTATTTTTTATATAAATACGATTTATTAAAAAGATTTAAAACTATCGCGTTACTATGATAATTGTATTATCGATCAAACTGGTATTATAAGGTATCACCTACACACAGACCAGAAGAAAAGGTATCATCGGTTTATTAATAATATCTATACTATAGAGTTAGATTACTAATAAGCATTTTGTATCTAATCACTTCATTAAATAAGCGACATGTTATAGGTACTTTATTGATGCATACGTGAAACTTAGTTTATGTAATTTTTTTTTTTTAAAAAATTGAACGTATCTACTTTATTAATTTTTTTTTCTATAACTGAGTTAACGAAATGCCTAGAATAATAATATAAATCTAGAAAAAAATAACTGTTAATCGTTTTTTAGTGGCTTAAAAATGTGGTCTGCGAATTATGCCAAATTATTGACATTTTCGTGAATGACAATATGACATTTATGACAAATGACAATTGCTAATGCCAAACAGTATTGTCATTCCAAAAAAATTGTGGTCGGCTCTATTTAGCTTATAGAATGGGATATATTGATTATATTTAATGTTGTACAATTGTTGATATTCTATTTAAACAGAAAAAATGTTGTCACGTACGAGATTCCTTTTTTCAAGAGTTCTACCTCTAAAAGTACGTATTATCTTAGGTAAATTATATTAAAGTGTGCAGAGAATAATGAATTTTTTACTATTTTTTACAATTTCCAGAGTGCTTTTAAGTTAGAATACAAAAATGAAGCTCGTATATTGTGCGGAATCACAACTGTAAGGCACCGTTCGACAACTCCTCTAAATACTATTGTTATGTTTGTACCACAACAAGAGGTTAGTAATTCTTTTTTTATACAGACCGTTGTGTATTTACAGTGAAAACATTGTAATTCAGCTTAAAGAATAATTATATCTTTAGGGAAAAACAACTTCTTAAATATTATAACTATGTATTATATATGGCTATCAATTAATAAAATATATGAAAAAATATTTACTTCAATAAGGTTATAACATATATTTTTCATGTAATTTCCAGGCATGGATTGTAGAACGAATGGGAAAATTTCATAGAATACTTGAACCGGGCTTAAACTTGCTCTGGCCTGTGGTAGACAAGATTAAATATGTTCAAAGTTTGAAAGAAATAGCAATAGATGTTCCGAAGCAAAGTGCAATCACATCTGATAATGTTACACTTAGTATTGATGGAGTATTGTACTTAAGGATAATTGATCCCTATTTGGGTAAATATTTTATTAAATTATTGAAGTACTTTCTATACCTTATCCATCTTTAAAACAAAATTGATACAGCATAAATTTTTCCAAGCATCTCATTGCATTGCTTTTTTCTCTTAGAAAGTTATAAAATCTGTATCACCACACTAGGTAGTAGACTTTTGTCTCTTTTGTATCTGGCTTTCTACCACCCATTCATCAGATATTCTATCGATAGTATTATTGCATCAGGTTTGAAGGATGAGTGAGCCAGTGTAACTACAGGCACAAAGGACATAACATCTTCGTTCCCAAGATTGGTTGTGCATTGGCAATGTAAGGAATGGTTAATATTTCTATAATCGCCAATATCTATGGTGAGTTTGACCACTTAACATCAGGTTGTATGTTTGCAACAGTAGGTTTTAATACTATTTTCATAATGTGTTTAATAACTAAGTATTTGAACTCACAACTTTCATTTAACATGTTCCTTTCACTGGAGCAAATATTTTTTGTAAAATACAAGGACTATACACTTAATAAAATTTAAGTACACATTTTGCTAACCCTTTAAGGTTGATAGATATTTATTTACGTTGTATTAATAGTGGAAAGCTATCATATATTAAAATATTGTTAAATAAATCTAACTCACTTATTCAATCTTTGTATTCTTATCTTTAATAGCGTCTTATGGTGTGGAAGATCCAGAGTTTGCGATAACACAGCTGGCTCAAACAACAATGCGTTCTGAATTGGGACAAATATCGCTTGACAAGGTGTTTAGAGAAAGGGAATCTCTCAATGTATCAATAGTCCATGCAATAAACAAAGCCAGTGAAGCCTGGGGTATTACATGTCTGAGATATGAAATTCGTAAGTAGATTATGTAATACATTTTGCCTTAGGTTCTATTGTTATCTAACATTGATTACTCAATGGAAATATTATGTTAACTTCATTATATTACAATACATTGATACAATACTACAGGAAATTATAATCTGATTTGTTCTTAGTGCTTTAATTTTTTTTTCTAAGATGTGTTATAAAATACCTTCAAAAGGTTTTCAAAAACTTAATTTTTTTTTTTTAAATTCTAATTTCTCTAGATGTTGATAGTTGCATAAGTTATTCGATTCACGATTATGATATGATATTTTAAATTACGGTAATGCATAGATGAAACCGGAAAAGTTAACAATAATATAGAAGCAATATATTGACATGTAATCTTTTAGATGGATCTATTTCTTCTAGGTGATATAAAGCTGCCAACTAGGGTTCATGAAGCTATGCAGATGCAAGTTGAAGCAGAGAGACGAAAAAGGGCCGCAATTTTGGAATCAGAGGGAGTCCGCGCTGCTGACATTAATGTGGCCGAGGGAAAGCGACAGGCTAGAATACTGGCATCAGGTATATAATATTGATATTTTAGTGATTATAGTTTTTAACGGCGATTTGAAGATTTTAAAGACGGTCAAGCTTATGTATTATGAACCATTGAGTCGCTTAGTGTTTTGAAGGGTTGTGTATTGAGGAGTTTGATTGTGACAAATTGACAGCTATAAAACAATTCAACAAAGTTGCAACTGGAGAGATAACGAGTTTGTTTAATGATACGAGTAAAAAAGTTAAAATTACAATATAAAGATGTTATTTTCTAGTTTTTGGTAAAAGTAATGTTTTAAAATAGTTTAACATAGTAACCAAATGCTTTAGTTAACCAGCAAGATGCATTTAGTATATATTTATGAATAGCCCAATTAATTTGTATAATCTAAACAACATTTTTTTTAATTTAACAGAGGCAGAGAAACAGGAACAAATAAACAAGGCATCGGGTGAGGCTCAAGCGATGCTGGCTGTGGCAGAAGCACGGGCCCGAGGACTGACGATGATTGCTGGCGCACTATCTCAACCGGTATAATATTTCATCTATACAAACTTTTTAATACGCGAATATTAGTTCTCGACACTGGTACACTGACATGATGAAAAATTACAATATCGGCATGCGTGCAAACGCGTAGGTTTGGTAACGCGTTTTTTTTATCCATATCATATGACGAGCGACACGATATGGTCAAAAATTTAAAATTAATTATATCTTAACTTATAATAAACATATAAATGATTTATTGACTACCTAGTTGGTCTAGTGGCTAGATATAAGGCTGCAGACCCGGTGGTCCTGGGTTCAATTCCCAGGTCGGGCCAATAAATAGTTATTGGGTTTTTCTGTCAGAAAATTCTCAGTAGCAGCCCGGAGTCTGGAAGTTGAAAGTGTGTACACTCCCGTGCCTCGGAGAGCACGTTAAGCCGTTGGTCCTGCGCCTGAACTCTTTCCGGTCGTGTTGGATTGCCGTCCTATCGGATTATGAGAGCTAAGGAAAAGAGAGTGCACCTGTGTTTGCGCACACACTTGTGCACTATCATATCTCCTGCGCCGTTGGCTAATCTCTCTTGAGATTGGCCGCCGTGGCCGAAATCGGTCTGGAGGACCTTATAAATTATTTAGCTTGGTAATGTGCAAGCTACCGAAAAAGTCAGCATAATTAGAGGGGCCATGGACATATTTTTGATTGATTATAATTGATTTAAATTCCTTAAATTAGGAATGCTTTATATTATTTACAAGTGAGTTTATAGGTAGGTACGAGACTGGAGTACCCATCGGCCTTTCTACTCTAAATTATGTTATATAAAAAACAAATTTTCTATTATATCCAGGAATCATTGAAGAAACAGTATTTCTTTATTTAGTAATTGTTATAATTATCTTTTTTTATAGGAAAGCAAAAACGCAGCGTCCCTGACACTCGCAGAACAGTACGTATCAGCCTTCAACAAGCTTGCGAGAACAACCAATACACTCATATTGCCCGCTAATGCAGGAGATGTCTCTAACTTAGTTGGCCAGGTAACTATCTTGACTGAATAATAAAACATTTCACACGAAGTGGAAAATTTTATAAACTTGTAAAATAAAATATTTATTAATAAATATTATAATAAATTTCTAGGCTATGTCAATATATTCAACGGTGGCCTCACACAATAAACAAGTACCTCATGGAGAGCCAATAGTTCCAGATATAATGTATGATGACCCATTATTCAAATTAAGTGCATTTAATGAGAAAGGTTCAACCTTATCCGGACAGCCAGTGCCAAATGAAGATGATAATTTAGCAGAATATTACTCGGATGACGAAGAAAGGGAGAAAGCATTACAAGCACAAAAGGAAAAAGAACAATTTAATATTATTGAAAAAAAAAAATAGAATCGTTAAGAATAAATATGCCTGTTACTAAAAATAAAACTAAGCATTGAATGATTTATTGTTTATTTCCCAAAACATTTCAATACAAAAAATTGCATTACATATTGATACTGACTCAAATACTTATCTCCTAACTAATTTTATACGACATCTTTCTTTCCCTCGTATGGAGTTAGAAAGGATAGCAAGTATTTTAGACCTGTCAAAGTTTTTTTTTTTTGTAATTTTGATGTAACCCTTTACATACAATAGCTTGAATCATATAATTCTATATACTTTCACACTAGTCATAGGAGATTGCATGTAAAAGAATCAGCACCATGTTATAAATGTGTCTTATTTTAATTTACATACTATGACTATGTCTATACAATTTTAATAGCTCCTTATGAGATAAATTTTTTTCCCTATAGCTATCTATGTTCATATAAAAATGGTTTATAAAACCATAACAATATATTTTATATAATTCATGTGTAATTTTAAATGCAAAATAAAATAATTTATTGAGGAATGTTTCAAAAATGAAATGACATCTTATATTTATTTATGTTAAAGTAAAAAAAAAGTAACAGCCTGTGATTGTCCCACTGCTGGGCTAAGGCCTCTTTTGAGAAGGTTTTGGAGCTTATTCCACCACGCTGCTCCAATGCGGATTGGTGGAATACACATGTGGCAGAATTTCAGTGAAATTTGACACATTGAGCTTTCCTCACGATGTTTTCCTTCACCGTCAAGCACGAGATGAATTATAATCACAAATTAAGCACATGAAATTCAGTGGTGCTTGCCCGGGTTTGCACCCACGATCAACGGTTAAAATTCACTCGTTCTTACCACTCTCGGGCCATCTATTTATTTTATTTTTTTAAAATGTTTTTTATGTTATCTTAACAAATTTGTCTTTTTGATTAAAGTAGCTCACAGAGCCTTCCTCTGGCTGCCCTCGTGGAGCCGATACTTTATGAAGACTAATATATGATGCTGTGCAGTCAGTGCCATCGAATTGTCTCAGATGAATCTGAAATAGATTGAGTATGTTTTACACAAAGTTAAATTTTACTTTAATAAAAATGTTGGTCATTAGATTGCAATGGCCTTACCCATTAATAAAATTACAATTTTATTTAGCCTGGATATATTATATTCTTTATTTAATTTTTAAATACGTATTATTAAAAAAGTTGTATTAATTGATTATTACAAGATCGGTAAAATGTAATACATTGTTATTTTAATAATTATTTGAAATAATGTTATACTGTTAAAATAAAAGGTTATCTAGCATTTTATTTTTAACTCAGAAAAATAAATCATATTACTTCTTACTTACCAATAAATGCAAATTGACTTCATCACTTCTACTCAAATAAGGGAAATTACCTCCACTCTTCAAATGAGCGAGTTTAGCGTGAGGGTACGACTTGTAAAGGTCTTCACGAACTCTTGAACTTAGAGCACTTTCATCCCAAACATCCATTATCGTTATAGGCAAGTCTCTTAGCAACTGAGGTTGAACATAACATGGCATGCAATTAAGTGTTAATCTTGATGCTAGCTCTGTTTGCGTAAGTGATTCTAGCTATAAACAAATGAGTAGTTATTAGTAAGTATTTATGAAATTCATGTTTAAATAATAAGCATGTAAAGATGTTATAAATCTTGGCAAATTAACATTAAATCAAGTAATTTGTAATGTTATTCATACTCTTTCGACCATAAAATCAATGGATTCGGCGATTCTTTTATCCACTTTGTCAGCCGTAAAGTTTCCCATTAACATTCTCTTCAAGACTAAGGATGGCAAAAGCCAAAAAAGGACTGCTGAATCATCATATTCAAAAATAGATGTATCAGTAAACGAGTTGCATAATATTATAGATGCAACACGAGGGCAATTCTTTGTTAATTCTGTAAACTTTTGTCCTATGAAACCACCTAGAAACGAAAAACGCAAACATGAATTTTATAAGAATGCCAATAACTGTAACTTCTTGATATCAGTGTCTTTATCAAAATTACCCAGAGATGCTCCAAATATATGCACTCTATCTAATTCCATGTAGTCTATAAGTCGTTTGAAGCCATCACACCATTCTTTCAAGTTCCAATAAGGTGGAGCCTCAGCTGCTATTACGCGAATACCTCTTGTTGTCAGACCCATTATTTGTTTATAAAAAATGTCAGCAGTCCCCGAGACTGGTGGCAAACAGACAAGGGGGCAATTAACAGATTTCGGACCACTATCAAATATTTTCCATGTCTGAAATATCAAAGATAATTTTGTTACAAGCTATAAGTGCATACTCAAGTAAGATAACTTGAAAGTTGTTTGTTTACCTTGGAGCCATCTGTATCAACAGCTATTTTTCGTAATGGAATACTACTTCGAAAACTTAAATATTCACTAGATTGCGATAAATCACTAAGGCAACTCATTATAGAATTAACTAGATTAATATTTTACTTTTGTTAAAACGAAGTAGTTTAATTTGATTATTAATATTAATGACTTGAAACGTCGAATGTCAACACTTGGCAGTTGACACTGACAGTTGATGTCAGTGTCAACTGTCAAGTGAATGACAAATATCACGTTTGCCAAATGGCGGTAGACTATCCGATACTCTTTGAAAAGTGACGTTTGAGGTGCCGTGTGGGAATTGTTCATTTTTAGGTTATTTCCTTTGAATCCAGTTATTCCCTTATATTTCTGTGTGGTGGTGGTTATTTTTAATTCCGAGTAGGCGAGTGAACCTTGGTCAATTGTTGGCCAGTGAGGCCATGGATAGAGATGAGCGCTTGAAGCCTCCTGATAAGGGGGGTGGTGAGTACGAATGTGTGATGGAGACGGAAGGTTCTCAGGCTCCTGTAGCTGCACAAACATCTTCCCGGAAAAGGATGGCTGACAATTTAAACACTGAGCCATCGTCCAAACGTACCGTTACTGATCCAGAGAGTGGTCTTGGATCAGAATCGCATATTTACAAATACCCATCTCTCGAGATCGAGATTCGAATTGTCGTAAATATGGCGTCGAAGACTTTGGTCCATTTGGTGCATGTGTCCCGCATTGTTGACTCCCCGAATTCTGGTGTAAGCTTAAGACCTATAAGATTGGGGCTGTTCCTGTTTGAAGGTGGTGTCCAACATGTCAAAAAAGATGGCATCAAACAAATTGGTCGTAATAGGTTGTTGGTAGAGTTTGGCTCGGCTAATGCAGCTAACGAGTGTCTGGACCACGGACTTCTAAACAAACACAAACTAAAATCTGAAATTCCTTCTTACAATGTTTCGCGATTGGGATTAGTTCGTGGTGTTCCAACAGATTGGACTATGGAGGACTTTGTAAATGCCACTGAATTCAAAGAAGGGTATGGGAAGATCTTGAAAGCTCGCCGACTGAATCGTAAGATCAAAAAAGATGATGGTTCCCCTGCTTGGTTACCTACACAGTCCGTCGTACTGACATTTGAGGGCCAATCCAAAAGAAGATTTTCGCTTTTTACACTTCTTTGGTAGTCGAGATTTACCAGCTTCCCACCATTCAGTGTAGGAAGTGCCAGTAGGTTTGGCCATGTACAAAATGCTTGCCGGTCTAACGCTCGCTGTTACAAATGTGGACAGTCACACTCTGGAGATAGCTGTAACATTCCCTCTTCCGTGTTAGGTGTCTTCTGTGTACAGGAAGACACTTTGCTACTGACCCAACATGTCCCGAATTCGACAGACAAAACGCATAAAAAAATATTATGTCTGAGCGATGTATTTCGTACATGGAGGCTTCTTCGCAGGAACCTTCAGTAAGACGGGCCTACTCTGACGTCGCTAAAACCAAATTTACGCAAACTCCGCCTCAACCAGTACAGAAATCACCATATTCTGTTTATTCAATTTCTGGATCTACTCCTCAAAGGACATCTTATCGCAAAACAGTTCAAACTCCTTCCCGTGCGAGGACTCCCCTTGCGGAGGGTTATGATAGTTATGCTCATGATGAAATAATTAGAGAACCATCATCATCTCTTCCCAATGGATGTGGATTGAATAGACCTCATACATTGCCTAATGAAAATTTGCCAGAACTGCTGATTATGCTGATCACAAATATCTTCGCTAAATTTAGCGATGTGTTACCGTACGACGCTGCCCCTTTACTTGTCAGACTCGCTGAAATTGTAGCTAATGGCTAATTCTAATTCTTTCCGGTTTAAACCGAATTCTTCAATGGAACAGTAGAAGTATTGTCCCTAAAAACCCGATTTATTTAATTTAATTAATGCTCATTCTGTATCTGTTGCGGCCATCTCTGAGACATGGTTGAGGCCTGGGTCTCACTTTAGAGTCCCGGGGTTTGCCTGTCTACGGGATGATTGTAATGATGGCAGAGCAGGGAGTGCATTGTTAATTAAAAGATCTTTCCCGTTTTCCGTTATCCCTCTCCCACCTCATTCCCAAGAAATCAACAATGTTGCGGCTTGCATAGCCAATATTAATGTTATCTCAATTTATATTCCTGATCCTAATCTCTCTCTGATCCCTGACCTTTCTACAATTTTATTTTCAGTCCCTCCTCCACTTATTATTTTAGGAGACTTCAACTCGCACCACAGTTCCTGGGGATCATATTATACAGATTCTTTCCCCTGGTTGATGGACCTCTTTGATGATATTAATGTTTGTGTCATAAATGATGGCTCTCCTACTCGTCGTGTATATCCTGGTCAAAATCCTAATTCTGCAGTCGAAATTTCTGCTTGCTCTCCAGAACTTTCATGTGTACTAAATTGGAACACGTTACCCCACTCCTTTGGCAGCGATCATTTCCCTATTATAATATCAAAACCTTCTTCAGTAGTCCCATTCCCTGCTCCTGAACCTCTTCTGAAACATAAAATACAAGAGGCTGACTGGATTTTTTTTTCTTTATATTTTAAATGTAATTTAAAAGATTTTAACCAAAATCCTTCTTCTCAAAACTACTTACATTTTCGTAATACATTGATTGATGCTGCCAACCTTTTCATCCCCAGGAAAAAGCCTTATTCTTCTAAACTTTCCTCACTTCCTTGGTGGGATTCTGAATGCACTTCTTCTGTAAAAGAAAGAGATAGTGCTGAGGACATCTTTAATGAATCTTTAAACCTTGATGATTTTCAAATTTTACAAATAGTTACTGCTCGTACCAAAAGGCTATTTTCCAAAAAGAAGAAGAGAGGATGGAGAGGGTTTTGTGAGAGTTTATCCCCCAGAACTCCCCTATCACTTGTATGGAGAAATATGAAACGGTTTAGAGGTTCATTGAAGCCTGACTCCCTTCACTCTTATGATTCTTCGGTTTGGCTGGAGGACTTCACGGATAGCCTAGCCCCTCCTTCTGTCCTTGTGATTTCCCTTTTTCTGTATCCTCTTCTAATTTAACTTCCTTTGATGAAATGTTTACTTTTGACGAATTAAATACGGTACTTACAGGGTTGAGGGATACCTCTCCAGGTGAAGATGGTATCCCATACAGTTTTATTACCAAATTAAGCACTTCTAGTCTTCAGTATCTTTTGGACATCCTGAACGACATTTTTATTACGGGAGAAATACCTGATGACTGGAAATGCCAAATCATTATCCCTATTTTGAAGCCAAATAAAGATCCAGAGAAGGCTAGCTCATATAGACCAATTGTCCTTTCATCAACCTTAGGTAAAATTCTTGAACATCTAATTAAAAATCGCCTAGAATGGTATTTGGAAAATAATGAGTCTCTAGCAAAAAGTCAATTTGGTTTTCGTAAAGGCAAAAGCACTATGGATAGTTTGAATATATTAACAACTGATATCCGTCTTTCTTTTTCTAAAAAAGAACACCTTGTGGGATGCTTTTTAGATATTTCGGCTGCCTATGACAGTGTCAATATTCCGGTGCTCAGAGCAAAAATGCTAGAGCTGAGTGTTCCAGTGAGAATCGTACACTACATTTGTAAACTTTTTATGCACAGAACTATTAAAATACGAAACGGAAGCTTCCTCCTTCCGCCTAGAACTCTATGGCAAAGCATTCCGCAAGGGTCAGTATTAAGCCCCTTACTGTACAGCATTTATACTTATGATCTTGAGCAATCGGTCCTTCCTTTTGGTAATATTCTCCAATATGCAGATGATATCGCCTTGTATACATCATCGATACAGCAACATCTCTTATAAATGAAGCTTTAAGTTACCTAAATGTCTGGTTAGATGAACACGGCCTAACATTATCTCCATCTAAAAGTACAGTTGTTGTTTTTTCCCGTTCAAGATTCACTCCATTTGCGAACGTCACATATGAAGGACACACCATCTCTAACCCTTACCTCGTGCCCTTTGCCAAATTTCTTGGAGTCTTCCTGGACTCTAAAATGACTGGTGGTCCCTCATCTAAATTATGTAGTTAATAAATGTGAAAAGAGTATTAACCTCCGTCGTGTTCTTTCAGGTGTTTGGTGGGGTTCCCATCCATATAACCAAAAACTTATCTATAATTCTTTTATTCGCAGTCGTATTGATTATGGATCCTACATTTTGGAACCATGTAATAAAACAGCCCTAAAGAAATTCGACATCATACAGGCTAAATGCTTACGTATTATTCTTGGTGCAATTAAATCTTCACCAAAAATGCTCTGCAAGTGGAATGCTTAATACCTGTCTGATAGATTCATCTTTAGGGTTATGTCATGCTCATCTCATCCACTTATTCCTCGTCTAGAGAGTCTTTCTGAAGAGGTATCAAATAATCGATATTGGCTTCATAAAGAAACCCCCAAAATCATTAAGAGCTTTTTAAAGATTAAAAATCTTTCTGCGCCTGTTTATAGTCATAATACCATTTATTCCAAACTGATTATTCTTCGCTAATGTTTACTCCTAAGGTCATTTTGAATTTTTGAGTTGAAAAAGATGATCCTGCAGCTAATCAAAATTTTATCAGACTTTTATCTGATTGGCAAGACTGGATACCGGTGTTCACTGACGCCTCCAAATTATCCCCCGACGGTAATGTTGGTGCTGCGGTTTGGTTTCCAAAATTCAACATGACTTTATCCTTTAAATGCCCTTCTCAGACATCTGTGTTCACAGGTGAAGCTGTTGCCTTATATGAAGCACTTCTATTTGCTGATTCTCATAATTTCTCTAAAACAATTATTTTTACAGACTGTAGAAGTTGTTTACAAAAAATTTGTAGTAATCAATTCAAAATGAAAATTAAGCTCCCTCTTATTTTCAAGATTAAAGAGTTACTTTTTAATTGTAGTCAAAAAGGGTTAGATATAGTCCTTGCTTGGATTCCTGGGCACTCTAGTATTGGTGGATTCTTGGGCTAAAGATGCTACAATAAGTGGATCTGAAAATCATACTGAAATATACCATACCGAATTGTTACCTCTAGCGAACTTGCATGTAAGAAATGATTGGCAAGATTTATGGGATTCCTCAAGACTTATTAAAGGGCGTTACTATGGGGATATACAACCTCTGATACCACGGAAACCCTGGTTCTTCCGATTTCGAAAAGGTGGCAAACACATCTGTCATATGTCGCCTCCGCTTGGGTCATGCATGCACACCGGTTTTCCTTGCCAAAATCAGAGTACGCGATAGCTCTCTTTGTGAATGTGGTTTGGACGATGGGACGGTAGATCATATTTTTTCAATTGTCCTAAATTGACATTTTCTTTATATACGTTCTCCCTCCAGATATACCCCGACCTATCAACTTTCAGTCTCTTCTCACTTATTCTCACTCTTCTTTTATTGTTTATTTAATGAAATGTATTTCATTTCATAATTTAAAATTTTAGTCAGAAGGTATTTTATTTTTTTATTTTTTTTAGGCATGTAGCTTGATGATTTTCTTTATCCTACTAATATTTTCCATTTCCTACTAATATTTTTTTTTTTGTTTGATACCGTTGTCTGTGATGTTTGTGTCGTTATTTAATGTTATCTGTTTTAGATGTCCTGGACCAAATTCCTGACATTTACCAAAATTAAACATCGAACATTTTCCCTGCGTGTTACTTACATATAACGTAGTAATTGGCCAAATATGGCTATCACACGAGATGTGAGGAGGAAAAAAAAAAAATGGCGGTATATACCACTTCAGCACCGAGGTGCTACTATTTATAGTAGTCTTTATTTTTTTAAAGAAACATCCATTAGACTTGATAATACCATTGTTTTATTCCATTAAAATAATGATAATGTATCAAAAAAATTCATTTTTGACTTTTCTGATACTTACGGGCCTTCAAAATGTTTGCAAACGAATTTTTTTTTCGATTTTCGCAAATATAATCACGTCTTTCCATTTTGCAATAAATTCAAGTATTCGACATAGCAGGTATAATCCCATACCTACTAATCGCTAGTGTTCCGTTCAACGTCGACAGAATTTTAGCTTGTTTCGAAATTATACACTTCACTGTTAAAACTGGAGACAGTTTAATTTTGTTAGACAATTTCAATCTCATCTTGTTCCAACCGAAACTTTAAGAAACACATTCTCTCTAAAATATCTCAATTGTACATACTAGTTTTACCTTTATGTTCTTCAACTTCAATACATTATGCAGTTGACCCGCGGTAATCCCGCACGCCGTATAATCCGACATGCCTATAACAATACATACTATGTACACTTATATATAATGTGCCTTACAAATTTATTTCGGCAAATCATAGTCATTGTATGTATTAACATGTCTTGTTAGCAGCATAGTAACTATAATTTGTTTGATTACAAGGTACTTCTCTTGAAAAGTTTCGGTCTATAAAGGGTCGGTGGCAATGTGTGTGATGTACTTTCACTGTTTTTGCATTATATTTCAAGCATAGTTTTTAAGTTATTGAAATTTACTGTCATCTATAAAGACTTCAATAACACGAAAATAATGAATTAATAATGATCTCCCTGCATTGACGTTAGCCATCTTGACTATTTTCATTAATTTTCGTATGGTTTTGTATCATAGATATTTTAAATGTGTAACTTTACAATCATAAAATCAATAATAACACTAGATTTAGTCAAAGCTCACGTTCACGTACATTTCTATGTAGCTCGGCAATTAAAGGATAAAGTTGGGTTCTATGAGAAAAAAAATCAAATTCGCATTCAAACACATGCAGTTTATTACTGAATATCTTTACGCAAATAACATTTTGTTTGACTTTCTACAGCAATTTTCCAAACCACTTATAGTTACTTAATCTAAATTAAATGATATTATCGGACGATTTTCATTAATTTATATTTGAAAATAAAGTAAAGAGCGGCGATGATTGTTTTACTTATTGTATTTCCAACAATATTAAAAAATGGGGGTGAGAGAAGGGGGTGTGGTACAGATACAAATACAATAGTTCGAATTACGTTTTTGTTCAAATTAAAAGCATCGTACATTGTAATAGAAGTTTATTCTTATTTATCCCTGTACATTGTCCTATAAACTATATTTAATGTAAAACCAAATTTTCAGGTATATTTCAAAAATTACGTTGTAATATTTAATGTTCACCGAGTAATTCATTGAAAAAACAAATTTAATAATATCCAAAACATTTCAAATATTTCATATCAATAGGACAACTTATTGGAATAAATGAGAATAATCCTTAAAATAATTTACCTATACTTCTAATTCTTCCATATGTATTAATTATATAAGCCAACTTTTTAGAGATTAATCAATAATCTATAATTGCCGATCAACTTATATTTATATATTTAAGTATAGTGTTAATTTAGCTTAGTATACGAGCCATTAAATCTACATTTTTTTTATTTATTAAATAATTTCGGTTAATGTATCAATAATGTAATATATGGATGTACTTTTCGAATATAGCATAGAGGGTATTTCATTTATTTTAGTATTATCATATTTATTATACATTTATGATTTGAGCACACCTACTTTTGAACAATAATTGAATGCTACAATCAATTAATCTCTGTACAATTTTTGATACCATTCAAAATGTCTAAAGCAGCATTATATACATTGTTTCATAGAAAAATAAATAAAATTGTGATGCCTTCGTTTTCTGTATGAAATAATAAAAAACGATATTGCTTTAATTATATTTGAGTGTCAAAAAAGATAAAATTATTATATTTAAATCAATCAAATTATAATTTAAAACATTATTTTTATTAAAAATGATTTACTGTGGATAAAACCTTGCAGTACTATAAAATTAAACATTTCTATTTCAAAATAATTGGTCTACAATTATATGTTCTAGGCCCTAATTTTAAGGGAACTAACATTAAAAACAAAAGTAAATGACTTATTGGATGATATTCGAAAATTAAACTATACATGTTAAGTTTTGGCTAGAGGCGGACTTTTTGATGAATAATATTAAAATTGGCATTTGACAGAGTCATTATATTATAAATTATTATATCTTACGATTAGTTACATCCAGCTAAATATTAATTAGGCTGCATGTCACAGTTACGTTTTCACATTAATTTTACAATTACTTTTATATTTATTAAGCAAAATATGAATATAGTTAATGTACTATTTAATACAATACTGTATTGTAAATATTGACAGCTTTTTTTTTTTTTACTGTCCTACTGGGATTTTCTGTGGCAAAGATAGTCTTTGTTGCACAGATAACATTTTGAAAATCTTATCTGTTATAATATCAATGTTGTGGAATATTATAAGTCAGGTAATCTATATAGTCTTTTGCATGTTTCAAAAGATGAAAATTGTTTCTGATCCATATAATTATTTATCTGTTTTGGCAGTGATTAACGTTTTCAAAACAAAATTTGTGTTTTGTTTATTTCAACTTCTAGGACTGCTAATGTAATCATTTTAATGTCACCTGAAAATATTTTAATTTGGTCGAGCATTTGCTTTATTATTATTGATATTGTTGCGTTTAAAGTTTATACTGATGCATGGACCATTCAAATGTTACGGCCTTTTATCAATTATTTTGCATAGTCCGACTTAATATATGTTAGTTGTCCCATATTATTGTGGTGAATTTGTGTTTGTATTGTGGATATCACAAAACTTGGCAATATTATTTCGATCGAGTTGCAGTTAAGGAATAACAAATGCCAATATATAATATTATATCTTTCTGGTTGTCCGTCCGTCGCATGAGATCTCTATGACGTATCACGACTCGCCGTTGCCGCTGTCGTCGCCATCTTCACCGCCCTCCAATTCCTCCTCGGAGTCGGTGTCGAGGTCATCGTAGTCATCATCATAGAAGTCTGTCATGTCCAACTGAAAGTAAATTATGATTGATAAAATAACGTTCTATATATTTTACGTTACTTAGTTCACATAATTTAAACGTCAATTAGTTCGTGGTCTTTATACAGAATAATGGTTCCGATGAGGTCTCGGAGGTATCACATACTAAATCCCTTGTGTTATTGTCAAACAGCAATATTTATTTTAATAAGAAATACAGTGATCTTGAGCAAAAATGCCTTGAAAAACATATAAGAATACACCAATAACTCATGGTGATCACTTCTAAAATTGGTGCATTTGCCTAGCATTTTAGTCACATATTAAAAAAGTACACTATATTTATGCTGTGTTAGTAAAATGTATATTTAAATGAATGCAGTGCCTACCTGTGGTTCCTGTGTTGTCGATTTTACTTGTGTTTTAATGCAATAATCTTCTAATGTTAAAGGTACGACTATTCCTTCTTTCTCTGCTTCAATGCGCGCCACTTGAGCTTGTTTTCTGTAATAAACACGTACATTTAAGTTAAACTATTATAATACTTAATTCTATAAGGAAAATGATAACTTTGCTTAATCGTATCTTCGAAATTAACCCTTATATTAATATGATGGGTTTCCACTGAAATAGTCGGCGATATTAAGTCCCCAACTCGTGTTGACGACACGAAAAAGAACGATGCTGATAGTTTTTTTATATAAACTATGGAGTAATTTAAAAGAACTAAAATGATTGCCTCTTATTTCTCATGTGTTTTGAAAATAAGGAACTAAGTATGTAAATGGGGGTACCACCCAGTCATCACTTATCCCACCGCCAAACATAATGACTCTGCGTTGATGTGGTCTGGTGTGGAAGGGTGAGTGAGCCATCGTAATTACAGGCACAAGACTGATAACATCTTAGATCACATAATTGGCAGTACATTGACGATAAATGGAGTAGTTTATACCTTCAAGCATTGTCAGTGACGATGGGTAAACGTGATCAGTTATCAACAGGTGACATTGCTCGTCGGCATTCTTAAAATACTAATAAAGGCTTTTTTGTTTAAACTTACTTCAAGTATAAGTAACCCATGATAACTTTAATATTGATTTTAAATATTCCGAAAAATACGTAGTCCGTCGATAGATAACATTTTTTTTTTTTTGTAGATTTGTATGGCCTTTTTGTATATGGAACAAGTGGTCAACAACGCCCATAGACATTGGCACCGCAAGAAAAGCTAACCATCGCTTTCATCGCCAATGCACCACCAACCTTGGGAACTAAGATGTTATGTCCCTTATGCCTGTAATTACACTGGCTTGCTCAGCCTTCAAACCGGAACACAACAATACCAAGTACTGCTGTTTTGCGGTAGAATATCTGTTGAGTGGGTTGTACCTACCTGGACGACCTTGCACAAAGTCCTACCACCAAGTAAAATATTTTCCAGGTCAAACCACTTTTAATCATTCTTTAACTGTACACTAAGCAAAATGGAACATACTTGTTGAAATAGTATGTAAATCATACTAATTACAAAAGGCCTTTGTTTAAATAAATGAAATCAACGTTGTTTATCATAAAATTTACGATGTATCGATGTACGATGAATCAGTTGCTTCATTTCAAACATACAATGGAATAAATTAGAAGATACATTAAACATAAGGTCATTTGCACGATATTTAACATTCGGAACTGAAGCAGGAGACTTTGATGTTACCGTATAATTTATAAACTGTGATGGCCCCAGGGGATAGAATAGATGGATCTTAACTCTTATTCAAGGGTTAAAATTCGGACAAGAACCATTGAATTTTAACGTGTTTAATTTGTGTTTATAAAGATGACGTTGACGTCCCCGTGACCGATTTCAGTCTCAAGAGAGATTAGTCAAGTACGCAGGACATATTGTAGTGCACAAGTGTGTGAGCAAACACAGAAGCATTCCCTCATTCTCATAATTCGATGGGACGGCAATCCAACACGAACGAAAAGAGTCCATGCGCAGAACCAACAGCTTTACTTGCTTTTCCATAAATAAAATAGTAAATGTCGGTCTCAGCGGTAAAGAAAAACATCACGAGGAACCTGAAATTCTGCCAAATACCTACTTACCCGCAGTAGACTGCTCTTGGTGGAATAAGCTCGAAATCTTCTACTTTAAAGTACACAATAAAGTGGTAGAGTTTCGGTGTGTTATTTTTTTTTACCTTATTATGTTTTCGTACTCCTTATCCTTGCCCTTGGAATCACGCCAGCGGCGGTACATGACGCTCGCGTCGACGTTCGCTGGGCTGAACGTGTTCGGTTCGTTCAGTAGAGATATAACTGATAGCAGCACGGTGCGAACGGACTGCGTAGGGTTCCAGCGCTCGCACGGCAGCTCGCCCGACTGGGGGTCGTCCACCGGTGGATGAAGGATTGATATGCAAAGATCACCGTTCTGAAAAACAAATGAAAAATAAAAACTGAAATGTATCTAATTATATCTTTGTCATTGGATTTCGAAGTAAGACTACTTCTATAATAATTAAAGTCATTAAAGTAAAAGAAGGAAATCTATATGTGTACAAATTGAGGTAATATGTTCACTTATTCGGTCCCATATATCTTGAGAACAAATCACGTTAAAATCAGTATAATACGATGCCTGCGTAATTGTATAATGAACATCACATATTTGACTAAATTCGTCACAATATTTTTTATTACGACAAATAAAAAAACATATTTATTTAACTTGAGTTTAAGAGATAAAATGAGACGGATTCATGTTTGCAAATTATGCGTGTCCGCTATTTTACCCAGCAATCAACATTCCATGTTAACCACTGATCGAAATCATACTTTCGTTAGAAAATAAATCTTCTTGTTTAAATACATTAAAATGTTTTTATTCTTTACATATTAGAAAATAAAAATGGAATTAATATTACTGTTATGTGCCAATATTATGCGTTACCGAATAAGGAAATACATAATTTTACACGCATCATACGAAGGCGTCCTATATGTTGACATCGCGTAAAAATTTAAAACCAGAACACCGAAAATAAAAACTAACAATTGAAAAACAAACTTTAAAATGTCGAGAATAATCTTTAGAATATTACTTTTAATACGTAGAAAGCGAAATAAATTTCAGGCGACTGGTAAGTTCTCAAAGGCAATTGTTTCTCGATTTTTCTCTTTTCAGTATGTTATTGCGTCGTTTAGTTTGCGGTAAAACATTTGACACGTGTTTTAAGCAACCGAAAAACAATGAAAAAGGTCGGACGTTTGTTCTCTCGTGACACATTAAATAAAACTATTTTAAATGTCGTATTTGAAGAGATAATTTCGCGTGTATATAGTTAAATGATCGGAAGATTTCTTTGGCTTTGAGCGACCATGTAAATTCGAAGAGAATTAATTAATTATGAAACATATAGGTATATGTATCTAGTATCTAAAGTTGGTACAATTAAAACTCTTCATTTTAATACGATATTTATATGCATGGTTATATTATTAGACAGACATTTAGTAATTGAACCGAATAATATTCAGCTGGAATACTTAAGAATACAAACCGAATATTCGGGCTCATTTGTACTAAGAATCAATATTTGTATAACGGATGTAAGTTATAAGAATCGCTTGAAACGTTATGGAACTACAAGTTCTATTTTTTATTATTTGTATTGTATCATATTATGTTGTTTATTTTTTTAAATAACATTGTACGTTTAAGTCACAATCGTTATTATTATAATATATGTAATCTACGATGTATCAATCTATACTAATATATAAAGCTGATGAGTTTGTTTGTTTAATCCGGCTAATCTCAGGAACTACTGGATCGAATTTAAAAATTATATTTGTGTTGTATAGTCCTTTTATCGAGGAAGGTTCTAGGCTGATTTTTATTTATTATATTTTTATTAATTATACGCGGGTGAAATCGCGGTCACAGCTTGTAACATATATAAGGTCCTCCAGACCGATTTCGGCCACGGCGGCCAATCTCAAGAGAGATTAGCCAACTGCGCAGGAGATATTATAGTGCACAAGTGTGTGCGCAAACACAGGTGCACTGTCTTTTCCTTAGCTCTCATAATCCGATGGGACGGCAATCCGACATGACCGGAAAGAGTTCAGGCGCAGGACCAACGGCTTAACGTGCTTTCCGAGGCACGGGAGTGTACACACTTCCACCTTCCGGACTCCGGGCTGCTACTGAGAATTTTCTGACAGAAAAAACCCAATAACTATTTATTGGCCCGACCTGGGAATTGAACCCAGGACCACCGGGTCTGCAGCCTAATATCTAGCCACTAGACCAACGAGGCAGTCATATATAATCTACAATCTGCGTTCAATATTTGAATTTCTTGCTAACAATTTAATAAGAACTTTCATACGTACCAAATATATATAACCTTATTATTTAAACTTCTTTAAATAAAACAATATTTGAATAATAATGTTCCGACGCCGTATGATATTTTCTTTGTGGCGATACATATCGGATTAAGTTTATTTATATCCGTTCCCAATATATGCAGAGATGTCTAAATTTATTCATAAGGCCCCCGCGTAGAAAAATAGGAATTGATAATTTCGACTTGTGAATGATAAAACGGCTATGTATATCGTCTGTTCGTAAAAAATAGCTTTCAAAGAATCGTCGGTTATTAAAACTGTCTAGCATTTATCGGTTTACGGTATATAGAGCTCTGCGAATCGTATCCGATGCAGTGACTAGCAGTATGGTTACATAAAAAAACATTGTTGTCGACTCGGCTTATGTATTCGTACTACATGCTTAAAAATCAACCGCCGTCATTTTGAAATAAATTATACTAATTTTGAATTTTGTTTTTCTTTCGAAGAACCGTAAGAATCATGTAAAAACGTACTTGTTTACGTTTTTATCAGATTCTCATGAATATATGTATGACTGTCTGGAATACAATTTTCGCAATATTACTCGAAAACAGGAAAAACTATTACATATTGTTTATGAAATTTCTACTACCCAATTGTTTTGATTATGATGAAATTTTTAATTAGTTCTATGTCCCGATAATTGTAGTAAAAATTATTTTTTTATCAATCGACATAATGTCAATTTAAAAGCTCAAATAAGGTAATTGAATGTTGGACTTGTAAAAACGTCTGAATATTACTTTTATTTACTTTATATATACAATACATATTACAAGATTGCGTATCTAATAATAATACAAAATTGCTTCAACTACATAAATTGAATGAAGTTTCAAAACTTAGTTCTGTATTCATTTGCTTAAGACTTATAACCTTTGACTGAAGCCTGCTATGTAATGGGCACGAACGAGTATCAGTGTTTTAACTATTAATACAAAATACGAAGTGTTTTATAATGTTAAATGTCGTTACATTTTTTTTAATTACACAAATTTACTAAGCTGGTTAAATAGTCAATCGAACAAACGATTTCGATGAAATATTGAAACTCGATCTAATAAGAACGTTCTAGTCCTTTCAAACATCTACTTTAGAAAGAGCACAAGTGGATCAAGTATAACATATTTATTATAGTTAATTTGAGGCTATTATTTTTAAATTTATTAATTTATGACGACATAACGAAACAATTTAATTTTGAAAATTATCGAGTTATTTGGAATAAACATTATGAATTCAAAATGGCGGATAATGCAATGACGGCATCTAGTCGGCATTTTTAATTTAAATTTTTTGCAATTTGCAACATTAACGCTTCTGGGTCTAAATAAATAGTGCAGTAAGTAGGTAATTCAAAATAGTATAGCGTTTGCAAAGTTTCTGTGGTTCTTTCAAGATTACTAAATCAGAAATGTTAACCTTCACGATTCGTTAAACAGATTACAATTCCAAGCACAGCTTTGGAGATTGTTAGAATTTTTATTTTGGACTTTAGTCCGTTGTAATAGAATACAAATAAAGATAAATAATATCGTACCTATGCTGTATGAAATAAAACCAAGGGCAAAATGTAGAGGTAAGCCGCTCAGAATACCTAGGCTTCTTCCGCTATCTCCTTATACAAGTAATATATCTTAAGAACAATTTATAATAGCGATGTGACGTTTATATTGCAATAATTAATTTTAACCGGTCGGTAATACAACAAAAGTTTTCCGTGTCCTCCTTATATAACTAAACGTAATAAAATCCTTAGGAATATTATAAATGCGAATGTGAATTTGTTTGTTCGTTACGCTCTCAGACATAAACCACAACCCGATTTTAAAAATTCTTTCACCGATGGAAAGCTACTTTAGCAACGAGTAACATAGGCTACATTTTGTCCATGTATTCCCACGGGAACGGAAAGTATGCGGGTGAAACCGCGGGCTAAACGCTAGTAGAACATAGTTATATACATAAACATACATCATACATTAATTAATATAATTTACTAAAATATTAACATTACTTAATTACCTTTACATTACCTTTGTATATATTCTTATAAGAATATTAAAAAATCGGATTCATCTAGATTCTAGATATAATGTAAAACTTTTAAACCAGTTTTAATTTTTACGTCTCCGGTGTTACTAATAATTATATTCTAGAAAATGTAATATATAAGACAAGTAGTTTACATTTGCGAAAATAATATTGCGAATCTAAAACTAGTGAGTAAAATATACTTTTATTCCAAGTATTTCATGCAAGTAAATAAATTGTACTGGCATTTACACGATGCTACTAAATATATTTTAAGAGGAAAAGTGACGAATAACTCGTGAGTGATTTCCTACTTGCATTTAATAATGTTTGTATTTGAGTTATATTTATTTTATAAATATTATTTAGTTTCAAACTTATAATTACGACTATATTTTTAAACTAATAATTATTTTATATTTATTTTATATCAGGTATCAGTTTAGGAAATCAAATTACATAATCGTAGTGACTAAAGTAACAAAAATAACTATTTATAACATAACTGACATTGCGTTTTTTTTATAATTAATTTACTACAAAAATATACTTAATGTTTTAAAAAGTAATAATAATAATAGTAATAATATGTACATGTGATAATGAAGTCGGTATGGAATTGATAATAATCGGTGCATCTAACCTTTACTAATATTATATTTAAATGCAAATGTGAGTGTTTATTTGTTTCACGGCTAACTATTCAACCAATCAACATTAAATTTTGCATGCACTTTGTCAGGGGTACAGAAACAAAGGACATAACATAACACTCCATTTTCACCACAAGCAGACGACCACCACTTGGTGGTAGAGCTTGTGGTGCAAGCTCACCTGGGTAGGTACCACCCACTCATCAGATATTCTACCGCAAAACAGCAGTACTCGGTACTGTTGTGTTCCCGGTTTGAAGGGTGAGTGCGCCAGTGTAATTACAGGCACAAAGGACATAATATCTTAGTTCTCCAGGTTGGTGGCGCATTGGCGATGTAAGCGATGGTTAACATCTTTTACAATGCCAATGTCTATGGGCGTTGGTGACCACTAACCATCAGGCGGCCTATATGATAGACCACCTACCTATGCCATAAAAAAAAAAAAACGAAGCCGTGAGCGACAACTAATAAGCATTCAGTGATTAAATTATTTTATATTAACTGATATTATAAATGCGAATGTGTTTGTTATGCTTTCACGCCTGAACCACTAAAACGATTTTAAAAATTCTTTCACCAATGGAAAGCTACATTATCAGCGAGTAACATATACTACATATTGTCCCCGTATTCCCTCGGGAACGGGAATTACGCGGGTGAAACCGCGGGCAAAACGCTAGTAAGCAATAAATAATTATTATTTCAAATATAAGAAACAACACATTTCTAACATGACGATTTAAATATAATTTTACATAAACAAAGAAATTCAAGTAAATATTTGAACGAGCCCTGATAACTGCTGCAGCTATAAAGCAATAATTATTTCGAATAAATAACACAAAAGATTTCCCGAACACGACGTGATGGTATGATTTATGTACATACATACAAATAATAAATGTGTCTCGAAGATTTGTCATAATGGAGCATTAAAGTTGTTAATTCTATATACTTACATAATACGGTTGCCACAGATTATAATGATAGCATTATTCGTGTACCACGCAAAAAGACCAAGATTCATAAATAAATATGATTATAAGCTTGATTATTGATCTATCTAAATTTTTTTCGTTGCAATAACTGTTGTTATTAAAACCAGTTACAAAAGACAACGATTAAAAAAATTACGTAAAAATATGCGTTGCATGACGATCGTTACGAAAATCATTTTACTTTACAAACATAACGTAAAATAAAAAAGTAAAACAATAAAAGGTTTCATGATTTATATTTATTTATAATAAAATCATAAATTTCTGATACCAACAACGTGGCATGTTTTGACAAGGATGTTTGTCTGTGACAAAAAGCTTTAGCTGAGCTTCCATTGACCAGGAGATGATTGTAAAACTCGTTAAAATTAAATATATTTACAAAACATTTCTGAAATTTCGAGTCTGTAGGACCATTGAATATTATTTGTCTACAAAAAAATGTTACTGTACTTCAAATGTATTTACACGTCATTAACTTATCAAACTTTATACGAAATGACAATAAGCATAATTCTGTCGATAAAGTAATATTATTTAAATTCTATTCATATATATTACATAATTTATGTGAATTTCTTACTAACCTAATTATGCTATACATTTTATAAACACTAGAGTAAATTACTTACGTATTAATCTTAAGATACCACTTTACATTCATCTTCATAATGCTATTTCTCAGTACTAAGAACACTTGCGTAAAAGTTTCTGTCATATAATATACAATAAACGTACAATGGAAAGAGCGATAGTCGTATGGGAAAATTGTTTACAAAAAAATAAAAATACATTGCAAGATTGCAACGCCATACCATTAGCGATGACATAAAAGATAGAATGAAAAAGCAATACGAGACAGCTGATCTATTTCCAACTTGATATTATGACCTAGATATTAAAAAAAACGTACATCTTTATACAACATTACATTATCTTAATTGTATATTTAAATAATATATTATATATTACTTTAAATTAATACACTTAAACGGAATTATTGTGCGAATTTGCAATACTTAGCATTTATAATGATTTTGTTAAAACGATATTGTTAATTATTCAAATGTCCGTTTGTAAAATGCGCGCAATCATGTACCGTCTATTTATTATCTGTTATTTTTAATTATACGATCTACTTGTCTTCCTGCCTACGTAAGTGGTTATGTAGTTATTGAGTTACGTACTAAATAACACGGAACATACTTAGCTTACATGTTGTTAATATTATTTTTAAATTTAGAAACGATTCTATTATTTAAATTTTGGTATTCGATTATATAATATAAAAGAGCTGAACTAAAGAAAATATAGAGGTAAGATTTGTATTTTTATATTACAGTACAGTAATAAGGTCCTCCAGACCGATTTCGGCCACGGCGGCCAATCTCAAGAGAGATTAGCCAACTGCGCAGGAGATATTATAGTGCACAAGTGTGTGCGCAAACACAGGTGCACTCTCTTTTCCTTAGCTCTCATAATCCGATGGGACGGCAATCCGACACGACCGGAAAGAGTTCCAACCAACGGCTTAACGTGCTTTCCGAGGCACGGGAGTGTACACACTTCCAACTTCCAGACTTCGGGCTGCTACTGAGAATTTTCTGACAGAAAAACCCAATAACTATTTACTGGCCCGACCTGGGAATTGAACCCAGGACCACCGGGTCTGCAGCCTTATATCTAGCCACTAGACCGACGAAGTAGTCACAGTACAGTAACAGCCTGTGAAAATCCCACTGCTGGGCTAAGGCCTCTTTTCCTCTTTTGAGGAGAAGGTTTGGAGCTCATTCCACCACGCTGCTCCAATGTGGGTTGGTGGAATACACATGTGACAGAATTTCAGTGAAATTTGACACATGCAGGTTTCCTCACGATATTCCTTCACCGTACAAGCACGAGATGAATGATGATGATGATGATGAACAAATTAAGCACATGAAATTCAGTGGTTCTTGCCCGGGTTTGAACTCACGATCATCGGTTAAGATTCATGCGTTTTTACTACGGGGCCATCTCGGCTATTATTATATAAAAGTACTTAATCTATATTATAACGAGCATAAAGCGAATTAGATTATATGGCTGTGCCCTTAGATATACTATCAAAATAAACTATCTTGAATACGTACGGTACGATTGCTATCATATAATTTTTATTTAATAAATATTATATCAATTAATAATATAATACAATTTTAACCTTTAATATAATTGATTTAGTATGACGTGTACCGCCTTATTAGAATGCTTTTCATCATTTCGGCAGGATCTAGATCGGTCTTGAAACCCGCAAGCACCAAGCACCAATACATGCTCAATATCGACGGGATAACTTGATAAAACGAATGTACATTATTTACTTTACATATATATATAAATAATTAGAAAGAATCGTTGTAGGTTGTATAAAATTATCCCAGTTATATAGTTATATTTCATTATGGATTTAGATTAATGTAACAGATACTTGTTGGTTTGAAGTATTTATAAATATATATCTGCATCCTCTATCGCATATATCTCGGGGAGTGTTCTGAGGAGTTGTTTGGTTTAGTCCCGGCCGCTGAATGTCACCATCGGACATCGCGCCAGAACTCAAAATTCCATCCTCACCACCTCGATGTCTGGAAATCCACAACAGCGCGCTTCCTAAGGCATTTCCTGCCTCGCACAATCACTCTGTGGAACCAGCTATCGCCGGCGACTTTTCCGAACCGATATGACATTGCAACCTTCAAGAAGAGAGCGTACTCTTTCCTCAAAGGCCGGCAACGCACCTGCAAGTCCTCGGATGTTGCAGATGTCCATGGGCGGTGGTAGTCACTTTCCATCAGGTGAGCCTACTGCTCGTATGCCTCCTCTTACATAAAAAAAAATATATATTTAGAAAATTATACTGTGATTTTGAAATTGACCGTAATTGGAAAAAAAGATTTTCGTTGTTAAATGATTAAGCACAGGGAAGACTGAAAAATATAATTATTGTAAATAGGTTAAAAATTATTTTAGGTCCCCGTTATCTTGAAGCTGTGGCTAACACTAAATATTCAAACGATTGGTATTACTCTTAGGAATAAGTGGAGTCCGTCCGGCTCTTACTATAAAGCTTTTAAAAAGTTTATTATGAGCCAAATAAAAATATTCTATGATAACGTGTGACGTTTCAAACAAGTGACACAAATTTTAACGAATGGACGGGTCTTAGAGTTTTGTTAAACAAAGACACAGTGAAAGCAACCAAACAGCTCCGCTAACGGTCCTGTCTAAGGAGATACGAGAGAGCACACCTAAGCCTGTCATATATCTTATTCATAACCGACTGGCTGTCCTAACAAAGCCTGGATTTCTATCAGGGACAACTATATCGATAAGCATACCTAGGACACGTAAAATATTATCTACAGAATTTACAATTTGTCAATTAATTAAAATTAATAATGTGTAAATTACTTGACGCAACGTGAAAATAATTACTTTCGATCCATCTGTCTCTATTGCGTTTACTTATTAATGAATTAGTTTTCGACCGGGGATTCACCCACGTGTTATTATATGTCCTTCCTTGGGGTTCAAGCTCTCTACATACTAAATTTCATCAAAATCGGTTCAGTGGTTTTTAACAATGAAAGCGTAACAGACAGAGTTACTTTCGTATTTTTAATATTAGTATAGATTAAACCATTTCAAACGGCTTTTAATCGCGTGTGTTGTTTGTACATTCATTAAATATATAATAATAATATTAAAACTTGATCGATTTTCATTCACTGACTGCTGTGACCTCAGTTGGCTCGCCACAGAGATCTCTGAAAACCGTTTAAAATGTCTGTATTTTAGTAAGAATGTACTGTTACAAACCTATCTAAGCTACGTACAATTAATGTTTAAGGAGATTGATAAACATTTCATATTAAGAGTATATTTAATATATCTTATTGTGTTTTCCCATATTTCATTGATTAAATTATAATTTATATATAAGTATATTGTTATTTTAGCAAAATGTTATTTAAAAAAAGGCGGAACAAGGGAGTTGTTAAACATGGAGAGATTTATAATAAATGGCTGCTGCCGAGCTAGATATTTGTTTTTATTTTATTTTATTAATAAACAGTATCGTCAACGCGCCGACCGCATCTACCATAATAATACTCCGACATCCTACGGGTAAAATAAGGATATTATCTCGAGATATGTTTTAATCAATGCGATATTAACATTCGCCAGCCGAACTTTCCACTCGTACTGTAATAATGCGTCGTACAACACGCCTAGCTTATTATATCATGCGTTAAATATCACGTAACCTACAAACCGACTGGTTAGAATTTCAAATTCAAAAGGCAATATTTAGGTACATAAAACATTTAAAATGTTATTTATTTGGATAAAGTTTAACAAAAAAACAAAATAAACGAAACACCGGTTGACGGTATTGTTACCCGTTATTTATTTAAAAAAATGTTTAATGTGAGTTCTCTATAATGATAGATATATGTTAAAAGATAGGTCATGTATAATATCCTGGGACTTTATTCACACAAGGCCATCTGATCCCAAACTAAGCAGAGCTCGTACTATGGAAACCAGACAACTAGTATACTGCATATACTACTTATCTTTTGTAAATACGTACTTATATAGATATTTACACCCAGTCAGGTCAAACAGACATGTTCATGCACATAAATATCTGTCCCGGGTGGGAATCGAACCCACGACCTGCGGCGCGAAGTCAAGTATCTACTAACCACGCCAACCGGCTATATGTTTTACAAAGTTTATTTTTTAATCTGATAGGTATAGTTTTCAGTGTTTACTATAAAAGCGTAAGAACTGTCAATTATCCTTCCATTTATATAAGCTATTGTATTGTATATATTGTATTGGCCTTTAAATCGTGATAAGTAATGCACACAGTAACAGCTAGCTCGCTGTTGGTCTATGGCCTCCTATCCTGTTAAGAATAAGGTTTGGAGTATTGGTATATTTACGGCAGTGGTTAATCCGATATACGTAGATTTCCGTATTATATTTTCCTTTACCGGCAAGCACGAAACGAATTATAAACACAAATTTAGCACGTGAGAACTCACGTTCAATCCACTGCTCACTCGACTCAACTGTATTATATGAGTACGTGTCCTTTACTCAAAAACTGTTGTCAAACCCTCTAAGTTTCTCTAAGCGATGTATATGTTCAAATATAATGATCGCAGTAAATTTAGGCACTAAAATAATTTGAATACTTAGTTATACTGAAAGTGTAACAGAAACAGGCTGTAAATATGCCACAGCTGGGCCTCCCACTCCTCGTGACAAGATTTGGAGATTATTCCACCACGCTGATCCAATGCGGGTTTACGGATACACTTTTAGAATTTCTTCTGCCATATGCAGGCTTTCTTACCATCTTTTCCTTAACCGCCAAGTATGAAATCAATTATAAAAATTAATTGAACGATATATTTATTAGGCGTTAATAAGATACACGGTACACATTTTGCTTAATTAAAGTAATTATTTATCATTGTGTGATATGTAAAAACAATAAAAAATTAAAGTCCTTGAGTTACAAACGTGTTACATGCCAACGAAATGATTAAATTAATATTATCAGTAAATGAAATAGAACAAAAATATTCAATAACAATTAATGCTAGAAATGTTATTTCGACCTTATTTGCATACATTTAAAGTTCAAAGTCGACTTTATCTTTAAATTAGATATTATCAGAGCTGCAAATGTTTGAATTCAAACCAAATCAGCCGTGTGAACTTCCACATTTGACCTACTGCCCCACTTTCCTTTGCTGGTAGGTTTTCTTACCAGCTAGACAAATTTTATTTGTAATGTTAAAACGGAGTTGATCAATAATGATTAGATTAAAATATAATATATCTGATACTAGTGTATACGTGTAAAAAAGTGGTTTTTTAATTGCAAAAAGACATTGACAGCATATTTAATGTAATGTGAATAAAAATATGCACCTTAAATAACATAAGATATATTAAAAAATAAATAATTAATAGGTCGAGATGGTCCAGTGGTACGAACGCGTGAATCTTAACCGATGATCGTGTTTCATGTGTTTAATTTGTGATTATAATTCATCTCGTCCTTTACGGTGAAGGAAAACATCGTGAGGAAACCTGCATGTGTCAAATTTCACTGAAATTCTGTCACATGTGTATTCCACCAACCTGCATTGGAGCAGCGTGATGGAATAAGCTCCAAACCTTCTCCTCAAAAAGAGGAGAAGAGGCCTTAGCCCAGCAGTGGGACATTCACAGGCTGTTACTGTATATAAAAATTGTATTGTAAATGTTATTAGAGATACAAAATGTTGCTATTTTTAAATATAATCTACTTCTAATCTTTGTGCATGCAATGGAAACAACTGGAATGATTAAATTAATTTTGGCACAGATAAAATAGCTCATGTACAGTTTCATTTACATTTTATTTCCGGAAATTTCTCAGAGACCAAAACCTCAGTCCCACGCAATTGAAAACACAGACATAACTTGAGATAGATTTAACATGATTATAGACGATGCGGATCTTTTTCTTTTTAATTTCAAATTACATCTTGGCCTCGAAAGTTTCAAAAAAGAAAAGAAAAAACCGACATTATTTTTGCTAAGTATAATAATAAATATACATAATTCATAAACGGAAAGAAATATATAAAACTTATTTTTGTTATCAAAGTTTAACAACGTTACACAACGCTTTATTTACTTTCAAAGAAAATTGATTCCTATTTAATTAATGGAACAAACATCGTCCCTCTAGAGTTCTGGGCCGTAAGCGAGACGATAGAAAATATCCCTTAAGCGAGTCGTCCGGCAAAGTCCGAAGCGGTATGTTACTTCAAATTATTATACCTTTGTATGCTTTCACTAAAATATATATTTAGAGTAGAAATATGAAATCACTTTTATATTGCTGTAAGACGTATTGGAATCAAGCAAAAATACAAAACAGTTCATACAGTAATGTTAAAGTACACTTGAATTTGTCCAGAATATTCATTATGAGATGTCACTTGTTGTCACCACATTAAAATATATAATATAATAAAATCATAATTTTTGAAATGTTTAAATAATCAAAATGAACTATAATTGTGCGTTCTCTTAATATTTATTGTGTAACTTCAGTAATTACCACATGTTGTTTTTTTTAAATATATAAATTAGTCAATATGGACTGTTATGATGATTGAGCACAAAGTGAGATAGTCGGTGCGTCGCCCTCGGCTAAAAATACACGGACGGTTCACTCGGAGCTTCCTCACAAAGAAAGCGCGTGAGTTCTGACCTCCAAATCGCATTATGACTTGAAACAATGTTGTAAACATTAACATTGAAAGTTTAAAATAATATCCTGTCTTCACGTGCGCCGCGTTGTTCCGAGTAGAATAGTAACCCCCATCTCGGTAATAGTCTTCTTACCACCCGGTCACATGAAACTATTCGTTTTGTCTAATTGTCTGCAATTATTTATTGAAACCCTTTTATGTCCCTACAATATGTTATTATTTCGTAGCCTTACGATCCATAAGTAGCAATCCAATGGTACTTTCTGAATTACGCCTCGTTGACGATACTTCTATTCGCAAGTAAAACGAAACGTTTCTTGAATACAGTAACCGGACAGGACAGTAAGAGAATTTCGTTATCGCATTCATAAATCAAGCACGTAAGTGTTTTAATTATTATTAGTAAGGCGGGGGTTAGCATAGCACCAGCGAAAAAATCACATGGCTTCAGGCTGGAGGCCGACCGTAAAAGTCTATCAAATCCTATACATGAAGTATACACTATAAAGGAAGTAATTAATGTTCAAATGAGTGAGTGCATATAATTTAATAAATGTACATATATTATATACACATAGAAGTACATACATACATAAGGAAGGAAGTAATTAAAAGGACATATCATATTGCGAAAAAACTATAATATTTCGAGTAATGTTGAACCTTGAAGACGCGGCACCGAGCGGTTTGACTGTTTGGTGACGTACGCACGTCGCACGGTACGCATAACCCCACCATGCGGTTTCTCGGGCTGATTATAATTCGTATTACTACTGAGAAATGGAAGCGCTGCGCATTATCAGTTGCGTTTTAGCATATAACGTCACGTGCGATTTAAAAAACCGTAAGCACGTGGTGTTATAAGACAGCATACGCTCGAATGTTGGCACGGATCGTCGGCCGATGTGATGGAATAGCTTTCGGACGTTATTTAAAGATGCGACTGAATGTAGCACAAGTTCAAAGCGACCACCACGACGCAGGTCGACGTGAATAAGGTTAATTATCCCAAGGCCGGGAGGGTGCCAATGTTCAAGGGGCATACTCCCGGGTTAATGTAAATACGTCAACGCAATCTTAACGCATTTCACGTTTGGCTTTAATAATAAGCTATTTTGGAGTAAAGTATTTCGAAAATATCTTTAAAAAAATACTTAAATTTTTTTAGTATACAAAAGCAGAATCTTTCATTGGATTATAATAATAAATTAAATCCATGTAATTTATTAATTACTATGTATGCCTTATCTATTTAATAAAACTCATTTTTTTTTAATACTTAAGTTCTTATGTGCTTGTACGTTGTCTAAATGTGATTCACATTCACATGCTTCAAATTAAGTATACTATGAGTCGGTTAGTAATCATCGCAGTTGCTACAAGCTAAAGGTCATTCAACCATTATATCCTGTTTGAATAAGATTTTTTTTAACGAACCTGCTTAAACAATCTTTTCTCTAGAAAGTCTTTGATGGTATCGTCCAATATAAATCAATTAAAATCGCTTACAAATAAAGCATTCCCATTTAAGAGTCAACTTTAAACAGTTTTATAATAAAGGTTAAATCCTTTAACGACTTTCGAAATAATTAATAAACAACTAGAAACAACTCACGTTTTCATTTTATATAACATTTGACACAATTGTTTGAATATTATATACTTTATTTGATATTATATAATATTTGGATTACGTAGCCGTTTAATATAAATGAGATTCAATAGGATAATGGTTGAGTCGAAAATCAATATGGTAACCAGAATCTATCTATACATATGTATATACATAATAAAAGAACATGTCCACTGAAGTCAAATTACCGAGTCGACACTTCTGCTGCTAAGAATATAAAATTTAGAGACTTTATAGTAATTTATGACGTCAGCGTCCAATACGAAGATAAAGATTTTTTGAGTATTGTACCCTTAGAAGAAAATAATAGTGTTTTTTATCTGTAAGTTTAATTATTATCAATTCGCGGTAAATAGCTAAAATATCGAAACTTGTTTACAATGCAATTGAAATCTCTGGCGATAAGCTAGTATTCAATAATGCGACAAATATAACTAAATATAAAATAAAACGCTAACAAGGTAAGAGGGATGTAGGATGTATTGAGGGTTGTCTGTAATGCGTTTATCCGAACCGATCAAATCGTGACATTTAAAATACTCTTAGCTTTCTAGCAAAATGTTTGGTGTGTCATCGAGTGATTCATACTTAGTTTGATGACCTGTCTCACCACTATATTGCGACTCGATCTTTATAAAACTAACGGTACCATCGGCCACGGTCTTACGGGTTTCAATCGTGTTTTTGTATTGTTTATGGTATATTTCTGTTGCTATATCGTTTAACGGCATGTTTATTAACGTGATGTCACGAATTGACAATAATCATGTTTGATAATAAATGACGAAGTCAATAACATTATCTTTAAAATTATATACATAGTTTATTTCGATTAAAATATTCTACGGTAATTAATCCTGTTTAGCATTACTTTGTTACTTATAGAGTTGATTTAAATTAAAAATAAGTCGATTGATAAACAATTGTAACATAGTTTTTCTGTTATATATGTATTATTATAATACATTTCAATATGTGTATCAAAAATCATACTTATTAGTTGATCCGCTCGGTTACATTCGCGTTAAACGTTACTGCTCCGCCCATTGGGTCGAAGCGTGGTGTTATTTTATCGTATTTTCTATAATCTTTCAAATAATGGACTATCTAACCTAAAAAGATTATTTAAATGATATTACTCGAACTGACATTCATTAGAACAAACATTTCATTCACTTTCACAATATATGTACAAAAAATTGCAAAAATCTAAAGTAGTAATCTTGAATTTCGTAATATCTCTCAATGTTTGAGTATTTTGCATTCACGGTCTCAAACCATGTACAAGTGGGTCAAAAGTCGATCTGTGACAGAACATTGCCTTTAGGTCGAAGACTGAGAGAATGTGTTGCAATACTGTCTCGATGATATTCAATGGGCAAAATTTATACCTGACATGCAACGTGGAATGTATTTTAGTACTTATAAATGAAATTATATATACAGCAGCATTTCAGCCTTACTGGTTTGTTTTTTTATATTTTTATATTGTATATAAATGAAGCACTTCCTTAAATGTAAATTAAAATGTTATATGTTTTTGCTACTTCAAAATACACAAAACTTCATCGGTGAGGGTATTTTTTAGTAAGCATACTGTAAGGCCTTATTCATATTCCAATTCCGCGTTAATCCTGGTGTAACTCAATGTCAGAGGTTCAGTTTCGAACTTGCAAATTTCACATCGCTTCACAGCAGCTATAATTTCGAGTTATTGAGGCTTCCGTCCATGGTTAAATAGCAATGATTGAAGGATAAACATAAAGCAACAACAAAATTAACCGTTATAATATTTGGTAAGTAATTATGTTTACTTAAAATACATTTTATATTAGATGTTAATTGTATGGATATAATTATGGTACGAAATGTATGTGTCATATTATTTTCAAAGAAATTATTCACGATGACTATATCGTTTGTAAAATTTTTAAGTGGTCACTTAATATATTTAATGTTAACATTGTATTAAATTTCCCGGATTTAGTATTCGGGGACGTCTTTAGTCATCTCTTTTTTAGTCTAAAGACTCTTGGAAAGAACGTTGGTTATGAATAAAGACAAATAACAATCTCATATCGTTTTTAAATTTCCTTAAGCCGCTCCTTGCCAAAAAATAATAATTATCTTTGTAGTTTATTAGTAATATTTATAAAATAAGTTGTTTTATATAAACAGCAATGTCATCATTAGCTTAACCTTCTCTCAATTTACTCGGGGGTCGGCGCAGTATGTACTAGAACGTCATACCCACACCTAGTTTATATTTCATTCATCTTTCGCGCAATATATCCCTTTTCTTTAGTCTTTCATTTTTAGCCATTAAGGTTCATTTAGAAAAAATCTTTTTAATCGCATGCGATTATTAATGATTGACGCCACTTTTGGACTACTTCCTATATACTAATTCGTTATCCTGTCCATTTTTGTCACGCAACACTTCCGCCTTAACAATTTTAGCTTCATGTAATTTTTCATCCGTCCTATTTATGTCCCAGCATTCCAATGTATATATATAAGGACCGGTCGCATTATTGATTTCCAGTGAACTGTTGCCATTTAACTTGAGTTAGATTTTTGAATAATAATATCTATTTAGTATCACTTTGCACGAGGGAGCCGAGGTATAGTCAGTATGTGCAGATTGGCAGTACGTTTCCACTTCCACCAAAACTGGTAAAAACAGTCTTACCAAAAAGAACAGCCTACTAAGCGTCCATTAATAGAAGAAAGAGGTACAGGTTCAAAGCTGACTCATGATGTAGACTGACGCCAACATCTATTCTCTCAGTGGTACCAGCTGAAGCGCGAATTGTGTACGTCGGCTGTACATAGCTCAGATCAACTGGAGTTATTTCTTAGGAATACGTTTTTTTCTTCAATGCTGATCTTACGCCTTTTTAGGGTTCACGAACACCACGTGTAAGTCTTTTGAGCGTTTTTATATATTTCGCACAATTGGCGTTTCGCAAAATTGGCATCTGTTGTACCTAGATCAGGAATAAACGCGAATTAGTTTATTCTTGTTTTTTCCTATCATTTTCCCATTTCCCCTATAATTATGACATTTCTGTATATCACGGTTACATTTAAAGGTAGAAAGAAGTTAAGGCAACATACTTTTTCACAACTCGTTAAGATACTTTTTCTTCCTTTTTTTTTTTTTTTGACGCTCGTAAACCGCCTTACGCGTTTCCCCCCACGGGAACAGTGGGGGGTATGTGGGGCTCGCCATATGTCCAGGGCACCGAGTGTGCCCCGGTCATCGGAATACCCACTAAAAACCCAGCGGTACCCTTCCCGTCTTAACGGGAGCGCCACGGGATCGCTTGCGCATGCTACCGTGACGCTCCGAATATTTTTTCTTCCTGTAACAACTTATTAAAGAACAAAGTCAGTCATTCCATACCCATTCCATTCTCAACGACTTTTATACTCTGACAGGTATTAAATGTGAAAATATATAACCAACAACAAACCATATAATCAGGCCACATTTAACTGTTCATAAAGGATGTTATTTGAAGCGAGCTGCTGTCAATCAACTTAAATAATACAAAATAAACATAGAACGGCTTCTAAACTCATTTTAACTTAAGTATTGTAAATTTGAACAACCTAAATGTTATTTTTTACATAACTATAAACAGTTATATTAGCAACAAATATGTGATCAGTAGATAATATAAGTAAATATAAGCATTAACTCTTTTGGGCATATTTACATAAATATTATCTGGGTAATTTAATTTAACAATTATTTTTTTGTATAATGGCTTGCTTATACGGAGTTTGCAGGGCCTGACTTCAGAGCGGCACAGTTTTATTAAATGTTTGCATTATTCAATTCCAACATAGAGAACAATGGTTACTCGTCTAACATGCTTAATCTAGTTAAATCTAATAAAGGCATCTTCATGAAACATCAACCTTTTATTTCCCTAAATAAATATAACTTTATACGGCATAAAATATAGATATTATTAAAAGATCAAATGAGCCTTTTAAAAATACGTCAATACCCCGGACTGGGACGTTTACAGGATGCTACTTTCAACGGAGAATCTAGTATTAAAACCGTAACCGACACCATGCTGTCCATAGAAATGTTTAATTGTCAAATAGAGAGTATACGTTATCGATACATTTATGGCAGTTACGATTTTTAGTAATTTATTCGTTAATTTTTGTTTTAACTATGCGTAGGTTCAGCTTTCCAGATTGGCTACAGTTTCACAGTTTATTTGACTTGATAGTTATCGTTATATCCGCTTCTTAGATCAGCTGTAGCGTGAGAGAACTTCCTGGGCCTGTATCCCGTTGCCACCTTCCCCGTAAAATGGACTATTTAACGATAATAGATCTTTTAAAATCCGGTGGTATTTCCACATTCGCGAGTTGAAATATTAAAACTCTATGCAGATTAACCAAGTGGAAAAAAATAAAATTGTTTAAATAATTGTAATTAATTAAAGATACCACGTAACAATTCAATTCCAGCTACTGGCTTCTTTATATGTAAATTTAAATAACTAATCCACGAATTGAGTTGTATTTCCGTCTTTATGCCAACTCTATTGAGATCTTAAGCAAGACAAGGATAAGAATAAAAACCATCTATTGTTTAATATTTCCTTTGGTCTTGTATTACAAAGCTTTTCTTATTTGGTAACGTACAAAATAGTTCATAATAGTTTTTAAACAGAAAAAAAAAGTTATATATGTATTTTAAAGGAGAAAGTTCCCAAATCGTCTATATCTACATATATATCTAGGTTCAGGTTAACATTCTGTTTATGTATATTTAATGATATATTTTTTTCTGAGTTGAGGTTAGCTTAGCTTGAATGGCCATTGTTAAGTTTTTATTTGAACATTCAGGCAAATTTTAGGAGTCAGTTGTAATTTTATCGTTTATTTTTTTTTTATTATTTTAACCTCCAACGAGTCGCTTTTACTGGTTGGTACAAGGAAATATTATGGCCCACGATCGTGGCCTGTGACATCATTTGAGAATTAATTATTCAGATTTAGAATTATATTGTAATCATTATTATATTTGTTTTGTGACTTGATGTCAGTAAATGGTGGTAAATGTTTTCACAAAAGATCAGATAAAAACTATCTTGAATACTTCATAATAATTTTACATACATATACCTAATCGTAGCAAAATGCCATTAAAGGATTTACGTTAATTTTCGTGTATAGAAAAATACAGGAATTTTAATTATATAATTTTGGTAAAATATTATTATTTTTGCTTACCTCATAAACATTTGGATGCCATACTTTTGTGAGAAACCTAATGGTAGGAGGTGAGTATGGGTAGTCTGGTGGGAACTTCATATGTGCCTGTAACATAAGAAAATATATTCCATAAACAAATAAAAAAAGTAAATTCAATAATTTCAATAATAATACTGGTAACATTTTAATGAAATCAACTCTTTATTTAAAAATACTGAATATATTAAACTAAATAGCATACATATATTCTTTTAAATAAAGGTAATGCATAGCTGTTAATATTAGTTCATGTAAGTTTTTCTAGCGGATCATTGCCTTATGGCTATTACCTGCATTGGGACAGACATTACCAGGTATAATAACAAAATAATTTGCAAGTAGTTCAACCAAATATATTTTGATGACATATGTGATAAAGAAAGTCCTATTGATCTATATAATAAACTGAAATATAATATTAAAAAATGCTACCGAATCAGGCAAGTACATGGTTTGTGTTAAAATCTCAAGAAGAAGTTCAGAGAGATGGTATCAAATATATGTGTCTGTGTTTTATTGTTATTTTGTCTAGAGTTTATGTTAATTAGTTTGCACCCAGACAAGATGACAAGGCTTATGGGTGCCAAGAATAAAAATAAATATCAATATTTTATTGTTAATTAATATCTCACTTAATTTTAATTAAGTAACTCAAATAAATTAAATGGATATAAGACATAAGTAGTTATGGAAATAATAAACTTTATCAACTGAAAATATGTTGCACCTGGCAATACAAGAATACATCATGTTTATGAGAGATCTCTTGCATTATTCTAGCAAAAGAAATAGATACTTTATAGAGCTCCGACTATCCCATCATAGTACCATTGACTTATCAATATTCTTCATTCCAAATAATATTTCGTGCAATTTGAAAGGTGACGAGGTAATTGTAGACACCAACATGGTATCTTAAATCCTATTATAGACAATACAATAGTTATGTATTAAACACCCTTACTAATATTATAAATGTGAAAGTGTTTTGTGTGTTGGACTTTCATATCTTAACTACTGAGCCAATTATCATGAAATTTAGCATACACATTGTCTGGTGTACAGAGAATGATATAGCAAACATAAGGCCTAACACCCCCCACTACTTGCGGGCGAAGCTGCATTCAGAAACTTTTACAATATTACATTACAATATTTTAGATAGATGTAATTTTTTATTCTATTATTATTATGAAGTATGTGTTGTTTCTTTATAACATAAATTATTTTTATAACTGATAAAAATAACAGATTATTCAAAAAAAAAAAAGTCCATATTATCAGCTGCCAGCCAAGAATGCAATGCATTTTTGCTTAGATTAGTAAGAGTTCATGTGCAAGACTATATTGAATGTAATAAAAATTGTGTTTTAAACTAGATTTAATTTTCTTACCTAATCTTAATTAATTATCTGTTGATATTTATAAGCTTTTAAAATATTTATGGTGGGTATTTTGAGAAAATATATTTTTGGATTAACTTAGAATTATGTTATATTTGAAAATAATAAATAAAATCAAATTTGAAGTTATTTATATCTTTATTTGTTTGTTTAATTATAATAATATAATAGTAATTGAAATTGATCTACTTAATAGCTTGGCTACATTATTTTCTATCTTATTTTGTATACTTATATACGTGTTGCCAGTTTGAAAATATTTTAGTTCATAAATTAAGTTACTATTTTGATGTCTAAACATAAAAATAATAAAGCTATTGTTTCCATTTTTAAACAAGACATACAATTAATTGTAATGTAATTGTTTATCTATATTTGAATATATTGAAATTATTATAAAATGCAATAGAATGATCCTTATGTACTGTAACATAGAACAAACATAGGTAATATTTGTTGTATGTTGTTTTATGTAAAATCATTATTGGTCTGATTCTTTGAAAATATGAATTCATTCATTCATTCAATGAATCATTAGGTCATATCAAAACTAAATATTAATTATATTGATTTATACAACAATGATTAAAGGCAAAATAAATGTTTACTATATTTAACATTATTATATACAGTAACAGCCTGTGAATGTCCCACTGCTGGGCTAAGGCCTCTTCTTCTCTTTTGAGAAGGTTTGGAGCTTATTCCACCACGCTGCTCAAATGTGGGTTGGTGGAATACACATATGATAGAATTTCAGTGAAATTTGACACATTGAGATTTCCTCACAGTGTTTTCCTTCACCGTCAAGTACAAGATGAATTATAATCACTAATTAAGCACATGAAATTTAGTAGTGCGACCCGGGTTTGAGCCCACGATCATCGGTTAAGAGTCACGCGTTCTTACCATGTGCACATGTTCTTAACATGTGTACAACAACAGCAGTGGAACATTCACAGGCATATTACAGCCTGTGAATGTTCCACTGCTGGGAAAAGGCCTCTTCTTTTTTTTGAGAAGGTTTTGCTGTTTATGTCACCACACTGCTCCAATGTGGGTTGGTGGAGTATGCAAGTGGCAACATCAGTGAAATTGACACATGCAGGTTTCCTCACAATGTTTTCCTTCACCGCCAAGCTCGAAAACAATTGCAGTCTGGCAAATGTGCCTTATGATGGTAAGTTGTCACCACTGCCCATAGATATTGACACTGTAAGGAATATTAACCATTCCTTAAATCACCAATGCTCCAACAACCTTGGAAATAAGATGTTATATCTGTAGTGTAATGTTATGTTTGCTCAATTACCCTTGCAACAGGAACACAACAATACCAAGTATTGCTATTTAGCAGTAGAATATCTCATGGGTGGTGGTGCCTACCACTATGTAATATCTTTTGGAAAGTATAGAAATGATCACAGATGTATTATTTAAACAAAGATGGTTTTTTGCACTTGCATGTGAAGTCATACTAATCTAAACATAAATGCATTGCATTCTTGGCTGGCAGCTGATATTATGAACATACTATGATGAAATAAGATACAAGGTTACTAAGTCCTAATATTTTGATTAATTCCATTTTTTAACTATCATCTGCATAACTTAAACCATTTTAATATTTACTGTAAAAATTGCAATAATTGTGTTACTTGAATACACATATTTCAATTTGGCACAGATAATTACATTGTCCTTTGTGATATGTAACAAAGAAATAATTATTTTTTGTTTAACAAGGAACATACCTCTCAAATTGTCTATAGAATCTGATATAGATTAATCGTTAATCTAGTAATGTACAAGCATTAAGTCTATAGGTAAGGTTATGTTTTCTAAATTTATTTTCTACTTAAAATTTTAGAACTGTAATGAACATAAGCAATTAATTTTACATTAAAACATCATGTGGATAAAACAGAATTTAAAAATATCTTGCATGACTGCACAACAATGAACTGTCTTACCTTGAAGTATCCGCCTTGGTACAGCGTATCAGGAGGTCCAAATATTGCAACTTCCCATTCAAACAAATTGTCCTCACCCAATAACTTCACTCGAAAACCTTCCACAGGCTCCTCTTGTAGACTTTTATATTCTAAAGCCAAAGCTCTCAAAGCGGAACTAGTTGGTACCGTGCAAGACATTTTTATAAATTATTCTTGCCACTATCGATAAAAAATTAAAACTGCTATCTAGAGGTAGAGATTCTATTGACATAACATCGAGGAACTCTTCTCGCGATCCACGTATTCACGAGGCATTTCAACTAGTCTCAATTCACAATAACAACGAATGAATTTTGGTAAACATAATATCACCACGAAATAATGGATTATTCGATTCTCACTCGACACTATTCACAATAACTACCACTATTGTAAGCTGATTATAGCTAAACTTTAAAAATGGATTTTACCTATTTTAACAAAGTAAGATAAAACAATGAGAAAGTCTCAATTCAATGTGCAAACAATCGCAGTTCCAAGGAAAACGGCTGCGTGTTCATTCGTACACAGCTGCTACATGAGTTGCCCGAACGAATATTGTAGAACAGCTGTTAGTTATTTCCGTGCTTGATTGCGCAGCGATGTGACGCACACTGGCATTTATTGACTACTAAAGCTTTTACTGCCATCTCTTATTGAGTGGTATAAAATATAACAAAACTCCACTAGTTGGCGATTTGCGAAAAGTTTCCTAATAGTATTGTTAGTTGGCAGTACTTGTACTTCATATTTAGTACTATTTCGTACAAGTAGATGGCATTGTGTGTTTCTAACGAACATGTTATTAATCTATCATCATCATCATCATCATCATTTCAGCCGGAAAACGTCCACTGCTGGACAAAGGCCTCCTCCAAGGATTTCCACGATAGTCGGTCCTGCGCTACCCGCATCCAACGGCTTCCCGCGATCCTCACGACATCGTCGGTCCACCTTGTAGGGGGCCTGCCCACGTTGCGTCTTCCGGTTCGTGGTCGCCACTCGAGAACCTTTCTGCCCCAGCGGCCGTCAGTTCTGCGAGCGATGTGCCCCGCCCACTGCCACTTCAACTTAGCAATTCTTCGGGCTATGTCGGTTACATTGGTTCGCCTGCGGATTTCATCATTCCTGATTCGATCTCGCAGGGAAACTCCGAGCATAGCCCTCTCCATTGCTCGTTGGGTGACCTTGAGCCTTCTTATGAGGCCCATAGTGAGCGACCACGTTTCTGATCCATAAGTCATCTCTGGCAACACACACTGGTCGAAGACTTTCGACTTAAGACACTGCGGTATTTTGGATGAGAAGATATCGTGTAGCCTCCCGAACGCTGCCCAGCCGAGTTGGATTCGATGATTGACCTCCTTCTCGAAGTTGGACCTACCTAGTTGGATATTCTGACCTAGATAAACATAATTGTCCACAACTTCGAGTGCAGAATTTCCAACCTTTACTTGAGTGGGTGCAACATGGATGTTCGACATGATTTTCGTCTTGCCCATGTTCATTTGTAGACCCACTTGTTGAGAGACCCTGCTGAGGTCATCGAGCATAGCGCCGAGGTCTTCCAAGGTCTCAGCCATAATCACTATGTCGTCGGCAAATCGAAGATGAGTCATGTACTCGCCATTGATGTTGATGCCAAATCCCTTCCAGTCCAGAAGCTTGAAAACATCTTCCAATGCAGCGGTAAACAGTTTCGGAGATATCACGTCTCCCTGTCTTACGCCTCTCTGCAGTTGGATAGATTTTGAGTTCTGATTCTGGAGTCGGACTGACATGGTGGCGTTCTCGTACAAGCACTTTAACACCTTGATATACCGATAATCGATTTGGCACCTTTGGAGAGACTTTAGCACGGCCCAGGTTTCGATCGAATCGAAGGCTTTCTCATAGTCCACAAACGCTAAGCAAAGTGGCTGGTTATACTCCTCAGACTTCTGTATAACTTGCCACAGCGTATGTATGTGGTATATGGTGCTAAAGCCTTTTCGGAAACCGGCTTGTTCGGGTGGCTGGAAGTCGTCAAGCCTTCGCTCGAGACGATTCGTAATGACTCTCGAAAACAACTACACATGTCTATACATGGCTCAGCAATGAGATGGGTCTGTAATTCTTCAAAAGGGTATTATCACCCTTTTTAAAGAAAAGCACCACCACACTTCTGCGCCATGCCTTTGGCGTTTGACCCTTGGCTATGACGGTGTTAAATAGCCTCTGAAGAGCCCTGAGGATTGGTGTACCACCTGCCTTCAGAAGCTCAGCTGTAATACCATCATCACCAGGTGCCTTGTTGTTTTTGAGTTGTTCGAGAGCCATTCTAATCTCGGAAAGGCTGAATTAATCTATACTACTATATAAATTTACCATTGGTTCTGTCTGTACATTTTTTTTTCACCTAATTTTGTAATAAATAATCGTTTTATAATGCAGTGATTCACATTATACTATTTTTTTCATTTTTGTCTGTCTCTCTGTATGTCTTCTTATAACTCAAGAACGGCTTGACCAATCTTGATGAAAATTGGTACACACAAAGAACATGTGATGGCGCAAATGTTAGGCCATATAGAAGATCAGTAAGCCCTACGGTATGTTATGAAAATTAATTTCTAATTTACATATTTCTTTACCAGTAGCCATATGTGTGTGTGTGTGTGCGCGCGTGTGTGTATTATAGTCATAAAATAATTTATTATATTTTTATTAATTAGACGTAGGTGAAGCCCGGGGCACAGCTAGTCATTTATAAACTTTTACTTGAGTAATATCGATTGTAAAAAAATATCTATTATTAGATTATTATTTTTTTATATTAAACCTGCTAAGTTATTGGTTTCAATACAGATTTATTCGGTAGAACTAGAAACCGATAAAAATAATTTTGGAGTCATTTGAGTATGGACATGATGATTTCAGGACTAAAGGGTCAGCTTCAGGATGTGTCATTTTATTATAACGCAATGCAAAAAGAAGGTTATTATGTTGGTGTATCTGTTTGTGGCGTAATAGCTCCCAAACACAGGATCGATTTCGATTATTTTTTTAAATACAAGAAGCACCCCCATCCCTGTTTAGCATTGGACAAATTGAATAATAAAGATAAGTGTGTGCATATACTGTAAAATACTTATTTAATCTGTATTAAGTGGCTAAGATAACGAACATAAGGATTAATAACGAATTTGAGAACAATCTGCAGACAACATGATTCCTCGAATAGATACATCAGATGTATAATGTTTGAACTCATTTCATTAGTATTATACTAATGAATGAAAATAAAAAGAGACCAGTTGGCAAGGACAAGATGATAGAATCACAGTAGCATGCGCAAGTGATCCCGTTGCGCTCTTCGTTAGGGCGGAAAGGTTACCGCTAGTTTTTTTGTGGGTATTCCGATGTTCGGGGCGAATTCAGCACTTTGGACACCGGTGAGTCCCACATACCTCCCGACCGTGGGGGAAACGCGTAATGCGTTTTTCCATCGTTTAAAAAAAAGGACAGGTCATAGAAACTCAGTTTTTATATTAATAGTAACACCAACAAGATGAGATGAGAGAACATGAGTCTTTCATGAGTTTGGTTTCAATAGTCTGAGTCTGGTGCAGGCGAGATAGCCCAGGAAATATAAAACGTATACATTAAGCGAAGATAACAGTCTTAAATCGGGCCATTATTTTTTTTTTTAATTCATTTTGAATTTGGCTCAGCGTTAGGAACGAAACTTGTATGTGTAAAATTCTCAAACATGTCACCACTCCTTATCTACTCTTTAAACGGAGAGGAGGCTTTTAACCAGCCCTGAGTTTTATTGTATAGTGGGTGGTTAATGATAAGACTCATGACGGAACAGATAGCACTGATAGGTAATGGTACTAAAGGAATAAATAGCTTAATATTATTATTGCGTTCCGGTTTGACGGAGCCAGTGTAACTACAGGGACAAGGTACATAACATCTTATTTCCGAAAGTTGGTGGCATATTGGCGATTTAATTAATGGTTAATATTTCTTATATCGCCGATGTCTATGGGCGGTGGTGACCACTTATCAGGTGGTCCATTTGCTCGTCCTAAATAATACATATTACAATATACAACAATACACAATAATACATTTTGATAATTAAGATAATACATTTTATATTTGACTTAAGCTCAAATAAACTCCAAATTTTGATGATGCTGCGCACACATCATTTTGTCCTCTTTATTATGTTCAATATTACTATTATTTATTATACATGCTGCACACATCACAGTTTAACCATATTATCTATCAGTGAGACAGTTGAAGCTGCCTGTGAAGACGGTATCACCGACAATGCACAATGATATGCCAGCTTTTATATTTAACGACATAGAACGCTAAGAAGGAGTGTAGGCCCAAGCGAATTGAAGTCATTCAAATTGTTATTAGTCTCAATACATTTGACGTCACGTCTGTCGTCACGATAAAGTGTCATAGTAAACATCTCGCGCAATTTATTAAAAAATGACTTACTGTGTAGTAAAAGGGTGTCACAGCACTCCATATAAAAAAAATAAGGATATGAAAATCACATTTCACACGTAAGTACTATTTGGCAACTTATAATTTTAGCTAAAATACATTCATTAAAACATAAAAAGAATTTGTAAATAAAAGACGCCATTACAATAAAAATGTTACCAGCTATGGAAAATATATTTACCACGATAGCTTAATATTTTAAATAATAAAATTAAATAAATATTTAAAATTATTATTTTAACTTTTTAAATTTTTCTTTATACATAAAATAAAAGCAATACTAAATAATATTACTAAATAATATTACTAAATAAATTAAAAAAGAGATCATTATAATAATAAAAGCTAAAATGAAATAAATAATATTGCAATATATAATTATAATACTTATTGATGAATTGTAATATTTTTTAGCTTTCCTTCGAATTCAATTGCTGCTGTTCGATGGATAGATAAAACACAACTTAATCGAAGAGGAGAATATTGGAAGCCAACTAAATCCACAAATCTACTATTTATCACAATTTACTGCCAGAAAGCCTTTCAGCGTTGTTTAATTAATTTTAATGAAAAAATAATAATGTCCAATATTATTGTCTGACAAATTGTCACATCTGAATACAACCTACGTAATAATTCAAATTAATTAAATGCAAAAAATATATATTTCATAATTCAAGTTCAAACAATATCAATTTCCTCACTTTATGGGGAAAATGTGTATTCACTTGCAACATAATTCGGTCGTATGTGTGGCGTGTCGGTGTATGTAACGTGCGTGACACTTACGCAGACATTAATTCTAGTTACTTCAATTTTCAGCGAAACTTTGTATGACACTATCCTTCTAAGCGTTATTATTTTATGTTTAACGAGTTGAAAGACAGCTGGCTCTATAGTTTCATGTCCTGACAAAGTCAAAACAAAAATACTTTTACATATAGATATACATATGTATATCTATGAATATTACGGTTTATGATATATGACATATTACGGTATACTCAGTGATTAATAATACTCTTATTCTTAGTGCATGCAATCAGTTTGTGGGCGCGTGATTCAAAAGTGGCTCGCCCACCATCGCCTTGTAAAGGCAACAAAAACCGGGCCTTGTGCAACCTACGGTTAATACATATAGCTAGAAGCTTTCGATCATACAATAAATTGTTTTACATTCAATAATTTTTTTATATTCTTAAATGGTAATATAAATTACGAAAAGTTTAATATTGGACCACCTACGCCAGTCATTGATAACTTGAATTTAAGTTTTCAAAAGGTATGAAATTAATTCGTAAGGTAAAGTATTATGACTTTTACTTATTATACACCTACATGATCAAGATAAATAGTATGCGATAAGCATGCTATTTATCGTACTAGAATTTTAAGGCATATTTTGGTTAGACACAATTTTTTTTTTTAAATTGAAGTACATTTTATATATCATCACCTTTAAAACTATTCCATATTCTATAATTGGTAATACCTACTGAATGTTTTGATTTTCTAAGGTTACAATTTCATATTATTTTAATAATTAAAGTACTTTCTAATTGAAGTAAATGTGCATACAACATGTTGAATATATAATAGAAATTACATTAATTTTGTGAGTTGCGTGTTTATTATAAGAAATGTATCTGTAATTTACTCTTTCACGTCAAATGACTGTTGCTTATTAGATAGAAAAAGAATAGTCAAGTAACATTTCTTTATTATTTATACAAAGAATTTTAGATTGCACAATTTTTTTTATAGATGTTAAATATTTTTTCAGATTGTTGAAGTAAAAGGATTATTTTTTAATTGATAATTGTTATTTATTTTGCGACTTTCAATTCATGGTATAAATCTATGCTGTACATAAAACACATATTGTAAAGGAAAGCGATAAATTCAAAAACTACCTAACAGATTTTCATACATTTTTCACCAATGGAGTGAGTCAAAGTTTATGAATGTAAAAGGTGTATAAATACGACGTTGATTGTTGAATACATTGGAAAAAAAACATGCAGAATGGGAGCTTTACTGGCATCGCGTAAATCAATATAGTTATATAAAAGTTTACATACATAGGTATTTTATTTTACGCACGAAGCTTTGTATTGCTATTTATTATAATAATATAATGTTATAACGGCCTGCAATATCTTGTTAAAATATGAAACAGGTAGAGTATGCTACTTTTATTTTTTGAATTTATCTAATTACATACCTATGTATATGAGTACAAATTGCGTAGAAAACTTGGCTTTCATCCTAATCGGCATGTCCTTATCTAATAGAATTAGTGTCGACGCATAATCTGTGGAATGGAGGCTAACGGCTAGCCGCCTGCATGAAACCAATATGTGATGGTCGGACTCCGACCACCATAAGTATGTTTAAGGCGATGACGTGCTCGATTAATGGACGCGCTTAACAAAAAATCCTTAATAAGCTCTCATGACACGGGTCCTATTCGACTTTGTCGGAGTACACGACGCGGTGAAATCATTCGGCTTTATTTGGTGCTACTTTTTCTATATCACGTAAGAATTGAAACGCACAAAAGAATATTAAAAATACGGTAACTAAATAAATATTCATCTTGATGTATAACAATAATATTATACTACTAAAATATATAATTATTCAAATTACAACTGTAGATATTTTTAAAATAAAAAAATTATTAAATAAGTATTTATTTCATTAATGTTAATTATCAAGCCATCCAGTTATACACGAAGGCCATACATGAAGACACCAATATCTCCCGAAATATCAGAACCGTGTTATGCAACGTTATTTTGTTAAAGAAGAGACATAAGTGGGTCATATCGAATAATGTACTCTGTACCTAAGTATATGTACGTGTGTCATGGTTAGACTGGATTTAATTGAACGTTACCAAAGACATATGTTAATACAATGCACGTAATATATTGTCACCGTAAAAGGATCATGTCTATGCCATCCCAGAATAAAATTATTTATTTATAATAATATTGATTTTATTTTTCGATGTCCTCTTTTTCGTTCAAAAGATTTACATACTCAGGAGTTGGTGACTACATAAATTGCAAAATATTAATAAATATAAGTTAGGAATATTAGGTATTGATTTTAATATTGTGGCGTTTATATATTTGTTCTAGGTCACGGTGTTTTATTTTTCTAAAATGGTTATTGCTTTTGATATCATTACAAATTGATGAATAATGCATATATTATTTATCTACCATAAATGTAAAAAGGCAAAAATATATAGGAGTCAAAAATTATTTTAACAGGAATATACAAATGTATTATGAAGATAGTATTTTGTCTACCTTTATCCAAGTATGAAGTTAACCCGTGGAGTCAGTACGTAGGTCAATACTTAAAAAGTAAGTAGTAACAAGCTAAGGCTTTGTCTCAGTTTGAGAAGAAGGCTTGGAGCTTATTCCACAATGCTGCTTTAATGCGGGTTGATGGTACGCATGTGGCAGAATTTCTGTGAAATTAGATGAGATGACTGTAGGTTTCCTCAAGATGTTTTTCTTCCCTGCCGAGTAAGGGATGAATAAACACGAATTAAGTACATGAACATTTAATAGTGTTTGCCTGGGCTTGAACCCGCAAACATCGGTTAAGATTCACGCGTTCAAACCACTGGGCCATCTGGATTCGTAATTACAAAATACATCCATACTTAATTTTTTTATTTTTTAAATCATATAGATAGATAAAAAATAAATAACAAGTCTATTATATTTATATAAAAAAAAACAATCTGAATTAAAAATTATATGGCACAGTGTTATACTGATAAGTCATCTTTCTTGTGTGCTAAGGTCGTGGGTTCAAAATAAATAATATACTTACTCATAACAAAATGGAATCATTTGTTCTTGTTTAATCGGGATATTATTGGTTAATTTACCTCTTACATTAATGCTTTCCTTCTAAATTAGTGCGACTTATTTCTGAAAACTCAATGTATGTCATGGCTTTTATGCGGCTTGAGTATTACTAACAACTTAATGAGTGTGAAAAAACAGCAGAAATAAACTCGTATTGGTTTTTACAATTTTAATTAAGCTAAAATACTAATATCACTCAACAATTTTAAAATACTCATCTGATATATTATTATTTCGGGAAATGACATAGGTGTATGTGACTTATAAATTTACTAAAATATATATTATTAAGCAATGAGTACTTTTTATTACGTATGTGTATAAAAATAGATATGATCAGATTTATTTACATAACAAATAAGAAATAAGGTAATGAAAGTTGTAATGTATGTAAATTGTATTAAAACTGCAAACCAAGTTATATTGTCCGTGTGTATTCATTAAGTAACATTCGGTAAACCATTTTTGGTATTAGTCCAACACGGAGATGTAAGCGCTTACGTGTCGCGAAGGTCTGGTGGGCGACCAAGCCGGCATCAAGGTGCGAGGGGGGCACCGGGTCGCGCTCAGACTCCGCGAGCCAGTCGCAAGAAGCGCGCGCGCACGCAGCGACACGACACGAACGACTCTCGCGAATTGTTTATTATATACTTAGATAGTTACATGGCAATAGTTTGACTTTTTTTTATGTGATAATTTATTTTATTTAGAATCGTGTGTAAGGCTATTTAATCGTTATTATTTAAGAATCTCGTTTAAAATAAGATTATTTAATTTTCGTTAAAATACGTAATTAAGTGGAACCAAAATGACTATAAAAAATAAAAAGACTAAACAATCAAGTACGTCCGAAGTTACGTCATCAAAGAGTGCATCGACTAGTGTCCAGAAGTCCAGCACATCGACATCTGTGCAAAAAAGTAGTAACACTCTTCAGAAGGTCAGCTCTTCTGGTAAGAAAGTACGCTACATTGATGTTAAAGTCGAGGAGGATGACCCGCTTATGATTACTGATATATCCGATCATGCATCGATCAGTGGTTCTACTATATCAGAACATTATAATAGCCACCCAAACTACATAATAACTGAGGCTCCTTCGGTCTCCGATTTATCGCAGATAAGATCTCATGAACATCATGTAAGCGATATGGCTCAAGCAACTACTGGTGAGTTTATATCGAGCTCTGTGCTTCAGGAGTCGTCATCATCACACCAACAGAGTTCTAAAAGTGAAACCTATGAGACTTCGTCGACATCTGTTCAGCAATCTGGTTCTAGTCACAGTCAAACGTTTGACAGAACCATGGACTCTTCCGTTGACAATCAGACTCTTAATACGGCGTTTATAGACAACGCGGCACATAATACAACAGGATCAAATACCACATTCCTGTCAAGATCAAATGGAGCAAATGCAACTGATTCGTTTATTCAGACCGAGCGCCAGAATTTAGTAAATCAACAATCAAGTTCCAATCACGACCAAATGAGAAACCAGTTTACGACAAATGTAAAAAATACCAGTTCAGGTGTTTCAAAAAATAAAAATATTCGCGAGAATGAACGTAGCACAGTTAATGACCCCTCGCGTCGAATCCAGACCGTGGGGTCTGATCGTTCTAATTTTTATGGCGGCGAAGGCACTCTTGACAAAAGTGGCAACACAAAAGAGTATAGCAGCACATCACATTCTAGTGAGTCTAAAAGCAGCAATGTAACAAAATCATCATCATCTTCATATGTTATTGAAATTGTTGATGGAAAAGAACGTATAATTGATAGCTCAAAGAGAGAATGGGGTGATGCCCAAGAACATGCAACTAAAGAAGACTATGCAAGTGTTAGTGGAACTGGAATAAAAACTGAAACGGCTTACGGTATTCAAAATTACGACATGAAATCCAAATATGATACTGGTAAAGATGGAAGCAAGCCAATTAGTGAAATGACTATGAGAGAAAATTCTAAATTTGTGAAAGATGGAAATCAGATAACAAGCCATGACAGTCTTATATCTCAAAAAGATAATGCAATTCAACAACAACACAGCTCGACGCAAGAACAAATAATGTCTGGTGATTCAACCCGTGAAAATATAACATCTAGAGACAATATTCAAACTACATCGTCCAGTGATATAGATACCCATCATACTGAAAGGAATATCGTTGAAAGTAATACCACACACATTAATAAAGTGAACAATCAAACCAACAATCAAGTAAGCAACGTAAGGCGCAATTTCAATCAAACTGATGCGTCCAACTTTTATGGCTACGATTCTACAATCCAGAATCAACTTAAAAAAGTTGGCAATATTTTGCAAGTTTCGGATACAGAAAACCTTAACTATTCAACAAAAATCTTAAAGAGTAATACAAGCAGTGCGCAGCAAGAGTCGACATCATCCTATGTGTTGGAAGTCGTAGATGGAAAACAAAGAATTGTAGATAGTTCCCATAGAGAATGGGGAGACAGTAAAGACCGATCAACTTACGAAAAAAGTCATCAAATAAGTGGTACTGATATAGAACCACAACATGAGTATTCGCGTCATGTCTTGGATAAAGAGTCATATTACGATACTGGGAAAGATGGAGTACCTAAAAGTGGCCATTACGTTACAGAAGAATCTGCTTTATATAAAAATGGAAAAGAAATTGCTTCAACAAGTAATACTTTTGGTGGAGACTTCAGGAAGAAACCAGCTATAACTGAACACCCTATTGATAGAGATGACATTCACCATAAAGGAATCACTACAACATCGACACATAAAGATGTAAAATCTGATAACTACGTTTCTTCCAGCGATACACAATCGTACGTCCAAGACACTAAAGACGTTACAAAAACTACTGACTTTATCACGACCGAGAAACAAAACCTCAGCAAAGAGACTTCTTCTACATCGAAATCACAAACTAAAGATACTTTAACAACTTATGAAAGAAGTACTGGAACATGGAATGGTAAATTTACTTACGAAACTGATGATGATAGACCCAAGAGACCCAAACAAATGTCTCCTTTTGGTAGACCTGAACAGCCAAAACATCACTTAAAAAGACAAGATACAGAAGAAAACATTATTTTGTCATCAAGAGACATAAAAGACTTTACATCTATTAGTGATTTACGAAAGATCATTGAAACCTCTCAGACCAATAAAGACGTAACTGTGAGTAACAACAACATAGTTATAAAAAGAAATATCGACGACAGAGTATTAAAGGAAATTATAGATACAGTCAAAAAGTATCCATTCAAGAGAATAGACAAAGTTTCTTTTGGAACTAAGATCAATGAAGACGTAAAAGACTTGTATGAAGGAATAGATACAGAACAAAATACTATTATAAATACTACAACAGGCGATACGATCAAAAAATCGTTTGACGTTGAGAAAACAAGGAGTCAAATTGAAGTAACTCGTTACATAAATGATAATGGTATAACCAGAAAAATAACCACTTATGAAGATGCGAAAGAAGACGAGAAGATAAAGACTGACGTTTTTGTCGACAATAGCTCGTTAGACATCAGAAACTTGGTAAGTTTATATAATAAATTATTTTATATTATTATTATGATATTTATACTATATGGTATACGGTATTATTCTTGAATCAAATAATGTAATAAAATAATGTAATTTTTCCATAGAAGGATGTCCGAACAACGAAAGATATACGCGAATACGACGTGGTCGATCGTGCTATCACCGACACCACGAGGGAGGACACTGTCGTCAGCACCATCTACGACGAGACAATCATAGATGACCGAAAAACTGTGCGAGATGACAGAAACGTCATTGAAAAAACTGTCTACATAGATGAGACCAGGCCAAAACAAGGTGGCCCCAGAAAACCAGAGAAAATAATCGAGAAGGAACAGTGCATATGCGAAATCTGTACTTGTGGGTGAGTATTCAATATTTTTACCATGTATGAGTTGCTATGAATCATTTTTACATCATGAATTAATTTCATTCAAGGTTAGGCTTCGTCACTATAGATACATACAATGATTTTTTTTATTAATGACTTCCATTTTAGCTGGTTATACAATGTTTAGAATAAATTGTAGTTATTTATTAATTTTGATGTGATTTTTTTTAGTGCTGATTCCATACTGTTATTGTTTAAAAAATAAAAAATAGAACAAAATTTTTAAAGGCTTAATTATATTTAATTAAAAAGAAATCTAAGCAAATTTTATAAATCGATTAAGTTCTTTTTTCTTTTGTAGTCATTATTTATTTTTAAAAAAGTCGAATAAAACAATTGGTTGTTTGTTTATGTTGGGTAGGCGGGTACCGATAAAAACCTTCCTAAAGCTTTTAAAAATACACTTAAGGATATTTTATCTGTAACTATAATTTACTATACTTAGCCGACTATGTATCAGACAAATGAAATCGTTGAGTCGACACTTACGTAATATCCTCTGCTATGCAACTGCTTTATATAATATGATCATTTTCAACAATTTAAGATTAGGTAAAGTGAAAAGATGGAACAGTTCACTGACTCGAGCTATAAAATTTATTGTTCACATATTTTGGCCAAGTGCCTAACATCTCTAGCACGCACGTTTCAATTTCGATTGTTTGACCTTCAATTGTTTTTCGAAACTGCCAGCATCTCATTTAAACCAGTATAATATGCATCTGTGACGTACTTCATAGTTAATTCGTAGTCAAAATAAATAAAATTTTATAGCTATCAAGCCTATAAACAAATCTTATTTCGGTGATGATAATACGTGACTCAGACATTATTGGTGAAGTCCTTATACTTACAGAAGCGTAGGATGTTAGTCCAAATTAATTTGTCGTCCACGATATCTCGTTTCGATTGTCCAACAATTTGTATCAATTCTCAAATACTTTAAAGAAATGGTTAAAAGTTAATGTCTAAAACTTATTGATTAGAACATAAACTTTTTTTTTTTTGGGCACTAGTTATGTTTTGTTGCAATAGATAGAATAAACAAACAATAATAAAAAACTAACTTCGATTATAAAAATAAATGAATATCGATATTCAACTTTAAAGTTATAACATTGTCAAAGATTATTTAAACTTGTTACATTTCAGATTAGATAAATAATAATCTTTTAAATACGGGTTACGTGATAGTACATAACACACAAACTTGATAAAAAAAAATTTATTCTTAATACAATTTGTTATCATATTTTGTCAATTTCAAACAATGTGTATTATCGCAGTAGCCCAATCTGAGATGCGCTAAGCACATATTTATATATTGTTAATCTACTCTAATAATTGAAATAACACGGCTAACATGAATTCGTAATAAATTACAAAATTTAAAGTAATTTTGCAAATAAATAAAACATATCCGATTTTTTAAAATATGTGATGAATTTCAAGGAATACTGAGTTTCAAAGTTCTTCTTTGATATAAATCAATAACGAGTAGGTTATAGCCGGAGTGTAGGCGTCAGGCTAGGTGGTGGCGCCAGTCGTACCAGTTGCTTTTATTTTCATATACTCTTTTGTACTTCAGGGTTCACGTAGCTTATCCCAATAAATTATTTTATTAAATTTATCATGAATATTCTTACTGACATTATTTAATTCATTAAAATTGGATACTAATTTGACATGATCCGCTCCAAGTTTTGTGAAACAAATAGTTCGACAACCCTAAGTTATGAACCAGTGCCCACAAACCCGACGGATAACTATCTCGTGATACGATTATAGCTATGAATAAATTATTAAATTAGGTTTGAAAGATAAATTGTAATCATAAAATTATATTTAAAGTGGAAATTAAATATTCACATTAAATACAGATTATACAGACGATAATATAAACAATTGTCTATTACCAATAAAAGTTATGGTAGAGTCACCGTATGTTTGAAACTAAAAGTATTGCACTGTTGAGTTCTGTTTCAAAATATTTGTAGCTTTCGACATTTGAGGGATATAGCGTGCTTCTCAAACATTATCCACGACCTCGAATTTATCTGTCTATTACATTCTTAATCATTTCCAAATGTTAACAGTGCTTAAATGTAGAGTTTCGTTAAATATTTTTGTTTCATTTTGTCGACTATTTCAAAATAATTTGTTTTCATTTATTTTTAAATTTAATACATTATTCATAATATCTAATATGATTAACATAATTATATAATACGCGAAAGGTATATAAGCTTTCCCAAAATGTTAACTTTGTTATTGCCAAAGTGTTTACTATCAAAACATACACAAGTGGCAATTCACCCAATAGAAATAATAATAAACGAAATGAACGAGTAAATTTGCTGATGTCACCGTTACGATATTGTAGGAATTGTGAGTTTATCTGAAATTCTCCACATTAGTTAATCGGGAGCATTACGGATTATCGATCATATAATTACAACGAATTAAATGTGCTGGATTATGCGTTATTTGCGTTATATATATATGAGCAAATAGTTTTTATAACTGCATTCTATTCTTCTATGACCGATTTAATTTTATCGGTACATACATTTTATAACTGTGGGTATTTGTAGGCTGTAATCTTCTCACGTTAAAAAAATATTTTTCTTTGTACTAGTTTACCACGTATAGTTCGCAAACAGTTCCTATTAGGTATTAGAAGAAATCGTAGAACTAGTTTGTAACTGGTATCTTAAGAAAGCTTAAACGCCATTTATTTTTTTACAGTTTGTCGTATAAATTTATAACTTGACCTATTATCTGTTAACATAGTAGAAATGAAAATCACGTCTTGTTTAATCTTTTTTTTAATTTGTGATAGTAATTGAATATTTTCCTAAAATAAAAGTTATGTATCAGCCTGTAAGGCACACTTCTACGGTAAGGCCATTTCTCCTTTTGAAGAAAAGTTATTTCATCACGCTCCTCTAATGCGGGTTGGTGGATATAGAACCTGTATATATAAAAACGAATTAATAACAAACAATATTTTTGTTGTAATCAGTCTTTGCATTATGCCTTTTGTATAATGTAGTTAAATTCTACGTATATTCTATTATGTTCGAAAATCCAATACTAATTTGTCTATACCTACAAGTTTTAATAAACAAAAGTCGTACGACAGCCCAATTTATTACTACGTATATATACGGTGTTCATAGGCTTTGAAATATATTTTTCTCTCGTTGTATTGCCACCGCTTAACCACCGTGACGTTCCACATTAAACAGGTGTTAATCGGCCTTACATTCCTATTAAATGTCGATGTTTTAGTTACTGTTTAAAAAACACAAAGAACTTTAAGAAAAGCATTGATAGATATTGTAGAGAATGCTATATAATGTAGAGAATAATGAAATATAACATTTTCTCAGTGAATACAGTGGCCTTACTTTGTGACTTTTTAGTTTAACAGACATTTCTCTCTTTCTGTCATCATTGATTTCACATTCGAAAGAAGAAGACACAACATTGCTTAACTGATCACCCGCTGAACATCTTTTATAAATAAGATCGTAAATGCTTATAACTTTAAATATATTGCCTTTTCTAACACCATCAGAATTTATATCTAACAATAAGATAAGTATATCTAGGTATGACACAATTATGCTTTCGTAATAGTAAAATCATATAAACTATAAAGTGAACCTAAAACATTAAATTTTAATTCAATACATACGTTTTAAACTTATCTCTTCGCATTCCTTTATACCATACAGATATTGATAATGTTTTTTGCTGAACCAAAAACGAATGCCAATATTTTCGACGGCGAATGTATACGTTTTAATTGAACCGGTTTAAAAGTTACGAAATCCAGTTTTAATATTAGTTTTTAGTGAAACAAACGTTGGAAATAATTGGAACATTCAAATTCAAGTTAGAAATAAGAATAGAATATAAGAAACTTATTATACAATCATATTTAAATTTCATGCAATATTATATTTATTGCAACATTAATTTGATAGACCATTAAAATTTCTGCTTTATATATAAAAGCGCGTCATTAAGTCTTTTTTCTTTTTTTATTATAACATTAACTATTTAATAATAATGCTACAAAATGCTCTTCCAAATTCTACCGCGTCTCAGTCCACTAGCCGTAAACTCGTTACTTAAAATTCTATATTTTATTTGTATTCGTATTTTACATAAATTTAAAATTATTACAACGATAAGCAAACAGGCGCCTTTTACTGAGGACGAATTCATAATGAGTTTATTAATGTCACTAATTGTATTCATTAATAACTAAATATACAAAGCATTGTTGTTTACTGTGTTATATAGGACGATGTCTTAATAGTTATAAATAAATGTGCAGTAATATATGAGTAATTCAATGTTTTACCCATTCTCATGCAGAACGTGATAGGTTCGGTGACGAACACTTTGATTATTCGCTTCGACCCCGACTTGCTGAACCATGATGTATACGTTATTATTAATATAAAAATACAATATTATTATAATAATAATAATAATTTATTTATAATTTCAATAAATGTGTATAACTATTAACAACTGTATCTGTAATTTAAGAAAAACATTGTATTATTGCTTATATAAAAATATTGTAACAAAATATATATCAATGTTAAGTTACAATTCAAATACATACATTATTACATACATTCAAATAATACCATATTATTTTTTATTCCTATATTACTTACTAAAGCAATTAAGTAGCATTTACTAAAAATTTTTGTTTTGCTTTTAATTTATTTGGTGACTGGAACTCACTATCCTTCATGGGCTATTTAAATAACCTGTGTTAAGGATAGCAATTTACCAACCCCCAGAATGGGTAAGCGTAAGTAAGAGTGGAGCTACATACATGTATATATTGGTTTTTTGAGGCTTAATATAAATAAATAGTTGTATTTACAAAAAAGAACAATAAGATAGATTTTATGAATGTGTGTGCCGGTAGTGCTTGAGCGTTTTTGTGCGAGTTGGTGTTGGTGTGTGTGTGTGTTTGTGTGTGTGGGTGTGTGTGTATGAGAGTGTGAATAAAATAAAATATTAAAAATAAAATATATTTAAAGTATTTGTTAAATCAACTAAAAGGTTGGATCAAAGTATCTTTCAGTTTCTTCATAATTTTTAGAGAGCAAAAAATCTATTAGTATTTTTTTACATTTTACATACGGCAAATTGTAAACAAATATATCACCATTTATTTTGTTGTATAGATAGGGACCTAAGTAGTAAAAAAAATGTTTAATAAATTTGAATTTTGTTTGGGGTACATCACAGATCAGATCTTTACGGCGTTTAAATTTATTATTTATATAAGGGGTTATCCGGTGTTGTCGAAGAATAGTATCAACAATGAAAAGCTGTCTTACGGTAAGTACGCTACATTCTTTATATAATTGTGCAGTTGGATATCGAAGTGGCTTAAAAGAACTAACCTTGAGAATTGCTCGTTGAGCGACTTCTAGGGGTTTCAGAGTTGTTTTAGGAACACCGCCCCAACAAGATATACAATAAGAGATAAGTGACTGACATAAAGCGTAATATATAGTACGTATTATAAAGCGATTTGCAATGCTTCGAAGATTTTTGAAGATGTATATTAATTTGCGTACCCTGCCAGTAAGAATGTCAATATGAGCTTTGAAGTTTAGGAGTTTATCCAATGTTAGACCAAGATATTTCATAGTATCGGTTGACGAGATAATAGTGCATTGGCAACAATGAGTAAAAAAGCAAGAGTGAGCAGTCAAGACTAAGGGAGTTTTGGGTTGAGAAGTTGAGCGGATAGAATAATTAATAAATTTCGTTTTGGCAGCATTTAGAGTAAGAAAGTGGTTCAAAAGCCAGGAATTAACAGTATCAAACAATATTATTATAATATATTCTCCAGGTTGTAAGCCTTGGGTGGGTTCAACCCACTCTTAACTCTACCATCAATTATAATACTTTGTAGTGTTTCCTTTCGATTTAAAAGGCGAGTGAACTAGTGTGTGGATATAATATTCTAGATCCGTTCGTTACAGAGTACGAAATGTTTTATACTTTTTGCAGTCTATGGGTGAAAAACACCACTAACCAACAAATAGTTATCATTCAATTACTATATACATAATTTCACTAAATTAAAACAAAGAAAAAAAAAGACATAAAAGTGTAATGATATTAAAGTGTCAGAATCCTTCGTTAGTAAGTTTTTTGACATTACAATAATTATTATAAATGTGACAAAAACGTAGACAGGTGTTGCATTAATTACTAATGATAATGACATTCAAGTTCTTAAATAATAACTAGTCGTATTCTTCCTGAATAATTTATGTTATTATTTGAGTGTAAATAGACATCATCTAATAGTTTATTGTTAAATTAATGTTTTAACTTTTAAGAACGAAATATAAAATGTCAATTACTTCGATTGTTTGAATCATTTATTGTAATCAATACAGATTGCTAATGCTATTATTGGCATTGTAAAATAAGCAAAAGGTCGAAGGTATATGACATTTGCTCGAGATAGATACTTTTGATGTGCATGTGTGTGTCTCTACGTATTGATTTCACACACAGATAAACTTACCACAAACGAACGGGTAATAATTATGAGCGATATTAATTAATAACTCTCTTACGGCTAAATTTTATTTTATATTATCTAATTAAGACATGAAAATTTTGGAAAGTTATTTGAAAAATATTTATGAAAAGACAATACTTGGATTAAAAATAACCTGCTTAAATCGTAAAATGGATGACATGACAGTTGATATAGTCTGTGGACTACCCTGACCAACCTTAGTAACATACATTGATCGACTTGTATTTACAAGGTGAAAACAAGGGGTAAGCCTTACGTTTACCGTCTGATTAGAAATATTTATCTGAGTCTAGTTACAAATATTTATTTTTTGTTTCGATACGACCTACTTATATTCTGTAAAATATAAAGTAGATCGCATGAAAACATTTCTTTTTATCTTTTTTAATTCTGTTTAATAATCATTTTATGTTCTTGCTTTGGTCTCCTATAAATGAAGGAGCACACATATTTTATAATATTTTTCCACGATTATTAACACTTATGAGTACATTACGTACTCGTAAGTGTTGGAGATCCTTAATAAATAAATAAAACCGAAAATAATTAAAAAGTTTTGTACTTATATATAATTGAATATTATAGCTATAAATTTACTAAATTATTATGTTAATGTAACTTTTAGCGGATTAAAATTATGGAAAGTGACAGAGACTCGAGTATTTTATGATTTAATTATTGGAAATATAAAAAATGGAATAATGTCAATAATATTGAATTACATATGTGAAGAAATTAAATTATTACAGAAATATCTAAATCGGTCGTTTTTCCATTTAAATATGACGTAAATTTTTGATATCATCCATATTTTCATGTAGCACGTGACCTGGTGAATTTTATACTAAATTATAAGAAAAACATATGACTAAAATATTTCCATAAAGTCATGTTGACATATAAAAAACGTCGTCGGTCACATTATAACAGTATGAAAGCAGTCTAGTGTGACTTGAATAGAGATTCTGTGCCCGTTCATTGTGACAGTCAATTGCGACACGCCATGTTGCAAAAAGGTTTTTGTATCCGTTGTATTCTATGATATACTAGCTGAGCCCGGGGCTTCACCCGCGTATAATTAATAAAAATATAATAAATTATTTTATTACTATAATAACACACACGCGCAAACATACACACACACACACACACACACATACAGCTACTTGCAAAGAAATACATAATAAACGATTTGAAATTAATTTTCATAAGATACTGGGATAATAGGGTTTACCGATCTTATGTATGGCCTAACATTTGTGCCATCACATGTTCTTTGTGTGTACCAATTTTCATCAAGATTCATCAAGCCGTTCTTGAGTCATAAGAAGACATACAGACAGACAGACAGACAGACAAAAATGAAAAAAATAGTATAATGCGAATCACTGCATCATAAAACGATTATTTATCACAAAATTAGGTGAAAAAAAAAAGTACAGACAGAACCAATAGATTTATATAGTAGTATAGATATGTATACAATATTGAGCAGGTACATAAGCTAGCAACAAAGAGTGTTGTTAAACTCTTATAAATTGAAACAATTCGTCTTTTTTAAATTTATTACGTCATACACAACTTTACAATAAATTTTAAATAAACTACCGTTTTTTTTTTAAATTATTGATCTCTACTACCTACATAATCGGATAATGACAATGTTTAATGGGTTTGTAAATAAGTTCATATTTATTAAAATTATAAGGAAACACCTTCTTAGAGCTCAACTCCATCTTATAAATGTTAATAGATCTGAAATCGTGGGTATTATGATCTCAAGATAAATAAATTGTTTAGTGGGGGCTAGTTTACGTCATTCTGAATAAAGGTAGGTGTTGTGGAATCAAATCAGTATAGTAAAATCTTGAAGTCTAGACAAGGTTTACGAGAATTACATTTGCAAATTATAGTTTTGAAATTGTTTGTCTTAGAAAGTTTGAGACACACTATACACTTATTAAGTTGCAAAAGTAAAGTTTTATTATACGAAAATTATAATAATAATAATGTATAGTTAGTCTTTTTTGTATGTCTTTGACTCTTAAATTTTTAAACAAATAAATCAGTCGTATGAAGTCAAATATAGCGGATTTGTTATTTTGATAAGATAGAGATGTAGAGCTCTTTTGCAGAGAATAAAATGATATACCGACATACATACATATATTACTGTTCAAGTATTTTTGGTTTCAACGGAAATGTCATCAATCAAAGATAATCTGCTTTAATAAAGTATGTTTTTAAAATATTTATAAATAAATAACAGTTAACTTTCATACTTTATTATTATTGTTAATAATAAGCCGTTTAGTATTTGTTGTAGTTATGTAGCAAGCGAGTACGTGACTGGGATGGCGCCTAGGCGATAAACTTAGGTTATAGACATTCGCAACACGTTTCAATTCGAATTTATTCGACAAGCCTGATAATGGCTACACCTACAGTACATTTCTAGTCACGTGAATATAATTTTGGAATTTATGAAACAAAAATAAAGTGTGTTATGCTTTAATTTTGTTTTTAAAATATTGAAAAGATATATTCTCCTTAAATTATTAGTGTTATAATAACTGTAGGAAACCATTGTTTCTCACTATGTTATAACAGCTTCATTTCTGTCACGAATTAAGTTCAACACTTAACCACTTGTCGTGATTAAAAATAATTGTCTTAATAATGGAGTAAAGGGCTCAATTAATTATACAGTTGGACAAAGGATACGCTACTTTAGATTTGTCAGTTGCATATAAAGAAATTATGCAGAAAATTATAAAACCATTTGTTTCAATAACTGTATTGTACGTTAGTTTTGTAAACGGTACCGGGTATTTAATGAATCTTGAAGTTATTTTAATACAAGTGATTAATTATTTTTAACAAAAACATCTTTTCTCATAACTGACATTAGTAATGTTTAGCTTTCCGCGAATAAATCTTTCGAGCGTTTTGAATCACTTAGTGTTTTTAATATAATTGGAACCATCTGTTGATGTTGCGCTGCGATTTCTGTCGCAAATTTCGTGACGTATGATAATCACGATCGTTCCGAGAAAACATTTCGCGATTTACATTCATTGTATGTTAATAGTGGGAGTTGAGCGAGACATGATCAACTTTTCAATAGCACATATGTACAGTAATGTTTGATATCGTTTTTTTATGCTAAATCATTAAATTTCATGCCATATCTCTATACTTTTGATAACGTTTTTGTTAATAATTACATCCCTCGTCAATTAATCGATTTGAATAGCATGTTAAAAAAATTAAATTAATAAATATGGGATGTGACCACAGATAATTACTAAATACAAAATTATAGATTATAAAAATCGTGTAAATATGTTAGATATTTAATTGTAAATGGTTGGTTGTAATTAATTTCTTCTCGACATAATCAAGATTACCAACGGCTATAAATTGAATTTAATTCTGTAAAAATACGATAAACAATGCTGGTGCCATAAGCATAAAGTTTATATTGATTTTAATTTAAAATAAAAATAGTTCGTATAAAAACTTATGTGAAAATATATTTCATTTAAATTAAATATTACATTCTAATGGTGAAAAGTCACAGGGAAATAGCTAGTTTCATATAAATCCCTTTTTAGTAAGCAACAGGACGCAACTGTTTATTCTAATCAGTTGCATTATGTCATCAGCTTTACAATGTACTTCGTTTAACAAACCTTGCAGTTTTATACAATTGGTGGCCACAGTGAGGTTTATAGCATTTTAACAAGTACTAGTTTAAGAGTGATAGAATCTTTCAGTGTTTGAGCAATAAAAAGTAATAAGCAAAGTGGACGTCGCCCACTTCGTGTTCAATTGAGATTGAGCTATTACTGAATTGACCTTCTCCGTCTTAGCATATGCGTATCATTTATTAGACAAGCTACAGATAAGATCTGTTCTCGCGCGTTTGCTTAGATTTTACACATACATAGATAATAAAGATGTATCCGGGAATCCGATGATTTATGATAATTTATTTTTAATAAATTTAAAAAGAAACTTTTAAATACCCGATTCTTATTTTTTTCTATTTATGAAATGGAGAAAGTTTTATTATGAATATTCAATAGAATTGTATATTACAGATAATAAATGCTAGATTCATTTTGGTGGGATGTTTTTTCCTTAACGTTCTGAGTGAAAAATTACGATTTGCGGTGAACCGTATAGGGATCAGTTCAGTTCAATGAGCTGTGATAAAAATCCAAGCGGGCGTCGCAAAATCTCTAATTGTCTGTGTTTCATATTCTGCCAGTTATTAATTAAATAAAATAGCACAACTATTTTATTAAAAACAAATATTCTTTTATATCGTTTACGAGGTTTTAATTGAATATTAATTGTGAATTGTGAGCTGTCCTATAACAAATTTAGCTATATTCAATAGGTTTTAATAGAGATAAGATAACTAGATCACTGTTATAAGCGTTAATGAGCACGTTTTAATATGCGTATAACCTTTTAATGATTGTAGGTTACACTTGTTTACCTTTAAAAACGGGAAAGAAAAAAATATCGACTGTTCTGTTATGAACTCGTCCATTGTGGAATACCATTTTGCTTGAGCGAATGAACGAAATGAAGTTTAGAGGATTATTTGCTTTGACATCACAGGCTACGAGTAACAAAATCGGCAAGTCAATTAGAAAGACTTGACGTTGTCGGTTGTACCGACCTCAGTGAGCTATTCGCGTCGGTGATCTCATCGTGCCCACGTCCTCGCTTAAACTCGTTTCTGACTTGTTTACTTCATGTAAAACTTAACGTTTCGAGCCAGGTCGTTCTGCACTCTTACGTCATCTTTGATATACGAGGATACATTTCTTTTTTTTTTACATTCTGAAATGTTATCGGCGTTTTGGAAGTCGTGTTTTTGACTCTTATTTGTGTGATATTTACGAATTCTAGGTGAATAGAATCCTGTTTTTATGTAATTGAATTCTGCGTTTTATATTATATAATATTGTGTTCTGATATTTGTTTACAAAAAAATAATAGTAAAGTCATGCCTGGTATAAATAAATATTATGACAATTTAATAAATAGGTTTAATTTTATTATATTAGAATATACTGTGTGTAAGTACATAAATACCTACATTTATTAGCTTTACCTAAATGTAACTACGACTATGATATGCATATTATTATTGCTATATATATTTATGTAAAATGATTTCCTTGATGATGATTTGCAAAGAAAAAATTAGTTTATGTTTGACTATTGATCAAAACATTGTCTTGAAAAATTTAAAACAGATTAAGAATCAATAAAAAAAACGAAAAGCTTGAAACAAGGCATTTTAATAATCAATGAATATTTCGAAACAGGTACGAGTATTACCGTAAAGACATAAGTATTACCGTAAAATGTATAAATTTATTAAAGTTTAACATTTTCCTTTAGTTTGCCTTGTGTCTTTACTTCCAAGAACTTATATTTATTTTATAATACAGGTTTGTTTTTTTTTTTAAATCAACGGGTTAAATACGTAGCTAGGAATATAATTTTTTTTTTAATTCACAATTGCTATTTGTTACTGTCATTAACGAAATTGTATGAAGGTAAAGTACCGACTTTTGTAAAATACCTAGGTATATTAAAAAAAAGTCAGAAAAGAGTATTTGATGTTATCATTGGAGACAAATTAGAGAGTGTATTGAGCAGTATTCAACAAAAAATAATCATATTATACCTGTGTGTCTTATGATTTCTTGTGATGTTTTTTTATCAAATTGCACACGGTAAAGATTACATTTTATCATACAAAGGATTTAGTGAATTCGTATACGTGTGTAGCAAACACGGTGATTATGTGATAAATGTTATCAATTGGATCTATTTATGCATTTTAATTTTATCACATTCTTGAACAAAATGCAGTAATTCAAGAGAATGATAAAATAAATTTGTTTTATATTTAATTGAAATATTGAAACTGTAAGAAAGGATGTAAGATAGCAATATTAAATTAAATTCCATGCTGAAAATATAAGTTGCAAAATACTTTTATAGCAAACATAGTAGCGCTTATTCGTCTTAAGGCATGAATTAAGTTGGGACTGTCAAAGACGTTCTTGCGATTTTAGCTTTTATTATTTGCGTTGCAAAACCGAGAATTGTATGAATTACAGTCACGAGACACTATTCATTTATTATCATTCAACTCGTATAAGGCCAGTAAAAAGATCGACCTCAATATTCTGCAAATGGAAAGTTGCTGCGGGAGACAATCCAAAAATGGGTTGAATTACTGAAATAAGAATTCAAGTAGCTTTTAAATGCATGAATATTTGTATGTTCACTGATATGGTGTTGTCAGAATATTTCTGTTTTTTTAAATACCTTTAAAATAAAAGTCTAGATTAAAATGAGACGAAGTTCTATAGGAATACGATACGCAATCGGGACTGAAAATAAATCAACGTTAAGACCGAGACACAATATGCGTTTGGGTTTCGAATATTTGATCAGCGCGGATAATAATCTATGCATATAACATTTATGCTTCATAACTTTTACCAGAAATTAATAGATCACTGCACTAATTATAACCACACGTTAAGCATATATATAGGTAATAATTAGGTATAGTTATTATATTTACAATATTTTATTTACTAAATTTCAAATGTATAATAACTAGTTATTAACATTTTGAAATATGACATAATAATGCCAGCTAGCGGATATATAAATGCGGAAACTTAACATAAAATAATATAACATTAAAAAATAACATTGAACTATTCATTTTCTTCGTTGAAACTATTAAATTGTTAAAAGGTCATCATTACTAATTTGTTTTTGCCTTATATTTCCTGGAAGTAGCAAACACAATATACAGTGTCTCCGATTATACTATAGTTGAGATTTGATTCTATTAATAGTGTCTTACATTGATTGCAAGCCGCAAGTGGTTGACATTGATACACTGTAAACTATCCTATAAAACTTCATTGTCCACATGCTCGCTGATATTTCGTACGTCGTGAAATTTTACGAACTATAGGGAGATATCCTAACTAATATTATAAATGCGGATATACATTTGTTTGGTTTTTTTCTGTTTTGTTTGTTATGCTTTCATTTCTAAAACGAAGAGAAAGAGGTAAAGTCGTAATTTTATACAAAATAGAGGGGAGTGGGGATGAAAACACAATAATGTGTTTTTTTAAATTACCGGACTTATTATGTCATTTTTATATATTATATATAAAATATATCACATTCGTTAACTTGTTTATTGCAATTACTTATTAAGGTTATCATCTAAAATATTATATCTGCGATATCCTAAGATAAGATTATCTCGAGTAAATACGCTTTAAACTCATAAAAAAATTACCGATACCAATTTTTATTTGGTAGGTTACACCCATTGTTCTTTAATGATTTACTTATAATTATACTAGCGTTTTGCCCGCGGTTTCAAACGCATAGTTCTCGTTCTCATGGGAATACGGGGACAAAATGTAGAGTATGTTACTCGCTGATAATGTAGCTTTCTTTGCTGAAAGTATTTTTAAAATCGGCTTAGGCGTGACAGCGTAACAAACAACAAACTCACATTCGCATTTATAGTATTATGACGTGGATATTTAAATTTTAAATTGTTAAAGTATTTATTTTTTATTTATTTAACTTGTAGCTTGTAAAATTGTTAAATAAGTTTTTCTCAATAATGCAACGTCGCAATAGTATCGTTGATTGAAATTGAATACGTTTGAATACTCTTACGATTAAAATTTAACGGTAAATACAATTAATCTGACTTTTAGTTGGCACAGATAACCAAATGGCTCATAAGCTGGTGAGAGCTGGTATTATCGTGTAGGTGTTGCATTATAAGCCAGTCACAACCATAGAAGGTCGTCGACCATATGGTCTGTCTAGAATCGAATCATGCAAGATTAAATAATAATAAAAAATTGTGATTATATTTAATTATTCTTTGTCTTGATATTATAGGAATGATACTTCTTAGTTTTACGTAAAATAAAGCATACCTATGTATATGTAAAGTTTATATTATGTATTTCCCATACGTATTTTTTTATATTTATTATAATTATATAAATAGTTTTTATAGTAGTTGCTTTATACAAAAATAATCCAAATTTAATAACTTTTGCATTGATATTACTTGCAATGGTTGATGTAATCATTGCCACGATATTAAATTATTTCCGTCAGTTGATTATTTTGCACTTGAAACCAACAATGGGTCACCTTGGTTACCGCGTAGCGTGGGCAACGGTAATACTTTTAAGGCATTAAAGTAATGGTAGCATAAAAATGCATTATTATTATTTGAGAAATACGAAGGTTATCGTGGGTCATCCGAGGGTTAGCCTGCCGCATATCAACATTATTATAAATGATATAAATAAGAAATATTAACTTTTAATAAATAGGCATTAATACGATCAGCGAGCCATATTGATTAAGGTGTTAGTTCCTGTGCTTGTAATTACACTGGTACACTTACCGTTAAGCAAAACAGCAATATGAATTGTTGTTTAAATGAAATTATTGGCTTCATTTAAACCAACCTAACTAATAAAATAGACCTAGTTAAATTTGTATTTATTCAACTGTAGTAAGATTTGACACACCAACGCCTACCTACGTTAAATAACTAGTTTAAACTTCCTTTCGTCAATAATCTATATCAAATATTATGATATCTATTTTTGGATTGTTTTACAAATAACGTCTTATGTATAATCTGTGCCGCATATCAACGAGTATAAATATTAATTTGGAAAGGTTTTTGTGTTGTTGTTCTTCAGCTATTAGGACAATAGAGCAATGAATAAATTTATTATTCGTATTAAATTCCAATCTAACTTAATACAAAGCTTAGCACTTTTAAATGAAAGTTAAAACAAACGTTGTCGTTAATATTGGAATGTTATAGACTTGTTTTAAAGACTGTTATAGTAATCTAATGTTATCTTTCGTTTCATTTGGTAATTTGATGTTAATATTATTTGTTTTATTTTTATTAAAAATAACGCCATAATTCGTGGAATTATACTGACGTTAAGTTTAAGTGCTGATGTATTATTAAATATATCGTGTTGTTTTAAATGTTTAATAAATATAAAAGTCAATGAAAGTTGGTTGTTAGATATATTTATATAAAAGTAGCTATTCACCGGCGTGCGTTGAAATGAATTTTTTTTTTAAACAATTATCCGGTACAACTTTCTCGCCATCACGCAAGTGTTGACAACAACTACAAAGTACCATAAGTCAATCGGATGAATGGTATTTCATAGGTACCTGCTCATAAATCATAACGGTTAATGGAATGCATGAATGGACAGAAAGACACATTCAATTATATGTATGTTCGCTATTTTATTACGATATTATATATTTTGCACTGTTCTGAAAAAAAAAATTTTGTACTTATGTGCAATATTCTATTAGTAGGCAAGGCCAGAAGACTATTCATTTTCAACGCATTGTGATAATAATCATTAGACATTAAAAACCTTATTTGTTGACTGTACTAAGTAGTGTTGATCTTCTCACGACGCCGACGTTCCGCGTCGATGACCGTGGCTCCTCCGCCTTACAAAAATGGTAATGCGAATTCACCGAAATAATAATTATTTACATCGTGGTAAGAATCACTATCTATAAGTAAATCTGGGGGGAAAATGAACACATTTTATATGCCTGACACATATTTCAAGTACATTCGTGGTATTTTTTTATAAAATGTAATAATTGTGAAATTGTAGTTAACAAATAGGTACTTTTATATTGATTTCACTATTAATTGAATCTTTACGGCTTTTACATATAGATGTTATTAAGGGGATTATAAATAAAACAATGCTTAGGCAGCAGACATTCGAAAGAGTGACATCACTATCTGTCATTATTGACAGAAAGAGAGAAATCAGTGTATATCTAATCAGTCGTTATACCGCTAAACAACACTAATTGTTGTAAGTGAGCCGCATTTCATTGCAACAATTCTAATTTTAAAAACACTTCTGTTGACATTTCGATTTGTACTCCTAGAACTGTATGCAACTAAGTTGTTGTAAAATACTATTATTATAAAAGTATAAACAAATATGAATATTTTTAGTACGGTTAACATTTTAAAGTTTAGTCTTTGAAAAGTAAAGAAATTCGATATGATTAGTAATACGTTTCAAAAAATAAATTTCTATTATTGGGACTTACTAAGATGATTTTGTCATCATATAAAAAAAAACAAAACATTTCTTCAGAGGTGTATTAATCACACTCTCGAAATCTCGAGTCTGGTTGAGTAATATTCCCGATATAGTAAGGACCAGGCGTTAGTGCCTGACTCATACTGGAGAGCATCTTGCAAAACAATCAATCGGTTGTTTGATAAGGTTCAATGTATTCTACATATAGGATAATATAAACATTATGCTAAGTCATATGACATTCAGCAAATGTGTCCATGCCCATATATTATATTCTAACGAAACTGTTTCGATCTTAATCCAATAAGCTGGTCTTGTTATTTTTGGTGAATATAAATGTCTGAGAACTTATTCTTACGTATGCATATACTCTTGGTGTTTTTTCTGTCACCACAATTACATTATGCATTGCATAAACGAACTTAAGCTCTTGAAAATTACAAATCTTTTCCATATTTGAACTTTGTTAATTAATCGATTGAATTTTGAACTATGTTAATTATTCGAATTAAATATAATATGTAGGACATGATAAAAGTCACGCACAATTATTTGCAATAAAATAATCCGAATAAAAATGAAGGTATATATTTTCGTCAATGTTATATATGATTGTTTTCATATATGTATATTGCCATCTATAAGTATAAACAAGTAACCATGCAAGATTGCAAGCATATGGTTATTTTTATTGCTATTTTATTTACCGCTTAACTTGCAGATGCATTTTAACTTTAAGTGCAGGCTTATGTCATCAATATTATTAATGCATATATATAAATTTGAACTTGATTATAATATATATGTTCGCGTATTAAATAGTATTAATTTCCTCCTGTTTTATCTACTTAGATTATAATATTAATGTTTTTTTTGTGGAAGGTTACCCGCGTAATTTAATTTAACTTTCATAGATATGTAATAATTATTACGATTCGCATATTTTGTCAGTTTTCATTATATGTATATTAAAGCATAATGATATATTTTGCGGCAATAGTTTACATAGGTACTCTATATTTTATAAATTATTTAATTTTCTGTTTTTTTGATAAACATGAAATAATTAATATATTGCATAGTTTATGTAATATTTCATCATCTCTATGTTTAGTAGAATAGTTACCAACATAATTAGTAATATCGTTACATGTACATTTAAATTAAATTAGTAGGTAATTGAGTGTCGTCACTCGTCAATTATTATTGTCAGTCAGAAATGTAGAGCCGCCATTTTGACAAACTCGTTAACTGTATCTACAAATCATAATACCTAAAAGATGACATTAAACTATGAAGTTTTGATGTGATGATGATGTTATTAGTGATGTTATTGCTTAGTAACATATTAATAAATTAGGATTAAAATCGTATCAACCTTGTTAGGCTATTCAATTAAAAATGTAAAATACATAAATTACGGAGATATTATTACCTGAAATAAATAAATAAATATATATACATATCTGTAGACATGATGTCACCGCGGGGTTTTTAATTATTTTTGCGAAGAACTCTAATAGATAATATGGCGTTAGAAATTCATAACCACGACCATTGATACGAACGTAAACCTATCAGCAATCAATGTTCAAAATTATCTATGTTACAACTAACGTGACAAAAGTTTTTTTTATATAATATTTGTGATTAAAACTGTTTTATCCAATGTGTGTGTGTGTTTGAAATGAGAGTGATAATTTGAAAGGAATGTTGACAATTATAAGGTACTAATAATAATTTAATAAACATAATTCAATTTACTGATAGGCACCTACACACCATGAAAATAGTAATTCTATCGTTTGTTAAATATTAAGTATAATGTGTGCCAATGCTATTTCTTTTTGCGAATGAATTGTGGATTTATTTTTATTAGTTAAAATAGATATTCACAAAGTAATTTAAATCAAGTTTCCTAAATAAATTAACAAAGGTGTATTGATCGATAAAACTACAAAGAAAGATTAAGGACATGTTTGATTTCCATTGCTAGGCGACAAATTATATCAAACCTACATATCCATCGAATAACCTTCTAAAGCGTAAAAACAACACCGTCACACATTTAGTTGATAATCTATAATAATATACAATAGATTAAAAATATATACATATATAAGTGAGAGATTTTGTTATGTTTCCTTCACTGATGATTATTTCTACTACATTCGTCAATATATGTCACTATGATTTTATCGATGTCAAGCCGACTAATTCACTTAACAATAATCTCAAGAAATTTAGTAAATAGATATTGAACTATTTATTTAATTAAAAAATAACAATTTCAGTGAATTGATCCTTATAAGACGACTGTTATTGAGTCAGCGCTATATCGGGACTAATAACCGCCCACTTGGGTACAGAACTTCTTTGTTCTCACTAATGAATCAATCTTTCTCTTTTTAGTTTGTATATAATTTTTATAAAATATTTAATATACAACATTATATATAGAACAAAATTTTTTTTTCATTATGGCGTCTAAATTTCTTTAACTAGTGCAATGAGTTATGTCATTACGTAATAACAATAATAATTTGACGTTTCTTTGAGTATGTACTTAAATAGTACTTTAGTTGTTTGTATTAATATTTTAGCAATATAGCAATCCATATATAAGAAAAAAATCAAAGTAATGTAATGGTAAAAATAGCGACCTAGATTTGTTATTCTTTTTTTTAATATTTTAGGAAGACAAATAATTGTTTTAGCTATAAATATGACGTATTAAAATTTTGTTTGGATTGAATTTGCAATGAGAATAAATGAAAAAAATCAATATTTAGGTTCTGTAATATAAAATTTAAGTTTCTATAGGAAAAGTAACTTTGTGCGGCAACAACGTCCAATCATTACGGCAGTAGGTAGCTAATTCACGTCGCGAAGCGGTAGGCTGCGCGTTCCCTTTCGTTACATTATAAGACTTCAATTGTAATAAATAAGACTTGAGTATAAAGGATTTTTTTAAACTCATACAATATATTATACACGTTGTAAACATTATTTTTTCATAAAGTCTTCGTAACAATGGTTTAATATCCGCTTCAACAAAGATTTAAATATTTGACGTAGGTAATTTTTGTTTGTTGAAAATAATAGTTTGCGATTTAATACAAAATATGTATTTACTTTTAAACATCCGGAGAGTGACTAATGTGTAATGTTAGTCGCAATGGAAGCCTGCTATGGCCGATTCGCTCACGCTGCCGCCTCTACCATTGCAAAAACGTTTTCCATTGTACTTGCATCCCTACCGTTTCGCAAGGTGTGTAAGAAAACCCTGTGTAACAGTTACACTAATATAAATATAAATCAAATAAGTGTTAAAAGGGATAGGTTAGAATAACAAGTGTTATACTTAATCAAAATATTTTGTTCTTATAGGCGTCACCGCTGCCCACACAACGATGTCCCGGAGCCATTGTTCGATGTGGAGCACACTACGAGCGTGGTCTCCGCATACAAACAAGATTACGACGAAAAACATGTCAGCCGCACAACGGCTGTCTATCAAGAAGATCATTTGAGGCTTGAAGGAGATTTCCAAGAGCCTGAGCGTCCTCGTTGGCAGCCTATTGAGCGACCTAAAGCAACAAAACCAGAAGACAATCTCAAACCAGAAGGTGATTTTGAAAAGAGACGCCCTGAAGAGTGGCGCCCAGGTGACAGAGCTCCAGTAAAGAAACCTGAAGATAACCTAAAGCCTGAGGGAGACTTTGAAAGGCGTAAACCAGATGAATGGCGTCCTGGTGATAGGGCTCCTACACGTCGCCCTGAAGACAATCTTAGACCTGAAGGTGAGTTTACCACTCCTGACAAAGAACAATGGCGTCCTGCAGAACGTCAAAAGGCAAAAAAACCAGAAGACAACTTACGCCCAGAAGGTGATTTCGAAAAACGTAAGCCTGAAGAATGGCGTCCCGGAGACAGAGCACCAATTCGTCGTCCTGAAGATAATCTAAAACCAGAAGGAGAATTCTCTACACCTGATAAAGAGCCTTGGCGACCAGCTGAACGACAAAAGCCTAAGAAACCGGAAGATAACTTACGACCTGAAGGAGATTTCGAAAAACGTAAGCCGGATGAATGGCAGCCGGGAGACAGAGCACACGTACGCCGTCCTGAAGATAATTTAAGACCAGAAGGTGATTTTGAAGATCGACGACCAGAGCAGTGGATGCCTGGTGATCGAGCACCTACGCGCCGTCCTCAAGATAATCTTAAACCAGAAGGAGAGTTTACTACACCTGAAAAAGAGCCATGGCGGCCAGCTGAGCGTCAAAAGCCTAAAAAGCCTGAAGATAACTTGCGCCCTGAAGGTAATTTTGAGAGACATAAACCTGAGGAATGGCAACCTGGTGATAGGGCTCCGGTTCGCCGTCCACAGGATAATTTAAAACCTGAGGGTGATTTTGAAGACAGAAAGCCGGAAAAATGGCAGCCTGGTGATCGAGCACCTGTAAAACGTCCAGAAGATAACTTAAAGCCAGAAGGTGACTTTGAGAAAAGACGCCCTGAAGAATGGCGTCCCGGTGATAGAGCTCCTACACGTCGCCCTGAAGACAATCTTAGACCTGAAGGCGAGTTTACCACACCTGATAAAGAACCATGGCGTCCTGCAGAACGTCAAAAGGCCATAAAACCGGAAGATAACCTACGCCCTGAAGGTGACTTCGAAAAACGTAAACCCGAGGAATGGCGTCCTGGTGACAGAGCACCAGTCCGACGACCAGAAGATAATTTGAAACCGGAAGGTGATTTCGAGGATAGAAGGCCCGAAGTCTGGAGACCAGGTGACAGAGCCCCTGTCAAACGTCCCGAAGATAATTTACGACCTGAAGGAGAATTTTCAACTCCTGAAAAACACGCGTGGAAACCAGCAGAACGGCAAAGACCGAAGAAACCTGAAGATAATCTTAAGCCTGAAGGAGATTTTGAAAAAAGAAAACCTGAAGAATGGCTTCCGGGAGATAGAGCTCCTGTAAGGCGACCTACTGACAATTTGAAACCAGAAGGGGAATTTACTACGCCTAAAAAAGAAGAATGGACACCAGCTGAAAGACCTCAACAAAAGAAACCAGTGGATAACCTTAAACCTGAAGGTGAATTTACAAAACGACAGCCGGAGGAGTTTAAGCCAGCAGAAAAACCTATAGTTAAAAAACCTCAGGATAATTTACGACCAGAGGGTGACTTTACGACTTCGAGGACAATAACTGAAGACTACAAAGTACTTACTGGTGAAAGAGCCGAAATAATAAGACGTACTGATAACATAATTACTGAAGGCGAATTTGTAGGTATGTAGAATTTATTTATAATTCAAATAGGGACAGTTCTATACATTGTTTATTGTCGTCGCTTAAGCAAAAAAATACCTTTGCACCTAAAATTATATAAAATAAAGAATAGATTTTGTTTTAAAATAATTTATATGAAATTCAAAAAATATTCGTTTATCAAAATATTTATTCGGAATGTCTTATTTACAGATTCAACAACATCACGCACTGAGTATACATTGAAACCTGTCGAAAGACCAAAACCGGTTCGTAGGAACACTTGGACTAAAATAGAAGGCGATATGACAACTGAAACAACGTCACAGTCGGAATACATAGATTATACGGATACGGTTGAGCGGACAACATTAATAAAACGCAAAACAGATAATTTAATACATGAAGGAGAAATAGATTTCGTTACATCAAATCAAAAAGATTATACTGAAAAAAATACAATAATAGAAAGGCCCCAAAGGCGTAGAACATGGACAAAAGAAGATTTCGATAAATTTTATTCAACAGAAAATATTGAAACTGTTACTACGACCCAAGAAGAATATAAAACTTATGAAGAAAAAGGTCCAAGACGACCGGAGGTGAGAAAACCTAAGGACAATCTTAAGCCAGAAGGTGAATTCGAAAAGCCCAAACCTAAAGAGTGGTTTCCAGCTGAAAGACCAAAGCAGAGCAAGCCAGAAGATAACTTACGCCCCGAGGGTGAATTCACAACACCCGATAAAGAACAGTGGCGTCCCGCTGAACGGCCTGTACAAAAGAAACCAAAGGACAATTTGAAACCTGAAGGAGACTTTGAACAACCAAAATTAGATGAGTGGCGTCCTGCCGAAAGGCAAACACCTACTAAGCCTAAAGATAACCTCAAACCAGAGGGTGATTTCGAAACACCAGAAAAGCAAAAATGGCGCCCAGCTGAAAGGCCTAAAGCTACAAAACCAAATGATAATTTGCGACCTGAAGGTGACTTTGAACAAAGACAGCCAGAAGAATGGCAACCTGCAGAACGTCGGACACAGAGAAAACCGAAGGACAATCTTAAGCCTGAGGGAGATTTTGAGCAACCTAAATCAGAAGATTGGCGACCTGCTGAGAGGCAAAAACCTACGAAACCTAAAGATAATCTAAAGCCAGAAGGTGAATTTGAAACTCCTGAAAAAGAAAAATGGCGCCCAGCTGAGAGACCTAAACAAACAAAACCACATGATAATTTAAGACCTGAAGGTGACTTTGAGCACCGAAAGCCAGAGGAATGGCAACCTGCAGAACGTCGAACACAAACAAAACCGAAGGACAATCTTAAGCCTGAGGGAGATTTTGAGAAACCTAAATCAGAAGATTGGCGACCTGCTGAGAGGCAAACACCTACTAAACCTAAAGATAATCTCAAACCAGAAGGTAACTTTGAAACTCCTGAAAAAGAGAAATGGCGCCCAGCGGAGAGACCTACACCTACAAAGCCACATGATAATTTAAGACCTGAAGGTGACTTTGAGCACCGAAAACCAGAGGAATGGCAACCTGCAGAACGTCGAACACAAACAAAACCGAAGGACAATCTTAAGCCTGAGGGAGATTTTGAGAAACCTAAATCAGAAGATTGGCGACCTGCTGAGAGGCAAACACCTACTAAGCCAAAAGATAATCTCAAACCAGAAGGTGACTTTGAAACTCCTGAAAAAGAGAAATGGCGCCCAGCGGAGAGACCTAAACCTACAAAGCCACATGATAATTTAAGACCTGAAGGTGACTTTGAGCACCGAAAGCCAGAGGAATGGCAACCTGCAGAACGTCGAACACAAACAAAACCGAAGGACAATCTTAAGCCTGAGGGAGATTTTGAGAAACCTAAATCAGAAGATTGGCGACCTGCTGAGAGGCAAACACCTACTAAACCAAAAGATAATCTCAAACCAGAAGGTAACTTTGAAACTCCTGAAAAAGAGAAATGGCGCCCAGCGGAGAGACCTACACCTACAAAGCCACATGATAATTTAAGACCTGAAGGTGACTTTGAGCACCGAAAGCCAGAGGAATGGCAACCTGCAGAACGTCGAACACAAACAAAACCGAAGGACAATCTTAAGCCTGAGGGAGATTTTGAGAAACCTAAATCAGAAGATTGGCGACCTGCTGAGAGGCAAACACCTACTAAACCTAAAGATAATCTCAAACCGGAAGGTGACTTTGAAACTCCTGAAAAAGAGAAATGGCGCCCAGCGGAGAGACCTACACCTACAAAGCCACATGATAATTTAAGACCTGAAGGTGACTTTGAGCACCGAAAACCAGAGGAATGGCAACCTGCAGAACGTCGAACACAAACAAAACCGAAGGACAATCTTAAGCCTGAGGGAGATTTTGAGAAACCTAAATCAGAAGATTGGCGACCTGCTGAGAGGCAAACACCTACTAAGCCAAAAGATAATCTCAAACCAGAAGGTGACTTTGAAACTCCTGAAAAAGAGAAATGGCGCCCAGCGGAGAGACCTACACCTACAAAGCCACATGATAATTTAAGACCTGAAGGTGACTTTGAGCACCGAAAGCCAGAGGAATGGCAACCTGCAGAACGTCGAACACAAAGAAAACCGAAGGACAATCTTAAGCCTGAGGGAGATTTTGAGCAACCTAAATCAGAAGATTGGCGACCTGCTGAGAGGCAAAAACCTACGAAACCTAAAGATAATCTCAAACCTGAAGGTGATTTCGAAACTCCTGAAAAAGAGAAATGGCGCCCAGCGGAGAGACCTACACCTACAAAGCCACATGATAATTTAAGACCTGAAGGTGACTTTGAGCACCGAAAGCCAGAGGAATGGCAACCTGCAGAACGTCGAACACAAACAAAACCGAAGGACAATCTTAAGCCTGAGGGAGATTTTGAGCAACCTAAATCAGAAGATTGGCGACCTGCTGAGAGGCAAAAACCTACGAAACCTAAAGATAATCTCAAACCTGAAGGTGATTTCGAAACTCCTGAAAAAGAGAAATGGCGCCCAGCAGATAGACCTAAACCTACGAAGCCATATGATAATTTACGACCAGAAGGTGACTTTGAACAAAGGCAGCCAGAAGAATGGCAACCTGCAGAACGTCGAACACAAAATAAACCGAAAGACAATCTCAAACCTGAAGGAGATTTTGAACAACCGAAACCAGAAAAATGGCGACCTGCTGAGAGGCAAACACCTACTAAACCTAAAGACAATCTTAAACCCGAAGGTGAATTTGAAACTCAAGAAAAAGAGAAATGGCGTCCAGCAGAGAGACCTAAGCCTACAAAGCCACATGATAATTTACGACCAGAAGGTGACTTTGAACAAAGACAGCCAGAAGAATGGCAACCTGCAGAACGTCGAACACAAAATAAACCGAAGGACAATCTCAAACCTGAAGGAGATTTTGAACAACCGAAACCAGAAAAATGGCGACCCGCTGAGAGGCAAACACCTACTAAACCTAAAGACAATCTTAAACCAGAAGGTGAATTTGAAACACCAGAAAAACAGAAATGGCGCCCAGCAGAGAGACCTAAACCTACAAAGCCATATGATAATTTACGACCAGAAGGTGACTTTGAACAAAGACAGCCAGAAGAATGGCAACCCGCAGAACGTCCAGTTCAAAGAAAACCAAAAGATAATCTCAAACCTGAAGGAGATTTTGAACAACCGAAACCAGAAAAATGGCGACCTGCTGAAAGGCAAACACCTACGAAACCTAAAGATAATCTCAAACCTGAAGGTGAATTTGAAACTCCTGAAAAAGAGAAATGGCGCCCAGCGGAAAGACCTAAACCTACGAAGCCACATGATAATTTACGACCCGAAGGTGACTTTGAACAAAGACAACCAGAAGATTGGCGTCCTGCAGAACGTCCAATTCAAAGAAAACCTAAAGATAATCTCAAGCCAGAGGGTGAATTTGAGCAACAGAGACCTCAAGAATGGCGACCTGCTGAAAGACCAGTTCAAAAGAAACCGAAGGACAATTTGAAGCCTGAAGGAGATTTTGAGAAACCAAAAACTGAAAAATGGCGTCCAGCTGAAAGACAAACACCTACAAAACCTAAAGATAATCTCAAGCCAGAAGGTGAATTTGAGACACCAGAAAAACAGAAATGGCGCCCAGGTGAGCGACCCAAACCCACAAAGCCTCATGACAATTTACGACCGGAAGGTGACTTCGAACAAAAGCAACCAGAACAATGGCAACCTGCAGAACGTCCAGTTCAAAGAAAACCAAAAGATAATCTCAAGCCTGAAGGAGATTTTGAACAACCGAAAGTTGATGAATGGCGACCAGCTGAAAGACAAACGCCTCAAAAGCCCAAAGATAACTTGAAACCTGAAGGAGACTTTGAAAAACCAAAACAAGATAAATGGCAACCGGCAGAAAAACAAACTCCTAAGAAACCACAAGATAATTTGAAACCAGAGGGAGATTTTGAAAAACCCGTGCAAGAAAAATGGCAGCCCGGTGAACGACCTACACAAAAACGACCTCAAGATAATCTTAAGCCTGAAGGAGATATGGATGTTGTCCGACGGACAGATTATTCAGTCACTCGTGGTGACCGTGCTGATGTTGTTAGGCATGAAGATCATCTAAAAATGGAAGGTGTTATTGATGTTCGTCGCACTAGAGACGACTTCAAGCGGATTGAAAAAACAGAAAAGGTAATCATTCAGAGGCACGAAGATAATTTGAGAACAGAGGGTGAATTTATTGACCTTTGTACTCGTAATGATTACAGTGCTACCAAAGGTGAAAGAGCACCAGTGATTAAACCTCAAGATAATCTTAAGCCTGATGGCAAATTTTATAAGCCTGAAGTAGTTCCGTCTCAACCAGCTGAAAAACGTAAGCCTTTCAAACATGTCGATAATATTTCGATCGACAGGGATACTGATATACGCCGTAAACAAAATATTGAAAGAGTGGACATAATCCGACGAGAAGATAATTTGAAAATCGAAGGCGAATTTATAGACATGAAGCAGCGAAATGATTATAAAGTTGTTACTGGTGATAAGTCAACAATTGTAAAACATGAAGATAATCTTAAAATGGAAGGGAAAATGGAGAATATTCGCTCTTCAGACACATATCGGGTCGTTAAAGGTCAAAGAGTTAAATTAACTCGCAGAGAAGATAATCTCAAAATTGAAGGTGTATTTGAAGATCTCTCACGAAGAGATGACTACAAAATTAATCGCGACAAGCAATCAGCCATTACTTATTATACCAATGAAACGAAAAATGTTTCTGGAGATAAAATATCAGAATATACGAATGGTCAAAGTCCAGGGCCAAAAATATACGATGATAAAGGAGACCGAAGGTCACCGATGTCTACACCTAAACCAATGGAGGATGGTGCTACGCGTCATCCATCGCACTATACATCCGAAAGTAATAGACCTTTAGGATCTAGGCCTAAACCAGATACAGATTCAGAAGACCACATAAATCGTTCACCACAATTTAGTAAAACGCCTGTAGGCCCTGCTGATAAGGGTAAAGATGCACATCGACCCAAATGGGGTGAACCTAAAAATATTCTGTATCCAGATGAAGAAACCAGCAGAAAACCTCATGATTCGAAATCTCAACCAAATGAAAACGTTAGGCCCGATTTTAATCAACCTAGAAAACCTCAACAAACTCAAGAGCGAACTAGTCCTATTCGACCGAAGGATAATCTTTATCCTGAAGGTAGTATGGACGGTTCTCCATCTTCAATCAAAACTAGTAGTTATGTTCACCATACAGATATTGTCAAACAAGACGACATACATAAAACCACACGACAACTTAGTCCGGAAGAGATTCGACAAACTCGTTACTTGACAAATAATGAAGACCAGAGATATCATTCTGTAACTAAGACTGATAGTTCTAAACATACTGATGAAACACATTCTCACCATGCTGTCAAGTCACATGTTACTAAAACTGTATCTAATACACAAAATGCAAGTTATGCGCAAAAATCTCATTCTGAGATACATACTAAGGTGACAGGCATTGATAATACTAATTTAGAAAAATCTCAACACATAAAATCTGGGTCAGATATCCACGACTCCCGATTAACTCAAAATCGAGAACTTTCAAAAAATGACATCAATACATTATCGTCTCAAAAGATAAATCGTATAACGTCGCAAGATATAGTTAATCGTGACGAAACTGATCGTATGACCTCGAGACATTCTACGGCAAAAACTTTCAATAAAACCGACTCTAAAATTAATAAAAGTGTGTCTTCTTCAAACAAAGTAATGAAACAAATTACTGAAAAGAAATTAATTGGCGGTAAATGGGTAACAGTGACAAAGAATGTTGAAGTTACCACTGTTTCCGATGGTGATTCAAAAATGACAGACAACAAGGGCATTTCCGACGGTCGTTCTGAAGTTCGTAATAAGCAAACAAGTAGTACTATGGGAAGTATCATATCGCCAGGTCAAGTTAACGTGAATAATGGTGGTCCTAATCAACGAAATATTTTAAATACTACCCATGTTATAAAAGGAAGAGCTGATGAAAATAATGATCAATTTGTTCAACATTCGATTTCTAATAATAATTTAACCAAAACAACAGGTATATCATCACAAAAAATTATTAGTTCTGAACAACATTCATCATCTTTAACTAATCAGGCCATAAGAAATCAATCTCAAATCTGTAGTCATGTATCTTCGGGTGTTCACTCACAAGAAAACTTGTATAATACGAGTCAATCTAGAGGTGTCAATCGACTTGACAAAAATACATCTTTACTATCCCAAGTAAGTGACAGGCAAACGCAAAGACATGAAGGTGGCGATAATGTTCAAAGAAAACATGTAAGTGATCAGTCATCTATAAGTCACGCAACTTCAAACCTTGACAACCGAGATCATCGCAGTACACATTCATCTGAACGCCATATCCAACGTACTGCAGCGTCGTCTACAAATATTTCAACATCAAACGTTGAACATAATGTTTCTAAAGTGTCTTCAAGTCATCAATCTCATTCTATAAATAGGAATCAACTAAGTGATAGTGTAACAAAGACAAGCATCGAGTTCCAGAGAGCAATGCATGGTGGTGCAGATGTTCCAATGGCCTCCGTAGATAAAACGTCACGTTCTGGTCACCATAAGCGTACATCGGATTTAGTTTCGGATATGACAAGCACAAACGCAGTACTTCATCGTAAGGGTGTTACATCGACAACAGAAGCCCAGCACTCAATAAGTTCCACGGCCGCTGCACAAAGAAAAAGCATTACTAATCTCAATGAACGTGGAGAATATATAAGTAATTCAACCCACAGTGCTGATAGGAAAAGTATCAGCTCTATGCATCGATCTGGTCGCGATAATGTAGCTGTAATATCACAACATACCGAAAACGACACTCGTCGTCAGCAGAAGAGAGATGGTCAATCTACAATGGTTGTTGATCGGCAACCACGTGTCGTTGTAAGAGATAATCTTCGAGTAGGCGGCGAGTTTTATGGTCAGTCTGAGGCGCGTTCCTATGGAAGTTTCTCGCGGTCCAATCAAGTGGAGCGGTCAGAGAGAAATGAGCGTATAGAAAAAGTTGAACGTCATGTGCGACATGGTACATCTTCGCACTTTGTCTTAGGTGATGGTGGTACTAGCTATAAGCGTGAATATACAGCGCATGTTCATGGAACTTGCCCTGCTACACTGATCGAATCGCCGCGTACTCCATTCAAACACTCTCGCGACTCCCGTGAGCATAAATTCTATACATCGAAAACAACACAAAAAACGCCTCAGTAACTTCAATTGTATTGAACTAACAAAAAACTGTATCATTCCTTATTATTTGGAACTTTATACTGGACTATGTTTTACATTATACCTATTTTTATAAATCTAACATTGCTAGACTAAACAAATGTAATGTGCCTTTTAATAATTTTTATCTAATTATGCGTAATATATTTAATATTCTTTAAATGTAATGATGTATAACTGATTTTTTTTATTTGTCAATCATTGCCATGTAATAAATTTTATAATAATTTATGCCTTTTATTTCTTGACATATTCCACTGAAGACGCATTAAAATAAACCACTGAACTCGCATATAGCGACATTAATATAAAATGAGTTATTTTGAAATCACAGACGGATTATTTTCTTGGTTTTAATATAAATGTTTTTGCTATAATAGTTACGAATATCTCTATCTTCATATTTTATCAAAACCCTATAATGTATAAACAATACAATAATATTTTTATAAACAAAAAGAAACGAGAAACTATTACGAAAACAAAAGTTCATTAATTTTGTTTGTAATTGAGTACTTACAATCTAAATCACAAATGACGGCTATTTATGTAATACACAGTTCTATCCTCTTCTATATGATGTGCTAGCGAATTCCAAACTGCTAACTTGGTGTATTTAATGGTGTAATGTGTAATTAAGTTCTTTTTAACCAGCCTACCCATGGGTTCACCCACCGTGAAGTCTCTTATGTGTTCAACGAAGCGCGCTGTTATCGTATACACATATGTACGTAATAAACACTCTTCTTGACCCATAATATAAATCGCCTTGAAGTACACATATACATGTATAATTTTGAGAGTTTTGGTATTTAATATTTTCAATATGGATAGGATAGGTAGGTACACAGCGGTTATTTATGTAATATGCAGTTTATGTCTCACTGCTAGACAGAGCCTCGTTGGATATAAGGCCGCAGGCTCTGTCCACTAGAGTTCGAACGAACGAAGCTCTAGCCACTAGAGTTAGGCAGTTATAACAAGGTCCTGGGTTCAAAACCCAGGTGGGCCGACGAAAAGCTGACGGGTTTTTGCTGTGAAAAATTTCTCAGTAGCAGCCCGGAATCTGGAAATTGGAAATGGGTACACTCCCGTACCTCGGAAAGCAAGTCAAGCCGTTGTTCCTGCGCCAGGACTCTTTTCGGTATTGTCGGATTGTCGTCCCATCGAATTATGAGAGTAAGAAAATAGAGAGTGCATCTGTATTTACGCACACATTAGTGTACTTATAATATGTCCTGCGCAGGCCAATGTATCTTGAGATCGGTCGCCGTAATCTGAAATCGCTCAGGAGGTTATCACCATCATCAACTACTTTTTTGCTTACCTATATAATTCGCAATGCTGGACACAATTAATTAATATTGAATGTCATTGTGACTTATATATTCAAATAAAATCTACAAATAATATAATAATTTGAAATTTGAAGCGCAAAGAAAGAAATACCATTGAATGTTATTTTATTGTATCTAATAAAAGACAAGGCAGTTCTACTCCCATGATATTGGACGAGTAGCCTTCTTCTGCAGAACAAGTATGACGATTATCTGATTCCAAACTAAGCAGAGCTTGTTCTATGGAAGCCAGATAACTGATATACATACTACATATAGTACTTTTCTTTTGTAAATACATACAAATATAGATAATTACTCCCAGACTCAGGACAAACAGACATGTTCACGCACACAAATGTCTATCCTGGGTGGGAATCAAACCCACGACCTGCGGCGTGAAAGGCAAGTATTTACCAACCACGCCAACCGGCTCGTCAATTATTGATAGCATCCAGCCGGTATTATCCCAAAGTTGAATGCCGTAAAAATCGATAGTTTGGCGCGATATCTATTCATGTATGTACTTTCTAAAATGTACTCATATAGAATACCTTTAATAACTATTAACATTATAGTTAATTTATATTTGTAAACATTTAAATGAAAAAATATCTTTATTTTGGAGTAAAATCAAACCGCTTACCAAATCTGAACTAAAGCAGTCATTGGTGGTACATTATTAATTTTATTAATGTACCTTAAAAGACAAGCATAAGTACATATTACGAGCAAAAAGTATAACAAGATTATTTATCTCTTATATAACATATCTTTCAGAAACCCTATAGTAGTGGAAAAGTGTTTACATAACAGTGTGATCTAGGTACAGTTACCTGAAAATATAGTAATGTGTTTTTGCAAACTAACCATGTGTACAAAGCGGTCCGTTCTACTAGTATTATAGGGTTATTCATTTTATTTATTCTATATATATTATGAGTTGTAGTATTGTTGTTGCGTTTATTTATTTATTTATTTTTAAGTTAACTTACAAAGAATGCATTATTTTTCCTGTGCATGTTAAGTTAGCCTATAAGTGAGGTATGCAATTTTCATATTTATGTTATTTATATTTTATAATAAGAAACTAAATTGTATACGGCGTTGGCTTCCTATACAGGTTGTAACAAAATTCGTGTCCGACCCGTGAAGTGGTTATTAGGTATCGTGCGTCGGTTCTATTTATGTAATAATTTTTAAAATACTAAGCAAAAAAGTTACTTAAAAAAATTATATTAATTGTGTTTAACGACACTGTTGGTGGTAACAACGTGGACTACTGAGGTCATGACCTCGTGTCTTAGCTACCCGATAGGTAAGAGCTATCGAGTGCTGTTGCCCCCACCTGTGTTGCAATGTAACTTTCGTCATTTAATTTTAAAAAAAAACTGGGATAAATATTTTGCTTAGTATTTTAAAAATTATTATATAAATAGAACCGACACACGATACCTAATAACCACTTCACGGGTTAGACACGAATTTTCTTACACGCAGTATAATAAAAAAAAAAAAAAAATGTAACATCCACGGAAATATTCTACCGTAACAATTACCTTAATAAAGTTTCAAAATCGTTTAGTTATGCGATCTCTACCTAGTAGTCTCTTACAGCCGTATTTTACCAGCTTCATTTATTCTGATCATATAATTGATTACTCAATCATTTTTTTAATTTTACTACTAAAAATCTGATGGCAAAAACTAAATTGTCAAAAATGTCAAATCCATATAAGCAATTTGATTGAGAATATCACGCTGAATTTTATGATAATACTATTTCAAAAGTATTAACAATGTATTTTTTTAATGTTAAATAACGAAAACGATAATTTATACAAAACACCTACTTTATTTTTCATAGATGATAGAAGTACATTATCATTTCAATTTCTCAAACTACAACGTAAATTATTTAGGCAATGTTTATGTTCTTACTACCATAAAACTAACACCTAAAACCACCTTTTTAAAAACTATTTTGTCAATCACATATAAATAAAAACAAAACTATTCTATAATCTTCAACATGCTTATAAATCACATCAAAATCTAACAATATTTTAATAATAACAAATGTTTCAATTATTTTTTTACTCTTTTATATCGATTGACATCTTCTTCAGAATTACCTGTGAAAGACCCAAATGCTTCATCGATTTGGTGTTCAGTTTTCTCGATACGATTGTCTGACATCGAGCTATTTTCATGAAATAGAGGACCTGTTGTACGACTACTTCTAGACAAATTAACTGTATTATTGACAGAATTAACGATAGCATTCGAACTTAAAGATCGCTTATTTCTTTTTTTCTTATTGTTCATTACTTTATAATCCTCGCCTTCAATGTCATTGTTGAAAAAGTCAGATTGGACGTAGAAGGACTCTTTATGGTTAAATTCATTTCTTTCATCAGTGATAGACTCCTCATTTTCAAAATCATTAATAAAAGATAAATTATCGTTTGTCATAAATGGAAGATCTCGTTTTTTAACTCTGTGATGTAATTCTTTTCTTTTAATTCTTACTAAAGGTTCTAAAGCTGATTCTATATCTCCATAAGCATTAGAATTTGGAAATGAATCTTCTAGTTTTTCAACAGAAGCCGATATATCAGAAGGATCACTTTGGGAAACTTCTCTTTGCTCGGCATTAAAATCTTCACTTTTAGGTTCTAACCAATCTTCATCTTCAGAACTTTCCTTATCTATTGGAGAATCATTTGAATTTTTACTATATTTATTCGTTAAATCTTTTTGATTAATTTCTCTCTTATTATCAGTTTTTACAGTTTCTTTTGTGTTACAGTTTAAGTTTCCTTCGTCTTTCAATGCTGTTTCGGTATTTTCTAATAGCTCTTCTGTAGTACTAGTATCGCTTTTTTCCCCAGATTTACTTCCTAATTTTCCTGTGTCACTTTCAGTATCCGAAACTTTCGTATTCGATATCTCACCATTGTCGACATTTTTGTTGGTCTCGGTAGTGCCAGAACTAGACGACAGAGAAGAAACTGAGTAACTTCTTTCTATTTTACTTGTATCGGATTGATCTAAGTAGTTATTATCTTCTATTGCACCAGCTTTTTTTGTAATTTCTCTTTTATCCATAATTTTTCTTAAAAGTGCTTTTTTATCTTCTGGAAGAGAATTCATTAGATTTTCTAAATCTTGATCAGAAAGTTTTTTTATATTCTTTAATATTGTATTCTCATTTGTTACATCTAAATTGCTGTTTTCATTTTTAATACTTTTTAATTCAGTTATTGGTTTTTCTTCAAAACCTTGAACTTGTCGTCGATTTCTGTCAGAATACATAAAATAGTCATAATTGTTTGCCGCCTTTTTTTCTACGGGCTTATTACCATATTGTTTTTTTAAATTAGATTGATCATTTTCTTCTACTCTATAACCATTGTTATCCTTTTGGAACTGATCGTTGATTTTTTTAAATAACAATTCTCCCGAATAGTCAGTGCCCAAATGTGTCGATCTTTCATCCACATTTCTACATTCTATACGACTATTTTGGTCATCAATGCGATTGGGTTGTGAATTTTCATTTTCTGCTGCATTTTTGGGACCAAATACATAGTTTGGGTGGTCTTTTATATAAGAAAAACTCTCCCTTTCCTCGCGATAACTTAAGTCCTGTGGGTTATTTTTATCTCCTTTTCTTATACTCGATTCAGTTTCTGCAAACTAAAACAATTTTGTCAATGATGTAACTTAAAAATAATAACTTTAAAAAATACCGAAGGACTTTAGCTTGTATTAAACATTTAGTGTATAAAAAAAAAAAAAACATAAATTAATGTATGAGAATTACTTTTTCAGAGTGTTCTTTGTTAATGTCTGCATCCTGAGCCAATTCTTGACTTTGTGATTCCTGTATAATGTCGCCATGATTATTCACGTTTCGGGGAACCTGTTGCATGAATTTCAAGTAAGAAAAAAATATAATAGGTACCTACTATACAATATACGATAACTGTGGAATAAAATTGTGTAATATGGACTATACATGTTAACACCTAGCTAAGTGATAAAAACTAGATAATACTGTTAGAGAATTATCTTAGGGAATAATTGGTTTGTTTAAAGTCTATTTTTAAGTAATAGGTATGGTATGGTACGCCTTCAAATAAATGTTAATTGATCTACTCGTAACCCCTATTTAGTAATTTGTAAAAATAAATATATAACTTGAAATATGGCTTTAGTTACACGCCCATATTTAAGCTTACTACCTCTACTTCTAAAGAAAATGAATTAATGCATAATTTAATTAAAAAAGGAAACTATATTTATACCTCATCTGCAGCAGGCCCCTCTTCGGGAACATATTCGTCATCAGCCGACTCATCGCCTTCATATTCAACCCCTATTTCGCTACGAAAATATTTTAGTTAGTATTTCATTGTCTATGTATATTAATTTAATTTGAACAGACTTCTGAAAAGTATGGTATTTTTATGTATTTTCACAGAAAAAATCTTGTAGGTAGGGGAAGGTTGCCCAGAGCGGGTACGTTAACGTTTGTGGTATAATAAAAACGACTATCTAACACATGTTAATTTTATAGGTACGTATTTAACATACATCAGTGACTATAAAAATATAAACAAACTAAAAAAATATTACAATTTCATGAAAAAATTAAAAAAACATAATAATAGCTTTTTATAAATGGCTTACCCATTTATTTTTCATTGGTTTTATTTTATTCAATAAAGTAACAACCGATTATTATTAATTAGTGATTTAAGCTACCTTATATTTATACTTACGAGGTTTTACTCACGTGTAGTACCTATACCTAGATAGATGCTACATGGCGTTATGCATTAAATTTGCGTGCTTAATGGTGTTAGCTATTTAATAATGTAAATAATAATTATTTAACCCAACATGGGTTCAATCAATTTTCTTAAGTAAAATTCTAGTAAGTCAATTTGACCCTCCTCGCTGGTGCGTGAACCCGGTTTCGCACACAGTGACATCGCCCGCCGTTTATAGCATTCGAGTAGTTTTAGTAAATGAGCTTGGCAGTAAATATATATGACAGTTTCACGATTGAGCGTCCCGGAACGAACTTACTTGGTGGTAGAGCTTTGTGCAAGCTCGTCTGGGTAGGTACCACCCACTCATCAGATATTCTACCGCAACACAGCAGTACTTGGTATTGTTGTATTCCAGTTTTAAAGATGAATGAGTCAGTGTAATTACAGGCACAAGAGATATAACATCTTAGTTCTCAAGGTTGGTGGCGCATTGGTGACCACTTACCATCAGGTGGCCCATATGATCGGCCGCCTAGCTATGCCATAAAAAAAAATGTTCATAAGTTGGTGAATTTTGTTTTGACGTTTACGTATTTGTCTCTAGATATCCAAATAATAATTAAAACATCATATGTATTTCAATTTTAAGATAGTCTGATTTCTACTATTTTAATTTGTGTTATAAAAAACTCCATTTACGAATATATTTTAGTAACCTAACATAAATCTAAATATACTAGTACCTATTACTTTATTTGAAAATATTAGCGCATTAATAGATATTAAAGTACAAATTATAAACCTGTCGTCTTCTTCTTGAAAATGCGACGGTCGACCATTGGTTAATATTATATAAACGCCAAAGAATAGAATACATTTAATTAAAAATTGCATTTTAGCTCTATTCAAAGAATGCTTATTAAGCGCTTGTACAAGAAAATAAATGTAAAATGACGTTCTTTTTTTTTAATAAATATTTATTTCTAACCAGTTATGTTTTTCTATACCACCTTAGATTAGCGGTCGACAATTTATTACAAGCGGTGCCCGGTTGATTAAAATTTGCAGTCCAGTGCTATAGGGCTCATTATGCGTTGCTGCTGAGTGTTGATGATGATGATTACCGAATTAAGATTTATAAGTTTTTAAAAATCGACAATTATAGTGATTTGCTAATAAAAATCTTTGAAAATATCTTTAGATCGATTTTAACCGATTTTTAGCGCAGTTATTTTGAACATAGCGATGGTTACTGTGACTTATCACTTTCCTTTTCAATAGAGATCTTTGCGGTTTTTTAGTAGTCCATTTTGTTGAAATTTATGAAGTGAAAAAATGTCTGTCCACGTTACTTATAATAGTACTTTTTAATGTTTTAATTTCATAACATCAACATCAAATTTATCTACTACTCCTTATCCATATACTTACTAATATATACAGTGGTGGTCGTATAATTAGAAACACTACCATCGGTCCTTGACATTATGTAAGATACTTCACCGCAATCGTTTTAATTTGGAAATTTGTTTAATTTAATAATAAACAGGACAACAATATGTTCAACGATTTATCATTTATTAGAAAAACAATATAAATCCCATTACACAAGTGTAATTTTGTTTAAGTTTGTATTTTTTTTATGTATTAGTAATTAGTATTGTTATTTACGAAATAGTTACTATCAATCCCACAATCACAGCCTACCAATAGTTATAATTAATATTTAGTGGCGTATCCCTTATTTTCAATAACAGCACTTCAACGACGTGGCATTGATTCAATCAATTTCATACATTTTTCTAGGGGGATTGAATTCCATGCTTCAACAAATGCTTCATATAGTTCGTTTTGACTGGTGTTACGTTTGTTTGAGACTTTATTTTTAACAATATACCAGAGATTTTCTATCGGGTTTAAATCCGGACTATTTGCTGGCCAGTCTAAAACGGATATACGCTGTTCACTAAGGAAACATTTGACGCTATTGGCCGTGTGTTTAGGGTCATTGTCATGCTGAAAGATCCAGGTTATAGGCAAATGATCGTCCGAGTAGGGAATCATTGTGTGCTCTTAGATATTTTTGTATTGCCATTGATCCATTGTACCGCCACCTGTACTGTACTCCTTGTGTATTTATAATTAAAAGCATTGTTTACAGGGCGTCTAACATAGCGCTTTCCATTGGAATTTACCATATTTATTTTTGTTTCATCTGAAAATAATTCAGTGAAACAATATTAACATATTTTTTAGCGAATAATAATCGCTTCTCGCGGTGTTGCTTGGTAAGAAGCGGTACCTTTCGAGAGATTCTTCCAAACAATTTATCTTCAACGAGTCTTCGGCGTATCAGTCTTGACGAGATGTTTCTCGGGTTATCAGGCGAAAAAACTTTATTTTTAATTTGGTTGGAGCCTTTACTTGGGTCTTTTTTAGCAACACGAACGATTAGCGTATCTTCTCTGGGAGAGCATTTTCTTTGCCGAGCCTTTCTAAGAACATTTTCAACAGTTCCATGTGTTTTATAATGATCAATTGCATTAAAAACTTTCTTAACAGAACAATTTAAATTCTTCTGTACGCCCACTTATGATCTATATGTAAATTAACAATGATTTGCCTAGTTGACGCTTCACTACTTCTATTTTTGCCCATTTTGGACAAAATAAAATTCAGATTAAATTTTGAATTGCCGCCAAAATAATAGAAAAAGAAATGTTATTCTCCAATTTCAAAAAAAGAACTATGGATGCTTTTTTAAAATGTTTCTAATTAGGCGTCCAAGCGGCCAGTAAGAGAAAATAAACTCCTACATGTGTAAGACTCATTTTGTAATTAAAAGTAAGACATGTTTTATATTTTATGCATTTAATGAGTTTTTTTATTTGAGTGGCTATATTATTGCATGATTATTAATTATTGAATGTGTAATTTTTTACGAACATTTGTACGTTGAAGTTATACTTTCTTTATTCATAAGTGTTTCTAATTATATGACCATATATCATACTAAGATTTTGTTGTATTTTTTATGCTGGCAACAAAAGGTGTATGGAATCCTTTCAGTAAACGATTTTAATTTCAAGTGTAATGGTCTCCCACACATAAACACAGATAAAGTTGAGAGCTTTTATAAATCAACCATCTCATACATTTTCCAAGCAATCCATACAAAAATTTACAGTAACAGTAGTGTGACCATGTTCTTGCATATTTAAATAACGCTTCTATAACGTGTATGTAAAATGACATTGAAACATCAACATTTAGGACACAATGAAATAAAGTCAATTACTTACAACAATTTTATTTTAATGAGACCGTTTCATCTCTATCACACTTATTATGTACATTTGGTTTTAATAAAACAAACCATTGAAACATTTAACTGCAAATCTTCAATAAGTTTGTGCATATTTGAGAAAAAACATTTATGTCTTACATTTAATGTCATACAAATCGATCAAAGATTAAAAGAGTTTGTAGAAATAGTCGATCATACAATTTGGTGTTTCGTTGCCTCCAATGTGTTTTGGGAGCTTCGTACCTGCAATTCTTATTTGAAAAGTATAATATACAAATATATATAGCGATTAGTAACTTTAAATTAACAACACAAACAGTGTTACTCTTAGGTATTCTTGTCATGTTTTAAAACGTTTTTAACGTTATAAACTGCATAATTCATTTTTTTTTTTTATCTTTAACATAATAATTATCTTTACAAGTCTAAAATGCAAAAGGTACAAAATTGACCGCCAAAGTCATACGCAACCTTAGAACAGAGAATGAACATATAGAATATTAGAAACGAACGATATTGTAGCTTATTTATATTATTGCAATATATTTACAATAATGTTTGTTTTTTGACGTGATCATTTCTTGGGAGGGTAAACAGCTTCGTAACGTAACGCCTTACGGAGCCACTATTACCGACGCGGACTGCTTTACCTGAGAGTTACCAAACTAACGCCATCTAGCGTATACAGATAGTACTTATAATAATTTAGCAACTCTCAAGTACTTTATATTATATTTAATATATTATAATTAATAATAAATATTATCACTTCTGTCGAGCGTCCCGAGGCGCACACGTTTTTTTTTATCACGATCTATATGTAAGAATCATTAAGTCTGTCACACTAATAATAGTGAAGTAGGGATGGCCAATACGATCCGATATAAATTACATTGACATTGAACATATTGGTATTCGTAATTAGAGATAATTGACACAATTGTTTATAGAACAATAGCTCAAATTTTTTTTTAGACTGATCATCGGCCCCTTTTTATTTTAGGATTGAAGTTTATTGACATAGTCATATTTATCATTTATCAATAAAATGAAAAATAATAAATATTTAAATATAATGAAACTAACTACACGTGAATACGATATTCTATTCAATTCTCTATTCTAAGGTACATATATTTTAAGTCACATATTGATGGTTTTTAAATACTAAAACGTAATACTAATAACGAAAGCAAATTTTGAAATATATAATATTATATATATATATAATATTTTCTTTAACGCAGTTAGTCGCTTATAATATGTGGCAGTTTGTTTGTTAAATAGTAAAAATCCGTATCTTGAAACGAACTCGTGATAGACTGAAGTTATTAACAGTTAACGTCAGGAATGCCAATGATTTGAAAATTCACTGTTCAATTTCAAACATATACGACATCACTTGTTACAGTTTTTTAGCAGGTGATTAGTTAATCAAGCTATCTCTTTCTTTCGAATGTCAAATCATCAATGACAGAAAGAGCGAAATAAATGTTTAACTAAACAGCATAAACAGAACGGATAACATTTATCAGTAATGTTAATGTTTGCCAACGAAAACTTTTTGAAAATATATGAAGACAGTTTCTGTAATGGCGTATTCCCAACTTCAAACTGATTAATTTTTTCGTAATAAATGAGGTAAAAAAACGATCAATAATATTTATATACCAATACAAGTATTGTACAACCATCATTAATTCATTAAGTGAAAATGTTTAGCTTGACTAAAAACTTCATGAGAGCGAGCGTTAACTAAAAACTTTATGCCAACATAACAGTTTCATTAATTGGAATGTTGATGCGATGTGGAAATGGGAACTAATTAACACTATTTCACCCAAACTTAGTCTAAAACTAAATATATATTGTTATAAATTCATCAGGGAATTTATATATATTCAAAGATTTATTATACATATTAAAAATCATTCAGAAATCATTCAATAACTGGAAATTACTTGAGACACATTAACATAAAACATATTTTATATTCAAATTTCTGACTTCAGATAAAAGATGTAAATTTTTTATTTTAAATCATCTTAATGCTTGCAGTGTAACTTTAGATAAGATCAAGATTGATCGGTCGAATATATTTTGAATATTTTGATTTGGTCAATTCCGATCGACAATGGTCAAAATTCTCTCATTCTCATCTCATTAAAGCTCTAAAAAGGTTGTCGACATGAAGTTTTTAGTCACCGCGAACGATTATTAAGGGATTACAATCGAGTAACAACCTCGGTATACGCAGGTGTGTAATATGTTAAATAAAAACTTACATATGATTAGGCTTCATTATGTTTTATCTTGTGCTTATTAACTTTTATCACATTTATCGTACATTTATACAATCTACATCTGTCATACAGTACACTCTAGGTGGAATAAATGATATTTATTTATAATATACCAACATCGTAGGCGAATCAGTAACAATAATACTCGTTTACAGAGTAAAACATCATCAGAAAAATAAAAAATTTTGTCATACGATACACCGATACACTTTTCCATTTGATTCAGTGTACACGTTTGTTATCATTGTGTGCGCAACAAGGTTATATTATAATATATATATATATATGTTATATACAATTATGTATTTAGATTATAAGAACCGATATATTGAATAAAATACGAAGATAATATATTCTAAACAAAACGTATCATAGATTTGTTTTTCTGTTTTACGTTTACTTTTAAATATTCATCACAAACCACGCGACGTTGTTTAATGATTTCATGGAGTTTTTGGTTTCGTGTAAAACTACTAACTATAATTAATTCGTTTCACCATTATCTCGTACTGATTACAATATTAGTGTGAACAAGTTTTGAGATTAATTACTTTCATTATTATATAAATGTAAATAATTATATGGTAACACTGCTGCCTAACTTTCAACTCTCCGATTAATTCGGAATTTATTCCACAATGCCGTTGTTTTTTTTTTTTTTGCAAAGTTTCACAAACGAAGGTACACAAGTTTTACTGACGAGATGAACTTAAATTAATTATTCAAAATGAAAACACGTGTTTTATTCAATGGACCATCATATTGCGTCACTCATTATTTCATTATGCGTCATTGCATGTCTGGTGGCTAACTGATACCACTGCAGATCCGAATGTTCTGGGTTCACTCTGGGATTTACTTGGTGATAGGTTTTTTGTAAGCTCTTCTGGGTAGGTACCACCCACTTAACACATTTTCTACCGCCATAAAGCAATATTTTTGTTGTTTTGTTCCGGTAGAAGGGCGAGTGAGCCAGATAAAAATTCAGACACAAGGGATATAAAATCTGAATGGTTAATTTTTCTTATGGTGTCTTATGGTGGTATATATATTATTAAAAAAAAGCGTGCAATTCTATATGCGCACGCATTTCGTCTCCTGCACAAAATATTGTTATCAGTACCTCGTAAGTTCGTCGCATAAATATTTAAAAGTAAACAAGTATGTAACGGTAACCGAGCTGAATAAAATCTGATAAATATGAACAACACATCGAAGAACGGGTTCTATTTCAGTTGATACTCATATAACTTGATGACTAGACTCTTAAAACATAATAAAATGAGCATTAACAAAAGAAAAAAAAAAAAACACGTACATAACTACACGATCATCACCGCACCCGCTGTTTGTTGTAAATTATAATTTGTACATTTTTTTTTTACAAAAGTATAGATCTCCTTCAAGAAAATCGTGGTCGTAGCGAGCGCGATGAATTAAAAAAAAAAAAAAAAACTATCAACTATAAAGTTTAACTTCAGATGTAGTCCTACTACCTTGAAAATGCATATATTCGTCAATATCCATAGAGAATAGAGAAGGACGGACTGAGCTCACACGACGCTATATAATTCAAACGGCATCGACTACTGAATAAATCTAATATAATAAATATTTCAAAAAAAAAAAAAAGGAACATAAGACAACACATTGCAAATAATCGAGTTCGATTAAAGAACGGCAAATTTTCTATATTTGAATATAACAAAACGTGCAGCGTCGTGTCAAATCAGTATTTACCTGTCTTAAACATATTGTATACATGGTCAAATACAACGATACAAGATTCTCTCAACTAGACATTGAAAAATTGACCTTCACACGAAACCATTATCTCGCAACCACGCGTACGTACATACATAGATATGTTTGCGACAAAAGCTTATTAAAAAATTTTTTATTTATTAACAATTCTTATTTACATTATATTAAACGACATTTCATCCAAGTACATACAAAATGGGAAAATGAGCACGTTACATGCTTACTGACATCCAATAAGCCTGTGCTTAAATAAATCATTATTATTAAAATTGTGGTAAATCGTAATTATCTAGTAAGAATTATTCGGATTAAGGTTCAGTCAACGCTTGAGCAATCGCTGAAAGACGATAGATTATATAAACAAATGTCAACAGATAACATAAATTGTTAATTTTTAGAAGAAAAAAAAAAAGAACTCGTCAACGATTGTTTGAACGATTCAATCGCTTTATTATAGCATGCAACATTAGCGTTTTAAATGCAAGTCTATGAAGTGAACACTTTCAAGTTTTATTTACATACAGACCGTCGCGGCCTCGCGTCGAACGATCGCGTTACGTCTGAAACGAATCCGAAATAAATCCTCTAATGATATTCGAGTACATATTCACAATACTTAATAGAAAAAAAACAATCAATTAATTCTGTACACGAATCGAGTCGATAAAAGGTATCGATCACCATTTAAAAAATCTAAATCTACATCATACCTAACCTCCGAATTAAAAACATGAGTAAAACATTTAAAACCACAAGTCACTCGCATCCACAAGAGTCACAGGTCGCTGCGGGAATGTTCGACGTCGCGTCATATTCACTAACTCAGACTTGAAACGATAGAAATTGTCATGAAGTATTGGTAGAGAGTAACTCCCCCAGGGGCCGCTCGACGGACACACGTGTGACAGACACGTTCACTGCTTATTAAATATTTCTATGAAGAGAAAAATACTAATTTTATAATAAATACATTTGTCCGGCTAGGACAAATTAATGTTTTCTATGTTTTAACTTTATATTATTACAACGTATGGTCGAATATTACGTGAACATATTAAAATGTCATATTGGAAAATGATAATCGATAGGTATTCGTATATCCGTCTGTCATAGGTGTGCCCAGCGAGCGTCGCCAGGGAATCTAATCATCGCCAATAGGTAGCGGGGCGCCGACACGGTACTACAAGCCGTCCAGCCGGTCCAGGCGGAACTCGTGCTCCACGGACGAGTCCGGCAGCAGCGCGCTCGGCTCCTCCAGCAGCGTCAGGTCGTCCAGGTCCAGGCCGGCGCGCAGCTGCGCCTCCTCCCCGCCGAATATGCCGGGGTCCAGCTCGCCCGAGTAATCTGCAATCGACGGCCCGACAACTCATTAAACTCGACACTCACGAAAACCTCGGAGTCGACAAATATAATAAAAAAATAAAAAACTACACAACACGTATTTAACTTTGAAAAGATTCAAATGGCAACGGGAAAGTTATTTCGAAATTATTTATTTTTTATTTACTATGCGAGTGGTCGCAATGCCATTAATATATCGGGGCGATATCGTGAATATAAAGGCCGGGTCGCGCCAGTGACCTGTGAGTATGATGTCGGGGATGGAGGTGGGCGTGGCGGGCGTGGGCGGCTGCGAGGGCGACGCGAGCGGCTGCAGCGCCGCGTAGGCGCCGCCGCCCGCCACCGGGTCGCGCGCGCGCCCGTGCGCGCCGTGCCCGCTCAGCGCGCTGTGCACGCCCGGCGACGACTGCGGGGAACGTATGGCACATGGAACGGAACGCTAGCGATCAGTATCTCGTGTACGATGTCGAGTCGCTCCGACACTTTACCTGCGAATATGTATGCGACGAATTCGTTGTTTGCGACGAATGCGGCGAGCTGTGGTTTATGTACGTCGTGTTGTAGCTCGACGTGGGGGGGTCCAGCTGCCGAGGTGGGGAAAACGTTAGTGGTATACTCTTATCTACGCGTGCGAGTGAAGCTAAAATAGTAAAAAAAAAAAAAATACTAAACTCGATATTACCACGGGACGGAACATCGACTACGATATTTATTTGATAAAAATCAAGCGAGAGATGATGTCAAATTATAATTTAAATGTCGAAACAAAACATTTGTAAAATATTAACCGGAGGAGTGCTAAATGATAAGTGAGTAAAATCAACATGCCATAATATAAACAACGATCTAACTGCTGATCGCATGCTCTGTGTTTCGTATACAACTTAACACTTAGTATGTAATAACAATATGATTTATCTCTAAAGCGAGTAAAATTAAATGTGCGAAGCATGCCGTTCGATACATCGGTAATTATAATACCACTAGACAATATATATCTAAAACGCAGAAAAGCTGTAAATAGTACCGAAAGTATATACAGTTGCGAGATAATTAAAAATATCTTTAATCATTACGCTGTAGTACTATTTTAAGCAGCACGTAAAACGAAATGTAATTATGATTAAAAAAATTATAAAATCATTTCCTTTTACTTGCAATAATATTCGAAATGTGCAGTTATAGGAACTATTCAAAAAAAAAGTGCTCCGAACTATATCTTCGGCGTCGTCTGATTGCGAGCAACAAGATCCGTTTCAAACATAAACTCAGAAACTTAATGATTTATATAATACAATTATTAATGTATTTATGATATTTGAAAATCATTGGATCAAATTTTATTATTTTGGAAATGATTACTGAGATCTGATATAGAATTCTGGGTCAAAATTTAAAAGACAAACTGCACCAAATATGTGGTGAAATTTCCTCTATAATTTTCTTGACAAATTCCAATTCCAATCTCTTTTATTTGGCCGTAAAACGATTTACAGTTATTTTATAAAATATAAACGATAAAGGCATATGTGAAACATTTAATGCAACCGTCATCGCTCACAATCAGACCTTTGCCGCTACCAAATTGTTTAATGTAAAACGTATAATCGTAAAAGTATCGTGTGTATGTGGTGTCGTACATTTTCCGCGACCTGTACGTGCGCGGTCCAGCCCGACTCCACGAGACTCTGCACCAGCTGCGCCCAATCCTTGGCCAACATCCACCAACGTTACACACATTTACGAAGGCACACACGACCACAGATTACAGATTACTATTTGTTTTAGATAAATTCCCATTTTACCATAAGTCTATCCAGCTAGCGGTCATGAGATGGATAATTTTTTTTTTTTTAAATTGAGTCAATACGTACTTCTGATCCAAAAAGGCTTACATATTACAGATCTATGTTAAAATCCAGCCGATATAATTATGTATTTATAGCACGTCTTGTATGCAGCAAATGTCAAATGAAATACATACAAAAATTTACTAGCATGATTAAATGGAACATACATACTATTTAGTTTTGGAGATAAAATTATTGTAATTATATATAAAAATATACTTTAACCGCCTTATTCATAAACTTTATTTAACTGGTGATTAGTTAAACAATATTTTGTCTTCTTCTTTCGTATGTCAAATCAATAATGACAGAAAGAGACAAATCAGTGTTTAGCTAAACAGTAACTAAGCAACGTTTATGAATAAGGCCGTAAGTATATACATTTGTACGCGATCGCATATAACAAATAGTAACCTCGTACCGTGGTTGAGAGCACAATTATTAACGTTAATGAATTTGGTAAATAAATTCAGACACGAATTAATTAGCTAATTTCCTTTTAATAAAAACTAAGATCCTAATCGATCTAATAGGTCGTTAATTTATTTACCTAATTCCAGGGATTATTATAGTCTAGTGTACATACACAAATTCCATGTAATGTCGCTAGGATGTGCATTTTAACGATATTTATGTGCTGTAATCTATTTGCTTTCATGTGTTATGTTCTCATTTGACTGCGAGTGCCGATATTCACTAAATATTTCAATTTATCGCATATAAATATGTTATTATTGTTTATATATTAAATTGTTTCTATACTATTTCGAATATCGTTATAAAGCCACGTTTATTTCTCTTATATAATATTACTCACAACTCCTTGCTATTTCCATTGATGCATTGAAATTTTATAATAATGATAAATTATTGTGTATATGCAGTTATCAAATTGTACACAAAACTGACCCCATTTCATCTTTCGTTGACCAGAATGAACTTTATTGACTGACGGCTACTCATAAAATACAAATAGTTTGACTTTTCATGTTGGTTGATTCACCAATAGTTCGTCTTGTTATATCTCTGTTACGCACAATGATATTATAAGTAAAAAGGTGTAGATAGGTTAGAAGCGCTCCGTGAGCAGTACTTTGAAATGTGGCTAATTAGCCACATTCACCTCAGTCCTATGTCACCAATGTCAATGGATACACGTCAAGTAGCGAGTGCAATTAAAATTAAAAGTGACCCAAAAATAAACGGAAATGCCGTCGTGTGTTATGAGATATTGCACAAATTATACAAGCATAATTTCTAAAACTCAAGGAATCACATATCATTCGTAAGTTTATTGTTTATCTTAATATTTTCACAAATCAAACATTAAATTCGTAAAATATGGCGTCAGAAAAGAATGAATGCAACAAAAGTATACCAATGAACGAGTGCAATAGAGATAGACGACAGTACCGATCATAGAATAAAATAATGTTAAACAAACAGTGGTGGCACATAATTTTATTGGACATTGTTATCGTGGTTATTTAGTAGTGGTTAGTATAAATGAAAAATAAATATTAAATTATTAATTACATTATATTACTAAATTGAAATCAAAATATAAATCAATATTTTTTTAAGTAAAGAAATAAATTTTTTAAGAAGTAAAGAAGAATATTTCTTAAATATTATTATTATTATTATTTAAATAGTGAACAAGCTTTCACTTGAATAGCACAAGCCACCCATATCTTTAATGGAAATTAGCTTGTGAAACCAGTTTTTTGAACGTAAATAGAGATTTTATGCAGACTTCCAATCCAGCCCGAAATATAACCCACTATCTGTTTGAAATGATCCGGTAAAGATTCGTTGTTGAGCACTTGTGCAAATGTATCAACACATTTTTGTGAAATCTTGTCACTTTGCATTTCGGGGTTTCGGAATGCTCGTTCGTCAGATGTCCAATATTTGAGTTAGCGGAAGAACAATTCAGAATAGGGATACTTCTAATGGTATGCAATTGCCACTGAAACCACTACGTAATTCCAAGTGACTTAAAATCTTTTTATATATTCCCTTGAATTGTGTCACATTCGGGTTATTATTGTAGCCTCCATGCTATCGAATAATACCGAATAAGATTTCAATATGGTCTTGACTCAATCTATATGTCGAAATGTATCTCAGTAAGGGATGATTTACAACTAATGATCTATAAAGATGTTTCAAAGACTCGATAAAAATACAGAAAACCAGATTTGCATTTACAGTCGACTAAACGTTTTTTACAAATAGGAAATAAATTAAATTTATTTGAAGGCTACTAATATTATTAGAACAAATTAATTACACCACTTTATTTGATATTAAATTTTTATAAAATTATTGATAATTTTTATTTACCTATTCTCAATGCATTCTTAGCACTTTTACAAAAATGAATTTATGAGTAAATCGTATTTATAGGCATAAATCGGGGTAAGATAAAACGTTATATCTGAATAATTTATTCTATGACATTTCTTTTACACGAGACGACGCATTGTCGCAAACTATATTCGTTTCTTTTTCACTCACGATACTTAGATCATGCCACACTACTTTAGCGACTAATAAATGTAGTTTGATATTGGAATATTAAGTTATTTATGTGTGCGTTACAGTGTCATTTTCGTAGATATGAATGTTATGTACGTAACTTATCTACACCTTTTTACTTATAATATCATTGTTTACGCATATGTTATTATAGCTTGAAACTGACGCTTGAATTAATACGTCACCGTAGGTTATCACTTAGAAAACTTAGAACTATATATTCAAAATATAAGGCAGACAATTATTCAATGGTTTTCATGAAGTATTGTATAACAAAGGTTTAGTTTACTATTCAAATATAAAATGCTAGTTTCCGATCGCGGCTTTGCTCACATTCGGGGCGGAGGAGCTCGAAACAATAAGCAAACAAACTCACTTTTGCATTAATTGAGTGTTATATAATTTTTTCCACGCCCAAAATACTTATACACCAAGAAATACATAAGATTTTATTGTTCATTTTAATTTATAAGTGTAAAGACACTATCGGCCTTATTTATAAACGTTGCTTAGTTAATATTTAGCTGAACACTGATTTGTCTCTTTCTGTCATTATTGATTTGACATACGAAAGAAGAAGACAAAATATTGTTTAACTAATCACCAGTTAAATAAAGTTTATGAATATGGCGGTAAGTATTTATTTGTTAAAATCGATATAGAAATAAATACAATTTTTGTAATTGTTAATATCAATTGTTTGTTTATCTTTATCCCCTTGCTATTGAAATAGTCTATACGGACAGACAAATCGCTAGGCACAAGAATAACTAATCTTATTATTAAAAAAAAATACGTTTTTTTATAGCATAGGTAGACGTGCGTATGGGCCACGTGATGGTAAGTGGTCACCAACGCTCACAGACATTGGCATTGTAAGAGATGTTAACCATCGCTTACATCGCCAATGCGCCACCAACCTTGGGAACTAAGATGTTATGTCCGTTGCGTCTGTAATTACACTGGCCCACTCATCCTTCAAACCGGAACACAACAATACCAAGAATTGCTTTTGCATTAGAATATCCAACACGTCAAACCTTGAATTGGCCAATGCGACTCAATACATGTAACAAACCAATTGTAACGAATACAATTATCGCCTTTGATTAAATATTATTGACATTATCAATATTTAAATCTGTTATTTTCTTAAACTAAACGATAACTCACCATCGTTATTTGCTCGAACGGTTGTAATAATACTTGGTGAAGGTTATTGTAGTCTGTCTGCGGGGACTCCACGGGACTGCCTGGACTGTGCACCATCTGGAATTTAAACAAAATTTATTATTTATGTATTAAAGATGATTACGAGTACGATATCTTCGTGACAGAATCGAAGTAGATGTCTTGTAGCGCCCTCTGAGTTTTAAGAAAGCAGTAAATGGCGCGCGTTTGTGGGGGTGTGATGGTGTGTGTGTGTGCGTGTGCGCGCGCGCGCGTGTGTGTGTGTGTGTGTGCCAATAGAAACAGGATCTAATCTGAGACTTTTACATTGCTAGGTGGCCCGTAAGCCATTGCTTTACTATCACTGTTGCTCAGTACCAGAATATATGATGTTAATATTATAGAATAGAAATATACTCACTGTGGGTGAAGGTACATTTATATTTGACGTCGATGAATATTGTGAGGGTGGACTGCAGTGGGACTGGTAGCTCGACGTTATCCAACTGTGGTCTAGCGATGACATGTTCTGTAATAAAATAAAGTCAGATGGAAAAATTTAGTGCGAGCAAAAATAGGTCTCACCAGTATTGAAATAAGCGTGAAAACAGTATAGAGAAAATGTCTTGTTTAAATCATAATTTTACAAAGGATTCGTGATTTTGGTAAAAAAAAATTATTGGTTGATCGATAGTGAAATTCTTCTTTCTTTGTAATAAAACTCTTTGCTGACTAAAACGTTAGCATAAAACGAGTGAAAATGAATTATGATTTAAAAACGACAAAAATTGTTAGTTCACTTCACTGTTTTCAATACACAGCTCTTCAACATGCAGTCAGAGCTTAAGCAGTTGTTATCCATAGCATTTTGTTATTGGCAATGATTTGTTAAATCAATTGGTCGTATTCAAAGACGTAGTAAAGAATCAAGTGTTATATGACATGCCAATTAAAAAAAAAAAAATTAGTTATTAAGCATATTCCATTGAAAAGTTTAAGGAAACGAATTAATTATCAACAAAAGAAACAAGAAAATGTATCCAAGTTAAACGGGCTTTTGACACTATGAACTTATAATCAAAATCTTCATTCAATACATAGAAGCCCGCTTGCTTATTTGTCAAAAATTTTAAATAAATATACCATAATCCTAAATATATCCTAAATTTTTTAGAAATGGATTTGTAATTAAATATTATTTAATTACTTAAAAATTACTTTATTTAATATTTAAAAGTATATGACAAAAATCGATCAAATTAATTTAGAATTAAACACTGACGATGAGTTCAGTTAAGATTCTCATAATGTATAATATGCTGACCACATTGATTCTTTTAGTTTAATTAGAAAAATATATTCCAATAATTTATGTACAGCATAATTTGTAATATACAAAATTGTCAACTTTAAAGTTAAATGTTATTAAATCGTATAACATATTTATTTGTTTAATGGTTATCGCTAATGTTACTATACTATATATAACTAGTTGATCAATTTGAATGAAACTAATTAATAAAATGCATAATGCGTAGGACAATGGCATTGTAGGGACTGATAACGATCGCTTACTTCGCCAATGCGGCACCAACCTTGGAAACTAAGATGTTATGTCCCTTGTGCCTGTAATTACACAGGCTCAGTCACCCTTCAAACCAAAACACAACAATACAAAGTACTGCTGTTTTGCGATAGAATATCTGAAGAGTGGGTTGTACCTATCCAGACGAGCTCGCCCGAATCCCTATTACCGAGTAAAACAAACATATACAGAAGTCAGGGTGTAAATAAATTATGGTCATTTTTTTTTCTATTGTAAATAGGTTGGCAGAATGACAAATGAGCCACCTGATGATAAGTGATTAATACCACCCATTCACATTGGCACTGTGAGAAATATTAAGCATTCCTTATATCGCGAATGCGGTATCAACCTTGGAGACTAAGATATTATGTCCCTTGTGCCTGTAATTACACTGACTCAAACACCCTTCTAACTGGAACACAACAATACGATGTATTGCTGTTTTGCGGTAGAATATCTGATGAGTGGGTGGTACCTACCCAGACGAGCTTGCACAAAGCTCTACCACCGAGTAAAATTTTACATATTTCGCGGTAGAATATTAGGTGAGGGGGTTGTACATAACCAGACAAGACTTGTACAAAACCCTGCCACCAAGTGTTATATAGCATAATATTCTAAATATATAATATAAATTAAAAATTAATTATATACAGTTCGTTACTAAACATAATATGACGATACAGGCAGTAGCTATGACAAAAGTCCAACTTATTTTAATGACGATTCTTTTATCCGAAGGTATTAAAAGCATGAATAAAAATACATTACACACCCGCTTTTCTTGGTGTAGATTGAAATATGATAATACGTTGGAAATAATAATTTAAATATGTACACAAATCTTCTCTAAGACACGAGAAACGAATTTCTTTGGTAATCACTTGCGTCCAAATTATTATGCAAAAAATATATTTACAATAAAAAGAGAGCTTCGAAATATAGCATCACAAATATATTTGAGTAAATATCGTTTTCCGGTCATAATAAAGTAATCAGATGAAAGCATTTTTGTAGTTATAAATTGCAAAGCTGGATCTTCAATCATGCAAATTATGAAAAAAAAAATCGATATAAAATTGTTAATAATAGGAATAAATGTTAGTTTTTGGGAAGTTTACATATTATTAATGTAATGCGAATTTCAATACCATTTATAGGTTAAAAACATGACATCAATCGACAGCGTTTTAAGCACCGAAGCGAACATTTTCTTGAATGTTTTAAAAAATATATATAAAATCGATGTTACAAAAGAAAACGAACCTTATTATGATGAAGATAATTATTTGTGTTTGGTACAGATAAGTGATTCTGAAATAAACAAAAACATGACCGTGTTGAAAGCAAATAAACACAAAAACAACAAAAATGTTAAGCATCTAATAACGGGTAACGAAGTGTCATGAACAACATTTCAATTGTCTCAATAATAATACATAAGTATGTACCACGCGTCTAGAAATATTTAATTCAATGATAAATATATTTAGAAAAGCATATTCTTCATTTCGAAAACGGCATATGTTTAAATATTTGATTAATATAAAATGCAGACATTATAACAACGACATAAGACACAAAATACAACAAACTATTAGCTCCGTCCGAAACAATAAACATAGAGCTGATAACAACACAGAGCTCGACAGACTTGCAACAATTATTTTACATAAATATACTGTTTGGTTTAGAGAGGTATAATGTTTTTGACAAATCGTTGTAAATTGATCTTTATGATTGTTATTTTAAGGTGTATTTCACCTTAACATTCGTAACATTATTTACATAAATAATATCCGCTAAATAGTTAATTTTCTACGCATGTTCACGGTGACTGTTTACTATTATGTTTTAATTATTGTTTTATCATGTAGAGTTGAATTTTTAATGTTAGTTTTAAAATTTTAAGTTTTACGTATTTTATTATCTGGCTCCCCACAGGAATTAAATTGTGAATAGAATGTGCAACTGTTATCGCGCATACACTATAAATGCTGTGCAGTGGGCTGATCTCCGCCGAGAATACCGTCATGACGGAAATCGGTCAGAAATACAACATTCGAATATTTTTCGAAGCAAATACGTATAGATTAGAATATATATAAATAATCAGTATTAAGCGTACCGAGTTAATTTCCGTTTAACTTTACTTATAATTAATTTTGTAAGACTACGTTTCGTAGACATTTACAGAGTAAGAGCGTACGTGTATAAAGTTTGTGTTGTTTTTACATTCAAAAAAAAAAAAAAATAGATCATTTCGTGTGTTTAATAATGTCGTATAGTACGGTTTTCCGTCCGTGAGTGGGAGTGTGCGTGTGTGCGTGCGTGTGTACCTGCGCGTCGTAGAGCGGCTGGTCGTGCACGGCGGCGAGCGGCACGGTGGCGCCGACGGGCGAGCCGGACGCGGGCGACAGGCCGCCCGTCGCCGGCGACACGCTGCCCGTCGGGCTCTGCGGGCACACTCACGGTCCTCATCTCGCTCACGGGCACATCTCGCTCGCGCATTCTACTTATTTTACGATACGTTCCATGCGAAAGTCGCATTCGCAATGTAGTGGGAGATATTTTAATTGCAGTTTATTTTTGTTGTCAAAATATGTACACTATTTAAATCAACGTCGGCTAGAATTTGACAAGAACGCGACACTAAAACCGATGGAGATAACATACGCGAAGATTGCAAATTATTATATTTTGAAGTGAATGTTAAATGTAAAGGTGGTTTCCCACGGTGCTTGATTCTGCGGATTATTCATGTATGGCTAAAGAACACGGACAGCCTCGCACCGCACCAAGGCTTTTCAGTGTAAGTCTTGAGATTCAAAGCCATTATGTAATATCAAAATGACAAAACATTTCGGGTTTGCGACTCGCGGCAGATCCGTCGCACCGCTCCGGACGTTAATTCCTCAGATGATACTCTTTCCGCGGTGCGTCCGAGCGGACTGGACCATGGCCGTCAGTATTATCACGCACCGTGAGGAGGACCTTCAGTCGCTTAAACCAATTTGTCATTATAGACTAAATCCTAATACCACCTCCTGTTTTATGTAATTATTTTACACACATACATCACATCAATATTTTATATAGACTGATCTATACTTTCACTATTGTAAGTGTTAATATTTTCATATCGATGATGAAATGCTTTATGTAAATGATTTTTTAGGGAACAGATTAAATTATCATGAAGGTGGTAAATACCTAATGATACATAACTTGCACAGTTTTAGAATTATTTCATACCATCATGTATTAAGTAAAAGTAAAGTAACAGTCCAATGTCCCACTGCTGAGCTAAGGCCTCTTCTCCTTTTTTTTTTTTTTTTGAGGAGAAGGTTTGGGGCTTATTCCACCACGCTGGTCCAATGCGGGTTGGTGGAATCATGCATTAAGCATGCGACATAACATAAGTAATGTAGTTTAATATTTTTATTGTATACAATATTTTAGTATTTAAAAATATTATGAACTTTATGTACGATATTGCGTATTATAATATCCGAGTTTGTAACGTAATCACGTGTGATACTCTAGAATACGGATATACTAATTAAGATGATATGATCTATTCCAATCGAACGGCTAGAGATAGAGATGCCTTAGATTCAGAGCCACATATTACATGCGATTTGCTAATTACTCTGCCATATTTAGCACTACAAACTGTTATTGATTAATACATCTTTATTCATAATAAAGTATTCTACTGGACATATATTCACAGCTTCGCCAATATTCAAAACGAAATTTTTTCACGAATTATAAATGAATATTAAAAGAACTCTATCATCTATCAAAATTTCGACTAAATGTCAATATGTCAAAGTTGTTTATGTCTTGAGTCCTCCTGTGATTGGAATAGGCTTTAGGTAGTTCAGTAAAGATAGACGACTCAAAGCGTCATCAATCAATTCAAAGTACGGGATAGCACGTTGAAATAAATCTAGGTCCTTCATTACAAATCACATGAACCGGTAACCGCATGTATAAATATAATTTTTTAGATATTTATTAAATAACTTCGTTCAGTGAAATTCAACGCCAAGTCCCAATAAATCAAAAAACGAAGACACACAACACAACACAAGAAAGTCCGAAGCGACAGAACGATAGATAATCCAGCCAAGAACCAAAAAAGGGGTCGCTTGACATAAAATTCTAATAATCGATTTTCCATTCGGAATACTTACTTTGATTTTATCAATGTCCTTTTGGTTGGAGTTGTAAATCAAAAGTGAAAAACAAAACTGTTTATATTTTTAGCGATAAAAAATTACATAGCACTTATGGAAAGTATAAGTCTATTTTTCGTACAACTTCGATACGGGATAAGAAAATTTTTGTAGACAAAGACTTGGATTAACAGTTAGGGACAAGCTGAGTGATTCCAATTGAAAAGTCGACTATTATGTTCCCTGGGCTACTACACGCTAGGCGAGACAGTTCACTCACGTATCGGGGCTGGTACTCGGGCGAGGTCCGGTGCGGCAGGTAGTGCGGCGGCGGGAAGTGCACGGAGGTGAGGTCGGGCAGCGAGCCGCCCGGCACCTGCAGCTCGCACTGCAGACCCCCCGCCCCACCCTGGCCGCCGCCGCCCCCGCCCCCGCCGCCGCTCTCGTACACGCTGCGGACACACCACGCCTACCGTTACATTCACTGCCATCGGAAGTCGAGACACATACCATATTTTCCGGACTTAGATTCTAGTGATTTTCTCCTATACTAAAAATTAAAGAAGTTTTTTATGTAACGGAGATGAGAGTACTTGAATGTCGAGATTTTTTTTTGTTGGAACGATAAATAAGATAGATAATAGAGCGATATTCAAACCATATAACGTTATATATAGAGCACATGTTTGAATTTATCGATTTATGACACTGATGACGATTCGACGATAATTCGATGTTTTTTTTATGGCGTTGGAAGGCGGACTAGCATATGGGTTATCTGATATTACTTAGTAAATGCCCCGTTAAAATAATTATATAGGTAAATACGTCCTCTCTTTTTAAGTTAACTGTGTGGATCTAAGTCTACCACTGTGCCAAAGTGAGTTGGAAGTTGTTAGTAGAATTTCATCAAGCTTTCCTCGGAATATTTTTCGTCACCGGAAACGGATCTATAAACGTAAATTTCAACCTGAAGACTCACTAAAACATATCAACTATATAGTAAATAATAGACGGAATACATTTTTAAAATGACTAACGATTTTAATGTTCCACAATAGTTTATGTGTGCGCACTACGTAACGATAGGAATACCTACCAAGGTTCAGTATACACTCTTTATAACAAATTGTCAATCAAAACAACGATTTTAGATCATACGCAAAAAAAAAAAATAAATTACTTGGGGTAGAAATTTGTGCAAGCTCGTCTGAGTAGGTACCACCCACTCATCAGATATTCTACCGCAAAACAGCAGTACTTGGTATTGTTGTGTTCCGGTTTGAAGGGTGAGTGAGCCAATGTAATTACAGGCACAAGGGACATAGCATCTTATTTCCCAAGGTTGGTGGCGCATTGGCGATATAAGCTATGGTTAACATCTCTCACAATGCCATTGTCTATGGGCGTTGGTGACCACTTACGTATTTACCTTTATAATTATTTTAAAGGGGCATTTACTGTCATAAACAAATCAAAGAGCAATGCGGTTAAGTATTTAATAATCAAAGTAAAGTAAGTAATAATAATATTTAAAAAATCTAAGTAGACCACAGCTGTGTAGGGTTAATTTATTAAAATTACTCTATGCCGGTTATAAGAGGAAAATCTTATTTGTATCAAATTAACTACCTTATAAAGCGTCGTACGTACGTGCGTGTAGAAATAATTGTACGATAACCATAGTAAAGTAGATCACGACTAGTACTTTACGCTTTGCTAATAAACTATCAGTTTATTTCATATCTTCTGATATTAAATAAAAAAAAAAAAAGAATAAAACATGTATACAGCGTGTAACAAAATTCGTGTCCGACCCGTGAAGTGGTTATTAGGTATCGTGTGTCGGTTCTATTTATGTAATAATTTTTAAAATACTGTATATATAATATAATAATATATGTATTTAGCAATTCTGAATTATGACGCGAATAAAGCCGCGGGTAAAGCGCTGGTAACTTATAATTGATAATTATATTATTTTGTCAGCCGCAATATTTAGCATAATTATTGTTATTATGAAATGATATAGATAATTGAAAAATATCGCGTATATTTAATAATTTTCATACATAAATTATATGTATTTTAATTAATAAAAAACAAGCTAAATTTATTATGAGATTTACATTCAATTGAATCCAATTACGAATTTTAACGTGCCCGAGAGAGCGTATATGAATAAAATCTATTTCGATTTTAATTTACCTGTTAACGTTAACATTTTGTCGAAGCACGTGTGTTTTAATTACTTAACAAATATACGTTTATATACAGCGCCTATAATATAACAACGATTTAATTCATAAATTGTATGACGTTTCCATGTTATAATACTCGTGAGTCACTTACTTGTTATTGTTGGGTATTCGTGGTATTTCACACGACGACCGCGGCCGGTTAGTCGGATTCATTCCGAGCGTTGCTAGCACGTCGAGAGGAATGTTGCTAGCTGAAATAAATGTACATTAATTATATTAAAATTATATTTTTAAACTTCATAATATATACATATATATGTAGAAATTTATTTGAGCACAATTAAAACAATGACGTACATATAACAAAAACTAAATTACGACATTGAATTAATTAAACGATTTCATTTGAAATTTAGATTACAATTGTATAATTGTCAAAACAGTTTGTTATGATTAACTTTTTTTACAATAGCAAAATCTAAATCACTACAAAGCAGGAAAGATAAATAATTAGAACATTCTCCAGTACAAATAGATATTAATTAACAAACGACGAAAGTTTTCACATTAATATTATTATTATTTATGTATTAATCCTGTTTCACATAGAATCGGATAAAATATATTTACAGTAACAGTCTGTGAATGTCACACTGCTGGGCTAATGCCTCCTCTATTTTTTTTTGAGCTTAAGGTTTGGAACTTATTCCACCACGCTGCTCCAATGCGGGTTGGTGGAATACACATGTGGCAGAATTTCAGTGAAATTAGACACATACAGGTTTCCTCACGATGTTTTGCTTCACCGTCAAGCACGAGATGAATTATAAACACAAATTAAGCACATGAATATTCACTGGTGCTTAAACGGGTTATATGTTAATTGGATCATACAAGCGATCTAACCACTAGGCCATATAGGCTCTTTTCCCCTTAATTAAAAGAGATAATAAAACAATTGAGGAAGTTATAAAATAAGTATGTTTTTTTTATTAATTTCCTTATTTATCGACAAATGCTCGACATGTTCGACTGACAACCGAACCAGAATAAGATCACTAAAAGCAATAAGGATATGACTCTCACCTCGCCGATGATTCTGGTGAGGGTGTAAGTGTGGGTGTCCGTGGGAATGCAGTGGGTGGTGCGGTGATAGGGGCTGAGTCGTCACCTGCTGCTCACCGCAGGACTGGTGTAACGCTGAGTCAGAATTCGTCCGTCGCCAATTGCTATCCGGTGGTGGACTAGAACAAATTAGTAACACTTATAAATAAAAAAAAAAAATCTTCCATTTTTGAAATTACTGTAACGTATAGATAAATCAAACACTAAAGAAATATAGATTTAACAGCATTACATATACATTTTGCGTCAGAAAACTTCAAATTGATCCCAGACCCACGGGGTCTGCAGTACAAATTAGCTACTTGACCAACAATAAATACAAAAAAAAAATATTAAAACATGAACTTAACGACCGCTTTTAAATATACTACGAGATAAATACCACATGTATTAATGTCAACTTTAAATGAATAATTAAAAATAGTGTCCATTGTTTGCGTAATTTTGACGAACGATTTATTTCACGAAAAGGCAATGCGGACGAATGGAAAATTTCATATTCTACAATTACTAATACGTTTAACAAGAATAAATAAAACCGTTTCATTATATAAATATATGACTCAATTATATTTAAGTATCACAAATTCATAAAAATATATATTAAAATAAGTAATTTGTCATGGTGGCTTTACGTTAATCGTGTGTTATTATAGAATTTAAATCTAATAGTGATATTTTAAAATAATTCGTATCAACTTAATCTGAATACTTTTGAAAATGTTATTAAAAACTTTTTGGACTAATAAGACTGAAAAATGAAATAGTATAGCCAATGAATTGTTTAATTGTAATAATAATGTCATTCTGACTGAATTTCAGCAATGACTGTCAATCTCAAGCAAAAGGCGCAGTTGCTTTTCGACAAATACTGCCGAATCGAACGTGCCGACACGCCTACGTATGTCACGTTATAGTTGACAAGTGCGTGAACATACGCAGATGCACTCTCTCATATTGTCCGATAGAATGGAAATCTGACAGGACTGGATATTGATCAGTAGCGCAGGACCCAAAGGATTTACGTATTCGGTGAGATATATAAGTCTAATAATTTCCTAACGAGGCTGCTATTAAGAACTTCTTGACAGAAAAACATTTATTACAATTAAAACAAAAACTTTATTATTTAATTTGCTTAGTAAAATAAAAAAAGATTCACTTTCGGTGTGCAATGATAATCGTCCTAAATAAATACGCAACGGAATGATATTAATATCTTTTTTAAAGTCGGCTATCATATAATCGAATTTTCAAAAACGGTCTATACAATGTCAATACAAATTTCCTGTCGCTTCAATTTGGACGCGTAACAATAAAAGCATTAATTATGAATGAGGTTACCAAGAATGGTTCGTGTAATAAGACTTGAATTAAAATGTTCGATGTGTCATTCGTAAAGATAACACGCTATTTCAATTTGAAGTAAGTTTAAGGATCAAATTTAAATGTTAAGTTTCTAACGCAAAAATGTCTTACAGTATCATGAGTAATCAGTTGCGCGGTATTAATTTAAAAAAAAAAAATGGACTTTTTTTTTTTTTCCAGCAGTTCCGGCTTCGCACGCAATCATCGAGGGAATTCATCCGTTATATTCTTATAAATAATGATTATAAAATAAATATGTTATATAATAGGTGTCAAGCGTTTCATCCGCGCGTACTGTGCTAATACATTAAACCGTCACGATCGACGTTTTTTTTCTCACGTTTTCGTTCAAATATCTTGTAATATCTACAGAACAAAATCTAAAACTACTGAGCGCAAATTGTTAAAGGCGAGTTTTATTTAAATAATATGTGTTAGAATGGGGGAAATCACTCGGTGGTAGAGCTTTGCGCAAGCTCGTCTGGGTAGGTACCACCCAGTCATCAGATATTCTACCGCAAAACATCAGTACTTTGTACTGTTGTGTTCCGGTTTGAAGGGTGAGTGAGCCAGTGTAATTACAGGCACAAGGGACATAACATCTTAGTTCCCAAGGTTGGTGGCGCATTGGCAATGTAAGCGATGGTTAATATTTCTTACAATGCCATTGTCTATGGGCGTTGGTGAGCACTTACCATCAGGTGGCCCATATGCTCGTCCGCCTACATATACAATAAAAAAAATTTTTTTGGGAATTACCGACATATCTCCATGTTTTGGAATCTCCAGATTTTCTTCTGTGGGTATGCGAGTGTTGCCTGTAAGTATTAATTACGTACTCGTTTTCAGGGGGGCAAATGAGTATATGTTCTTCCATGGTGTTCAAGCTTGATTCTTACCAAATTTCATCAAAATCGGTTCAGTGGTTTATCCGTAAAAACATTACAGAGAGACAGAGATACTTTTGCATTTATAAAATTTGTATTCACATTCCTTAATATTTGTTTAATTTTAATTTCTTCAGTAAAACTAATCGAGAAACCAAACTTATTTCATCCGGCGCGTAATTATTACATAATAAACTGATTGTTATCCTTAAATTGAGTGGTCTTTTTAAAATACATATATGCACAGTGTTTAATACTTTGAAGTAGAAAGTTGACATAAATTAATTTACTTTTTTAATTTTAAATTGATTGAAGCAGTTGAATTATCTAAAACTTGTTAAATTATAACTTTTAACTTGTTTCTGTAACCTATCTATGTTTAGATCCAAATCATACCAGTATAATAATAATCTCTTTATCTAACGTACTATATAGATTACTATGTCACTTTCCATTATAATGAATAAAGACACAAAGACCAACACGAAACATTAACTTAACGTGATATAGTATTTTAGTACGTGTATAACAAGATACAGAAAACGTTGGACAGGTCCTTTGTTTAGCAGTACATTGGCAATGTAAAGACTTAAGCCTTTTACAAAGCCATGGCCCATTTGGCAGTGACATGCTACCTTTTATCACTAGCAACACTATTGAATATTGTGTTAAAGTAAGAAAAAATATATATCCCACGTAAGATCTATCATACAAATTATAAACGCATATGGCAAAAGCTCAGCGGAGCTATACTGTAAGAACTGATTTCATGTCTCACTCTTGAAATGTTAAAAATCAACTTATGCGTGTATATCTTAAGGTGGCTTCCCATGGTGCATGATATTACGGATGGATGCGGATCAGACACCACGCACTGTTGGAAAAGTATCATATGTGGAAGCGCAGACAAGTCCGTAACGGCGCGTCGAATTCGCTGCGAGTCGTGCGTCGAAAGGTGTGGTTTGAATTTTGACATTTTGCAATGACAAAATACTTTCGAATCTCAAGACTGACACAGACCGACGCGCACCGTTGGAATAGACTGGTTGCGGTGCGTCCCTGTCCGTGGTCATCCGCCGTTTGTAAATAATCCGCAGAATCAGGCACCGTAGGAAGCCTTTAAATGTTACACTTATTTATACATATTATTTATACACTTATTATAGTCAATGTCGCATATACGACATATAATAAGTGTAGCATGTGACATTTCCCGATCGTCTCCTGCGGCAATCTTCGAATTTGTTCTAACAGAAGATTTACGTGACATGAATCCATTTGTATAGAGTTCAATCAAAATTTATAATATCTCGCAAAATATTTAGTAAAATTAAACCTAATTGTAAGAGCATACTGTAGTGTGTCAAAGTTACATGACAAAAAACCTTTTTGAAATACATAATATGTCAGAAACACAACTAAATCTTTCGAATAATCCGCAGGAATAGTTATGGTTTGATGTGAAACATCGAAATTGATGGCTATTGAAAGAAAACCAATCAATAAATATGAAGAGTAAAATGAAAAACATCAAAAAAAGTTCAAGAGCTTGAAAATTTGTCCATGTGGAACATTGGGAAAATTATTTAATTATAAATAATTGATCCACCCACCCACTCATCATATATTCTACCGCAAAACAGCAGTACTTGTTATTGTTGTGTTCCGGTTTGAAGGGTGAGTGAGCCAGTGTAATTACAGGCACAAGGGACGTAACATCTTAATTCCCAAAGTTGGTGGCGCATTGGCGATGTAAGCGATGGTTAACATTTCTTACAATACCATTGTTTATGGGCGTTGGTGACCACTTACCATCAGGTGGCCCATACGCTCGTCCGCCTTCTTATACAATAAAAAAAAAAAAAAAAAAAATTGATGTTCCATTTGCTTGATCTGATTGTTCTAAGTTTTGCCTCCCTTGCCTCATCATTTGGGTTTTTATCTTACGTCAAAAAATATCAGTATATTTTCTAATGAACTGAAGATTACGATTAAGACTTATTTCTTACAATATTAATCCTTAACTTATAAATTACCGATTATAAATAACTCGTTTTTTGTACTAAATCTACAGATAAAAATGGTAGAAAATCTTTTCGTTATTATAATTAAAAAAATTATTTCTAAGAACAAGCCTTTGACCTCATTTCCTAAATTTCGTGTCTAATCGGAATTATTTTAATTAGGCCATATATTCTTCATCAGGTCACTGAAGTCTATATGAATATCAAATTTCAATTGTTTTTGTCCAGTTGATTCAAGAAATGATAGACAAACGCGAGAGTGATCCTATAAGACTTTTGTTTTTTCATTGGACAAATGCGAGACAAGAAATAAGCAGTTTATGTGGTTGTAGGAAAATTTACTTCATGCGGGATATGTAGCTTTCGGTCTACGAGTATATTAATTATCATATATTAGGAATTTTTGTATTTTTTATCAACATCGTAACTTTAAAATATCATATCGGAAACTTTAATTACAAAATTTTATGTGATGCTATTTGATTTGGATAATAAAAAAAGAAATATCAAATGTCATGAAGTTAATAAAAAATTAATAGTGTGCAACGTGCACTGGATTTTGTCAAATTATAGAAACGTCGCCCGATACCGACATTAACCGTTTCATTTTGTATAATTAAGTGAATAAATAATGGACACTCATTGGTTGCGCATAGCGTCATCAGATGCCATTGACCAATTACCAAACAGATTGAAGCGAATTAGTTAATCTGACTTTGATTAGCGTTTCAAAAACCGGAGTTAAGTGTATTATAATATTTTTACACAATTTCTAAAATAAATAATTTTACTCGACAAAAAGATTTGCAATATGCTTTTAAGGGTCTTCTTTGACGTTTGTTGAAATTCGAAGGTCGGGATTTCGATAGAATTATATAGAAAACGATGCTCCACAACCTTGAAATAAATCACACAGTTAGCCAATGAATTTAACTTACGTGTAGAGCATTCGAATTTAAGATAATGTTTATGGATAAGTGTAAAAAAAATCAGAAAAATCACTAAAACGTGTAAAATCGCACTTCCTTATTGAGACGAAATTATCGTAATCGTCGAGAATTTAGAAATGAATTTTATCAAATAATAAAGTTAAAACTATAAAGAAACGTCTGGAGTCTTCATTTTTTAATAAACATTTTCTTATTTTTTGTTATAATAAATTACAATGAAATTGTACGCGTTTTCTTATGCGAGTCGCCGATAATCCTCGCAAACCAGTCGGCCACGCGCCTCCGAAGTGAGAGCACGTCGGTTTGCGCCGCATTGATAGATCGCGATCGAACCGTGTACTTACACAAAATCAATGTGTGCGTAAATAGCGTATTTAGTATTTATTTGAACGTTTTAGTTGTCACCGACTGTTCATCATAAATTTTAGGGCGCGCACCGGCTTATGTATTCTGTTTTTTTTTTTGGTATTTTTAGTTTTTACTGATAATATTTTGTATATTTTGTAGTTTGATAAAAAAACAAAAAATAACTCGAGTTGAAATTCTAACTAGTTACATAATTATAACACTCTCATATATAATGATACATTGCAATTTTTTTATAAATAAATATAATTTTTTGAAATATTTATATATATATAATTACTTATTTCGTCCATTTCCTAGTTATATTGGCCAGTAAAACAACAACTGAGGCAATAAATTTATGGTCGTAAAAATTCAAATTATTCTTATTTTCATTGATAACGTAAAACTAAACAAAGTATTTATAAATAGTGTTTTGAACACTAAATAATAAAAATGACCAAATCCCATTTATGCATAAAACGAAACACGCGTGATGGCCCACCTAACAAACCCTCATTAGTCAGTAAATTACTGACTCTCAACTCAGCGGGCAATATAGTACTCAAGTGGAAATGAGTAGAACGAAGTACATAAGCCTTGTAACTGTGATCTAAGAACAGTAGTGGCATCACACTAAAGAACACACTTCCAATTGGAAGACCGCCACGCTTGTATATATAATAAGCTGCGTTAAAAACTTTAATACCGCGATTCAGGGATTATACATTTTTATAACATTTTTCTTTAGAAGTTTAATTATTTTATGTATTTATTCACATATTTTTTTTTATATTGAGTAATTAAAGAAATAAAACATTTATTATTACAGTAATAACAATATTGTTCTTATTATTTTAGCATAAAATGTTTGTTTCAATAATGTTTATATAATGTTTTTCTTGTATTCCTATTGATCTATTTTTATTTCACTTTTTGTATATATACTTGTTCCGTTTTTTAATAAAGCATTCCACATTCGTCTTTCGTCACTTTTTTTTATTATTCCACATTACGACATCAAGAAGTTTATATATACCAAACTACTCACCTCAACGCTATAGATATGTATTTGACAACATTTCAAAATCAGTGACAATAAAGTTAAAATTTAGTTTAGGAAAAAAAAGTGCGACGGCCCCACTCTGCATACATATATGTGTGCGTGCCGTGCCCGAGCCTCGATAGTTGCGACAGTAGCGCTAAAAACGTAAAACTTCGTGCGGCGGAACGTCAAAGAAGACCCTTAACACTATGGTGTAACGAGAATGAGATAGCAAGTTTTAGTATAAAGATTTATACAATAGAATTGCCATCATTATCTGCAATTAAATCCAAACTATAATTTGGGGGGAAATTTGAAAAAAAAAACCGCATTCATGTGTGCATTTGCATGCGCAAGCAATTCCGTGACGCTCCGAAAAGTTGCTTTGGTCAGGATTGAATAAAATTGGTGTTAAATATACAACGGGACAAAGTTTTACTTTACTAATATGAGCATTCCATCACGCTCCTTACTTAATTTCTAGAATATTTAAGACTAGTAATTGATTTTTATTCATAAATGTTTATTTTATTTCCCGCTCTGTGAATTAATTATGTATCGTGGAATAAATGTAAAAGGAATATGTAATGGGCGAGATAATAATAATAATATCCTGGGACATTCACACATGGCCATCTGATTCCAAACTAAGCAGAGCTTGTACTATGGAAACCAGACAACTGATATACTACATGTACTACTTTTCTTTTGTAAATACATACTTATATAGATAATTACACCCAGAATCAGGACAAACAGACATGTTCATGTACACAAATGTCTGCCTGGGTGCGAGTCGAACCCACGACCAGCGGCGCGAAAGGTATCTATATCGAATAGGTATCAGATGTTCACTCGAGAACGTGTTGAAAATTCTAACCTGAGATAGACCGTGCTTCCGTATGGGCTGGTATCATGCTTGCGATCCGCGGGTCGTCGCATAGGACCAACTGATGATGAAGCCCGCCCCCTCTGTCCAGGCGACCGTGGTGACGGCGACGTCCCACCACTCCTACCACCGAGACCATACTGCGTCACTAGTGTCGTTTCCTCTGGCTATTGACAAATAAAAAAAAATATAAATAAAATAAGAATAAAAACAGCCACTCTTGCTTCTAGATGTTAAAAACTAAAATGTTAACTCATGTAGGTATTTATTAAATAGGTTCTATTAAAAATTAAAAAAAATTTTTTTTTTAAAAAGACTCTCAATTAAATTTTTCATTCTTAACCATTGTCTTATGGATGTATAAATCCGTATGACATTATCTGTCTTTACTCTATCCTGATCGTCTTTACACATATCAATTCTATACATCATAAACAAGTATTATATATATAATATTTCCAACAAGATTATTGAATCAGGATAAGAATACTGCATTAACTAAATACCTGTGATACTGTAATCCCAATTAATTAATGATAAATATATAATCAATCTATAACACTGAATAACATAGTTATCATTTTTGTGTTACCATATAATATGTACGAAGAAATATCAAAAGCCATACATACAAACATAATTGAGAAAAAATTAAACAATATATCTAAAATCTACATAAATTAAACTATTATTGCATTCTTGCTTTTATAACATACATTTACCTAATATATGAGTTTACAGTAAGCTTACGTAATATATATGTAATCAACTCTTTAAGTAAATAATTTGACAGTACACTATTTTTTTTTAATATATCTTTAGAGTTCCTTATCAGATCTCCTTCAGAGTTAAAAAAAATTGAAGTCCTGTCAAATATGTTTAGGACTGCATATGAGAATTGACATGGATAAAAGAAAAATACTACATCGAAATGGTTTTAAATTAACAATCGGAATAACATTTAATGCAAGTAAGGAGCAAATATGTATCAAAATTATTTTCTAGCTAAGAATACACAATTTATATTGTCATGTATTGTGTTCGAAAACATCAATAATTAAAAAAAAAAAGAAAATACTTTCCTTTTCAAATATATTACATGTATATTATATTCATATGTTAAAATAAATATATGTAATGTAATAAATCATATATATAAACGGTACTGTATAAAAAAAAGATTGAATCTGATATTTAATATCATGCCGTCAATATCTACCAATATTTATTTGTAATAGTATTGTATATATTTTGATATTTTGAATATTATGTAAGTAAATATTTACCAAATTTTAATGTACACCTGTAAAGTTGAATATTTCTCTAATGTAATGCATTTGTTACAAACTTAAGCATGTCATATTTCTTTATTAATCTGTTTATAAAATAAACAGATCATGTAACTGGCGAGAAAAACTTGTACAACACATGTTACAAAAAAAAAACATATTTATGTCAAAGCTTTCAGCTTCGAATGCCGATTCAAGGTTTACAGCTTTATGTTATACACATAGTAATGTATAAATGTTGCCTTGCAACAGATTTAATTCACCATGTTATTTTATATTTTATCACTTGATTATCTACTTATTTGATTGCCTAAAATATAGCATTCTCATGTAACACTAGGCATATTCTCATGCAGGATTGATATGATTTGTTTGAAACAATTAAGGCTGAAATAAAAAAGAAAATATCTGCAGACAGATCCTACATTTACTAAAAACTTCTACTAACATTTATAAAAAACGACTACTGGGCTATATTATAACTGAAGATAAGAGAGCAAATAATATGGGTATTGAACAAGCAGATTCCAAAGTGTGGAACCTTAGTGACTTCCGTCTTTGTTGTCGGTGGCTCGGGTGCTGCGACATTAGGAAGTGAGCCACTCCTGAATGTACCCAAGCCCTGTTGTGTTTGAACTACGATTTCAATAACTTCTGGCTCGGGAGGGGCTTTGACTTTGGCTCGTCGGCTACTAGAGTTAACCTGTAACCACCATTTCTCAACAACTGCTTATTGTTGTATATATAGAAATACCTATAAGTATTTATGTATTTTTTTCTGTCAATCAATGTTCACAAGCACATTAGTTTTATGGATTACAGAAATTCTCGTCAAGAGGATTTAATGTATTAAAAAGTAACCAAAATAATAATAGTAATAGTAAGCAGATTCATGGTATATATTTCCTTATGATTGTAGTAAGTGGGTACAATTTTGTATCTTATTTATTTTTCACTAATATTTTATATTTTACTGTAAATTGTAATTAAATGTTATTGTCTTCAATTACATATACAATTTTATGTGTGTTGCAAACGAATAATAATTGCCGAATTGATAAATATAATCCTATATGGATATTATAGTAAATTGAATGCATTCGCCGGATAAATTGAAAGCATACAAACAGTGAATGAAATATTGATGGTAATGGGTGCCCAAAACAAATATTACATCTTTAAAGAACAGTAACCTTCAACCGTACATATTCTTAATCTCGTTATTGTTTGGAGTGTGCAATTGATATACAATAATAAAACAATTTCGACAATGACAGTTGTTAATTATTATGAGAACTGAATATGTAGAAACATTGTTCCTTGTTTATTCGTATAAGATTAATATTCAGTAAGTAATTGAGTCGCAATATTGAAATGATTATTGTTTACGTCGGCTAGCACATTTGACGGCCAGGAAGCGATTGCCTGAGTAAATAGGCGACCCGCGACATACCTTATTGGTTGCGTCGGAAACTTCACGCATTATTTTTTCAAAAGCAGCCGTTTCCTCAGCTTGCTTTTGATTGTGAAGGGCGATTTTTTCACTAAATTTTCTAGGATTCGCCATGATGGTCAACAAACATTTATTCTTCTCTTTTTACATCACAATTTTCTGCGCTCATAGAACCAAAGCGCGCCTGCCTGTCAGACAGTAACTTAATGTTGCCAACTGTTATTATACTGAATTCAAAACAGATAAGCTAAAAGCTAAATTGTTAGGTACGTTATGTAAATGAACAAGAGTTAGTATTTTTATTTTCTTATCTAATATGTGTTTTTATGTATTATATATGTCGCCGTGGAGGCTATGTGGTCTTCATATAAAAACACAAATTCTATAATTTTATAAAAAAAAATCACAGTTTGTTTTTTTGAAAAATTAATAATGATACCAAAAGTATAAAAAGTTAACTTCTTTTTACAAGTATATAGTTATAAATAATGTTAAAGGCATATATTACAACACATAAGTTATATTGACTAAAAATATACTTTAAGCATTTTATATTATAATATTGAGTCTTTAACATTTTGCAACAAAATTAAAATTTCTAGCTAATTACACCTTTGTAAAACCTTTTTTTCGTTTTTATATTGTCATATCATAGTGTCACACGTGACGCGTGTCATTGTCAAATTACTAATCTCAATTTGTCAAACATTTTCTGTCACAACACAGAATAGGTACTTAAAATTTATCTTTGTATTTAAAATGTATTTATTATGTTATCCGAAAATCTGTAGTACAATTTATTAAGTTACCGCTCGGGTCGGGTGTGTGCTGAAGACATATATAGAATAATAAAAAAAAAGGAATTAATATGGAGGAAAAATATATATTATCTTTAGATATAGGTACTACAACAATTAGGTCGGTTATTTACAATTCAAGAACAGAAATTGTCGGCAAAGCTATAGATCAGGTATTTATATTTCCTTAATTTAGAATGTAAATAAATTTTAATATATTTTAGCCTTATATTTTTGACCTTTTTTGAGCCCTTTTCAGATTGAATAAATTATAATTTAATAATCGTAAACGTGATAAGAATAGTTACGATTTGTAAATTAATTTTATTAATTTAATTTAAAGATTATCTTTTCATTTTGTCATTCAGTAATTCAATTATACATATAAGAGTTAATTTAATTTATTTAAAAATATTAAATTATTAAAGAACCTTTCTTGTTTGATTGTATAAACAATAATATATGTTTTTAATTTAAGGTAACTCTTCACTATCCCATTTCTGGCTATGTGGAAATTGACCCTGATGAGCTATGGACCACTGTGATAAATGTTGTAAACACTTGTTTGCAAAGTAAGTTTAAATTAAGTTTTATGAAATATAATAAGATTAAATACAATAATATTACCTTAAAAATAATAGTATACATTTCTTTTTGTTGGCTCCTGAAATTTATAATAATTGTCTTTTTAATATATAATATTATATTACTTAGTTATTTCAATTCTCTATTTTGTTATGTTAAGCATCTGAATCTACAAGTATATTATATGTTTTTATTACTAATAGGCTAGGAAGATTATTGCCTATTCCGATTTGAGAAAGTACTGCCAATCATGGAGTACAATTTTTTACATTCCAGGATTACACTGGCTCACTCACCTTTCATATAAGAATAGAATAATATTTATATGTTGGTCTTTGCTGATAAATCAATGAATTATTATTACTATATTTTCAAAATTACTATGAAGAAGCTTTTTTTAATATTAAATCCAGTGTCATGGTAAAAGTATTAATATTATTGACATATATTTTTTTATTTCATGATCCATGATAGGTTATATTTTCAATGCGGTGATAATTTTGTATCTATACAATATGAGATGTATGTATTCATGTGTCTGCATGAGCTTCTTCGTGTCTGTGTGAGTGTGTGTATGTTCCCTGGACATGACGTAGTTTGTGCGAATGCAATTGCATGGGCAAGTGTGCATTCACAAGGACACTTGTATATGTTCGTTAGTGCGTCTTTTGCTTCGCATATCTACCTTTGCTAAACTAATTTCATCATGTAAGTGAAACCATAATATACATATGTTTAATTTATTATTACATTCGATTTACGTGTTTAATAGAAAAATCTGTCAGATGAAATCATTATGGAAGTCCGTTAAATGTTATGTTACTATAGGCGGACGAAATACGTCGGAGCGTCACGGTAGCATGCGCAAGCGATCCCGTGGCGCTCCCGTTAAGACGGGAAGGGTACCGCTGGGTTTTTAGTGGGTATTCCGATGACCGGGGCACACTCGGTGCCTTGGACATACGGCGAGCCCCACATACCCCCCCCCCACTGTAAAAAATGCGCGTTTTATTTTAAGAGAGTTGCATTTACATCTTTACAGTATTAAATATAAAGTGTAACAGTGCATACTTAAAGATTTAGGGCCTTATTCATAAACGTTGCTTAGTTACTGTTTAGCTAAACACTGATTTGTCTCTTTCTGTCATTATTGATTTGACATACGAAAGAAGAAGACAAAATATTGTTTAACTAATCACCAGTTAAATAATGTTTATGAATAAGGCGGTTAGGAAATATATAAAATTAGCCATTTACGTCAACTCGAGTCGGTCAACGATGGGAGACTCGTTTCAAAGTGGCCTGCGCGATTGTGTATGCTTAGTTTTCGCAAAAAAAAGGTAGAGGAAGGCCATGAATCCATTGAAAAGTTGTTAAACTAACTTGAACTACAATCGATACACCTTAAGTTGTTATTCTAGCAATACATATAACAGTAAAAAAAATGTCTATGGACTTTGAGCCCTCTTCTTTGGGCACCGGGAGCTCCGGTGTTCTTTTCAATCACTTAAAATTAAGTTAAATCTTCTCTATATCATATATTGCTATTGGGTCATTCAGGATCAACCTCTTCCTGGGAAGCCAATTGTCAAGCTGGTCTTATGTGACAAATAATTATTATCAAACTTACCTATAAATGTTGAAAGGGTGGAAACTAGGTAACTCATCGCCTATTCCTCTAAAAGGCGCTGTCGTATCGTGGGCCTACCCGTATTTAATATTTTTCAACATAAACTCTACAATATTTATTTAATACAAGTTAAAGATACTGTAGATGAATGACACAGATAATTATTAATCATTTGTTACGATCTGATCATTCAATGGTCGTAATTAATGAAACTAAAATAATGTTTAATCGAACTTGTCGACTAAAATACGGGTTTCAAGTGATTTATGACACAACCGATGTAATTGCCTTACTTATCTAGTAGGGCTTATACGCCTCTTTTCCAATAACAAGTATTTTTACATGTATATATATTTTAATAAACAGTTTAATGTTCCTCTTTCTTCTGAGTGTTCCAAATAGCCGTCATACCGTAAAGTATTCTTTCTTAAAGCAATCGAGCGCAAGTAACCGTTAATTACCTATTTCTTTTTTAATGAATATCCAAGATGACCTTTCGTTGTAATCGATAGGTATGTTTCGTAATGGACTTTGTTGTTTCTATTCTGGTGATAAACAAATCTCCGTTAAAGTTTTGTGCTATATTTTTTGTTTAATTTTTGGATCACGATGGATCATGATGTAGTGTAAACGACGACGATACGATCGATTTTGACATTTTATTAATTTCAGCTACTTTGACGTCATAGCTTACATGTAAAATAAATTATAATCCTTACAGAAATAATAATTATGTATTCCATAATATATATATATGTACGTTATATAATATATACCCGATTTGGCTCATATGGTTAAACCAACGCTACTCAAGTTAATTGAATAATAGTGTGGGTTGTAATCAGGGCAAGCTTAGTAGCAGTTTTCTCCTTTCTATGTTTAAAATTCATTGCTGTCTCAGCGGTGAAGTATAACATCGAAATCACCAACAATATAAACTATGTTCACCGTCATGCACTAAAGCAGAGCTTTGGAATAAGCTACAAACCTTCAGTTCTGGGGACCAATTCTACTAATCTATAACGATTCCAACCGAACTTTGACTATTATATATTTATTCGGATGGAAATCGAACTGATATTATGTTAACGTATATCGTTACATCAAAACCAAACTTATATGCCAATAGTCGATAGTTAAAACGCAAATAGGAAAATGCGAAAACAGCAACGATTACGCTTCAATTCGATTTCGATAAAATGTCAATTTGTTAGTAGAATTGGTCCTCTGGTCTTTAATAGCAAGGCAGGACATTATTCAGCAGTAAGAAATGTACGTCCCATTACTGTTACTATAGTCTTCGTCTCTCCTGAAACTATAATGATGGGAAAGTTCCATATCAACGGGCTTAATATAGATTTTGCGATAATAATACTAAAATTATTTGTATATAGAGAGTTAAAATATATATTTATATGGTAAAAATAATTTAAAATATAAAATCTTTTTAGATGCAAAACTCTCAGCCGGACAGATCAGAGCAATGGGGGTATCGACACAAAGAGGTACATTCATAACATGGTCTAAAACCACCGGGAAACCATTTCATAGATTTATAACATGGAAAGATCTCAGAGCTGATGAATTAGTGAAGCAATGGAATAACTCATACTCTTGGAAGGTATTGTTCTAAATTAATTAAATCACTCAGTCATTCATTCAATATGTATGAAGTGTATTTTCGACGTAACATTTTAAATGTCATTAATTCTAATCGAAATTGGTTCACAAAAAAAACAATGCAAAGTTTATTGTAATAGTTGCTCTATGTCATGGATTTATTCCTATCAACTTCCACCATAATGGACCACAGAAATAGATAAATACTAATGAAGCCATTTGACATTTGATATTTTTTATAGCAAAATCATAATCTATCACGGTCGTATACACAAGTCTTGCAACTTCAGTATGGGGTACGTTGACATAATGACGCTGTTAAGTTCAATTTACGGCCGCCAGAGGTATGAAAATACGCGTAATAATTATCCCGAACACTTTTTTAAAACCAAACAAAACAGTTAAATAACAAAACAAAAATAACAAAAAATCCGAAAAACTCAACAAAACGATATAACAATGATTAAATAACACAATACTTGGGAGAGAAAAATATCAGCTTCGATAGCAGCGAATTAGCAGTTGTAACATATTCGCACCTCATCTCTCACCACTGAAATTGGACTCGGTTGCGAGACCTGTGTATACGACCGTGTAATCTATACTTATTGACAACAATCTTATTAAAGGATTATATGAAAATGTTTGCTTCTATTCTGTTGTAATGCCGAGTTTTTTGAGTTTTTCATTTATATCAATTTAATTTCCCAATATTCACGAATATAAAACACCACAACTCATTGGTGTGAATTAAATTCGATACCTATGCATACCACCATACAGAAATTGGCCATGTCCTGAGTACACATACCTAATTAAAGACATTATTCTGTGCAAACGGATATTAAATATCGTTATGTATATTATATAATTGTAAATGTTTATATGTAATTAATTTTAATAGGTTTCCAGTAAACATTTCTTGATTTCAGCTTCTCAAATTTGGTGCTTATGTGTTGTATATTATATCAAGAAGTAATAGATTTCGTGCAGGGAGCGTTTTTAAATTCTCCAATAATCAGGTAAATATCTACACAATTAAATTTTACTATTATTAACTAATTAATACACTAGCGCTTTGCGCACGGCTTCGCTCGCATCATAATTCGGAATTATTAAATAGCAATTTACATGACCCTTATTTAAAAAATGAAGGATTTTCTGACAAACTTTTATAACCTTTTAACATTTTAGTAGTTTAAAATTTCAAAAAACCTTTCTTAGTGCAATGCTGCTAAGAATCCATTCTTAGTGAATTCATAACCGAAGATTTTGGGTTCAAACCCAAACAAGCGACACTGTTTTTTTATGTGCTCGGCGGTGAAGGACCATATCGTGAGGAAATCTGCATCTCTCGAATAAGCACAGAGAACAATGTTATTCGCTGTAATATATTATAGTTATAATGTTTTTTATTTTAACTCATAAAAATCATGATAATTTATTATGAGAAAACATTGTAGTAAGTCTTAATATAACCTATAACGTGCTTAATAATAACATTATTCCATTGCCAACAAAGTTGCAATGCTAATTTGACCAATATTGCATTGGTCTTTCATTTATTGTAAGTCGAAAATAATATCATAATACTACAATGTACGTAAATAGTTGGTTTATTTATGTTGTTTCGTGATAAAAATATGAAGTAATACTTTTATTACTTTGACACATAATAACTTTTTATTATGTGTCAAAGTCTAATGGATGGTTGTTAATTGATTTTAATTACTTTTGCACATCTCATCGCGAAAGTATTGAATATGCTTTACATTAACATACGATTAATGGGCTCTCATCACGTTAGTTTATTAACGCTAGTCAGATAAAAAAAGTTTTTTTTTTTTACTAAACTGTTTGGTTTTTGTTTCCGTTGTAACAATAGTTACAACAGAAACAAAACAAACAACGAAGAAGAAGAAGAAGAAGTTATATAAAACAAGCAACTTGTTATTCAGGACGGCAAAAAAATCTAAATTTCCTGTCCAAATTTGGAAAAAATGATGACGATACTGACAGTTCTTAAAAAAATTACTATCAAAAACTACTTTTTTTTTTTTTTTTATTGTATAGGAAGGTGGACGAGCATATGGGTCACCTGATGGTAAGTGGTCACCAACGCCCATAGACAATGCCATTGTAAGAAATTTTAACCATCGCTTACAACGCCAATGCGCCACCAACCTAGGGAACTAAGATGTTATGTCCCTTGTGCCTGTAATTACACTGGCTCACTCACCCTTCAAACCGGAACACAACAGTACAAAGTACTGCTGTTTTGCGTTAGAATATCTGATGAGTGGGTGGTACCTACCCAGACGGGCTTGCACAAACCTCTACCACCGAGTAATACTATTAGCTATACTTTCGTTTTTAGACTTTCGGACCATTCTGTATACACTTAAGTTGTTTTTACATAACATTATCAATATCAGATTTAATTTATAAAATATTCTTAATTGTGTAGTAAGAATATTTTATATAGATATACTTGATCACAGTAATTTAATAACTTCGTATTTTTGTCATAACCCTATTAAAAATCACAGCTTTCAAGGTATTTTTTTAATTATAATAATATAAAAACATATTATTCCAAAATGTATTATTGCCTTCTCTTTCTGTTAATCTACTTCTTCCATCTATCTATCTGTTTTTATAGAAAACATGAGCAATTGATTTGATTTAATTTTTTAAATTTTCTATGCAATTACTAATTATTTAACCGAAGCTCTTTCACCAAAGTCTGTTATATAGATTACGTTACATAAGATCGCCTTTGAATCGTTTAATTTTCATTATGGTACTCAATTGTGACGCTGTGCCTTGCTGGCCCAGTGGTTACAAGACGAGAATCTTACCTGATGATTCGGATTTCAACCCCTGACAAGCACGACTGAAGTGTCACGTGTTTAATTTCTGTTTATTTATAATCATCTCGTGCTCGTTGATGAACGAAAACTTCGTGAGGAAACCTTCATGTGGCGTATGAAAATCTACCACGTTTAATCCCTCCCGCATTGGAACAGCGAGGTGGAGTGAACCTTTCTCTTAAAAAGGAGTTACACGTGTTATTTATTTATTAAGGAACTCCAACAGAAGTACACATAAAAATACAAAAGATACGTTTTTAGACAACGATTAAATGTACCCCCTATTACTCGAGAACACAACATGCAATACAATAGTGTTGATAACAATATTTAAAATTAATTAAAACATTAAACTTAACAATAAACGAGTGAAAATAGAGCTGATAACACTAATATATATAATATAGAAACTGATTAACATTAATTATTACATCGAATAGAAGGAATAACACTTTTTTTAAAAGAATTAAATGTTTCGAAACCCATGTCCACTGTTGGTATTGCATTGTATAATCGTGTCATCCGAGCTATTGGTGAATGTTTTCGAAGATTTGTTCTACACTTACTATTTTTAAAAAGTGGACATAGATTTCGAGGTGGTCTCCGTGGTACATTTATATAATTTTTTTCAAGGAGACATTTACTTACCACTTCATTATGTAAAAGCTTATATAAAAAGGCCAAATCCAGTATAGTTCTCTGTACATGTAAAGGTTGTAATTCAAAGTACTTAAGTCGATCGTTGTAGCTTTTAAATTGTACCCTCATTCTATAACATTTATGTCTAACAAATCTTTCTTGGACTCTTTCAATACGATCGGTATATACTTTATATGATGATGACCATACTTGACAACAATATTCCAGTTTACTTCTGACATAAAAGTTATTAAGTTTGATGATAGTGGATATCCTTATAAAGTTTTTGGATTCCCTCATAATAAAACCCAGTGATTTGAACGCAGATGTATAAATGGTATCAATATGAGCATTAAAACGCAGCTTATTTTTTGTCTCTTTGGAGATAATGTACGAACTCTCTATTGGTTTTCTTTTTCTAGTGAATTTTATGTAACGGCACTTTGAGGGATTCAGATGCATTTTATTTTTTTGTCACCAGACAACCAAATTGTTTAAATCCTCTTGGAGTTGTAAGACATTGGCCTGGTCCTTGATAGCTTTAGTAATTTTGAGGTCATCAGCAAACAATTATATGCGCGAATGCTTGATTTCGGCTACGAGATCATTGACGAATAATATAAAAAATTGGGACCCAAATTTGAGTCCTGTGGGCCTCCGGATATAGCAATGTAGGGGGTATGACTCATAGCCATCGCAAACCACTTTAGCTGACCTGTTACTGAGATAAGACACACACCATGCCAATAATGGTTTTGAAATACCATCATGTGAAAGTTTGAGAAGCAATAAATCATGGTCAACTTTGAAGGCCTTTGAGAAATCGATATAAATTGAATCTATTTGCAAATTACTGTCTAAGGTCTCTGACTCTGTAAGGTCTAAAATGTAGTTTAAGATATTAGTATTTGTAGACCGTTTAGCAATGAAACAGCATTAGATGATAGAAGAGGGTTAGCGTGGTGGAAAATAGATTGGCATACAAGGGACTCAAGTACCTTCGACATTGCTGACAAGATCGATATTGGCCTATAGTTATCTTTGAATATTGGCACAATCCTCGCTTCTTTCCTCTTATTAGGAAATATTCCCTTGCGCAGAGAAGCGTTTTTTATTATTATTTATTTGCTTTAAACATAATACACATGTTCAGACACCACATCTATGACATGCAAATATTCCAACTAAAACCAGTCATTAATTTAAATATTAAAATAATTCATTAATTACATTACACTACATCACAGAGGTACAAGTCATAATATACAACTTGTGTATGAAATTGTAGACATAAAATAAAATTTGATTAGGATTAACAATAATTATTTGAACTAAATATTTTAAATGATTTACTAATACTTAACTAAATAACATAATATGCTCAATATTACTACTTGTTGCTGATTAAAATTCTAAATTGTCATGTGCGTGTAATCGTTGTAGATAATTGCAAGTGGTAATGATAGAGAATTAGCGCAATTTCTCAAGAATATAGAAGGTATATTATCCGGCCCCGCAGATCGATGTTCGTCAATTTTTTTTAATTTAAATATAACACTTTGCTGAGAAATAAATATGTTGTCCATTTCATTATACAATGCCGATTTACAAAAACCACTACACGAATTATCAAGATTTATTTCGAATACGCTAGTGAAATTAAGGGCAAAAAGATCGCATATGCCTTTTTTGTCTGTTGTTTTATGTTCATTAACTGACATTATAGGTGGATATTTAGAGCTGTTTCTATGTTTTTTTTTTTTTATGTATAGAGGTTATATATTCACTGTAACAATAATGTGTTACTCTGTTGTTACACGTGTGGAATAAAATTCTTACTTATATTATAAATGGGAAAGTCTGTTTGTTACGCTTTCAAGTTTTAACTACTAAACCGATAGCCGTGAAATTATGTACATACGTCAAGTGTACTGAAAAAAAAAACATAGATACCTAGCACACCTCACATGCGAGCGTACACGCGAGCTGAAACTTGTATAGTTTACATTATCTACGGTTAACTTTATATGATTAAATTATTTAACTTATTATTAGAAACAATGTTCGAAGGTTTATAAAAATAAACTGCTATGTTAAGATTTATCAAATTTTCCTTTGTCTATAAAATGAAGTTTTGAAATTGTTTCACCTTGACTTTAATAATATTTCCACTAAATAAACCTCGAACATAATCAGAAGGTGTATAATTATAATGATGACAATGAACATGTATTTTTTTTTTATTTGCATAATAATACTTGTGGCAACACATTAATTATGCTTAGAAAGAAGTAATAATTATATAAAGTCCAAGTGTGTAATGAGAAATCGTTACTTGTTTTTATGAGGAAACCGGCTTTTATAACTCGTAGTTAATACAATTTTGCTATTACTAATAATATGCATTCCGTTTTGCTTACGGATGGTAGAATTGTCTACGAGCCGTTATCCAAAATCAGTCGCGAATCGCGAAATTCATTCGCATTGCGATTCATGGGTGTAGAGCCGGCTTATCATAATAAATTGACTCACTACTTTAACGGGTTACTCATAGCTCAAAAACGATCAATTATTGATGTACCATAATAGTATTCCGTTTATTCCCATAACCATAAGTTGGTCAGATTGAAATTGGTTCTACGAGTGTTTCTCGAATGTAGCTTATGAGGCGTCAGATATCTGTTTCGTCTTCATCGATGAAATAATCAATTTATTTAAATGCAAAGAAATTGTTTAATCCAATAATTCAAAATATTATAATGTTAAATAATTTTTTAAATATTAAGGTAAAAAAATTATTACGACATGATGAATATTCGTATAATATTTTTTAAATTGAAAGCTTTTGTTTAAAAATATTTACGTCAATACCAGAAAACATTTAAATAATTTAATTGTTTAATATTTATCAATGATCTTTGAATAATTTTAATGTTTTTTCAAGTATTATGAAAAAAATTTACCGCCTCTTATAAGGTCGCAGATCTCCTGTGTGTATACTCCTTTGCCTCAGAAAGCACGTAAAGCCTAACCTCTGCCTGAACTTTTTATGGTCGCGTCAGATTTGCGCTCCCATCATGAAAGTAAGAGCTTAGTGTGCCTGAAAGACAAGCAGCAAAAAGACAGCATTCGTTATAATAATTAAAATAATATCGGTTACTCATTATTGCTGTTTAGAGACTGACTAGTTACACAACGCTGACTTTGTCTCTCTAGTGTAAAATTAATGACGACTAAGTGTATAAATAAGTAAGGTCGTGGGAAATCAGATTTTATAAAAACTATTAATATTTATATGTAATATTTACCTCTATATCCACTTAAAATATATTTTAAATACAATGAACTAATTTATTATGATATATGAGATTTTTTTAAATTGTATTATGTATATCAAATTAAAATTTTAATTTGCAGTCCAAAAAAATAATTAAATATTTAATTTTATTTATTCGTTGTTTTCTTAATTGCAGACGACATTGAGATTGTACTGGGCACTACTTAACATACCTGAGTTGAAAGTGGCAGTTGAAAAGAATGACGCCATGTTCGGAACCTTGGACACTTGGCTGCTGTACAAAATGACAGGTAGGCACTGTAAACTGTAGGGTTGTTTTCGAAAATAATCATAATAGCTTTTATATTATTTTCGGCCTGTTATTGAAGATATGAATGGTATTCGATGCATTCATTTTAATTTTTTTTATGTTAATAGTTCCACCATTAAGTAAGTAGTCAGTAACTACTGAGTTTCTTGTCGGTTCTTCTCGATAGAATTTACATTCTGAGCCGGTGATAGCGGTTTTAATTTAATCATATAAAATGACGATTTAAGACTATTTCAATATAGCAAATTTGTTATGATTGGGTTCAACATAAATATTATATATATTTATTTATATATATATATATATATATATATATATATATATATATATATATATATATATATATATAATATGATTGGGTTCAACATAAATATTATATGTATATCTATAAGTCATATAATCATTATTGTATTCGATTTGAATTTGAAATATTCTATTCATATTTATTTCATTGCCTATTTATTATATTAATATTGTTAGTTATTAAAGTAAAAACTAATTTTAAAACACTGATTTCTATCTTTCTGACATTATTGATTTCATATTCGAAAGAAGAAGACACATCATTGTATATATAACTAATTCTGTAATTTGTATAACTAAGGCTGTTAGACTTCTGAGCTAGATTATGTATTAACGCATGAAGGTCTTTGTTCGTTACTAAATAGACATGTGTTTCAGGAAGCAAGATTCATATGACGGACGTGTCATCGGCTTCAGCGACTGGTTTTTATGACCCTTTCACAATGAAATGGTCTAATTGGGCTGTGCAATTGTTCGGAATACCATTAGCTGCCTTACCGACAGTTGTCGATACTTCCGGCGAACACTTCACTAGTACGGCACCAGAAATATGGGGTCACGCGATACCTATACGGAGTTTTGTAAGTATATAATACTTAGTTAGCTTCTGCCCGCGGTTTCGCCCATGAGCGGAGGGTGGTGATCGGTGTCCTGTGTCAGTTTCTGTACCCCTGATAACGTGTATGCAAAATTTCATTAAGATTCATTCATTCATTAAGAGAAATTTACTTGGTGGTAGAACTTTGTGCAAGCTCGTCTGGGTAGGTACCACCCACTCATCAGATATACTACCGCAAAACAGCATTATTTGGTATTGTTGTGTTCCGGTTTGAAGGGTGAGTGAGCCAGTGTAATTACAGGCACAAGGGACATAACATCTTAGTTCCCAAGGTTGGTGGCGCATTGACAATGTAAGCGATAGTTAACATATCTTACAATGCCAATGTCTATGGGCGTTGGTGACCACTTACCATCAGGTGGCCCATATGCTCGTCCGCCTATCTATGCTATAAAAAAAGATTGGGTGAATAGTTAAGAAAGCGTAACAAACAAACAGACTAACAAACTATGTCAAAATATGTCATGAAGTTTACATAAGGTCCCATCCAAATACCATTCGGATGGGCTTTGAACGGTCTTCAATATGTATTTATATTTTTACATAATGTAATGTCAATATACTTTTGTTTTTGTACGTTTGTTTAAAGATCAGTTTTTGTCTATTGATTTGTAATATAAATATCCAAATATGGTTACGAAATTTAGTACATTTTTTAAAGAACAATGTTATTTGTTTGTTCAAACCAAACATTTTGGCAACTTCAAATACGTCATTCGTATCGTCTGTTATTTGATGTTGGTCGAATTTCCTGTACCGCAGGAACTTCTTAACTTATACCACGGATCATTGAATACATCTAATATTTCATCTTATGTATGTCCCATGACAGTGAATAAAAAACGTTCCATATTGAATAAAATTTATAATAGTTTAAATATTTTTCGAGGTTCCCGCTTTAGTAATCGTTGCTATATCGATTTAACTCAAAAAAAATCTAAGTGAATTGATTCGTAGTTTTAAAGATATCTAACCTGCGTTAATTTTCATTCATTCACATGCATAACTTACTTAATTGGCAAAACATATAGAGTGTAATTTCCAAAGACTGTCCCCAAGACTGACTCTTTCCGGTCGTGTCGGATTATGAGTGCGAGGGAATCGAGTGCACTATAATATGTTCTGCTTAGTTGGCTTATATCAGACGCAGTCTATTCCTGAATGTCTCAATCACAAACTGAATTTTAATTTTTACTATTTTGGTTATTATTGTCTTCGAGTAAAATCTATTGTCTTATTTTAGATTGCCGACCAAACAGCTTCAATGTGGGGCTCGTGTTGTTTTGATATCGGCGATGTGAAGCTGACCATGGGTACTGGGACGTTCTTCAACATCAACACTGGTTCTGTACCACATGCATCAGTTTCTGGACTATATCCAGTAGTTGGGTGGAGGCTCGGTGATGAATTGATCTTCTCAGCAGAGGGTGCGAATAATGATACAGCCAGCATCATCAAATGGGCGCAGACGTTAGGTAAAATGTTCTTTATGGATAAACTTCCATAAGGTGATAACCGAAATTCAAGATGAAATTAAGCATACAGCTTCGTTTCGATATTATAAGACATATCCAAAGATATTTGGCGCAATTAAATATTTTTCGAGTAAATTAATTTTGAAAATCATTTTTTCGCACGGCCGAGTTTTTTCTATAGACTGTTGTGACTGTATAGAAACTGATCAATGGTAATAATTGACAGGTATAGATTTATATAATCTGTTTTGTTTTTATGACACATTGTTATACGATATTCCGATTGTAGAAGAAATAAAGTTAAAAAAAATACTATAATTAAAAAAAAATACTATAAATTTGACAATTTACTAATAGCTCCCTCAAAAACAGTTAATATTTAATTTTTTATCAGACAATATTCGACTTACTTCACTACTTATAACTTATAACGGCCTTAATATTCCGAAGTGCAATATCGTGCAAAATCGCTAATAGTCGAAACTCAATTTATTCACGTATATTTTATTTCGACCAATGATATCATGTCAATTCAAGGTCAGAGTTGTTTATTTATCTTCAATCCTACCAGTGGAATTTACATTTTTTTTATTGTATGGCATATGTATATATATCTGGGTCACCAAGCGGTCACGAACGCCCATAGACATTGGCATTGTAAGAGATGTTCCACCATCGCTTGCATCGCATACGCGCCACTGACCTTGGGAACTAAGATGTTATGTCCCTTGTGCCTGTAATTACACTGGCTCCCTCACCCTTCAAACCGGAACACAACAATACCAAGTACTGCTGTTTTGCGGTAGAATATCTGATGAGTGAGTGGTACCTAGCCAGACGAGCTTGCACAAAGCTCTACCACCAAGTATATATTATGGTCTAAATTTCAGACTAACACAAGAAATCGCCTGACAAACAAACTAACTGAGCAGGAATCAATTATTTATTCATGATTTTTGTCATGGATGTATATTATTCGAAAGAGTATCCGAAGGTATAAGTACATTATATTATTTTTCTCAATGCATTTTCAGGTCTGTTCGATAATCCCCAAGACACTGCCGAAATTGCAATGTCGGTGCCGGACACTGACGACGTATTCTTCATACCCGCGTTCAGCGGATTGGGAGTAAGAAATTTACGCTTGCCCTTATATTTTTTTTTTTTTTTTTTTTTTTTTTTTTTTATATCATAGTTTGGCGGACGAGCATATGGGCCACCTGATGGTAAGTGGTCACCAACGCCCATAGACATTGGCATTGTAAGAGATGTTAACCATCACTTACATCACCAATGCACCACCAACCTTGGGAACTAAGATGTTATGTCCCTTGTGCCTGTAATTACACTGGCTCACTCACCCTTCAAACCGGAACACAACAATACCAAGTACTGCTGTTTTGCGGTAGAATATCTGATGAGTGGGTGGTACCTACCCAGACGAGCTTGCACAAAGCTCTACCACCAAGTATATTAATATCGATTACAAATATTTTAATTTCAAACAAGAAAACATTGACAAAATGAATTTATTGGGGATAATGTTATTATAATAATAAATTATGAATACCAGCCACCGTATAACGACTCCACTGCGGCATCCGGTTTCGTCGGCATGAAGCCGTCTACGACGAAAGCCCACCTCGTTCGTGCCGTCCTCGAGTCGCTGGCCTTTCGCACTGCGCAGCTGTACACCTGCGTACGGGCTGAAACTTCGTACGCGTTCAATAGTATTAGGTAAGAAAAATATTTGTTTCGCAACTAGCGATGGTACCGTAAATATTCATAATATGAATTATATTATGACATAATGTAAGCATTCCTTCTTTGTTAAAAATATCCCGAACTAAATCTCAAGTAGTAATCTACAAATTAATAGAGTTGTAGTTTTTGTTTAATTAGTATAATTATCATGAGATATGATACTATGGAAAGTTAACAAAATATTCGAATCGAGCAATACTTACGGGGCCAATTCCACTAACAAATTGTCACTTTTGCGCAATCGAATCGAAGCGTTATCGTTGCCGTTTATCCGTTATATTATTCTTTAATGTAATTATCCACTATTGACATAAAAGTTAACAATTAAGGTTAATAATTAATTTGGTGATGACGTAACGGTATATGATAACATCATATCGGTCCGGTTCCGATCCGAATAGATATTAAAAAGTTGAATTGGTATTGCATCGGGAAAGTATCGTCATCGTTATAGATTAGTAGAATTATTCCCAGTTTTATCTGATTCCTGTTCCCATCCAACTCACTTATATATGTATAATAAGTAATATTAGGGCTTAGTCTACCAAATATTTTTTCCATTTCGGCACAGTGGTCTGTATGGGTGGTCTGTGGTCTGGGATAAACTCAGGTGAATGAATTGCTTGATAAAAGCCTCGAGAATTATTCATAAGTTAAAATGATCGTAGTGTTACAAGTTCATTAAAGAATATCAAAATTAAACAATATGTTAGTCGTAAAAACAAAAGTGATTAAAACAAAATATATATTAAATTGCGCAATATGATTATTTAGTATTAGTAATCATTATGTGATTTGTTTATTTATTTTTATCTTATTAATGTTTTATATATAACTTTTGATAACACGAGACAATAAAGATTTGATTTATAAGTATTATTAAAGTACTCTATTTATATTTATATATTGCACTCTAAGACTATAATATAAATTAGGATTTAGAAATGTTGCCTGTTGAGGTGCGAAAGATGGCTTTATCGCTGAAGCAGCGATGTCTTCCAGGTAACCTTGGGCTGGACCGATTATAAAACATGTTGGAGTAGGGCATCATAATTTTTTTGTTAGTATACCTATTACACACAACTAATGCTTAATATTTTAAAAACTGAAATAACGTTTTATATTTTAAAAACGATAGATTTTGATTAATTCATAAATAGTAATGTTAAATTAATTTTGTTTTTTTTTTTATCGTGATTCATTTGTCTAATTTGTGTAAACATGAGGTTGGTAAACGGTTATTTATGGCTCCTCAAAAATACTTAGATCGTTAAGTCTTGTGATTTAAATTACTTGAAGTCATAACTAAGTAGGTACACATATTAACAATTATATTTTTGTAACGAAGTTCTTTTACGCGGCTTACAGTAGAGTGAAATGGCAGTGGCCCAAGGTCTCGTCATGTCATTATACTGTGCCTACCAAATGCTACATAATGCGATGCGTTGGGCGTTCGATTTTAGGAGGTCTTAGGGGGGAGGATTTAGGGGAGGGATGAGGTGCTTTTTGGTGTGTCAAAAATACAGTAACATAAACAATTAAAAGCTACATTTTAAAACACGGTTTTGAGTCGAAAAAATATCGCACAGAACTTCGTTCCTGACGGGGGTACCCCGACCGCACAATTTTTTTTATATACAAATAAAGTCAAAGTTATAGTGACTTATGATAATGTAAAATAATAAATTGGTGGTGCGGTTTGGTGTAAGCATGTCTGGATCCATTATGGACCATCCACTCATCACATACTCTTCCGCCAAGCAGCCATACTTAGTATTGTTGTATTCTGGTTTGAAGGGTGAGTGAGCCAGTATTAATGTAGGGTATATAGGGTAGTGGTAATGAACAAGGGACGCGTCATGTAAAAACAACGATAAGTTGTGCTATTTAACGGTGGAATAAGTGATAAGCTGGACCACCAGCTCTTAACCGTCTGGGTAGTTCCCAACCTATAAGTCTATAAGTATATTGTCTTAAATTGCATTTTACCTTTGAAGAAATAACATTTAACTTTGTTACAGGCTAGATGGAGGTGTATCCAATAACGATTTCATAGTTCAACTAGTAGCAGATTTAACAGGCCTACGAGCGATACGACCAGTTGAAGTTGAAATGTCATCCCTTGGTTGTGCTCATATCGTCGGTTTACATTTAGGTAAGATATAGATTATTTTTAGAAGCAAATGGACTACCCAAAAATCATAAATATTACCATTACCAGCTCAAACTAGTTCATATATCGTTTGTGCTCAGGCAACTATCAGATATGAAATGTCACTCTAAGTCACCTCTAGTTTCCGAGACGCAGACTAATGTACTGTAACTTACAAACTTTACCTTAATTTGAATTGTTATTGGTAGCCGTTGATGCAATATATATATTTATATATATATATACATAAGGTCCTCCAGACCGATTTCGGCCACGGCGGCCAATCTCAAGAGAGATTAGCCAACTGCGCAGGAGATATTATAGTGCACAAGTGTGTGCGCAAACACACAGGTGCACTCTCTTTTCCTTAGCTCTCATAATCCGATGGGAAGGCAATCCGACGCGACTGGAAAGAGTTCAGGCGCAGGACCAATGGCTTATCGTGCTTTCCGAGGCACGGGATTGTACACACTTCCAACTTCCAGACTCCGGGCTGCTACTGAGAATTTTCTGACAGAAAAGCCCAATAACTATTTATTGGCCCGACCTGGGAATTGAACCCAGGACCACCGGGTCTGCAGCCTAATATCTAGCCACTAGACCAACGAGGCAGAGTTGATGCAATAGGCAACCAATGACCGTTCATTATTTAGCCGGATTGGCAAAACAATAATAGTTTTAGTGTTGGGCGTTTCAAAAAACAAATCGTTTTATTTTGTATGCCCACGCCCATGTATATCCAGATGAAGCTTGTACCAAACTATACACCCAAAGAATGAGATTTATTTTAATTTTGTGTATACGTTTAAACACAAGTAGATTGCAATATATATATTTTTTTGCAAATTCTTTTCAATCCACCTGACTAACGATTACACAACATCGTTGCCTTAAACGTTTGCCATCAGCGCATGTTGTCAACAAAAAAAGTTGCCAATTTAATACAAACATATGTATCTTTTTAGTTCGATTTCATTTAATTTTTTCAGGTATATTCTCATCGAAAGAAGAGTTGAAAACGCTTCGTAAAGTAGGTACCGTGTTCACGCCTCGGCCTCAGGTAAAAAAGGCGTACGAAGCGACAGTCGCTAGATGGGAAGAAGCCGTGAAGAGGATGTGCGGTTGGTATTTAGATAATAAGTCGATTTCATATCGAAACTCAGTACAAGACTCGAGCAACTCAATCGAACCTCAGAATAGTTTTAAGGTAACTTCTATAAAGAAAAATGGACAATCCAAATAGCGGTGGCTTTTTTATTTGCTTGTATTCATCGCGTGCATTCCTATATGCAGATGATAGTGGGGAACCCTTAGTAGTTTTAAGACGTATTGTTGGTATATTTATAAGAATATGACGAGATTGTAGATGAATTTGTGACGGGTTGTGGTTATGTAATTAAGGTCTAAATAGTTTTTGTAATGTTCGATTTTAATTGTATTATTTATAAATGAGACAAACTATTCGATTGGTGTTGTGTATAGGGTTATTTGTAAGACCCAGCAACCCCGCAGGACTAGTTAGCTAACATCATAAGCAACAACTTTTGTTCTACGACTTTTGATAATTTGTTAGATTTTATTTTCATACAAAAATAAGTATTAATTTAATTTCCCGTTTGAACGTTTATAAACCTACGCGCATCGCGAAGATCGACGCGTTGCGTCGTCCTTTCGTTTATGCATGAAATATAGACCTACAAATGTCACGACAGTACGACAAAAACTTGTAATATCATTTTTTTTCATGTATTGAGTTGTGTCCGAAGTCGTAGAACAAAACTTATTGCTTATGGTGTTAGCTATCTAGTCCTGCGAGGTAGCTGGGTCGTTACAACTAACCCTGTATATGTTTGTTGAAAAAATTGGACTATCGTAAACGAAATTATTGAACGTTTTTATAGATTTATGTACTCGTATTAGGTATAAAATGACGTCATAATTATACTGATTATAGCACCGGATAAGCTGGTGCGATTAAGCGATACTTTGTCGATTCCAAACAGTGATTTCTTTGCTAAATAAAATAGTAATTTTGTGTTTTGTATGTTTAGTTATGAAACAGCGTTGTGACAACTCGTAGTGGTAGGTGTGTAGGCTCGTCAGGGTAGCTACCCTTATTTACGATGCGACTTTGAGGTGACCGCTTGGTTAATTTTGCAATTTACGAATACAGGCAATGTATGAATACATACATATATAACGTACCAATATTGCTACTTGTACATAATTATATAAACATAGAAATTTTTAATACATACATATTATATAAAGTTTGGTTCCTATATCTGAATGTAGCTTTATTATGTGTAGATAAACATAGTTTAGATCCAAAATTAGTGAGTAGTAATCAATTTTTGTATATTAAATTTATAGCTCTTTATTATTTTGTGTCAAAATTAACCACTGGTTCTAAAAAAAAAAAACATCTTCAAGTCAAAAAGTAAACCATTATAGAAAATCTATTTTACCACTCATTAGTACTGAATAAGCTCCAAAACCTTCTCGTCAACAGAGGAGAAGAGGCCTTAGCCCAGCAGTGGGACATTCACAGGCTCTTACTGTAGTCTTAGTGTACTGTTACTGAAGTCACGAATGAAGTATAAAAACTATTCCATCTCATTTTAATTAACTGACAACTATGGAATTCGACATTATATATATATATATATATATATATATATATATATTGTGTCTAAATACAAAGGCCTACACATCTTTTAATTATTTGTATTTAGCTAAGCTCTCTGTTGAAATCTACTCCTGGTAATATTAGTTGTAAATTTAAATATGAGTAAGTACTAATATCATTCCAAGCGGTAAATTAAAGTTTATCTCAAAATAAATGAATTTATCGATAAAAAAATTTGATCAAATTTTTTTGTCAAACCTCATTTGTCGGAAACACATATAAATATTTATTTATGTTCTAATTTCGACCCCAATCTTATAATTATCAAGAGCTTCAACCATGACATTTGAGATTTTAAAAAGTATAAATTAAATTTAAGTTCAGTCTTGCCACAATTTATTAACGCAAAAATATTATTGAAATTAATATAAAATAATATGCTACGTATTATTTATGTGAAAATGAGTAAGCAATAATATGACAAGAATAAGCATTAAGTTATTATATAATGGATTTACCTCAAATTGAATAAATTTACTGTTAAGGAATTCTTAGACTCATTCTTATTATTAATATATAGAGATTATATATGTAATATATCTTCCATAAATGGGTTATTTAACGCTGAATTTCACTATATCTGACTGGTATGTCCCGAGATTAAAACAAACAAAACGATATTTTAGCTTTAAAATATAAGTAAAAAGTATTAAGTTTTAAGAGTAAAGGTTACATTCATTCATAATTGAATGTTCATTCTATTCGTATAATACGTTGTAATATAAAAAGAAATGAGTGAATGAATACTAAAAATGAATGAATTAAAATATTTATAATTGAAACAGAAGTGGTGTAGCTTTAATAGAAATACATATATGAATATTTATCATTTTGTAAAAATAATATTTCAATGTGGAAATAATTTATTATCGGCGAAATTAAGGGAGGGCTTCGATTTAAGTGGGCTATGTTATATAGTCATTTATATTTCAACTTTATAACGACTATATACAATTGCTTTCGCGACCTTTATTTATCGCCAACGGTTTATTTAATGTTTTTTATCGATTATTACAAAATTATATTCCATATATTAAAAAAAAAAAAATGTTCTCACTTAATTTTTTTATTACGCTTCATAATATTCGTTACCGATTAGGCACAATAAAAATATATATCATATTGAATCTGCGTAAGATGTTAATAACGATATTATATAAATAAACGTCTTGACATAAGATTTAGGTCAGTAACCACCAAAGCGGAGATAGAGGGAGACGAGAGACAACCGAAGTTTCCAGTAATAATTATCTAATTATAACGATAGCATATTGGTTTAACTTCTCTCGCGCCATATCAATACTTTGGTGTATTTGGTGTGTAAGTATGTGTAAGTAGTTATGTCTATGCTTCTATATTAGGTAGGGTATGTATGTGTATCGGTTGTCTGGTTTCCATAGTACGAGCTTTGCTTAGTTTGGGATCAGATGACCTTGTGTGAATAATGTCCCAGGATATTATTATTATATTATTTCACATGTACTATATATTAGGCTCGCTTTTGTCCTTCTCTATGAAGTTGCCTGGAAGTGAAAATTATTTTTAATGTGTTCAAATATAATACTTATAAATAAATAAATGCATACGCACAGTAACTGATGTGTGGGAGGTGTCCACTACTCAGACGTGCTCGCACAGAGCCCTACCACCAGAACACTCGCGCTGCCCAAGTTCCCACTCAATACCGTGGAAATGGGCCAACTTCAGACATGGTATTAGACTTAATTAGGTATATACGAAAGTTTTAAAATTGCCATTTATTAAATCAATCATTCTGCCGTGAAATAATCATATCATATATTAATTTATATTATGTAAACATCGATGTATATAACGTTATAAGACTGTAATATGACAAAAGACAGCTTGAGATTGTGATATTTCACGTAAATTAATCTCTTAAATATGTTCTTGTATGTAATTGTATGTCGTATATTCAATTAAACTTTATAATTTTTACACACTTGTGCGTGCATTTAGCGAAGACAATGAACAACTTTTTTTTTTAATACTCTTTTAATTAATTTGTTATAGTTTGTTAACATAATATATATATAATAAAATGTTATTTTTATTCGTATCAAAATAAAATATAATGAATGATTCTATATGAAACATCAGGTTCGTCAAGTGAGGTCGTTTCGGGTCATATGTTATTATTATTGCAATTTATTATTATATAAAATTAATATGTAAATCTGCGATGCTATGTCGCACTTGCATATAATAATGTATGCTAATTAATTCGAAGTTTTCCTTATTGGTTAACTCACATATTATAACAAATTTTCACTAAGAACGTGATAAAGCTATATACGTATGTTTATCTTTAATTATTTACTCATTGTTTGAACTAAATATTATCACTAAGTGTGAGAGAAACATATAAATCACATTTTATTTTTTACACGTAGTTTAGAATTGTGTAGAATGGCGAAGGGTATCGTTTTGCTCATATTATTTTTGCTCATTAGAAATATATGTGGATTGATACGAGATGGGATGCTTTTATATCCCGAATTATTAAAGACTAGTGTTAATGTATGGGAAGGAAATGATTATTTAGATTATAATCCTGACCAAATTTCTGGAGTCGTTTACGTCGAAGCCCCTGTCAACGGTTGACATTACGCATAATGGCGCCAAAATTCATATTAATAAGACGAGCTGTCAAAAAGAAGATATTGTGCCGTTTCTGCTGTAGACAATTCCTAAAGTAATTTGAAAGGATTCAAACTATTATCTCTTTCTTTTTTATGTGTGACGTTAAATAGAAATGTTACACTAGTTTAGTTTGAAAATTGTGTAAAACAGAATCAGTATCATTGTTAATTCTTAGCAGGTTTTTTTAAATTCTAAAATAATAATCTATTACGGGTGTAATTGTTTAAAAAATTCGCGAATGTATTATTATATTAATATAGCTTAATTTTATTCGATTGAAAATTTTTAAATGTATAATTGTATCACCAACATTATTGAATATCCATTAGATACATCTGAGAATCTGACCTCTATTACCGGTATTTTGGTTTTAGAAATGTTATTCAAAATATATGTTATTGTGAAAAGTTAGCATTAAGTATATAGTAATTGTGTTAAAGAAGAAAAAATTGCCGTATATGTATAATAATTATTATGAGAAATTGACATAAGATATTAAAAAATAATAGAATCAAATTTTATCTTTGTAGTTTTATTTACATTTTAATAAGTATTTTTTACAATCCTTATCCGTTAAATTGTTGTACATCGTTACTTATATTAAAACTAACACTGAAAATCCAATTTAAAATGAGTATTAACTTACATCGTGTCTACTTTGGTTAAATAAAAAAAAAAACTATTACAATTTTTTAATAATATTATTTAATTATATCACTTTTATTTAAGAAGTTACGAATATTCATACTTATTTCTAGATATTTTCCTCAACAGCAGAACAAATTAAGTACATAAAACATGTATGTTATCAGTGATGCTTACTCGGATTCGAACGTATATACGATTGTTCAGTTGAATCTTAAAGAAAAATACATTTAATAAAATAACAATATATTTATATATTAGGCACTTCCTTGACTTAATACAATTGCTATACTGAAAATTATTCAAAAACGAATTTTATAGAAACAACATTTTTGGAAACTATGCTTACATAAATTTCTGTTACAGAAATTAATACTTTATTAATTAGATTTAACAATTACGTCATACACGTTATTAAGAAATAACAAAATTGTTTATTTTCTTATGTTTTATAAGTTAACCTAAAAAACTAAATATTCATTCATTCATTCGTTGCAGTCATTAAGGATATAATAATATACTGATAAAGAATATTACAATATAACAGACTAATCGTTATTTTAAAATAGGTAACTGAGATGCGATCGTTTTTTAGCTACTGATAGCAGCGCTTAGAGTACTTGAGTATTTAGTGTAAGAAATTCTTATACCATCAAACACGGGATCTATAGTAAATACACTGATATATATATAGTTATATATATATATATATATAGTTATATATATATATATATATAGTTATATATATATATAGTTATATATATATAGTTATATATATATATAGTTATATATATATATAGTTATATATATATAGTTCCTTATAGTAAATACACTGACTCACTCAACATTTAAACCAGAACATAGTGACACACAGTAGTTCCTATGGTATTCTGTATCAGGTACATAATTATAAAATCTCTAATTAATACTATTTTAAGTACAAACTTATATGGTTCAGTATTTCATGTCCACTGATATTTTTATAGTTCGTATTAATAATATTTGATAAATAAATGAAACTATTAAGCTAGATACACACTTATAATAATTAAGTTAGTAAGAATATAAATAATTCCATACTAATTACTTTCAAGCTTTGGTTAAATGCTTATGATTTCGCACAATTAAAATATGTGATAATTAATGATCATCCAACCCAAGTCGGCAAAGTTTTAATTTTGCGTACCAATCCAGTTAGGGAATTTTCGTAATTGGCGCCTTCAAAATCTGCCAACAGATCGTTGCTAGGATTGTCGCCTCTTACCGCTGACCTTTTTTTAACAATATGCACTGGCTGACTTTCTTCTGTCGTTGTAAAATCTTCTAACCGCAGCACTACTGGAACAAACCCAACTAATCCTTGCCTTATAAGGCTTTCTATATCTGTCTTGTTTTCTTGATCAGAAGACACTGGTATTGCAATAACAGTAGCAAAAGTCAAAAATAAAATAAATATTTTGATATACATAATGTTATCAAAATTATTTCTTCGTGATTGATATATAAGCTTATCAATTTGATACTATGTCTTATTGTCCGATGAATATTTCTGAATAAACAATTGGTCGCATGCAAAGGTTTTATACGTTTACTCAGTCTTGAAAAATAATTGTGCTAACAAAATTATCTTAAAAGGATGCATGAGCGTTGCGTGTCGGTAGGGTCACATGTTAACATGATAAATACATATTTTCAATGATATAATTGACCGTGAAAAATGTACGTACTGAGTTGTTGACATCTCTGAAAAATGCGAGGAGTTTTTAAATCATTTATCTTTTGTTTATCATATCTTAGTACACCGTTTACTAACAAGACAGTGTAATTAAACTGCTTATATTTCAATGAAAAGTTGCGTAGGAAATTTCAAATAAAATAATTTTCGTATATAAATTACTTTATTATATTGTCATTTGGAAATAGCGCAATGGGCCCGATTTTTGTGTATCTACTTAAGTACGTACTTATGTATGTTGACAGGTAACTATATATATTTCTGGACGTGTCTACGTCGTTATTCACCCTCCAAAGTAGGCAATTGTTTAGTTATTGTTTTACGATGTTACTTCATTATCTATACCAGATTACCCTACAATTCAATTTCACAACGTGAAGAAATACATGATCAAATCGAAACCAAAAAACCAAAACCAAGACCAAAAGATAAATAATTATTGTTTAACAGAGGAAACATTGTTGCATTTAAAAGGTTAGGCGATAATAATTTAAGCTGAAAAAAAAGAAATCGCACCCAGACTATTTATTATTTTTTCGAGTTAATGAAATTTGTTTTTATAGGTTAGATAAGTGGATGAAGACATTGTAAAAAATATTAACAATCCCTCACATAACCAATGCGCCAACCTTGTGAATTAAGATGTTATCTCCTGCATGCCTATAGTTACACCAGCTCACTCAGCTTTCAAACCGGAACTCAATACTAAGAATTTTGCGATAGAAAATCTGATGAGTGGGGTGGTACCTACCCAGACGAGCGACACAATGATATGTCCAAATTCAACACATCGTTTACTATAAGACAGATAATGTTGATGAAATATTTTTTTTCCACAAACAAATTAATATATCATTTACAGATAAATGCGTTCTATATAATTTTATTCTTGACTAGCCGTCCGTCACGACTTCTCATGGGTAAATCGAGGATTTTTTCGCGTGCTATTCTTGATCTCTAATGAGATATAATATTCGTCAACTGATCTATCCGCGAATACTGTTAACTGTGCTAATGCATCGTATATTATTACGCTCCACGTATTTTTACACGCGTTTATTTAAATATCTCGTAATATTTCTAATGCTACAGGACAGAACTGTAAAGTGTAAAAGGCAATATTTATCCATGTAACAAGCTTATTATTAGTATGTTATTTATTTTGATAAGGTACATGACATTGTGGTAATTAAATTACACTACAGTTGTAGTATTTTTCCCCTTTTTAATATAAATAATGGTTATTGTGAACTTTCTACAAAAAAAATAGGGGTATCACTGGGTTTTTTGTACATGTTTTGGACACCGACAACTCTTTGATACAAAGCATTTGAGTATCTGTGTGCCTAGTGCGTTTTTTTTTCTTATTCGATAGCCTTAATGATAATAATCAGAATCCCATACAAATCGCAGTTAACATAATTGCTATCAAATAAATTAAAAAATGTCGTACAACGCACACTGTTCGGCAGCGTTTGCTTGAATAACTTTCTCCCCGACTACGTATTACGTTGCATCTCAAAATACATATAAGTCACCGTCACTTTGTCCGTTCTGCAACTGTAAAATAAAATATAATGAAAATTTCATATCAATCGGATTAGTAGTTATTGCTTGAAACCCTAAAGAACAAACAAACAAAACGTAACTCCTATAATATTTGCAAGACAAGGGTTAAAAAGAACTCATAATCGATGTATGCACTATTTACCTATTATTACTATCACTTGAAAAAAATGGCTAATGGGTTAATTTTTTATACATCGATAATTAAACGACAAAATGTAATAAATTTATTATTTTTATATATGTATTACCTTTACCTACTTTCTGCTATCGAAAATTTTGAGATGCACTCATAATTTTCGATAGCAGAAAGTACAAAAATTGATATAGGTAAAGTAAAGTAAAAAGTAAAGTAACAGCCTGTGAATGTCCCACTGCTGGGCTAAGGCCTCTTCTCCTCTTTTGAGAAGAAGGTTTTGGAGCCTCTTCCACCACGCTGCTCCAATGCGGATTGGTGGAATACACATGTGACAGAATTTCAGTGAAATTTGACACAGCCAGGTTTCCTCACGATGTTTTCCTTCACCGTCAAGCACGAGATGAATTATAATCACAAATTAAGCACATGAAATTCAGTGGTGCTTGCCCGGGTTTGAACCCACGATCATCGGTTAAGATTCACGCGTTCTTACGACTGGGCCGTCTCGGCTATGATATAAGTAAATATCAGTAAAATTCAATTGAAAGTTAGTAATGTATTATGTAACCACGTGACATTGAAATAGACCAATATGCAAAACAATAATATAAGCATGGTTATTAAACATGCTGATATTATTGTTTTGCATTTAATAAAAATAAAGACAGGCATAGAAACAGCAGTAACAACAAAAAACGATTGGGTACAAATCTCGAAAATAATTTGCAAAATAATAAATAGTATGATGGATCAGTCAATCCGAATCGTTTTGTAATCATGCCGGCTACAAAAATAATATATATTGACAGACCATTTTTTTCAACTTATTAATCTATATACAGTGGTGGAAGTACAATTTGAAACACTACCAACGGTCCTTCACATTATGTATGATACTTCACCGCAATCGTTTTTATTTTGAAATTAAACAATAAATAGGACAACAATATGTTCAACGATTTATCATTTATTAGAAAATATAAATCTCACTACACAAGTGCAGTTTCAATATTACATTACGGACAGACATTTAAATCAGTTTTAAGGTATGAACAATAATAGTCAACTGATTATAAACAACAACAAAAAATATAAAAAACAATATTTTTTAAGTATTAGTAATTAGTATTGTTATTTACGAAATAGCTATTATCCACAGCCTACCAATAGTTATAATTAATATTTAGTGGCGTATCCCTTATTTTCAATAACAGTACTTCAACGACGTGGCATGATTCAATCAATTTCATACATTTTTCTAGGGGGATTGAATTCCATGCTTCAACAAATGCTTCACATAGTTCGTTTTGACTGGTGTTACGTTTGTTTGAGACTTTCTTTTAACAATATACAACAGATTTTCTATCGGGTTTAAATCCGGACTATTTGCTGGCCAGTCTAAAACGGATATACGCTGTTCGGTAAGGAAACATTTGACGCTATTGGCCGTGTGTTTAGGGTCATTGTCATGCTGAAAGATCCAGGTTATAGGCAAATGATCGTCCGAGTAGGGAATCATTGTGTGCTCTAAGATATTTTTGTATTGCCATTGATTCATTGTACCGCCACCGTGCTTGACTATACTCCTTGTGTATTTATAATTAAAAGCATTGTTTTACAGGGCGTCTAACATCGCTTTCCATCGAAATTTACCATATTTATTTTTGTTTCATCTGAAAATAACACATTTTTCCATTCTCGTACCGTCCAATTAAAATATTTTTAGCGAATAATAATCGCTTCTCTCGCTGTTGCTTGGTAAGAAGCGGTACCTTTCGAGAGATTCTTCCAAACAATTTAGCTTCTACTAATCTTCGGCGTATCAGTCTTGACGAGATGTTTCTCGGGTCATCAGGCGAAAAAACTTAATTTTGAATCTGGTTGGAGCCTTTACTTGGGTCTTTTTTAGCAACACGAACGAATAGCGTATCTTCTCTGGGAGAGGATTTTCTTGGCCGAGCTTTTCTAAGAACAGTTCCATGTGTTTTATAATGATCAATTGCATTAAAAACTTTCTTAACAGAACAATTTAAATGCTCAGCTACTCTTGTGTACGCTCACTTATGATCTATATGTATATAATAACAATGATTTGCCTAGTTGACGCGTCACTACTTTTATTTTTTCCCATTTTGAACAAAATAAAATTCAGATTAAATTTTGAATTGCCGCTAAAATAATAGAAAAAGAAATGTTATTCTCCAATTTCAAAAAATGAACGAGCTATGGATGATTTTTTTAAATGTTTCTAATTAGGCGTCCAAGCGGCCAGTAACAGAAAATAAACTCCTACATGTGTAAGACTCATTTTGTCATTAAAAGTAAGATATGTTTTATATTATATGCATTTAATGAGTTTTTTATTTGAGTGGCTATATTATTGCTTGATTATTAATTATTGCATGTATTTATTTTTTAGCAATATTTGTACGTTGAAGTTATACTTTCTTTATTCATAAGAAGTGTTTCTAATTATATGACCACCACTGTATATAAAAATCTCATGTCACCTGTGTTTACGCACACACATTTGCACTATAATACGTCCTGTTTAGTCGGCAAATCTTTCTTGAGGTTGGCCATCGCGGTCGAAATCGGTCAGGAGGAAATTATTCTTCGGAGTGTGCTGCGTGGGGCCTCAGAGGCATACCCTAGCGGCGATAGTCGATAGACATCTCTCGCTGCAATCAGCACCATGCATGCACCACGCATGGTGCTGGTTGGAAATGGTCTCCTTCTGCGAGAGTGTCATGTCGCAAAAGGAGGCCGCGGAGCAGCAGCGCGAACAAAATGCCTCCGCTGATTTGATCCGTTGAAGAAGACCGGGGAGAAGGCGTATGCGTTATGTGCACCTTAACAGCCACCGGGGCTAAGGGGGTTCCGCAAGTGCGCAAGCGATCCCGTGGCGCCCCCCGAACAGACGTAGAGGCCCCGCTAGTTTTTTAATGGGCCCCACACACCCCCCCACTTCTAGTGGGGGAAACGCGTAAATGCATTTTTCCAGCGAAAAAAAAAGAGGAAATTGTTCTTACTTTTTCATCATACCAAAAAGCGTTACCCTTCTTAATCAACTCTCCCTATCACATGTGTATATGTTATGCTATTTTTATTATGTTTTCAATACAAAAATGTAAAGCAAGAATTAAAATTGATAAATTTCATTTAATACTTTAGGAAAATAGTAATTTATGCAAAATTAAATGTAAAATAGCGAATTATAAGTTAAAAAAGAGTTCAAATTATATTTACATTTGTATAGAATTGAGGTTATGTCATTGGTCGTACACAATCCCTATTGTCAAATCTGAAAATTTGCACACTTACATACACATACATACACATACAACCGCTAGAATAGAAAGAATCAGTAAGAAAGAAAGAGGGGAAAGGTCGCTTGGAGGACAACGCTTTTTTGTTACATGACAATGTCTGCCAGATCACTCTACTTTGCAAAATATGTAGAGCATGTTGTACTTTATTATATGCCCTGTACCGAACATACATACTGTATGGGCGAATGTTTATATCTTATTGATAAAAAAATGTACATGACAAAACACTTATTTTACCCGTACGAAGTCGGGACGGGCAGCTAGTATACAATTCTATCAATATAAATAATATTGCCTTGTAGCTTAAATTTCAAGGCGGAGCCTGGTCTAGTAGGACAATTGTGGCTTTTAGCGAGATGTACGAGTATATATGTATGTCTTGAAAGAAAAAATTAAACCACAAATCACAAAGTATAAAATAGTTAAGCTCACGAGTTCGAGACATGTAATGATAATGTTTATAATTTGCAGTTTCAAATTATACTTAATAATCATTTTAAATTTTTATTTAAACTAGTTTTAATCGGTAATAACTAGATTTTTCCTCTTTTACGAAACTGGTACTTCATTTTTATCTCAACTGGAACAGAACTCGAGTGATTGGATATTCATTCTTTTCTTTTACCGAAAACGTTAAACAGTACGACGAAATTAACGTATTATTACCGACGAATGGGCAACATGAATTGACATGGAGAGTAATATTTATGTTGGTGTATGAGATTTTATTTTTATTTTTACGTTCTTCATAAGCAAGGGTTATTAGCGTCCTATTAGCATGTTGATGTGACTCAAGGTTCGTGCATAAACGATTACTTTGCGATTTGTTTATAGAATTGATTTTCAAAGAATCGTGCGTCAATTCTAGCTTCACATACATAACATATTGTCTAAGTATACAATATCAATAATCTTTAATATTTTCTGCAATCATAAGGGTACTTTAAAAGGATGGTGGATTTATTTCTGAAGCAGATTAGTAGCAAGTGTGAAGTTGAACAAGATTGGATCTATTGGAAATGCGTTCATTATTTTTCGCCGTCGCATCGCTGGCGCTGCTAGCAATTTGCGTTTGCGCTCCAGAAAGGGAGGCGATCCAGCACATCCCACCAAAAGTCGGCGCAACACCGTCAGCTACAGGAAAAGATGGTGCGAGCTCTGGTGCTGCGGGAAACGCTGCTGGTGCTAAGCCCTTGGGTTTAGCTAGAGCTCGCAGGGATATTGCGGGTCAGGAAAGTGATCTTCTGCCTTCAGCCAACGACGTAGATATTTCACCTTTTGGAGATAACTTTAACCTCGATGGACGCGGTCGCATTAAGGTGCTCCCGGCTTATCTCGGCTAACAATTCAAGATTTCGACTATTATGTACTAGATAAATGTACAATGTAACATATTTTTTGCGATATTAGGTATCAAAGATTTATTTGGAATATATACGTTTTAATCTTTGTTTCTGAAGACCTTCTTTTTCTTTGATAATGTTATTTAAATTAATTATGTATGTCACGGTTTTATTTTAACAGTATTATTTATGAATTCGTCTGTATATTAACTTAACGTGGCCTTTAAATGTATTAAATTAAGAATAATCCACGGAAGTAAAATGTAACGTGCTATTGTTTTACACGTTTTATGTACAATTTTTAATAATTAAATAATATAATTATTTTTGTCAGTATAATTTTTTATTTTATTTTTACCAATCACAATAACAAATCACAGTTTAAGTTTTATATATTTAGGTTATGTTTCAATACAACAGCCAAAAGTGAATTGGAGAAATTGGAAGTGACCTTGTTTATTGATGTAAAGGCACATAAGGAAAGGAGTTTACGTAGTTTTAATTTTCTGAGGGATACTGTTCAGTCAATCGGCATTTTCATAGTGTCATTATTTTTAACACACCAAGATCAAATGAAATGATCATATCCGTTTCTGTGATACGACAAAAATATAGTGCTGATTTTGTAAAACGCGATAATATATTTCAGAACTTTACGTAAACGCCGTAATAATTTTTATAGTCGTAGTTATTGTTAAAAAAACATTATTAATATAAGACTATCTTAACACATACTTTATTTTAATCGAGAAGGCTTCGCAGTTTTCCTCACGTTAATCAGTTAATATGAAATTAACATTAATTAGTCAGCAACATATAATTAAAGCCTGTTGCTTATAAATAGAAGCGTTATTTATTTAACACATTTCTTCCTGCTTTGTTAAACATGAAGGCATTAGTAATATTTCTTATTTCTTGCTATATATGTTGTGTCAGTACTGTTCCAGTTAGTAATGGCAAAAAATTTCCGCTGGAAAAGGTGCCATTACAAGTAAATACAAATAATGCGTATAAGAAAGATAACCCGGAAGTCGATATAAAAACGAATGATACTGAATCGCTATCGACGGCAGAAAGTAATAATTATGTGTATCGACCGCTTTTCGTTTACAGAAAAATTGAACATAGTAAACGCAGGATCACTATGTATAACTCTTTCGCTGGTTAGGTAGGTTATGTTTTTATTTCGTATATTTTCATTAGCTTTATCAATTTCGATAGTAATACTACTAACAATGGTATTCAATTTCTTCTCACTAACGACTTTTCCGTTCCTTATTGGCAATTAACGCTACAGACGAAAGTTTTGCGTTATTTCAGTTTTTTATTCAACGTTTTGTCATATTTGTTATAATGAAAGGTTCTACGAGGGATCTTGTTTTAATTTTTCTTTCATTACATGTAAGTTAATTTTCATTTGTGTGTTTTCACTGTATTTTTTTTCTATTTTAATATTTATCTTGCAGAACATTGTTGCAATGGCCGGTATATCTCCATTTCATGATTTTACAAATAAGATAAATTCAAAGAACAATGACAGGTTTACACTGAATTCTCCTTACAAAGTCCTCAAGCACTTAGACAATTCAATTTTGAAAGCAACTAAAAATGTTACTCAAAATCCTGCCATGGAAGAAAACCTTTACCAAATTTCGAAAGATTTAGTTTCTGCAATTTTGACTAAGCTTGAAATCCAGGACAAAATAACTAGGATCACACGAGAAGCTCTGGATGCACCCGGTAAAACAAAAGGAATGACTGCGATAGAAACAAGACGTATATTGGATTACATTTCAAGAACGCTATCGGGTCATATTCTTACAATAACCAGGGCATCAACAGAACCTGAACTACATCGTTTAGTATTTGGTTTAGCACAAATAGCTGCTGAAGTGTCAATTGTTTCAGCGCTGAAGGATATAACATATGCCACAGCATTATCTAAAAAACAATCAGTAGATTTATCGTTTCGAAAAAAGAGGTCAGTCACATCCATAGGCAAAAAAGTTAACACGACACCGGTACCAGCCAATAGTTTACTGTCTACGGTTTACAGCGCAATATTGAATAAATCAATTAATTCAGTTGGTCCGCAAAATATTTACTCCAATAAAAATACAATTGAACAAATAAATCCGTATTCGGTCATTTCGAAACAAGAAAGAAAAACTGTACAGGTATTATCTAGTAAGAAAAAGTCTTTAGCTTCAGTTTCCAAGGGATTTTTAAATCAAACAGCTCTGGATATCGAAAACAATGGCACAAATGTGACCGATAGTGATGCGATTATTTTGGACAACAAACTAAATGGCACCCGTTTGCTAACTGTAAACAGTCATACTTTAGATACACAAGAAACTAATGTACCTAGCCTTGTAGATGACTGGATAGATCCAAAAGAAAATATGTATGGTCTTAATCCTGATCTTGTAGCTGAAATGGAAATAGACCAACCAATACCAGAGGATGAAACTTTTAACGAAAAGAAGGCAAAACAAAAACTGGAACGTCTTGAATTAAAAGCTAAAAAAGCTATACTTTACGCCGGGGATGTTGCTTACTTAACTGCTGCCAGTGTGGTGGCTTTGAGGCGTGCACTAACGGCTTCCATAGAGGTTCATATGTCTGTGAATTATGCTAAGAATGGTATGTCAAATCATCAAGATCTGATGATGAACTTAGCCAAAACTGCAGCACAACAAGCCGGTAAAGAGGCAAAAAGTGCAACTTCTAAGTCGCTTGCTTGTGAACGTGTTATCAAATTGGCTTTAAAATATACTGCCCAGTCTAAAGGAGCTAAGTTAAATCACGTTGCAAGCAGAATTGTAATGGATACATTGTCTTTGGCAACGCTCGCTAAATCAATGGCTTTTGTGTCTTCTGATATCGCTATAAATTCCTTATATCAAGCTACTGATGTAAAACCGCCTTCGTAATTTTGTATGTGTTGCAATATTGTATGTTTTATTCAATAGTATTTTGTTTTATATTTTTCATAATATATAACGTATCAGACATATTATGTAATAAATCATCGTCATTTATTTAAGCGTCCGGTATTTTTTCATTTTATATAGGTATAGCTTGATTTAATGACAGCAACGATGCAACTGTTACACGTATACGTGAAAGGAGTTTTGAGAATTGAGTGAGGAGAATTTTGAGCCAAATAAGTTTAACTTAAACGTTACAGAAACGTTGCTCTCAAGTTCGACTATGAACTTATTTTATAGACTAAGTACTTATATATTTTCTCTAGTACACAACTTCTAGTAGAAATCTACAAAGATACATACCTATACATAACTTTTTATCTAAAAATAATCGTATGATTAGAATATAATTATTTATAATAATATTTCGTAATTATGGCATTCCTTCTTCCTCGTCGTTCCCTCACTAATGAGGATCGTGACCATAGACGATTTGTCTCCACTTGCTCCTGTCCTGCGCCAGTTCAATAGATCTTTGTAAAGTTTCTCATTTGTCATTTCTCTTTTTCATTTGTCCAAATTATGGCATACTCTTATACATTTATTTCTTTATTCAGGAATCAGAGATACTTAAATAAAACCGTGGCGTTTGCACTAAACCTACAAAATAAGTAAATACTATATACTAGTATATTTTATAAAAAAATTGTTTATACAAATGAAATATATTTTAAATGTATACTTCTATACTAAGATTTTTTATTAGTATTTAAATGTAAGTATCCAAGGCCACCTTCGTTTTGCAATCAAGATACTAACCGCGCCAGCTATCGTGAATTGTATGAATCACATTATTGATTGATTTACTAAACGTAGGACTTTATCATGAACATCACGTAGGTAACAATTTTAAAGATAAGAAACAGTACCAGCTGTAGACACTAGGTGGCTCTGCTCTTACTCATAGAGAAGTATCTTTTTCGCCGACCTTTTTATAAAATACGCAACAACACAATCCGAAAGGTAAATTAAAGTAAAATTCAAGGAGGTATTTTGATTATAATATGTATAACGTAAACTTCAGATGCAAATGCCCTTCATAATCATTGTAGTAAGCTGTCTAACATAACGTCCAAGACAAGAATATATTATCATTTTTTTCTATTCAAATATAGTTCTTATAATGCAGTATTAAGAGTATTGCTGCGTGTGGTCTTGAACAGTACGTGCTTATCGATATAACGTGTTCGTATATGATTGCAACATTCAGATCGCATTAATGATAATGAGAATCAATATGTATACTATGTTGCAATACCTTTGGGATACTCGTAAAAAAACTAAATGTAAAAGATCACACTTGAAATTTATTTCGTCGCTTTAGGATATAAATTTTCATATCTTTTTTAATCGCTTTTTGTATTTATTTATTTTAGGAAAGCCGAGGAAAATGTAACTACTAAATGTATGTGTTAAACTCATAGTCATTGTATATTATTTATTATTCCTGCAATGTTCTGTTTAAACCACTCCATATTTTACTTGGTGGTAGAGCTTTGTGCAAGCTCGTCTGGGTAGGTACCACCCACTCATCAGATATTCTACCGCAAAACAGCAGTACTTTGTATTGTTGTGTTCCGGTTTGAAGGGTGAGTGAGCCAGTGTAATTACAGGCACAAGGGACATAACATCTTAGTTCCCAAGGTTGGTGGCGCATTGGCAATGTAAGTGATGGTTAACATTTCTTACAATGCCATTGTCTATGGGCGTTGGTGACCACTTACCATCAGGTGGCCCATATGCTCGTCCGCCAACCTATACAACAAAAAAAAAAAAAGAATACATCGTTATTGCACCGACTGACATAAATGTTTTAGTTATATCCCTTGTGCCCGTAAACAGTGTATTTACTGGTCCATTTACCCTTTAAACCGGAACACAGCGGTCCAGAGCATTGATTTATTTTGATATAATTAGAAAGCATTATAAAAACCGTACCTATGGTCAAAATACTTTTCAATAATCAGTTTACAAATGGTTAAATGCGAAGTACATCCTGAATTATAATGTCTTATATACTCTTTAAAAAATATTAAAAAAATTAATAAAATGACAACGTATCAACGTAAATATTTAAAAATATGCAGAAGCTATCATCAAATATGTGCCAATAAAATGTATTCCAATACTTGGCATAGACTTGAGTCGGCTTGAATAGGATTGATCATAAACAAAGTTCTAATTTAGACAGAGTATAGCAGCTGCTGCACGTCGTCTAGCGAATTTATCATGGCGTACCTACTGTACTTACATCAATTTGCTTATAAAATGTTGAAGATAATTGTTTCTTAATTCTTATACCATATAACACATTCAAGGTTAATTTAAAAACTGCATAAAGAAAATTTTAATCCATAAGTCCATAGTTATTATATTACTATTTTATAAAAAAGACAGATTTTTGGATATCGCAGTTATTTACTGTACTGTTATAAAGCTTCTTTAGTCTACGTAACATACAAGTCATATTACTTGATAGTCATAACTGATTGCATTGGTGTTATGTCGCGTTCTTTGTGTGATGCGAATGTACTAAACCTTGGCGAACGTTCTAGAAGGTTGTAGCGGGTCGTTGCCCAACGATATACATATGTAAGAACTGTGTGAGAATTTCACATAATACATTTCCGTAAACGAGATTTTGTTAATCAAAACTGATATTTCCATGCCAATACATTTTTTAGTTATTAAGTACATAGATTTTCGTAAGACCCTTGATAATAATTATATGTTAATGACGTTAGTAAAATATCATTTATCTCCATTTAGATAAATAAACGTAATAAAATTAGAGGTAAATTAATATAATGACTAATGATAATAGATATTAGGCAGATAATTATATAATGAATATTAGGAAGTATTTAATAAAGCTTATCAAATTTAATTTTAATTGATTTCAATTTAGCACAACAGATATTTAAGAACCGAACTTAATTTTAACAAAAGGTATTGAGCCAGATGCCAGATGTTAATTTTTATTTCTGTTGTACTTTCAAGTTGAAGTATTTAATTATAATTAAATAATGATTTTCAGAAGTTTTCGATTTTTAAAGTCTATTTCTAGGTATTGTAGTATTAAGAAGTTGATTCTGTGTGTTTTGGATGGTTAACTATGACTACATACATTGTCTATATATATAAAAAGACTTGTCCTGACTGACTCATCAACGCAGAGCCTAAACCACTGGGGTTAGAGTCTTGAAATTTTGACAGTTGATGTATTTTATGATGAAAACGCGTACTAAGAAAGGATTTTTGGAAATTCCACCCCTAAGGAGGTGAAATAAGGGATGAACCGTCGTATGGAAATCCGTCATTTTCAAAGTTAGAAGCATGATATTTCGTATACAAGCTTTTGGTTGGAAAAAAATAAGTACGCAAATCAGAGTTTTCCAAAATTCACCACCTAAGAGGGTGAAATAAGGGTTGAAAGTTTATATGGGGAGTTCGTCATTTTTGATGTAAGAAGCATGAAATTTTATATACAAGTTTTTGGTTAGATATAAATATAGGGTTTTCCATTAAGGGCGCTTGATCGTGCAGAACTTCCATCGTAGCGTGTGCTGTGTGGCACGTAGCGCCGTCCTGTTGAAACCACATGTTGTCCAGATCCATATTCTCGATTTCAGGCCAAAAGAAGTTGGTTATCATCGACCGGTATCGCTCACCATTGACAGTGACGGCCACACCATTATCGTTTTCGAAAAAATACAGACCAATCACGCCTCCGGCCCAAAATCCGCACCAAACAGTCACTTTCTGCGGGTGCATTGCCACTTGGTGAACCTCGTGTGGATTGGTCTCGTCCCAAATACGGCAATTTTGCTTGTTGACATAGCCATTCATCCAAAAATGCGCCTCGTCGCTGAAGATGATTTTTTTGCCAAAATCGGCGTCAACTTCCAACTGCTCTAATGCCCAGTCAGCGAACACACGGCGCTGTCTATGGTCATTAACCTTGAGCTCTTGGGTCAGCTGGATCTTGTACGGGTGCAGGCTCAAGTCACAACGCAAAATTCGCCAAGTTGTCGTCTGCGAAAGGCCGAGTTCCTGTGCGCGACGCGGAATTGACTGCCGCGGGTTTTCGAGGACACTGTCGCGCACAGCGGCGATATTCTCGGCAGATCTCGCGTTACGTTGACGCACGGGAACCGGCTGATTGTTAACTGACCCGGTTGACTCGAATTTGTCCACCAATCGACGGATAGTCGACTCGGCAGGACGATCATCGCGACCGTAAAACGGGCGAAGTGCGCGGAACGTTGCTCGAACTGAAGACCCATTTTCATAAAACAATTTTATGATTTGCACGTGCTGCTCGACACTGTAACCTGCCATGGTGGTTTGGGAGGACGGAATGAATATAACACACTGCATTTGACAGCTGTCACTCAAACAACATGGCCGCAATCAGCTGTCAAAGTTCAAGCGTCCCTATTGGAAAACCCTATAAATATGTAATTCAAGGTTTTGGAAAATTTACCCCCCAAGAGGGTGAAATAGGGGTTGAAAGTTCACAAGGGAACTCCGACATTTTTGAAGTAAGAAGCATGAGATTTTGTATCTCTGGTTGGAAATAAATAAATACCTATTAAAGGGTTATTGAAAATCTACCGTCCAAGAGAGTGAATTAGGGGATGAAATATTTATTGCATGGGGACTCCGTCATTTTTCATGTAAGAATCATAAAATTTAATTTTAAAGCTTCTGAGCAAAAATTAATGCATATGTATTTTGTCATTTTTAACCTAAACGAGAGAAATGGGTTGAAACATTCGTATAAAAAATTGGTCAGATCTGCTTGAAATGTACTGTTTTCACAGCTTAAATAGACCATAATTAACATATTTTATTTACTTTTTATTATGTCGTAGGCAAAGCCACGGGTGAATCGCTAGTCTCTAATAAATCTATAAGACGTATTTGGTAAAATTTGGAAAATATGATATCTTACCAACTCCAAAGCAATTTTAATTTGGATTCAGTATTTTTTTATAAGGAAAAAGGCGTAAAAGCTGCATGAAAGGCAAACGAATATCGTCTCTTAGGATGATAAGCTGTAAGCTGATAGAAACAGTTGACCGAATTCCAAAACATTTTTTTTTAAATTATGATGATGAGTTTTTCTTGTAAGTTATAATTTTATGAACGTTTCTTAATAAAACATTTTGAATTATTGAAGAAGTTATGTAATGAATCAATTATAATGCTTACAGTTATTTATTCATTTTGTCATGGCCGTTATCGAAATCTATAGTAAATAATTTATACGACATCATTCTGTAGCTGTATATTCTAAAAACATGACCAAGATGTATTTTTTACAAAGCTGTATACTATATACATTATGCCATGTGTACTAAATTACACAAATTGCATTATTGAATAGTACAATTTATATAACTTGACATAATGTTTATCATAATAAGGTCAAGGTTAGTTGCTTTAATTAAAATACAAATTGCAAAATACTTTGTCGCATGTATTTGAAATATGAAATTCAAAATATTTTTTATTCGTGTACTTGAATGACGTAATAAGAAATACAGTATTTATACCATTTTTATGTTAAATACTAAATAAACTCAACATTTGATTGCAATTAATCGGCTATCTGAATCTTTAAGAACGACTTTAACTTGTGCGCTTGAAAATATAATTTTGCTTATAAATTCTCGGAGTATAAGATACAGAAACTTAACTTTACAAGCATATAATTTATTTATTTTTTTCTACGGAAAATTGTATAATTTTATCGATTTGTAGATTTTATTGTATAAACAATCGAAAGCTTCTGTTATTTTGTATTTTTGTGAAAATGTATTCTGAAGTATTAGAAATACGAATTACAAAGATTACATTTTTAGGATATCATTAAATACTTATTTCAATTACAAGTAATTAAACACTGCCAACTGCCAAGCATGAGTTCCTTGCTATGATAGATGACTTTTTAATTAAAATATGTAGATCTATAATAGATTCAACTTGCATATTTTAAGCCTATATTTGTTAAAACTCCATATTAACAGCACTTATTTATTAGAGTAAGTTCAACAAAGTACCCGGCGAGTAGTAAAACCACTCGAACAAATATACCTCCATTATTATTTTCACGGATCACACTGCGAAAAGCTCGTATTTGATCTCGAAACATTTTTTTCGTGAAGCAGGAGAATCCGTTAAGCCCCGTGACAATAAATATAGCGAAAACTGTCTTATTTTGTAAATTAGTCGGTAATTATAGCCGTAGGTACTTCAGCACTGAATAATGCTATACTTCGAAACGGCGACATCCTAAACTATTGATAGCGATTGAATATATCTAGTTTGAGTAGTGTTAGGAATATGTCAAATCATTAAAAAGTACTTGATTTTATCCCAATATATTTGCTTAAATAGTTTGACAGAACGAAGCCTACGTGTTGGTCTATGCCGGTTAACTCGGTCATGATTAACACGTTATTAGTGGATAGTTAAATAAACAAGACAAGTGACAATAATACAAAGAAGTTGTCAAGTTTTAAATAAAAATATGTTCTTCCTATTTTACCTTACCCCGACAGTATAGTATATGATGTGGCTCGACATAGCTACTCTACTTTACATTTTTAGATTAAATGTTTCTTGTTGTATCCTATTAAAAAATATAAATTATTTATTGTTTGTTTTACCTACATTCAGTGTCAAATACGTGGGTCATTGTATATAGGTAATTAATAATATTACTTATGTCGTGTTTGTGTAGGCACTCTATTTTAATTGTTTGAGTTGTAATTTATAATTAATAGTCTGTTTTGTTAGTAAATAGTTTACAAAGAAACCTAACATGGATACCTAATAAAAGTATGTTTTATATAAAATATATTTAAAATAAAAATGCGATACAGTAGGTACTTCGTTTTGAAATTGTATCAATATTATCAGTACCAATTTGATATGCTATATATATTATTTAATATTTATTGAGTTTTAATTGAACATTTTTCTACATAAAATGCTAGTACAAAGTAACTTATCACTTCTCCATTTTTTGTTGTTCTTTTTTTTAAAAATAAGTTAGTCTGTCTCAATGCTAGCTTTATTTTCTATTTTCTGGTTTTACTTCTTTTTGAAACTAAATTAAAATGCCATTACACACAAGTTCAAGAAACAAGATTATTTTTTAAATATGTGGTTTTAATCTTAATCTTTAATCCTAATCTTGTGAGATTTCGCGATTGTGAGAACAAAATTAATTGCACTTTTGTTTTTATGTTCTTGAGGTGGGGCAAACATGGACGGTCTCAGGTCTAATAGGGAAAATGCGCGCGCAATCTACTGCGCAATCGATGTGTAAAGAGGATAGAAGTATAACTCCCAGAGCTTCTCGTAGTTTCTGTAATCCTGGTACTTTTTGTTTTGACATCGAAGTGAACTGCTAAGTTTGTTTTGTTCATTGAATTAACCTAATTTGGCTGGGGCCTTCTATTTTTTATCTTAAATTCATTTATTGCCTTTAAATTAAAACTTTTTCTAATTGCAAATAAAATTTACGATGTGTTTAATGTTCAAGAATCATTTTAGTGTTCTCATCGATTTAGAGGTTATTATTATTAATTGTAATCATACAGACGGTATTTATTGTCTTAATATTTAATTAATATATAAAAAAAAAACATAAAAAGTAATAAATAACATATTTCATAACTTATCTTCATCATATCTTGATCCGACAGAACAGCGCTTTTTGTACGACTCTAACTCTTACGTGTTTATGATCTCCTGTTATTCATTGTTTTCGAATTTCTATGAAAAAAGATTTATCTGGCTTTTTCCATATTGAACCTTATTGCTTAAGAAATATTGTGTTCATTTGAATATTGCATTTTCCTTTTATTTAAAAACTGTTTTCTGCAATGGTTATGATCTCCTGGTTGCCAATGTTATGATATTATATTTTCCTGGTAAGTAGGAGATTATTAATTGAGAAGGATGCATAAAATAAATCTGGTCCATCCATCCTAATGCATCCTCACTGAAGTGAATTTTGGTGTATGATTTTGCTCATGTTTTAACGAAACTTACATACACAGTAAATTAAGTGATTTTGCGTTATGGCGCCTTAAATTTTTTCAGAATACCAGCCACCAACAAAAACACAAGAATAAAAGAAGTATACATATCATACAAGACATGACTTTTCCAATTTTCTGTTGTTTTCTGCGGAATTCTGAAAAGGAACCTCAGTGGCACAAAAGGAAATTCTAAATAAATATTTATTTGATACATAACATATAGCGACATTGACCCATACCAAATTTAATATTTTTTTAATTTGGAATTATAAAAATTTATAGGAACTATAAGGCGGTGACTTGTTTTATTTGGACCTTAGGCCCTTTTTTTTCGAAAACGAATAATGTTATTCACATTTTTCGGATTCGTTAAAAAAGTGACGTTAAAAATCTTATAAATCGATTGAATCAAAATAATTATTATTATTCTAAAACTATAAAACTCTAGTAAACAGCTCTTTTATAGATGTTATCTATTGTAAGCTGTACATATGATAATATTTTGTGATTTAAAATAAAAAAAAATTGAGTTCGTCTATACTCTTTGCTCGTAACATAGACATTATTTGATTATTTCAAACTAGGCTTACTTCTAATTGTTGTAATAACACATTTTCCAAGGTTAGGTAGATCATCTGATTAACATATTTTAATTGCCAAAATAACCTTTTGTTTTAATTTGTTTCCTTCAAGCTTTCGATTTGTGAATAAAACAATTTTATTTTATTTTATTTCTATTGCTACTTAAACATTTTAACGTCAACAATATAAACATAATGCGCTAAACACTTGATAATGACCGTTTGGCGTTTGTTGTTTTCCTAGTACTTATCGTGGTGTTTCATACCGTGTGGTAGAATTGGCGAATTGTTTCTTCAATGTGACTGACTTAATTTAATTTAATTCTATGTATTTATTTGTTCTGGAATTTTCTGTTCTATATTATCTATATATACGTAGATCTTTGTCTTTGCAAAACAGTTACGTTACTTATTCTCTTTTGTTTGTCAACCGATTCTTTTCAATAAAAGAAAATGCCGATAAGAATAGACAAAAATGATGTTCGAAATACACAATTTCATACATGTTTTCGACAATTTTTCAATGATGCAACCTTTGTCCGAAGACTAGGTATTATAAATGCATGCATATACAGCACGGGTTCGGAACATCTCATTGGAAGTGACATCTCCTTGGTAATGGTTTTAAAAAACATAGATTTTTAAGAGCCACCTTATTTAAAAGTTGACGAAATGGAGTGTACTGTTAGTTTATGTTTCATTTGGTTAGGCATTAATGTTCTGGATCAAAATAAATCGATTTGTTTCAGTTAATTCAAAACCAATTCTGACTAAAATCCATTTCTAATTAATGTATGTATTTGAATGTATATAATTAAACTGAAATAGTATTTATTATATAATTACCTGTATATTATGTATTAATCGATCTATTATATGCGTAAATAATTGTTTTTATTTTATATAAAAATAAATAAAACTGAAAGTATGATTTTAAATACCTATCTTTTTATATTAATATGCTTTTTACAAGTTACCCAAACAGAAACAAGCTTTATTTTATTATTCCTGTCTTTTTCTTCGTGGTAATCTTTAAACGTTACGAAATAATGTATTGTTTTAGGACTTTAGAGTAATCCAAGAAAATAATTAGGTGATTATTACCACTAGAAAATTTAAATTCAAATTACTTTATTAAATATTGAAGTATTACACTTTCTTATTGATTCTCAAACTGGAAACTGCTACCATACCAAAAGAAATAAATAACTATGCATTCGAAAAAAAATCAATCTGAGTGTCTGACACCTTATTTTTTTCAGAGCAATTCTTAGATTATTTATTAACCACAGATGTAGGCTCTAACCTACCTCTGTGGTTAATAATGTATAAATATGTAGTCTATTTAAGAGGTATTTTTAACGAATTCGAAGCAATAATTGGCGGCGTACTGGCTGTTGGAATCATAAAAGCTACTAACTATTGGCACTACCAATGTCTATTGATAGCTTTTATCAAATTGTATTAATATATATATTCTACCTATAGTAATGTATGACACATTAGTCTATTCTTATATCGTATCTCAATAGCGAAATTTTAAAATCCAGCTTACGATAATTCTCTAATTTGATTTAAGTATCCTTTTAATGTTATTATGATTGCAGTCAATGTCGAACATTATTTTCTGACATTTCACGATTATGTTCTGTAGGGGCTGTAGGGCCCCACCACAGAAATCGGTCGTGAAATGCCAATTAAAAAATACACAAATCTAAATGGTATATCACCATAAAATGTTTGTCAACATTTCTCGGGTGACTAATGAAGTGAGTTTTTACAGAATAGCACTGATGTAGTGTTAGCACTGAGTTACGATAATGCTTTTACAAAATGTGGCTCAAATGACAAATACCTTGTTTATAGAATTAAAAAAAATACAAAAATATAGTGAAAGTCGTTCTCTGCATCGAATCAGAAAATGTATGACGCCTTATGTCATTAAACGTGAAGCGTTTATATTTATCATAGCTATATCATTCGTTATTACTTCATTTGATTTGACCATTTCATTGTCCTAAAAGCCCCTTTTTTATACGTCTATACAAATAAATAAAATTGAAATGTATTTCTTTGATTTAAAAAGTTTAAGTTATGGCTATTTACGACTTACAAAAAATTAATACAGTGGAAGCTCGATCGAACCGGACTAATTTTTGTCGTTAGGCATTCGGATAATCGAAAATCCGGATAATCGAATATATGAAGAAAGGCGGGTTTTGTGCATATGCAGTACATAACGTTATGTGTTTATTAAAAACAACAAATACATAGCAACGAAAATCAATGTTTATTAAGAAATTATTAAGAGATACATTTTACAACATACGATGTATGCACTTATCCACATTTCCACGTCTAGATTTTCTTCTGTTTCATAATTAGCATTTAATATAATTATTGGTCGCGGTTGGTAGTCCGGATAATCGCGAATCCCTATAACTGAGGGCCGGATAATCGAGTTTCTACTGTAATCATATATTCATTTTATACTACCGCTTCTACCTGATAATTTAAAGATTTTATATGTATATATCAAATAAAATTATGTATTCTTGTCACAAACTGAATTTTACGCTATTGGTGCTCCGAGTTTTGTTTTTGGATGAATATATATTCATAATTTGGATGAATTCTATTTTAGTCATAATAATGAGTCAGATTAGATATTGCGTGCTTCATTTCCAAATTATCTAATTTGTGGTTGGCGCCTGTTATGTATATGCTTCCATTATTTTACTATCATATCTAAGCATATTATTTTCGCATGACACAGTCGTTACCAGCAATTAATAATAACTGTGGTTCTACAGCACTATTGTTTTAAAAAAAAAAATAATGTCGTGTGTTTACTTTTTTAATGCCATAAACAAAACACAACTATAGAACAATCGTTCATTTTAGTTGCAAATTAACTCAATAATTAATCAAAACAAATTCAATCTATATTTAAAACAATTTAAAAATAGCATTGCATAGTTTTATAAGCATATTAATCCTAAGTCGTATAATGCAAACAAATACTCTAAGGAAAATCTGCGTTTAAAAATGTAACCGGTTATATAACAGGTCTTAGTGGACAGTCTAATTGGATTATTATATGGATTTACTGGTTTCCATTATTATCGTGAAGGTCTCTTCACTTTATTATTGACTAATACGCTAAAAGTAAATATTCCGAAAACTTTATGTCTAAACCATAAAAGTATGTGTTTGTTGACGAATATGTCAACGAGATGCTTGAAATATTCGCCGTGTTTATTTTAAATATTTTAGCTAATTTCATCGACTCTCATACCATTAGATTTGTAATGATATAATACACTTAACTATCTGTTCCATGTTATAATGTCGTTGACAATTTTTGCTTGGACTTTTGTTTAAAATTAAGACAATACTATAATGTTATGATTTTACTATATTATTTTATCGCCATGCTTATATTTAAATTAAATTTTGTTAATGTAAAAGTTACAAACGAGTTTTTTTTTTTTAATCTTTAATCGTTTATGTTGCATGCATTAATATAGGTACATCATTGAACAACGTAACATAGTAGATTATTATTGAGGCACATGCATTGAATAATAATGTATGTTAGTGTTATTCCATGGGTACCTAATATATATTTTTAGCTTTAGCGGAGTTCAGTAATAAGCGTTCGGATAGGTGACTTCAATTTCTACTTCATTAACATAATCAAATAAACTATACTACAAATATAACTATGTAAATTAGCAATATATGACGTTACACAAGACGTCCATATAAAAACTATAGGAAGTTTTTACTTGAATTCGGAAAAAAAATAACAGGGCAAAAACAAAGATTTATAATTTGTATGTTTTTCAACAAACTTATAATAAGGAAGGTCTTCTGTTATTACTGTGTTTATGTTTATGTGCGAGATATTTTAGAAACTTTTACAAGACTTAACACTTAAAACTTTATACTTATTTTAAGCGTAAACGTTTACTTGTTACTCATTATCTTTTTTTTTAATAACCAAATGCTTTCTTTTAAGTCATTCTTAGTCTTTTAAGTAATTCGATGAAGATTCCATAAATGTTATTTTTAGATTGTGAATTTAAAAGATTGTTATGTCTTTCGTACCTTAGTACGTAATATTAGAAAGAAATAGTCGGGACGAATCGATTTCTCTTATGCGCTACGATCTCAGAGACTATTGGTATTGCATACGTAACAATGTATTCATTAACACATTACCGGTCGTCCGTCGCTCTCGGCGACTTACGACGCAAATTGCTAGTGGACTTTGAACGGCCTTGCGTCTGCTCGAACGTGTTTGGAAATGTCAGCGATCGTTTCACATATTTTCTTTATAATATAAAAAAAAAATGCATAATTAAATTTCATTTTACGATCATGTTAAGCTTGTATATATGTATACATTAAATAAATAGCATAAAATGTCGTTATGATAAATAACTGTTGTATAGAGTGTTACTTATAATATCATGTATGCTATTTACATACATACATTGTAAATAATAATTTGTCACAAGTAATCATTAAAACACGAGGTTTATTCATTATTTAATGTCCATCCATATTTCATGAAAATGCATTTAATGATAAAATACGTATAAAAAACAATAACATAGGATCATTGTGATACTGTCCTGTCTGTTAGGGGTCATCGACATTAGTGCTTTATTCACTCTCTCTCTCTCTTATGCCTATCTAAATATACGTCAATACTAACAGAAACTAGTTTCTCCTAGATTTTATCTTTAAAAAAAGACGATGCAATTTGTTCAAACATTTCATCCAATGTCATAATGAAACAAAAGGTTTACTTTTTTTATCACTTACGACCTTTTCAATTGATGCTATTTTTAATTTATTAAATTACCTATTGCAAAACAGCAAAGTAACTCAATAACTCGACGTAAATTTCAACGTTATTGAAATTTAAACGCTAAAACATTTATTAATGCATTGTTTCATTGTATTCACCTGTTAAATCTACTCTGACGTTTTTTTCTAAAGCCCGCGCGGTTAGATTCAATTTATATTATTCTTGGCTGGGTCCGCTAGGGTAGCCGGTGCCTTGTAGGCCTGGGCATAAATCCGGAGTTGCCGATTGTCTGGGGTGGTAGGGCTGTAGGCAGTAGATTTTTATTATTTATGAGGGGGCAAACGAGCAGGAGGCTCACCTGATGGAAAGTGACTACCACCGCCCATGGAAATTTGCAACATCTGAGGGCTTGCAGGTTTTATAAAATGAAGCTTATAAATTAAATTATTCGTCATTTAATAAATGTGTTTACAGCAAAAGGTTGAATTCCTCACCATTGAAAACTCTTAATGAGTTATTAACATAAACGGTAAGCAATAAAAAAACCAGAAGCTATTACCGAGTTAAAAATATTTTTTTGCAAATAGTTAAATATTAAGGTTAAGTTGTCGATGAAAATTAATAAATAATTTATGATTACATATTTCGTTAAGTTTCATATTAGGTAAAATATGATCGCGGTGTAGTTGTATAAAGTATTAACTTAACTCTAAACGGTAGAGCCCTATCGTTTGTAGACGTCAGGCATAGAGTTTTATACTCGTATATTCATAATATTATTCACGTCACCTTTTTTAATTTTTTATATACAGCTTTTTCAAACAAACCTTACATTTACATATCCGTGCGTTTTGCTAAAAGCTGGGCTATAGCAAAACGCAAGTCATATTGTACTAGCTGTGCACCGCGGCTTCACCCGCGTATAATTAATTATTTTATTACTATAATAACACACACGCGCGCACACACACACACACAGACACAGACACAAACACACACACAGGCACACACTGGTAAAGAAATACGTAATTAACGATTTGAAATTAATTTTCATAAGATTCCGTAGGGTTTACCGATCTTATATATGGCCTAACATTTGCGCCATTACATGTTCTTTGTGTGTGCCAATTTTCATCAAGATTGGTCAAGCCGTTCTTGAGTTATAAGAAGACATACAGACAGACAGACAGACAAAAATAAAAAAAAATAGTATAATCTGAATCACTGCATCATAAAACGGTTATTTATCACAAAATTATGTGAAATAATAAAATTTACAGACAGAACCAATAGATTTATATAGTAGTATAGATTATACCTAAATCATTACAATATTTATTATTCCACTTAAATAACTATCCACTTTAATGTTACTTCCAAAGTTTCGATAACAATATCGTCAATACTCAAAACGCCATTTTTTCACGTATTGAATGCCATAGATTATTCAAGATCTCGACCAATGACACCACGTCCATTCAATGTCAAAGTTGGTCATTTGTCTTTGCTATTGTGATTGGAATAGGCTACATGATATTGGTGGGTATATATAGGAATTCTAGGACTAGAAATTATTAAGCGAAGGTAATAATTAAACGTAACAGTAAGGGCAGCTTATAAATGTACTCTTAAGAAAAAGATTTTGACTTCGACATTCCACTAAGATTGGTGGACAGCGTTGGTGGACAGGATAGAAATGTGTATTTCAACTGACACATGCAGGTTACCTCACGATGTTACCCTTCACCGCGGAACACATAAATTGTAAGCACATTTGCACGTGTTAATATCAGAAATAAATATACATAGTTATGTACTTAATAAAATATAGGTAGGCTTATTTGTAAATTAAATTGTAATACCGGAACTTTATATGCCGAATTATTGTTTATATTGTTTTTTTAATTTTAAATGAAGACGAAATGCGAAGAATATGTACTATACGGCGACTAGTGTTTACGGCTAAATAAACACTTCCTTGATAAGTAAAAAAAATTGAAAGAGCTCAAAGGAGAACCAGTATTGATTTTTTCCAGTAATCAAAATATTGTCGTATCAATATTTCAATAAAATTATTAAAACATAAGATTTTTTGTTCCGTGATTCATGTCGCCGGCTTTATTTAATTTAATATTTTATTACGATTATTAGCCAAATTAGATACTTATTATAAAACAAATATTTTCTCGCTCCATTCGAAAAAAAAACCATATTATATAATCGTTAAATTGGTATTATATTACGTAATTATTGAAAATCTATATCAAAAAAAGATATTCTGTATAACCATAGCACAAAGACTCAATCATAGCTGCTTAGTTATCAACTGTATACCTACTTAATTACCTACGGAGTAATTATCGAAATCGGAAGGAACGGAATCATAAAGTCGAAATCGTTATTCTATAACATAGCATTACACTTGCTTATTATTTCTAAAAAATCTCCCATCGGATCGGAAAAACATCTCTGTCGAAAGAAACTAAGCGGAATGTACTTTATTCTTTTTTGCTTCCAATTATTATTTAAAGTGCAATTATCTGTATCTGAAACGGCTTAGCCTCGTTTAATTCCTAAGGTGTGGTAAGTATATTAGTTTTATATCCTTTAACACCCAAACGCTCCTTAACTTGTTTATTTAACAATTTGTATTTGAACATTTTTGAATGTTTTCTGGTTATTGTATAAGTGAAATTTTGAAAGCTATTCGTATCTCACGTGGCATTTTAAGCGGTTATTAAAAATCGAATATGAAATATAGTTTATTTAAAATGGCAATAAATTTATGTAAACGAGTAAGTAGGATTTGTTCGTTTATGTTTCGATATATGTAGTTCATCTACCAATATATTTGAACAGTTCATAGTATATTTTTCTATAACTCTTTAAATGTTGCATTCTAAATGCATATATAAAAAAACAAGATTTACTTTTAGTTGATAGGCACTTCTAACGTCTCCTAACGGCTAACACAGCATTATTGTGTTCCGGTTTAAAAAACACGAAGGAACTAATAACTTAGTGCCCGACTTTTGGTGGCGCATTAGCGATGTAAGGAATGGATAATATTTCTTTCAGCTCCGATGTATGGGCGGTCGTGACCAGATAACATGAGGTGGCCCATCTGCACGTCCGCATACCTATTTTATTAAATAAATGCATTCGTGACGTGTAAAATGTATTTGTGAATAATTAATTCATATTAAGTATATATATATATATAGTCCTCCAGACCAATTTCGGCCACGGCGGCCAATCTCGGGAGAGATTATCCAACTGCGCAGGACATATTATAGTCTTTTTTTTTTCGAATTTACTTGTTGCTGTTGGCCCAGATGGCCTCGACAGCGTTACCGGGTGGGGGGCGAGTCTCTAAAATACTCAGCCGGATGTTGGGAGCCCACTTAAGGGCTCAGAATACGCGTATCCTAAGGGCGCCTCCTGTGAGGCCGAACCTCGGCTTAGGATACCGTCGTCGTCTGGAAGGAGGACACTACGTGTGCACGGACCCCGTCATGCGCCTAAGCGCCGACGGGCTTAACACACACATTATAGTGCACAAGTGTGTGCGCAAACACAGGTGCACTCTCTATTCCCTTACTCTCATAATCCGATGGGACGGCAATCCGACACGACCGGAAAGAGTTCAGGCGCGGGACCAACGGCTTTACTTGCCTATTAAGTTCCTTGTCGGTTCGCTTGGATTTATTCAAATGTAACTTTAATCCACATATCAAAGTTTTAAATACGTTATATGAATCTTTTAGGTAAAATTTACGGATGAAAGCTGTTGCTCCTGTTTGCACATAAAGTATTTTGATTTTAATAGAGAACAAAATAAAACACAACTAACAAAATTTTAATTTTGTAGTTATAAAATGTGTATTAGATTAATAACTAATTCGTCTCTAAACTAATTTACATATCGTGACCTAGATATTATAAGCTTAAGATAATAAATAAACGTTCTAGATAACAAATTATTTTTATTACGTTGATATTAAAAGAACTGTTTAGAAAATTTTGAAATTTAATAATTCGTCTATAAAAATGTTTTATTATGATGTACATGCGTATTTAAAAAATATTATGTGCATTCGTTTTAATAAAAGGACTAGTTTCGTCAGTGGCTTCGCCCACGTTTTAGTGGAGGAGGGAGGGCCTATGTAAAATTTTACGTATGGTTTTTTTTATAGTATACGTAGGTGGACGAGCTTATGGGTAAGTGGTCACCAACGCCCATAGACATTGGCATTGTAAGAAATGTTAACGACCCCTTACATCGCCAATGCGCCACCAACCTTGGGGATCAAGATGTTATGCCCCATGTGCCTGTAATTAGACTGACTCACTCACCCTTCATACCGGAACACAACAATACCAAGTACTACTGTTTTGCGGTAGAATATCTGATGAGTGGGTGGTACCTGCCCAGACGAGCTTCCACGAAGCTCTAGCACCAGTTGAGTAGCTAAGACTTTAAATTGTAACAAACAAAAGTGAGTTTGTTTATATTACTAAACAAACAATCTTTAATATTTTTAACGTAAACTGGTTGATTGAGATCATGTTGAACTTTGAGATTTGAGATTCTTAGGGCGACTCTACGATCTCTACATAATATAGGCCTCAAGTTTGTCCCTTATGATTTAAGCTTTGCGTTGATATCACCTATGTCATTGCGCTTTCAGGTTAAAGAAACCTTACACTTCACTTATATAATGAACAATACAATAAAAAAAAGGATACATGGGTGATAAAAACTGTGAGAGTAAAACAATGTGTTCACAATGACTCTGAAATTGATAATTTGTAAATACTATACTAAAGATAAGATATATGCGTCAATCTATTATAACAAATCTCAATTTTTTGTAAGGTCTCTCAAAGATATATCTCTTGGCTGAATAAAATTAACCTGTCAAAAGTTTATGTTCTTCATTATATTATGTGTTTATGTACATGGTACAAGAAATATTAATAATAATATTAATATAATAATTATTATACTATACATAATAACTTAATAATTTTAATTTTGTTATTTAATATGCATCTTAACCGATGACCGCTTGTCTTGTTAGGTACCACCCTCTCATCGTGGTGACCACTTACCATCACACGTGGCCCATTTGCGAGTCTGTTTACCTATTTTCAATTAAAAAAGAAAACAATAAATATTGATTAACAATAATGAAACAATGTATATTATTTTTCTACACCCTTATAAGAGCCTTTATATTGGTTTTCATAATACCCGAATGTATATTGTCATTGTATGACGTAGAAACTTAGCAAACGTGGACTTTGAATCATTTGAATAAGAACATTTTACTTTGCAGATAAGTGATGATTTTCAATAAAGGTGTGTATAGATAAGGCACGATAGTTGGGAAACGTAATATCATTTCACACGATAAATTATAATATTATCTTATCTTCATCGTATCGAAAAAGTTTAACCTAATCTCATTAATTAGTTTATATAATCTATTGAACGATAATATTCCTACTAATTTGATTATTAAATTAAAATAATGACGAATCTTATTCTCAATACTCTGTTGAAAATTAAAAAAAAATGAATTTTTGAAGACATTCGAACATTGTGACTGTGTTGACAAATTATTTTATAAGTACTTATTATATTACAACCAAATAATAAACCCAAGAAAAGATAATTTCCGTTAGTCCTTGTAAACTAATTTTAATTAAGATAATAATATAAATAGAGTACTATCGTGTTTAAATAAAATTATGTTGAAAACCGCATTTAGCTATTTACTTTGACGGTTGCTAATTGCTATGCTTTACATACGTAGGCGCCTCTTAATTGAATTGTTTTAGGTTATCGTAATAATTATTATAAAAATCTTTCCTCATTTGGCAGGTTTTTTTTAAATGCAAATGTAATGTTAACATATACTGTATATATTTTTTTATAAAATATTACATATATACATATATAATTTAAAAAAAACAAAAATAATCGGCTTTTCGAACTTCGAAAGCTGGTATAATAAATTAAATTTAAATTAATATTCAAAAATAGAACTCATCACAAAATATATTTAAACAGGAAGTAAATTATTGACCAAAACATTTTTGCTACGTAAGTCTTATTTTACTACTGATTTAAAAATTTACACATTTGACTACGTAAAATATACTGTAAATTACCTATTATGTATTTATATAGTTAAATTGAATGGTGATGGGCTCTGGTGTTTTTCCATGACTTTTGTAGTATTTACCGATTTATTACTAACGGTTTTTATGATAATTATCAAATTATAATTTGTGAGCCTTATGATACATAATAATTTAATACAAAGTGACATTTTATGGTCTTGAAATAATTTTCGTTGCATTAATTTATTTCGTTATTTAATAATCGTGGTTTAAATACTTATTGTGAATCGATTACATGCATTCACATAAACAAACAACTGATTGTCCATTAGCCAATACGTTTTACTAAGCGGAAAATTGTTGACTCCCCGAAATTGAAAATTAAAAAATAAATAGGTACATAATGAATTTGGACTACTTAATTGTTATTGACTGTACAACTGTACAGGCAGTTTTTTAAATGTTATTTTTTCTTAATCACTATAAATCTGTATACATTAAACAAAAGAGTTTCATTTAAATAGAATGATTTCAATTATTTATCAGTTCATTAGTATCGGTTAACAATGTGAATAATTCATTATTAAAATGATTAATATTTAACGATCTTTGTGTGTATATCAATGATATGATTAATAAAAAAGTACATAATTTAGATTATTTTTTAATTAACGCACTTTTTATCAGATGCCTTCTATATTACATGTTCTTTGTAGTCTATGGAAACTTCGACGTATTTATTTGGCCTTGATTTTGATGACGGTCGTGTGTATCAAATGCTTTGTTAGTGCAGATAAAATATTTACACATCCTGTTTCGAGGTGGTAATCAAGCGAAAATAACTTATAATGATTATTTTTCAATTGATGTGTGCTCTTAAAACGTATGAAGATATAAGCAATAATATAAAACAAATAGTACCTACGCAGCTTATATTTTTATTATAATTTATTTTACACCATTTTCGGCCTGACCAAACAAACAGACATAAAATTATTTTACAACGCAATATAAGGGAAAGATATAAAGAAAACATTCGGATAATTTTATTAATTATCACTCAATTAAAAAAATGCCTAAATATATAATTTGAGTTAAGCTGATATATTTCGAAGAGAAATATTTGTTTATTTAAAACTAGGATATGTAGCAACTAATTATTCTGTTTTTAAAATTTCTGTCTGATTTAGTCGTAAATATGAACTTGAATATAAATTTGTGTTTCATTTTATATTAGCAAATGGTCTAGTAATGGAATTTAGCATGTATTTACATGAATACTGAGCTATCCGTCTCTACTTCGCAGTTCGCACGGTTTTTACTCTAAAATATTATTTATGTTAATTTGTTTTTATCTTACTAAGTACGATAAGACTAAGACGATTTCATTGTCTTTTTTGACGTCAAATAAACTTGCATTTGAATAAAAACAACGTGTAATTGTCATATGTTTTTATAGGGTTTTCCATTAAGGGCGCTTGATCTTTGAAATGCAAAAAAAAATACATGTAGGAGAGATATTTGCGAATTTTTTTTTTTATTTGGAAGGTCTATCGACCCCATTATGTATGGAATATGACATCATTCAAATGACCGCCACGGCTTCGGTTGGTGGCGCGCACACGAAAGGTCCAATTTTCGATGACTCTGGCGCACAAATCGGGCTGTATTTGATCGATGGCGTGGCGTATGTTGACTTTGAGGGCATCGGTGGTTTGCGGCTTGTTGGCATAGACCTGCGACTTAAGAAAACCCCACAAGAAAAAGTCCAGCGGGGTCAAATCGCACGATCTCGGTGGCCAGTTCACGTCGCCTCCGCGCGAGATGACCATGTCCAGAAATTGCTCGTGCAGAACTTCCATCGTAGCGTGTGCTGTGTGGCACGTAGCGCCGTCCTGTTGAAACCACATGTTGTCCAGATCCATATTCTCGATTTCAGGCCAAAAGAAGTTGGTTATCATCGACCGGCATCGCTCACCATTGACGGTGACGGCCACACCATTATCGTTTTCGAAAAAATACGGACCAATCACGCCTCCGGCCCAAAATCCGCACCAAACAGTCACTTTCTGCGGGTGCATTGCCACTTGGTGAACCTCGTGTGGATTGGTCTCGTCCCAAATACGGCAATTTTGCTTGTTGACATAGCCATTCATCCAAAAATGCGCCTCGTCGCTGAAGATGATTTTTTTGCCAAAATCGGCGTCAACTTCCAACTGCTCTAATGCCCAGTCAGCGAACACACGGCGCTGTCTATGGTCATTAACCTTGAGCTATTGGGTCAGCTGGATCTTGTACGGGTGCAGGCTCAAGTCACAACGCAAAATTCGCCAAGTTGTCGTCTGCGAAAGGCCGAGTTCCTGTGCGCGACGCGGAATTGACTGCCGCGGGTTTTCGAGGACACTGTCGCGCACAGCGGCGATATTCTCGGCAGATCTCGCGTTACGTTGACGCACGGGAACCGGCTGATTGTTAACTGACCCGGTTGACTCGAATTTGTCCACCAATCGACGGATAGTCGACTCGGCAGGACGATCATCGCGACCGTAAAACGGGCGAAGTGCGCGGAACGTTGCTCGAACTGAAGACCCATTTTCATAAAACAATTTTATGATTTGCACGTGCTGCTCGACACTGTAACCTGCCATGGTGGTTTGGGAGTCCCACAGAGCGGATGATCCACGATCTAGACTGACACGCCACCTATCAGACGAGCTTCTCGACATCGACTTGGGCGAGATTAGGATTGCTCTAGGACAACTTGGAAACAACAAGGCTCCAGGAGATGACGGAATTACCTCAGAACTTCTGAAAGCAGGAGGAACACCAGTTCTGAGAGAGCTGGTAAACATCTTTAATTCCGTCCTCCATAATGGTATTACACCGAAGACATGGAGCAAGGGTGTGGTGGTTTTGTTCTTCAAGAAGGGTGATAAAGCTCTTCTGAAGAACTTCTAAGCCACGTTTACAAGTTGTTTTCGAGGGTAATCACGAACCGTCTTGCCCAAAGATTCGATGACTTCCAACCCGTTGAGCAGGCTGGGTTTCGAAAAGGCTTCAGTACCGTAGACCACATACACACACTTAGGCAAATAATACAGAAGACCGAGGAATATAATCAGCCTCTATGCCTAGCGTTTGTGGACTACGAAAAGGCCTTCGATACCATCGAGACCTGGGCTGTTCTGGAATCCATGCAGAGATGCCTTATTGACTGTCGGTATGTCCAGGTGTTGAAGTGTTTGTACGAAGCCGCAACCATGACCGTCCAAGTACAAGATCAGAGCACAAGACCAATCCAACTGCATCGCGGGGTAAGACAGGGGGATGTAATCTCAACGAAACTTTTTACCAATGCATTGGAGGACGTCTTCAAGACGCTCGATTGGAACGGACGTGGCATCAATATAAATGGCCAACACATTACACATCTGCGATTTGCCGACGACATTGTCATCATGGCGGAGACTCTGCTGGATTTGGAAGAGATGCTAAACAGCCTGAGCGATTCTTCAAGACAAGTAGGTCTCGGGATGAACATTGAAAAGACCAAAATGATGGTCAATCAACATGTATCCCCGAGACCTGTGGTCGTGAATGGCTATCCACTCGAAGTTGTGCAGGAATACATCTACCTGGGCCAAGCTATACAACTGGGCCGGCACAACTTTGAGAAGGAAGCCAAAAGAAGAATACGTTTGGGTTGGGCGGCATACGGGAGGTTACGTCATATTTTTGAATCGTCGATCCCACAGTCGCTCAAGACCAGGGTCTTTAATCAGTGCGTCCTACCTGTAATGACTTACGGTGCCGAAACGTGGACACTCAACGTAGGACTGGTCCACAAATTTAAAGTCGCTCAGCGAGCAATGGAACGCGCGATGCTTGGGGTTTCTCTGGCAGATAGAATCCGGAATGAGGACATCCGCCAGAGAACTAAAGTCACCGACATCGCGCGTAGAATTAGCTCGCTGAAGTGGAAGTGGGCTGGTCATGTCTCCAGGCGTCTTGATGGTCGATGGAGCCGACACGTGTTAGAGTGGAGACCACGTTTAGGCAAACGTAGTGTAGGACGCCCTGTGGCGAGGTGGACCGACGATTTAAAAAAGGTGGCAGGTACGGGATGGATGCGGGCTACCCAAGATCGGGATGGTTGGCGTTCTTTGGGGGAGGCTTTCGTCCAGCAGTGGACGGTGATAAGCTGTAGATAAGATAACAAAATCAGTACTTTAGAAAATTCATAAGCATACATACAAATACGTAAAATCCATAGCTATGTGGATTGCTTTCTGGAAAGAGATACGCAATCGAAATAGGATTAGATGTACACACATCGATATATAACATCTATAACGTAACAACCCGTAGGTAATTGTCTCACTGTTGGATAAAATCCTCTATATATATTTATTATTACACTCCCCAAGGTTAAGATCCCTAGGAATAGGAATAAATCCTTGGAGGCCGGGGGGCCTAACAATATTTTTTTAACTACGAAACGTAATACAAACAATTATTCATTATCAATATTAAACACTTTAAATCCTTAACAATACAAGATTAAAGTTCACTATTTTTTTCAAACATATATTCGTAAACGTTATTCTCTTTACATAGTAATAAGGCATTGTTCATTGTAATTATTCCACACACGAAACCCGCGAGGCCACGATCTATAACAATAAATGCTAGTATTAAAGTACGAGAAATCAATAGTTTTACAAGTTAAATAACCCTAATATTGAAAATAAACGGGCACGAATGTATTCAATTTATGAATAATAAATTCCCTTGAATAAATATAAATCGGAAACATACTCATTTTTTTAGATAATAATTCAAAGTACAATTATTATGTGTTATAAAAACAAAAGCGCTCTTCGCTTCAGAAACATAATTTATAATGAAATATAAATTAAGAGCCTTTTGCTAACTTTCAAACTTTTGGACCTTCGAGAGACGAATTAATGATCACGATTTGAAATTTTTAGAATTTTATAAACTCTCTCCTGTCAAATTTGCTTATTGCAGTTACTTAGTTTGATGTAGGACGTGTCAGTATTTAAGTTCACATTGTAAGCCATTTTAATGGTGATGGACATTTACATTATAACTTATTGTAATAATAAATAATTCATTAAAACATAAAACATAATATGAGCACACACACTTTGTTTTGACTATGTCTACTATTCATACTTTGTTTCATTAGGTATCTATACCAATATACACGTTGCTGCATGTGTCTAGGTATATCAAAGTCTATTATAATGTATCCAAAAATAAATTTGAAGTTGAAATTTGAGCTCGTGTTCGGGCATGAGACAAGTACATAATATAATTCATTTGTAATTATGAAATGTAAATAAATGGACATTATTGAATTTCACGTTGATTCACATAACACTTTAAGCGTATAACATTTTACGTTATTTTAAATATTTACATACAATTAACTATTAATAAATTTGCTTTCAACGTACCAATTACAGTGAGATCGTAACATCTTTGGACATGATTTTACAGGATCTTTATTATTTTCTAAGACAATGAAACGAAGAATGAATGACCGCTCAATTAAGCGGCATTGGGCGGGACGCAGAACTGACGGCTGCTGGGATAGATAGGTCGTGAGTGGCGACCATGAATCGGAAGGCGCATTATGGGCAGGCCTACTATGGACTATATTACAAGGGTCGCAGAAACTGTTGGATGTGGGCAGCGCTAGTCCGGCCATCGAAATCCTCGGGAGAGGCTTTTGTCCAACAGTGGACGTTTTCCGGCTGATATAATGATGAAAATGTACCAGCATGTATAACACTCATACAATACGTTGTCAAAGCTATAAGTTATTGTTACACTAACTAATAGTAGGTATAATTATAATACTTTTTTATGTATGCCTTAATTGGTTCGCCTTGGGGGTGAGACTCGGTTGCCGTAACGACAAATGGTATGCTTTCTTATGCTGTCAAGCTCCCCTCCCACAGGCGTGGTGAGTTAACATCGTTACATAGTACAAACCGTTGCTATATATTACTATTAAATACATAAGGATATTAATTTTATTATTGAAACTCTACGTATTTTACGTATTATACTTCGTATTTAATTATTCGTTTTATTTTATATATTATGTTTTTGTCAATCAACATAAATCTGACGGGCATCCCGTGATGCCACATTATTATTAATTATTTTTAACCAATTGATACTTGAAGCGATTGCACCCAAGCTCATGCGCGTTCCTTTGGACTACATCTAGCGCTGTCTTTATTAATCTCTTTAATTTACTACAGATCAATGGGGATTTTAGATTAAATATTCATTGTACATTATTTGATTTGTTAAATTACATTGTAATATCTGAACTGTAATTGTGAAATTATTAAAATTGCCTTTTCAGCATTCAAGGTTGTTGTTAATTAACTTAACTAGTTATAAAAATGTAGAGCATCAATGTTAAACTGATTCAGACTAATAAAATATTTAAAAATAATCAAAGGTGTTTTACGGAATATTAAGTTAAAGATACCGTGATTGTAGAATATCTAGAACACAATGTGACGCAAACTGTATAAATATAAATAATTCAATTTATCAGTCGTATTTTGTGGGTGTGTACGCTTGATACGCAGTAAAATCGAATTGATTGCCAACAGTATTACTAGACTTGTATACGTGGTGTTATTTTATTTTGTCGCTTAACTTTCAGCTTCGTCAAGGTTTCGCGCACACCCACCACAGTTGTTTTCTATGTTATGCTTATGATCATTCGCCGTTTGCGAGTGGTATTGACCGTACGTTTTACGTGATATTGTTTACGCGCGTTAATCTGCGTACTAATAAGAACATTATTGATTATTTACCTTCAAAAATCAATGAAAATGTACTCCATTGCAGAGGCTACGTTAGCTTTTGTCGTTCTGTACCTGTTCTCCTTTCTTTTCGAAGTTGTAACGGGATTAGTGTCATAAAATATGAAGTTAAAAAATTATAAAATGTGATATTATAGTTTTAAATAAACTAGTTTTAAGTTAATTAGTCAATATATCAATGCAATTATAATTAAGTTATTAAATTGGTGTATTAAATTATTTAAGTCCGTATTTTCCAAATTAACTTTCATTATAACGAAGCAGAAACGACAAATATTTTTATGGTAAGTTGTTTTATTATATGCCTGTGACTTTTAGCTATCTTGTTTTTTATTAAATATTTTAAGATATATCATTTAAAATTATCTATTTAATAAGTAAGTAGTTACTCATATTCATGTATAGTATTCCTTAAAACATCCAATTATTCAAGTTAGGTAGTAGGTACCTTCATATCTGATCTGTAATGATAAAATATAATGTATCATTGTAACTTCAATTTGTTAAGAAATATTTGTGAAAGTTGAATCTTATTCATCAGGTTAAAAGTAAGTCGTAGTTAAACAGATTCCTAAACGTCGTGGCGAGCGCTTTGGGTACAGGTTTTTCTTAAAGTATATATATGGCTCTATATGGAACATTCTGCTCTTTAAATTTATGTTTGGGTTGCAGTGATATGTGATTCTATTGTTTCTATTTTCTAAATTATAAATAAAGAGAGTATGACAGTTATCAAAACATTTATAATATAAAAACACAGTAAAATCGACCCTGAAAGGCTATAAAGGATCAAATACAACTGCGCGGCTAAACGAAACGAATTCCAAAACATTTGTAAAGGTATGGTCACACCTGCGCGACTAATTTTTGTCGTAGTTATCTCAATCGATCGCAAAGGTGTGGGCGTTCTTTTACCGATGGTTATGTGCCAAAGTTATATCCACTTTATAGTGCGTTGTTAGATTTTAACGTTTACGGTAACTATTTTTTGGCGTGCATCTTAATTATTATGCGCTTAAGTAATGCACTTATGCGAATAATATTTTGATAATGTGACACAATAGTAAATGATGTATGTTTGATATTTGACAAATGTAAATGTCAAATGTCATAATAATTTAGTTAATTGGAATTTTAATTTACTTTTAGGAAATATTATAATTATTTAAAAATGAAGCATTATATATTATCGAAAAGACTTTTATATAAATACAGTAAAATTCTTAAACGTGGGTTTTCGAATCATTGTAACAAAGAGTGGCAAAGTGTCGTAGGATTAGAAGTGCACGCTCAGTTAAAAACGGAATCAAAACTTTTTTCTGGTGCTGAAAATACATTTGGTGGTCTAGTGAACAATTGTGTGTCATTATTCGATGCTGCAATACCGGGAACATTGCCTGTTTTAAACAGAAAATGTGTAGAATTTGGTGTTCTTACTGCATTGGCACTTTCATGTAAAGTAAACGAAGTATCGACATTTGATCGAAAACATTACTTTTACGCCGACTTGCCCGCTGGTTATCAGATAACGCAACAAAGAACACCACTAGCGAGTGATGGCATTATTAATTTTCAGGTATCTTAAGAATTTTGTGTTATCGCTGTGAATTAACATGAAGCAATATGTAATTAAAGACAACCTTCATGGAAATGTTTTTTGCCTTTCATATTTCTTTGCGGCTAACAATTATAAACAAAATGGGCATTGAGAAGGAAGACAATACAATACTTTATGTACTTCATTATTATATAACATTGTGACATATGTCATATAAATATTTTTAATAAATTTATGATTTTAATAAACAAACAAAGTGACTAAAGTATTCAACTTTTTTGATATAAGTATATTGTAATATGTTTTAAAAATAGTGATCCATAACTAAAATAACAGGTTTCAAAAAGCATATTTTATTGTAAAAGACTCACTTTGTATTATTATGAAGAAAAATATAAGTGCCTGAATGGAATTTATGATAAAAGACTTCCAAAAAAATGTAACAGCCAGAAAAGAACAAAAATTATAAAAATGTCCCTTCTAACCTTCAGTTCAGCTTAGTAGCATTATAAGCCATGAAATCTTTAGCTTAGTTTTGTAAGCACTGTTGACATTCAATACTTATCTATTTCATTCTTTATAGGTATTTACACCAGGTGTTCACAAGAAGCCATATAACAAGAGTTCAAAAATAAAACAAATACAATTAGAACAAGACAGCGGAAAGTCTCTGCACGATGCTGAGTTAAAGAGAAGCTTTGTGGATCTGAACAGAGCTGGAGCCCCACTTATTGAGCTAGTCTTTGAACCCGACCTTGAGGTGAATTTTTAAACTTTAAAATCGTTTTTCATTTATATAATAAGGCTTGTTGAAACCAGCATTATTGTATTTATATGTTGTGTAGACCAATTCAATATAGAAAAATATCTTTTCTGTTTATTAATTTTTTGGTTAAGCAATATGTGAAAAGCTCTGCTACATTATTATGCACTTCAAACAGTTCTTGAGCAATATATCTTTATCAACTTTAATTGCAATTACGGAATTTCTGTCGTGAACTTTAGATTTCATATTTTACTTGTCTGTATGTCTGGCACAAGTGTAGAAGTAGTGGATTCATGAAAAACATGATCAATTGTCACAATATTACATTTTAATTTTTTGTAAATCTATATTATAACAAATAACACATAGATATTAACAGAAATATTTGATATTTAAATATTAATATGCAAACTGTGGAATAAATTGATTTAGAAAGCTATATTTTCACGATATATTGTTCTAGGATGGCGAGGAAGCCGCAGCACTAGTTAAGGAACTTGTACTGATTGTACAGAGGCTAGGTGCATGTACTGGTCGGATGGAAGAAGGTGCTTTGCGTGTAGATGCCAATGTGTCCATGCGTCATGTTGGTGAACCACTTTCTACACGTACAGAGGTATGAATAGAAAATAGATGCATATAAATGCTTCATAATATATAAATAAGCTATTGTAGCATATTTTGTAGTTTTCAACAAATTATTAATTATACGAGTTGCTCTTATGGACTATAGGGTGATAATAGTCTGTAACCTTTTTCAATGAATGTTCTTATAAAGGCAAAAAAAATCTTTCAAATCAGACTGGAAATATTAGCTTGTTCAAACAGAAAAGTTCATCAGATTTACAATTAAGGTCCTCCAGACCGCTTTCGGCCACGGCAGCCAATCTCAAGAGAGATTAGCCAATTGCGTAGGACATATTATAGTGCACAAATGTGTGCGCAAACACAGGTGCACTCTCTTTTCCTTAGCTCTCATAATCCGATGGGACGGCAATCCGATGGGACGGCAATCCGACACGACCGGAAAGAGTTCAGGCGCAGGACCAACGGCTTAACGTGCTTTCCGAGGCACGGAAGTGTACACACTTCCAACTTCCAGACTCCAGGCTGCTACTGAGAATTTTCTGACAGAAAAACCCAATAACTATTTTATTGGCCCGACCTGGGAATTGAACCCAGAACCACCGGGTCTGCGGCCTTATATCTAGCCACTAGACCAACGAGGCAGTTGATTTACAATTACAGTATAGATATAATGGAATGTTGATCAGCTGCATTCTTGTTCAATTCTCTCATTTAGAATCATTAGGTAATTACTTATCAATAATTTGATAAGTAATTAATTGTAATTTAAAGAACCATTAACATTGTTTTAGAAACTGATCAATCATTGACTTCAATTATGTTTTATATTTAATAAATAGGTAATCAGTAGGCTGAAAGTTTGCAAGTACAATTACTATGGATATGATTGGAATAATAATTGTGACTGTTATAATAAAATATATTAATCAAGAATTGTTTGTAGAGTATAATTTATCAGAGCTATTAGTAAATTGCATTTAGGTTTCTGTATTTTTAATCTTTCTGCCATTGGAATAAGCTATTATAGACAAAATGTTGATGAGTTATTTTGGATCAGGTCTAACAACAATTAATTTGTTAAATATAGATTTTTTTTTAAGTAATTTCGAAGCCTTTTTTTTGATATGTACTATAAAATTACAGTTTAAAGTATTTTACTTGTTTGAATATTATTATTAGTGTTTTCATTTAAATTCATGGGTGTGACAATTCTTTAAGTAATAGATAGATATTTTAGTTCAGTTTAATTTCTTGTTACAGATTAAAAATATTGGTTCAGTGCGCGGAGTGGCAGGCGCTATCCGTCATGAAATAGAACGTCAAAGGTCAATATTAGAAAGTGGAGGGCGTATTTTAAACGAAACTCGGGCCTGGGACGCTACAGCTAAGGTCACTATTCCCATGAGAGACAAAGAAGTTGTGCAAGATTACAGGTATGTACATCATTTTATATTTTGTGACTGTGTTTGTGTGTGTATTAGATTGATTTTTTTAATAATTTAGAAATATTATATAAGTTTTATTTCAATTCTAGATGACAATCTTTTTAATTCTCAATATTTTTTTAATAAAATTAACATAATAATTAATTACGTAATAATATTGACAAAATAATAATATTAATAATTTAACGCTAAACACAAACATATGTATATCTTTGCTTGGCGTTAACCATCAGGCGTAACATTTTCTATATAACGTGTCGCACTTCACTATGAATTGACTTGTCAACTGCAACTTTGTAACCTAAACATCCAAACTTAATTTATAATTTACTTGGTGGTAGAGCTTTGTGAAAGCACGTCCGGGTAGGTACCACTCACTCATCAGATATTCTACCCCAAAACAGCAGTACTTGTTGTTGTTGTGTTCCGGTCTGAAGGGTGAGTGAACCAGTGTAATTACAGGCACAAGGAACATAATATCTTAGTTCCCAAGGATAGCAGCGCATTGGCGATGTAAGCGATGGTTAACGTTTCATTGCCAATCTCTAAGGGCGTTGGTGACCACTTACCATCAGGTGGCCAATATGCTTTTCTGCCTACCTATTATATAAAAAAAATAAAGAATTTTCGTTGAGAGTTTCAGATGTGTCCGAAGATACGATTACAAATTTATGTTTTCAGATATATGCCTGAGCCGAACCTTCCTCCATTAAGGGTCAACCTCAGAACAAAAGAAGACAGCCAAGACGTCGTAAGCGTACCACTCATCAAAGACAAAATACCAGAATTACCAGAAGAATCTAGAACAAAATTAATAAAACATTACGAATTACGTCCCGAAATAGCAGTGCAACTTGTGAACGAACCTGTTTTATTAGATTTCTTCCAAACCATAACCTTAGTTAAAGCTAGGAATCCAACTAAAGTCGCAAATCTCCTACTAAATGAACTCCTAACAGTACTTAATAAAAGAAAATTAGACGTTACATGTTGTCCGTTAACTGTGAGCCAGTTAGAGGATATAGTCGATTTGTTATTAGATAAGAGAATTAGTTTAGATGTATGTCGTAAAACTATTGATGAGCTTGTTGAAGGGACGAGTTCATCGGCTATGGAAATAATAAAACAAAATGGTTGGTTACTAATATCAGACGAAGCCGAGATATGCAAAAGTTGTATCAAAGTGATAGAAAATAATCCAAAATTAGTCAAACAATATAAAGATGGAAAAACTAAAGTGTTTAAAGCGTTACTTGGAATATTATCTAAAACTAATGATAATAAACTTGACATGTCAATAGCTTCCGTAAAATTGGAGGAATTATTAAAGAAATAAATTTGAAAATTATTTGTTTTTATTTATTTACACACAATTTATTTATAACTTAGAAATTAAAGGGCAAGTAATTAATGTAATGATTTTTATTTTATGCCAACTGCCAGTAATAAAGCACTACCACGTACCTACTTCGTTCCAGATGTAAAAAGTTTTATTTTAAACAAATGACTCAATAAAGATAAATATTGTTTTTAAACAGCTTTTGTTTTTTATTTTGAAATAGTGCAAGTATACATTTTTTTTTGTTAGGTTAGACACATAACTGTGGACAATACGTGCTTTCCGATACACGAGAGTTAATACTGCCAACTTCCAAATTTACAATTCAATGATATTTTACTGTCCCGGGGGCCATTATTCTACTAATCTATAACGATTACGATACGTTTTCGATCCAAGTTGAACTTTGACTATTCTGTATTTATTCCGATCGTAACCGAATCGATATGATGTTAACATTTACCTTTATATCGAAACCAAACTTAATTTTAACAATTGTGTCAATAGTGCATAATAGAATTAAAGAATAGAAAAACGGATAAGTGGCAACCGCTTTACGCTTCGTTTCAATTACGATAAAGTGAAAATTTGTTAGTAGAACAGATCCGTGGTTTGAAGTTTTGAACCTATGAGATCTGCCCCTGCGGTTACCGTTAATGAATAATAATTAATAACTCTAACCTAAAACAAGGTAATAAGCGTGGCAAAGTTGTAGTATTTACTGTTGCTAATAAAAAAATGGTAGGATGTTATAAACCATGTGAAATGATTAAAGACGCTATTTTTCTTTCTTTGTTAGTAATGTTTCCTGAAAGATTACGGCCACGGTGGCCAATCTCAAGAGAGATTAGCCAACTGCACAGGATAGTTTATAATACAAAAGTGTGTGTGTGCTAACACAGTTGTACTATCTATTCCCTCTCTCACATAATCCAATGGGACAGCTACAGGTCCGAACAATCTGAAACGAACGGAAAGAGTGCAGGCGTAGGACTAACGGCTTTAAGTGTTTTCCGAGGCATGGGAGTGTACAAACTTCCAATTTCCAGACTTCGGGCTGCTACTAAGATACTTTGGTAGGAAAACCCAATATCTTTTTATTGCCTGACCTGTGGTTTGAACTCAGGACCTTGGGATTTGCTGCTTTATATCTAGCCATTAGACCAACACACAGTCAAGTTTGTGAGAAGTAAACTTACCGTACATGACTTCACTTATCCCCCTTTGTGATGAGGTCTGGTGATGGCAGTTCCAAGGCCTGTGCCCTTTTGACTGCGTTTTCTACGTTCGCCATCCATTAAAATGGACGGGTCGTTGGATCGGGAAAGATCCCTCGATATGCGCAACAGATGTCTCTAAAGCTTGTCCGTTAATTCGCAGGGTGATCAAGCGCACGATGAGACCCGTGGATTCCCCCCGTGGACACGGGATTCGGGGAAGTAAACTTAAAACAATACATTGTGAATAATGCACAAAAATATTATAATGAAGTTAGATTTATTAAAATGATAATAAACTGTCTGTTCATTTATAATGTAAAGTTAGTTTTTAAAGTGTGTGATAATTGACTATCACGTTAGGTTAAATATACCTACATGAAGGATATAAATTTTGTCATAAAATGAAGTAATGTTCGTCAGTTTTATATAATTACCAGAGAAGATACAATGTTTTTTGTTTACGAACGTACTTGGCATGCAGAATAAATGAAGGCTGTTTGTTGACGATGCCACACGCGCCCCGAATATTGGAATCGTCAGGGGCTCACAACAGTTTATACGTATTTTTATTTCTAGTCAATTAATTGTCATTGTCTTTTCTTTTTACTATAATTCTGACTGGATAATGGTTAGTTAGTAGCTCAATTTATTGACTTTTATTAGTTAATAGAGTATGTATCGAGGAGAGTTCATAACTGAAAATATTATAATCGTTTATATACACGTACATCATACATACGTGAACATTAACTGAAGATAGCAGGTTCAAACTCGATCAAACATTATTGAATTTTCATGTGTGTTATTTTGCTATTTATATTTTGTTTGACGTGTTCGTGTTCGGCATTGAAGCAGCATGGTGGAATAAACTGCAAACCTTCTCCTCAAAAAAGTCCTAGCTTAGCAGTTGATTTTTACAGCCTTTACTATATTTTAATAAAACGAAAGTTCGTAACATCTGCAAATTCTCTTTTACCAAACTAAACAAATGTATACAAGCTCAATTAGTTTTTAATCACGTTTTGTTGCAGCATCAAGCTATTACATTTCTTTACCATCAATCGAACGGCAATACGGCTTTGGAATTGATTGAAACATGATGTTGCCTACATTATTGACTGTTTCTTGCCTGTTTACAGTAATTACAGCAGAAATTACAGCTTCAGGAATAGACAGAACAGTGAGCGACGGAGTGACAAGTATGGGATACAATGTTGTATACGGAGACGAGGATATGTTTGTTATAAATCAGGTCATAAGTGACTCGGAAAAGTCAGATATATTGAAGAAAAAAACTGATTTAAATCAATCTATTGCTCCGCTACCAGCTGAAGATGTTAAGTGCTTGATGTCTGTTGACCGATACTGTTCCAAAGCTATGGTTGAAATCAAAAGTAAGTTTAGCTATTCAGAAGTGTATGTATTACGAATTTTTATTCAGAAATTTAAGATAAAATTCCTATAGGCTGCAACTAGGCTATGATTTTGTTTTATATAAGAATGCACGTAAATATTATTTTTTTTGCACGATTTATTTATAATTCGTATAAATGATACTTTCAGGCGTTCTTATCGAAGCCTTAAAAGATGATTGTGCGAAGTGTTCTGTAAAACAGAAAGAAAGCGCTGGGAAAATAGTTGCGTCTATGATGGCTCACGATCCTGTTGCGTGGAAGCTCTTCCTCACCAGGTACGACAGTCTCAACAAAATTCAGAGGATTCTGGGATAACATAAACGCGTAAGATATATAGTAATCATTTCACTAATTATGTACTGTTAATTACTTCTTTCATTCATATTTATGAAATGTTGCTGATTGATTTCATTTGTATAATTTGAATATAGGTATATATTAAAACGAAGCATTAATATATATTTTTAATTATTTTAGGTCAGCTCTACAAATTTTACCTGAAAAGAAACCACTTAAAAAAGAAAGATCAAAATTTAAAATAAAGGGGGATCCTGAATTAATAGAAAATACAAGAAATAGATACACAATGCCCGGTGTGAAAGTGAGAGTGAAGCGATACGCCATGGAGAAAATAAATTAAAACGCACTTTGTCTTGTTACTAAAATATTGTTAATCTTAAACAACGTTTATGTAACTAAATTTTATAAGTAAATATAATTTATGTTATAAGTTTACTTTTGAATTAAACAACGTGTTTTTCCCCAAATATTTATTAGCGACTTTCGAGTACTTAATACGTTTTACAAAAACTAGTTCGTTTAGGTTTAACTGTCAATTGATAAGAAGTTTAAAAATTAATTTATTCTTTAGAATCCATTCTAGGAGTCGGATCTTTGTTATACGAGACACCGTCATCATCATCATCTTTATCGTCATCGTCGTCTTTATCATTCTCCTTTTCCTTCGATACAGACTCATCCTTTTGTTGATTTGCTATGTATTTTAATTTGTATGTCCCATCCGGATTATATCTGAAATAATAATACTAATAAAAAAAATATTATCCTCCGATGTTCATCTGCATAAACATGTGAATTATGAGATAGATGTTCACACAAATTTTTGAAGAACTCGCAAAGTGTTCGTTTAAGACACAAATTAATACAATGTAATAAAAAGGATTTATTATTTTTAAATTGAATTTCATGAAAGTTTGGATATGGACCACCGATGGTAAAAGGTCATCACTTCTCATAGACATTGGTATTGTAAGAAATACCAATCCTTTTATCGTCCATACGCTTCCAACCATGGGAATTACGATGTTATTTTACTCACTCACTCTTTAAGCCGGAACACGTTATTGCTATTTTGCGATGGAATCAGGCGGGCGAAGTTATAACTTATAACATATACAAATATGTATGTTGTCTTTTGTAAGTTTTTATGTATTTATTAAAAAAAAACAATAATAAAATACACATTAGAACGTTATTGCTCATCAGTAGATTCAAGGCGTTATATATAAGACAAAGCTAGTTGACAACTTTATATAAAATTGGTTTCCGCCCGCGAATCTAATCGTTATAGATGTATAAAAAAAGTAGCTTATCTCCTTTCTTGGGGTTCAAGCTTGCTTCATACAAAATTTAATAAATTTTTGTTTTAGCCGAGAAGGCATAACACACACAGTTACTTCCGCAATAATAATATTAGTATAAATCGGTATAGAATATTTTAAAAAGCGTCTTACTTTTCTTCTAGTTTTTTCCAGTCTTCTGGCTTATGATCAATTATGTAATGCATAACCTTATCCGCACCATCACGTTGTCTTTCGGTACATTTGCTGCAGTCATTTTCAATTGCATCTGGTAGGTTTTCTGTAGTAAACGTGCAATACTCAAAAAAACTATATAAATTATTGATTATTAATTCCTTCGCAAACGTATTTGCTATGTATAAAAAATAAGTTAACCTATTGAAAATATATAATTTTCTATATTATTCAATTGAAGAGTTGGTTGTAAAAAGTAGATAAAGATTTACCGCCTTATTCATAAACTTTATTTAACTGGTGATTAGTTAAACAACATATTGTCTTTTTCTTTCGTATGTCAAATCAATAATGACAGAAAGAGACAAATCAGGGTTTAGCTAACCAGTAACTAAGCAACGTTTATAAATAAGGCCGTAAATATAATAGCAATTGTAGAAGATAAGTGTAGACTTGGAGGACGGTATACGCTTACTTTTTAATTCCTTCCCATCTGGAGTACAAGGTCCTTTATCTAGCAGGCAATTGACGTACCCTGCTAGTAATCTATCACTGCTTAGAATTTCATCTAAGTCTATACCATCGTACATTGTTGTGTATGTCGGGTTTTCACAATCACATTGGTACACAAAGTAAAGAATCGATATGCTACATATGAATAGCTTCATTCTTTTTCACTGAAAATAAATAATTGTTCACTGAATATATATATTACAATATCTACATATGTTATGATTAAATCAAAATGACGAAGTTTGAAAAGCGCAGTTTTATCAGGTGTTCTGAATTTCAGTTCAATTCGTTGGTTATAAAACTCAAGTTTCAAAGTAGCTTCTTTCAACTAACAGGTGAATTAAAAAATAAAATTAACTTTTAGAAACAAATTTAATAATTTTATTATAAGAAGACTTTACTAACTATGCACAAATCATTCTGCCAATATCGCGCATAATACAGAAATAGCTAATAATATTACGTACCTCGAACTGAAGTCAAAAATAACTAGTGAGAGGTCTTACTAAAGAAAAAAAGTAAACTCTTTGTGGCCAGGGAACAAATACTCTTTTATACGAACAGAACATAATACCCAGGTTGTTATCCAAGGAAATCATGTTGTTAATGTATTCTGATTGATGAAAATTGCTATTGTACTAACATGCAAGCCTTTTTAAAGTGAATAATTTTTTTTACCTACTTAAAAGAATAGCTTTTCATTTTGTTTTTATAATTTTCTAAATTTAAATTCTTGTATTTAAAATTATCTATACACAAGAATAAATTGTTTTTAATTTACGATTATTAAATATAATAATGATGCCGTGGAGTGCCGGCTTAGGACTGTACTCCCCCAATCTCATCCCGTGGGTGTCGTAAGAGGCGACTAAGGGAAAGGGAAAGGGGGGATGGGCAGCAGCGTCCCCTCCGTAAACAATTTACCCTCCTACTGCGCTCGCTAATACGCCTGACCAGCGCGGCGAGAATGGGCAAATCCTCTGAATGGTTGATGCGCCTAAAAAAAGGCCCACAGTTACCGGCAAGCCCGCTAGGTCCGACCAAGGTAGCGGTCGCGGTATCGGCAGGGCAGGTGGTGCGAAGAATCACCGGTTCATGGCAGGCTACCATAAAAGACGACTACATATGGCAACGTATAATGGACGCTCGATAAGGCTGGACCATCACCTCGCCGAATTAGAAGTAGAGTTAAGTCATATAAACTAGCATATACTGGAGTTATCTGAAGTCCGAAGACAAGGGGAGGACACGATAACTCTGGAGTCCGGTAACTTACTCTATTTCCGCGAAGGTGATAAGCTCTCCCAGGGTGGTGTCGGTTTTCTAGTCAAAAAGGATCTCATTAGCAGCATTGTAGAAATCAGAAGTGTGTCGAACCGGGTACCTTGTCCTAAAACTGTCCGACAGGTACTCCCTGAAGGTTGTATAGGTATATGCACCAGGAGTACATTTTTCGTAACTTTTTCGTGAAATTGTTATCATTAAATTCCGAAAAAAATACCTTAAACTTAACTCACCGTCTCCTACGTTTTTATTCATATAAAATTTCTTCTATCTGTCCGTTTGTTTGTCTATCCAAATATTTTTTATCGTTTTTCCCTCTTTTCACCCCCCATTCTTCGTTTGTCGCTGTCGACTTGTTCGGCGGTCTTGTGGGGCCTTCTGCCCTGCATTTTTCGACGCATCAACCTCCCGGATCGGCTTTTCCGTTCCGGAGATATCCGCATAAAACTTCAATTTATTTCCTTTGTTTTAATTATATAATACGTAATAACATTTTGAAAAATTATTCTTGTAATTCTTGCTGTAAAATTCTGAAAAAAATAACCTAGCCTTATCTCACCGTTTCCTACATGTTTGCTTATATACACTTTTTGTCTATCTCGTAATTTTGTCCGTCCGTCCTATCATCTTTTAAGTTTTTCCGCTTTTTCACCCCCTATTTCTCATCTTTCGTCTTCGGCTTGTTCGACTGTCCTGTGGGGCCTTCTGCCCTGCATTTTTCGACGCCTTAATCTCCCGGATCGGCTTAACCGTTCCGGAGATATTTACAAAAAACGGAAAAAAATATTTCATTTTTCTGGTCTTACCGTAGCGAGAGCCACCTAAATCTACCTAAGCGATCGTAACATTTAAATTATTTGAGTACATTTTTCGTAACTTTTTCGTGAAATTGTTATCATTAAATTCCGAAAAAAATACCTTAAACTTAACTCACCGTCTCCTACGTTTTTGTTCATATAAAATTTCTTCTATCTGTCCGTTTGTTTGTCTATCCAAATATTTTTTATCGTTTTTCCCTCTTTTCACCTCCCATTCTTCGTTTGTCGCTGTCGACTTGTTCGGCGGTCTTGTGGGGCCTTCTGCCCTGCATTTTTCGACGCCTTAATCTCCCGGATCGGCTTAACCGTTCCGGAGATATTTACAAAAAACGGAAACGGGGCCGCCCCCCGCTCGGCAGCAGTGATAATATCGCTGCAGCCGGAGGCGGAAGGTAAGGGCGTGACGTACGCCCAGGTCTTGGAGCGGGCGGAGCAAGGTGTGAAGCTCCAAGACCTGGGAATTAATGGCGGCCTGAAGGTCCGCCGCTCGGCTACCGGGGCCAGGGTCCTCGAGCTGCCGCGGGCCCACAAGGACCAGGCGGCGAAACTGGCCGACAAGCTGCGCACTGTCCTCGACGGGGTCGCCAATGTCGCGCAGCCGGTCAGCAAGGCGGACCTTAGGCTCGACGATTCCGTCACCCCGGAGAGGCTGGTCGCAGCGGCCGTGCGCGAGGGTGGCTGCTCCCCTGAGGCGATCAGATACGGAGCGGTGCAGCGCGGGCCGGGCTCTATGGGCATGGCCCGCGTCACGTGTCCCCTCGCGGCGGCCAAGAAGCTGGCCAATGCCGGCCGCCTTCTCGTCGGGTGGAGTGCGGCCAAGGTCGTGCTGCAGGAGCGGCGCCCCATGCGCTGCTTCAGGTGCATGGGCCTCGGCCACACGAGGGTGCTCTGCCCGTCGGAGAAGGAGCGGGGCAGCCTCTGTTACCGATGCGGCTCTGACGGTCACAAATCGTCGAGCTGCACGGGCAAGCTACGCTGCGCGATCTGCGCAGAGGCCGGCAAGCCCTCTGGGCACATGATGGGGGCGCGGGATTGCCACCCCCCCACCACGAAGGGAAAAGTGGTCCTCGGCACCCGGACCACTCCCACATCGGACGACGGAAGCCGCCAGGCACGTGAGGAAGCCAATAGCAACTCAAAATGAGCGCACGGACTATTGGCTTCCTACAAACGAACGTAAACCACTCCGCCGGAGCGCAGGACCTACTGCTGCAGTCCATGGCGGAGTGGCAGATAGACCTGGCGGTGGCCTGCGAGCCCTACTTTGTCCCTCCCCTGGCTCATTGGGTGGGGGATGTGGACGGAACGGTGGCGGTCCTCTCGAGGAGCGGAACGGGTCCCCCCCTCTCTCTCATCGAGAGGGGCTCGGGCTACGTTGTGGCGGGGTGGGGGGAGTACGCGGTCGTCGGAACGTACTTCTCCCCCAACCGCAGCCTCGCTGAGTTCGAGACGTATCTCGGCTCGGTCAGAGCTACGGTGGCCAGGCAGTCGCCGAAACCTACCTTGGTTCTCGGCGACTTAAACGCGAAGTCGCGTGCCTGGGGCAACCCCGCTACGGATCCGCGAGGGAGGGCCGTCCAAGTCTGGGCGCTACTCTCCAGCCTGTCCCTACTTAATAAGGGGCAGGTTCACACCTGCGTGCGCCACAACGGGGGGTCCGTGGTGGACGTTTCGTTCGCCACCCCGGTGGTAGCACGTAGAGTGTCGAACTGGAGAGTAGAGGAAGAGGTGGAGACTCTGTCGGACCACCGCTATATCCGATTCGAGATCTCCACCTCTCGCAGGCCGGCGGAACCCCAGAGGGTGCCGACCACGCTGCCGAGGTGGTCTCTTGGCCAGTTAGACCGCGAACTGGTCAAGGAGGCTGCCATCGTGCAGCGGTGGGGTTCCGCGGGACGGGAAGAGGAGGGCGCCAGCGTCGAGGAGCTGGCGGGCCGCATGCGCAGCGCCCTCAAAGAGGTCTGCGATGCGGCCATGCCGAGGACCCAGCGCAGAGTTCCGCGCCGACAAGTCTACTGGTGGTCGCCCGAAATAGCCGAACTTCGGGCGACGTGCAGTCGGGCGCGGAGGGCCTACGTCCGCTGTCGCAGGCGCAACGGCCTCGACGCGGACCTGGAGGGGCAGCTCTTGGCCGCTATAAGTCGGGCCAAGGAGAAGGCGAGGGAGGAGTTGCTGGCGAGCCTCAACCGAGACCCATGGGGGCGGCCGTACCGAGGTGTGCGTGGAAAGTTCCGCACCCAAGCCGCCCCCGTGACGGAAACGCTGCCGCCGGAGCTCCTCCTGCGCCTGGTGGGGGAACTGTTTCCCCACCCAGGCGAGTTTGTCCCTCCGCCTATGGCCCCCCGCTCCGTGATAGAGGACGCAGTGGCTCCACCACTGATCACGGAGCGGGAAATGGAGATGGCCCTCGGTCGCCTGAGGGCCAAAAAGACGGCGCCGGGTCCGGACGGTGTTCCAGGGCGTGTTCTGTGCGACGCCCTGGAATACCTAGGTGCAAGGCTTCGGGGGCTGTTCGACAAATGTCTGAACAGCGGGCAGTTTCCGAAGCCTTGGAAACAAGGAAAGTTGGTGCTGTTGCCGAAGGAGGGTCGACCGCCCGGTTCCTCCTCGGCGTACAGGCCGATCGTGCTGCTGAACGAGACGGGCAAGTTGTTTGAGAAGATTCTCGCAGCCCGTCTCGTTCAGCACCTCGACGAGGTCGGTCCGGGTCTTTCAGAGGCTCAGTTCGGGTTCAGGGCGGGTCGTTCGACGGTCGACGCCCTGAGCGCCCTGAAGACGGACCACGGAAGCGGTGGCCCAAGGGCGAGTGGTCCTGGCGGTTTCGCTGGATGTGGCGAACGCCTTCAACAGTCTCCCATTCGAGACGATCAGGGAGGCACTCCGATACCATGGGGTGCCGACCTATCTGAGGAGGCTGTTGGAGGCGTACCTCCAGGACCGAGAGGTCGTCTGGGCGGGGGGCGACGGCAGGTTGGTCCGGCGTCGGGTTGGCTGCGGCGTTCCACAGGGGTCGGTTCTCGGTCCAATTCTGTGGAACGTCGGCTTCGACTGGCTCCTGAGAGCCCCCGTCCTTCCCGGTATGGGGGTGTTGTGCTATGCGGATGACACCCTCATCACCGCGACGGGGCGGGACTTTCGGGAGGCGGCTCGCCTGGCCGAGGTCGGAACGACCCTGACCGTGGACCGGATGGAGATGCTGGGCCTGAGGGTCTCCATATCCAAAACGGAGGCCCTCCTCTTCCACGGTCCTCGGAGGGGCCCCCCACTAGGGGCGAGTATCACCGTCCACGGGACGGTGATCGAGTTGCGGGCCCAGATGAAGTATCTGGGCCTGATCCTGGACGGGCGTTGGAGTTTCGGGCAGCATTTCGTGCAGCTCGGCCCGAAGCTCGTCAATGCCGCCGCCGCCTTAGGCCGCCTCCTACCCAACGTGGGAGGACCGGGATCGCTATGCCGGCGCCTCTATGTCGGCGTAGTGAGGTCGATGACACTGTACGGTGCCCCGATTTGGGTGCCGCGTGGGGGCCCCAGAGGCATTCCCTGGCGGCGGTTGTTGGCGGAGACCTCTCCTTGCCGAGCATCATCAACGCGATGCTCGGAAGCGAGGGGTGCTGGTCAGAGATGGTCTCCTTCTGCGAAAGTGTGATGTCGCAGAAGGAGGCCTCGGAGCGGGAGCGGGAGGAAGATGCCGCTGCGGACCCGCTCCGCCGCAGAAGACTGGGGAGAAGAAAGCGGCGCTTTGCGCACCTTCTCCCCCCGCCACAATAGGCGCCGCCGGGACTAGGGGGGTTCCCAGTACCCTGGGATTCCTCCCTAGTGAATGGAGGCCCGCCTAGGCGGGCCGGCCGTCGGAGCGTCACGGTAGCATGCGCAAGCGATCCCGTGGCGCTCCCGTTAAGACGGGAAGGGTACCGCTGGGTTTTTAGTGGGTATTCCGATGACCGGGGCACACTCGGTGCCTTGGACATACGGCGAGTCCCACATACCCCCCCCCACTGTTCCCGTGGGGGGAAAGGAGTCATGCGTTTTCCCAGCGTCAAAAAAAAAAAAAAAAAAGGTATATGCACCAACTTCGGCATACTCTGATGATGTGGTAGAAGCGATATACGAGGACATTGCAAAAGCCCTCAACAACACCTCGAAGGCCCACTACAATGTTGCTATGGGAGACTTTAATGCTAAAGTGGGAGTACAAGATAGCGGTGAATCGAAAGTCGGACCTTACGGCTTGGGCTGCAGAAATCACAGGGGGCAAATGCTGGTAAACTTTCTCGAAGCGCAGGGGCTCTTTTTAATGAATTCTTTCTTTAAAAAAAGCCCCAGTGGAGGTGGACCTGGCGAAGCCCCGATAACGTGACAAGGAACGAGATAGACTTTATCATTTCGAATAAACGGCACATATTTAGAGATGTATCAGTGATCAACAGGCTTAATACCAGTAGTGATCACCGCTTGGTTCGAGGCACTTTAGATATCGACTTCAAAGCCGAAAGATCGCAAATAATGAGGTCTACTCTCCGACCTACTTCGCTCCAAGCTGCTCAAGGCTCGAAAAGTTGCAAATGGAGCTTCAAAATCAATTTACCGCGTTGGAAACCGTAAGCAGTATTGATGAGAAAACCGACAGGTTAGTCAAAATACTACAAAACACATCCCGCAAGTGTTTTCCGCCAGAGAAAAGAGACAGCGCACCAAAACTCTCTGCTGAGATCCTCGAGCTCATGAGGAAACGACGAGAACTACCATCGCTTTTGTCAGATAAGGCCTTAAACCGAACAATAAAAACGTTGACGCGACGCGATCTCCGATGTTCCAATATCCGTGCCATCAAGGCTGTGATTGAGCAAAATCGGGGATCGAAAGTGTTCGCTCGCAAGTTTGGGAGGCCGCGTCTGACAAAACTCAAAATGGTAGAGTACCTCTAGGCCTGAGATCGTCGAAGAAGTAGAGAGGTTTTATGGACAGTTGTTCTCTTCAAGAGCGGATAAACCTGTGGGAATTAATATTGATGACCAGCGCGCCCCTCTTACGCGCCATTACTCCGAGGAGCTCCCGGTCATTGACCAAGGCGAGATTAGGGTGGCTCTTGAACAGCTTAAAAACAACAAAGCTCCGGGAGATAACGGAATCACAACAGAGTTGCTTAAGGCAGGCGGGACTCCGGTCCTGACAGAGCTAGCACGCCTAAAGAGAATTCCGTCATCCAACATGGCAAGACCCCGGAAACGTGGAGTGGGAGTGAGGCGGTACTGTTTTTCAAGAAAGGTGATAAAACCCTCTTGAAAAACTACATACCAATCTCACTCTTGAGTCACGTGTATAAGCTGTTCTCAAGAGTCGTCACGAACCATCTCGCCAGAAGACTTAACGAGTTCCAGCCCCAGAGCAAGCCGGCTTTCGATCAGGCTACAGCACCGTAGACCACATCCATACTGTTCGGCAGATTGTGCAGAAAACCGAAGAGCACAATCAGCTGTGTATGGCTTTTGTGGATTACGAGAAAGCTTTTGACTCCATCGAAACCTGGGTAGTGCTCGACTCATTGCAGAGATGTCATATCGATTGGAGATATATCGAGGTACTGAGATGTCGGTACATCACCGCTACAATGACTGTCCACATCCAGGACTGTAAGACGAAGGCGATCCAACTGCGCAGAGGGGTGATACAGTGGGATTTAATATCCCCGAAACTGTTCACCAACGCGTTGCAAGACGTTTTCAAAACGCTGGATTGGATTGGATATGGAGTCAATGTAAACGGCGAGTACATCTCACACCTTCGGTTTGCCGATGATATCGTCATCATAGCAGAGTCGCTGGAACAACTCAACTGAAATGCTGCGTAGCCTAAGCGATTCTTCCGGGCGTGTCGGTCTCGGTATGAACTTGAACAAGACCAAGGTCATGTTCAATAGGCATGTCGTGCCGGGACCAATATACGTCGAAGGGAAACCTCTCGAAGCTGTTAGTGAATATACCTACCTACGACAGGTCATTCAAGTCGGTAGGAACAACTTCGAGAAGGAAGCCGATCGAAGAATTCGCTTGGGATGGGCAGCATTTGGCTTTTTTTTTTCGTCAAGACCTCACGTCGTCTATACCGCAATGTTTGAAGACGAAAATCTTCATCCAATGCATCTTACCTGCCATGACATACGGTGCCGAAACGTGGACACTAACTGCGGGACTAGTCCACAAATTTAAAGTCGCTCAGCTTGCTATGGAGCGAGCTATGCTCGGAGTTTCTTTAAAGGATAAGATCAGAAATAAGATTATCCGGAAAAGAACCGGAGTCACCGACATAGCTTGCAAAATTAGCAGGCTGAAGTGGCAGTGGGCTGGTCATGTTGTAGGACCGATGGCCGTTGGAGCAGACGAGTCCTAGAGTGGAGACCGCGAATCGGCAAACGCAGCGTAGGACGCCCTCCAGCCAGGTGGACCGATGACCTTATGAAGGTGGCGGGTACCGACTGGATGCGAAAGGCGGAGGACCGGGAGCTTTGGTGCACCTTGGGAGAGGCCTATGTTCAACAGTGGACTATGATTGGCTGTTGATTGATTGATTGATTGATTGATTGAATAATAATAAATGTGGGTTATTAGAACTCGTAACTAATTGAATCTGAGGTATGTACAACCAAGCTACCGTACTCCTTCGGAGTGATTGAATATCTCGAATTGGTTCGCTATGATGACTCATTCCAGACTATGCTAATTTTACCAGTGGAAGAAAATTTGTGTTGGGGTAGCTCGTATTGATCATTTCAGAAGTAGGTACCAGGAGCAATCTCCATTCAATTGCCGTCGGGTCATTTTCAAATGGCGAGTACTTTGCCAAAAATGGATATGTAAACTACAAAATTGAAGCAAAAAAATGTTGTGTATTAGTCGCGGAAAACCAAAAAATGTTAACTTATTTGCAAATAACAATGCAAAAAGTATTTTTGTAAGACTTATGCCAGGTGCCAGGGACTTTCCACTTTTGAATATAAATACGTTTTACGTTTTGATATATTTATGAGAAAAATTGCAATGGATCATAAATCTTTTCGTACTTGCAAAAGACCTGCAAAGGACCTGCAATTGACATGTATGATTGTAATTCTGAAATTTGGTTGGATAAATATCAATTACGTCCACATTCGTAGTATGTGAGAAGTGCAAGATAGCATCTGTGAGTCGCACGAATTAAATAAGATAAGTCAATTCATTAGGCTGTAACTTAAAACAAAATTCGCGACTTTTCTGGTAATCTAAAACACATAGTATGTTCAATAGAGACTGTATCTTTACGTGTTTTTCACTTGTATCCCATGAAGGTCTGACGACCTATTAAAATCATAGTCAGAGCTAAATAAACATACTAAGTAAGCAATTGTAATAAACCAAAGTATGTATTAAACCAATGATAAGTTGTTTTACCTATGTATGTCAGTTGAAATATTAATATTTACGTATAATTCTCAAACGTTTAAAATAAATATTTGTTTTGTTGTATTAACATCGTTGCTCTTAAGTATCCTTCTTAGTAAATGAATACATTTATATTATTAATAAAATTTTCGAACTTAATATTACTATTTTTAATTTTATTAGGTCTCATACAGATTGATCCTTCTTCTCTTCCTTATTTTCATAAATGGTTACCTTATATTGTAGGGAATAAGCAAAACATAGCATAACATTTAGCAAATAGCCCCTTTTTTTTTTAAACAGACGGTTAGTGTGTGTTGTGTAGGTGGAATTACGAAATGAAAGATCACTTCCAGACATTTCATATACTATATACAATTTCTAATCAAAAGCAATATAGGTCGCTGAAATTATGTTGCCGTGTCATCTCAGGTCTGGCCGTTTTATTTGTTAGCCGATGGTAGTTTTTTATATTAGCTATCAATAAATGATTCATTGTGGTGCCTACCAACAGTAATTAATGTAAAAAAATTAAAATTAAAGTTCCGCTAAAGTAAGTAGGTACTGCCTGTTCAGCAGATATACCACGCAAAAACATAACTTTGAACTTAATATTTTTTTTGAAGGTGAATGACCGGCGCCAACCATGATTTATAGTGCATTGGCATATGGTAACCTATACTTTTTGTATCAGTAATTCGAGTGGATATCTTTAGGTACGAAAACTACATATACGAAATATAAGTGATAGACCGCGAGCTTTAGCGATAGAATATGATAAAGAAATCATTATTTATTATTACAAGACGTTGTTTACTTGATGGAGAACACTCAAAGTCACGCTTAATGTATATAAGATATGTTATGCAAGCGACTTGAAAGTTTAAAATGTAAAACATATTTTTAAATTCATATCTAACGATTTTTGTCAGTAGTATAAAATTAAGATGTTTTATTCCGATTGACCGTAATATATTTGATATGAATATGTAAATATGCGCTGGGGTAAAGTGTGAGAAGTGGTATTTTTAATAATTACCTACTCTTGAGTTACTTACTCTTGTATTGTGCTGGTTAGAGGCAGCACCAGCCCTGACCTGGAATCGAGGCTTTAATATCACATACATTGCTACTTGGCGCCTTGAGCGATCGCTCCTCTCGCTCTACTCCAGGGCCCTCTGGTTAAAGGTGATCTATAAGTTATCCATCAGTGTATTTGTCACGACCAACTGAGAAAATATTGCAATGACATTTTGTTATGTATATAAAGGAACCCTAAATGTGACAGATCATACGGCTATTAACTAAATGCTGTATAAACGACCACACTTGTCACTTGTGGCCGTGGCCCGGTCCGATACAATAAAGTCAATAGCGTAACATTACTAGTCGCGTTCAGACGTTGACGATTTGATCATTCGTTTCTGTGGCCGGGAGCTTAAAGGGCCTAAATACATTTATGAGTAAAATGTAAATCAAAATTTTAGCATTTAAAAATAAGGAATTAATTTGTACTAAAATAAAAGTTTCTTCAAATAACAAATGCATACTTACGCTACAACTTTATCTTTAAACATATATACATAGTTATGTATAGTTGAGTCAGATATGTTTTTTTTTTTTAATTGGTCTGCCTCGTTTCTCATCTCTATGTATGATAAAAAATGATTCTAAACTCAAATCAAGAGTTTCATATTGTTTTGTTGTGTTATATTTCATCATCAGAAAGACAAAATTCAAATATAGTTTTTTTTTAATTTACATTAAATCCTTGTAAATATACAAATAAAAATTAAATATAGTTACTGTACAAATCGTGACCGCGTAGAATGGTGGCAAGAAGGCCAGCAGCATTTCCCCTTTGAATCGCAATTCCGATTCTTTGGGCGAAAAATGAATTGTATGTAATAATACTTTACTTTTACTTTTGACTTTATTTATATAGGCTTTTCTCAAGCACTTTTGGATCGTATGATGATTTTTAACGTAGATTGTACTGAGAATAACTAATTTCAGTGTATATGTATTTCTATCCTGCATTAAAATCAACGACCAATTACTAAAATAGACTCAGGCTTTTTTATATTGCTTATAAAAACTTGTACAGATTAATATCTAAGATCGTTAATAAAACTAAAATTCAAAATTAAATAATTATATTGTTACTCTTAATTATGTTCTACTTGTAATTTTATTCTTACAATTTTTTATCTATTTTTTTTTTTTCGTTTTAATTTGAGCCAAACGAACGTGATATGTATGCTTTACAAGTCGAAACTGCATGTTATTTTCTCATTTATTCAATTGCGTTGGTAGTTGTGTATAGTTAGTTATTTTTGTCAAATTCATGAAGGTTATGTCGGTTAATTTAAGCCTATATTTTTATAAGAGGCATTGTAGAGCATTTAGCATCAATTTAATAATAATATAATATAAACGTTAAATATTAACGAATTTCGTCGAATCGAATATATTTTACTTTCGATACGACATTATAGTTGATACGTTAAAAACGATTTAACAATATAAAACCTCATAACCTCAACGGTAAATAGCGATGTGTCAGTCTGAGGTTCCCGACTTAATGCTATTATTATTAATATTATTAATCCTATTGTAGTCCTCACTCCTGGCACAGGCACGAGACTTACGTTAGTCGGAAATTAAAGTAAGAACATCATTAAAAAATAGGCATTGATTATGTTATTTAAAAAAAAACAAATACATATGAATAGAATACAGTGTATCAAAAATGAAGAAAACACACATAAATAGACGAAATAAATAAATAAAACTAAATTAATAATAATAAAACACAAATCCACGATCACGATAGCTAACTTAAAAAAAAACTAGGCATTGAAATACGTTTCAAAGAAAACAACGTCACTTGACAGAAGACATCGTTTACGTGCGGGGTTTTTACAGGTAATCTCTGACGCAAAAGATTAAGACCGGTCCAACTTAAACCTTGCTAAATAAAACGACACAAAAAGTAAACCCGATTTGTAAGACCAGGTGCAGGTGGAATTATTATTTTATAAAATAAATTGCTAATGTATTTTGTATAAATTGCTAAGCTTAATAACTATTAACGATACAGATTGTTACGACAATCAATAGTCTTGTTTGTTTGCATATTAGCTGACCATTAGCTTTAGTTAGAATTAATATTCCTTGAGATTCCTTGGTCCATAGAACAGCGTTGTTAAAAAAAGACACACGGTAATTTAAAACCGCCATTTTGTTGGTGGTAAAGTAATTAATTGATTATTGGCGCGACTTGTGCTTTGTTGTATATGTTATTTGGATCTTTAAGAATAATTGTGTTCTATTTTTAAAAAGGGGTTTTAAATCAGTTTCAATTCTGGATGCTAAATATATATTATTTATATTTGTAGTAGGTAATTAAATTAATTGAAAAGATAAGTTTTTTTGTCATCGTTCGAATGTATACGAAAAATCCTCTATAAGCAACACTCATTTACTTTCATCATTAAAGCATTTAGTTTGAAACGATGTATAAACTTTAAAACACATTTGTTTATTTGGAATGTAAGTAGTGCCCGAGTAAGTAACTGCAACCCGAGTGCCGAGTGTCTATGATCGGCACTGCAAGAAATATAAGCAACATCCTAAATGAATTAATTAAAATGTTAATGTGCTCTCAATGACGATACCTAAGACGTTGTGACCCTTACCTTATTTATAATAATACCTAACCTTACTTAAGTACGTATTATTACAATGGCTCAGTAAGAATTCAAACCGGAACATCAATATTAATTAATTCAATAAAGTATTTCTGTGATCTGTGCACTTGATGACTGTTGGTGCCCATCCGAAAGAACCTGCTCGTAGCCCAAATTTATAATAAATAAATAATATACACTTCATAATAAATAAAAAAGTTCAACTTTATAATTAATGTATAAATAATAATAGGTATATGTAAAATACATAAATATATTACTTAAATCTTTATTTTTCATTATAATAGATAACTATAAGAGGAAAATACCCAAGTTTCACGTATACGCTAGTTTCGAGAAACAGAATGTCAATAAGACAGAATTATATGCAGTTTACATGATATGTACTATTTAGTAGCGCTGCGAATTACGTCTTAAGTGTGAAAGAAATAGAGCCTGTTATTGCATACGTCTTGTAAAATGTACGATCTTTTTAGGACGTAAGCGTGATTTACTGACTTTAAATGGATTAATCGACCTTGCCCTATCAGACCCAGAGCAAATGAATATAAACAAAATAACTCGGAAAAAAGCTAGCAATAAGATTTCTTCTATGTAAATAATTTTTTTTAGGAATGTAGCCAAAAGAAAATTAACGTGTATTTTAATTGACATGCCGAGATGGTCCTTTGGTAAGAACACGTGAATCTTAACCGATGATCGTGGGTTCAAACCCGGACAGGCACCACTGAATTTCATGTGCTTAATTTGTGATTATAATTCATCTCGTGCTTGACGGTGAAGGTAAACATCGTGAGGAAACCTGCATGTATCAAATTTCACTGAAATTCTGTCAAATGTGAATTCTACCAACCCGCACTGGAGCAGCGTGGTGGAATAAGCTCCAAAACTTGTCCTCACAAGAGGAGAAGAGGCCTTAGCCCAGCAGTGGGACATTCACAGGCTGTTACTTAATTTTAATTGATGGTATTATACTATTATATTATATGTTATATATCTCGATAAATAGAACGAAAATAATTTTACTTGGTGCCTTTGTTCAAGCCTATCTGGATATGTACCACTACTATGTATATTCATCACCTCTATAGATGTTCTGCCGCCAAACAACAATATTCATATTATTCATATTATTTTACTCGGTGGTAGAGCTTTGTGCAAGCTCGTCTGGGTAGGTACATTGTATTGTTGTGTTCCGGTTTGAAGGGTGAGTGAGCCAGTGTAATTACATGCACAAGGGACATAACATCTTAGTTCCCAAGGTTGGCGGCGCATTGGCGATGTAAGCGATGGTTAAAATTTTTTACAATGCCATTGTCTATGTGCGTTGGTGAATACTTACCATCAGGTAGCCCTTGTGCTGGTCCGCCTACCTAAAATATAAAAAAAAAATTAGTATTGTTGTGTTCCGGTGAGTAAGCCAGAGTAATTAATTTAATTTAATTATCGACGATTGGCATAAAAGTTAACAATGAAGTTTGGTTTTGAGATAATCGTATAAGTTAACATCATATCGGTTCGGTTCCGACCCGAATAAATATAAAATAATCAAACTATGATCGGAATCGAATCGGGAACGTATCGTAATCGTTATAGCTTAGTAGAATTTGGCGCCTGTTTCTTAAGTGTTCATTAGACGAAAGATGTCGTCAACTTTACCTCAACCAGTGCTATGATACATAAAATTTACATAACATTGATAATAAATACAGTTATGACTCGAATGGTGATTTCGACAATTATGGAAGTTAGCATCTTTAATCATTTTTTATTTTAATCCAAGTTTTCGACCTTCTGATCTACCTCGAATCATATTATATTTATAAATAAAAGAATGATTCATAAATATATAATTCGATCACTTTAATAACAGTAACTAATGGTTTCGCTACACATAGTTATTATAACCGTTAATTTATTTTATGCACAATAACTTGCGTCATTTCTGTTAAACATCCACGTTAGATGTTTTGTACTTGTTACTGAGAAATGGAAAAATCATTGTAAATTAAATATATACGAATCATATTAACATAATTGCTTTTATGAATAACGCCCACGAAGTTTAGTTGTTATTCTTGTATATTTTTATACTTTATTCTAGGTTTTAGAGTAATTATAATATTGTTGCTATGTTATAGGATTTATCATTCTCCATGTCTTGATGAGATCTTTCTATTATGTAGCCCAGAAAGTTTAATTTACTTTCTTCTATCAAAGAAAGAAGAAATGAAAAAAATTGAGTAGTGGTAGGAAATTATTCAAGGTGGGATCACTTACGGCCTTATTTATAAACGTTGCTTAGTTACTGTTTAGCTAAACACTGATTTGTCTCTTTCTGTCATTATTGATTTGACATACGAAAGAAGAAGACAAAATATTGTTTAACTAATCACCAGTTAAATAATGTTTATGAATAAGGCGGCTAGTTATTAACTTTTTTACACGTAACTTTGTTTGCTTTGAAGGGTGAGGTAGAAACCTGTTAGTCTTTTTAGTCTTCTTTGTTGACTACGCATTGACGGTGAAATAAATAGTTAATATTTCTTATAATGAAAATGTCTTTGAGCGGTGGTGACCACTTGCCACCATTGTCCATGTGCTTTGCATTTGATACTAATTTCGTCATTAAATAGATATAAAATAAAGTATGGATTTATTGAGTGTGGTTTTATCTATACAAATATATGAAGCTGAAGAGTTTGTTTGTTTGATCCGGCTAATATCAGGAACTATTGGTTCGGATTAAAAAAAATATTTTTGTGTTGGATAGCCTATTTATCGAGAAAGGCCCTAGGCTATATAATATCACACTACGATCAATAAGTGCGTAACATAAATGTATAATGTTGTAGCATGCCGCGCGGCTCGGGAGCAGCTCCCTACGGAACGGATGTGTTCATCGAACTGCTTTTTTATATGTTTTTGTGATATCTCATCGTCGTATCATACATAATTTTTCTTAAATAAACAATAACTTTAATTTATATTTTTTAATAAATAAGTTTTTTTTACTTTCTTAATTTTTAAATGTTATTTTCTTTTACTATTTCTTAACTAAGTACGGAACGGTTGTAATCAGCAAACGGCTTTTGTAAGTGTTTTTGCGATATTTCATCGTATCATATTTAATTTAATTTGAATAATAAATAATTTTAATTTTAAATAATAAGCTATCTATTCAATACATATAATAAAAATGCAACTGATCTCTGTCTGTATATGGAAGATATATGAGTAAAACTATAAATTATCGGTGGTCTTTATCAACGCAATAGAATCCAAAACAATGATTATTGGTATTTTTGTTTGTTTGTCTATTTGTCTGCACGTTCGTGCGCGCTAATCTTAGAAACGGCTTCTGATTCGGGTTCGGTTTTCACTAATGTTTAAAAACACAATGTGTGGAAAACTTCACTTAAAATTAAGTATTTGTAAATGTCAATTTGAAGAATCACGTCTAAAATGTATTCGATAAAATGCTATAAAATAAAATGTTCAGTTGAATTGGTTAAAACTTTAGCTACCTATAAATGATGATGATCGAAAGTTAATATGAACAAAACAACGTTAAAAAATTGTCAGTTTTAGAGATTTAGATTCTTCCGATGTAAGTTGAGCTCAGATCGATGTGCTCAATCATATCAAATAGGGTTCAACCTATGCTGGTACTGCTAAGTCTCTATCTGTATTTGTTTGTAATATATTTGTTAAGTTAGGGTAGTAGTTTTTTAAAAATATAGCAATATATGTAACACACATTTCTTTTGTTTTTCTTTAGGTACTATATATTTAACTAGCTATTGCCCGCGGCTTCGGCTGTAGTTAATGGGTAAGTATAGGTAAAGGATAAATGGTTGTATGGAAATCTGTGACTTTAAAGGGAAAAGCACGAAATGTCATTCTGGTTAGAAAAAAGTATATCACGGTATTTTTTTCATCAGTGAACTTAAAGCGATGAAATTTGGTACGTATTTCGTTTCGTCGCCGCGTATATTTTTTTCTCATTGTTTTATTAAATTTATACTTAGTCGGTTAGTTGATAATAAGTCTTTTTTTTAAATACATAGATTTACTTTCAGTTTTAAAAGGTCATAATTTCCTGCGAAGGTACCGTTTGCAGTCACAATAATAAAGCACAGGGAAAGACATTCAAGTTTGTCGGAATTCATTTAAGGAAATGCTGTTTCTCTCATGGCCAATTATTGTATGTTGCCCTATCTATCCGGGTGCGGTGAAAACCAATAAATACTAATATCTCACGAAAATAAATCTAAAAATGTTGTATATACTGTAATATTATAAGTCTACTCTTGGTGATTTATTATATTTTTATTAATTATACGCGGGTGACACCGCGCGCTAGTCAAATAATAAAATTGTAGTCAGTTATTAAAATATTCTAGAATGTTCCAGTATAATTTTACGTCACAAAATACTAATGTAAAATATGTTAAATAGTTACTTCAAAATAACTTTATATTTTTTTCAATAAACCATTTAATGTTTTAAATAAAGCGTACGATATGTTTTTCTTGTTACTGTGCCTTAGGTTTCCTTTAAACATTGATAAGATCGTATAAATCAATACAGTCGTTATTTAGATTCATTAATAATATATATATAATCTAAATTTTGTCGCATTTACAAACTTTTATATAACATTTATTTATCTGTGGGTCAAGTCTAGCAACTAAATCTAAACATTATTTTATTGAAAGTTTATTACTTAGTCAACAAAACATCGGCAGACGTCGTCCTGCTTGACCGTGTGTTTTGCAATGACCGTTTTTATTAATTACTATTATTCGTATTTACCCTTCCAATTATGTGTACAGCTTGTTTTAGGAGTGGGGACGAAAACATCCCCAGGGGTCAGGATCGACCCTGCGACCTTTACATCACTGGTATCCCATTGTACTACTGACGTTCAAATGCATATTACATTACTAGTTAATCGTCCCGACTTCGCACGGGGACTTATGAAAAATCTCTTTCCGGTAAGGAGTGCCAAATTTCAAGTCGATCGGGCACATTATAGTTTACAAGATCTCGTGATGAGTGATGTTTCGTTATATAAATATAGATTAATCAGATACATAGAACTGGTTTGATATTTTAAATATGTTCCGTGCAATAAAAATACCATAGGTATTTTTGTAAAACCATACATATAAGCTGAAATACATTGCATAATAATAATAATGTCTTCCAGACAGATTTCGATCACGGCGGCCAATCTCAAGAGAGATTAGGCAACTGCGCAGGAGATATTAGTGCACAAGTGTGTGCGCAAACACAAGTGCACTCTCCATTCCCTAGCTCTCATAATCCGATGGGACGGCAATCCCACACGACAGGAAAGAGTTCAGGCGCAGGACCAACGGCTTTACGTGCTTTCCGAGGCACGGGAGTGTACACACTTCCAACTTCCAGACTCCGGGCTGCTGAGAATTTTCTGACAAAAAATCAAATAACTTTTTATTGGCCCGGCCTGAGATTGAACCCAGGACCTCCGGGTCTGCGGCCTTTTATCTAGCCACTAGACCAACGAGGCAGTCAATAAATTGCATACAACCAGGTGATAAATGGAGTATAAAAATACTTTACAGTAATAGTGGAGGCATCGATATGCAGAAAAAAAATATTTTGGGAACAAAATGATATATTTAAGCTATGAAAAAAACAAATTGTATATTAAAAATATATTACTTATGTATTAGAATAAAAGCATAATTGATGTAATTTTATGTATAGAATAGTATTGTAAAAATGATTTTTATATGCATAACTAACCACAGTATTTAACTTTATTTGTAATTGTAATGGATATAATGACTTATTTCTTTACTATGATATTTGTGTTGTCTTAGGTTTAAGGATTTGCAAGAAAATTTCGTCTTTTATATTTGGCTTCAAAAATTAATTATTTATGATTTTTTTTCGATCGCATTGATTAATCTATGTGCCTTCTCTATGCCATTTTATTGGCTCAACATAAAACAATTAAGTTAATAATTTAATTCATTTGTAACATTGTAACTAAACATGATTTTAAAGTAGATAAATGGTACAATTTACTAATAATGTATATGGATAATTATATATCATTTTCCTATCAATGGCTAATTCGAAATGCTGTGTTTAATGTTAAACAAGAAATTTCGTTTAGGAATACTAACGGTAGCGTCACATTATATTTATATAAAATATAATTACATAATGTATAAAAATACTTTACAAATTGTGTTGTTTATAAACAAAGTTTTCATCGTCACTGCGTCAATTAATCCTTCCTAGGTATTCGATTCTATAGTAAAAACTCTACGTTTTTTTTTTACTTTAACCAATTAATAAATTTGTATTTCATGTTCAATCTTTAAAAAAAAAATAGATACTTTATTCTGTACAAGATTATATAGATAACAACAAAACTCGAAGCTAGTATCCGTTGATTTTCATACAGACATCCTGTATTTAATTGATTATGATTATTATATGTAAGTGATTAGTGAAAAAATTGTGTACCAAGTTTCTTGACGGTTTTTCATGGTTTAACGAGTTATATCATCATATACGATTCCATTTAAATAAAGAAAATAATGATTTTGTTTACCTTGTGCCTAAACAACACAAGCTCTTTCACCCTTCAAGCTGGAACGCAGCGAAGCATGGATATTTTGCTTCAGAAGAGTTTATACCTGACCTACCTACAACTATTTAAACCATAAAGAAAGCAAACCAATTACCTATCTCATTTTATTATAATTTCATAGCTTGTATTTTTTACTTTAGGCTTTTGTATAACAGCAAATTTGTCATCAATTTGAATAAACATACAAAATAACAGGCCTACTTTACTTTTGAGGACAACATTAAGGAGTTGTTCTTTCAAGATGATTCAATGCGGGTACTTGATTTGATTATTTTTTATCTGACACATACAGCCCGGCGAGCACGAGATAATGTAATACAAATGTAAATTCAATGATACTTGCAAGGGTTTGAATCCGCAGTTTTGAGATAAAATTCACATGGTCTAACTACCTCACACTATACATACCGATAAATTGATTGACCATTAATAATTTTCTTTGAGCAAATTTTTTGTTGAGTATGGCTTTAATTATTAAAAATAATATAGAAAAAAAGGATATTATTTTTTTTTTTTTTCCTTAACCAGATGTGAAATATTTGATTCCACCGGAACCTTTAATATTATATTATATATATAAATATTAATTATTTCGGAAAAACTATGTTATCTATGACGTAGAGAAACATAAAATAATTTGCCAATTCTGTTATATAAAAAAATACATAAAGACAAAACAGCCTTAAAGATTGTAGATATATTAACGACATCTCTGACGAAACTTCGTTCCGCGAACTATGTACTAACCGAAACTCGTTTGTCACGTCCAAAAATCTCGTTTTTTAATAGTGTATAAAAAGTCGAATCATAGCCTAGCCCTCTGGACTCAGTAATCAACTCGGACTGTTGAAAGTGCTCTTAATTTACGGAAAAATTTAAGGTATTATATTTTTTGTGACTCGTGCTTCTAAATGGAATATTCTTTAAAGTTTTTTTATACGTGTGCTCTGACGTACGAATGTTTTTATGCGTTATTTCAATTTACAATAAGGAAATATTTGTATACCTATTGTTTTGTTTTAAAAAACAATTATGCAATTTTTATTTGTGCTTAATATATATGTAATTTTTTTTATTACGTCAGAATATAATAGTAGTTTATTTTAACCGTATAAATAGTTTAAAGATTTGTCAGACCTAGTGGTAAATTCTTTTTAAATAATTATAGTATGATTTGTTTCAGAATGAAGAGCATTATTGTATTGTGTTTTTTGGCATTAGTTGCGTTTGCCGCAGCTCGCCCGGATAAATACACTGACCGTTTCGACAAAGTCAACATTGACGAGATTTTGAGTAACCGACGGTTATTAACAGCTTACATTTCGTGCGTACTTGAAAAGGGCAAATGCACTAATGACGGACGTGAATTAAAATGTGAGTATAGTTTTTAGTCTACAATACTTATAATATATGTTCTTCCTTTAAAAAAACATTTTTCTTTTTAATTTTAAATTAAACTTGATCCATTGTTTCATGCTTAAATGTTAAAAGTATCAGGTATTAATTTACCTTTTTTAAAGCTTTGCAATATTTATTGGTTTACGTTTTTGGTTAATTCTGAATGCCGTAGCTTGTATATTTGCTCCATTAATTTCATCTTTTTTTTTTTAATCGGACTGTCAGCTACTGATATAAACGCGTTCAACTATACATACTCTCCAAGTTTATAATGTAGATATAAATTAAATTTTCAACATTTAATTCAATAACTCAATAATTTATAGGATTAAATTTACTTCTATTGAAATCTCTCTGACACATGAAACATAAGATTTAGCTAGTTTTTTGTAAATCTTTTAATTATTTCCAACAACAATATTTATTCCGTATATTTTTTGTGTTTTATTTTCACTTGTGTATAAAATTATAATAAATTACTGAAATAATAAACTATATTAAGGTCTTACATACATACAAATAACATTTTTTTTTTAACTATTATACAAATCATGACCGGATTTGTGTCAAGAATGCTAGTATTATTTCGTATTATTGAAATTGTTTTAATAAACATTACCTTATTATTATTTTATTTTATGTAAAATCTCATAAGTTTCATTGAAATTCAAGCATTATAATAGCTACGAACAAAAATTTACATTATTGTTTCTATTTTAAATTTGTATTCTGTGAAAAAAACTAACCATTGTCTGTAGCATATATTGCATTATGTTTTATTTTAAATACAAAAAACACTAATTTACTTTTTGTGAGATATTTCAATACAATAAAATAATAAATTGTGATCCTAATTGAGGAATAATATTGCTTCATACATAGTTTAAATTAATTAGATAATTTAATCGACGTTTTTAGAAATCAATCAATTAGAAATCAAACTAATTACACTATTAACCAAGTTGCAGTAATTTTACAAATGTGTCTTAATATTTTTTTTAATTACTTCTTTTGTCATATTTAATTTTTCTTAGAAATAAACTAAACACAATTTCAGTGTTGCTAGCCAAAAAAGTCTTAGATGAGGGTTTCGAGAATTATTATTTATTAAAGGACAAAAGATAAGCATATTACAGGTTTTACAGTATATGTTTCCTTAAATTATTATCAACACATCAAGCACATTAAATAATAACTATAATATAATATATATAAATTATAAATAATTAACTTAAATTAATATTAAATTTTATGCATAAATGTTATAGCTTGTTTTTGTTTATATTCAACGTTCCTTTTGTTTAAACAAAAGGAACGTTGAATTCGTACATTGCATTGATTTGAAACGTTCTTTTGTAATTGTCGTTGGTACTTACTTAAGCCTCTTGTTTATTAAATTAACATCATTAAATATAACTGATGTGTGTGCGAGTTGTCTCAATGGGTTACAAGAGTTTCAAAAGTCATTGGAAGTCAGTTATTAACGACATGTTTTACATAAAAAATAAATGAAAAAGATATAATATTGTTTATTTTTTCAGCCCACATTAAGGATGCATTGGAAAACAACTGTGAGAAATGTACCGAGGTTCAACGTAAAGGAACAAGAACTGTTATCCGTCATTTGATCAACAACGAACAGAGTTACTGGGATCAGCTCGTCGCTAAATACGACCCACAACGTAAATATGTTACAAAATATGAGACCGAACTCAGGGCTATCAAGGCTTAAGAGAATGAAGAATTTTATGATGGGAACCTCTTTGAGGTTAGATGTAACACTTAATTTTTTTTAAATGAAGATTTATCTATAATTTTTTGCAGCTATGAATATAAATAAACTTATTTTTAATTAATTAAATAAATGATTACGACTGTAATTATTACGGAAAAAGATAAAACTAAGTTTAAGAATACAGCCGCTAAACTAAAGAAGGTCGTAACAGTTTGTAATGAAAAGTTAACTTTGTTCAAATATTAAAAGTACATTGTACATTGTACTTAGCATCATTTTATTTCTCAACTAACTGAACGCTGTATTTTAATTAAATTTTTTGTTTAAACATTAACCGGAAAAATGGTCAAAAAATATGTTGTCTACTGATTATTTTTATTATCATAAATTGTATTTGCTTATGTTTGTACAGACGAAGTGCATTTGACGTAGTTTTAATTCAATATTAATAAATTATTACAACTTATTCTTAGTTTTTTTTTTAATTGAATATTAAATGCTTAATTTAAAAAGGAAACAAATGATATGTATATATTTTATAACGTTATATATATCTATATTTAATATTTCAATTATGAAGCTGAAATGTCTGTTTGTTGGAACTTGCTAATCACTTTATAAATAAATCCGAGGAATAATAAAAACAGGGAGATAATTCCACTAATGTAAAACGTTTATTAACGTTCTTTGTCGTTCCATCAAGGATAAATCGAATTAAAGCTAGATCGTTGTATTAGTAGAACAGAGAAAAAGCTAAACGTCAACGATTATGTTTCGATTCGATTCCGTTTTGACCTCCTGTTTGCGTTAGGTATTACATTTATAAAAGAGGATTGGGATTTCCCCCATTGCCCGGGTATACCTCATTGGTAGATATTGGGCCTTAAACGTAGGCTCATAGGTGGTTGCTGTTTTTGCTGCTGGTAGTCATCCTTAGATGCAGGTGATCAGCGGCAGCATTAGATTGAGGATGTTGAAATAGATGTAACTATGGGGTTTTCCAATAGGGACGTTTGAACTTTGACAGCTGATTGCGGCCGTGTTGTTTGAGTGACAGCTGTCAAATGCAGTGTGTTATATTCATTCCGTCCTCCCAAACCACCATGGTAGGTTACAGTGTCGAGCAGCACGTGCAAATCATAAAATTGTTTTACGAAAATGGGTCTTCAGTTCGAGCAACGTTCCGCGCACTTCGCCCGTTTTACGGTCGCGATGATCGTCCTGCCGAGTCGACTATCCGTCGATTGGTGGACAAATTCGAGTCAACCGGGTCAGTTAACAATCAGCCGGTTCCCGTGCGTCAACGTAACGCGAGATCTGCCGAGAATATCGCCGCTGTGCGCGACAGTGTCCTCGAAAACCCGCGTCAGTCAATTCCGCGTCGCGCACAGGAACTCGGCCTTTCGCAGACGACAACTTGGCGAATTTTGCGTTGTGACTTGAGCCTGCACCCGTACAAGATCCAGCTGACCCAAGAGCTCAAGGTTAATGACCATAGACAGCGCCGTGTGTTCGCTGACTGGGCATTAGAGCAGTTGGAAGTTGACGCCGATTTTGGCAAAAAAATCATCTTCAGCGACGAGGCGCATTTTTGGATGAATGGCTATGTCAACAAGCAAAATTGCCGTATTTGGGACGAGACCAATCCACACGAGGTTCACCAAGTGGCAATGCACCCGCAGAAAGTGACTGTTTGGTGCGGATTTTGGGCCGGAGGCGTGATTGGTCCGTATTTTTTCGAAAACGATAATGGTGTGGCCGTCACCGTCAATGGTGAGCGATACCGGTCGATGATAACCAACTTCTTTTGACCTGAAATCGAGAATATGGATCTGGACAACATGTGGTTTCAACAGGACGGCGCTACGTGCCACACAGCACACGCTACGATGGAAGTTCTGCACGAGCAATTTCTGGACATGGTCATCTCGCGCGGAGGCGACGTGAACTGGCCACCGAGATCGTGCGATTTGACCCCGCTGGACTTTTTCTTGTGGGGTTTTCTTAAGTCGCAGGTCTATGCCAACAAGCCGCAAACCACCGATGCCCTCAAAGTCAACATACGCCACGCCATCGATCAAATACAGCCCGATTTGTGCGCCAGAGTCATCGAAAATTGGACCTTTCGTGTGCGCGCCACCAACCGAAGCCGTGGCGGTCATTTGAATGATGTCATATTCCATACATAATGGGGTCGATAGACCTTCCAAATAAAAATGTATTTTTTTTTGCATTTCAAAGATCAAGCGCCCTTAATGGAAAACCCTATATATAACATCAGGAAGTAGTAAAGTTTAATGCGGGTGTAACTGGGCGGAGCAGTTCGTTAATTATATAATTGATTATATAATATTATGATAAAATATGAAATGAATGAATGAAAACGGTGAAAACCTAAAAACTAGTTTGTATAGATAAAAGCTCTCAGGATAATTGTAATTTTCTTTTTTTCTTTTTTTATTTCAATTGACGAGCATATGGGCCACCTTATGGTAAGTGGTCACCAACACCCATAGACATTGGCACTGTAAGAAATGTTTCCATCGCTTACATCGCCAATGCGCCACCAACCTTGGGAACTAAGATGTTATGTCCCTTGTGCCTGTAATTACACTGGCTCACTCACCCTTCAACAACAATGCCAAGTACTGCTGTTTTGCGGTAGAATATCTGATGAGTGGGTGGTACGAAGAGAGAAAAGCAAAAAAAACACAAAGCACAAAGCCCTACCACCAAGTAGATTGTTTTAAAGGTTTCTGCCTTCAATTATCATGAAGTCAATTAATATTTTCTAGTATAGCGTTACGTCTTACATAGAAATATACGTAAACAGCAAAAGTTGTTCATGATTTCTTTTATTCAGTATAAAAATAAGGTTAATTATCTTTTATTTTCTAAATATAATGTGTAAAGTTAAAAGCTCTGATATTTCACCATCGTCTTTTGCAGTTTTATCGAGTTTGTTGTTACGGAATAGCTATATTGATCTTTCTTCGAATAGTCTATTTGCCCATTGATCCCATTAGATTAGGGAAAAGGAACTGCATTTACACACACGCACATGTAGTTTCTTTAGTGTGTGTGCATTGAGATCACCAGTTGACTAGTCTATGATAATAATAATAGTTCTCCAAACCGATTTCGGCCACGGCGGCCAATCTCAAGAGAGATTAGCCAACTGCGCAGGACATATTATAGTGCACGAGTGTGTGTGCAAACACAGGTGCACTCTCTATTCCCTAAATCTCTTAACTCTCATGGGACGACAATCCGACATGACCGGAAAGAGTTCAGGCGCAGAACCACCAGCTTTATGTGCTTTCCGAGGTACGGGATCACACTTTCAACTTCTAGACTCCGGGTTGCTACGGGTTGATTTTCCACAGAAAATCTCAATAACATTTATTGGCCCGAACTGCGATTTGAACCCAGGACCACCAGATCTGCGGCCTTACATGTAGCCACTAGACCAACTAGGTAATCAAGTCAACTCTATGATAATGATGCTATGAACGATGACAGTTTTATTAGGTAAAATTATTATTTATGTGCTTAATAATTATTATAGATTTTTCTTAAATGAAAAAGGCAAGGGGCAAATTTGGATATATGTCACCGATTGTTTTGGTTAACCTGTATATAATAAGAAAAAGGTTTGTTAAAATTACAAAACACGTTCCACAAAATAATTCGTTTAATTACTAATATGTAATATTATTAGAATAATATTTACGCTAAATGTAATGTACATTTTATTTATATCTCCTTATATTTATATTTAAATCTCCTTTGAATACTACTACTTACTATACTACTTTTATATCTTATAAAATATATGTATGTTATTAAAAAGTTATTAATAACTGCAATCCGACACGAAAGAGTTCAGGCGCAGGACCAAGGACCAATGGCTTTACGTGCTTTTCGAGGCACGGAAATGTACACACTTACAATTTCCAGACTCCAGGCTGCTACTGATAATTTTCGATAGTTAAACCTAATTACTTTATATTGGTCCGACCTTAGCTTACATCTAGCTACTTGACCAACACAAGGTTGGTAAAGGGTAAAGTAAAGGGATAATAAGTAGTGAAGTAAATATTTAAATTACAAAGCAGCCGCTTTTAAATTTATTATTAACACTAGGTAAATATAACTTTTTTCTATAATCAATGATTCATCATCACTCATTTTATTACTTGTTTATAAAACTAAACAAAGATAACTTGATCATAGCCATGTAATTGTAGTAATAATCAATTCTGTTGAACACAATACATGTCATAAAATATAGTTTAAAATTACTTCTAGTAATTGAATAACTCGAATAAATAATTTCGATTACTGGTTTATCCTTTTTATTAAAAACTGGCTAGTAATAAAAAAAAAAAATTGTAATTAAAGAATTGTTACAATAAATGTACACAACGATGTATAAGGTTGTAATGTATTTCTAGTAACAATATATTTAATTTTTTAATTTTATTTAATTTTCGGGAAACAAACTGTTCAGCTACACATATACAATAAAAAACGATAAAATAACACATAAACCAATCAAGTTTCCACTAATATACAATACAAAAAGAAGCAGAGAGCAAATTATTACAACAAAGATAAAATGATTACAAATAGAAAATTTAACAATTATACAAGTTTGTTAAAAATAAAAATAAATTAATTAATACAAAACAAAAATAAAAGTAATATTAAAAAAAAAAAAACAAATTAAAAACAAAAAAGACAGATTGACATTCACTGATTCAGTACTTCAATAATATTATTTTTAAAATTTAATAGGGAACATGAAAATATATCAATATCTCTAAATTTTTCATTATACATTTTACACGATCGATGAATGATGTTATTTTTGGCATATTTAGATTTTGTACAGGGCAAATCAAAAAGAGCATGTTTGCGCTTACAAAATTTAGGAACATTAAATTTTAAATAACCTAATAAATAAGGGCTATCAAACACATTGTTTACCAGCTTAAAAAGAAACATTTGATCTCTGAGCATACGGCGAGCTTCTAATGATCTGATTGTAGGCGGACTTTGACTAGAATTATGAAACTTATATTTTACATGTTTCATAAATTTATTTTGCATCTTTTCGAGAGAATTTATGTGTACTTCATATTGAGGGTTCCAAATGGACGAACCAAATTCCAGTAAGGAGCGTACTAAGCTATTGTACAAAAGAGTGAGTATAATAATTTTTGAATTCATTGCCAACTCTCAATATAAAGCCAAGCATTCGATAGGCTTTAGCAACAATATGGTCTATGTGAAGCTTAAATGTTAATTTACTGTCCAGGTAAATACCAAGGTCTCATACCATACCATATATTACCATATAATATATATCCCAAATTATATAGCTTTATTCTAATTTTTACTTTTATATTGGAAACCATGATGGGAATTATGTAAAGGATGAACTCAGTGGCTCTGTGGTGAGAACGCGTGAATCTTAAATGACTATTGCGGGTGTCTGAAATTGTGTTTATAATTTCGTACTCAGCTGTAATGTAAACATTGTGAGGAAACCTGGTGTCCAATTCTACTAACAAATTGTCACTTTATCGAAATCGAATCGAAGCGTGATCGTTGCCGTTTATCCGTTTTCTTATTCTTTTGCCATAAAAGTTAACAATAAAGTTTGGGTTTGACATAATTTTATACGTCAAAGTTGGATCGGAAACGAATCGGGAACGTATCGTAATCGTTATAGATTAGTAGAATTCGGCCCCTGTATGTGTCTAATTTGACTGAAATCCTGCTATTGTGTACCAACCCGCATCGGAGCAGTATGGTGAAGTAAGTTAACGTATGCCTCAAATGGTGGGGAGGCGTCAGCCCAGCAGTGGAATATTTAAAGGCTGTAACTTTATAGTATTACCGTAAAATACTTCAGTAGAATAGTATTAAAACTGAACTAGGTGCACAACAAGTGCATTTAGGACACGCTTGGATTGGCCCTTCCGGCTAAGTGTTTATGAAGTTTTTACTACGGAATACTCGTTTTGCTAGCTTACTTCAAATATGTGACAAAAAACTAAGAAATACTTATTGACATATCACATTGCCACTATAAATTTGTACCTAACACGTGTGCAAGCTAGTCAAAGGATGTTAAAAATCTTTTTAACAAACTTCGGCTCATAACTCATTTTTTATGTAGTTAATTATAATTCGAATCCTTCAAACAAAAAAATAAAAATTTAATAAGATTTTTTTATCGACGTCGCGTCGTGTCTGTTATTTTATATCGTAGCGACCTTACGGTAATGCGTTAATTTAATTAATTTTTATGCGATTAATTATTATAAAATGTTTCTGTTAATACTAAATAAATAAAATTTAAGTTAATATAATAAACAAAAAAAAAAACTGTTAATCACAATCAACTCTATAGATTCGATATCGTATGTATTTTAAGAAACGAGTATTGTAGTTATCGCTTTTTGGTGATCATGCATTGTCTAATAAATTAGACAGTTGCCAATCAATCATATTTTTTAAAGGACAATGGCAGATCTACGTCTGGTATGGACTAGTTGCTTATGTTTTGATTGAACTGCGCTGTTTTTTATCTTTAATGAGTGGTGGTCAAATGTTGACATCATTAAAGCGAAGCTACCCGTATCAAATTCGTAATTGATTAAAATAGCTAAGAATCATTACGATATCGTAACGATATTAAACAAAATCGGATCGTGTTAGCACACTGTCAGCTCTACTTTTGACTTTAAATTGACAATTGACGTTTTATCTTTCAATATATATTATCTATCCGTTTCCATTTTATTGTATTGGATGAAGTAAGTGATTACTATAATGGGCTATTTTCGAATACGTAGTTCATAACCTCAAAAAAATGAAATTCGACTATCTGTTTTTTCCGACTTTCCCAAATAAAAACAGGTCCTTTTATAGAAACTGGAACTAACGCCGAATCTTTGACATTTTTTTCATAACGAAATGTTGCGATTTGATCTCAGACATTTTTTATTATAGAGACCATTATTATTGTTATTTGTTGTATAATACTTTAAACTTTAAACAAAGAACTCGAAGACATTTAATGATAACTTAATACGTCAATTCAATCATGCAATTAAGAGAAGAATGTATAGTTTCGAGTCAATATAATAACTAACAAACTCAAATAATGGTCAAGCAATGATATATGTATGTATATACTACGAAAGAAATATAAAATATAATTAAAAACATCAGAAATTTAAATGTAGGAATTAGAAAAAGGCCTTTAGAAATCGGATTAAAAATGAAGTTAAGTTAAAAAACAAGATCATAGTTAAAAATATTGAAGGCAGCCTTAGTTGTCAGAAATCTTTCCACAGATCGGTCATACTTGTGTTGTTTTCCTTATTTTTTATTATAAGGTAACGCATTGTTAATGATATCGTTGAAGGCTATTCGCAATTAAAAATGATGTGCTCGAGTTATTGTGAAGGTGAAGTAATATAATTCCTCTATCAGAATGCTAATTTAGGTAACCGACCACTGCAGATAAATATTATTAGTAATAAATTAATGAAGACAAATATCTAAAAATTGATTAATAAAAATAACATATAATTATATTAATAAAAAAGTACTGTTAGGTTAATTTATTAATTGTTATCCAATAAGGTACAAATATCAATATCAAACGACGGTTGAAGTTACCAAAGAGTTTTTATTATCATAAGAGGTACCATTCTGTTTTCAAATGAATTCATGAAATGCGTTTAAACAAAAATGTAGCGAATTGTAAAATAGACGCGAATAGACGGAAATTGCGACTTGAAATAAATGCTAGAAAAAGGAGTAAGAGTTGTTTTTTTCATTAACTGAACGTTCCAACAGTACTCAAAATAGCAAGAACGCAAAGTTAAGTAGGATTACAATTATTGTTTATAAAAAAACACATTGAACATTTTGAATGTTCGATTTTTAAGCTAATTCGATAAATAAAATAAAATAATTGTCTAACAACAATAATTGATGACTTATTTTGAAACTAGCTTCCGCCCTCAGTATCGCCCGCTTGTGAAAGAGATTTATTTATTTAAATACAGGAAACAAACAGTAGAATAAAACATACAATTAATAAAGATAGCATATACATATACCAATAAAGTTTCCAAATATAATTAAAACATTAACAGAGCAAAATAAAAGCACACATTAATAAATGAAAAATATTTAAACTAAAAAACATAATAATAGTACCAAAAATACCCAATATTAGAAATTTATACTACAGATGAAACAATTATTTAACAACGAATAATAATGAAATAAAGAATAAAATTTCGAATTATATATATATATATATATATATATATATATATATAAGACAATCAATTCACTTTACAATTTTATAATACCATTTACTACAATTTATTAATTATTGCTTTCCTTATTTCTTTCTTTACGGTTTGACTTGTGCAGACAGCGAAATCAATGTCTAGGAAATGTTTATTGTACAATCTACAGGATCTGAAAATAAAAGAAATCTGGGCATATCTGGTTTTAGTCCTTGGTAGCATAAAAAGGGATTTACAGCGCGTATTTATATTGGGACATCTAAACATAACATTACTTAGTAGATAATGAGAATCAATAAAATTACGCATCAAATTAAATAAAAATATTTGATCTCTCTCGAATTGACGATTTTCTAGAGATGGAATATACGAGATATCTTGGCATTGCAGTAAAGCCTCACGATTTAAGAACTTAATAAATTTAAGATTCAGTTTCTCCAACTGAGTAACATGAAATTTATAAATCGGATTCCATACGGTTGAGCAGTATTCTAAAACAGATAAAGTATAATAATTGTGCTAATATTCTTGAAATCTCTCCCCACTCTTAAAATAAAACCAAGCATTCGAAATGCTTTTGCTGTAATCAAAATAATATGTGACTTAAAAGTTAATTTGCTATCGATGTAAATACCCAAGTCTCGCACCTCGGTAACTCTGGTTATTGTCTCATTAATAAATTGGTAATAAAATGCAACAATATTAGTTTTACGAGAAAAAGAGATAACGCAACATTTTTTTATATTAAGATACAACGAGTTCTCTAAGCAGTACTTACATAGTTTATTTAAATCGTTCTGAAGGAGTGAGCAATCAGAGATTTTCTTTACAAATCTAATAATCTTCATATCATCAGCATAAAGAATAATATCAGAATTATCAAAAACCTTATAAATATCATTAATAAATACATTAAAAAGAAAAGAACCAAGGTTGAGGTACACCAGAAGAAATAGGTATAAAAGAAGAAACACGACCTTTAAGTGTCGCGACATCGAAGTAGATCGCTATGTATATCGCTTTTCTAGTTGCATGCATGCGAAATCTCTTCAAAGGCCTTCGAATAGTCGGTATACACGACATCTACTGGCTTTACTCGGTGGTAGAGCTTTGTGCAAGCTCGTCTGAGTAGGTACCACCCACTCATCAGATATTCTACTGCAAAACAGCAGTACTTGGTTTTCTTGTGTTCCGGTTTGAAGTGTGAGTTAGCCAGTGTAATTACAGGCACGAGGGATATAATTTGGTATGCCTGATCCATTCCAGTCGAAATGCGATGAACATACTCCCACAAATTACTCTCCGTTGATCTCTTATCGAAGAACCCATATTGCTGACTTATCAAAAATGGCCTGAGATTAGGATAAATACTATCATACACAATCTTTTCAAACAACTTGGCAACAGTAGGCAATTTTGGGCAATAGTTTTCAACGTTATGCCTGTCGCCAGATTTGAAAAAGGGACCACGAAGGCTCGCTTCCAAGTGTCAGTCATATCACCTGAACGTAAAGATTTTGAAAATAATAATAGAAGTGGATAAGCCAAAGATTTATGACATGATTGCAAAAAAATTGAAGGTAAACCATCGGATCCTGAACTCTTATTTATATTAAGCTGTTTAAGATATTTCCTAACAATAGCAATGCTCATCTCAATAAAACCGTATAAATTATTCATTGAAGATACATTGTCTTGAGACCCAACCGAATTAGCACGGGGAGAAGGCATATCATAAACAGATTTGAAATAGTCGTTAAAAAGCGTACATATTTTACTAGAATCACAGCAAGACGCATTTTTAAGAAACACGTTGTCAGGTATATGGTTGTAACATTTTTAGACTTAATAAAAGCCCAAAAAAACATTACTATTTTTATTTATTTTTAATTCAGGTTAGTAAATATATCTATCGTATCAATTTGAATACTCGACCATAGATCTTCCATCGCTTACGACAGCGCAACTAATTACATATTACTTTTATAAAACCGTTAGAATATCAAAAAGGATACCTTTTGTCGTCTTTAAAAGTTTTTATTGGAATATATTGAGAAATTATAGAGTTAATAGTATCATAAAATGCATTAACAGCGTTGGAGATGCCACAATCATTAAGCAGATCATACCAATCAATTCCAGTTATGACCTCATTAATATAATCATAATTAGCTTTTCGAAATAATCGTATTTTACGAGGAGTTGAAAAAGTCGGTCTATCGTTGGCAAGATGTAGTTGCACACCAAGAGTAGGATGATGAGTATCTTCCTTTGTTTGAGGAGTATTATTAGAGCTCACCAAACAGTTAGAATTGCTTAATACTAAATCAAGATAACGTCCATTAACATTAGGAACACAGTTAAATTGCTTCAGATCTGTAAAATTTAAGAAACCAAACAAAGATTCGACACCAGGGTCGCCATAATTAAAATTACATATATTCATAAATTTTTCATCCCAATCCCGAATTCAGTTTGTTATATTAAAATCTCCAATTATTAAAATATAATCATTAGGATACAATAAAACTTAATTCAGATGAGATGAGATGCAAGTTCTTCGTCCTTTTCTGTAACCCTAATTACGTGTCCATCTATTCGATAAATTAATTAATACTATGTATATTGTATCTAATATAAAACGTGGCATCAGCAAGAACAAAAATATATGCAACAGAATCCAGTTTTTGCGATCATAAGTCAACAAGAAAATTAAAAGCAATCGAAATAAACGATATTGAAATTCCTTTTTAATCACATGTTTTAGAATTAAAAGATTCCATTAAATTTATTTTAAGATATGATTGCTAAGCTACGTACCTTAATATATTTTTATTTGTTGTTTATCCATCTTTTAAAGTTTTAAACTTTCCATTGAGTTTTTTTATCAGATCACCAGAGATCATCGAGCTTTGCGCGTCAAGGTCGAGTTTTATTTCTGAAATATTATTTTAATAAATCTATAAATATATTACTATATTTAGTCTTTAAATAACACAGACAATCCTAAATTGATGAATTCATATTATGTAACCTGTTCTGAATTAGAGGATTAATGTCATTAGTTACTTGGTAGTAGGTGTCGTAACAATACTAAGTATTGTTGTGTTATGGTTTGAAGGGTGAGTGAGTCAGCGTTACTACAGGAACAAGGGATATTACATCTTAGTTCCCAAGGTTGGTGGGCTTAGCGATGTAAGGAATGGTTAATATTTTTAACATCGCCAATATCTATATCTAAGTCACCGCCCGACTTCGAGTGTTTAAGATATTTAGGTATATCTACTTAAATATTCTTAGTAAGGAAACAAGTTCAAGAAATCTAGGCTAAGTTCGTAATATTATACTTTACCGATAGTAATTGAATATTCAAAGATCTCTTAAAAGCGTCTATCTAGACCTAGACTTTAGAATTACACTCCACGGGTTGCTTTGCAATATCTATGCTTAGTTAGCAAAGATTTGTTGTTATTTGTAGGAAGGTATGGAAACAAATAGATCTCATGGTAAGTGTCTTACCCATATTTCCCTTGATAATTTGTAGGAAGTATTAAAAAAAAGTGAGGTAAATGCGCTAACAATAAATGTTTTGCCTGTATTACACTTCTACGCACCATTTAAATTGGAACTAAAATATGTCGTTTTTGTGTGTAGCAGTTGTCACCGAGACCCCCGAGGAACCCAATGAACTTAAAAACTACCGAATGGATTTTCATACGGTTTTCACCACTGCACAGAGTGATTTAGTTATATAATTCATTAAGGCGTAAATAGCCGAGATGGCCCAGTGGTAAGAACGCGTGAATCTTAACCGATGATCGTGGGTTCAAACCCGGGCAAGCACCACTGAATTTCATGTGCTTAATTTGTGATTATAATTCATCTCGTGCTTGACGGTGAAGGAAAACATCGTGAGGAAACCTGCATGTGTCAAATTTCATTGAAATTCTGTCACATGTGTATTCCACCAATTCGCATTGGAGCAGCGTGGTGGAATAAGCTCCAAAACCTTCTTCTCAAAAGAGGAGAAGAGGCCTTAGCCCTAGCAGTGGGACATTCACAGGCTGTTACTTTAAGGCGTAAATTGTCTGAAATATGACGACTGTTGAAGATGTAGGAATGATTGGCGTGCGCCGTGTAATCCAACCTTCTCCTCAAAAAGAGGAGAAGAGGCCTTAGCCCAGCAGTGGGACATTCACAGGCTGTTACTGTACTGTACTGTGTAAACCAATAGTGCTATTTTTATTGCGATATAAAGTTTTATTTCAATCTTTATTTGTTTGTGAGGGTGAATGAATGAATGAACATTGTTGCTCATTTGCACAAAAACTATAGAACGAATTTGAGTGAAATTTTGAAGAGGTATAATTATGTACCTTATACCTGTCTTAACACTTAGGCCTGACATCTGCGCCGTCCTCTCACACGTGGGTGGAGCCGCGAGCGGAGGCTAATATAAAGTAAAACCCTATTTTTAGACCATTACAAGCTACACTAATGACGCGAATTAATTTTTAATTGATAATATACTATGATTACATATGTATATTAAAACACTTATATGTGGCGTAAAGGTTTGTGTGGCCACATTCCTGGTCTATATTACAAAGACTTCATAGATAGAAAATCAAAGTAATGACAGTTTTCTATTGGTTGGCATTCCTAAGGTCGAAATGTGTATTTTGGACATCACACCAATGTAGTTTTAATGTATAATAGCATAGAGTTTACGTAAATATTATGCGCCTGTATAAATTATTTACTTTATTTTATTTATATATATTTGTAGCTTAAAACACTATTGAATGCACCGTTTTCTTAACTTGTTTTGCTTGTATAATACCTGATAAATAATAATTATTAATCACTCCAGGCCTTAGTCTAGTTCATACCATTCAAATTTCAATATTGAATCATAATTAAATGCAGGTAGCCCACTTAAGCAGAAAATAATTTAATAAAATAATTAATGTAGTATTTTATTTTATTATTATTTTCTAATAATCGAATTTGGCTACTAATTTTATTTTAAAAAAAATGTTAACAGTGTATATAAAAATCAAAAGCCCTGAATATACTACTAAGTTTCAGAACAACCATAAGAAACGAACAAAATTGTATTATAACTATTAAAAGTAAAAAAATACATCAAATTGCATAAGCGCAATTTTTAAACAAATTATAACCGGCCTTATGAAAATAGCGTACGAGAAAGAAGTTATACATCATCCAGTAATAGCACATTATAGAAGTTTCTAGAAATACTAAAAACATTCCTCCAAATGACTTCCTGTGTTTCTGAAACGAAAAGATCGGCCACATCAGATAAACAATAGTCTGTGGAAGAGGTCAGAACCTTGGCATTACACTACATGTCAAGAGTCGCATGTATGCGTCACACGGAAAAATTATAAATTATTACTAAGTTACGTCGATATGCACAAAAACTAAGAAGGTAAGTTAAGTTACCTTCTTAGTTTTTGTGCGTTCCATGTATGTATAATAGTATAAAAGGCGTACACACGGAGACTGTTAATCAGTAACAAATTTTAAATCGGAGATCACACATCTAACCCAGGTACGCGACATTATAATTTGTTTCACAAATAAAATATTATTTTAATTAATATAAATGTTAATTAATGCTATCTATCAGGTATAAAATATATTATTTGAATTTAAATTTAAAAATAATATCTACTTTATTATGCATATCAAGGATTTGGAATTACAAAAAATAACAATAATTCTAATCACTAAAATTTAAATAAAAATTAATGAAACTTTTTGGTATTTTTTATGGCTTTCAGTGCTCAGATTATTTAACTAATTTGTTCATGAACGTAGGGTAAAATCCGATACCAACAATAATAAAAATCATGTTCGGGTAAATTGAAGTTATTACGAGTTTGTTTACACGCTGCCTAAAATCTTAATAATTTTATCACAGTTAATAAGTTTTTATTATATTATACTTTTTATTAACTTTCCATTATACTTTATATATTATACTGCATTTTTACCTTTTTGTCTTTTTACGGACGAGCAAATGGGTCATCTGATGGTAAGTGGGTACCACCGTCATAGACATTGGTGATGTAAGGAATATTATCATTCCTTACATCGCCAATGCGCCACCAATCTTAAGAACTAAGATGATATGTCTTTTGTGCTTGTAGCTCACCCACCCTTCAAACCATAACGCAACGGTGGTAGATTTTAGTTTGACAATCAATAAGAAAGTGTAATACTTCAATATTGAATAATGTATTTTGATTTGATTCGTAACTACCCAGTCAGTCACAAAGCCCTACTACCAAGTCAAATTTCTTTTGCCATAAGTCATTGGATCTTATATATTTATCATTCATTATATGTTTTGACGATTTATTATGGTCTATTGTTTTCATAGCTTGAGTACGAATTATAAAGTAACGTGATATATTAACTTTTCATGCGTTATAATACGTTGATTGTGATTTTATAAATGTTACAAATTAGTGATTTGTAAATATATTAAGAAAAAGTACGTGCAAATTTTTGAAACAACTAATATAATTTTGGCATACCTTTATAAATTTTGTTTTATATTAAATATACCTTAGAATATGCCATTTGTTTTGAAACCTGTTCTTTTAGTACCTACCGAAAATCAGAGCAAACTGGTCTGACAACCTAGTAAAATAAATCTTGCTTTTTTTTTTTTCAGAATATTATAATGAAGGTTATAGTCTGCTTGTTCGCCTTAGTGGCTATCACCTTCGCTCGTCCTGAAGAGAAATACACTGATCGTTATGACAATCTCGATCTGGATGAAATCCTGGGCAATTATCGTGTCCTAGTAAATTATATCAAATGTGTTCTGGATGAAGGAAAGTGTTCGCCTGATGGAAAGGAACTTAAATGTATGTAATATGGATATAATGTTATTAGAAACGTGTCATAAACCAGAGAAAAGTAGTAAGCATTCAAATATACATACCGAAAACTGATTCATTTGATATGAGTCTTTTTGTTACTAACGGATGCTTATTGCCTATAGACAGTGTTCAATGTTTCAATTTTTAAAAGAAAAAATAAATTAGAGTTTCTGTTTTATATGCTACTTATACACTAATAATGTTAGTAAGTTTTGAATTATTTTATATAAAACAACATAATTTACAAGTAAAATATCTTAAAAGTTTTGAATCGCTTAAAAGTTTTAAAGTGGAAATCACCAAATGAAAGTTTGAATATGATTTTCATATATTCCATTTAACTATTGAAGCACTCTTGCTTTTTCTATGTCTTTGATAAGTCATTAAGTATCAAATGTGTACATCGTGATCAGAAATAGCTTGTAATGTTTTTTATAATTATTGTGTTATTTTCTAGGAAAATGAAACATTATTCCTTATTCGAAAAATACTGTACCCTAGACTTAAAAAAAATTGATACCATGGCAACGATATATAATTTATTTTTCACAATTATTTATACAAGAGAAAATAACGAAACAGCTTAACGGACTTACAAAAATATAGTTTTCTGACATCTGGGGTGTTAATCACATTGCAAGAACAACGATAAAATTATAAAATCCTGCAAGTGAACTGCAAAAGAGATTATTGTTACTGTGTTTATTATTGTTTTAAAGTTTAATTAAAATTCATAAAACCTCTAAAAAATCTGGCGGGTTTACGTTTAATTGTAATTTTAGTTTTTGGCGTGTTAGTAGTAAACATAAATCAGGGCGAGTAAAGTAAAAAAGATAATTAAACCAAGTAGAACGCACTTGTAATTGTAATAAAAATAATTGTTTATTAAAAGCCTCATAGCCACTTAATTTTCATTTTCAGTATGTTTCGACGGATTATTTAAATGAAACCACTGGGTTATATCTGTACCATAGATTTTTCTAAATATTATTCACCTCGCAAATAGCGGTGGAAGGATACAATATCGTGAATAAGCCCGTAGCGGAACAGCTTTGGGGTAGTTAAGCAATACCTTGTCTTTGCCCAGTTTACGGGGCATTACCGATACCATCTTTATCAGGTTATAAATATTTAATTTATGCTTATTAAAAAAAAACTCTTATTACAGCACACTTGCAAGAAGCCTTGGAGAACGATTGCGCTAAGTGCACTGAGGCTCAAAAGAAGGGCACAGATAAGGTGATGGGTCATCTTATTAACCATGAGAAGGACTTCTGGGATCAACTCACCGCCAAGTTCGATCCTGACCACAAATATAGGGTAAAATACGAGAAGAGATTAAAAACTTTGACCAACTAATTTGACATAAATTGTTTTGAAATGTAAACTTCATTTATAAATCATTGCTCTATATTGTTAGCAGTAACTATTCTTTTAAAATAAAACGATACATACACATTACCAAGTATATTTATTTTATTACAAATCACATTTTACCATTATCACATCTTAACACAATATGATTAATATTATATTCGCACAGCCCTTTTAAAGTCTTTAACCCTACTACAATTATAATTTATTTGACTACCCGTCTTGTTGATTTTCTTACATTTTAATAAATATAGTCAAATCAAAAACATATTTATGTACAATATATCTTTCTTAATTTAACATAGCTTACAACTCGTCCATCCTGACAAACTTCTCACGTCCTCGTGAGCAAAATTATCAAAAATATCTATTACATTTAGCTTTATTTATCTTTATTATTGTTTTACTGTGAACATAGTTCGAAAATTATACAAAATCAATTAAGTCCAATTTAAATTTTAATAATATAACAATGTTATTCATATTATTTAAATGTCAAACTAAATCACATCTCATAAATTATCCTATAGGGTTTTCCATTAAGGGCGCTTGATCTTTGAAATGCAAAAAAAAATACATGTAGGAGAGATATTTGCGAAATTTTTTTTTTATTTGGAAGTTCTATCGACCCCATTATGTATGGAATATGACATCATTCAAATGACCGCCACGGCTTCGGTTGGTGGCGCGCACACGAAAGGTCCAATTTTCGATGACTCTGGCGCACAAATCGGGCTGTATTTGATCGATGGCGTGGCGTATGTTGACTTTGAGGGCATCGGTGGTTTGCGGCTTGTTGGCATAGACCTGCGACTTAAGAAAACCCCACAAGAAAAAGTCCAGCGGGGTCAAATCGCACGATCTCGGTGGCCAGTTCACGTCGCCTCCGCGCGAGATGACCATGTCCAGAAATTGCTCGTGCAGAACTTCCATCGTAGCGTTGGCTGTGTGGCACGTAGCGCCGTCCTGTTGAAACCACATGTTGTCCAGATCCATATTCTCGATTTCAGGCCAAAAGAAGTTGGTTATCATCGACCGGTATCGCTCACCATTGACGGTGACGGCCACACCATTATCGTTTTCGAAAAAATACGGACCAATCACGACTCCGGCCCAAAATCCGCACCAAACAGTCACTTTCTGCGGGTGCATTGCCACTTGGTGAACCTCGTGTGGATTGGTCTCGTCCCAAATACGGCAATTTTGCTTGTTGACATAGCCATTCATCCAAAAATGCGCCTCGTCGCTGAAGATGATTTTTTTGCCAAAATCGGCGTCAACTTCCAACTGCTCTAATGCCCAGTCAGCGAACACACAGCGCTGTCTATGGTCATTAACTTTGAGCTCTTGGGTCAGCTGGATCTTGTACGGGTGCAGGCTCAAGTCACAACGCAAAATTCGCCAAGTTGTCGTCTGCGAAAGGCCGAGTTCCTGTGCGCGACGCGGAATTGACTGCCGCGGGTTTTCGAGGACACTGTCGCGCACAGCGGCGATATTCTCGGCAGATCTCGCGTTACGTTGACGCACGGGAACCGGCTGATTGTTAACTGACCCGGTTGACTCGAGTTTGTCCACCAATCGACGGATAGTCGACTCGGCAGGACGATCATCGCGACCGTAAAACGGGCGAAGTGCGCGGAACGTTGCTCGAACTGAAGACCCATTTTCATAAAACAATTTTATGATTTGCACGTGCTGCTCGACACTGTAACCTGCCATGGTGGTTTGGGAGGACGGAATGAATATAACACACTGCATTTGACAGCTGTCACTCAAACAACATGGCCGCAATCAGCTGTCAAAGTTCAAGCGTCCCTATTGGAAAACCCCATATATATTGAACGGAAGTTATTAATAAACATGCTATACTGACCTCAAGACTGCCTCGCTGGTCTAGTGGCTAGATATAAGGCCGCAGACCCGGTGGTCCTGGGTTCAATTCCCAAGTCGGGCCAATAAGTAGTTATTGGGTTTTTCTGTCAGAAAATTCTCAATAGCAGCCCGGAGTCTGGAAGTTGGAAGTGTGTACACTCCCGTGCCTCGGAAAGCACGTAAAGCCGTTGGTCCTGCGCCTGAACTCTTTCCGGTCGTGTCGGAATGCCGTCCCATCGGATTATGAGAGCTAGGGAACAGTGAGTGCACCTGTGTTTGCGCATACACTTGTGCACTATAATATCTCCTGCGCAGTTGGCTAATTTCTCTTGAGATTGGCCGCCGTGGCCGAAATCGGTCTGGAGGACGTTATTATTATACATATTCAAAATATAAATGCAATATATTGCATTTTCTTCTTTGGTTGCTATGTCTTTCAACATTTGTTCTACGCTTTTTAAACGTTCGTTAATGATTAATGAGTTGTTATATAAAATTTCTGTACTATTAATGGAATATTCTAACGAAACCAGTGTAATTTTATTGTCAAGTAAATTCTTCACTACGTGGGTCTCCAAAGTGTTGAATTAACAAATCTTTAAATTCATTCGATGATGTTATATCCTCGCGCTGGCTGATAAGCGAAGCGGCCTTGTCTACTAAGCGACTAGTGATGATATGCATAATATAGACATTTTGTGCATCACTGCCTTAAAATTTATTTATAACATATTCACATTTTCTTATGAATAAGTTTATTTGGCGTTTGTCGCCACCAAAAAGAGGAATTAATTTTAAAATTTCGTTAGGAATCAGAGTTATATGATCCATTACGATTTTCTATAATATTAAAAAAATATATATTAAAATTATTAATTTTACACACTTCAACTTATATTAATAATATTTTATTTAAACAATTTAAGTATATAATTTTTTACTTTTTACATAAATTCATTAAATTTTCATTCAAACTAAAATCTTTCTCGATATTACATTAAAATTCTTAATTAAACTATAAAAAAAAACCAGAAAACGTTATATTAGGAGAGGTTTATCCCAAAATAACAAAAAGGCGAAGGAAGGTGAAAAGTTCTAATTACCAACCGGTCACCAGCATCGTCGGCTCCTGGACTCCTCACTCACTGTCTTATTTATTTGGTTTTGGATTGTTTCTTACAGACCTTCGAAATCCTAAATATTCACGGATTTTGACGCTAAATTATTAAGAATTAAGGCTGTAATTAATTTGAAACAATCCTACCGGCTGCGCCAGACAAGTTTACGGGAGCAAGACAGACTTTTTAAAAAAAATATATATTTTATATTTTAATTTTAAAATATTTAATTAAAACTAAATTGACACGACCGAACAGAAGTTCATGTTCTAATCGAATCATTTTACTTTTTAAACAAATCTTTTCCCAGGACATATGATCCCAAAGCATGGAATAACACAATAAGCTACATTCTGCTGATTAAGCGTTAACCTCTATTGTCTTCATGATTCGGGCTAACATAACTAGATTTTTGTTATTTTTAGAAAGGAATAGGAACAAACAGATCTCATGGCAAGTGCCTTACCCATGTTTCCATTGACAATATGTATTCGGAAGTATTAAAAAAAGTGAGGTAAATACGCTAATAATAATAAAATGATATATATATACCTTTTGTTTATATACACTTACACTTCTACGCACCATTTAAATTGGAACGAAAATAAGTCGTTCTTGTGTGTAGCAGTTGTCACCGCATCCGCTTGTCTGTTTGTTGGAACCCGATAACTTAAAAACTACCGAACGAATTTTCATACCGTTTTCAGCACTGCTTTAGATATATAATTCATTAAGGCGTAAATTGGCTGAAATATGACAACGGTTGTTGAAGATGTCGGAAAAAATGGGAGCTTAATTGGCGTGCGCCGTGTAAGCCAATAGTGTCATTTTTATTGCGATATATGACACGACACTATTGAATGCACCGTTTTCTTGTTTGCTTGTAAACACCTGATAAATAATTATTATTAATCACTCCAGGCCTTAGTCTAGTTCATACCATTCAAATATAAATACTAAGTATTTTATTTTATAACAAGATTCAGGTAACCAAGTTAAGAAAAAAAATTTAATAAAATAAATAATGTAGTATTTATTTTTTTCTAATATAATCTAAAATAACCAAATTTGGAATCTAGTTTAAAAAAAATGTAGACAGAGTATATAGAAATGAGAAGCCCTAAAATACTACCTACTTAATTTCAGAACACCTTAAAACAAAATATAAAGACCTTATAGAAATAGCGCTCGAGAAAAAAGTTATACACCATCCAGTAATTGTATTATAGAAAATAATGGATATACTAAAATAATTCCTCAAATGAAATATTATTTTAATTAATATAAATCTGAATTAATGCTGTCTATCAGTTATAAAATATATTATTTGAATTTAAATTTAAAAATAATATGCATTTTATTATGCATATTAAGGATTTGGAATAACAAAAAGTAAAAAACAATAATTCTAATCACTAACATTTAAATAAAAATTAATGAAACTTCTCGGTATTTTTATGGCTTTCAGTGCTTAGGGTAAATTGAGGTTTTTATAATTTTTTTATACGAAAGCCTAAAATCTTAATAATTTTATCACACTTAATAAGTCATAACTTTCCATTATACTTTATACCATATTTTTTATCTTGTCTTTTCACGGAAGGGCAAATGGGCCATCTGAAGGCAAGTTTCACCGTCTATACACATTGGTGCTGTAAGGAATATTAAATTTAATCATTATTTACATCGCCAATGCGCCACCAATATTGGGAACTAAGATGTTATGTCTTTTACGTCTGTACGTACACTAACTCACCCACCCTGCAAGCCATAACGCAACGGTGGTAGTTTCTAGTCTGACAATCAATAAGAAAGTGTAATACTTCAATATTGAATAATGTATTTTGATTTGATTCGTAACTACCCAGTCAGTCACAAAGCCCTACTACCAAGTCAAATTTCTTTTGCCATAAGTCATTGGATCTTATATATTTATCATTCATTATATGTTTTGACGATTTATTATGGTCTATTGTTTTCATAGCTTGAGTACGAATTATAAAGTAACGTGATATATTAATTTTTCATGCGCTATAATACGTTGATTGTGATTTTATAAATATTACAAATGTAAGAAGTTCCTGTTCGTTGGGTCAGACCAGTAAAACGATATTTAACTTTGTACTTGTTTTATTCTTCTATGCAGTGTACACTACAATTTCAATTCGTAACCTCCGTCCTCTTTTGAGTCCAGTTCCCAATTGCCTCCTAAATTCCCGCCTCTGGCCAAAATGCCCTTTTGTCTTCCCGCCAAAAATAAGGCGTTCCGATTGGCTCACGACATCGCGTGATGTTTCTGTCGTGCGCCAATCATGGAACGACCCGCCAAAATCAATGTTGCAAATAAAATAAATAATTTAAAAATGAAATAAACCTAACAATCGTCCGTCCTGACACCGTGTGCGTCCCTGCACACGGCTCCAGGTGGAGACCTAACAATCGGAATCTTGGCCAGTTGCTTGAATTTATTACAATTTTATTATCTGTCTTTTACGAACTAACGATACAACTCAAACAAGAATAAGCTATTGGACTTTTAAACAATATTATTTATTTTTATGGTCAAACATCAGCTACAACAATGTTTTTTGTAATTAATTAATTTACAGTACAATTTAAAATATAATTTACGTTAAGTGAAAAATAATACGACTATAGAAAATATTTAATTTCTTACTTTGAATCACTTACAATACAATATACATAAGATCATATAATTATAATTTATTCCATCGGAATTTAATCGAAGTGAACCCAAACGATCGATTAATTGGGTCAGAAAATGTGTGCAAGTTTAAAGTCTAAGTAAGTTTACAACCGATCGATTATGTTGTAAAACAAACTAGATCCCTGAACGATCGATTAATCAGGGTGCCCTTATATTCTGAACGATTAATCAGAACGCCTAACGATGCCCGCACGAGCCGATCGATTTATGCTCATGATGGCAGCCGTAGGACTTGCTTTAACACTTCTCGCTTCTGGACGTGAACCGATCAATTCTCACGTACTGGCTTTGTGCCAACAAACAGCATTCTGTACATAATAGTGTCGAAATCGGAGAGGACACAACAATTAACATGCGTGCATGATATAATCTAGGCTGAATTACTGGTAGTAATATCATTGTCACTATAATAATTATCATCGACACCATTTCCATCGACCTCTAAAGCAGTCACATGAATCCATGGTTTTATGCGGTCTGCCGAGACGGTCGTTGGACGTCTGCTTTTTGTATTGACAAATCCCGGTATCGGGGCCACAACATAACGGTCCATGCCTAGAACCTTGCTAATATGATATGGACCCATGAAAGAAGGCATAAGTTTCTTGCTCCGTCCATTGTTAGTAGAATAAGTCTGTGTTATTTTCACGAGGTCACCTTCACTGTAAGTACGCGCAGGTTTTCTATCTCTATCATACATATTCTTTTGCTTGACTTGTTCCCTATCAATCTTAGCCCTAACTTCATCGCGTATGACAGACAAATCATCGTCACGGTATCATTAAGCATAGGATTAAATTCGCTGTCCATGGAGGTACCAAACATTACCTCTGCAGGTGCCTACCTATAGTTTGCCCAAATTACTGTCCCAGCTTTTCTCACCATGTTTAACGCTTAACGCCCTGAGGGAATCGAGTATTGTTCTGTTATACCTCTCGACCTGACCATTTGACCTGGGGCTAGCTACTTCATTTAAAACGTGTTTTATTCCTTTATCTAAACAAAATCGTTTGAATGTATGCGAGGTGAAACAACTACCGCGATCGCTAATGAGCCGGTCAGCGTTTCTAAACGTGCTGAAGATATCTTCTAAAACCCTTATTACGTTTTTGGAATCGGTGTTCCTAACTGGTCTAAGGAAACAAAACTTGGTAAAACTGTCAACAACAACTAATAGGTAAGTAAAACCCCTAATCGATTTCACAAAAGGTCCAAGATGGTCCAAATGTAGAGTATGAAATGGAATCCCCATACCTTTGCTATGGGGTGCAGTAACCCCTCACGACCGCATGAATTGTTTTTTGTATATGCACACTCAATGCAAGCGCCCACATACTTCTTAACGAACCTGGACACTTTAGGGAACCAATAATTATTTTGAATCCTCTCTAAAGTTTTCTCGAACCCAAAATGTCCAATGTCGTCGTGATTGAGTTTGCATACTTGCCATCTTGCACCCTTCGGCACTACCCATCTGACGTCCCCGTCAACATAGCGAAATAATCTATTATCTTTAATGACATAATTCTGCTTGATGTATTGTAAGCCCTTTTCGTCTAGATCACTTTTCAAAACATCTATTATACGGTGCAGCTCAGAGTCGCCTAATTGAACCGTATGAAGCCAATTCTCGCTACTAATGGACATTATCAACGGAAACTGACCCTCGAGACTTTCGGATGATTCGACAGGATTTCAAGATAAGGCATCAACATGACTCATTTTAATTCCAGCTCTGTATTCGACAGTGCAATTAAATTCTTGTAGGGTCAGCCACCACCGTGCTATTCTTGGGATTAAATCCCGCTTTGAGAACATGGACCGCAATTCGCTACAGTCGGTGATAATCTTGAATTCTTTCCCTAAAAGATACACCCTAAAGTTTCGAAGGGAGCAGACCACTGCCAGGGTTTCGAATTCGTAAGAATGGAAGTTTTTCTCCTCAGGAGAAGTCTGCCGACTATAGTACGCTACAGGATGAAAATTCTTATCACCTTTCATTCGTTGCAAAAGAATTCCTCCGATTCCGAGTCTACTTGCATCCGTGTGCAATTCTGATTCAGCGGTGGGGTCATAAATAGCTAAAAATGGCCTATTAACCAGTCTCTCCTTCCGCCTCTCAAACGCCTGATCTTGATCGTCGTTCCACTCCCAAGCTGTGTCCTTCTTGAGGAGTCTGGTAAGAGGGAACGAGATCTTCGCAAAACTTTGTATAAATTTACGAAAATAACTAGCCAGGCCTAGAAATTGCCGAACATTGTGCAGGTTTTCTGGTCGCGGAAAATTAATTATGCTGCGTATCTTTTTTTCACCGGGCCTGATACAACTGGCGCTTATCTCGTAGCCTAGATAGTCAACCTTATTACGCAAGAACTCGCATTTCGATAGGTTCAAAGTAAGATTAGCCTTTTCCAACATTTGCAAGACCTCCTCAATACGATCTAAGCATTGCACAGCATCCTTACCTAAAATAAGAATGTCATCAATATACGCTGTCGCCTTACTAAAACGAGCTGATCCTAGTATCGTATTCATCATGCGTTGGAATACAGCAGGTGCATTGGCTAAGCCGAACGGCATACGATTGTACTCGTATTGGCCGTCCGGCGTAACAAAGGAAGTTAAATGCTTACTCTGCTCTGAAATAGGCACTTGATAGTAACCAGATGTGAGATCTAGGGTTGTGAAATATGATTGACCGGCGAGACGCGCTATTTCATCTTCTATAATAGGCATTGGATATCTCTCTTTGACAGTTATTGAATTCAACATACGATAATCTACGCATAACCTAGGAGAACCATCCTTTTTACGCACGAGTATAATAGGGCTAGCATAATTGGAGACAGATTCTCGTATCACACCGGCGTCTAACATATCTTTGACCATAGATTGTACTATCTCCCGCTCGTGGTGCGACAACCTGTATGGACGATAAACGACTGGACGCTGACTGTTAAGCTCTATGCTCATCTCAGTGACACTGGTACATCCCAGCTGCTTCAAAGAAGACGCAAAACAATGCTGATATTTCTCTAGCATCTTTATGAGAGTCTGCTTTACACTTTCTGATACTCCTTCGCCTACGCACACCTGACTTTCATCAAATTCCTGTCTAATATTTACATCAGTTGATGGCTTATTAATGACCCGATTTACAACGTCCACTCTCTCAGCACGACAAAAAACAAGTTTAGACAAAATACGGCAAAAATTCGAGCAAGGCAGGATCAATACGCTAATTCGTCCATCGATCGAACGTTGAAGTCCTCCTACGATAATATATTGCTCATTAGGCTTCCCCGCTATTTTTTGTTTCAAGAGAACATCACCATTAAACGAGGTTTGAGTTTCAACCATAACCGACGCTGAGCCATAAATATCGATTGTGTTTGTTGGTGAAAATTTTAACAAGGCGTCACTATCTTCAACAATTTCTCAATAGGACATTTCATTCTCAATATTGTAGAATTTTAATTTACTCCTATCTTTATATACCGATATATGAGGCTGCTCCGTGAAAGTCTGCCCCATAAGCACAGGGACTTCTAGCCAATGATCACTAACTACCTTGCAAGCAACTCTAGCTTCCACTCCATCAACAATCATGTCAAGCGTCAGATTTCCTAACGATTGTACCAAACTGTTGCCAAATCCTTTCATAACTGTGGAAAAATTATCATGAGATACTCCTAGCTCCTTGGCAGTTGATTCTTTAATTAATGTGACTTCACTCCCGAAATCTATAAAAGCTCGAAATAGAAGACCATTGACTTTTACTTCTTTAATAAATTTAGACCCCGGACCTTTATACGTGTTTTTATTGTTTATAAAATCAATCCTCATAGTCCTTTGCATAACAGAGTTCGTTATTTTGTCATTTGACTTACTGAAACATTTTTCCGTAATGTGACCTACCTTATTACAACGTGTACATTTTACCAGCGGCTTAGGACAGTGCAAAAAACTATGGCCCCTTTCCTTGCAATTGTAACATCCGGTAACGGAACTTTGTCTGGCATTATTCCTATTACTAGCCGTTCGGGGTGTGTGCAACGTAGTGCCAAAACTCCCGATTTGAGTGTCTTATCTGTAATGCCATGTATAATGCATTCTACTGCGCGGGTCCCTATTATATCGCATTGGTTTACTAGGCTTAATTTCTCATAGTAATATACTTCTATGGATTCGTTATATCTACTTTTCCTTTTAATCATATCTTCCAAGGTCTGGCCATAGTTCTGTTCGCATGGAAATGCGCTTAACAACTTTACCTGCCATTCTTGCCAAGTAAATAAGATAGTATTCAAACTTTCGTACAACGTCTTAGCCAGACCTTGCAATTTTTGCATAGCAAAATGAGTTGTAGTTCTCTCATCCCAACCATATACCGAAACGCACTCATTCACCTTTTTTAACCACACGTCCATTCGCTGATTTTTGGTTGAAGGATTAAAATCGGGCAATATGTTTTTGTGATCAATTTTCTGTGATGATTGGAGTGCGCTTTGGTTTGCAGGTGGTAATGCTAAACCTTCCCTCAAGTTCCTAATGATGTCGAATAAATCTTTCTTTGAAAAAGAAGGGCTACGTGACCTTTCAATCCGTTCTGTGCGGTCGCGCTGCACGAAGCTCTACATCTCGGCGCCGGGCCACCGCGGAGACGCTGCGGCGACAGCTGGCATTTTCCAGCGCTTCGGTGTGACGCGACGCGCGGCGCAGGTCATCAGCGGCACGTACACGGCCGCGCTCCCGCCTTACTTCATCCTCCAGTATCCGAAGTCGCTCACGGCTGAGTGCGATGTCCGGCTCAGGCCGTTGGCTGTCGCGTTGACTTCGCGGCGAACTTTGGCTCCGTGAAACAGAGCGGAGTCCATTGCGACTGCGACTTGGTGTGTAAAGCATCCGACTAGGTGTCAAAGACATGGTCTGAAATCTTCCAAAAAAAAAAAGAAAGTGTTTGAGAACAGCGTAAGGTAGCTGTATTATATCAGTATAAGTAGGTAAATGTTTACTATGAAACAAAACTAAATAAATAATGGAAGTATTCATCTTTTATGTAAACTAGATTATCTATATGTATAAAATATACATATGTTCGTACTGAAAACTTAAATTATCATAGCATGTTAAATTATTGAATGGATAAATAAAAACATGGGTTGTTAATGACACAAAGGAAAATTAAATTAATAATAATAACTAAAGTACTAAGTAGTAGGTAATCGATACGTGTTGTGATTTTGTATAAACATTTACTAAAATTATATTTATTATTATTTAATTGATAAGTACGCCGGTTCAAGTATTAAAGTTCATTATTTGTTCATTTTAATAGCCTTAAACTTCTGAGGTCTTCAAAAATCTAATTAAACAAAATTCGATGTCAATCGTTCAGTTACATTACAAGCGCGGGAAAAATCTAAATCATAACGCTATACCAGTTGCATTTTCAAATCGATTATATAAAACAATAAAGAATTATATAATGATTTAACTATACTAATTGGAGGAGTTTTTTTAACATTCGTGACTCCTCGTATTGCTTTGTGGATTAATCTACAGTTCATCGGTAAACAACCACTTGATTCCTTTCACGTTAAACATATTGACCGGGATTCGAACCCAGACATCTTGCTAAATCGAATGGTAATAAATTATTATAATAATATGCAGTCCATATTAACAACGTGATATATTCTATCCATGTTAAATAATATAAACTTTTGATCATTCCTTATATCACGAAAGAAAAATCTTCAAGGATATTTACCAAAACCATAAATGTTATGTTTTATTGTAAAATCATTAATTCAATTAAATACGATAAACTGATCCGACCGGTCTAAGAATCTAGATAGATATAGAAAGTCAGTCTCAAATATTATAAATCTCTTTTTCCCGCCATTGGTGTCCGTCTAATCATCACTTATATAAGTATAAATGTATAACGTGTACTTACGTTTTCTTTGTTTTTCTATCCCACTTCTGAAATGTAAGAAATTCCTGTTCGTTGGGTCAGACCAGTAAAACGATATTTAACTTTGTACTTGTTTTATTCTTCTATGCAGTGTACACTACAATTTCAATTCGTAACCTCCGTCCTCTTTTGAGTCCAGTTCCCAATTGCCTCCTAAATTCCCGCCTCTGGCCAAAATGCCCTTTTGTCTTCCCGCCAAAAATAAGGCGTTCCGATTGGCTCACGACATTGCGTGATGTTTCTGTCGTGCGCCAATCATGGAACGACCCGCCAAAATCAATATTGCAAATAAAATAAATAATTTAAAAATGAAATAAACCTAAAACAAATTAGTGATTTGTAAATATATTAAGAAAAAGTACGTGCGAATTTTTGAAACACAATTAATATAATTTTGGCATACCTTTATAAATTTTGTTTTATATTAAATATACCTTAGAATATGCCATTTGTTTTGAAACCTGTTCTTTTAGTACCTACCGAAAATCAGAGCAAACTGGTCTGACAACCTAGTAAAATAAATCTTGCTTGTTTTTTTTTCAGAATATTATAATGAAGGTTATAGTCTGCTTGTTCGCCTTAGTGGCTATCACCCTCGCTCGTCCTGAAGACAAATACACTGATCGTTATGACAATATCAATCTGGATGAAATCCTGGGCAATCGTCGTGTCCTAGAAAATTACATCAAATGTGTTCTGGATCAAGGAAAGTGTTCGCCCGATGGAAAGGAACTTAAATGTAAGTGATATGGATATAATGGTATTTAAAACGTGTATTTAAATATACATACCGAAAACTCTGATTCATTTGAGGTGAGTCTTTTTGGTACTAACGGACACTTATTGCCTAAAGACACCGTGTTCAATCGTTTCAATTTTTTAAAAGAAAAAATTAATAAGAGTTTTAATTTTATATTCCACTTATTATACTATATATCAATCAATCAATCAACAGCCAATCGTAGTCCACTGCTGAACATAGGCCTCTCCCAAGGTGGGCCAAAGCTCCCGGTCCTCTGCCTTCCGCATCCAGTCGGTACCCGCCACCTTCTTAGGATCATCGGTCCACCCGGCTGGAGGGCGCCCTACGCTGCGTTTGCCGATACGCGGTCTCCACTCTAGGACTCGTCTGCTCCAACGGCCATCGGTCCTACGACACACGTGACCAGCCCACTGCCACTTTAGCCTGCTAATTTTGCCAGCTATGTCGGTGACTCCGGTTCTTTTCCAGATAATCTCATTTCTGATCTTATCCTTCAAAGATACTCCGAGCATAGCTCGCTCCATAGCACGCTGAGCGACTTTGAATTTGTGGACTAGTCCCGCAGTTAGTGTCCACGTTTCGGCACCGTATGTCATGGCAGGTAAGACGCATTGGTTGAAGACTTTCATCTTCAAACATTGCGGTATAGACGACGTGAGGACTTGACGAAGGTTGCCAAATGCTGCCCATCCCAAGCGAATTCTTCGATCGGCTTCCTTCTCGAAGTTGTTCCTACCGACTTGTATAACCTGTCCTAGGTAGGTATATTCACTAACAACTTCGAGAGGTTTCCCTTCGACGTATATCGGTCCCGGCACGACATGCTTATTGAACATGACCTTGGTCTTGTCCAAGTTCATACCGAGACCGACACGCCGGGAAGAATCGCTTCTGCTAAGCAGCATTTCGGTGAGTTGTTCCAGCGACTCTGCTATGATGACAATATCGTCGGCAAATCGAAGGTGTGAGATGTACTCGCCGTTTACATTGACTCCACATCCAGTCCAATCCAGCGTCTTGAAAACGTCTTCCAACCCGTTGGTGAACAGTTTCGGAGTTATTACATCTCCCTGTCTCACCCCTCTGCGCAGTTGGATCGCCTTCGTCTTACAGTCCTGGATGTGGACAGTCATTGTAGCAGCGTTGTACAGACACCTCAGTACCTCGATATATCTTCAATCGATATGATATCTCTGCAATGAGTCGAGCACTGCCCAGGTTTCGATGGAGTCAAAGGCTTTCTCGTAGTCCACAAAAGCCATACACAGCGGCTGATTGTACTCTTGGGTCTTTTGCAAAATCTGCCGAACAGTAAGGATGTGGTCCGTGGTGCTAAAGCCTGATCGAAAGCCAGCTTGCTCTGGGGGCTGGAACTCGTCAAGTCGTCTGGCGAGACGGTTCGTGACGACTCTTGAGAACACCTTATATACGTGACTCAGGAGGGAGATTGGTCTGTAGTTTTTCAAGAGGCTTTTATCACCTTTCTTGAAAAACAGTACCACCTCACTCCCGCTCCACGTTTCCGGGGTCTTGCCATGTTGGATGACGGAATTAAAAAGGCTTGCCAGCTCTTTCAGGACCGGAGGTCCGCCTGCCTTAAGCAGCTCTGTTGTGATTCCGTCATCTCCCGGAGCTTTATTGTTTTTAAGCTGTTATAGAGCCGCCCTATTCTCGCCTTGGTCAACGACCGGGAGCTCATCGGAGTAATGGTGCGTAAGAGGGGCGCGCTGGTCATCAATACTGATTCCCACAGGTTTATCCGATCTTGAAGAGAATAACTGCCCATAAGACCTCTCTACTTCTCCGACGATCTCAGGCCTAGAGGTAACGACCCCACCATATTCGGTTTTAAGTTTTGTCAGACGCGGCCTCCCAAACTTGCGAGTGAACACTTTCGATCCCCGATTTTGCTCAATCGCAGCCTTGATGGCACGGGTATTGGAGCATCCGAGATCGCGTCGCGTCAGCGTTCTTATTGTTCGGTTTAAGGCCTTATCTGACAAAAACGATGGTAGTTCTCGTCGTTTCCTCATGAGCTCGAGTGTCTCAGCAGAGAGTTTTGGTGCGCTGTCTCTTTTCTTTGGCGGAAAACACTTGCGGGATGTATTTTACAGTATTTTGACCAGCGTGTCGGTTCTCTCATCGATACTGCTTACGGTTTCCAACGCGGTGAATTGATTTTGAAGCTCAATTTGGAACTTTTCGGAGCCTTGAGCAGCTTGGAGCATGCTAGGTCGGAGAGTAGACCTCATCATTCGCGATCTTTCGGCTTTGAAGTCGATATCTAGAGTGCCTCGAACCAAGCGGTGATCACTACCGGTATTGAACCTGTTGATCACTGAGACATCTCTAAATATGTGCCTTTTATTCGAAATGATAAAGTCTATCTCGTTACGTCCTCGTCACGTTATCGGGGCTTCGCCAGGTCCACCTCCTCTGGGGCTTCTTTTGAAAGTAAGAATTCATCAAAAAGAGCCCCTGCGCTTCGAGAAAGTTTACTAGCATTTGCCCCCTGTGATTTCTGCAGCCCAAGCCGTAAGGTCCGACTTTCGATTCACCGCTATCTTGTACTCCCACTTTAGCATTAAAGTCTCCCATAACAACATTATAGAGGGCCTTCGAGGTGTTGTTGAGGGCCTTTGCGATGTCTTCGTACATCGCTTCTACCACATCATCAGAGTATGCCGAAGTTGGCGCATATACCTGTACGACCTTCAGGGAATACCTGTCGGAAAGTTTAAGGACAAGGTACGCTACCCGGTTCGACACACTACTGATTTCTACAATGTTGCTAATGAGATCCTTTTTGACTAGAAAACCGACACCACCCTGGGAGAGGTTATCACCTTCGCGGAAGTAGAGTAAGTTACCGGACTCTAGAGTTATCGTGTCCTCCCCCTGTCTTCGGACTTCAGATAACCCCAGTATATGCCAGTTTATATGACTTAACTCTACTTCTAATTCGGCGAGGTGATGGTCCAGCCTAATCGAGCGTCCATTGTACGTTGCCATATGTAGTCGTCTTTTATGGTAGCCTGCCATGAACCGGTGATTCTTTGCACCCCCTGCCGTGCTACCGTGGTCGGGCCTAGCGGGCTTGCCGGTAACTGGGGGCCTTTTTTTTTGCGCATCTACCATATAGGAGGATTTGCCCATACTCGCCGCGCTGGGCAGGCGTGTTGGCGAGCGCAGTAGGGGGATAAGTTGTTTACGGGGGGGACGCTGCTGCCCATCCCCCCTTTTTCCCCGTCCCTTAGTCGCCTCTTACGACACCCACGGGATAAGATAGGGGGAGTGCAATTCTAAGCCGGCACTCCACGGCACATCTGTACTTACACTAACTCACCCACCCTGCAAGCCATAACGCAACGGTGGTAGTTTCTAGTCTGACAATCAATGAGAAAGTGTAATACTTCAATATTGAATAATGTATTTTGATTTGATTCGTAACTACCCAGTCAGTCACAAAGCCCTACTACCGAGTCAAATTTCTTTTGCCATAAGTCATTGGATCTTATATATTTATCATTCATTATATGTTTTGACGATTTATTATGGTCTATTGTTTTCATAGCTTGAGTACGAACTAAAAAGTAACGTGATATATTATTGATTATGCTTTGATAAATATTAACAAATTAGTGATTTGTAAATACATATATTTAAAAAAAGTACGTGTGAATTTTTGAAACACAACTTATATAATTTTGGCATACCTTTATAAATTTTGTTTGATATCAAATATACCTTAGAATATGCCTGTATGATTATTTAGTACAACCGAATATCAGAGCAAACTGGCCTTACAACCTAGTAAAACAAAACTTTCTTGTTTTTTTTAGAAATATTACAATGAAGGTCTTTGTCTGCTTGTTCGCCTTAGTGGCAATCACCCTCGCTCGTCCTGAAGACAAATACACTGATCGTTATGACAATATCGATCTGGATGAAATCCGGGGCAATCGTCGTGTCCTAGAAAATTACATCAAATGTGTTCTGGATCAAGGAAAGTGTTCGCCTGAAGGAAATGAACTTAAATGTAAGTAATATGGATAAAATGTTATTAAAAACGTGTCAAAAACCAAAGAAAAGTAGTAAGTATTCAAATATACATACCGAAAACTCTAATTTATTTGATGTGTGTCTTTTTGTTACTAACGGACGCTTATTGTCTATAGACAGTGTTCAATCGTTTCAATTTTTAAAGGAAAAAGTAATGAGTTTTATATCCCACTTATTAATTTTAACATTAATAATGTTAGTAAGTCATGAATTATTTTATATAATGAATATATAATATATATATATATATATATATATATATATATATATATATATATATTATATATTCATTATATAAATATATATTTATTTTAACAAAACACAATATAATTTACAAGTAAATTATCTTAAAAGTTTTGAATTGCTTAAAAGTTTTTGAAGTTACTAAATGAAAGTTTGGATATGATTTTATATATTCCATTGAACTATAAATATATTCTCTTTTATTTCAGCACACCTAAAAGAAGGCTTGGAGAACGACTGCGCCAAGTGCACTGATGCTCAAAAGAAGGGCACAGATAAGGTGATCGGTCATCTTATTAATCATGAAAAGAACTTCTGGGATCAACTCACCGCCAAGTTCGATCCTGACCACAAACTTAGGGAAAAATACGAGAAAAGATTGAAAACTTTGGCCAATTAATTTAATATAAATTGTTTTGAAATGTCAATTTCATTTATAAATCATTGCTGTATATTACTGATGAATAAAGAAACTATTTAAATTTATGATCTGGTATTCTTTGTTTCATATGTAGTTTATGTATCTTTTAAATATTGATTTTATTTTTATACTTTTGCTAGGAAAGCCAAAATAAATAAATTAGGGCTCTGTTTTAGAATGAGAGGTACGAACAAACTTTTTTGTGAGTAGTGTACAAATACCATCTTAATCGTAGTTAGCCGAAAGCATAGAATTTTATGTTTCACTGTGTTATTGAGATATATTTTGATACGGAAAGTAATAAGCGTGTCAATTGTTAACAAAATAATTGAATCCTTGTAATGAATGAGGGCCAGTGTAATTACAGTCACAAGGGACATAACATCTTAGTTGCCAAGGTTGTTGCTGGCGCATTGGCGATGTAAGCGATGGTTAAATTAGATATTTTCCCGGTCGTCGTTTAGTGGTAGTGAGAACGTACATTCGATGTAAAATGAGTAAGTAAACAAAAAAATATTTCATTTGCTCCGATCCTGTAAAAGTAGTCATCAATTTATTTTTTTAGTTTTCATACTGTTTGCTTATAATAGTTGATTCATTGAACATTGTCTTAAATTGTATTGTAGAGTATCTTTCGATTATATTTTTGTATTGCACCTTTTTATAACATTCGCCTTGTCAAGGAATAAATATATAATTTATTATTATTTATTAATTTTAGTTAATCACAATAATGTTAAGTGTGATTTTTATGTATCCTTTATAAAATAGATTTCAATTCCTTACAGCGAATAAACGGCCATCGACCCCTAATATAATATATACTGAAGACTAGAATGACTCTTAATCCTTGTTAGAGTCGAAAAATAAATATAAAAAAAACAATTAAATTGAGAGCAATTAATGTATTTCAGAATTGTAACATTATTGAGAAAGCGGTTACTAAAGAAAATGACAAAAGAAATGAACTTTTTGGCTGTTGATTGAAGAGCTAAAACACACCAAACCATGTTTATGGACACAAATATATGAAAAAGTTTTGAAATACACAATTTCTTCCAAGGGCTATCATTCCAACGAAATAGAAAATGAAACTCAAGTTAGAGATTTTTTTTTCTTCTTATCCTCATTTTATAATATTCATTACTGAGGCATGCTTAGAAACTCAATTATATATTAAATTGACATGTTTTCATTTCTACCTTCATAAAGTTTTCCTGTTTTATTTTATTTCTTTCAACGTTTTCTACACCTGCAATACAAACCACAACGTGGGTGGGTGGGTCTTTGGCATATAAGAAGAATATAAAATGTAAAAGGTCCTGTTAAAATGGTCATACAATTTTATTGTCGAATTTTATTATGGCGTATTTACGAAGAAAAACTTACTTTTAAAATGAGCACACTACGTGAGTTTCAGTGCCCACGATTGCAACAAGAGTCAGGCCACTACGTGGGTTCTTGGTGTTGAATGGGTTAACTATACTCGAGCGTTTTTTATCACAAGTACTTACCGTATACCAACAACCCACGATGTGGGTTCAACGTTATTATCATAATTATGTAATGCCGAGGACCCCGCTAGCGGGTTCACTAGCAAAATGTATGTAGCCATAACAAATTATGAGGATATGAAAAGTGTGGAGGATGCGAATGTGTTAAGCTAATGTGATTGGTAAATTACATATCAATACCCAATACATTTATATGCTGTTTTTATTTGGAAAATAAGATAGTTATTTATACATTATATAGGGTTATTGGTAATTCGACGTATGCCCGTTAGGAGGTGATAAGGGTGACTATTTGCGATAATTTTAACCCCTATATGAATAATGCAAAACCATTTTTAAGTTATCATGTTTTTTAGGTTTTTTCAAAATAAGTCAAAAATGCCTCATCAAACATTTACTTTAAAAAAAGTATCAATTTAAATCTCATTTTTTTCTTCTGATTTATAAAAACGATTAAACACTTGTTATTTAACAATCTTTAAATAAAATTATCGGTCCAAATTTAAAAATGCGAAACGAAAAACGATATTGTTTCAATATATTATTGAGATATTTTTCCACTAAAATGCCTTAAAAACAAAAAAAAAAAGCTTTATATAACTTGGCTTGTAGATTATTTTAAAAACATAACCGTTTTCTTAGCTCTCCAAAAATGCATAACAACTAGGAACTTATTCCAAAGAAACTGAAAAAAAAATGATCACAAAGGAAGCAGGCGGCGTTCTTTAAAATTTCCATAAAATTAATTTAAAACAATACCAAATTTAATAAAACAAGAAATACAAATTTGATTCATAAGATTTATAAAAACGATTAAACATTTGTTATTTATCAATATTAAAACAACAATTATCAGCATGAATTTCCGCTTGCTTCCTTTGTGATTATTTTTTTTCTTCAGTTTCTTTGAAATAATTTCTAATTGTTATGCATTTTTGGATACCTTTATTAAAAATGCGTAAGTTTGTGAGGATAAATGACTAGAAATTCGTTGCTCATCTACGCAAAAACTAATAAACGGATTAGACTGAAATTTTGAACAGAGATACCTTGTACCTCGTCTTACATCGGACATAATAAACTTTACTAATTACGATTAGTAGTAGATATAGATTATATAGTATTCACATATTATATCAAAGCACTTTTTTTTATTTTAATGAAAATTTAATTTAAATAATTACATTAAAACCTTAAATAAATACAAATAAAAATTAAAAATATTTACTATACAAATCGTGACCGCGTGGAATGGTGGCAAGAATGCTAGCAGCATTTCCCCCTTGAATCGTAATTCCGATTCTCTGGGCGAAAAATAAACCAGCCCTCCTGTCATCAGTAGAGGCAATAAGACGGGGCGTAATATTTTGGATGAATTTTTTTGCACTATTACTCCAAGGTCCAAGCCTTTCAACTGCAAACGGAATAAAAATATAATTTTGAATAAGAGAAGAATATTTGTTACGTTTGTTCGTTTCAGCTTTTTCCGCGGCAGCACCGGCTTTTAACATTGTTTCTCTGATATGAGACGGGGCTAGTGTGTAACACATGTTGCGTCCCACACAAGGGCCCGTCCCCGTTCCCAGGGAACGAATGTCAGTCCATCAGGTCTCTTGCCATCATCACGACTAATTCCATGAGGCTCAATAAGAGCAGGAACGTCAATGGTGGCACTTATTATATATGGAATAAAGCTAACTGTGTGTTGACCAATTCTGGTTTATATTATAAGGACCTCTCAACGATTTGTTGCTGTATAGATATATAAAAATCAAAAGCCCTAAAATATATTACTTAATATCAGAACAACCAAAAGTCAAAAATATATCAAATTTCATAAGCACCATTTTTAGACAAATTATAACGACATTATAGAACTAGCGTACGAGAAAGAAGTTATACATCATCCAGTAATTGTATTTTAGAACTTTCTAGAAATACTAATAGAAACATTTCCCAAATGACTTTCTGTGTTGCGGAGACGAAAAAAAGTGCAACACGAGATAAACAATAGTCTACTGGAAGAGGTCAGAACCTTGGCACTACGAGTCAAGAGTCGCATGTATACGTCACACGGAAAAATTATAAATTATGACTAAGTGTCGTCTAACTTACCTTCTTAGTTTTATTTGCGATCCATATATGTATATTACTATATAAAGGCGTACACACGGAGACTGTTAATCAGTAACGAACTTTAAATCGGCGATCACACATCTAACCCAGGTACAGGATATTTTAATATGTTTCTCAAATAAAATATATATTTTTTTATTAATATAAATGTTAATTTCTGTCAGGTAGAAAATATATTATTTTAATTTTAATTTAAAATTAATATCTACTTTATTGTGCATATCAAGGATTTGGAATTACAAAATAAAACAATAATTCTAATTACTAAAATAAAAAAAAAAAATAATGAAACTGTGGTATTTTTTTATGGCTTTCAGTGCTCACAGATTATTTAACTATAGTGTTCATGAACTTCAGATAAAATCCTCTAAGTACCCACAGTAATAAAAAACATCTTTGGGTAAATTGAGGCTTTCACAAGTTTTTTTTTACGAAAGCCTAAAATCTTAATAATATTATCACAGTTAATGAGTCATAGCTTTTCATTATATTATCTTGTTGTCTTTTCACGGAAGGCCATCTGAAGGTAAGTTTTACCGTCTATACACATTGGTGCTGTAAGGAATATTAAATTTAATCATTCATTACATCGCCAATGCGCCACCAATATTGGGAACTAAGATGTTAGGTATGTCTTTTATGTCTGTACTTACACTAACTCACCCACCCTTCAAACCATAACGCAACGGTGGTAGTTTCTAGTTTGACAATCAATACTACTTCAATATTAAATAAAGTATTTTGATTTGATTCGTAACTACCCAGTCAGTCAAATTTCTTTTTCCATAAGTAATTGGATCTTATATATTTATCATTCATTATATGTTTTGCAGATTTATTATGGTCTATTGTTTCCATAGCTTGAGTACGAATTATAAAGTGACGTGATATATTAATTTTTCATGCGTTATAATACGTTGATTATGATTTTATAAATATTACCAATTTAGTGATTTGTATATATATTAAAAAAAGTTCGTGCTGATTTTGAAACACGTCTAATATAATTTTGGCATTTATAAAATTATAAATTTTCCATTTCGTTTCACATAAAATATACCTTAGAATATGCCAATTGTTTTGAAACCTTTTCTTTTAATACCCATCGAAAATCAGAGCAAACTGGCCTAACAACCTAGTAAAATAGATCTTGCTTTGTTTTTTTTCTTCAGAATATTACAATGAAGGTCATAGTCTGCCTGTTCGCCTTAGTGGCAATTACCCTCGCTCGTCCTGAAGACAAATACACTGATCGTTATGACAATATCAATCTGGATGAAATCCTGGGCAACCGTCGTGTCCTAGAAAATTACATCAAATGTGTTCTGGATCAAGGAAAGTGTTCGCCCGATGGAAAGGAACTTAAAGGTAAGTAATATGGATATAATGTTATTAAAAACGTATCATAAACCAAAGACTTAGGCATTCAAATATATATGCTGAAAACTCCGATTCATTTAAGATGTCTTTTTGTTACTAGCGGACTCCTTTTGCCTTAAGACAGTGTTCAATTTTGTAAAGAAAAAATAAATAAGTTTGAATTTTATATGCCACTTATAATAATGCCACTAAATATATTGTATGTTTGTTTGTTTTTAACAATACAAATTATAATTTACAAGTCTTAATAGTTTTTAAATTGCTTAAAAGTTTTTGAAGTGGCAATTACCAAATGTCATGTTTGAAAGTTTGAATATCATTTTCATATATTCCTTTGAAGCACTCTTGCTTTTTTCTGTATCTTTGATGAGCGAAGTCTTTAAATTTATTACGAATTGAAGTATCAAATGTGTACATTGAAATCAGAAATAGTTTATAATGTATTTTATTATTATTATTATTGTGTTATTACAAGGAGGAAGAAACATTATTCATTATTCAAAAAATACTGTACTCAGACTTAAAAAAAATTGATCAAATGGCAACAACCATATATATTCATTTCTATAATTTATTTTTCACAACAATTTATACAAGAGAAAATAACGAAAAAAGCTTAACGAACTTACAAAAATATAGGTTTTTGACTTCTGGGGCGTTAATCATATTGCAAGAACAACGATAAAATATTAATATTCAAATAAACTATAATACTAAAACCTAAAAACATAAATAAAGATAAATGCTACAGTGTTTTAAAACTTTTTTTTTATATAGCCTTCCTTCGGACATGACCGTAATACTTTAATTTCTTTATATTTTATTTTATTTTTTTTTCATTCGTATATTGATCTTTTGTTCCACTTTTGCGTGTCCGTTTGCCAGGTGGCAAAGGCCTCCTCCAATCTTCTCCACTCCAATCTTTCTATGGCCACTCTACCCCATGATTTACCCGCTACTTCTTTAATGTCGTCGTCCCATCGTCTTTGTGGTCTACCTCTCTTTCTCTTTCCATCTCTCGGGTACCATTGAGTGATTATTTTACTCCATTTATCCTTTCCCCTGATCATGTGGCCTGCCTGTTTTAAAACTTAATTAGGTAAAACTTTAGCAAACTTCTGCTGGAAATGGGAGCGGAGAATAGGGGAAGGAGAAAGGGAACCCCCCTTTCCCAGTCCCCAGCACCACTCTCATTACAAGGTAATGCACCATTCATGAGAAAATTTAAAAAATAAATCTTTACAAGATTTATTTTTTAACTAACCTGAAAATTACATTTACCGCCAAAAAATCAATTGTAACGGCTCCGGCGCTGCATGAATTTAATATAAAAATGATTATATATTTTGTTAATTCAAGTAAAACCTCAAGATCAGTGTTTAAAATAACAAATAATCACTTAATCACTACGAGCGTTGTTTGCATTCAAATCTTGTCATTAAAAAATATTGTTAATTTTTACTCGTCACTTGACAGTTGACATTCATGGGCACAGATTATTTTTCGAAAATCAAATTAGACTAAGAACTTAAAAGTACTGCCAAAAAACCTAGATTGTATGAAATTACATGTATATAAAAATCACTAGATTAATGGGCCGATTCGGTTCTGGCACTTCGCCGGCCGCTGCCGCGGCACGCTCGCTTCGCTCGCTCGGCTCGTGCGATGTACTTTAAAAGTAACCTAACCTAAACATATATAAACCATAGAGACGTCTTTATCGCACGTTTACTTTATCTATGTTATTTTTTATCTATGTTGTTGTTTACAGTAAATGACAGCAATGTTTTTTTCGTATTTACCCCATTTCGAGGTTATAAATGTTTTTCTTAATTTTCTCAAAAATAGTGCATTTCCGTTTACTGTGAGTGAATATTGTTATGTTCAGGGACCAAATTACATTTGTTAAGTTGCTTTTACAGTGATATATTATTGTATTTTTCGTATTTAACCCATTTTGAGTTTATAAAGTTTTTCTTAATTTTCTCAAAAACGGCGCATTACCTTTTGATATGAGTATTATTTCTATGATCAGGGACCAAAGTTCTACCAGATACAACACATTTTCACCTCAAACTTTTGCAGAAGTCCGTCGATGCGCAACCCTTAATTAAAATTAATCAAAAAACTCTAAAAAACTGGCAGGCTTACGTTTAATTATAATTTTAGTTTGACAAACCCAAACGTACCAAAGTTTTGGTAGTAAACATAAATCAGGGCGAGTAAAGTAAAAAGATAATTATAGCAAGAAGAACACTATTTGTTTTTGTTTTGATATAGTGGTTATAAGAAGGCTGAAAATATTGATCGGGCTTTTTCCTGTTATGTTAGATAATCAGCTAGTGACGTCAATGATACTTAGAAAAAAGTAATGCTGGTGCAAATGTGATTGAATCATGCACATTAAATATTTACAACGATGAAAGATCCCATACGAGACTGTTGTTTTTATGAATAATTGCGAATAATAAAAATATTTGTTTATTATAAGCTGTTGAAACATTAACGAAACACTTAATTCTCATTTCGTAACATACTCTCTATGCGTAATATGGCGTTCAATTTTATTTCATTCCTTAACAACTCACCACTTCAAATCTGTATATAATAACGGAGCGTTTAAGGTAGTATGATATTTACAGGATGTATCAGTAATTATAATTGGAAATAGATTCTCAGTGCTCACCGAATAGCCCTGACCAAGTTTTAAAGACCATTGTCACATATTATTATATAAATAGCTAATACCTGCTTCTGCCTGCATGACTTTATAAAACTTCGTTTCTTATGCTAAAATTAGTATATTTCATTTTATTTGAACCATAGATTTTTTAAATATTATTCACTTCACAAATTCCGGCGAAAGGATACAATATCGTGAGTAAGCCCTTAGCGGAATAGCTTTGGGGTAGTTAAACAATACCTATAATATTGAGTCTTTGCCCAATGCACGGGGCATTACCGAAACAATCATTACCCGGTTATAAATTTGTCGTTTATATTACACATATTATTTTATTAAAAAAAAAACCTCTTTTATTTCAGCTCACCTACAAGAAGGCTTGGAGAACGACTGCGCCAAGTGCACTGATGCTCAAAAGAAGGGCACAGATAAGGTGATCGGTCATCTTATTAACCATGAAAAGGACTTCTGGGATCAACTCACCGCCAAGTTCGATCCTGACCACAAACTTAGGGGAAAATACGAGAAAAGATTAAAAACTTTGGCCAACTAATTTAATATAAATTGTTTTGAAATGTCAACTTCAATTATAAATCATTGCTATATATTACGGATGAATAAAGAAACTATTTAAATTTATGATCTGGTATTATTTGTTTCATATGTAGTTTGTTATTAAATTTATAATTACACGGAATTATTATGTATAAACCAGCACCTCGCCGAGTAAATTACTAATAAAAAAATGTGAATATTGTTAAGCGCAATTTTTTTATAACGTTCATTTACCAGTTTATATATAAGTATGTCATAAAGTAAAAATATGAGCAATATCAAAATTGGTTGGAGTCGAAATTTCACAGTGAAACATATTTTTTCTCACTGGTAATTACGCTTTACGCGTTTCTCCCACATGAAGTGGGGGGGGGGGGGTATGTGGGGTGTTTGGTCGGCGGGCGCCACGGGATCGCTTGTACATGCTACCGTGACGCCCAGACGGTCGGCCCGTCTTTCCCGGATACAGGGAACCCACTTAGCCCCGGCGGCTGTTAAGGTGGGGGGAGAAGGTGCGCATAGCACCGATGCCTTCTCCCCGGTCTTCTTCGACGGATTAAATCAGCATTTTCAATACCCTCGAACTTTTACAATTCGCTCGCCATGATAATCGCCATGATAATTTGTATGTACGAGTATACATAAGCCGGATAATGTCTGCCTGGCTTTGCTAGTAAATAATAATCTCCGAATAACTTGTATATATTTCACTTTTGTCACGTCAAGTCTTAATCTGGTGAAACTGTTAAGCATATATCTCCGAAACGCGACATCTTCTCGTATAAGTTTGATGTATATAGTATTTTTTTCTGTTAGGCATAACAAAAAAAATGTCTCCATTTACTTCCTCAATTGCTTCAATATTCGCGTTTGTTATAGATTCATCATGTAAAAAACAATTTACGTGTTATGAAATAGATTTAAAATTAATACACTAAATTCAGTAACAACCAGCACAAGGGCTAGCTCACTAATAAATATATTAAGCTCACCTCTTAAAACACGGAAATTTAATAGTACATTGAACTCGAAAAAAAAAACTTTTATAATAACGACAATTGTTACAAATCAAGGAAAAACCGAAACACGTTTTTTTTACTTTCGACGACAACTAGGAAATTGTAAATGTGCTTAAAAACTTCTACCCTATAACAATTATTACCATTCAATATTTGTTTGTGAAAGTAATCGTACAAAATAAAGTTAACTTTATAATAAGGACAAGTGGATAATCCTAAAGGTAATAAACATATACTTTTTCATGTTTTAAATTTAATAAATAAATATATAATATTAAAAATTAAAACCTATGAAAAAATTAATGCATGACTCGAAATGCAATCGTATTTTTGATGTAAAATTATTGACGCTCGTTGGGGTTAGGGAGTAAGGCCGACTCGTAAGCCGTGACCACAAATGGCATTTTGCTCTGTATTTCTTTATTTACTTCATATTTATTCATAGGGTTTTGTACAAGTTCTTCTGGGTAAGTACCACCACCCACTTGTAGCGTTCGAGTTTAAAAAGTGTTAGTTGCATTGTTACTTCAATCATTTTTATATATTTTTTATTTATAAATTAATACAATGATCATCAATTTCGATGTTTCTCATCAGCCAGACTATTCATGGATACTTTTTTTCCGCTGTAAAAGGTTTAATACTTAAAACAATTGCTTTATTATCATTGAGTTGAGAAAGCAATAAAATTATTATAAGTACCTACATTAAATTTAAAAAAGATACTGTGATAATCAATAATGAATATTCAAATATTCCTCTTTCACGTAGGTTTTAAGTATTTTTGAATTATCATGTTACAGGATTAAGGTTTAGAATTGGAGTGGATCCATTTTCTATCAAATAAAATAAACCTTTAATACACCTGTGGAAGATGTATGGTTTTTTTTTCAGAATGAAGACTGTTATCTTAGCCTGCCTTTTGTTCTTTGTCACGATGGTTAATTCAAAGCCTGCAGATACGTACACAGACAAATTTGATAATATAGACATCAAAGAGATCATCGAAAATCGACGATTATTGACACCTTTTATTAAATGTTTGTTGGATCAAAGCAAATGCTCAGTGGAAGGAAAAGAATTGAAATGTGAGTATGTTTTATCAAGGGCGAGGCTAGAATACTGCGATGCGACGTCATATCGTAAAAACTCCGACATCGAACAACGCACCGTCCAAATCTGATGCGAAGATGAGCTACCGTCGTCGGTCTCGGACACTTCCCTGCGTCCGCGCATGTGCTCTACAAGAAAACTTTTATCATTATTCATAATATTTAGAAATTGATGGACCCATATTTTCTTTTCGGTTTTATCACGATGCTTCTTAACAGAAATATGACACGTGTAGTGCCGTAGTAGTCCACTAAACAAATGGCCAGAGTCTTCTCGTACTATGCCGTAATAGATGAAATTTTTAAAAATCCTGTCTTAGTTTAACTTACATTATAAAATAGCCCTATCTTTCAAATTTCATATTTCTAGAATCAGTACTTTTGGCTGTTCGTTTATAGGCAGTTAGGCCAAACGGACAAAGGTCTAGAGGTCCCGGGCTCAAATCCGGGGCAGGTTTTTTTTTATATATGCCGGGAAGGCAAATGTCTCCACTCCACCTGATGGTAAGTGATAATAGAGTCCAAACGCGACCACGGCCATTACAGTCATTAAGATTTTGTAAAAAATTAATCATAACATCAACATGCATCTTCGTATTCCTAATTTTAAATACTAATGAAAAGAACACAAAGCGAAACTCATTATATTAAAGTTTGGTTAATAAAGAAATAAATAGAAACTATGAACTGGGCCATTTCGGCAGACTTAATGGTTTTATAAAATGATTGTATTGTTAGTGACAAAATAATGACAGTCTTATGTTTTCATAGCTCACATCCAGGAAGCTTTGGAGAATTTCTGCGCTAAATGCACTGACGCACAAAAACGCTGGACCCGTGTTGTGATAAGTCATTTTATTAACAACGAACCCGACTATTGGAAGGAACTCACTGCCAAATACGACCCACAGGAAAAGTACGTCAAGAAATATGAGGCAGAACTGAAATCTATTAAGTTTTAATGTTATTAAAGCAATAAAAATCATATTTTATTTATACAAATAAAAGCATGTATTTATTTATTTTTTTTAGTTTTTTTTTAATTTATGGTTCCGATCATTGATTATTATTAATATTCTAACAATTACAATGTCAAAAAACTTAATCATGTCACTTCAATAATTAAGACTATGTACTCGTACGTAAATAATTTGTTACTTAATCATTCGAATTGAGGAAAGCTTCGTATGTTTCCTTGTATTTATTGTCGGGATCGTATTTTTTCTTCAGTTCTTCCCAGAAGGTCTTCTCGTGTTCACGAATATGGTTAACTACAATGCGTGCTTTGTGTTTTTGTGTTTCAGTACACTTTTCACAACCAGTCACCATCGCGTCTTTTATGTGCACTGGAAAAATGGATGTCAATGAAAAGTTAGTAACAAACAAAGTAACGTACATTATATAATTACGCCCAACTCACGTTTAATATTTTGAACACTTCAAAATTCAAAATAAGCGAACATGATGGAATTTTGAAGATATTTGTCTAACAATTGTATAAGACCGCTTAACCTGTTAAAATGTAGAATCAACGAAGCACAATCGTCGAAAAACATCTTCATCATTTCACTCTTTCCAAAACAATATATTTATATACATTTTTTCTGTTTAGCCACATAATCTAACATGTATTATATGACAAATTTAACAATTACTAGGTATGTCTTGGGAGAGATTTACATCTATATATAAATACATAGGCTCAGCCTAGATTAGTTCATGATATCTGATTCCCAGACCCAACATCGCAAAAACCAACATTGTTTAGGCAAATCATATTTTTAGTATTAACAATGTATATTTTTATTATTTATTTATAATCTTTGTTTGTGGCGTAGTTAAATCTAGTTTTTATGTGTGAATATAATTACTAGGTGTCACTTCAGATGCATCACCTTTTGTAAGGTGAAATACAACAGGTAATTAATTCACTAAGAAGCTATTATTGCGAATGTGACAATTATAACTTTAGGTATAATTATAATTTAGTTTATATTAAACAAACATATTCCCGCTATCAACAAGTAGTCAACCTTGGCTTTAAAATCAATTACTGTGACACTTGTTTTTTATTTTAATTACAAACTTACGAATACGAAGCTCGTACAAATTTTGTTAGGTTTTTATATATCAAAATCATCTACTTACATTTGATTTCTTTCCCTTCGGGAGTGCAGCGACCCTGATCCAAAACGCATTTTATATACGACAACAACAATCTTTTATTTGTGGTAATTTCTTTTATATTAATATCATCGTATCTATCCGTGTATTGTTCAGCCAATGCCAAACACAGAAGCGTGAAGCCGAAGAGAAACGTGAAAATTTTCATATTGTTAATCTTGTTTTAGTTCAAAAGTCACTTCGTTTATAATAAAAATCAGTCCATTTCCATCTATTAAATAGGTACAAACTTTGCATTGTGTTAGGTTACGCAATAAGTTACACTCAGATTCTATTGTTATTTATTTATACAATTAACTTTTAATTACATCAAATACAAAAACGGTCAAGATAGCACCTTTCTGAATAACGTTAGTTATAATAATTTTTTTCTACGGTTATAATTAAGGTATCTTTAATGACATTACGCTACCGCTTACTTCTTTTTTCATCGACTATCGGAAAATACAATAATTTTTGTGGAACAAATTGTTTGACTCTTGTAATTTATCCGACACGTTCGATTAACGCTTTGACCATCATTTCTCTTTTCGTCATTACATAATTAGACCCCTAAAAAGTCGCCATACTGGTACATTGACCTGAATTTTTGTGTCAGTATCTCCCGGTCCATTAAACCAATCTATCAACAAATCACAAGCTAATTGTAACATGACTTTTTTTAAAAGACACAAGAAGTGCACTATTGAATTTAATTAAAACTGTATTTGTTTTTCTGAAGATATGTATTGGGTAACATTTGTAACTCCTACAGAATTTAATATTATAAATAATATATATTAACGGCTTACGTATGTGATAAAAACTTTTTAGTAAATGACCCATCTTTCTTGTTTGTTGCCTTGTTTCTCATAACAACAATCAGCTTTATATACACTAAAAATTAACGTTATTTAAAATTATAATTGCACTGACGCAAGTTGCGAGTCGAAAGGTCGTCCCGACTTTTTATAATCTGTGGTAATGCTATAGGCGACACATAATTATTATTAATTTGTTTTGGCTGTATGCTGCAAAGTTTATCCTTACCAAATTAAAATACATAATATAACATATTTTAGTTGATATATTATTTGAATTCTATTCGTATAGAAATGTAAGGTTTTTTAAAGTGTTTAAGGATCTTTGATTCAACGTGTAGCGATAATCCCGTAATTAATTACAGCTATTGTCTGATTGTAATTATTGATCGAGGTAGTGTTATTATGCACTATTCATACGTTTGATGTCTCATGGATAACCGTTGTATTTTGTTTACATTTCCTTAATTGATCATATTATAATGTAATTATATACGTATATAACATTTTACATTTTATGTAACCTTAACCTAATATATCGTTATAAAATTCAAAATAGTTACAAAGTCATATACTTCATTCAATATAGAAACGTAACTTAAGTATTAATTTAACCATGCACAGGCGATGCATTTTGATGACTACCATAATGCCATGGCCGTACCATAACTGAACATAAATGAATTGATTTGAATAGGTGCCATTGAATTAATTTAAATTTACATTTGTTTATCTGTGGATATGTATTGTATTTTTTATAATTGTAGTTGTAGGTGGACGGGTAAATGGATCCTGGTGGTAAGTGGTCACCATAACTTATTTGTATTGGCACCGAAAGAAATATTAACTATTTCTTACATTACAACCTTGGGAATTAAGATGTTATTCTTATGCCTGAAGTTGCATTGACTCACTCACCCTTCTAACCGGAACACAACAATACGTACTGCTGTTTGGCGTTGGTACATATGTATATTTGATGAGTAGGTATTATCTATCCAGACGGGCTTGCACGAAGCCCTACCACCAATAAAGTGTAGTTGCTATTGACAAGCTTTAGTGTTATGATGTTTATGTTAATGATTATGGTCAAACTTCGACCTATGCATGGGTCAACACTAGTTAATTTAATTTTACCATATAATACGTAATTAATTTTGCCACGGGCATCTCTATTAAGACGATAGTGACATTGAAAAGTATAATTTTAATTTTATGTTAATATAACGTCATAAAATATTATAATGTTTACCTTGTCATATAATGAGAAAAATGATATTTGTATTATAATAAAAAGCATTAACACAGCGTTTCGTATTTTTTACAACAATTACTGACGCACGAGAAGAAGGTCGATCATTAAAAATGTTTATTGCATTTAAATCTTTATTAAAAAATAATTTACAAAATAATATAAAAAATCCAAAACCGTTGCTATCTATTTCTTAGTTGGGGATGATGATACCCTTCTCCCTTGCTTGTTGTTCGTACTTCTTCCTCCATACTCCTTCGGGATCGTACTTGGCACATAATTCGTCCCAGAACTCCTTTTCGTGTGAAATAAGCCGTTCAATAATGGTCGTAGCTCCCTCCTTTTGGGCTTCCGTACATTTTTCACAGCCAGTTTCGAGTGCGTCTTGCATATGATCTGTAAAATAATTATCATTATGAATGGGGCATTTCACTTTTAATTTATTTTGGATATTAACGAATTGTGTTTCTTTAATAATCATTCGCGTTTGTGAACGATGATAGCCAGGGCATCAGTAGAATGTCCCTGTTATGTCCCATGTGGCTGTAATTAGGCGTACTCGTTCGCTCATCCTTAATGCGTAAACACAGCTACACATGTACCACTGGTGGTTAAACGGTCATTTATACGTTGATAGAGGCTATGATAGAGGTTTTTCATAGTAAAATAATTATTACAAATATTGGTACATCTCGATACTACTAGAATATAATTCCAATTTTCTTGCAAGTACTTATATCAATGATTTTATTTATCGGATATTAAAATACAAGCAATAATAATATCACTTAATAGTTCGGAATACATATTATATATCGTACTGAAACCGGATTTGATAAAAAAAAAACAATAGAATTACATATATTGATACAATAATAAAATAGATCTCGAATTATCAATTTTTATAACATTTAATTAATACGCTACTTTTCTATTAGCTTAATATCGTTTTGTTTATCAATATTATGAAAGTCACAGATTATCATTCAGTTAAATTAATTCTTTGATATCACTGATGATTTGAAAATATCTCCATATTAATAAATACAGTAAGACGAACATATTTATATAGCTTTAGTAATTTGCACTAACAATTAATAAACTTTAGTAAATAAAACCTTAGTCGTTTTATGTACTTATATTATAATCTTGAATTGTTTTAAAATATTATATGTTTTAATATATAATGTTAACGTCGGAGTAAATAAGAACTCACGCTTTGATGGAATCCATTTGTTATTTACAAATAATAACCTATCAAAGGATACTAATATATTTCCAACATACTATTTAAGAAAGGTCATATAATATATGTTTTGTTTTAAACTATGTTTTTTCTGTCACAACTATAATCATTACAAAGCTATTAAATTATTAGATTTCCTTATTTCCTTTGCTGTTGCCAAAGCAATTATTACTCGCAGTAGTCAACCGCAAAAAGTCATGGTTGAGATTAAACAAATAAGGTCAGGCGCCAAAACTTCTAGAGTTATATTATATTCAAAAATAAAAGAATGAATTTTTAGTTCGAATATACCCAGCCTCTAAGAGTTTTATTGGAAGTATCTTTTACTAACGTAATAAAGAAATAATCTTTTAAAATCTATTATCTAACAACAATAATGTAAAGAGATTATTTTGACAAGACCAATGTCTGTTTTTAAGAAAGTATTAAAAACTATGTTCAATTAGCCTGATGGATCTGAATTGAACCTGCGATTTTCGCCCGTAAACCGTTCCTCTCTAATAATGTTTAAATTCTTACTTTAACAACTCCACAGAAATAAAAAGGAAGACTCACCCTTCAATTCCTTTCCTTCAGGACTGCATTTCCCTTTTTCCAGCATACAGTTGACGTAAGCTGTTAATAATCTCTTGTTCTCCAAAATCTCCTTAATGTTGATGTTGTCATATTTATCGGTGTACTTCTCTTCCGCGAGCACCGCCACTACGAGACAGCAGATCACAACTAAAGGTTTGGCAAACATCTGGAAATAAAAAGATATATATTTACAAATATAAAATTTATTCATTTGAATCCAAATTAAGTTATAAATATTATAATTTATATCAATTATAAAACTAACCGTAATAGTTTCTCACGTTTGTGATTCCACAAGGCGACGGTGACTTATGGTGCAGTATCCGAGAGATCATGTATTTATAGTACTTACATTCAAGCTGAAAACGTCTAATTTACTCTTCGTCAGATCTTTGTTTTATTTTTTCCGGTGCATAAAAACAGATTATACAGCATGTTGAAATTTGTGCTTGATTAATAAATGGTCCATTGTAAATCTTTCGTTTTGTAAATTTTAATTGAACCTTACAATGACGTGTGTCTTATTTTATTCGGTTCCTTTCTTCGCTCTGATTATAAAGCATATATTATAAAGTTACGCTGACTATAAATTTAACTAAACCCAAATATGCACTGCATGAATTTTCATATTAAGGTACTATTACAGATAAAAGGTTTTTATTCGTATTTATTTTCTTAACACAAAGCCACTAATTAACTAACCATCCAATGTATGGAACATTCATTATCATTAAAAAGGCTATTCATAATGATATGTATTTTTCAGATGTGCCTTATTAATCAAGAAGATTCAAATAAGCATATAAATGTTCGAAGAAGCACGAAGAAAATATAATAATGTCCTCCAGACCGATTTCGGCCACGGCAGCCAATCTCAAGAGAGATTAGCCAACTGCGCAGGAGATATTAAACTGCACAAGTGTGTGCGCAAACACAGGTGTACTTTCTCTTCCCTAGCTCTCATAATCCGATGGGACGGCAATCCGACACGACCGAAAAGAGTTCAAGGGCAGGACCAACGGCTTAACGTTCTTTCCGAGGCACGGGAGTGTACACACTTCCAGACTCCGGGCGGCTACTGAGAATTTTCTACCAGAAAATCCCAATAACTATATATTGGCCGGACCTGGGAATTGAACCCAAGAACACCGGATCTGCGGCCTTATATCTAGCCACTAGAGCAACGAGGCAGTCACGAAGAAAATATACGTATAAATTTAAGAGTAACAATCTGTCAGCAGATTAAGATTTTGTCTATAAAAATACGCTAGACTAATTATTTTAATAACACGTTTCTCAGTGAGTCGATCTGGCGTCTACAGATGAACTATCAAAATTCATCTGTAGATAAATCTTTGCCCCGAAATCCCGATATTAAATCTGGGCAATAACCACTATTTCATAAAGTAAAGTAAAGTAACAGCTTGTGAATGTCCCACTGCTGGGCTAAGGCCTCTTCTCCTCTTTTGAGAAGAAGGTTTTTGGAACTTATTCCACCACGCTGCTCCAATGCGGATTGGTGGAATACACGTATGACAGAATTTCAGTGAAATTTGACACATGCAGGTTTCCTCACGATGTTTTCCTTCACCGTCAAGCACAAGATGAATTATAATCACAAATTAAGCACATGAAATTCAGTGATGCTTGCCCGGGTTTGAACCCACGATCATAGGTTAAGATTCACGCGTTCTTACCACTGGGCCATCTCGGCTTTTTCACTATTTCATGCACACCGTTATATGGACACAACAGTGTCTTTGAAACGATCTCATAAAATTCTGCCACGTCTACCAACCCCTATAACGTCTGTCGCATGTTTTAACATAAGAAGCCTTTACCCACAGAAGAGCATCAAACAAAACGTAACAGCCTACTTTACTTCTATTTGTTTATTGCAACATATATATATTATATATATATTAAAAATTATACGGAATATAGGTCTTTAAATTAAACCTTGAAGAAAATTTAATGAGAGTTTACGGAAAATTGAATAATATAGAAAACTTTCCACGCAAGTCCAACTCAGCTAGACCGGTTTTCCTATAATACTGAATATTTATATGACCGTAATAGTAACAACTCTTTATAATTTGGCTATCGAACGGACGGAAGTCACTATGATTTCTACGATTTTCCTGAACGGTATCGGCCTCGGCAGCTCTTCTTAAGGAAGACAACTGCGCACGACATATTATAGCACATGTACGCGACACACATTGTTAATTTCCAGACTGCGGGCCTAATCCCTTTTAAACTGGGTTTGAATCCAGGACCTACGGATCTGCGGCCTTATATATCCATTAAATCAACAAAGGAATCACATAGATGTGATTTATTTATTTATTATATATATATATATATATATACATTTGTGACATGATATTTTACTAATTTTACGTGTTTTTTTTAGGTGATAGATGTGCAACCTGTATAATATAATAAATATAACAATTGAGGGAAATATGCTTATATCCGTTTACTCAAATTTTAACTGTCACCTTGAGTATTTTATATTATAAATACTTAAAAATATATAATGACGTATCTCGTACGTACAATAATGATGTTATTTTTGTAATTTCATGATATGCCTTTGATTGTTTTAAAATTCAAAAGACACTGGAAAATTACCATAATGTATGCATTCGTATGCGTTATATTTAATTTATAGGAATTGATCACGACTTCTTACATAGAATATAGCGTTGCATATTATTTTAATATTCGTAGAAACAAATTAAACGAGTATTTTATGCATTAGTTTCAGTAAAACAAATAATTGTCAACGGTTTATAAGGAAAAATTGTTTAATGTTCAATTATTGATACAGTTTTAATGAAAAACATAACTTTAGGAAGTTATGTTTTCGACAGAAAGGATCTCATAATATTAAATAAGTAATTCTTTAATATATATTATATGTGTATACTTTGTAACTGCCTCGTTGGTCTAGTGGCTAGATGTAAGGCCGCAGACCGGGAGGCCCTGGGTTCAATTCCCAGGTCGGGCCAAACAGTTATTGGGTTTTTCTGACAGAACATTCTTAGTGGCAGCGCGGAATCTGGAAGTAAGAAGTGTGTTGTGTACACTCCCGTGCCTCGGAAAGCATGTAAAGCCGTTGGTCCTGCACCTGAACTCTTTTCGGCCGTGTTTGCGCACACACTTGGGCACTATAATATATCTTGCGCAGTTGGCTTATCTCTCTTGATTGGTCGCCGGTGGTTTCACAGGCTGTTACTACTATTATGGGCGGTGGTGACCACTTAGTAGAGTAAGTAAATAAATAAATTAATTAATATTTTATTTATTTGTATGTAAAAAGGGCGCGTGTCGCCATCAAACTTCTAGTTCGGCGAGAATATTGTATTTGTATTTAAGTTTGTATTTTGTTTTTGAGAATAAATAAAAAAAAGAAACTGAATGTCAGGTCGCCCATTTGCCCTTCCTTCTATCTATAACATAAAAAAACCTTAGTTAAATTAGAGCCGATTGAAGCTCGGTCGCCCAGGTATTTTTATTAATTGCACCAAACGCAATTGCTCTGAGTTACATTATTTTAAAAAACATACAGGCATCAATCAATAGAAATATTCTGTTACAAATTGAAAACTCAACGCAAAGTTCAATAATGAAATATCAGAAAATGTTATGAGCTATTGAATGAATACATACATATAAGTCACCATTCAGTTTACTATAGAAAGTTTAGAAAGGAGTTTAACATGTCATGATATCAATACAGATAATACACCCAGTATTGAATGAATAAATTTCGATTGTATCTTTACAAATAGATACATTTTATATTATGAAATAATAACAAATCATATCACTATCAATCAAATCATATTCGACTACTAATTTATAATAATAATTCTTTCTAAATACTTCTAGAAATGTGAACAAGAACAGTTGTCAGCAAACGCTTACGATAAGTCTCGTCTAAGCGAAGGCTGTTTAATTTTTGAGTTGATATTATGTATTTTTTCCATAATTAGTTGTAGTATCTATAATAGCTCATAACTGAGCCAAGCTTTAAGTATTCAGGAAAAAGTTTAAGTAAAGTTTAAGTTTATATAAGCGCAATTTGAGCGCATGAAAACGTGTTCGATCTACTATGTCATCTCGGTTTACAGTATGGTACATAATATATTAGGTATATAATAGTATATAGCTATTAATTTTATTTATTAAGTACTTTTATCCACAAACTTAAAATTAATTTGACTAGCCAGCAAGCTAACAAAACTGAATTCGTAGTAATAATTATTGTTATTCGTTGACATTGCTTGGAATCGTTTCTTTCAAACGCAAGAATCTTTGCTTTTTGTCGGAAGTATTTTTGCTTACTAGAAAAAAACGTACACAAAGCGAGACATCAAAACATATACATTAACTTTTATTGATTATGATGCGTCATAAAGTCTTTAATTCTCACATCCCAAAAGTACTATTCAAAACAATTTAACAAATGTCTAATAGGCTTATCACTCGTTGGATCTACTATTTGTTATACAGACATATAAAAAATCGTGAAATAAAAAAGATACCACAAAAAAATCGAATGACAGCATGGCTTAAGAATAAATGGTGCTTAACGATATTTTGTCAAGGCAAGGCATGAAAAGGAACAATTAAAAGTAGCTAATTATGTGGTAAAAAAGCATTTACAGATCATATCGATAGGTTACACTGACAAAATACACTATACTGCAAAGAAAAAGGGTCGGTTAGAAAATCTTCAATATCTTCAAAAGTACCTGACCTAGATTTATGAAATAATGATTAAATTAAAGAATATTTGATGCCACATAAAAATATATATAAAACCTTTTTATTTATTTTTGATAATTGTATAAAAAACTGAAAATTTAAAATAATGGTCGTTTTTGAATTGAGCACCAAAAAATTCAAATCAATTGTTTCGCGTTTGTTTTAGTTTCGCAATAAAAAAGTTATAAATATGGTGTCTCTGCCTTATAAAGTTAATCCTTGATGGGCACAGTCAGCGAAATACAGCGAGTACTCCAGCGTTACCATGAAACTGGATCCAATCTTCGAAGATCAGGAACGGGCCGAACAAGGTGCACGACGAAGGAGGATCGCTATATGGTGTCAACAACTTTCTAGAAATCGCTATATATACACCACAGAAACTCAAGATTGAATTATAGTAGAAAACACGAGAAGTGGTCTCTGAATGACTGGTCACGAGTTATGTTTTCAGACGAGTCTAGATTCTGTTTATACAAGCACGATGGAAGGAAGTGTACAGAAGACTGGAAGCCAAGCCTGTATGGAAGAATACGAATAATACGGCTAATAATATAGGCTCTGTTCACGTGTCGGCGGGGATATCTTCCGAAAGCAGCACTGAGTTAGTGGCGATAGAAAATTTAACTTTAACTGCAGAAAGATATGTCACTGACATTCTGAATGATTACGTTGGTCCATTATTAGTGGACATGGGCGAGAATGCCCTTTTTATACAAGACAAAGCCCGCCTGCGTACGTAAGTCAGTAACTCGGTGGTAGAGCTTTGTGCAAGCTCGTCTGGGTAGGTACCACCCACTCATCAGATACTCTACCGCAAAATAGCAGTACTTTGTATTGTTGTGTTCTGGTTTGAAGGGTGAGTGAGCCAGTGTAATTACAGGCACAAGGGACATAACATGTTAGTTCCCAAGATTGGTGGCGCATTGGCAATGTAAGCGATGGTTAACATTTCTTACAATGCCATTGTCTATGGGCGTTGGTGACCACTTACCATCAGGTGGGCCACCACATAGGCTCGTCCGCATAACTATACAATAAAACAATTTTTTTTTTAAATCACACACGTGGAGTGGCCAGCACGTAGCTTCGACTTAAATCCCTTTGAGCATGCATGGGACGAACTGGGACGACGTGTACGTCAGTGGAATCCGCTGCCAATCACTCTACGTGAAATAAAAGAAACTATTAGAGGAATCGCCTCAAAAACCTGGTAGAAATCATGCTAAATTGCATAACAGCAGTATTGCGAGCTCGCGGAGGCAACACAAAGTACTGAAATGCGTAAAAACGTAAAATCCGTAACCTAGATTGGTTACAGATAAGCCAAAAATATCATATCCTTATTGTTCTTATACAGGGTTATTTGTAACACCGCATCCTCGCAGCTAGATAGCTAACACCATAAGAAAAAACTTTTGTTCCAGGCGCCATTGGAAATAAATTATATATAGGGTTTTCCATTAAGGGCGCTTGATCTTTGAAATGCAAAAAAAAATACATGTAGGAGAGATATTTGCGATTTTTTTTTTTATTTGGAAGGTCTATCGACCCCATTATGTATGGAATATGACATCATTCAAATGACCGCCACGGCTTCGGTTGGTGGCGCGCACACGAAAGGTCCAATTTTCGATGACTCTGGCGCACAAATCGGGCTGTATTTGATCGATGGCGTGGCGTATGTTGACTTTGAGGGCATCGGTGGTTTGCGGCTTGTTGGCATAGACCTGCGACTTAAGAAAACCCCACAAGAAAAAGTCCAGCGGGGTCAAATCGCACGATCTCGGTGGCCAGTTCACGTCGCCTCCGCGCGAGATGACCATGTCCAGAAATTGCTCGTGCAGAACTTCCGTAGCGTGTGCTGTGTGGCACGTAGCACCGTCCTGTTGAAACCACATGTTGTCCAGATTCATATTCTCGATTCCAGGCCAAAAGAAGTTGGTTATCATCGACCGGTATCGCTCACCATTGACGGTGACGGCCACACCATTATCGTTTTCGAAAAAATACGGACCAATCACGCCTCCGGCCCAAAATCCGCACCAAACAGTCACTTTCTGCGGGTGCATTGCCACTTGGTGAACCTCGTGTGGATTGGTCTCGTCCCAAATACGGCAATTTTGCTTGTTGACATAGCCATTCATCCAAAAATGCGCCTCGTCGCTGAAAATGATTTTTTTGCCAAAATCGGCGTCAACTTCCAACTGCTCTAATGCCCAGTCAGCGAACACACGGCGCTGTCTATGGTCATTAACCTTGAGCTCTTGGGTCAGCTGGATCTTGTACGGGTGCAGGCTCAAGTCACAACGCAAAATTCGCCAAGTTGTCGTCTGCGAAAGGCCGAATTCCTGTGCGCGACGCGGAATTGACTGCCGCGGGTTTTCGAGGACACTGTCGCGCACAGCGGCGATATTCTCGGCAGAGCTCGCGTTACGTTGACGCACGGGAACCGGCTGATTGTTAACTGACCCGGTTGACTCGAATTTGTCCACTAATCGACGGATAGTCGACTCGGCAGGACGATCATCGCGACCGTAAAACGGGCGAAGTGCGCGGAACGTTGCTCGAACTTAAGACCCATTTTCATAAAACAATTTTATGATTTGCACGTGCTGCTCGACACTGTAACCTGCCATGGTGGTTTGGGAGGACGGAATGAATATAACACACTGCATTTGACAGCTGTCACTCAAACAACATGGCCGCAATCAGCTGTCAAAGTTCAAGTGTCCCTATTGGAAAACCCTATATTATTAGCTTTCTAATAAAGGTTTATAAGAAATTTAAAGTAATATAACCTAGAATAGTAATATTTTCTTTCACGTAACAACGTCGCATTTGTTGATTTTAATAAAAAAAAAAAATTATCACAATTGTAAGGTAGTTTTGGTTATCATTTTTTATTAATTAAATTAAAATACCCTTCGTCCACTACATCGACATCGCTAAGATCTCGCTCGATTTATCCATACCCCTGGCGTCAGAAGAGACTCATATAATATTGTTTCGTTTTAATAAAATTACAATAATTACTTAATTGGATTTAATAATATCTTAAGAGGACTCGCTAGTATTTCAAACCTCTGGTATAATAACCTCACCGAAAGCTATATATAAATGAACGGAAAATCCTAGGTAATAAAATTAACGTCGTTACGTATTAAGCAATTGAATACTGAATGGTTGACGTTGACACCTAAGTATAGACAACATAATGGATGCACTTAGCCTTCAATTGTGTACGCTAATACGATTTGTATTGTATCTAGTATAAATCGTATTGCTTGAATAAAGATAAAATCTCAATAAAGCACAAACGTGCTCTCATTAAAATATATATTGGTTAAGGAAATAAAAAGAACATTTGTAGCCATATAATATAACATAAAGTCATTAGAAATAGGTAGAAATATTATGACTGTTTACTGTATACCTTGTGTTATTGTTAGTGGAATAGAAAGTCAGTTCTTACGGTGCTATTTACTCCACACATACACTTTTGTAGGATATAATATCCTACAAAAGTGTATGTGTAATATTCTACTAACATAAATATCGCATGATCGGAATCGAATCGAAACATAATCGTTGACGTTTAGCTTGTTCCCTATTCTTAGTACTAATACAACTTTGACTTGCTCCTTGGTTGGACTTTCACTGCCTCGTTGGTCAAGTGGTTAGATATAAGACCGCAGACCCGGTAGTCCTAGATTCAATTTCCAGGTCGGACCAATTAATAGTTATTAGATTTTTCCATCAGAAAATACTCAGTAGCAGCCCGGAGTCTGGAAGTTGGAAGTGTGTACACTCCCGTGCCTCGGCAAGTACGTTAAGCCGTTGGTCCTGCACCTGAACTCTTTCCGGTCATGTCGGATTGCCGTCCCATCGGATTATGAGAGCTAGTGAAAAGAGAGTGCACATGTGTTTGCGCATACACTTGTGCACTATAATACCTCCTGCGCAGTTAGCTAATCTCTCTTGAGATTGGCCGCCGTGGCCGAAATCGGTCTGGACGACTATTGTTATTATGGTGGTTGTGGCAGGATTTAATCTATCCCGGAAACACCTTGCCGGCGTTTATACGCTGGTGCGGTGCGCTCCATGGCATTGTATGGTGCACCCATTTGGGTGGACGAGCCACCCATTTGGTTACGAGCGGTGAGGGATCACCTCTCGTAACAAGTCTCTTCTGCGGAGACCGCAGAGCGTCATAGCGGTGAGAGCGATACGGGGTTACCATACGGTGTCATGGACGGCGGCGACACTTCTCGCGATCCGCCCTGGGAACTCTAGGCGGAAGTGCTTGCGGAAGTGTACCGGTTCCGGGTGGAAGCGAGGTCGAGTGGCATCGGTCCAGGATTGGTGGAGGTGGAGCGAGTCAGGGCTCTAGCTCAGCGAGCTTTGATTCGCAGGTGGGAGGAGTACCTGGGGTCACGTCCGGCAGGCCTGGCGACAGTGGAGGCGATCCGTCCCCACTTGAGTCACTGGGTCGAACGAACACATGGTACACTCTCATTCAGGTTGACGCAGGTACTTACCGGGCACGGTTCCCACATAACCCGGTTCTTCCCCCAAGAGAGTCGGGTACCTTTCTGAAGGTATCCACTGCGTGAAAAAAAAAAAAAAAAGTACTTACCGGGCACGTTTGCTTCGGTAGGTATTTGCATCGGATTGCGATGGGCGGGAGCCGACACCCTCCTGTCACGAGTGCGGCACGCCTTCGGACACGGCGCGTCACACCCTGATTGAGTGTGCCGCATGGGGGCCTCAACGCCATTCCCTGGCGGCCATTGTTGGCGGAGATCTCTCGCTGCCGAGTGTGATAAACGCCATGATTGGCAGCGAGAGTTGCTGGAAGGAAATGGTATCGTTCTGTGAAAACGTCATGTCGCAGAAGGAGGCCGCGGAGCGGGAGCGAGAGAACAGTGCTACCGCTGACCCGCTTCGCCGAAGAAGACCGGGGAGAAGGCGTCTACGCTATGCACACCTTCTCCTCCCGCCGTAAGTGTCGCCGGGGATAGGGGTCTCTGTACCCTGAGAATCCTCTAGGATTTGGAGGCCCGCAGATTTGAATTTGTTCACATAATATTTTAAATTATCAAGTCACCGGGGTCATCTGTGATCGCAGGATACCGGTGAAATAAAAGGGCCTTGTGTACAAGTGCATCATCCGACCAGTCCTATTGTACGACAGCGAGACGTGGCCAGCTCATGTCTAGCAACTTCTCGTCGCGGAAATGAAGATGCTGCGCTGGATGTGTGGCGTCACGCGACTAGATCGCATTCATAACGAGTACATCCATGGCAGCCTCGGCTTTTACGATATAGCGGAGAAGGTGCAAGAAAGCCGTCTGTGTTGGTTTGGCCACATTAGCCGCAGACCGCCAGACTATGTCGGAAACCGATGCCTGGACTTTGTTGTCGATGGCCCTATATGCCGCGGCAGGCCCAAGAAGCGCTGGCTCGATGTTATAAGTGAACACATGAGAGAGCACGATCTCACTAAGGAGGATGCTTTAGATCGGGCAAAGTGGAGGAATAGATGCAGGAAAGCGGAACCTGGCGTTACTAGGCCGGGAAAACGCTTGGCAGAAGAAGAATATTATAAATGATGATGATGAATATGATTTATTAGTCTATAAGCACCTTTTTGTTTTAACAAATCATAATCAGTCTTAAGACTATAATTATGGAAACTACTTGGTGGTAGAGCTTTGTGCAAGCTCGTCTAGGTAAGTACCACCTACTCATCAGATATTCTACCGCAAAACAGCAGTACTTGGTATTGTTGTGTTCCGGTTTGAAGGGTGAGTGAGCCAGTGTAACTACAGGCACAAGGGACATAACATCTTAGTTACCAAGGTTGGTGGCGCATTGGCGATGTAAGCGATAGTTAACATTTCTTACAATGCCAATGTCTATGGGCGTTGGTGACCACTTACCATCAGGTGGCCGATATACTCGTCCGCCTACCTATACAATAAAAATAAAAATAAACGCAATTATATTTAACAATTTTCAAATAAAGTATTAATGTATAATACTTTTATTTATTTATATTTTAGCAACATCAATTTTAGTTACCTAGTTTTTAGTAATATTTAAATATCTTCAAATAGATAGATTAGTAGATTTAATTCCCAACGTTAGGTAAAATCTAAAATGTTCCAAGAATAAAATAATATTTACTTTTAAAAACTGAAGTAATTAGCTTATCAAATACATATTTTAGTTGGTATTATTTTAATTAGGAATATTTAATATAGCCGTCACAAATGCAATGCACCAATTATTTATATGGAGTGCCCAAAAGGTGCTGGAAAGGCAATGGATTCGTTATGTAAAGCCTATGCCGTAGCTCCTCCAATCCTATATAATTCGGACTCAGTGAGTCGGGTGGGTACCTACTGATTTAGCTATGGTTCCAAATTAGATTCTATATATATAAATTTGTGTTTCTATGTGAAAAGATGCTAGCAAACGCAATGCTTAGGTGCGGAAACTGAACTCTTTTTATAGTAAATCGATCAATTAATAATTAGGTATACGCCCGATGCCATTATTACTTAATATTTGTAGCTTAGCGTATTATACATATTTATGCATGAATATAATTAATATTTTACGTTTTTATGTCTTGTACATATATTTTGATGAATATTTATGATAGACGAATGATTTAATTTTGGGAACAAAAGCTTGAATATTCTAAAATTAAATTATATCCAATTAATATTAATGTTTTAGCATTAAAGAATTAAGATAATCATTTTATTTGCAAAATAAAAACTACTATATTATAACGACCAATAATGTGTCCAGAACACAATAAGCATTACAATATTCCAACAAATAATAAATATATTTTAAAGAAAGTGCAGCGCCCGGCGCACAACTCTTCGAATATTTTTAAAAAATCCGTTGATACTATTTATAAGTAAACTCATTCATATATTATTACGCATTCAAAACATTTGACTTTAATTTAGAATGACATTTCAAATAACTTTCGTTCAACTCAAACAGGGTTGGTTACGAATTCACCTATTAAAAAGTCTAGTTAGTTTGCAATGTAATCTGAACTGGAGTTCAGATATCAAATTTAAATTGAGTTTTTTATTGTATTCCAAAATTATTTACCAAAATTTCAAAGACATTTCCGAATATACTTCATGAGTTCGTAATTATCTTATTTTTTTGTGCAATTATATTATTGACGTCATGGTTACGCACTGAGCAATATAATGTTGGTATGTTTTTTGTTAAGGATTTTTAATGTAATTATGGTTGTTGTACATCGTAAAATGTTTTTTTTTTTTTTTAATAGTTTACGGTAAACTCATTCACGTTGCAGGATTTCATTTTGTTTGTTTAAACTTTATGATCTAGAAAATATAGTACAAAAAACGGACTTAACGAACCTTCTGCGCCAGTCGGCTGTAAGGCTTGTAAGGCTGTATGACAATACAGATATTATATTAATTAGTAAAATGTGGTTGGAACACGATAATTTTAACAGAAGAATGCGATTTCAAAATCAGTATGAACTATTGAGTTTTAACGTTTCAACGTTAGAATTAAGTCCAATCTCCTCCACTTATGATATTGTAGTTGATTGATAAATTAAATTAATTAACATTAACAGAATATTCAATTTACAACATTTCATATTACAATCAAATGTGATAACGAAAAAAATAAAGAAAAATTACAGTAAATACACAATTTTGTAAAAATCTGGTCTTATAGTAGGAGAGCTAGTGAACCCTCCAAGTAAGGGTAAAAACCCTGTCCGACCCGTGAAGTGGTTATTAGGTATAGTGAGTCGGTTCTATTTATGTAATAATTATACATAACGGCTGTAAGGCTTGTAAGGCTGTATGACAATACAGATATTATATTAATTAGTAAAATGTGGTTGGAACACGATAATTTTAACAGAAGAATGCGATTTCAAAATCAGTATGAACTATTGAGTTTTAACGTTTCGACGTTAGAATTAAGTCCAATCTCCTCCACTTATGATATTGTAGTTGATTGATAAATTAAATTAATTAACATTAACAGAATATTCAATTTACAACATTTCATATTACAATCAAATGTGATAACGAAAAAAATAAAGAAAAATTACAGTAAATACACAATTTTGTAAAAATCTGGTCTTATAGTAGGAGAGCTAGTGAACCCTCCAAGTAAGGGTAAAAACCCTGTCCGACCCGTGAAGTGCTTATTAGGTATCATGAGTCGGTTCTATTTATGTTATGTATAATTATTACATAAATAGAACCGACTCACTATACCTAATAACCACTTCACGGATCGGACAGGGTTTTTGTTACACACTGCATAACTTAAAACTGCTTAATCAAATAAGCATCTTTCCCCTCACCTGTCAAGGACTTATGCTAGCCAGAACCCCCTGTCATTGTTCCTACTTAGTTTAAATCGGTTAGACACATATATAAATTTCAAGTTTACAGAATAAAGTTTATTTTAATTTAAATATATATTACACACCTTTCAGTTCACCTGTCAGATACTTGTTCTCATCGAAAACGCCTGTCAATTTTTTTTTAAACTTTACATAGAATTAACAAAATTGTGATAAAATTTCAAGCTTACAGCAACAAGTTTTTTAATTTTGCCTACATAAATGTAGGGGTTGATGACTACTAGAATTTATAGCCTTACAGACATACCTTTACTCGGAGGGTTCACTAGCTCTTGGTCTATTAGTAGGATTCTTATTTTAGAAATCGTAGACTTATGCTATTGCTTTTATATTATTAACAGGCGCTTATAAAATATTTGGCTCCTAAAGAAATATAACAGCCAATTTAAGATTAAAGAGTAGCTAACATATACAGTATATTCAATACAATGACACATAATATTAGAGTCCTTTTTAAGGTATTCTTGATCAAACAAAATTCTGAATTTTAAGAGTGCTATGCTGAGTATATTGTTAAGGTTCCGTACCCAAAGGGTAGGGTCCCTCCTATTACTAAGACTCCGCTGTCCGTCCGTTCGTCTGTCCGTCTGTCACCAACCTGTAGCTCATGAACCGTGATAGTTAGACAGTTGAAATTTTCACAGATGATGTATTTCTGTTGCCGCAATAACAACAAATACTAAAAAACAGAATAAAATAAATATTTAAGGGGGGCCCCCATACAACAGACATACTATTTTTTGCCGTTTTTATAGATAATGGTACGGAACCCTTCGTGCGCGAGTCCGTGGCCAGTTTTTTTATATATAGATTTGATATAGTACAAGCCAATTCTTAAACCACCGATACGTCAACAATAATGGGATCAGAGATTTGATATTCCGTGTACTTGTAAACACACCAGATAGTACACCTTTAAACTGGAACACAGCAATACAATACTATTTGGAAGTGAAATAATATACGAGTGGGTGTACGAACCCAAACAAGCTTGCACAAAACTTTAGAAGCAGTTCGACAGGAGAATACATTATTAAGCGAAAGGTGGCAGGAAAGGAAATGAATTAGGAATTTCTTAACGTAACTCATTAGTAGCAGTCTAAGTAAGGAAAGGCAAAATCATTTGTATCTTGTATCTCGATGAGATTATTTTTTTGAAACAGCTTCGAAAAAATTGTGCACGCTTCCAATTAGCAACGCTAATAAACACGTATTCGTCTTCTCTTTAAAATCTTAATAATGAAGATGTTAACTACAATTCTAAAATCCTTTTCATTTTTTTTTTATCTTTCTACACATGTTAGTTCTTTCTTGAGGCTCCCCAAGTACTAGCTCCCAAAGTAACATTGTTTTCATGGTTCATTGTATACAAACTAACATGTCTCTTTATTCCACCATAACTTCTTTTGACTGCCTCGTCTAGTGGCTAGAAATAAGGCCATAGACCCGATGGTCCTGGGTTCAATTCCCAGGTCAGGCCAATAAATAGTTATTGGGGTTTTCTGTTAGAATATTCTTAGTAGCAGCCCGCAGTCTGGAAGTTGGAAGTGTGTGCACTCCCGTGCCTCCGAAAGCACGTTAAGCCGTTAGTCCAGCGCCTGAACTCTTTCCAGTCGTGTCGGATTGCCGTCCCATTGGATTATAAGAGCTAGGGGAGAGAGAGTGCACCTGTGTTTGCGCGCACACTTGTGCACTAATATCTCCTGCGCAGTTAGCTAATCAGTCTGGAGGACATTATGTAGAACTTCTGGCAAAAACCTATTAATATACAAAACTATGTAAATTGTAAATTTGAAGTTCGATTTATTTGATCCTAAACAACGAGTCATAAACAGAACTGTTATTTATTTATATAATCCAAATTAAATTGAAACCTGTCCGTAATTGAGTAACAAATATCCTATAAGTAGGATTTTTGTCAAAAACGCAAAAACAATGTAAACATTTCAAGTATATTCGATTCATCGATTTAAAATAATCATTCAAAATAATTGGTGCTAAAAATATTACAATTCGAATACAATTCGAATGGCGTAGTACAATAAAATATTTATTGTACTTCGCCTCAATTGGGGTAGGTCGCTAGTTATTCGTATAACTGAATCGATGAATGATAATGAGTGATAAAAGGAAATATTTTTTATGTAAAGATGATTCATTAGGAATGGTCTACAAGTTTCCTAGGTCGCGACCGTACCTTCCTGTCATTATATTCTATTGCAAAACAACTGCGTGTTTAAAAGGATTATCATTAATATTCAAAGAATAATAAAGCAATAGATGTTGATTTTAATTATATCTCGATATACTACTGTTTAAATTGTATACAATGTTGTCAATCGTGATTCATAGTCCAATCACAATTAAAAAAAATATTTTTATGATAAAAATCAACCAGGCAGGGGAGGGCAGCTGGACCCCTCCCTGGATTTTGAATGTCTATGTACCTACTGTTGTCGGCGAAAGTTATGGTAACGTACCGTAACGGTCGCATGGCTGAGATCAGCTGAAGACAGCTTAAATGGACTTTGTATGCTCAGTGTAAACAAAAAACTTGTAAACGATATGGGTTTCACTGGAGACGACAAAAAGCGTTTTGCTAAAGATCCTCGAAAATTTATTTTAAAATAGATAAACAATTAATTTAATTAAACAATTTAAAACAAATAAATGCATGTTTATGTTTATTTATTTACTTTATATTTTTCTGACTACCTATAAAGCAGGATCTCCTGTGGGTCGGGAGGGTGGTAGGAGGTCAGTGTCGATGAGCTGGCAGGCCGAACGCGCAGTGCTCTAGAGGAGGTGTACGATGCGGACATGCCGAGGACCCGGAGCAGGGCACTGCGCCGTCAGATATACTGGTGGTCGCCCGAAAATGCAATTTCGGCCGACGTGTACACGGGCGCGGATGGCCTACGTCTGCAGAGCTGCAGCTGACGATACGTCGCGCTAAAGAGCGAGCGAGGGAGGAGCTGCTGGTGTCCCTACATAGGGACCCGTCGGAGAAAACTTATCGTGGTGTGCGGGGAAAATTTCGCACCGATGGACGACAGAAACGCTGTCGCCGGAGCTCCTTCTGCGCCTGGTTGGGGATCTTTTTCCCCACTCGGGCGAGCACGTTATTTCACAAATGGCTCCTCGCTCCGTGATTGAAGAAATTGTGGCTACACCACAAGTCACGAAGCGAAAGATGGAGTATACCGGGTGGTCCTCTGGAAGAAGGGCGATGGGCGACGTGTCTGATATCAGATAGGCTGTGGCGTTCCACAGTCTGTTCTCAGCCCAATTCTGAAGAACGTCGGTCTCGACTGGCTCTAGCGAGCACCTGTCCTTCCCGGGATTTAGATGTAATGTGGAGGACACTTTCATCACGGCGACAGGGCGGAATTTCCAGGAGGTGGTATGCCTGACCAAAATCAAATTTGATGCCCTACTAGTGAGAGCGATACAAGGTTACCGCTCTGGGAACTCCATATTGAGTTGCTTGCGGAAGTGTGCCGGTTCCAGGTGAAAGCCAAGGCGAGTGGTGACTGTCCAGGATCAGCGGAGTTGGGGCGAATCAGGCTTTGCGAAAACTCGTCTGGGTAGGTACCACCTACTCATCAGATATTCTAACGCAAAACAACAGTACTTGGTATTTTTGGGTTCCGGTTTGAAGGGTGAGTAAGTCAGAGTGGGAGGGGCGATCCACCTCCACTTGAGTCGCTGGTTAGCAAGAAGAAGCGCAACTGGACACGGCGCACCACACCTTGATAAAGTGTGCTGCTAAGGGACCCCAGAGGCATTCCCTGCGATAGTCGGTGGAGATCTCTCTCTGTCGAGCGTGACTAACGTTATGCTCGGCAGCGAGAGGTGCTGGATTGCGATGGTCTCCTTCTGTAAGAGTGTCATGTCGCAGAAGGAGGCCGCGGAGCGGCAGCGTGAGAAAACTGCCTCCGCCGAAAAATACGATGAGGAGACGTCGGCGCTATGCACATCTTCTCCTCACGTAAGTGTCATTGAGGCTAGTTGGGTTCTCAATATCCAAGTAACCCAACTAGGAAAGGAGGCCCGCATAGATGGGTTATACATAACCCCCCCCCCCCTACTCCATGTGGGGTAAACGCGTAAATGAGTTTCTCCAGCGAGATAAATAAAGGATATCCTGTGGTTTTATGTTAAAAAAAGTTACTTTAGCCGGTTTTCTTAGATTTGAAGTTTTTTCACAATCGTGTGTAATGTATCTTATTCTGACTAAATAGACAGTGGTAAGCTTGCAATAACCAATCATGTTGAATATTGTAGCTTTTTGCATTTTTCGAACATTCAAAATGTGTGAGTGTTATCATAAAACAAATTTAATAAATATTGTAGATGCAATTATGACAAAAAAAAATGACACTTTATTTATTACGAACAAATAAACGTAACTTCACCTGTTATGTTTTTAGATGAGTCCGTTTGAGATAAACTAGTTTATACATAAATTGAATCTTAACGCTGCTTAATTTATTTTTACAATTCATCTCTTGCTAGTTAATGAAAATACAGAAATCAAATCGCTTGTATTGAAGGAAGTTCTGCCATACATGTAACAAAGCTCAGGAACAGCATGATGAAATACATTCTAACATTTGTCCTTAAGAATAAGCCTTTTGTCTAATAGAAGAACATTTATTTATGTGTTATATGTTTGTTCCAAATATTGCTAAAGTCGATGATAATTTAATCATTTCTATTTCGGGTTATCAAATGCGAAATTTAAGATTTTCTTTTTACTTTGTATAATTTAAATGTACACGACGAAATTATTAACTGGCTGACGCCGACATACACCATTTTTTACTTGTGATTGGTGACCTGTAGATTTTCTTCCGCGGGAAACTATTGTCTTTAATTAATAACCAATGATTCTTAGAACCCTTCAATTGTTAAAGCGTCAATAACGCAACGTTTAATAATACTTGAATCTGAATGGTATAAATATCCTTACCCAGGCGTTAGGTCTTCACAGTTGAATAGGATTCGATCAGTGAATCAACAAACAGGATCGAATTTAAGGTAGAATTTATTTTTATCAGTATTTTTCTATTAAGGATTTCTAAGAATATTGAAGAATATTCATTTGTTAGTTTGTGGTACTAAAATAATATTAAATTTATCACATGCAGTTGTTTGTTTCATGTTTGTTTGTATAAATGATTTGTTTCATCATCACTGACCATTAACTTTTTATTCCTTTTTTTTTATTTTCTCATGTTTTGTGAACATATTCTCGTGTACCTCTAATTTTTTTATCAGCATATCTGCAACAGCTTCCGGAATATAACTTTAAACTCTTAAATATAATCAGGGTTATTGGCATATACAACTTTACTAATGTGATAAATCTAAGAAAAATGTTAGTGTTCCATAAATTGTCAAAGTGGCACTCAGCTACCCGGATAACAATAGCGCCATTATTCTTCTAACAATAAAACAATAGGCAAACATAGTAATTAAATTATTAGTACTAAGTTCTTTGTAGTTAACATACTCGTATCATGAGCTGCTGTATACATCGGTTATATATACAATGGAAAATTTAATTTGTTGATTATTCAAGCTATACTATAACCTATGCTATACACAATACGTATGCATAAATGTAATATTTAAAGATGATTTACTTAATAGTTCTGTGATTATATATACATGCTATTTATTTCAGGTTAAATATGAAGGTTTTTATTCTTATCGCTTTGGCATCTTGCGTGGCAGTAGCTTGGAGTAAGCCTCAGGGAACTTACACTGACAAATGGGACCACATCAATGTCGATGAAATTTTAGAATCCCAGCGTCTCTTGAAAGGTTACGTCGACTGCTTAGTTGATAAGGGTCGTTGCACATCTGACGCTAAAGCCCTTAAAGAAACTCTCCCTGATGCATTGGAACATGATTGTAAGAAATGTACCGAAAAACAAAAGAACGGTGCCGACAAAGTTATTAGACATCTGGTAAACAAACGTCCCGATTTATGGAAGGAACTCGCAGCCAAATATGATCCCAAGAACATCTATCAACAAAAATACAAAGACAAAATTGACTCAGTAAAGCAGGTCGCTTAATGCATTTCGGCTACTAGAAATATTTAGGAAAATGAAAGAAAAGAAAATCAAAGTAAATGTGCAATTTTAATTTCCTAGATATCGTTTGTTTTTGTAAAAAAAATTAAAATTTGTCAGGAAACACCCTTTCTCGCAAATATATATGTACTCTACAATGTAAAATGTAATTACTGTCATTGTTAATAAATTTCTATCAAAATTAAACTCCTTATCAATTTAAATTAAGTATATTTTTATGCTCAACAAAATATATAAACTGAAATAGACATTTGAATAAAAAAGAAGATAACTTTCCATAAAATTTCACTTTAATCATTTTCTTCTATAAATTTTTTGAAATTCTCTCTATAATTCTTATTTTTGTCATACTTTTCAACAAGTTGCTCCCAAGCATCGGAATGGTTGTCCATTATAGCCCTTATCACTGTTCGAATCAAACTTTTTTGTTTTTGAGTACATTTGCCACACATAGTTTGCACAGCTTCTGGTATTGCCTCTGTAAAAATAAGTACATAGTTTTGATATGGTAATTTAATTATTATTTTAAGACAGCAGACACAATATCATATCAAAAATAATATTACGTTTTGAAATTATCATGGTAAATCTTCTACTAATTACAGGTCTCAGCATGCACTATCACGTATCACAATAATAATTTGTTATTATTTATGACTTTATTGATTTATTAATTATAATACGAGCACGAGTAGTTGTGATAGATTATTTAAACAAAAATATGTTGGTTATCTATGCTAATATAAAATAGCTAGAGAGTTCGTTTGTTTAAACGTGCTAGTCTCAAACAATATTTTTGTCTATCTATATAATATATACGGACTATTCTCTAATCATAGATAATATAAAACATTTGTTACCATTTAAATTCAAATTCAATTGCTTACTTTTAAAATCTTTTGCTTCTGGTGTGCAAGCTCCTTGATCGAGGAAGCATTTGGTGTAGCTTAAGAGTACCCTGTCGTTCTCTAATAGTGGTTGGATATCAAAATCATCATATCTCGAACTATAAAAATCCGCTAAGACCAATGTAAATATTGTGGCTAGACTAATTAGTCTTAGCATTATTCTCTAGAATAATAAAATTATAGCAATTATTATTCAACTTGTACTCAGTTAAAATAAATAACATTTAATTTATTTTATTGGTTTTGTTAAATTTTGCTTTGTACTAAAATTTATAGAGCGATTTAAAAAAAAAAGTAAAATTGTATCAATGTTAATTTTACAGAGTAGTTCTTTAAAATAATAATTGATTTGATAACATATCAATAATGACTTGAACATTAGACTACTCTTCTGCCACTACAAATCAGAAGCACACAAAAATTCAAAATTTATCTACAATTGAAAATACTTTACCAATAATTTGGATGTGTAAATAATCAAACAGACCTGAAAAAAAAACCTGAATTACACGTTATGGCTTAAAGTATTAGAATGACTAAAGAAAACATTGCGATCCCTCAAGTATTTATAAAGATGAAGGGACCATTATTAGATAAGTATACATTACATTCAACCAACAATCTTTGAAATCATGCAAGCGTTTAGAGGTTGCATAATATACAAAAACAAATTACACAAACCGCGTATGTAAATAATGAAGGTAAATAATAAAGGTTGGAAGTTTTGTCTTATAAAGAGAAATATGTAATATCATTTTCATGTGCCTTTTTTGGAAATTGATTAAGGTTTTTAACATATAACTACTGTCCCACTGACTGCCTCGTTGGTCTAGTGGCTAGATATAAGGCCGCAGACCCGGTGGCCCTGGGTTCAATTCCCAGATCGGGCCAATAAAAAGTTATTAGGTTTTTCTGTCAGAATATTCTCAGTAGCAGCCCGGAGTCTGGAAGTTGGATGTGTGTACACTCCCGTGCCTCGGAAAGCACGTTAAGCCGTTGGGCCTGCGCCTGAACTTTCTTTCCGGTCGTGTCGGATTGCCGTCCCATCGGATTAAGAGAGCTAAGGAAACGAGAGTGCACTATAATATCTCCTGTTGGTTAATCTCTCTTAAGATTGGCCGCCGTGGCCGAAATCGGTCTGGAGGACCTTATTATTACTGTCCCACTGGACTAAGACCTTTTGAGGAGAAGGTTTTGAAGCTTATTCAATCAACAATAATTCATTCAAATCGGTCTATCCTTTTCGAGAAAAATATGAACAAATTAAAAACTTATGCATAGAACTTATAACCTCCTTCTTTTAAAATCGTTTAAATAGGTAGTTTATTATTTTCATTTCATGTATATCGTTTCATATATTTATTAAGCTTAGTGTACGGATAATTAAATACCTTATGCTTCGTTGCTTAAATTCATAAAAAGTATTAATACATTTAATTTAAAAGAGAAACATTAGCTTTACTAAAAAAGTTGTCAAAAATATGTCAACTCAAGTTTTGGTAAACATTTGTTAGCATAGTATTTTTATTTATATTTTAGTATTTTTGAGACTTTATCGATATGCCAATAGACTGCCGCAAGTCTACTTCCGGGGGAAAGGGTAATGTAGGTATGTACATCGAAAGAGATCGTAATATTTGTGCTGCTGGAATATCGACAGCTCAACCAAACGACTTCGTCACAGATTCTTTACAACACTATTTGTTGAAAGATGAGTCTGACGCTCTTATTAGCGACGCTATTATTCCACCTAAGAAACCAAGACCAGCACCGCCATTACGATACCCAATACCACTTGATAAGCGTTTTGCTGGACCATTTGGCCAAGTTGCAGAACTGATAAACCCACCAATTAAAACAAAATTTCAAACTTTAGTAGATGATTTTAAAGATACTCCGTATTCTTCATATTGGAAAAAACCTCTTGGACAAGTAAGTGATCCAGTGCCAATGTTACCAGAAGGATTTGATGTAATTAATACAACGTTTGGTAAGAAAACCGAATTTCATGGCCATTTGTATGATGTTATTATGCCTAAAGAGCCTATACAATGTGATAATATTCGTCAGAAATCAAAGGAATGTGGCAATCAAGCGACTCGTAATTATTGTGTTCCTGCTTTTAACCCAGATTTGACATTTGGTTATAGGACATTTGTTGATAAACGTGGCACATACGCAAAGTGTTGCCTTACTGATGACAGAATCTTGTGCGGAAATAGCGGGAAAACGATTATAAATACATCACAATCACATTTACAAGATAAGACTCAACCGAGAATCGGTACGGTATTAGCTCCTAACGACAATATTAGCAATTTACCAAATTGTCATACGTTCGGAAAACTAAAGGCTCCAGATAACCTTCCCGAGTGCTTAACGTTTTGCGAAATAAGTCCAGATGTCCATTTTTACCGAAAATGCTTAGGGCATCTCAATTCTCTCCGAAAATATTTATCCAAGCGCTTTCTCCCAACCTTTTTTCGGGGTTTTTATTTAAATCTTAAATATTTTGACACTGAAAAATGTGATTGGCTTGATAAGGATGTTGTGTATAATGCATGTGCGTTCAGATTAATTAGATTTGATACATCTTTAATTGAACCTTTGCTATTTGTGTGGAAAGCATTTGATGGCTCTAGAATCAAATATAAGACATTTGTTCATGTGCTTAATTATAAAGAATCTTTACCAGACATTCCAAAAATGTCAGACATACCATCAAATTGTCTTGATTTTAACACTACGTATACTGATATGGTTAAATCTAAGCATGAGAAAGATGATAAGTCAATGGCAGGTTTACCATCAGGTCGTTATTTTGATTTAGATTATCCGATAACACCAGAAAATTGTTGTAAAGCTGATCGAACATGTCTGCCTCATGAATCAGATATGAAAGCTTGTCTAAGCCCAAGTATTTTAACTTTATTTCATGTTAATCATAGAGATATGTATGCGAAACGTGAGCCCAATGTTATAAGAAAAGTTTTTGAAGCTGCTGGTGAATCTTTTACAGAAGAAAAATTCAATGCTGTTTGGGAAGAGGCTAAAACTTACCACTCGGAGGGATGGGTTTGTTATGAAACCTTTAGGCGAGCATTAAAAAACTATTAAATAAGTAATAATAACTCGAATTAAAACAAACACAACTAAATATGAATAAGAAGATTATATTTATTGAAATACATATATTTTCAAAAGAAAATTATTTTGAACAAAAATTTTGTGCAAATTATTAATGTTTTTATTGTTTTTTTGATCGCCTTTTAATTTTACGATTTAAGGAATTCTGCGAATGCTTCCTTAAGTTTTCCATCTGGATCGTAATGAGCTACAAGCTCCTTCCAGATTTCAGGATGTTTGGTTTTCAATTCCTTAACTAACTGCTTTCCCATTGTCTTCTGCTTATCGGTACATTTAGCACAACGTGTTTCCAAAGCTTCTGGTAGTTTATCTGAGGAGAAGAAAACATATAAAATTATTGTATTATATTATTTTAATATGAGCAACAATGTGTAATAAAGATTTTTTTACGGTTTATTTTTGCTTATTACATAAAATACATACTGGCGCTGGCTTGGCGCTTCCAGGCCAACCACGGGATCAAATATATTATGTTCCTTGTGCTTGTAATTCCCCTGGTTAACCCAGAATAAAAAATAAAAATATTTTATAGGATGATGAACATGGATGAGCTGATTATCTGACAAATTAGGAGTTACCAACAAGAGGGGCTTGCATAAAGGCTTACTATCGCTGAAATGGTCCCGATTAGTACCGGTACCGGTTAGTAATGATTAACGAAAAACAACCACTACTAAAAAACTGATATGGCCCAGTGGTTACAGCACGTGAGTCCAATTATTGCGGGTTCAATCTAAGAACCACTGAAATTTCATGTCCTTATTTGTGTTCATCACGTGCTTTGCGGTGAAGTAAAACATCGTGAGGAAATCTTCACGTTTTTTATAAAAATCTGCCACATGTTTCCTTTTCACCAATCCCTGCGTTGTGATATAAACTCCAAACCTCACAAGAAGAAAAGGCTGTTACTAGATTATAACACTATTATTTTACTTACCAGTACATATATATTTGAATGCAATAAAATATTTGTGGAAATAATTATCTTTTTTAATTGAAATAATACAAACAGATAATCATTCACAATACTACGACAAGAATATATCTGCATGTACATAAGGCCACGACGGCCAATTTCAAGAGAGATTAGCTAACTGCGCAGGAGATATTATAGTGCACAAGTGTGTGCGCAAACACAGGCACACTCTCTTTTCCTTAGCTCTGATAATCCGATGGGACGGCAATTCGACACGACCGGAAAGAGTTCAGGCGTACACACTTCCAACTTCCAGACTCCGGCTGCTACTGAGAATTTTCTGACAGAAAAACCCAATATCTTTTCATTGGCCCGACCTGGGAATTGAACTGGTCCGCGGCCTTATATCTAGCCACTAGACGAACGAGGCATGTACATATCTATCTACTGAATATTGAACGTTTAATAATAAGCATGGTAATTTAATGGCTTACAATTAACTTAGTAGACATATATGATTCAGTTAAGTATAATGCTATATGTAGTGAAGCGGACTGTTGTTTGATTTAAATTATAGCTCCATACAATTATTTATATATCATTGAATTTCTGCTTTTTGATAGATCGTGTAAGAGAATTTTATCTCCATTATATTGAAATTCAAATTTAAAATGTAATTTATGTATAGATGTATCACCAGTACTTGATTCGATATAATATTAGTTACAATAATTAATGTGACCACAATATGAATTTATAAAAAAATCCTCATTAAATTATTCAAACCTTTTAGAACAGTAGGCTTAAATGATCAAAATAAAATGTTAGATGATTATTTTTGCATTTTTATAACTAAGAGAAATAATATATTAATGCTAATGTAAACTTCTTATTATTAACATATATGTTCATAGTAAGTAATGTATGTATATGTCATTAGTACAGCAATACAGCAATTATAACCAGCAATTTAATTCAATTACATATATGACACACTAAGCATAAATGAGCTGTTTCTGAATGTAGTTCTGAATCTTTTAACATTATTTATTTATAATTCGTTTTCTTATTTTCAATAAAACAGATCTCATAATTATGTAACTATTATAAAAATTTAAAAAAAAAAATTAGATTACATAATATTAAAAAGATGTATATATGTCAAAAATATCTTAAAACAATATTGACATTTATGTTTAATTGTGCTACTTTTATTGTAAATCACAAAATAAAAACAATAGCAAAAGCGTTGGAGGTGTTTTCAAATACAACAAAATGGCTACAGTAGTCACAGGTAAATGTAGTGGTGGTAAAGGTAATTTAGGAATGTTTATTGAACGCGATAAAAAGATTCGCGCCGCAGGCTTACCAGCACCAATGGAGCAAAATGTCAAAGACAATCTAATATATTATACTTTACAAGATAAGGTTGACGCCCTTATAGGTGACGCAATAAAACCTTTACCCACAACTGTGCGTAAGTCATCGATAAGGAGGTACAAAGTACAAGATATGAGAAATGCTGGTATTTTTAGCGAAGGAGCAAAACTTATTAATCCACCGGTTAAAACGAAATTTCAAACTTTGGAAGAGAATTTCAAAAATACAAATTATAATTCATATTGGAATAAAGAGGTTGGTAAGACACCAGATCCAGTACCTATGCTCCCTCAAGGATTTAAGATATATGAGACAACACTTGGCAAAAAAAAACTGTTTTCAAACACTTTATATGAAGTTATTGCGCCAGTAGATGCAGTACTTGATAATACACCGATTTCTAAAGAACCTGGTTATCCAACTACTCGTAACTATCGCTCTTTCAATCCTAATGCTACTTTTGGAAAAAAATCTGTTTCTGATATTTCAGTAAAACACTGTCTAACTTATGATAAATTGATCTTAGGAACTGGTTTAAAAGTACCTATAAGCGAAAAACAAGCTTACTTTCAAGATACTACAGTTTCTAAGCTTGGAGTTGCACTAACTCCAAATAGGAATATTAATAGCGTACCAGAAGGATTTGCTTTTGGAAAAGTAGAATCTTATAATAATGATCTACCTGAATTCTTAAGAATTTGTGAAATGAACTCTCATAAAGAATTGTTAATTAAGTGTCTAGGATACCTAAATAGTTTACGCAACAGTCTATCTAAGCGTTTTGACGGTCCTTTTTTTAAAACTTTTTATCTTAATTTGAAGTACGTAGATAAATCCAAAAATGGTTGGTTGGAAAAACAAATAGTATATGATCAATGTAAAATTAGATACATCAGATGTAACCCTTCTTTGATTGAACCACTTTTGCTAATTTGGAATGCGTTCGATGGATCGCGTATTGATTACAAACTTTTTATTCGTATAATTGACTTTAGGGAGCCGTCTCCTGAACTCCCTAAGATACATGATTCATCAGAAAGATATGTTGACTTTACCACAACTTATAGTGAACTAAGAAATAATAACGTAATAGCAGAACAACAATTCAGAGCTGGAGTTCCATCAGGAAGATACTTGGAGAAGGATTACCCTATGACACCTAGTGGTTTTTGTAAAGCTGATAGATTTTATCTTCCAGAAGAGACGGATACGAAAGCTTGTTTAAGTCCAAGTATTTTTACATTATTAGGAGTTAGTCATCGTGACATGTACGCTAAACGGGATGCCGCTACAGTAAGAAAAATATTCGAAAATGCTGGAGAAAAATTTGATGATGAAAAATTTAACGAAATCTGGATAATGGCACAAAAATATCACTCTCAAGAATGGGTTTGTCTGGAAACCTTTCGTCAATCTTTAATTGAATATGAAAAAAAGGCCAGGAAAATAAAATAAGTTATCCTTAAGTTTAATTGATAAAAATACATGTTCTTTTATAATATAGTTATGAAACGCAAACAAAACTTAAATATATTCAATAAATAGTATGTTGTATATATTCTTACCTTTGAGTTTTTTGACTTCCGGAGTACATGGTCCTTTATTTAATAGACACTTCGAATATGAAGTTATAAGTCTATCATTTCCCAATACTTCAGTGAGGTCAATTTCATCATTAGAAGAGTCATATGTATCTGCAGCTATGACATAGGCAGTCAAGCTTAAGAGCAAAATTAATAACTTCATATTTGATAAAGATAACACTGCTCCCAATGCATGCGTTACAATCAATACGATTAGAAGTACATCGATCCTGCTTATATATTACTGTAGTTTATAGTTATTCTCGGAAAGGCAAGCAGAATGCATATATGTGTTAATTATTGGTCCAGCCAATATGTCCTTGTCACTGTGGCATAATATAACAACGATACAATTACTATTCAAGATTATATTGAACAATTATCCTCAAGCTCTAGGAATATTATAATTATTTTTGCTTAATATATCATTGGATCAAAACCTAATATTTAATAAATATAATCGAAGCGTTTAATAATTCTTATTCTATTACAGTTATTGAGTATGTAATTTCATAGTAATTGGGTATAATTGTTTGTATAAAAGGCGCTCTCTGACCTGTTTAATAACGTTATATGTAATTACAGATGACACTTTTGACTTTAAATGCAATTATTTAATATTTCCAATTCATTTTCTTAACTAATAATACTTAGTTTATTTAATTCTAATTTCCCGTTACTAAGAAACCATAAAGTGCGTCCCGATTTGCTTGCGTCGGATCATATTTGTCGAGAAGTTCAAGGAACCGTGGTTCGCTCTTGGCTCTTATGCCGAGGAGTAGCTTGCGTACGACATTCTTCTGTTGGGGAGAACAGCGCCCGCATGCCGTTGTCAATGTTTCTGGTAATACCCCTGAAAATATAAATTGTGAAGTTAGTAAAAAGTAATAGGAATAAACTTAACTAACGATAAGTTTCTCTTGTAAGACAGAGGCGAGAACTAACAAAGGATTTTGCGAATCACGTCATTTCAATATTCAACATGGTGTTGTTTCTTAAAGCGCAGAAATACATCATATACTTATTTAGTATTTGACATACATGTCGATGAAAACTGATTCCCTCGCGGGTAAAAACTATTTTTTATAATTAAGCTACATTAATAAGTTTTATTATATCCATTTAATTATAGTTTTTAATCTTAACATTATCACAATGTGTCGGACATTAAATTATTTTGTTTTAACTAATATTTTGTACAACTTTTACGAACTAAATATTTTTTAAACGCCAACAAAGTTAGATGTAAAACGCATATATCCAACCGACATATAAGGAAATATATAATATGTACGTATGTATACCTACTGCGGAAATGATACTAACGTTTGAAGTTCTTGCCATCCTTGGTACAAGGACCTTTTTCCATGACGCACTTGTAATAAGCGAGCAGGATTCTCTCGTTCTGTATAATGGAGTCAGCATTAAAGTTGTCGTAACGATTCACGAACTGTTGGTATTGCTGTGCCGTGCAGGATGCCACCACCGTTAGCGCACATAAACATAGTAGCCAGTGCTTCATGTTAGCCTAGTATAAGAAAGTGTTAATTATTTACCAATTTACTCTATATAACTAATTAAAAACTTAATGGTATTATTTAATTTAACTTTTTTTTTTATAATTTGTTAATAAAATTATTTCAACAAAATATTCCCAATCAAATAATACAATAATGATTTAAGCACTATCTGTTCATAATATTTAGACGAGATTTTTTTAAATAAATTGTTTAATAAAAATAAAGAAGTTTTCAATAATATAATTCCACTTCAATCAACGATAAATTTATGTAAGATATTATAATAAAAAAAAATGATACATCTAGAAACAATTAAAATTGTTAAAGAAATACCAAAGTGTATAAATGCACAACAATTAAAAAAACTTGAAAGGACTATATAATTATACAACTCGTTATAATAACATAAACAACGGTATGTGATAAAAAAAAAAAAACAGTTTTAGATGAAACGTTTAACGTACAAAGAACATTACAATATTGACCTGGTTAATGTTCCGCGCTTTCGAATTGGCGAAATACTTTCTAAGTAAAAATAGTCAAATCAAATGCGAGTACTTACTGTTTGATGAAACTAAGAAAGTTGGTAAGTCCTTCGGTTGCGGCGGCCAGAGTCGGTGTGGCTCGTGACGAGTGGGGTGCTAACATTTCTCCAAACCAGTCCCAGGCCGAAGAAGAGGTCGATGTAACGGAACGCATACAAAATATACCTTGCCCGGAATCGAAGAAAGTAACAAGCGGAAGGGCAAAACATTAAACTGAATCTACAAAAAGTTGTATTCGTTTCGCCTGCGACTAGTTTGTCCTTGTGTTTTGTTGCTTTATTATATCTAATTTCATCCGTTGGCTTGTAAAACACAATCAGAATTAATTTTTACACGGTAACCTAACCAATTGAGTGAATGTTTTTCTCATAATTTTTGGTGCAAGTAACATTTAAATATCTAGGGCACTAAATGTGGTTTTTTGTTAAAAATTCATACCAAATAATAGATTGTTTTTAAAAGGCTTAACTGTAACTCAGTGATGCTGTTAGTTTTTTTAATCTCGTTATAGTAATTTGATATCTTTATGAATGTAAGTTAAGTCTATCATCTACGCATAAAGGAGCAATGACGTCCTTGTAACATGCTTTTTGAAGTTGCTTGCATGTAAAAAATAAATCCTAATATTAAACTGGTTTTCAATGTCATTACCCCCAAAATAAAACGCTTCGACGTTTTTTTTAGTTGTACTTTTTTTAAAGGATTATGAAGATTGTTGACGTTTGTAACCGTATATGTATTATTAAATATTTTTTGTCTTGTTTGGTGTTAATTTCAGTCAGCCATCGAAAGAATCTTAATTTGTCTTCGAAATTTTATAATACTGAATGATAAGCTTTTTTCGTAATAAATAATTGATGTCATTTCCGAGTACCTATTTTTAAATCCATCTGATAACCTTTATAAAACATTTTATTAATCATCGTCATATTTAAAATGTAAAGATATTTTTGTATATATGCGAAACATTTCTCAATGAAAACATTTATATATTTGATATATAATTTTTTGCTCTTTTGTTATCTTAATATCAGTGATGAAATACATAAAATCCTGATTAGAATATTTTCAATGTATACTTTTTTTTTTAATGCATTGAAATTATACACGCGAAGTCTGGGTTTGTTACGAGTATTTCATACGTATAAGTAAGCTATTTATTTAAATATTTCCTGCTCTTGACTTCTTGAGTCAAGCAAGAAGATCTGATCCGTTCTGAGAAAACATGTTAATGGTACAATTCTTGAAATTCTACTTTTGCCATTACTATGTAAACGAGAAAGGAAGTAATAAAATGTTATTATATTTTTTCAAATAAAAATTTAAATAATGGTCGGACTTATTGACAGCCATTTATAGAAAATGAAAATAGATCGAATGGATGAATATTGTACAGTTATCTTCACAAAAAATATATTTATTTAAAAAAAAAGACTTAAAATCAACATACACAATTAACTACTATCAATTAAATTACTTAAAATATTTTTTCGGATTTGAGTGAATTTAGTTTAATGGTTCATAATTTCAGACGTTACTTTAATTCAAGTACTCTTTCAAAGGTTATTATTGTACGGCTATAAGTTGGCCATCATAAAAGGATTGACCTGATTTTGTTATAATAGTGATTCTTTAATTCAAATGTTGTTTTTTTTGTTATGAGAAAAGAAAGTATTATTAACAATGTATTTGTTCCAATTATATGTTAGCTTTACTTAGCTAATTAGCGCAAAGATTTCACATAGGTTTATAGTTTCTAGATAACAACTTAGTTGCCGAGTACATTTGTATCTTTGTTTGTTGTATATTTAATATGATATAGTTAAGTTGTGTGTACAAACGAATGAATGATACGAGTACAGAAAAATACACGAAATTTGCCTTTTTTTCGTCTAAACAAATGTACATGAAGAAGTGGCTCATGAAGTTTGTCAGGTAAATGACATACTTTCTTCTGAATTGTAATTTAAAAACATAAGTACCAGCCTGTGAATGACGCCTGCTGGGCTAAGGCTTCTTCTCCTCTTTTTGAGGAAAAGCTTATTCCACCACGCTGCTCTTATGCGGGTTGGTGGAATACACATGTGACAGAATTTCAGTGAAATTTGAGACATGCAGGTTTCCTCACGATGTTATAATTATATTATTATGTTCGAATTATAATCACAAATTAAGCACATCAAATTCAGTCGTGCCGGGCAAGCACGACTGAATTTGATGTGCTTAATTTGTGGCTTGAACCCAAGATCATCGATTTTAGATTCACGCGTTCGTACCACTGGGCCATCACGGCTTTTTTTGTACATATAATATTATATGACCACGTAAATAGTGTAGGCCTACATTTTTACTCGCATATTTTTTAGTTTATTATGGAATATTCATTTGATACATTCATGGATATAAGATAACAATAGTTACCTCATGGAAACCTTTATAAAATGTAAAACATTTTTTACATTATCATCATAATTTCAAATTACATAATATTTTTCGTGTGTACGGGAAACATTTCTAGAATAGAATTCTACAATAATATAAGAAACTGTAATATATTCTTAAACTTTCACCATCATATTTACTTTTCTAAATATATTTAATTAATAAAGCATATTTAATACCACATAATCATAGGCACTTTATTTCTATTAGAATTGATTAAATGAATAACCATTTTATTTAAATATTTAGTTACAACTAGCGACCCGACCCTTCGCCCGGGTAGTAGAGTAAATATTCCTAAAAAAAATCTGTCGTAGTATTGTATCAGCTTTTGGCCACAGTGGGCGACATTTATTTAGTGCGCGATAGTTTTAATTTTACGATAAATCCAAAGATATTAATTAAAATTGGGTGGTGTAAAGGACAATTATAATAAACATGAAATGCTTAAAGTAAATAACGTATTAATATGATAAGGATTAATATCATATACGTTTTTATAGATTTCTAATTATCACATTATTATAACCATTGTAACCATTATAAGCATTGCAACTTATTGTAACCACTTTAGTAAACATGTAAACATTAAAGTAGGTATAGCTGGCTATCCTTAAAAGATTGACATATGCCATCGCGGAATTTTCTTTAGATCTATGAAAGGGGAACAATTTCACCGTACATTATTTTGTTATATTTCAAAGGGATTTTACAGCGTTTTCGATGAAAGTTCCCAATCGGCTCGTTTTTTTCCGTCTCCTTCAACAATTATCGTCATATTTCAACAAATTTACAGAAAACATTAATGAATTATACACGCAAACCTTCCTCTTTAGACACTTTGTCCATTGGTGAAAACCGTATGAAAATCCGTTCAGTAGTTTTTTAGATTATCGCGTTCATACAGACAGATAGATGCGGGGAACTTTGTTTTATATTATGTAATGATACGACACGATTGGGAAGTTTCGAATATAACTGATTTTTGTGTAAACAATTGTAGAATTGACAACTTATTGCATGTATTATTTAAAACGATCTCTCTATCTATCCACCAATCCACCGTTTCACTCAGTTCATGCATATAACCACCATAGTTGTTCAATCCCTACCATCCATTTCCACGTTCACATTATTTTAAAAATAACTACATTTGCCATCCTCACACAACAATCAAACTATCCTTCTATCCTCTTCACGCATTTGCGCTCCCTCTTTACATCCACTCACCCGTCCACACGTCAACAGAACTACCTAAAGTGCTTAGGCAATTACTCGTTTAATATTAAAATAAGTCATTGTTCGTGCATATATAAATTGAATAATAATAAAAATTAAGACAAACAGATGGGTATTATTAAACCAATCGTAATTGAAGTTTTCCATGTATCTGTTTATCATTTAAGTAGATTGTATAATAATTATTACTTTGTACATTAAGTAATTAAACAATACTATATTTAAAAAAAAAACCTTTGAGGTACATATTATAATTAGATGTGGGTAATTTATATAATTATATTAAAATTAATTATAAGTAATGTAACATAAATATTTATTGAATCACTGTAAACAATGACACTATAATATACACCTATATTTTTTCTAAAAACCAAATTACTGAACACATTAATGAAAATAATTTTTCAAGATCAATCTATTCTAATAAATAAATAAGCTGAATTTACATACATAGGTATAATAAATGAAGGACTGTTATAAATTGAATATATTATGTATTTAAATTTAAAATACATTTCAATTTTGAATGATTATCAAACGATAATACAATTATAGAGCTATTTTATATTACTTAAATTTAATGTGGCGATGTCGAATATTTTAACGCTAAAGCATTGAAGTTTTCTGGATATTTTTCAAAAAGAACTTTAGTTACGTGGTCATACTTCTGCTTCTGTTTTGGAGTACACTGACCACATCTTGTTTTTACGAAGTGGGGTATAGTATCTGAAACAAAAACAACAAGGAACAATGATATCGACATACGTCTTATTCTCTAAATTTATTGTAGCAATCTATAATTACTGCAACTTTGTAAGTCGTTTTTCATAAGGCGCATTTTAACAGAACTTTCGGATATTATAATTTTGATTTCAGATATTATAATTATTTTAATTTAAATGGATTTAAGATAACATAAAGAAATTATTTATATATCGTTCGAGAAATTAATTCTTTCATGGAAAAAACAATAATTGAAATGATATATTTGTATGTAAGGGTATTATTCTTCTTAGTACTGTTTTGCTGTAAACAATACCGAAATTTATAAAATATTTTCACTCCAAATCAAAAATTAACAGTCTGTAAATGCTCGTTCCAAAAGTCTGCTTTTTTCAGGAAAACTATTGGAGCTTATACTCCAGTGCAGATCGATGGAGACACCGCTTGACGGAATTTCATGTGGTTGTCAAGTTGTGTCCTCACAATATTTGAATTCAACGCCTAGCGAGATGAATTATAAATATAAATTAAGCATATAAGAGATGTGCATATCCGAATTTTAAATACCACGTCTTAATATTTCCTGGGTCACCTATGCAATATAGGTGTTAAACTCCTTTCGAATTCATTGATTTATAATTATATCGAATAAATAATATTCATTTATTGTAACAATGTTGTATAAATACTTTTTTTATTACTACCTCTTAATCCCTGAAATTCTCCACAGGGCTTCTGATCCATGAGGCAGGCGAAAGCTGCTTTTCTCTGATTTTCGTTATTTAATAACCTTTCTATATCCAAATTTTCCAAGTTATTGCTGAGCGCAACTGCTACCACCGTAAGTAATAAAATAATCATACGCATCTTGAACGTCTGTAAACAAACGATTAAAATTAAATTATTTTTTGCGTAGAATACCATTTATAATATATTATATATTTAAGAAGAAAATTGAATATCAAGTTTCTGTTAATATATATTGATAATCGTATCTATATATACGCCTCGCCTACCCCGGCTTCACACGGATGAAATTTACAAATAAAGTTAATGTGAAGGAAAATATTAAGCAGAAATATTTATTTTTAACGTTTATCTAATACTTTATATAATAATAATAGTCCTACAGACCAATTTCGGCCACGGCGGCTAATTTCGAGATAGATTAGACAACTGCGCAGGACATATTATAGTGCACAAGTGTGGTGTGCGCAAACACAGGTGCACTCTCTATTCCCTTACTCTCATATTCCGATGAGACGGCAATTCGACACGACCGGAAAGAGTTTAGGCGCAGGACCAACGGCTTTACGTGCTTTCCGAGGCACGGGAGTGTACACACTTCCAACTTCCAGACTCCGGGCAGCTACTGAGAATTTTCGACAGAAAATCTCAATAAAGTTTTATTGGCCGGACCTGAGAAATGAACCCAGGACCACCGTGTCTGCGGCCTTACATGTAGCCACTAGACCAACAAGGCAGTCAATACTTTAGATAAAAGTATATATAACGTACAAATATGAATAATATCAAAATTGGTTTGAGTCGTAATTAATTGTGAAACATAGATCAAAATTTGTCTACGGCTTAGAGATTATGATATACAAGATCGGTAAACCCTACGGTATCTTATGAAAATTAATTTCAAATCGTTAATTACGTATTTCTTTACCAGTAGCCATTTGTGTGTGTATGTGTGTGTGCATGTGCGTGTGTGTGCGCGCGTGTGTATTATTATAGTAATAAAATAAATTATTCCCTCTACAACTGATTCTGAACATCATTTAATGAGATGAAATATGCGTAGAAAAGTAAGGAGATATAAAATTCTTTATCTTTATATGAGATTGTCATTACCAATGCGCTTGCAACCTTTAAACCGAAGATTATATTTCTCTAACGATTTGAGTAACAAGCCTGTTCACCTTTTAGACTAAGTCACGTCCATATTATTTATTCAAACTCATTACTAACTACAGCGACAGCTCTATTCCTATATTTTATTTGAATGCTACCTTTAACCTTAAGCTTAGCTTATAGTTATATTAAACAAATATCAAGTATATACTACATAATATATGTATGTATATACTTAAGAGGGCAATAGGAAACAGTAGAAAAAGTTGGAAACTGACTCACTCTATAGGTACTTGAGCACCTTGATATAGACGGAAGATAGATATAAGTTAAAAATGCTTCGGCACGAAACGAATGCAATAGAATCATAACATGTAAGGTTTTTCAAGTCTTTCACGCAAAATATAGTAATTCTAGCCACAAAAGACTAGCCAATGCATTTTTATAATATCGCCTCTTAAAATGTAGCGAAGGATAACAATAGCCTTGGTTAATAGATCAATTTTAACATTTAATATTTGTTGAAACATGTTTTTTTTTTTTTTCATAGTTATTACATATTAGCAAATTGCAATGAAAAATATCATAGATACATTAATTAAAAAAATATAAATGGTCTACTTGCCACGAATAAGAAGAGCGAACAGCTTGAAAGGCTCAAGAGATGATCGCTTATAAATGGTAATTATAATATCAAACAGGAGATAATTATGAAAACTTCCCAACACGTCATTGTTTGCAGGTTTTGGTGTTTCCTTAAGTGTTGTAAGTAGTAAATCAAAACATAATCATTTAATACACGCAACATTGCTATTGAATCATTGACTATAATAATAGTCATTATTTAAAGGACAGTAAATAAATGTCCATTACCTTACCACCCTTTTAATAGTAATGTTTGATATACCAAAATATTAAGATTATCAAGTTAAAGTTACGTTCAATGTTTCAAATTATAATATAATTTATATTTTTAATTGTTAGTCGATGATGCAATTTAAAACCTTAAGTGATTTTAATCCAACATGATTAAGGAATAATATTGATTAATTAAAGCAACAGAGTTTAATCAGATAACTTTTACCAGGACAAGATAAAGATCGCACTATAGACTCATGGCCTGTTACTATATTCAAGAATCGATTCGTTTTTATTACTGTAGGTATATAACGAGACGTTATTTAAAGGCGCCATGATATCCGAAGTCACACGTTAATGTTGTTTTTTTTTTAATTGATTGTAGCCAAACATTGGCGCTAAAAAAAAGAAGAAAAGCTAGTTAGTCGGCAATGTATTTGAATGAATAAAAATAATCGTCGACTAGATTAAAGATATGACTAGAAATAATGATGATGGATAGATAGACAACGCACAGCAAAATGCGCAGCAATGATGATCATAATGATTTTTGTTATTCAAAATCACACAAAAACCTTAATAACAAATTGCCTATAATAGTATGGAGGTCAACTTATTTTTTTTTTAAATTTTAGTATATAAATAACTATAATGAAAATAATTTAAAAACAATTTGGATTAAATATAATTGAACAAAATTACTATTATCCGCAAAATATTGTATAAATTGTCAACGCTTGGACATTTTGATTACAATGTAGATTTTTTGTTTGTCAGTGTTGGAACTCCAATTGAAGACTTATTAAACGTAATGTTAGGCTTTTTACTACTTTGTCACAAATATTTAGTATTGTCAATGCACTTAATATATAAGTAATATGCTTGTTTAACTAAATTATTTTTGTTCAATAACCTTTTATGAACATATTCGTATTTATCATTACTAAGTCTTTAAGTTTCTTGTTGTTATAAATATATTTTAGTTGAATCAAGTCGGTGATACTGACAATATAAAATTAAAATAATAGAACAATTAAGGAAAGTATCAAAATAAGGCTAAGAACTTACGGAGCGATTTTCAGCCGCGTCCGCCGCGGTAGAGGAATAGCTCTTTTATTTCTAAACTCACGAGACCGGAGATCTGTTCGGTTAAGGCGGACATTATTGCCGTTGTCGTCCAAACTTAGCGGGCGATTATCGAAAAACGAGCGGTTATACAAAATGGCGTCACATATCTGTAAGCGCGCCACCCGCTAACCTTCAGCTGTGGGTGATCGCGAACCGCGTGATTCTATTAGTTGCCCGCCGCCCCTATGGGACCAAACGGTCGTTTCCATCTCAAAAATCTATAATAGTATATATATAACTACTTTATTACTTGACATTTTGAATTGTTATTTTGTATACGTATTTCTGAATACTTATGCTATTGGATAACTAAAACACCATCACCTTAAAAAATAAATTTATTTAGTAAAAAAATGACAAAGTTTTGAAAATTTGCATCCAAAAATTAAATTAAATTATTTAAAATGATTTTTTTGCTTACATTAGGTTAAATTAAAATTATTAACAAGTTAAAACTAAGTAGTTACATGATTTTAAACTAAAATAAAACATACTAGTAACGAAAAAAATAACCATTAATCTACTCATCACTTGTCAATACTAAAAGTAATCCTGTAATTCTTTTGATTTTTATTTAGTTAAGGATCTCCAACAAAGGATACACACTTACAACATTTATTTGTTGAATAATAGTGTAACATATGTGTGCTCCTTCAATTATTACAATATTTGATCAATTTAAGCTAGATATATAGGGATCAGAAGTATACAACAGTATGTGCTGAACGTCTTCCATTGTGGCTGACCTGGAACACTTCCGAGCGTGATTTAACCTATATTTCTTATAGTCTTTATTACGAGCTTCTTGAGCATCTTCAGATTGTGCACAAGCCACATTCCATACTCCTGGACTAATTCCATATTTTTACGTTTTTTTGTACTTTTTTGTTTTGTAATTTCCGTTTTGGCTCTCGAACCGATCTTGTTTTCTTTGAGCTTTCGCCCATTTTTGGTTACAACTCGACATAATATTTATATACTTTGCATAATATATTCACATATGTTATTGATATATTGAAATTGTCCAAAAAATATTTTTCAATATCTCAATTACTTTTCCCGCTTATTATTTGAGCACATATATCGCTTCGAACACAAACAAATTCACACATTTTGAACTTTTTTTTCAGCAAATTTATATTTACTAAAGGAAAGTACACTTTGACGAACATGCTGAAAACCCGACTATTTATAAGACCCTAATTTCAGTAACGTGTGAAAATAGTTTTCTCAGTCATAATACCTATTATATATTTATGCTACTTTGTGCTTATTTGTTAAATAAAAAGTATTTTGTTGTGTCCACTAATGCCATCGTAAGGTGCAAATATTTTCTTTTTTTCCATCGGTCGACATTTCTGCTGCCAACATTACTCGAAATGGTGCAATAATGACGCAGTTTTTTTTATTTCCCTGTATTATTGAATAGTTAAAGAATCAAAAAATATAATTAAAACGACATCGGCAGCTATCGGCAAAAGACGGATAAGACGGCAAGTGAGAACCACTTCGTGAGTTCTCAGCCTAAGACAGAAAAAAATTTTCCTTATATTATTCGCCAGGCGGCAAAAATAATTGCAATTATTGCTCCTTTATTAATAGATATTTCATCGCGTTTTTGTTGCAAGTCGATATATAATTAAAATATATAGATCCATACTCTTTTAACAATCATATAGCTGTTTTTACATGCTTGTTACATTTCCATACTATGTGAAAATTATTTTACAGATGTTGAAATTCGTGACTATAGCACTACCTTTGCTCATTGTGAGTGTAAAATGTTACGATGAAAAGTACGATAAATTCGATATCGATAAGGTATTAAAAGACGATGCCTTGTTTAACGCATATTTAAACTGTTTCCTCGACAAGGGACCATGTACTGCTGAGTATTCATCAGAATACAAAGGTTGGTATCATTTTATATAACTATAAATTGAAGGATAATTATTACTGAGTCAAAGATTAGAATTAAACTTACGACTATCGAAATATCTGCAGACAGTCTGACTGGTGGTTCCCATAAATTCTATAACTTATATGTTTGTCTTAGTTATTTTTATGTAAAATTTAATTACGATTTATAATCGAACCACCAGATGTTATGTTTACTTAGTGGTAATACATAGGCTTTGTGCAAACCTGTCTGAGTAAATACCAACTCCAAATCCCATATTCTACCGCCAAACACTTAGTGTTGTTGTGTTCCGGTTTGCAGGATAAGTGAGCCAGTGTTATTCCCGGACCATCTTAGTTATCAATGTTAGTGGCGCATTGAAGATATAAGGAATGGTTAAAATTTCTTATTGTCTATGAGCGATGGTGATCATTCACCATCAGGTGGCCCATCATTTTATAAAAGAAAATATAATTTAAATATGATAACTTTGTATGCCTTGCTTGATGGCGCATGTGTCATTGAAAACTTATATTTTACAAGTTATCTCTCTTCATATTCTCGTATGTATGGAATGTCAGCTGTTCTCCGCGACTCCACCTACGACAAATTGTATACGGCCTTATCTGTCCCAGGGTACTTTTTGGACTTTCAATACATTCGGTCTAGTGATTTAGTCGCGATAAAAATCAAACATGTTATAGAGAGAGCTATTATCGCATTTATAGCTTAAATCTAATATTTGAACGACATCATTTGACGATGAATTCTGTTCTGTTTCAAGTTTTCGTAAAATGCATCATATATTAGTGTAGAAGTTGTAAGAATGATTGTGCTCATTTGATTCGTAGTCACTATTTAAACTAGTAATACCAGATGTTTGTACATATACACGCCCGTGTTTAATAGCATCCTTGGCTATTAATTCTGTATTTTCCTCAACAATTACTTCTACTGAATAAATTTTAGATTTTTGTTAGAATTTAAAGTAATATAAATTATTATTTAACTTCCTATTTAGATTAAAGTGCCTACAAGTAAGGTGTTCCAATGTATAAAGAAATACGTAATAAATCAAACTCCGGAGATTGATTATGTAATTTCTAGGAAGGTAAATGATAAAACGCCTCCAAGCTATCTTCATCCATAAAGTTTTCTTTTGCACCTGATAATTAGTATATTTCTTGACCACTTTATTTGTCTTCTTAAAATGATATTTTTTACCATATGGTTTCTTTAACTGTATATATGTACATATGTTAAAATATTTACAGCCTTGTAAACGTTGCCTAGCGGCTGTTTAGTGAACTTAGGCAAGTGACTGTCCGTACAATCCTGCTAATCTTTATCAGTGCCATTCTACCATTTTGAGTGGAGAATTAGCCAACATGAGATATTTTGATGCCCAATCGTAAATGAGAAGATAGATCCCTTGGCTCCATCCTAATTGTATTGGGTTTAAAATTAGTTTCCATCTCAAACATAATATGTGGTATTAGTGTTAAATTACTATCATATAATTTGTATTTAATTTCCAGAAATGTTACCGGAAGTAATGTCGGACGGGTGCGCCAAATGCACTAAAATACAAAAGGAAAACTTCAAAAAAGTATTGAAAGAGGTTTATGAAAAGAAAATGGATGTTCTATTAGAAATCAAGCAGAAATATGACAGTAAAGGCGAATACGACGCAAACATAAAAAAAATATTAGATGAATAATATTTCGTGATTAATTTCCCTTGAAATTTAAGTGAATTAACAAAAAAGGAAATGTTTTGACTGACTCCGATGTTGTGTCCATTAAATACTATTAATTATTAAGCGAACTTTAAAAGTTGTCTCGAATTTCATTTCAAATTTCTACCCATACATGTACATATATACACACTCATTCGTACAACCGCAAGGGCCTATGGTACCAATTTAAGAATTATGTTGACCATTATAATCATAATTGCCTTGCCTTGCTCTATACCAGGTAGGTCTGGTCTAAAATGGAGGCATGTTTATTGTTTACTCATCAGTTTCAAACATTATTTGAAGTTTTTCTCTTGCTTTATAACACCAATCTATACATAAGACTCTTAGAATATGATATTAATTTTGCATCACATATACATATATAGCATGATAATGGGCTTCTGAACAAACATAGTAAGTTATTAACTACCTATATACCGCACTACTGAGCTAAGGCTTTCTTTCCCTTTGAGGAGAAGCTTATTCCACTACGTTGTTCCTACAGTGGTTGGGTATTAATATATACTTGTGGCAGATTTTCATCCAATACATCCAGGTTTTCTCACCATGTTTTCATTCTCCGCCGAGCAGGAAATGAATTATACACACAAGCGTTTGAAAATTCAATGGCGCTTGGACGGATTTGAGCACATAATCATCGGATAAGAGTTCCAACAAAAAAAAAAGAATATAACGACATGTTAATATTATTAATAAGCTGTTTTGTTATCAGAACTAAAGGTCCAAATATCAGATCAATCTGTTAACAGGAAGGGGGTCATATTTCAATTACTAAATTTGACCCAAACCAACAAACAGGGCAAGCTAAATAAAACCGTTGAAAAATATGATCGTTATAAAAGATTTGTACCTAATATCCCAGCGGGGATAAATATGGGCGTTATACAACTGGTTACATCATCATTGCAGCGCTGCGCAACTGACCCCACGACATACAAACACACATGCAGTTGCTTGCCTTCACTACTTCCAATATTCTTACCTAATCACTCAATGTTTGACCGAGTATATTGAATATATACTCGGTCTCTAATGATATTGTGCTATGTTTCATCAAGCCTATTAATTTGTAGGTGGTATAAACTTGTAATCTTTGTCTGTCTGTATTACATGATCCGTGCCATCGTCGTTCCCAAAGTAATGGAAAAATACTTTTAATGTATGCAGGAAAATATATAAAGTTGATCTTAATTTTTTTATTAAAATTTTAATTGGTAAATATCTTTCACACACAAATACGATGCTCAGATAAAAAAAAATTAACAATGAATAATATATAAACATACAAAATTAAATTATATACATTAAGCCTAATGATCTCTAATCGCAATAGACTTGATTTTTACTTAATTCTCATAATAAAAAAGAAACAAAAATTTATTTTATCATTTATTATAATCAGTCAACACCAATAAGAATAATAAATAAACATTTTCCACCATCTTCAAATGGTTTCCTCAACATGACGCAAACAGTATCATATCACATTGAATCTTAACAAACGTTAACATCTTCGTCACCTCTATAACTAATCTCAATACCAATTTGTTTTTTATTTGAAATATTGAAATTAAACCTTATTAATATTAAACTTAAATGCTATTTTAAATTGGCTAAGCTAATGCTTTGCTATTTAGCTACCCTGGATGAATTTCTCGAAGTTGGCTCGGTGTTTTCCAGAAGGATCATTTTTCTTAACGAGCTCTTCCCATTGTTTCGGGAATTTCTGTTGAATAGCCTTAATAACTTTCCTTATGTTAACCTTTTGCTTCTCGGTACATTTACCGCAGACTGTTTCGACCGCCTCTGGTAATGTTTCTGATAAAAAGTAATAATCATTATTATTTAGTTATTCAAGTTCAAAATTACAAAAAGAAAATAATTAATAAATAATAATTTTCCATATTTTGGTAAGTAATCAACCCACCCACATCTTCGTCCACCCACAAGCATTGCCAAAAATACCATTTTTTAAAACCACCAATGCACTGTCAATAACAAGACCATAATCGTACGCAGACCTTAGAGTATCTCATCCTTAAAATCACACATGAACACAGCGATCAAAAGTATTGAGGATGATAGTGGAATGATGAGTGGGTACCAGATGGATTTAACCAAAGGCCTATCCTTATTGACATAATCATGGAGCATATTTCTCTTATCAGTTATTTATGTGAATGTATATTTCATTAATAAAGCTATATTTTCAATTTAAAAGATTGCTTCTTCGTATGTCTACAAAGAGCCTTGACCTCGACCTTTTTATGCAAGCAACATGCCATTAATTATCCTGAGCTCTTCGACATGTAGCATACATTTATACAGTACTTAGTAAGCAGTAAGCATACAGTGGCGACTGAGTGTGCGTAAATATTGATCGGTACACTGTTGAAAGACTTATTGTTTTTTTTTTTTTTTTAAAGTAAGATTGCTGATATAGTTGTCAAATATATTATGAGCTGATTAAATTCGATTTGGAGGGTCTTATGAAATATTAAACATAATTTATTATAACATTTCTCAACTAAGTTAATTTGGATGTCCTGATATTTTTAGTTTAAAATTGGCTTAGTTCCGAAATATTTAAAACAAAATCGACATCAATCATTATCTATAAATGAAGAGCACACACTAGCCCTTTCATAACATACTATTTAAACATTTTGAGTCTTATTGTTTTTGTAATAATTACGCTTGTTAATTGTATATTAAAAATAAAATTAATATTCAACTTACTTTTAAAATCTGATCCTTCAGCTGTGCATCTACCTTTATCCAAGAAACAATTGACATACGATTTAAGCAGTCTCTCGTTTGTAATTAACGTTTCCACGTCGAAGTTATCATACTTTGAGTTATACTTATCAGCAGCCAACACCGATAAAACCAGGCAAGCAAAAACAACTAAAGTCTTCATCGTTATTATTCTGAAAACAAACAAAATATTCAAATATTTAACTTCACACATCAAAGCGCGTGAATTCGAATAACTATCAGTGAGAAAACGAATAGTTATATGCGATTAAAAAAGACAATGAAGCAAATATACTACGCCACGAATATTAAGCATCTGGTATATTCGACGACATTGCTTCGGTACAGGATCAGAATATTAATTAATACCAATAAGAACCGTCGTATTAACTAAGGACGTTAGGATGATGTTGTAAATTAATGTATCCTACATTATTTTGTATTGCTTAATATATCAAAATACATTATAATTTTTAAGAAATTTTTGTAATCACGTAATAGTAGATTAGTAGCAAAAAAACAACGTAAAATCTATGATCCGTAAGTATCACACTGGGTTACAAGAATATTGCGACGGTAATTGCGTAACACTATCACAATTCGATTGCCGGTGACACTGATTGCAGTATAATGCAGTTCGTTAACCCACCTTTTACTCTCTATAGGACCCAAAGAACTAGTCGCCGCAGAAAGCGACAGTGCTTTTATATCGACGACCATTAAACCACCACTTTGTCGCCACACAGACCAAATACAGCACCAAGCCCATACGCGATTCTAAACCTTTAGGTGTCAATGATAAGAGCTATTGTAAAATATTTTTTAGCATAAATTAAGCACCATCACAGTTGTTGAAATCCTTCATATAAAGATTGGTTGCTGAATATTACCGGGAAACCAGATTGAGCAATTCAAAATTCCCAGCCCAAGCTAAGTAAGGAAGATTAATATAGTGACTTAAATATTATAATCACTGATAAATTATAATAACCTCTTAAAATATCGAATCTGAATACAAATCAATTCTCAGAATAAGATTATGTATAAAATTACATTAATTATCTTTTAACAATTTAAGTTAAAACAGCAAATATGAAATACAAAATAATTCAAATTGATACAGCTTATGCATGAAACAATGAAAAATTACTGCGTTACTAATTAATACGAATTTCATGAATTTTGAGTTTCTTACAGAATATCTTTATTGTTAAGGAAAAATAGTTGTGATAATGTAGTCATCAATTATCAAACTCAGATATATATGGTTCATGAACAAGAATTTCAAGTTTAGTGTTCTCAAATATTTACCGAACCCTAATATTTTTAAAATACTATTTGCTTAAATACATTGTGGCATCTAATTCGTTATGTTACACAATTAACGCAGCCGGTTACATTTGTTAATTAAGATTAATTTAACGAAATTTCACATTCCTTATTGCGGTTAATTAGATACTAAGATCTAATTATTACTTTTTTTATAAAATATAACGTGTAATTAATTCATTACAGATAATTAAATAAATATACAAAAAATAATTAAGCGAAGTTTCCTTTAGTAACTTTGTTTAATGAAAATAAGTAATTTTATATCTATGGAGAAACATACAATGCAAAAAAATAATTCACCGGAAATAGTTCTGAGATCTCGTGTTAAATGAAGTCAACTATTTTATTATGTATCTATAGAAGCAGCTTCAACACTTTTGTATATTTATTTCTATAATAATAATAATAATAGTACTCATGATTTCTCAGAAAAAATCCGCGATGTTATATGCTTAACTATTATAGTCAAGCCACCATAACAGTTTTTGTTTAACTTATTAAGTTAAAATACGAGTGGAATCGAATAGTGGTGATATTGGTATCATGATATTGATCCTGATCCGTTTAAATGGTTTGATAATTAAAGTTGATTATGTACGTGTAAATTCCACTTTAAATTATTCGGTTCGGACTTTTGGTTTAGAAATTATGACGGGTATAAAAATTGTCTAAGTAAGTGAACTGTCCCGGTTTGAACAAACTGTAACTGTCTTACGTTTAGTCTATTAACAAATACTAATTTACGTTAAATAATAGTTTTTGAATTTTCGCAGACGAAGTCGCGAGAGAAATGTTAGTAATAAATAATGAGAAATTACAATCAATCGTAATAAACAAACATAACATATTATTCAATATCTTCAAGTATTTCTATGTATTATAGTATCTATGGTTTAAAAGCATTTATACATAGAAGATTAATATGTCTTCCTTGTGTAATGCTGTGGCAATTGTTCAGTCTATGTTTATTCTTAAACATTTAAACGTGTTCTCAAACTAGTCACTCAGCGTTACTGCTACACGCATAGTGTGAGATTATATAATTTATAACCGTTCTCAGGGTAAAAAACGGTTTATCTCGATTTCCGGCAAAACTACAAGTCCTATGGGAAAAAGTTAAATGGCAAAGTTGTAGGTAATAAAAAGATCTGAAACTTTTATATTTACACTTTTTTCACATAACCTCAAAATTTACGTGAAAAATTCAAATAACCAAGTTTTTGGTTTTTTATTTGTATCTTTTACAAATAAATTTATTTTTTCACTAAATTTGGTGAAATCATACCTTTTTATGTCTCAAATATACTGTAATTTTTAGGATTTAAAATATTAATTTTTTCACCTTATTTTGACTTAATATCGAAAAATCATGGTGCATTTTCAATCGAAAATTCTCACGTCAAAATATCTGCTTTTTTAAAAAAGTCGGTAAGCTTTTTGTTCACTGAAATATCTACCTTCTGATGGTGTAAAAAAAATATCGACACTCGTCTATAATGCATTTTTTAAAAAAGCTAAGCTTTTATTAAGAATTATCTCGAAACAAGGGTTATACCAAGTACGAGAGTCGAGTAGATAGTGGATTTTAAGCAAGCTTAAGAATGAAGAAAAACGTCAAGACCTCGAATGCTGCCTTATAAGCTACTAGACCTTTGGACTGTTACGGTCATATAAAACTGATCTGTGCTATAAACCTTCCGTCTAACTGTTTTCTTATAAAATAAATATAGCATGAAAATAGTGAGTGAGAGTGAATGATAGTCTAAGGCTTCCTTTCCTCTTGAGGAAATATTTTGGAACTTATTCCACCACGCTGCTCCGACACAGTGTATACAAATATGGCAAAATTTAATACGACACGACACGCGCATGTTTCCTCTTGACGTTTTTCTTTTCCTTCATAGACTGATGAATTTTCGATCGAGACTTACTTGTTTTAACAATCTCGGACATTACTTCTTGGTTGTAAATATTAACAATAATATGTTATTCGTTTTGATTTATCTTATTGGTTTCGCATAATTATTGTTGTATTCATCCAGTTTCAGTTTCTCATAGCAACACGAGGCTATAGGCATCAGGGGCAAAGTTCTGGGAATGCTGGATTCATACCTTACAAATAGATCCCAAGTAGTCAAAATCAAGAATTTCCAAAGTACACCTGAAGCCATAACATGCGGCGTCTCCCAGGGATCCATATTGGGGCCCTTACTTTTTTTGATTTATATGAATAATATAAATGACATAGGATTGCATGGTCATATAACACAATACGCTGACGATGCTTGCTTATTCTACTTCGGAAACACATTACAAGACATTCTACCTCAAGCACAATCTGATCTAGACACTCTTTTTTCCTGGCTCCAACATAATCTTTTGACTATTAACATCTCAAAAACTTGTAACGTTATTTTTAAGGCTAAAAACAAATCAATAAAACCACACATGCCATTAACGATTAATGGCGTTATAATACAAGAAAAAGCCAATGAAAGATATCTGGGATTGAGACTGGATGGCAATTTGACGTGGAAAGCTCACATAGAACAAATCAAAACAAAACTTTCTTCATGCATTGGTCCCATTCGTAATGTTGTTCGTTGTATTCCATGATCACTGCTCTATAACATATTTAACTCCCTAGTTAAGCCACATCTTCTATACTTAATTGAAGTGTGGGGTACTGCCACTAAAACTCATTTAGCAGATCTTCAGATTATCCAGAATAAAATTATTAAACTTATTTTTAAATACCCATATTTAACACCTACTACAAAAATTTATACAGCCACTAAAATTATGAACATTAAACATTTATATATATATACAATATTTGTATATTAATACATAAACTACTAAAACGTTCTCTCCATACTGACTTGACATTCACATTTAAAAACGAAGTAACAAAGCGAAGTTGTCGCCGAGCTAGTTGGTTGGTACTCCCGAAGACACGAACAAACTACGGTAAAAAAATGATTACCTTCGAAGGTGCGCAGATTTACAACAAGTTGCCTCCAGTGGTTAAGAATTGTAACTCAATGCAAGTGTTTAGGTCTAGATTGTCACAACATGTTATAAAGAGGTATTTTCAACTGACTCTTAATTTCAAAAAATACTGTTTACTTATTGTTTTGTTTTGTTTAAATACTCGTAACGATATATATATTTAATTCTTGTTCTTCTTATAATTAGATTAATATTATACCTACCTACATACTTAAACGCGACGAAATACATGCATAATTTACTTTCATTGATATTGTAAATATCTCTCATGTAAGTGACTGTTTTTGTCTTTTTGAGGAATAAATGTCTATAAACCCAACTCAAATCCAATATAAATTAAGCAATTAATCCTAATGGACCGGGAGATACTGACACAAATTTTCCGGTCATTTAAACTTTGTCTAAGGTATATTTTACGTTCAATCCGTTTATTAATTGAAATGACAAATATACCATTTAACATCATGCTACGGTCCACGCCGAGGTGACACTTCTTTTAATAATATTTGTAGATAGCACGATAGCTCAGTTTAAGTACCCTTTAAGTAACCTAGTTTTGTAGCGATTAACATACACGTTTGCTTTTGTACGAAAGGAGATTAAGTAATTATATATTAGCTTTTCATAGGTTCATAAATACGAAATAAAAACTACTGCCATTCAATTAATGTACACACACAAGAAGACCGAGCATTGTTTAACTACTCACCGCATAAAAAACATTTACAGGTAAAGCCATTGGCGTTCATATTTATACTTAAAGCTAATGTACATTTATTGTTGGGTTTTAAATAGTTTTTAGAAAAAAAATTATAATTGAGACAAGACAAAAACATAACACCTGACCTGATACGAGGACAAAGTCTCGGGGAAATCTAATGGATCATTAATGTTTATTTTTGCAACATTTTGATATATTTATGTCACAAATGTTCTTATTCCAAGACAACATAAACCAAATATACATGTTTAAAGGAGTTCATAACCAACAACAAAATCCGATATTATGTCTTCATACCGGTCGTACCGTATCGTATTCGTTACTTACCCTACATTTATGAACTATTACATAACTCAAGATCTTGATACGACCATTTCAAAGGTTGCGAAGTATTTGTTTTGTGGATCAAGTTTCCGTTTAAGCTCCTCGCGTCTTTCGGGCATGTGTTTTTTGAAAGCCTCGAATGTTCTGCCAGCGAACCTCCTCTGCGATGGAGAACACTTGGAGCACGCTGTTCGAACAATTTCCGGTAGAATTGCTATAAAATAAAACATTTATTTTAAGCATGTTTTACTAAGATTAGTCGCTTTTGACTACAATTTGTTTACTTAAGTTACGTTTGCTTTATATGTATATGTGGTATATAAGTGAGTATTACCATATATCTATGGTATTTTATATAAGTTCTTATTACATAATAATAGCACAATTTAAACAGAGGTCAGAATGAAGAATAATAACGATTGTTGTAATATGTTTACGTGCGAATAGTGATGTAAGTATCTGTACATCCACAGCTAGACTAAGGCGTCCTGTGAAAGAAGCTTATAATATCCCACATTAAAAGTAGGCCTCAGAAAGTCAACATCGTCCTTAAAGCTTCACTGAATGCGCCAAGGTTAGTGGCGCATTGGCGATGTAAGCGATGGTTAACATTTCTTACAATACCAATAGTCCATTGAAAAGTTACAAAAATATGGCCTAACCTTGCATTTATCAAAGTCAGCAATTTTTTTTTTTTGATGCATAGTGGATGGTATTGGAGGCTTAAAACCGAGTTTGTGGGGTTGCAACCCTTGGGGAAAATCCGCCATCTTGAAAAAGGGGTAAATCAGTTTTTGCAAAATAACAAGAAAACTATCCACCGCGTTAAAAAATTGTTGCGTTGTTTTTTGTAGGAAATTTAATTCTCTACAAAATTGCTCTCTTGACTTTTTGTCGTAAAATTGAAAATAACAAAGTTATTAACAAAAAACGGCAAAAGTTGAAAAACAGCGTTTTTTTTGAGTCGCTATAACTTTTTATTTATCCATTTTTCGGGAAAATTTATTCAGAGAAATTTTTTGGCGCGTTTCAAGACGAACAAATTTCACCCCTTATTTTTTCAATTTCGTTAATTTTTAAGGATTTTACAGCGTATTGAAGGTTAAAATATGAGTCAATACGTAACATATTGAAAAAAGCATGGAAAATCGTTTTTGCAAAATAACAAGAAAACTATCCACCGCGTTAAAAAATTGTTACAAAATTGCTCTCTTGACTTTTTGTCGTAAAATTGAAAATAACAAAGTTATTAACAAAAAACGACAAAAATTAAGGACAAATTGCTTTAAATAGTTATAACTTTTTTTCTTTTTAATTTACAGGAAAATATATCTAATTCATTTTGATAGAGCACCTTCTGACGTATAAATTTATCTATAGATGTTTTAAATTTTGTTTATTTATAAGCATTTTACAGCGCTTTAAAGATACCATTGTAATCTACTACTCTAACATAGGCATATAAATCGAGATCGTGCGTCGTTTTTCTTGCAAATTTCGTTTACTTCGACGAATAAATTTCATTTGTTGCTTTTACAATGATAACAATAATTAATTATTAACTCTTTTCCCCACCACCTACGAGGTAGAGCTTCTCAGGAATGTATTCGCTCTTAATTGATTTAATGATATCCATCATAGAAAATTGGCACTCTTCGCTATTTTCATTGAAGTAAGAATAAATGTTATCCATGGCTTCATCTATACTGTTTTTGCGTTCATCCTTTTTGTTATCGCTCCACAATTTTCTGGCGAATAATTTTTTGCTGAAATCTCGGTGATATTTTGCTTGAGCGGCAACCAAGCTTGGGACATTATTTATTCGATTTGCGATACCGATAGCAACGTCGTCGGTGCGATTGTTCGTCAGTTCCAAAACGGTTTCTTTAAAACGATCACTACATACATGAGAAATATTTTTTTGTCGATGCGGATGGCGATCTTCCTGATTTTGAATAACAACAATTTTTTAACGCGGTGGATAGTTTTCTTGTTATTTCGCAAAAACGATTTTACCCCTTTTTTCAAGATGGCGGATTTTCCCCAAGGGTTGCAACCCCACAAACTCGAACTTAAGCTTTTAACAACCCCCCCTATACATCAAAAAAAAAATTGCTGACTTTGACAAATGCAAGGTCTATGTAACTTTTCAATGGACTACAATGTCTACGGGCATTGATGACCACTTACAATCAGGTGGCCCATTAGCCAGTCCGCCTACGTCCGCCGTATTATTGAATAAATAAAAAAAATTACCTACCTGCTCTTATGAAAAGAATAACATGCATTGTCTAGCACGTAGACTGTTTCAATTTAAAAATAATTACAACTACTACCTATTAATTTCCCACTACATAAAATAGATATATGAATAACATTCAAAGAATTATATTTTTTCATAGAAAATTGTATAATAATAAAACTTTTGTATTTTTTTCTAACAAGTGTTCATGATATAAAACGCAGAGATTTTGAAAAATAATAATTAAAGAACAAAATATTTATTTGCCAAATATCCTGATCAAAGAATAAACAAAGCACTTAACAATCCAAAATACTTACCTTTAAACACTCTTCCCACGGGAGTACACGGGCCTTGGCCTAAAAAGCAGTCCAAATATTTATTTAGTAGTCTAAGATTTTGCACAAAATGATCAACATCATAATAATCATAACGCCTATCGTAATATATTTCTTCAGCAAATGCGGAACAAGTTAACATAAACAAAACCAAATTCTTAAACATTTTAACTTTAAAATAAAATTAAAAAATCAAAGGACATATAAATTATGATAAAAAGTTCAAATGTTGTGCATCTGAACGAATTATAGAAAATGATGTGGCTTTAAAGATTCCATCTATTTAAAACATCAGACAATTTGATCATTAACCTTCAAATAAAAATCAAGAGGCTATACAAAAAGCAGTGAGGCGTCCCAACCGTACGCCGTACGAGTACATAAATATACAACAAACATGAAAATGTCATAATAAGTGAACAAACTGTTCTTACGAGAAGTTATTTATGCCTAATATATCAAATTTGTTTTCCAAAGACTTCACTTCAAAAATAATAAAGTCGTAACTATTCGAATCCAGTCATCATTGTGTAATAAGGAAACTACGTTTAGTTCCTGTCATTTTGTATCGAAAATATTTTAAATTATTTAACGATAAAAGGAAATCCACCGTGACAAACGGTAGATGATTTAATTGAAGACTCTACGTATCTCAGATTTCAAATTTATTCGAATTCTTTATTACTGATCCACAAGTTTTTTTTTTATTTACATTTGTAAAGCTGACCTGCAAACAGACTACCTATGATAACTGGTCGCTGATCATCAAATTGGGATATGATGAGACTGAGCTATTACTAAAGCGTTTAATATAACATTGACCTTATATTTCCTTCCTACCCCATCCCTTCCTTATTATATAATTCATTAATTATATTTAGGTATCTATTATTTAATTCAGATTTTTTATTTTTTATTTTTATAAAAGATTATGTCACAATAATTATAAACAGTTCAAAAGAAAGAAAAAAAAAATACAAGGTAATGTCATTGTCAATTTTTATATTTAATTTAATTGAATTGTTTTTCTAATTTATGTTGAACAAATGATAAAATGAAAATGTGCTGTCGATTTGGAGGGCGTTAGTAACTACGACACAGTGTAATACTATAGTAGTTGCTATCGTATAAGTTGTTTGTGATATGTATTAATTGTACAAAATAAATAAATAAAAAAATAAAAAATAATATATATATATATATATATATATATATTATAATAGTTATAAGCCATTAAAAATAGTAACTACGTAATGTCATGACATTGCATCAAAGTGCAACCAACCATAAGATCGAAGATGTTGCATCCCATGAACCATTTAAAACACTGGTTCACTTTCACTGGAACACTGGTTCCTGTGCTTTGAAGACAAAGCACAGGAAATTTTGATGTATGATGTTTAATAAACATCATACATCAAACGACAAACATATGGTACCCAAAAAGGTTGAAAAAGCAAACGAACTTTTTTACGTAATCAAAAATTTAAATTATGATTGGATATCCATATGCCATTCCAAATGTAATGTGAATGAAAAATAATTTGTAAAGCTACTTAAATATGTAAAATTGTAGTGGTAAGTATGTAGTAAGTAAAAAACAAACATAGAATAACTGGTAGTTACATTTTCTTATTATTTTGTTACACCTGAAGTTTCCGGTCATGTTGGATTGCCGTTCCATAACGTGCATGTGTTTGTACACATACTTGAACACTATATCTTCTGGCCAGTTGGCGAGCCTCATAGTAAAGAAGAATTGCCATGAGCGAAATTTATCACGCGGACATCATCCACATCACTTCTAACACAAAATTATGTTTATATTGTTGATTTTGCCCCTTTTGTTTCATTTTAATATTACCATGAATTTATTTTGAACTTTATGAAAATTATTCTCACATAACAAATTCTCTCACTGGATTTAAGACTCGCGACACTTCGAACAATAACTCTCCTAACTTCGAATAATAACTACCTTAATTCATTTAAACGCTTTACTTACGAACGTTAACTATTAAACAATCACTACAATATCACATGTATTTAATCAAGGAATCAAAAATTTACTTTATTAAGATAGGCTCTAACCAGCAATAGTTAATCATTATTTTACATGTAAAGCAACCACGGAATACAGATTCTACTGAAAAGATTCTTGTAATTCCTCTTTTCATCCATAATATATACAATAACCATTGTTTGGAAATAGTAAATAATTCAAGAAAGTTAGAAAATTATTCTTTATTTTTATATTTATATCAAAATCATTATAATCGGTTAAATTGTATCAGCGAAGTTTTAAGCATTTGCAATAGCCGATTCCAATGCAGCAAAATATTTGTCTTGAGCGTCATATTTTAGTTTGAATGCTTGGTAGCCTTCTGGGTTTTTCACCTTGAGTACTTCTAGGAAACGTTTAAAGATGTGCTTCTGAGCTGCAGTACATTTGGCACAAGCTTCGACAACTGCTTCTAGTATGTCTTCTGCAAATTTATTAAAAACACAAATTTTATAGTATTGATTAGGGACTTTGTCGTTACTCATACTCTCTTACTGTAATTGAAGTGATGGCAAAGTACAACATTAGTTTTTTAAATAAAAATATAATCAATTTCGGTGAACGTACCGAAAAAACTTTACCAGTTTTAATTTTATATATACAGCATTATTAATAAACAAAATGCTCGTGTCCACAAAATTAAAAAGTTCATGGTTTAAAATTTATTATTATAATTAAGTGTATTTTTGGTTTTTATTAAAATTTCACCATATTTTTTTACGATACACTTAAATATTAATACAAAAAAATTGCTTAAATGCTCGGCCGGCAATTGCAATATAAGTGTTGTTTTTAAATCGAGGTAAATAGTAGTTTTTGCAATATTCTGTTAGCAACTACGTTGAAGAATGTTTCCTAAAAACGTCACAACCTATTAATTTCCCACTGCTAAGCTAAGGCCTCTTCAGATAGGAGCTTATTTCACCAAGCTCCAATGCGAATTAATACATGTAGGTTTCCTCACGATGTTTTCCTTCACCACTGAGCACGAGATGAATTTTGAACACAAAATAAGCAAGTGAAATTTTAGTGGTGCTTGCCTATTTTAAGCCCGAACCTCACTTCAGATTCACGCGTTCCAATCAATGGGCCAATCTATGTTTACTTGAATAATAAATTATTCAAAACTATAGGACAAACAACTGCGAACACTCGGGTACACAAAGACATACTATTATAATATTATATATATTAGAATAACGAGTTTTATTAAAGTGTTTTGTGGCATGTAGTGGTTTTTGCATAATGCACGATCGTATAGACGTTAACCAAAATTATCGTTTACGATTAATAATTTCATCAATAATTCAAATAAAACATAAAAATGATCTATCGTTGTACCTAATTTAATTTTGATTCATCCGAGCCATCATACATATTTATTTTAATTAATATAAGTTTAAATATATATGTATTATAAGAAATATATTCCTCACAAATTAATTTACGTCAAATCATCCCACTGAACACTAAAACCAAAACATAAATAATATTTTACTCGGTGGTAGAGCTTTGTGCAAGCCCGTCTGGGTAGGTACCACCCACTCATCAGATATTCTACCGCAAAACAGCAGTACTTTGTACTGTTGTGTTCCGGTTTGAAGGGTGAGTGAGCCAGTGTAATTACAGGCACAAGGGACATAACATCTTAGTTCCCTAGGTTGGTGGCGCATTGGCGTTGTAAGCGATGGTTAAAATTTCTTACAATGCCATTGTCTATGGGCGTTGGTGACCACTTACCATCAGGTGACCCATATGCTCGTCCACCTTCCTATAAAAAAAAAAAAAAAAAATAAAAATAAAAAAAATAATAATAATTTAAATACATAAATATGTCTCTTAAAATGTTTGTATCATATCCAACATTAAAGTATATTATAATTATTCCCTATGACACAATTTTTGTTCAAACTTGAAACGTGTCAAAACAGATATAGGCAGAATAATGTGAAACTTATTAAACTGACAACAGTAATAAGATCTTATCATCGTTTCCCTTAATTAGTAACATCCTACCTTCATCACTCCAAGCTGCGAGGTTGAATTCTTTATTCCGCATTTTAATTATAAAGATACATTAATAAAACACAGGTAGTGTTTTTTTAGATTGCCCATGGGCCAAGTAAATCCCAGCAATGAGCAATTTATATTATTTTACTTGACTTTACTTAAAAATAAACTTGTTTGATAAATCACTACTTTGTAAATAAAATTCCACCCCAATGGCTGGCAGATTTTTTAAATATAATTATCCAAAAATCTCATCTTCTTCAATTATATTAATTCTCAATGTCGATAATAAAGAATTGTATGAAATATAGGTACTCACTCTTAAAGTCCTCTGTTTGTTCGTTACAGGTGCCTTTATCAATAAAACAATCGAGGAACACCTTGAGGGTTTCAGGATCACCAACTACCGCTTCAATATCCAAATTGTCATTTTCGCTGCTGTATAATTCGGCAGCAGCGATAACCAGTAATGCAGACAGCACTATTACACACTTCATGTTTCTGCGGAGCGTATTTTAAAAATGAGAATTTTAATTAATTATGAATAAAATGTACACTAGACAACGCATCATAAATATAGAAACAAATCTTTCTCAGAATCGTTTCAAGGTTAAGCAAAGATATTAGTGTGAAGTATATTATTAATTTTACCGTCGCATCGAATTATGAGAGTGAGAGATTGGACCGGACTTGTGATTGAGCGCTATAATATTACCTGCGGTATTGGCTATAGTCCGCTTATATTTCCGCCATTGCCGTAATCAACTAAGTGGGCATCTTCATTATTTTTATATTTAAATAAATGTTACATTCAGTGGATGAAATCTTTATAAAAGTATTTTTAATAGAATATCGTCAATTTTTCGTCAATACCATAAAGGAAAACGAAATGAATGGAGAGCAAAACTTAAAGTCACAGGCAAACACTAACGTCAAATAAGTACATGAAAATACGAATTTAATTCTCTGTTTTTTACAACGATAGGTATTGTATTTTTACTTAAACGCGATAAATAAATAAACAAGAACCGGCTCCGTGTTTACCAATAAATTACATCAGTTGCCACTCAAAATATTTCATCATAAACAAACCGAATAAAAATATCATATTTATATAACAACAAAAGGTCGGTTATATAAATTATATCTTACCTTTTATTATCTCGCAAGTCCGTAGTTCACGGGGAATACAAAGACGAGTGTTTCTTAAATGTAAGATTACCCTTTATATACTTATTCCTGTGATCCGACGAGGCTATTTACATATTGAAGGAAGATATCGATAAATATTTTACATATGTCTGATTCCGATGTTGCTACGTTTTTTTTACTATGAAACGTGCATAGAATTTATTTTAGAAACAATAGCATGTGTTTTATAAATAAACAATTCCAACTTGACGTGATATCTCCTGCATAATAGAGTTTGATTTACATAACCTTTATGATATGCAAAGAAACACTTCTTTTTATTTTATTTGTACCGAATTTCTGTGGTCACGGTATAATTTATACTTGCTTCATTATTTTTATTTACAAACAAATTAAGAGCACAGTTGCAACAAACGCGTACAAGGTTTCGTTTTATAATGTTGAATCGAAGCGAAGTGATAAGGTGAACCGATTTTTGGTTCAGAATTTTATAAGTATTTAAAATTATAAGTTGTCACAAATTAACAAGACATAAAAGAATAATAGTAACATCTTATCTGATAATAGTAATGAATCAATTGCAAAGTAGAATTAATTACCTTATTTTCATCCAGAATATACAGGTTCCTTCTAGGCAAGCGTGCTACATCCTAGACAGTGTCGATGCTTACCATCAGGCAAGACAGCGGTCAACCGCTGGCCTATAGAATTACGTCTCTATATTTGTGTTTATATAAATTTTGCTACCAGATAATTTTAAGAATCGTTAGTTGATAATAAATCTAGCTAGATTATAATATGCTACCGAAAAATTATGAAACGCGCATACTGTTCTTAATATAACATGCTAATTTGAGTTATAATTATAAACAAACTAACTTAATTGAACGCTCCGTTAACAATTTTTGACAGTTTACATACTGTCTAGACTTTGGAACGGGCGGACCGTTCAAAGACATTGGCGACGTAAGAAATAATAATATAATAATAATAATAATATCGTGGGACATTGTTCACACACGGCTATCTGATCCCAAACTAAGCAGAGCTTGTACTATGAAAACCAGACAACTGATATACTACATAATATACTACTTTTCTTTCGTAAATACATACTTATATAGATAATTACACCCAGACTCAGGATAAACAGACATGTTCATGCACACAAATGTCTGTCCTGGGTGGGAATCGAACCCACGACCTGCGGCGCGAAAGGCACGATAAAGTCATATATCTACCAACCACGCCAACCGGCTCGTCAAATATTAACCATTCCTCACATCTCCAATGCGCCACCAACCTTTGAAACTAAGATGTTCCTTGTGCCTGTAGTCACACCGGTTCACTTACCCTTCAAAGTGGAATGCAACAACACTATTTCTGCTTAGCGGTAGAATATCTGATGAGTGTGTGTATTGTGGCAAACTTCACTTAAATTTTAGTGTTTGTTTTATTTCAATCGGCTCATAAATAAAAAAAGTTATGTCAATTTAAAGAGTCACGTCGAACATTTATTCGATAAAAATGCCATAAAATAACTGTTCATTGAATTGACTGAAACTTTAGCTAGGTACCTATTAATGATAGTCTGCAAAATAATGATAATTGAAAATTAATAAGTCGCGAATATGTCGGAGACGCAAAGAACCTGTTAAACGTCTCTCTGTATTCGATGGTAATGTATTTTATTTGGTTAGGGTAATAGCCAATTAGTAAAAACTGTACATATAACGGATTAAAAAAAATAACTATATTTGTAATACACATTTCTTTTGTTTTTCGATACTATATATTTAACTAGCTATTGCCCGAGGCTTCGCTCGCGTGTAAGTAAGGTAAGGGATGGATGGTTGTGTGAAAATCTGTGAATTCAAAGTAAGAAGCATAAAATGACATTTTGGTTAGAAAAAAGTATATTACTGCGTTTTCATAAATGAACTTACTATGATGCCTGTAATTTGACTTAATATATTTTATAGTGACATAAATGAGTTAAGCTAAAATTTATTTTATACATGTCTTCCGATCTACGATACTGTAGCTCAGTCGTCATAGTCTCTTAGTGATTTCTTTAAATTATACGCGGGTGAAACCTCTGGCATAGCTAGTAATTGTAATATAACATTAATATATATCTCTTTACTATGAGGACTCTTCAGTGTGTGCCAGAACACATTAAAAGTCGAGCAACTTCACCATGAGGTAAAGTTGCTCCACAGTTATAATAATATTACGCATCAAATAGTCTTGGGGTTGTCAGAAGACGTAGAGGTGACAGTTGAGAAGCCACCTCAACTGTCACCTCCGCGTCTCACGTCACATTTGTTTGTTGTAATAAAAAATATATTACAGCACGGATTCGATATTAACGATGTGCTTACCGAACAAAAGACAATAAATATAATAAGAAAACAATAAGAAGTCTAACTTAAAATTTGCTTTACTTATTCATCAGGCGGTTTGAGATTAAATCTGTACACAAATATAATTGAAGTATACGTCTATGATTTGAAAACTGCTTCTCTTTAAGTTAATATTGCTATTTGCAAGTTTTCAATACCAAAACATTTTTTTTTTTATTTAAGACTACCATTGCTAACTTATAATCAAATATATCTTTTTTGGCCAGTACAGTCGGAAAGAGTGTTCTGCACCAGCCACCCACGCTTTGCCGGCCCGCAAGATGCCTCTTCACGTCTCGTTTGAAGGAACCCAGGTTATAAAAGGAGAGGAATACGTAAGCTGGTAAAGAATTCCATTTTTATATGTGTTATTCAAATATGCTTTGTGTACGTTAAAATGACAGATTTTGAAGGATATTCATCACAAACTGAATTCTACGCCAACGAAGCCGCAGGTTATGTTAATAAATCATAATAGCGGACAATACGTTTGTTTTAATGAGTGTGTTGAAATAAAACAATTATACCTACGTTTTAAATATTTATTGCAGAAAATAGTTAAAAGAGATGCAGAAAAATCGTAATATGCAGTACAAAAACGTTCACTTAACTTATATACATATTTATTAAGACAGAATTATTTATTAAGAAGATGCGGCGTTTAAGTTCAAAAAAATAAAAAATAACATGTGATTTCTGTAATTCGTAAATTTGAAAAAGACAATTTTTGTTAGTATTTTGATAATTCTATTTCCAATGCATCGAAATATTTGTTTTCAGGATCAAATTTCTGTCTGAATTCATTATACTCATTTGGCAAAACTTTTTTGACTCCTTCTATGAATCGTCCAAACATGTGTTTCTGAGGTGGAGTACATCTTTTGCAAGCCTGTTCGACAGATTCGGGAATGTTTACTGAAACAAATTTGTGAAATTTACTCATAATTCTTTCTTCTTGCTTACATAGTCAGTATACATAAATTTGTTTGGAAGCTAATTACGTGCTTTATTGATAGCACTATCAATAAAAAAATGGATAAAAGTTTGAAACATACATATTCACATAGGTTTTCCTTAAATTTTCAATAAGGGTTATGGTCAAATTTCGACCACTTGGAATAACTTATATAATTTTACATTCAATTTAATGCTTTTTTTTCTACTTTATTAATTAATTTATTTGTTTACTGAGAAAACTAATCTCACCGCTGTTCTCTCAAGTGTGTTTTTCTAAATAAAAAATATTCACTAAATAATAATATTATATAGATTAAGCCCTGACTACCTCGTTGGTCTAGTGGCTAGATATAAGGCCGCAGACCCGGTGGTCCTGGGTTCAATTCCCAGGTCGGGCCAATAAATAGTTATTGGGTTTTTCTGTCAGAAAATTCTCAGTAGCAGCCCGGAGTCGGGAAGTTGGAAGTGTGTACACTCCCGTGCCTCGGAAAGCACGTTAAGCCGTTGGTCCTGCGCCTGAACTCTTTCCGGTCGTGTCGGATTGCCGTCCCATCGGATTATGAGAGCTAGGGAATAGTGAGTGCACCTGTGTTTGTGCACACACTTGTGCACTATAATATCTCCTGCGCAGTTGGCTAATCTCTCTTGAGATTGGCCGCCCTGGCCGAAATCGGTCTGGAGGACCCTTATTATAGATTAAGCCCTATATTTAAAACTATAAATTAAAATAATATGCAAGTTCTGCGTGAATCTGAAACGTAATTATTTTTAAAGTTTTTAACCTGTAAGTATTATATATTTTTTAATGTTGTATTCGTTGTTTTAAGTGTATTACGGGCATTTTAATTTATTGTATTTTGACTATTTAAACTCTCACATACAAAAAACACTTAATATAATCAATCAAAAACCCCAAGCTGAGTGTACAGGTGAGTACAATTGTTCAGTATTATAACATAAACGCTAGGGTTTGTGCTTTTGAGGTTATAACTGTCTTGCAAACCCTGAATGGAAACAATAGGAGTTAATATTCAATAAAAAATAAGACATACTTTTATAACTAGCAGTCAAATCAGTGCATGGTCCCTTATCTTTAAAGCAATCTAAAAATGCTTGCAGCTCAGTGGAGTTGGCAATCAAAGCATCCACGTCTAAATAATCGTTGCCAGTCTTGTAGTACTCGATGTCAGCTGCCGCCACAGTCAAGACGACTAGCAATACAATTGTCTTCATATTGAGTGTTGTTCTAAAAATGAATTATAGTTTTTAACTAGTATGTACATATATTCATTGTTTTAAATGCATTAGGGGGGCAATTTAATTTGTTGACTACATTGAATCAAATAAATAAATTTAAAAAACTTAAAAAAAAACCTACTGCATTTTTGTGTTACTGTCATCAATAATAATAATAATAATAATAATAATCCATTCGCTCTGCATAAAATCCTGCTACTCGATTTTTCGATTGGATTATGTTATTAGTATAAAGCCGCCTTTTTGTCCATCTTGAAAAACGAGAAACTTGAGAAACGGTGAGTTTTACGCTAAAAATAGTTCTACCATTACGCTAAAAATAGTTCTACATTTTACGCTAAAAATAGTTCTACTATTTTTAGCGTAAAACTACCTTTTTAGGATAAAATTTCCCATCTTTCTTAGTTAAAACTTAACTTACTTCTTTTATTATTAATATTTTTCGAGATATAGTTTTGACGTTTTCCAAAATGGCGGCTAACGCTCGCAGTGTGGGATAACATAAACTCAGTTATATACTTACCGCCTTATTAATAAACTTTATTTAACTGGTGATTAGTTAAACAACATTTTGTCTTCTTCTTTCGTATGTCAAATCAATAATGACAGAAAGAGACAAATCAGTGTTTAGCTAACCAGTAACTAAGCAACGTTTATAAATAAGGCCGTTAGGGGGTACCCCCTAACAGAATCCCATCGAAATATCGAATAGCAGGATTTTATGCAGAGCGAATGTCTAAAAATCTTTGATTATAATAATTGATAAGATTTAACCAGTTTACATATAGTCTATGTGTTGACAATTGTTCGTCTTTGCTTATATTTTTAAGATAAATCCCTTTGTCTTTTAGAAATAACTAAAAGTCTACAACTATAGAAATTTCTTTCCTTAAATATTAAGCAATATAAACCAATTATGAATTTAAATGATTGGGATGAATATATTATTTGTACATATGTATTTATTTATGTATGAAATATATATATAATAATAATATAAAGATATGATATGAAATAACAGTCAATTCTTACCAGATGGCAGTCGGATAATAATATGTTTTCACAATAGCTGTTTATATTTATACTGTTCCTAATTGTTGTACAATTTAAAATAATGTTTGAACAATTAAGAAATGCAGTTGTATCTCTTAATTGTTCAAAAATTATTATAAATAAATGTAACGAGTGACTAGTGTTCATTCCCAGGTTCCTTTATATTATATTCAGTCGATAGTAGTTATGTGTATTTAAAATAAGAAGTTATTAGTTGTAAATTTTATCGAATTAACAAAAATACTAAAAGACAAATCATCTAAATTGGGATACGAATAGTCAGTTATTTTTTAATTATGTTTTTAATTCAGGTAAAGATTATATGCTAAGCGAACTTATTTATAAGATAAATTATTTAATTAGTTTGCTCAGCAAATCAAGGAGGAAATAAAAACAAATGATTGAAAGGGGCTTTTTCCAATTATTGTCTTGTTTTACTGTTAGACGTAAAGCCAAGTTATATATTTATTGTATATATGTACAGTTTATAGTTCTCTTCGAAGTACTGGTAAAAACAGTTGATATATTATATTATCTATTAAATATAGTTTCAGGAACAGTGTCAGGGGATTTTTATAATCAATTTAATAAAATCACTTTCAATATATTAATTTACATTCATTCATTGCTCATTGATTGGTTGATTGAAAAATTTACCACATATACCTATAGGGTTTTCCATTAAGGGCGCTTGATCGTGCAGAACTTCCATCGTAGCGTGTGCTGTGTGGCACGTAGCGCCGTCCTGTTGAAACCACATGTTGTCCAGATCCATATTCTCGATTTCAGGCCAAAAGAAGTTGGTTATCATCGACCGGTATCGCTCACCATTGACGGTGACGGCCACACCATTATCGTTTTCGAAAAAATACGGACCAATCACGCCTCCGGCCCAAAATCCGCACCAAACAGTCACTTTCTGCGGGTGCATTGCCACTTGGTGAACCTCGTGTGGATTGGTCTCGTCCCAAATACGGCAATTTTGCTTGTTGACATAGCCATTCATCCAAAAATGCGCCTCGTCGCTGAAGATGATTTTTTTGCCAAAATCGGCGTCAACTTCCAACTGCTCTAATGCCCAGTCAGCGAACACACGGCGCTGTCTATGGTCATTAACCTTGAGCTCTTGGGTCAGCTAGATCTTGTACGGGTGCAGGCTCAAGTCACAACGCAAAATTCGCCAAGTTGTCGTCTGCGAAAGGCCGAGTTCCTGTGCGCGACGCGGAATTGACTGCCGCGGGTTTTCCAGGACACTGTCGCGCACAGCGGCGATATTCTCGGCAGATCTCGCGTTACGTTGACGCACGGGAACCGGCTGATTGTTAACTGACCCGGTTGACTCGAATTTGTCCACCAATCGACGGATAGTCGACTCGGCAGGACGATCATCGCGACCGTAAAACGGGCGAAGTGCGCGGAACGTTGCTCGAACTGAAGACCCATTTTCATAAAACAATTTTATGATTTGCACGTGCTGCTCGACACTGTAACCTGCCATGGTGGTTTGGGAGGACGGAATGAATATAACACACTGCATTTGACAGCTGTCACTCAAACAACATGGCCGCAATCAGCTGTCAAAGTTCAAGCGTCCCTATTGGAAAACCCTATACATATTCTAGACATTAGTTACACTTTGGTCTTACTTATTGATAAAGATACTTCCACTTTTAAAATTAAAATACACGGACACCTTACGCTTTAAAATTAATATATATTAGCCAATTATTTTTCTTAAGGAAAATAACCACCAATTTCCTTGACGTCATATTACGTCATAAACAATTTTTCATATATTTTTTGTCTGTATGATACTCTGTAACAAAGTTGTGTTATTATTTATGTATGACAGGCTGATGCTATCAATTTTATTATTTCTGTTTTAACAAATACAAAACGCACATATATTTCGATTTTTTAAATTTTCATTTTATATGAACTTTCAAGTTAAAAACCATAAGCTTGTGATTGTAACTTACATGGTAAGTTTATTTTCAACTTATTAATGTAAATATTTAAGGAAAAAAACAAAAGAAATAATGTTAATTATTAACCGACTTCTGGAAAAATAATAATTTTAAGGTAGAGTAAGTTTTTATGTTCGAGGTTTCGTCTTTATATGTATCTATAATTACTGACGAAGATAAATTTAGAAGAATTTAACTATGTTCTATGAATGGAGAAGTGGTGGGATCCAACTACTCTAAGGATTGCAGCAGACTATAATCGTCGATAACAACTAATCTGCAGTTGACCCTTTGCTTATTTTATAAATAAAAATAATCATAATAAATAAAATGAAAAAATATATTATAATTTATTCGATTTTTTAAAGATTTGAAGATAAAATAACTGTCGGTATTTTTAATGAAAAATCAATATGTAATCACAATTTAATACACAAAATAATAATATAGGATCGAATTTTGAGGAAACTACAAGGCCAACAGAAGCACGTTTTGTAGAAAAAACAACGAATATTTGATTATAATCTAAGCAAAACGCTTAGAATACAAATTGATCAAAGGATTTCATTGTTGTTGCTACCTCAGATTTTAACAAAACATCGAGAATAGTAATCGGTATATAATGCAATGATATGTAAGACGTTATTACCATAATCAGTATTGGCAAAGAATACAAATTACAAAATTACAGGAACACTTTAAAAAATTACAACAATAATATCATTTTAATATACTAAAAACTATAAATGTATTAAGATAATTATTCATTGATGGACAAGTTACATCAATATTGTAGCACGTTTATTTTTAATTTTGTGTAGGTAAGGATTATCGTTGAAAGTTTAAACAACAAACAGAATAACATGACAACGACAACAATACCTAGAACAAAACCTAGATGCAGTTAGCTGGGCGTCATTTTATATTTTGAATATTTTACGAAATCTAATATACATCTACGTGTATCACGCAGAATATCTTAAACAAAGTCTTTAATCTGACGTGGGATTATTAGCAAAACTGAAGGTCCTTCCTTGGTAAAAAGGATGGGCTCCATCGTAGAATGTCGTTATATCCTTTGAGACATCGGTCCTTGGTGTTGACTACAGTCAGAGATACATATTATAGCCTCTAGTCCAAACCGTTGGACTTTAAAGTAATATTGGAAATAAATACCGTAAGGATTTAATGCCGAAATTTAATGGTATCTTAGGCGACGGATGCGGTTACATCGACATGATTTATGGAGTAATTATAATTTTAACACTCATCTTTATATATGTAATTAAGTAATAAATTTTAATAATCTTGTAATTATGATACCTAATATGTTCTTTGATTACAAACTTGCAGTCATTAAACTTGTGTTATATCACGTAGCTCGATTATATTCATTTGTATGCTACCTTTAACTAATTATGTTTTATTTAGTAAACATGTTTGTGTAACTAAATATTCTATTTATCATATTCCTAGATGTTTTCAGACCATCCGACGGATACGCTGCCTTCAAGAATCCTCGCTTCCATAGCCCACCTCTACTTTAGTCTTCCATTCGTATTTTTTTTGGTCAAGTGTTTTATTTACACTTCATTAAGTTAATATCGATAATTGTGAATTATATAAAATCGCGGAAAACCTTGCAGATCTTTTTTTTATAACCTAGCTAATTGGTCTGACATATGGGCCCCCTGATAGTAAGTGGTCACCAATGCCCATAGCCATCGGCATTGTAAGAGATGTTAACCGCTTACACCGCCAATGCGCCACCAACCTTGAGAACTAAGATGTTATGTCCCTTGTGCCTTTATACACTGGCTCACTCACCCTTCAAACCGGAACACAACAATACCAAGTACTTCTTTGATATAATTTAATATCTGATGAGTGGGTGGTACCTACCCAGACAAGCTTGCACATAGCTCTACCTGCTCTACCTACTACCTGATCTTAATGCGAACGGAATAAACATTGCTTGTAATGTACAATAATAACATTCTTAACATTATAAGCAAACTCCTTTTCACTGCTTAATTTTTTTTTCAACACTCACATATAATAAATTTCAGAATAAAAAAGTTTGGTCATAATGAAATCGTCATAATTAACAAAATAATAATTCGATTAATATGAATGCAATGAATAATTATTATTTCTAAAATATAATATTATAGTCATTATCATTATTATCATTTGCTTACAATAGTGAGTGTTTGATGTCATGACATAAACCGAAAAAAATATGCAAATGAAATGTGTTTTAATATGTAATGATCTCCAAATAAAAGATTCGGAGGTCTAGCAATTGCAAAAAGCAATTAATTTATCTTCATTTTATTTTATTCTTCTCTCTTGTTAGAAATAATATTTAATCAAATACAAATATATAATTATTTTATATATATTTTTTATCCGGATCTATATAGAATTCGGTGTGGCGGTAGTGATCTGTATCATTAGGAAATAAAAACGACTTTATTTTTTTTTTAATATAATTTGTTTCTATTACATAAAAACTGATGTGACATGTCTGATGTCTACAAATTATTTTGTTAATTAACGTACAAAATTAGCGCTACTAAACTGCAATCACTTAATAAAAAAGAATTGCAATTTATTTTTATAAGGCGCTTAAGATATTTTTTCCGTACTAAATTGAATTGCATTGAAAGAAAAGATCAGAACCCGTTTAAGCAATGGTATCATTCAAATAGTCCAAACGTCTAAACATAATTCATTGCATTGCTATTGTATTGATTTTAATGCCAGCGCCGATGTTATCATAGGCAAGGAACATAGCATATAAGATCCCATGTTTGACGCTCGATTAACGGTGAAGTGGTTTATACTCTTTACAGTTGGTTAAGGTGACCACTTACCATTTGGTGACCATAAACGCATCTAACCAATTCAAAACAGATGCAAAAAATCGATCTTTCTAATCAATTATTTGTCATACATCTGAATTGATTACTATTATATAATTATTTTGCCAGTTGGCGTGGTTGGTACTTTGGTAGATACCTGCCTCGCGTACCTATATTACAAAAGAAAAGTTTTAAAATTATCCGTCGTGCTTTATATTCCGTTACTATAGTAATACCGTATTTGCTTTAATAGTTTTCATTGCAAACGATTCTCGTTTACAAAGTTAGAGGATGCAAAGCATTTCAAATTAACTTTATCAACTTCAATCATATTAAAAAATAATCTAACAATTTTATTAATCAAAGATTTAAAATTGAGTCCGAAACGGGGTTCGAAGCTGCGGCTCTTACAAGTAAATTAGAAGTAAATAATAGGTCTGCGTTAGACTTGAATAAAACGGACCTTCAACTTCGTTATTTTTTTAATGATTGGAAGCTTGTGTGATATACAATAAAAGTTTTCCAGAGTACGCCTAACATTAGTTTTCGAGCATAACAGCCTTAGAGAGGGAGCCAATGATTTATATGATCTGATGAATTTTATTAACTCTATGGTTTAGTCAATTCATATTCATATTTGGAGCAGTAGAGCGTTTCCAATTCATAAAAATGGTTCTATTGCTTTTTTATATTTTACCCGTGCACATGTATAGAATAAGGGTCTCCATAAAACGAATATATCTTAATATAACTAGTGATTTACGCGGCACACGCTAGTAAATCTTCCAGTCATCTTCAACGCAATTCAAAGCATCCTTATGGATTACTCCATCCGTTCGGTTGTTTTGGAATTTATTGTGTTCGAATAGACAGACGGAACCTTTTTATAATATGTAGTGATTTTATTATCATAGACCGAGTATCTACGCACTTATATTGAAATATAATTTAATCTTGTAAAATGTTTCAAAAATGCTTGTAAGAGCTTACTTGAATGTAATGATTTATTATTGAATTATTCGTATGTAATGTAAACATGACAGTTACCATCACTTTATCGGAATTATTTAATTTATTTAATTATATATATAGTAGTATCCTACAGAGAGTATGACAAACAATTATTAAATGATGATTAAAATGATAGAACATAATATAATAGCGGCCGAAATAAAAATGATATAAGTTTAAAAAATCTGTTTTTATTACTTAATAAATACTTACATAAAATAAAATAACTACTGCAATAATGTGATGTTTTATAGCTTTTTTTAGTTTAACTCGATGATGATACTTCCAAAAACTTTACTTCATATTGTCCAGCTTATAATTTCGTTAAATCGGCGTATTGTATTTTAATTATTTAATCAGAGGCATTGAGGAACTCATTAAACTTTACCCTGAACTCGCCCGTTGGGTCTTCCTTCTGGATAAGCTCATTCCATTGATTAGGTAGCTTAGTTTGGATACCATGAACGACAATGCGAATCAGCTGACTTTGTTTTGGTGTGCATTTGGCGCATGTATTCCGAAGCGCTTCAGGAATTACCTCTGTAATAAGTAATATTATACTTGTAAAATATATCACTAATATTAGTATACAAACAATATGATTCTACAGGATGTTCTACATTATACTTAATTTCTTTAAATTATATATTTCTTAAAGTATTTATCATATTTCGGTAGCATAAAAGTAAAAGGTATTACGGCCATCGCCAGGTACATAACCTTTATGTGAGGGAAACTCATAAATGTGTTTTTGAAGCGAGAATAAAAAAGCCAAGTGCTACCAAATTTTCATGTGTTTAATTTGTGTTAATCATTCATCTAATGCTTAGCGGTGACAGAAATCTACTCAAGAAAGTGAGGAGACCGTTTTATTATCTTAGAAGCAGTCTTACTTTTGAAGTCAGATCCCTCGGCTGTGCAAGCTCCTTTTCCCAGGAAGCAATTCACGTAGCTCTTGAGAAGACGATCATTGTCCACGAGTTCTTGAGCGTTGAAGCTATCGTATCGAGGGTTGTACGTGTCGGCGGGGAGGGCGAGCGCCGCCGCGAAAACGGTTGCCAATACAACAATTGTCTTCATACTATTGAATTACACACAGTACACTATTAAATAACATATAAAAACGCTACGTACAAATTACTGATAATGCTATATACATACATACAAACATACATAAACATACAATCACTTTACTCAACCAATATACATATAATCGTAAAATTTGTCATATCCATACAGAGTAACCAAACAGCATTGAAAGTGTAGAAATTATTATTGTAAAGGCATTGTAAAATACTTTTTATTTTTTTATTTTCACGTAAAGCTTTAAGCAATTCTATATTTATAAACTGAACAATTTCTTCGTAAAATTTCTTCATTAAAAATATTGTTAAAAATGTACATAATAAAAGAGAAATATTTTTAATTACTTTAAATATTAAATTTAAAAATAAAATCAGAAACACGTAGTTTGAGTAGTTCAGATCATCGATGAAGCTATAGGTGATTCTACAATAGTGCACAAATCGACGAACTATTGAATTAATTAAGAAAAAAATATATTTTAAGTATTACTACAAACAATGCAAGTAAAACTTATTTAACGCATATATTTTAAAATGAAATTATTGAAATTTCAAGACTTCAAAACTACCATACTACTACTACTACTTGATATGAGCTAATTTTAATGTGAAAAAACATAATATATAAATAAAAAAATATATATATTTGACTTACATTTCAAGTTTCTTGTATCTAGTCTGTGCTAATACTGCGTGAATTGTTGCCAAACAATCTTATATATGCAACTTATAGCAGGAAAACACGTCCATACGAATTGGTCAGCAAATTCAACGATTTCGTGAAATGTAAACATCTTCACGAGCCTTAGAATCTACTGACGCAGATAACCAGTCCAACAGACAATGATTAACGAACTTAATAAAAAAAACAATCGTTCATATTCATCGGTAATTTGGGAAGATTCCGTAGTAAATAGTTGATTATACTTTGACTTCGCAACATCGAGCTAAAGCAATTTTACTAATAATTAATTAAATAACAAACATGTTCGAGATTATTCTAATTCGTCAGACATTTAACATTTATTCAAACGAGATGTAAACTTCAAATACGAGTATAATCAAATTACATTCCTCAGGGTTAGCCCGAACGTGATAATGGCCATTTTCAACAACGAATGTTGTTTAATTTATTTTATTGTATTAACAACGTTAACCATTTGCAGTTACCTCATTGTTTGTCAAACACGAACTATGCAAATGTTTTGTTTTTCACTTCCTATTTGGATTTTTTTTGAATGAGATGGTTTTTACGGTAGATTCAACTGGTGGCGCGTTGACGATGTAAAGGATAGTTAATAGTTCTTATTGTGCCAGTTTCTATGTCACTGGTGACCACTTACCATCAGATGCATCATATGCCCTTATAATATCACCATATGTTATTATAATAGACATAAATTATTTTGGGAACTATTTGTGTTTAAAAGAGTCCATAAGAAAACAAAAAAAAAAAAATATATGTATATATATATATATAAAGGATAGTTAATAGTTCTTATTGTGCCAGTTTCTATGTCAGTGGTGACCACTTACCATCAGATGCACCGTATGCCCTTATAATATCACCATATGTTATTATAATAGACATAAATTATTTTGGGAACTATTTGTGTTCAAAAGAGTTCATAAGAAAACAAAAAAATATATATATATATACAAGCATCAGAATAGTGCGGTGCATCACCATAAGTCGTTTGTCAGCATTTCACGGATGTAATGAAGTAAGTTCTTATAGAATCGCACTACATAACTGGATACGATGCAGACTTTGTCATTTATGATCACCTTATAATTTGTACAAGCGGATGAACATCGAAATTTGTAAATGAAACGATCGTTGGTAACTTAGTTAAGGTGAAAGTCAATTGGTGTTTAGTTTCATAAAAAAAAAAGATGTCGAATTATTTATAATTATTATTCATGTTTATTATATTAAAACGTAGCTTAGCAATTAATAAATCCATTTTTTTAAAACATCGCTTTTTTAACCATTTACTCCTACGATACAAAAAAATATCTGTCTTAATAAAATTTAGCTGACCATATAGCATATACATACATAACATTTAACTGATCATTATATTTTTGTTTGTTATCCAACAAAGATCGTTTTAGTAATTCGTTTATAGTTTTAATTGAATCCAAATTAAAGTTATGGTTACCCATGACGATTCATCACTGACATCTTCAAATAAATTATGTATAATTATTGAATGATTCATGTAAAATTCAATTCATGATATTTTTGTTTGGTCCCAAATTGGATTATTGGACTTGCTAGCGCTGCAATTGTGTTCCAGGTTTTATTTTAAAACTAAATAAAAATAGAAAATGCACACAAATGGTTAAATAGCTTAATTGATTTTTTTATAATTGTCTACAGTCGGTGGCAAGCCCAATTAATCTTACAATATAAAAAAAATTATACCTATAACATTTTACTATTTTCAAATACTAAAATTTAACATGACTGACCTTTTATTGAATGAAGTGACCCACACTTTCTTTTAATTTTTATTAGAATATCATCTTACATTTTTTCTTTGGCTTATTTTATTACCATAAGACACTAGGTATATCATTATTATTTTTTTTAATTTACCCCCTGTTATTTTATCGTAAAATATATATGGATACCTGAAATAAATAAATATATAACTATCATATTATTGTACAAAATATTTGATAACAGAAAACAAAAATTAAAGAATTATGTGAGGAATATAAAATAAATAGTTTGGGGACCTCTGGTTTAAACGATGCTGATGTAATCAAATGTATACAGTAATATGTCAATAAATATATTTTGTGAATAAATATGTCAGCTCTGCGTATTTTTACCTTGAAATCTTTTCCTTTCCATTCCATTAAAATGTGAACATTTCGTCGATATTTAACGGACGTGTAAAGTCATAAAGACGCTGATCATTATTACAAATTACAATCCAATATGTTCATGCTTTTGGGAGACTTTTTTTTAACGTTATGTGTATTGTGTAACACTTTCGTTATATAAAAGCGACAACAAAACAAATGTGCCGCAACTGTATAATATGATCAGGAATACGGAAAATTAATGAACAAACATTCAAAAGTAATTTTAAACACGCTACTCATCCTTACTTTGCAAGAATAGAATTTTTTTATTTTATTTTAAAACTCCTTAAAAATAACTGAAACAAATGAGACCAAATTATAAAGTTAAACTTGTATTGATTAATAAACGATTGCTTGCAAATCTATTCATAGTTAAACAGGGAAAAATAAAGTACTAAGCGAGGGCTTTGCGTGAGTTAGTGTTAATTATGAGTGAGCCAATGTAATTACAGATATGGAGACCATAAAATACTAGATGTCAGGTGTATGAAGCGGTTTATACTATATCTGACAGCGCCTAGCGTCTAAGCACGATGATCACGTGGCTCACATGCAAGTAAGCCTTACTTCAAACACAAAAAGAAATGAATTTCGGGTTTTAATACAATATTTTTGAAATAATTATTGTATATTTTATTTATTTTTATCAATGTTAACATAATGTGGTGACGATTTTAAACATTAATACAAAAGTGTTAATTAAAATATTTGGAAAATCCAAACGTGCACAACTGATTTGCTCATTCAATAGTAAAAAACATTTTCGTAAACAAAACAGACTCAAAATAAAAATCTGGAAATCTTTTGACCCTGCAGGCCAGTCCTAAAATTTCTTCTTCTAGCTCGAGGAGCCCGAAAATAAGTTGCCTTGTTTTACACTACGAAAATTCAAATAGTCAAAAAAATAATTTGGAAAAAGTAATAACTCTTAAATTTTTTTTAAGATGATTGTTTATGAAACGCAACGTTCGTCAGAAATAAATGTATAAGTAATTGAAATGAAGAGTAAAAGAAGTTTTAAATATGGCCGCTATATTTTTTCGTGAATTGTCAGTTTTTGATTTATATTCATTATAATTAAACCAAAAAGTTTTGAATAGTGGTGTTCATAAGGGTTCTACTGTTTTTTTTTTTTTTTTTTTTTGTATTGGTTGGCGGACGAGCGTATGGGCCACCTGATGGTAAGTGGTCACCAACGCCCATAGACAATGGCATTGTAAGAAATGTTAACCATCACTTACATTGCCAATGCGCCACCAACCTTGGGAACTAAGATGTTACGTGTTTACGAATTCAAGTGTAATAAAAAAAAAATAGATCAACCGGTTGTGATTTTTTTAGTTAATGTGTTTACCAACATCCGTACATACTGACGGACATCACAGGATTTGTCAATAATAATTTTTTCAATCATTATTTTAAAAAAAAGAGACTTTAAATTGTATTTGTTTTATTCATTAATAAATTATCTTTCAAATGGTATGAATTTAAATGTTGTTGAATATATTTGAACAAGTGTAAAATGTTTTTTACGTGAGTGAATCAGCTCGGATCGAGTAAGCGTTAGTAGAACACATCTGATTGCTTCGCAAATAAATTGTGCAAAAAAATAAACGCTTATAAATAAAATACACAAATATATTGCAAATTTCTGAAACGTACTTTGTCGGCTACCCATCTTCATAGAACAGACTATCACGATTTGAAAAATTAAATAGAAGTAATCGCAAACCATTCAGAAGGTAACATAACCCTTTTCATTATAACATAATAATAATCATACTTTCACATCGCTAGATGACTCTTTGGCCACTAATTTATCAATGGCGTACATTCGAATAGACCATTAAATAATATTTTTTTTATAAAGCGATTTAAATTATTCAATACAACAATGTTTTATAAAAAAAATTAAGAAAAAGTTTCATTGTGTGCAAAACACTTTTAAATATAAGTGACTCATTGTTTATAGTATCGTTTCACGAATAAGTTTATGACACGTTTGTGTCACTCAAGAAAAAAGACCATTAATTTGAAAGGAAGTAAATAATTTGACCTCATAAACACGGTTATTATTTTTTTTTTTATGTAATTGTTATTCGATAGCTTAAATTGTGAGCAAATATTTTTTTATATCGGTTATATTACGAGGATAACATTTTAATTTAAAGTAAACACCACAGAATCGACTTTTTTGTCAAATCGATTTCATTTTTCTTCTTATGTTATAAATTAAAATTTAAATTCAAAAAACATTATTCAATATAGAAGCGGTACACTTGCTTGATTTTCATAAATTTATCACCTATTCGGAAATTAACACCTAAGACCTGAGAAGAAACGGCGAAAAAAACTCAGCGGGTTTTTTTAAAATCAATTAACACAATAATAAAAAAAATATTTTTTTTATTTGAAAAAGCCTGGAGGCGATCGTTTCATTCCCAGGGTGTGCAATCATCGAAAAAGTCATTGGTTATGTAATATGCTTTAGCACGCAAGCTTTTCTTTACTATTCCTTTAAGCACAATTGAATATTTTTGAACGTTTTATAGGATCCTGTTGTAAAAGCGTATACATAGTCCCATAAAATATACAAAAAGAGAAGCTATTATTTCCAGTTCGTACACGTAGGGGGTTTCGTCACATGTTATTTGTTTACTCGTTGGTCTAATGGCTAGATATAAGGCCGCCGACCCGGTGGTCCTGGGTTTAATTAAGTTGGTGTGAGTTAATAGTTATTGGGTTTTTCTGTCAGAAAATTCTCAGTAGCAGCCCGGAGTCTGGAAGTTGGAAGTATCTACCTGCGATTGAACTCTTTGCGGTCATGTCAGATTGCCGTCCTATCGGATTATGAGAGCTAGGGAAGGGAGGTTGCACCTGTGTTTGCGCACACACTTGTGCACTATAATATCTCCTGTGCAGTTGACTATCTGTGCGGCCAATCTCTCTTGAGATTGGGTGCCACGGCCGAAATCGGTCAGGATGACATTATTTGTTTATTACTCAATATTTTCGCCGATTGTATATCAAGTTAATAAATTTGTGGATAAACTTCCGAAAAGCGCATACCGCCGATCGATCTGAAACTTGGTGTACTTATGTATTTTGATGCGCTGATTAAGAATATAATATGCCTCTACTTATATCTGGTCTGTCGTCGGGGCTTAGGCACTCTAGCCTGATTCATGCTCGGAAAACAAAGATTGCTTTCCATATTTTATTCACTTGTGTATTCAAAATAAAACATGAAATCCAATGAAACCTAATAATTTCAATCATCCCGAGTTTCCTCGCATAATAAATCAATACATTGAAAAAAACTGAGATAGCAAAATATAAATATATTTACCGGAATCAAATTTTAAATGTAATTAAGCTATATCACTCATATTAAAATGTTTCAACATTTGTAGGCATATTAATACCTATGAATTGGACTAAAAGTCCAATTAGCAAAATCGGAGGCATGTTGAATGTTTTCTGGGATCCTTTTTTTTATTGTTTTAGATATGTAGCTGGCAAACAGACCACTTGATATAGTGTCACAACATGAGGCATTGTAAAAAGTATTAACCATACACATCGTCAATGCACCACCTACCTTGGAAACTAAGATGTCATATTCTTTGTACCTGTTGTAGCATTGGGTCACTCACCCTCACCCTTCCAACCGTACTATTCGAACAAACGTATTATTCGGTACCATTTTTTTTTCCTATTATTTAATTAATTTAAAACAAAACATCCTTAGCATTAATCTTTGTAAGAAATACAAAAACAAAATGTTTTATCATTTTCTTCAGAAATACTCGGAAAAAAATTAAGGTTATCACGGATCGTGCGAAGATCAATAAGGTCATCAATATTTAAGCAACAATCACGTTACTGATAATGTTATTGTCATTACTTCTACACGAAGATCCAAAGAAAAGTGAAAAAAATGTCCAAGCTGACGGTATGTAAAATTTATATAAAACACAAACTTTTATTTATTAAATACAAATAACATTTACCTATGTGGTCACCAAAAGTGCGTGCAAAATGTGATGTGAAGTTATATAAAAGCATTAAAAGCTTGTAAAAACTATACAAAAACAACATTTAAAAATTTAAATTTAGAATTCCGTATCAATTTAAATTAATTTATGTTTATTTTTAATGAATATACTATATATAAGTACATACAAGGTTATAAATAGACAAAAACAATTTGTACCTATTTCTAACCCGTTTTTTAACGTTTTTTCAAGATGCTATTGAAGATTAAGAAAAATATTCGTAACATGAAATTTCAATAAATGTTTTCCTGATTTTTTTAATAATGCTTAAGGACGGAGCGAACACTAGTTATAAAAAAAGCTGATGAATAGAGTATAAAATAAATATGACGTAAGCAATTTTTTTATAAAATTAAAATCGCGTCTTTCATTAATATTTAAAAACAACGAATGAAATTGCCTTTCGAAGGAGTGCTATTCTGAAAAACTCACTTCATCACTCAACTATAAACCGACTTTTGGTGTTACACTATTGTGATGCGTGAAATGTTATCATTATTATGGTCAATATCGTATATAACTTTCTGACATTTCACGATCGTTTTCTGCAGTAAGTTTCGAGTTTGTTTTGACAGAATAGCCTAGCAGCAGAATATTTATTTATTTATTTAAGGATCTCCAACAAAGGACACACACATACACACTTACATGTACATTAGATCGTGGAATAATATTATAAAATATGTGTGCTCCTTCACACTCAATCAATTGACTAAGGAACTATAAGATATACTTAGCACAATGTTTTTAATTTTATTTTAGATGTCATCACTTGGTGGTAGAGCTTTGTGCAAGCTCGTCTGGGTAGGTACCACCCACTCATCAGATATTCTACCGCAAAACAGCAGTACTTGGTACTGTTGTGTTCCGGTTTGAAGGGTGAGTGAGCCAGTGTAATTACAGGCACAAGGGACATAACATCTTAGTTCCCAAGGTTGGTGGCGCATTGGCAATGTAAGCGATGGTTAACATTTCTTATTCTGCCAATGTCTATGGGCGTTGGTGACCACTTACCATCAGGTGGCCCATAAGCTAGCCCGCCAACCTATACCATAAAAAAAAAAAAAAAAAAATCTGTTACGAGCGATAATACTCGTAATCTCTTTAAATTCTTATATCTTAGATATATTGATGTTTTGATTTATTTCAATATAGCCTTTTCTTTTCAGTACATTCTCGTCCTCATGGCTGTATTAGCCATTGTTGCAGCTCGTCCCCAAGACGGTAATGTTTTATAAAAATATATCCTATAATGTAATGTATGCAACACGAATAGTCTAGATTTCTACGAGCCGGTTGGCGTGGTTGGTAGATACCTGCCTTTCGCCCCGCAGGTCGTGGATTCGATTCCCGCCCAGGACAGACCTTTGTGTACATGAACATGTCTGTATGTCCTCAGTCTGGATGTAATAATCTATATAAGTATGTATTTACAACAGAAAAGTAGTATATGTAGTATATCAGTTGTCTGGTTTCCATAGTACGAGCTCTGCTTAGTTTGGGATCAGATGGCCTTGTGTGAATAATGTATTATTATTATATTATTTATTTCCACATTTCGAGATGTCATTGTTTTATTCTACTAGGTATGATCTTCTAGCTATAATCTATTAAAACTATAAAATACGAAAAAAGAACTTTGTCGTTTCAAAATGTTATCAAGGACAAGACATTTTGTCTATCATATATTTCATGTGTTTAAAGCACCGTCTTTAATATATATATTTTTTTTTTTGTTTTAGCTGCCAACTCCGATGACGGCAGTCAAGGTAATGTTTTAAGTCCCTATAAGAGAAATATTAGTTGGCATGATGTAAGCATATTGGATGATGGAAGCATTTTTTATCTAAGTTAAAAAACATCCAACTTACAGCACGCTGATTCGTCTTCGTCAAGTTTTTCTTATAAGAATGTATTCTTAATAATTTGATTAACGCACAAAATTCATCACATCTTAGTTTCCAAAGTTGGTGGCATATTAACGATGGATACATTTTTCTTATAGTGACAATGTCTGAGCAATGGTGACCACCTACCATCAGATGGTAATAGTACCATTTGCTAGTTGCCTCCGAACTTTATGTATTTTTACTCATTTATAACACTGATTATTGGACCGTGTGATAATGAAATATTAAAATGATAATCCTTTTATTACTAAAAATGTGATAAGTCCTTGAACACATCATAGACTATTATAATATTTTAACATACCATGTTGGAACCATAGAATCAACTTTAGATTGTATTATATTTAAAAGTAAATACAATAATTGATAATTTATTTGTTTTAGTGAATGTCGTCGATGGAGAAAACCAAGGTAATATGCCCAAACAAACGTATTATATTCCTTTATTTAATACTAACTGTGCCGCCGGTTTCACCCGCGTATAATTAATAAAAATATAATGAACAAAAATCAGCCCAGAACTTTCCTCGATAAAAGGACTATACAACACAAAAATATTTAAAATTCGAACCAGTAGTTCCTGAGATTAGCCGGATCAAACAAACTCTTCAGCTTTATATATTAGTTTAGATATACACTGTTTATTTATCAAAAAACATATCGTTTACGATACATAAGATACATATTTGTAAATGAGTATTGACCGAGAGATATAATGTATCATTTTTGTGACATGATTAAAAGTAATGTATACTTTTTCAATTTGACCCCGTCCACAAGATTTATAGATAACCTTTTTACGTATTAATTTTGTATCTGTAAGACAATGCTAATAAATTCTTATTTAGAATTAAGTAACAACATTTCGAAATAATTTTATTCGTGAGTGATTTCAAAATATTTGGCATTGGAAACATCGAATAAACATTGTTTATTTATAAATTAAATAAGTTTATAAATAAACAATTTAAAATTGCCAAATATGGAAATAGATACGTCGTGATTCTTTATCTGTTTTAGAAACTAAACAAAATATTTGACCATAGATAATAAAATAAAAAATTAAAGGAAAGTAGTTTGTAAAAATATTCCTTTTTTTTCAGTTCACGTTGTGGATGGTGATAGCCAAGGTAAATATTTATATTTTCTTATAAATATTTTAAAAAAAATTGTAAGCTTAAATTTTAGTAAGATATTTTACATATTTATAGTAATTTAAAGTTTCGTACAATATACCAGTACTATTCTGTAAGAACAAACTCGAAACTCACCTCAGAATTCGGTCGTGTGATATGCAACATTGACCATAATAATAGAACATTTCAAGAATACATGGATAAATAAGGGTATAAAACAATAACTCGGTAACGATTTACGGGTGAGTAATTAAGTGAGTTCTTAAAGAATAGCGCTGCATAAAGCGTTGTTTAATAATATGAATTATTCTACCGTTAAATCTCAATACTTTGTATTGCTGAGTTTAACTTTGAAGTGTTAGCCAAGGCAGTGTGCACATAAGGGGCACATATCCTATAAGATCTTATAAATAACCGTAATTAACATCTGATACGTGACAATTCAACTAAAATAGTTGGCGATTTCTATGTTTGCAAAATATTTGCAACTCTTCAGAAATTCATTAACAAATTACATACTTTTTATTAATAACTTAAAGTAATTTAGGCTCTTTCAAATGATGTCACTATAACTTAAATGGTCAAAGACAATATCCTCCGAGCTATTTACGCATTTAATTACATATATAGCTATAAAATAATTTTCTTTTTTTTCTTTTTCAGTTCATGTAGTAGAAGAAGATGGTGAGTATTGAAAGAAATTATACTACTTACTGTTAAAAAATGTATCAATAAATGCATTTTTTTAATTAAATTAATTTAGTTTACCCGCTGGCACAGATAAAATTTGCCAATGCTACTCAGAAGCACTATAAAATGTTAAAAATGTAGTATTCAAAAACTGAAACGAACCTAAACTTAATTTATTTCCTCATTTTTCTTATCTACGGACATAACATAAAAATAAAAGAATTAGTACTGTTTCTATTTAAGAACCTATTTATTTATTTTTAAATTATTGATATATTTTTTCAGATGGATCACAATTTTTGCGGAGCTGAATAACTAACATTAAGAACTATTAATATCTACCAATACCAAAGAAAAATATGTCATAAATGTCATAATTTCATTTATATATGCTAATACCCATTTTTAAATATATTTTCAAGCGATATTTATGTCTTTTACTGCTACTTCGATAATAATACAATGGCCTCAGACTAGGCAAAGGGGTCAAGACCGCCACATTCGGTGGGATGCTTGACTGATCAATATAAAGACCGTATTGTTGTCATTATGTAATATACTAACAAAGATTGACAATATTATATAACCAACAAAAAAACATGTATATACTGGATACTATTATTCTAATACATATCCTTAAAATGTTCTCAAGGATATGTAAGAAATGACGACGAAAAATCTACATCTTATGAGATTTTTTTATTATTTCACGCAAATACTACTAAAAGTATTTAAATGAAATATAGAATTTTGTTTAGTTAGCTCAAAGGGTACCTAAAACCGCCCATAACTTCACACATGTGCGTAGCCGCGTGCAGAAGCTAGTATTATATATAATTTTTAGTAATAGTTGTAAATATTCTGTTTCGACTGAACTCAACATGACTCGAAAGCATTTATATATAACTCGTAACCCTAATACTAGACAGTTCCATTGAAGTATTATATTATATTTATTGACAAACGTTTTCAAATCACTTTTCTTCATATCAATGTCTGGATTAATTTTTATTGTGTCTATATCTCTCTCCATTACAATCCAGGTAGAAAGGCGAGGATGAAATATCTTCTAGGCAAGCGCATCACCTTAGACTACATCGCTAAGCATCGGGTACGATTGTGGTCAAGTGTAACCCTATAAAATAAAAGTATTTTTCTCTAATTAAAAAAAAATATATAATCGTATATTCAAATGTCAAATGTATTATTAGATTTTGCATTTCAAAAACGAAGTTCCAATTAACCTAAAAAATATGTCACACAAAGCCGATCTCCTTAGCTACAATCAGTCGTTACTATTAATTGTTATTCTAATGTTACTATTTACTTTAATTACCTACTACACAAGTATAGCCAACCTGTAAGGGTAACGACGCTACCGATGATATTAAACGTTGTGCCTTTTTTTTTTATTCATTTATTTTAAAGAGGGTTTTTTCTTTAAAAAATGCCACCCTCATAGTGCTCACAGAACATTAAAACTTTATACATTGCTTAATTACATCTATTCTTAATAAGATCATCCACTAATTTGTGCAAAACTTGCGCTGGTTCAGATGTAGGATCAGCGAGGACACTGTTACATGCCCCCACCTCCCCGCAATAATTAATTATGCGCAAAAAAACTATTCTATCAACCTCATTCCGAGCACACTCCATTATGACATGGTACGTGTCTTCTATGATGTGACATATACTGCAGTTAGGTGAAGGTGTCTTACCCATAAGAAAACCAAAGTTATTTAATGGAATGTGACCGGAACGAAGCCGAAGAGCTGTGACAATAGAATACCTGCTCATATTGGCACCATCAAACCAAATACTTTTCTGTAGTCCGGGCTGCATTGTCCTGTACCAGATCCCCTTAGTTAGCGATCGCTCATCAAAATGCTCTCTCCAAAATTTATAAAATCTATGTTTAGCTAAATATAATAATTCCGAATGATATACGTTGTGCCTTGGTTGGCGGTTTTTGCATTAAAAGGTTACACATAGCTCCCAGCGGTTTCACTTTAACGACATCTTTACTTATGCAATGAATGTGGCTAAACGAATCAGTATATTATAGCATATCAGTACCATGGACTGGACTAAAGTGAAGTACTTCGTTCCTGTGCCAAGCAGTTCACTCTGATGTGTTGCGGACGTTCAGATGCCAGTGGCTTTTGGTGTTTTTGTGCGTCTAGTCGCATTGTTCACTTCTTGATCTTGAAAATGTATTAGTCTCTCGATGATCAGCTTACCCAACAGTGCAACTTAATAAGGCAAACCTTACATAATATTACAAAAACTCTACAATCAACATAAAAAAAAGTTTTGTGGTCGGCTGTAGCATAAGGATAAGACTTATCTATACAGTTAACTGATAATAATTTTCTCGGTTTTAGTATAATTTCTGTTCGTATTCGTTTGAAATTATTACAAACGAATAATATTTATTATATCAAAACAATTTAAAAGATCAATGTGTGGAAAAATAAATGTCGATATAAATGATTCGCAAACTGCGCAAGATATATGTATATATTCAAGTCTAGAGTGAATAGGCATCTTCTAAGCAAGCGCGCTCCACCTTAGGCTGTATCATCACTTTCCATCAGGTGAGATAACGCTTGACTGTATATATATAATCGTAGTTCAGGCGTATGTATGGAAACAATAATAGAATATGATAGGAAGGTCACCCTACACGACCAGATTAAGAGTACTGCTATTGAGAATTTCTCGACCTTAAACAAAATAATATAGAACCTTGGACCTTGGAATATGCAATCTCATAAATTACCCTATAGGTCAACAACGCTCTTAAAGTGAGCATTTTTACAGTATATAAAATACTTATTTGGAAAATTATATACCTATTTTTTTCAAATTAATTATTATTTAGTAAATCAAATTATATTAATACGCCGTTAATTTTTAAATAGCAAATATGTTGAAAATTATGTAGTAAATAAAAATTGGCAGTGATTCATTATGACCGGACTATTTGCACATTTTTAATTATCTTTATTCAGTTCATCACCACAGCTGGAATCTTCTGAGATATCGTAATCAAGAATTAAAGGGCCATATCACATAATCATCAAATTAAAATTTTCAACATCAGTCTAATCGAGAAAACACATGTTCAGATGATTGAGATAAATCTACAACACTTTATTTTAATTCTTGTGCATTCATATAATTAAAAAAGCAATATCGAATATACGGCGTATTCAAAATATAAATATACGAGTATGTAACACTAAGCCGGCCACTAGACCGGCTGCGGCTGCGTGGCAAATACACTTAAATTTGTTTTTCAAAAACTATATGATATGACGCGTGCTCCACCTGCTGTATGTTAATGGTTGCCACAAAATTACGAACGATATATAAATATAATAAGAAAACCAATAAACATTAATTTGTAGTCTTATTATTTTGGTTTATTTATTTAATAAAAATAGAATTACCAACCTGTACAACATTATGAGTGGGTTTAGAAAAATATATTTTTATGAATAACTCTGTTATAAGATACGACGTGCGTTGAATGTACTTACTAGAAACTAGGCCTTGTATATTATTATGATAAATATTCTAGCCGGTCGTACGTAACACATTGCTAATTGCCTCCTAGACTTGTTTGACGTCGATTGAATCATGCGAGCCACTGGATTGTACTGTTAATACACAGATTATTAAATTGTTTGTATAAGTAATTACATAATATATATTCAATATAAATACACATTCAATATTGTTAATATATTTTTAAAATAAAATATGTAAATTAAAAAAATCTCGCTAAAACAAAACTAAGAAACGAATATACCTATACAGCGTAAAAATCAAATTTTAAAAAGCAACCTGTTCTCTATATAGTAACATTTTATTTAACTGAATATGATTTTTTATTATTTTATTTAGTAGAATATTGTTATCTCAGGTATTGTAAAGTTACAGAACTATATATTTCATCGAAGATTACACCACACCAACAATATAAAGCAAGTAACATGTAAATGTCGCGTCACTGTATACAATATGTTAATAAGATGCATACAATATTACAATAATAAATACCAATCACGAGGAAGCATAAATATGTACATAGGTAAGACAGTAACCAATAACCATCTTAACTTATAACGTGTATACTGTTCAGTTGGTTGTGCTATTATTTTAGAATTATACGAATATTATTAAATTATCAATTTATATTAAGACATTGTTCCAAATAAAGATACACCAATCATCCCAATGACATCACATATTAAAAGAATTTACAACTGGCTTTAATTGAGTGAGACGACGCTGTACCGATAGTCAGCGACTGTTCCAATCTCGATTGCACCACTCGTGTCAGACTAGATACGTTCTAGATCAAAATAACAATTAATATGTCCACATACATCGTTGGATTCATATTCGCATTAATACTGGTAAGAATTTAATCTATACATTTCTTTAAAATATTAAAAATGATGGTCGTGTAATATTTATATTTGTTACAGTCGGCGTTTCTGATCGCTTGGATAGCGTATTGCATGTTTTGTAAGGAACGACATAAGTCAGAACATTATCAGTACTCCGTCTCTGATTTGCGTCGTAAGAATTACGAGATCGCCCAAGAACAACAGGAATGTAACACCAAGGAAGTCACAGCTGGTATATTTATGATGCCGTCTCGACACAAGCAGAAAGAAGACTATACTTACGATAAGAGACCAGATTATCCAGAGGGTACCGTCATGAATCCACAGCCGAGGACTGATAAACTGATAGAGATATTTAATGATAGTCCTCAGGACACAGAGACGCGAAAATGTGTTGAGTTCGATATCGATTCTAACGTTCGATACCATAGTGATGTATAAATGTATTACGCAACCACTTATTAGATTACAATACACAATTTATATTATGTTTTGTATTGTATTTCACTGTATGTAATTCTAAGGTAACTTATTTAATTAAAAGCATTTTATTTTATTAAAAAAGTTATTTTAATGTAAATTTACAATACAGATAAATCAATGTTTAAATATAAATTATTTTAGTTTACATATCGATGTACTTAAAAAATACTTAGCTATATTTATTAAATACGCATTAAGCTAACATCATTGAAAATATTTAAATTGCGACCACTAATAGACTATGTAATCAATTTCGTTTTATATTCTAAACTGATTTAACAAATTTATTTAAAAATAAGAAAAATAAATGCAAAAGATAAACACTTACGCAACTTTAAACTAAATTTATTTGACATTGATGTTCGCTACTTACGTCACAAGTTAAATTAAATTTTAAGACAATTAATTTTATTGTTCGTTATCTGTGCCTATGTATTAAGTATCCTAAAGACAGTATAGCGGTTATCTGTGGATAATATTGCAATACTTTCAAACTGGTTACTGAGTAAGGCTCTTGACCCCGTCCGCCATTTTGTCAATGACACTTTTCTCGGTTGGCTTGAATACATTTACAACTGCATCACCAGCGTCTGTTAGAGTTTTAACAACATCATTCCAAGCACTTTTCATCGATTCCATGACATCTCGTTTAGAACGTGCGTCGGATTCCAAAGATAAAGCAGATACATATATCGCAAAACACTGTAAATAAAAAAATAGTATTAAATATACCTATTGCATCCCAAAATATTATATACTAAGCAAACTCAAGTTCACTCTCTGTTCCCTCACTCTCATAAGATAATGAGACACAAAACCCGACACGACCGGACAGGCTGATTTGTGTAAGATTAACGGCTTTATATTCTATACGGGGTACGGTACACTGCTAACTTTCAGACTCCGGGCTGCTACTAAGATTATTCCGACAGAAAAATACTATTATATTGGCCCAACCCGAGGTTGAACCCAGGACCTCGGAATCTGCGGCCTGTTAAGCTAGCCACTAGACCAACGAGGCAATCGGTGGAAATATTACGATATGACCACTTCGTCATTGTCCGCTTATTTATACAACAATTAAAATTGCATTATTAACAATTGTAACTTTGTTATTTACAATTGTCATTTTGTCATTGTTTGTTACATTTTAACCACATTTTTACAAAGTTATTATAATGTAAGGTATGACGGTACCAGAAAAGTTATAATCATACCATTGTTATTGTGTATAACACTAGCTGTGCCACGCGGTTTCACCCGAGTATAATTAATAAAAATATAATAAATAAAAATTAGCCTAGAGCCTTCCTCGATAAAAGGACAATTTTTAAATTAGAACCAGTAGTTCCTGAGATTAGCCGGATAAAACAAACAAACTCTTCAGCTTTATATATTAGTATAGATAACTCTTATAGGAATGACGAACTCAATGGCAACATTAAATTGTGAACTAATAGTGTAATTAAGATAATTCATAGGGAATCTAAATAATTTATATTTAGACTTCGTTTGCTATAACTGATTAGTAAAAAAAGAATTTGTCCCAATTTCTGACCATTTATGGGAGCGAGCGTGGGCGCAGCGGATGTTGTGCGGGTAATCATTTGTTCAGATTAATAGCACGTGGATGTATAGCTACCTATGTACTATATTGTCAAAGATTCAAGGTAATTGGATGATATTTTGCAATAATCACACATACCAAGTAAAGATATTTGTTTTGTTTTTAACAAATAGTGTTACTCTCCTAAAAAAACCTTGTCAATCAGAACACTAATATACTCTCCAAGGTTGTAAAACATCTAACAAATATATATTATTGAATATTATTAATGAAGAATTATTTATGTTATGATAATATAAAAAAGTCCATTTGGTTCCAATATTTCCCAGTTTTAAGTAGCTGTAGATTTTACCAGAAGGTGTATTAGTCAATTAATTTCCAAGGTCAGATTCGTTCATTGTTTTGCATACAGAAAAAATAGTAAATAAATATCTAAAAATGTCCATATCAAATGAAGTAGCATAATTTAATTAGTTAAAGCCGTGACGCATACAATCTGCTATAATTGAAATTCCAAAAAATATGTTTGGCGAAGCGAAATGAAACAACGTTAACGAAGCAAATGAAATATTGCATTTTAATAACACAACAATCTGTTACTGTTTCATTTCTATTACTTTATCAGAAATACCGATGTTACAATATATTTTCTTTGTTTATAAATATTACAAAATAAAGACGACGATATTTGATCCGGCTTTCATAATAATAATTTATGGGTGAAGGTTTTATTGTTAATGAATGAAACAATTGTAAAGAAATTAAATGTGTTATTAAGTCGTTGAAAGGTGCTTAGGATGCAAACTACAAATAGGTAAATAATATAATGTAATGGATCGTATAAATCATAATATTTGTTTTATATCATTATTTAGACTAATGTCGTTGAGTTAGGCGGTTTTTTATGACTGAAACCGGGACGGTTTACTAGTATAATATAAGTAATTAAATAGACCAATAATTCATATTATTGTTTGCTTGTTCTTATTATAACCGGCTAACCAAGTCTAATCAACAAAACTTATTACAACTTACGATTATATTAAAATGAATGGAAAGATATTAATAAAAATACGATGCAATTTCTTGCAATGTTGAATTTAATTATTCAACAATGATAACTAAAAAGACACCTATGCTTTGAACGCAATAGTGATAAAAATGAATCATCTTAGTTCGTCTTTATATAGTCTATTGGAACTTATAACTGTAATACTTACGAGGTATATAAAAATCACTAGTCGATAGTCCATTGTTGATATATAGACCTGATTTCTTAGTGGTCTGCTTGATATAAAATCTGAGGTCCTACTGATTTCAGAGGATCAACAGGAAAGTCTGATTTGCTTCGGCCACGCACGTGTGTCAGAAATCAGCGTAAGTACTAAATAACTGGGGACAGTACGACGCACAAGGGCTGCGAGACAAAAGATTTACTTTTTAAATATTTCATTTAAACTAAAATTTCATAAGTTAATTTTTAATTAAAGTTAAGTGTAATCAAACAAATGTTTCGATAAGCATAATCAGTTATTTCGACATTTTTATTCTACGTCTATTCTACATCTACGTTATTCATGGCATCATAGAAGTAGGCCAAAATAATCGCAATTATTCGCGCTTGACTGAGAAATGTTGGACTTAAATTATGTATGCATGATTAGTTTCATTGCATTGAACATTAGTATAAATAGTTCTACCTACCCATATAATTAGTTTGGAATTCCATATATTCAGTATTCTCCACGCTTAGAGGTGAAGTACATAATATATTAAAGAATATTATGATCTATTCTACTCGCAAATTTTGATGACTAATTATGATATACCAAATTATGTGATTTTTTTAATGTGAAAGGGGTAAACGGGCAACAGGCTCATGTTTAATTGCGTAACAAAAACTAATGTAGCCTTCATAACATTTGATTCACCAGTTTCTTATCAATAACTATTTCTGTATTATAAATACGATTCTAGATGACTATCTTAACTTTCTCGTGGTAGCTAGTTTATAAAGCATACAGAAGTATTGGATTCAAAATCTAGGATCACTAAAAAGTTAAAGGGTATCAAAATAAAAATAAGTGAAAATTATCGCTCAGTTTAGGTGTTCTGTTTAAATACGAAAGCTTGTCAATTTTTTTTTAAAACGACATTTAAAATTTTATCACACGGAATTATCCTAAGAATATATGTGTATATATATATATATATATATATATATATATATAATGTTATGCAAAATACCAGATTGTGATGACCATTCAACATAAATTAGGTAACCACCGGAGATGACGAGCCTGTTAACTCGTGTGACAATAAAATCGTCCAAACACTTCACACAATGTCGTTCATAGCACAAAGGATAAAGGAATTACACAAAAACCATATCTAATGAATATAACAAAAATATACATTTGCTTACTATAATTTTTTATACTGTTTTCACCGATGGACGAAGTTGTTCATGAGGAATGTTTAGGTGTATAATTTATTGTATTTTTTTGTATAATTGGCTTAAATGTGATAGATCTTTAAATAAATTATGCCAACTGGGATTTACTGACATGGGGGGCGAAAACCAACAGAATTAAATGTATTAGGACATAAACGTTTTATGAAGATCCTATTTTACCCGTACGAAGTCGGGATGGATGGATCTAATATTAAAACAAATTCCAAACATGCTCCTCATCCTCAATAGGCTAAGTAGTTTTCACTCAACAGCTATTATATTACTCATATTTACAAGCTGTTATTTTACTAACTCTATGGGTCATGAAATAATACAGATTTCTCTTTTTTCATTTTAATTCTTACAAATCAAGAAAAAATAATTCGGTTAAATTTTAAAAAAATTTTTGAAAGTATTTACGAACTCCTTCGGCTTAATTTCTTCGATGACTTTGCCAAAGCTATTCATAATGCTGTCATCAGGTTCCACTGCTGGGGCTTTATTCTCACCTTCTGCTATTTCGTCAGCTTTCTTTGATTCTTCTTCTCCTTCTCTCTTTAACCTACTACAGTGGCTCTGAGTAATGCATACGAGCATAATTAGAGTGAAAACTGTTATCTATAAAACAAAAATAAATGAATTATTTTTAGAATCAAGTACAATTAATATTATTGTGTAATATATTTTATCGTTAATCTTTGTGATTGAAATTTTTAATTTAACACTATTACCGTACAGGAAACAAAACCACGGTACTTAAGATTTAATCATTCATTTTTTTCAATTAACTTGATGATTCCATTACATGAAACATTATAAGGAAAATATTTCTAGATGTTCTTGCCCTTATAACGAATTTCGACCATAGCGAACAATCACACGAGACACTGGAGATACAATTACCTATAATATAGCTCAAGTATATGCGTAAACACAATTGCATTCTCTATTCTCCCAACTGAGTGGATCAGGATTGATGGATTTACGTATTTTCAGCACAACACAAACTGCTATAGTCTATTAAGAATAATTTTGTAGCAACAGTAACAAAAGTCTGGAAACTTTGATGACCCAAACCGGGCTTCGAATTGGGGTCGGCACAAAAGCTTAAAGAATGGGCCCCATACCAACCAGGCAGTTACAAAATCTGTCTTACGAGAGTTACGACTTATTTAAACTATTTACAGACGGAATAATTAACGTTTTAAATGTATCTTATTTTTTTATTTAATAATCAAACAAATTAACAACCAAACCACAATAGCTACTAATTAGAATAATAAGAACCAAAACAATATCCTTACTGCGTGAAAGTGAAAATCTAACAAATTCCTTTAAATTGACAGTGCCAAATAATATTCAATTATTAACATTAATTTTTTAATTATTAAAATATTACAGCTACTTTTATGTAGAAAACAAAAAATAGTATTAATATCACGAACCTTACACGCCATGATGACTTAAGCACTCGAACTATGTATTTGTGATCCTTACCGTTATATATACTGGTTGCATGTTTATGTAATGCACACTGCCTCGTTGGTCTAGTGGCTACATTTAAGGCCGCAGACACGGTGATCTTGGGTTCAAATCCCAGGTCGGGCCAATAAAATGTTATTGGGATTTTCTGTCGAAAATTCTCAGTAGCAGTCTGGAAGTTGGAAGTGTACACTCCCGTGCCTCGGAAAGCAGGTAAAGCCGTTGGTCCTGCGCCTGAACTCTTTTCGGTCGTGTAGGATTGCCGTTCCATCGGGTTTGCGCACACACTTGTGCACTATAATATCTCCTGCACAGTTGGTTAATCTCTCTTGAGATTGGCCGCCGTGGCCGAAATCGGTCAGGGGGACCATTATTATTAATAATAATAATAGTCCTCCTGACCGATTCGGTCCACCATTATTATTATTATATATATAACACTTTTATTTACTTATTCTTCTTTTGATTTATTAAATCATAATATTGAATTTCTCATAATGAAAATACATATTGAAAGTTCTTAAAAAGTTTTATTTTTAATACTATATTATGTGCATTTTTATTATTTTTTAACCTCAATAATAGTGTGATGGATAGTTTGGAAATGGAAAATCAAATTGTAAGACGTTAGAATTCCAAGTTTTAGATCTTTCGGAGACGTCTAAAATAGTCAGAATAAACACGTACAACAATTAAATTATTATGAGGATCGGAATTCAATGGGATATTCTACTTGGTCGTGATTTGTACAATCGCAATTTTTAATTTTTAATTGTTTATATTTAAATTTAAATTAATGTATTAATAAATTGCGATCATTAAAAAAGTTTAATATTTACTGCTATTTGGCATAAATAAAACGAAAACGACGGACGAAGGACGGACGGAAGGAAGGACGAAACGAACTTTATGTAAAAAAAAAATATATTTTATAATATGTTTAAACCGATTCCTTGAAAGCGATTATCGAAATCAATTTGAAATGGTTTGTGTTGTTGGAACTGTAACTTTATATTTACTATGACAAAATATAATTATAAAACATACATCAAATTAATATATATATTGTGTAGGGTTTTCCAATAGGGACGCTTGAACTTTGACAGCTGATTGCGGCCATGTTGTTTGAGTGACAGCTGTCAAATGCAGTGTGTTATATTCATTCCGTCCTCCCAAACCACCATGGCAGGTTACAGTGTCGAGCAGCACGTGCAAATCATAAAATTGTTTTATGAAAATGGGTCTTCAGTTCGAGCAACGTTCCGCGCACTTCGCCCGTTTTACGGTCGCGATGATCGTCCTGCCGAGTCGACTATCCGTCGATTGGTGGACAAATTCGAGTCAACCGGGTCAGTTAACAATCAGCCGGTTCCCGTGCGTCAACGTAACGCGAGATCTGCCGAGAATATCGCCGCTGTGCGTGACAGTGTCCTCGAAAACCCGCGGCAGTCAATTCCGCGTCGCGCACAGGAACTCGGCCTTTCGCAGACGACAACTTGGCGAATTTTGCGTTGTGACTTGAGCCTGCACCCGTACAAGATCCAGCTGACCCAAGAGCTCAAGGTTAATGACCATAGACAGCGCCGTGTGTTCGCTGACTGGGCATTAGAGCAGTTGGAAGTTGACGCCGATTTTGGCAAAAAAATCATCTTCAGCGACGAGGCGCATTTTTGGATGAATGGCTATGTCAACAAGCAAAATTGCCGTATTTGGGACGAGACCAATCCACACGAGGTTCACCAAGTGGCAATGCACCCGCAGAAAGTGACTGTTTGGTGCGGATTTTGGGCCGGAGGCGTGATTGGTCCGTATTTTTTCGAAAACGATAATGGTGTGGCCGTCACCGTCAATGGTGAGCGATACCGGTCGATGATAACCAACTTCTTTTGGCCTGAAATCGAGAATATGGATCTGGACAACATGTGGTTTCAACAGGACGGCGCTACGTGCCACACAGCACACGCTACGATGGAAGTTCTGCACGAGCAATTTCTGGACATGGTCATCTCGCGCGGAGGCGACGTGAACTGGCCACCGAGATCGTGCGATTTGACCCCGCTGGACTTTTTCTTGTGGGGTTTTCTTAAGTCGCCGGTCTATGCCAACAAGCCGCAAACCACCGATGCCCTTTTGGAGTTGACCGTTGAAAAGGGAGGATCCTCCGACCAGACGCGTGTTGGTCTGGTGGGCTACCGCCCGACGGTTGTTGTCGGGTTCTTGTATATATGTTCAATCGCTCGGATAACTTTAATATCGCGATGTAGGGTACGTCAGTTTTTAGTTTACGTATGTGGCGAGATAGATGTCGCTACATCACTCCCCTCCGAGACCGGAGGTCGATAGCAGGTTGAGTCGTCCATATGTCTTGTGATGTTTGCCGGGCCAGTGGAATGTTCCAGTGAGTCGGAGTGGTGCAGTGCTGCGTAGTGGCTGGCTGCTGCGTCGACCAGGAAAGAAGTGCGTCTCTGCTTGCTAACCGGTCGAAGTGCAGTGTGCTGTGCCAAGGTCGCTGAGAAGACTGTGGGTGATGACCAGGAATGCGCGTCCGCTGCATGCTGGTGGTCAGGATACCCGTAGTATTCGTCGATGCTGGCTGGCTGTATGACTCGCTGCTCGAAAGCTTGAGGAAGTGATGATGACGTCACGATGACGTAGTTTTTGCGAAGGCTGCGCTGACGTTCATGCTCGGGGTCACCAGTTTTGGTGTTGACCATTGAAAAGGGAGGATCCTCCGACCAGACGCGTGTTGGTCTGGTGGGCTACCGCCCGACGGTTGTTGTCGGGTTCTTGTATATATGTTCAATCGCTCGGATAACTTTAATATCGCGATGTAGGGTACGTCAGTTTTTAGTTTACGTATGTGGCGAGATAGATGTCGCTACACCCTCAAAGTCAACATACGCCACGCCATCGATCAAATACAGCCCGATTTGTGCGCCAGAGTCATCGAAAATTGGACCTTTCGTGTGCGCGCCACCAACCGAAGCCGTGGCGGTCATTTGAATGATGTTATATTCCATACATAATGGGGTCGATAGACCTTCCAAATAAAAAAAAAATTTCGCAAATATCTCTCCTACATGTATTTTTTTTTGCATTTCAAAGATCAAGCGCCCTTAATGGAAAACCCTATATATATATATGTCGCCGTGGAGGCTATGTGATCTTTGTATAAAATCATTGTTTACCATCTATTTCCTATAATTTTATAAAAAAAAAAAACAAACTGTGTGAATTTTCATTATTTTGTTTTGCGATTGTGATTGTGAATATCGCTGCTAATTTGACTATATTAATGAAGTAAGTACTAGCTATCATAAATACTTTTATGATTTCTTAGAATTTATTTAATTATAATAATGATTAACTATTAATTCGTTTTTTAAAATTGAATAAACAGATTGTAAACATCCAAACAAGTGCATTACTATTGGTCAGTTTCTGACCAATATAATCGCTTCAAGTTGGCGCCTATGATAACATCTTGCAATCATTTGATAAGGGTTTTGGATTCAGTCTTCATGGTAAACCCAGAGGTGTTAGACCATAAGGTGGAACTCAATATTGTTATATGTTAATATGTATAGTGTTAAGCCGAGATGGCCCACTGGTAAGAACGCGTGAATCTTAACCGATGATCGTGGGTTCAAACCCGGGCAAGCACCACAGAATTTCATGTGCTTAATTTGTGATTATAATTCATCTCGTGCTTGACGGTGAAGGAAAACATCGTAAGGAAACCTGCATGTGTCAAATTTCACTGAAATTCTGTCACATGTGTATTCCACCAATCCGCATTGGTGCAGCGTGGTGGAATAAGCTCCAAAACCTTCTTCTCAAAAGAGGCCTTAGCCCAGCAGTGGGACATTCACAGGTTGTTACTTTTTTTACAATATTGCTAAATAAAATGTTAAATCATTTAATTTGTGTTTATCATTTGTATTTTAGAATATTAAATATTGTTAAGTTATAAGTTAAATATTGTCCTCGCTAAAGTGTCTTCTTCTATGAGTTATAATTTGAGTAATTATTATCAATATGTCAAATGGCAGAACCGACACCGACGAGGTAATCGGTTCTGTACTTTTTAAAAATTATAAATGGAACTCATATTCCAACATATATATATTAGAAATCTTCTGGCTAGAAATCTAATAAAGCCTTGTTCGCACTAGGCTAGTAATTTAGTCGAGTTTAAGCTTTAGGGTCAATGTCGTATAGACAAAAGATCCTGTTCAAATAAATATAGATAGGATTGATAATCCAGTAAGTAGTTGAGTGGATGTTTGGATGTCTTGCCTTCTTGTACTGTCATCTATACAGGATTAGCGCTGAACATTTTTTACTCGTCGTGTGTTAAAAAACTTTTGTCTTATTTTATTTATAGATACTTCTAGAAATTTTAATCTTATTCGCGACAAAGTTTATATATGTATGACTAATATTTTATAATTATGTATAGGTAATAATCTATTATATATGTACTTATGTTTATATTTCCCATATAAAACAATGAAAGGATTGGTCGTAAGTACTAGAGGAAAACCCAGTAAAGTATTTCAACTAGATGTACAAAATATCCATAAAGATTAATTAAGGAAATACTTAATTATTGTGAAGAACATAATATATCGTTTCTAAATTAGTTAGTCTTCAAATTAAATCATTATGATCACACTTGCTAGGATATGTTTTGTCAATAATTAAGTAAATTGTTTTATTATTTTGTTTTAGTGTAATTAACAAAAACTTAAATCAAACAATTTTCGTAAGCACAAAAACTTTAACAGTTAATCTTTACTATAAAGGTTAAGTTTCTAACTATTGCAAAATGCATTGCAAGTGTAAGTACAACTATTGGTATAAATAATAATAAAATAAAATTGTCCCAGTTTTATTCTTGATCAATACGATTTATGCCATTCATAGCTATCACTACTAGTTATGGTTTAGCTTAAGGAATATCATGATGAACTTGATGACTAGTTTTTTACCGATTTCCCCCATTACTTCATTCATACTATTCGTCATAGTCGAATCAGATAAATTATCTGTATTTACGTCAAGATTCTTGCTTTCATCGATTGTTTCATTATTTTCCACATCTGGTTTCTGGGAATCTTCGACAGGTATCGTTGGTCCTTCTTCTAATTCTCTACTTATTCTTCTGCAATGACTCTGAATAATGCATGAGATCATAATAACGCTGAAAACTGTCACCTGTAAAAAATATATTTAAAATAATTAATTTGGTAAAATGAATGTTATTGTGAAATTACCATCTTACGTCTTCTTTTTTTTATGGCATTGGAAGGCGGCCGAGTATATGCGCCACCTGATGGTAAATGGTCACCAACGCCCATAGACATTAGCCTTGTAAGAGATGTTAACCATCGCTTAGATCGCCAAATGCCCCACCAACCTTGGGAACTAAGATGTTATGTCCCTTGTGCCTGTAATTATGGCTCAGTCATCCTTCAAACCGAAACACAATAGCAAGTATTGCTGTTTTACGGTAAAAAGCTGGTCTCCGCTTAAATTCAACATTACCGTACATCTTGTATATTAAAATGGATGATGAATGGAGTTTAAGGTATATAATACACTTCGATAATGTTTGGCCGATCATTATGAATGAAACACAGATATGTTTTTTTTTCATGGAATAGGATTTTATACTGTTCATCGTTGCCGCACATCTACTTCTTGAGCGTTCTATCAATCGCCATGACAGTTGGTATACATTTGAGCACGGAGAGTATTTTTGCGGAGTCGTCTTGTAATTTGATGTTTATTTTATTATTTGATACTTCACAAACAATACGATTTGCAACGCATCACTGCATTAAAGATGAAATAATAACTTATTTAAATCATAAATGCACATAGAATAAACAAACAAACTCTACCAAATATATTTGTAAGTGTGAATTAACCTTACCTTAAACATCATGGCTGAAGAACAGACTAATTTTCTGATATAATTTGAGATACGTAATATACTTTTTGCTTGTCAATTTAATAAGCATAAAACGCACTTTTAATAACGGATATCCTGAAACATAACGACTATTATGTAATTAAGAAAAGAATAAATTTAAAAACTGGTTTTTTATCTTTAAAATACCAACCGGTACAAAAAAAATATGATTTTACTGATGTCTCCAAATTAGGAGTTTCCACTATGCCATACGTAGCCATGTAAATGCAGTTGAGTTGTTAGCCTATGATATACTTTGGGAAAACTAAAACGGACTAATCCAGTTCAGTGCTTGTATTTTTAACTATAATAGTATGCGGAAATTTTAAAACGTAACAGATACCAAATAACCTTACAAACGAGGGTTAGCTGAGCTCTTCAGTGGTTTTTAAACTTTAAATCAACGAGCTCACTGCACTAAGCACCTACAGCGTTGTACGTCATATAGATGGAGTTTTTTTTTTTAGAACAGGTAGGTTTTGTGGTATAATATCTGATGAGTCGGTGGTACCTACCCAGACGAGCTTGCACAAAGACCTACCACAAAGTAAAGTTAATACTGAGAGCAGAAAAATATCAAATGTTGCTGACGATATGATTCTGCTCAGTGGTTCATCAGCTTGTGGGTTGTGACCACTAATGTAGAATATTTATAAGCATTTTAATCTTAAAAAATAGTGTTATCATGGCGTTTGAAGCAGGTGACAATTCCTCAGAAACAGCTTTTGTGTTAAAAGTTAATGGCTGTGTAATAGTACATCAATTTAAATGTAAGGCATTTAAATATTAAGCCTAGAGGATGACATTAAACGCGGAGAGCACTAACGATAAGAGGTTATATGATTGTCCGCATATTTGATCTTGGAATGAGTTTATGTGAATGTAAAGTCCATGTAGACTTATGAATAATGTTGAACAAACATATGCCTTTTGTTTCTTCATGGGCAACTCCTTCTGGATAATCATTTGAATTAAATACATGCATGAAGTTTATATACAACAGATAAACTACACGCTACTCATCATAAGAACTTTCAAAATAAACTCTTTCCGCAACATGGAAACCATTGCAACAGGGGTAAGAACACTTAGTTAATAAGTCGATATACTAATGCATGTATCAATGTCGGCCTTGGCTCGCTAACTTTGCGTTATGCGTCGATTGTACCATTTTTCTTCGTCCATATCCCCATTTTACTTGTACTTTTACTTTGTCTTGTCATTTCTAATATAATGCTGAAGTAACACTACACTAGCATGTCTGTTTACACTTAAGCCCTCCGAATTGTAGCTGCAAGGCCATTAGAGAAGTTACAGAGTACACTTATCTCGGACTAAGTTAGTCCACATATTTAATTGGAATAAACGCATTGAAAATATATGCAACAAGCTAAGGATAATTATGGCAAAATTCTACTTAGCAATAGGCAAATTCACTATTAAAACTGCCCGACTGTTATACAACACTCTCATGGATTGTGTTATATCATATGTATTCAGTGTGTATGGACGGACATTCAAAATCTCTCTATATAAATTAAAACTATTTACTAAAGAGGATATCAAAAATGATAATGCCTTAAAAAATAAAAGATACATTTAAACAAACGACAACGAAGACAGTGTTCGAATACAGTAAAGTAGATACTGTCGGTACTAAAAAAGGTTAAACATGCACTCCTTTGTCAAAATTATTTCGACTACGATAAAAACTTAATAACACATAAAATAACAACCAGGCACAAGCAAATCACATTTAAAGCAATCAAAGTTTATGGAAAACCAACTACAGATAATCTACTACCAAAGATAATAAACGATACTACCATTAGATTTTAAATAAAAATTGACAAAATTAATATTCTTGCCACCATTCCACGCAGTCGTGATTCAGTTCGTGGTATATAATGCTATTGTACGTAATGGTATTTAATGTACTATCGATAGTTAATGTGTCAATAAGTAAGTTGTTTTATTATCTTATTTCAGTATAATTAATACAAAGTTAAATCAAACGATTTTTGATTTTCGCGTTTCTCGATCGTTTCATTATTGTCCACATCTGGTTCCTGGGAATCTTCGACAGGTATCGTTGATTCTTCTTCAAATTGTCTACTTACACTTATGCAATAACTCTGAATGAAACATGCGATCATAATAACTCTGAAAATGGTTATCTGTAAAAAATAATATTTAAAATAAATTTAATTTTGCAATTCATCATCATCATCATGTTCAGCCCACATTAATCCACTGCTGGACATAGGCCTCCTCACCGGCACACCAATTCTCCCGGTCCTGTTTTAATCGCATTCATTGCGCACCCGCTATTTTTCTTAAATTGTCTGACCATCGGGTCTCTTCGCTTCTCTAGGCCACCACTCCGTGACGACTTTAGTCCACATACCATCTTCCCGTCTTGCCAAGTGTCCAGCCCATCTCCACTTCAATCTCGTAATACGCGTCCCAATGTCTTCGACCTTCGTCTTTCGTCGAATTTCCGCGTTAGGTATTCGATCAACGAGAGCACTCACTCACTTTCATCACTTTAATTTTATGCATATTATGCTTAGTAAGCGTCCATGTTTCGGAACCGTAGGTGAGGATAGGCAAGATACATTGGTTAAACACCTTGGTCTTGAGGCATTGTGGAAGTTTTGATGCTAATGTATCTTGGAGCTTTCCAAAAGCACCCCACCCTAAGCCGATGCGTCGGTCGATCTCCTGTATTTGAGATTTAGGATCAAATGATAAACGATGTCTAAGATAGACATAATCGCTGACCACCTGTACGGTGTCCTTACCTACGATTATGTTAGGTACACGTATGCGGCGATTAGTCATAATTTTGGTCTTAGACATGTTCATCCTCTGCGAACCTAAGGTGCGTCACGCGTGTCCCGTTTATGTTGATTCCTCTCTCTCTCCAATCCAACGTCCTGAGCAAATCTTCTAAGACGGTCTTGAAGAGTTTGGGAGAGAGGTTATCACCTTGTCGGACCCCTCTATCAACAGACACGAGGTTGGTGGTTCTATGCATGCGCACCTGCATAATTGCGGATTTGTATAGCTCCCGAAGGATATCAACGTATCGTTTGTCAATACCGCAGCGATGGAGAGAAAGAAACACGGCCCAATGTTCGACGCTGTCGAAAGCCTTTTCGTAGTCGACGAAGGCAAAACAAAGGGGTTGGTTATACTCACTGCACTTCTCCATTAGCTGCTTGACTATATGGATGTGGTCTATAGTTGAGTATCCATTCCGGAAGCCAGCTTGCTCGACAAGTTGGTATTCGTCGAGGATATTATTGAGTCGGCATAAGAGTTTAGCGAACAGTTTGTAGACCTGAGAGAGAAAGCTTATTGGACGGTAATTTGTCAAATTTGATTTGTCCCCTTTCTTGTGCAGTATCGTGACATTCGCATTCTTCCATTGACCGGGTGTAGATCCCTGTAGGAGAATTTCATTAAAAAGCTTTACAAGGATTTTAAGTACAGGTCTTCCACCTGCCTGCATCATCTCCACATGCACCCCGTCCTCACCAGAGGCTTTACCGCTTTTCATTTTGCCTAGAGCATGCTCTACTTCATCTGCGGTTATAGGTGGTAATCCGCCTTTTTCTATTTGCTCCACTGGCGCTGCTCTAGGGACCGTCACCCGTCATGTGTCGATTACAGTGTTTTTGATGCATATAGGTCCTTGTAAAACTCTTCGACGATCTTTATGATTTGGTCACGATCAGACACAACATAGCCAGCATGATCCGTTAGCTTGTTTATTTCCTTCTGGGCCAAGCTAACCTTTTTTCTATAAACTTTCGGGCCCCTGTTGTCTTGGATGGTTTTTGCAATAGTTCTGGTGTTATGAGCTCTTAAGTCTTTACGGATAGCCTTCTTTATAGCCTTGTTAATGTCTCTCTGGTCTCATGTTATACCATCCTTCAATTCCCTTCTTTGGGATAATAAAGAGAGCGTATAAGATGTTAATTTTGCCTATTTAGATGGTTTCTTCCTACCTGTGTGTCTCTTCGTGGTCTCCGTCAGTACTTTGCACAGCAAGTCGTTTAATGAGTCGACATTCCGGTTCTCTTCTATAAGCCCCTCAAAAGAGTTTTTGAGTTCCAGTTGAAACTCTTTTTATAAAAGTTTGTAACTATCTCTTCCATATGCTGAGCTAGATGTTTTAAGCAGTTTTGCTCTTTCTTTGTGGAGGTTGTACCTGAATGTGGCTCTCACTAGACGATGGTCGCTATTATTTTTAAGCTGATTAATTAATCAGCTTAAAAATAATAGCGGACGAAAAATTAGATCGACTACATAATTATGTAGTCGATCTAATTTTTCGTCCGGCCATCCGGGCTAGCCCAAGTCCATTTCCTTGAGTGACGCTTTTTGCAAAAGGTATTCATAGCGAATAGATGATGTTGCTTAAGGAAATTTACAAGGGTTTGTCCCCGCAGATTTCGACTACCTAGCCCAAACCCTCCGACCGACGTTTCGTTTATTAAATGGTGTCCTATTTTTGCGTGAAAGTCACCCATTACAATTGTATAATAGCAAGCATTTTCCTGACGCGCTCTTTTTATATCCTTGTAGAAGGCCTCTACTTCTTCATCGGTGTGGTCGGAAGTTGGAGCGTATACTTGTATGATCTTTATAGCATACCTTTTATTTAGTCTCGGATTGAGATAACAAATTCGTATACACTTGTTATATGGAAACCCTCAGGCCCAGCATTTCCATTCGGTTCACGGTCAGAGCCGTTCCGACTTCGGCTAGTCGGGTCGCCTCCCTATAGTCCCGCCCCGTCGCGGTGATGAGAGTGTCGTCCGCGTAACACAACACCCCCATACCGGGCAGGACGGAGGCTCTCAGGAGCCAATCGAAACCAACGTTCCACAGAATTGGGCCGAGAACAGACCCCTGTGGAAAGCCGCAGCGTACCCGACGCCGAAACAACTTCCCGTCGCCCCCCGCCCAGACATCCTCTCGGTCCTGGAGGTACGCCTCCAATAGTCTCCTCAAATAGGTCGGCACTCCATGGTATCGGAGTGCCTCCCTGATTGTCTCGAATGGGAGACTGTTAAAGGCGTTTGCAACGTCCAACGACACCGCCAGGACCACTTGCCCCTGAGCCACCGCTTCCGTGGTCCGAGTCTTCAGGCCGTTCAGGGCGTTAACCGTTGAACGGCCTGCCCTGAACCCGAACTGAGCCTCTGAGAGACCCGGACCGACTTCGTCAAGGTGCTGAACGAGACGGACTGCGAGAATATTCTCAAACAACTTTCCCGTCTCGTTCAGCAGCACTATCGGCCTGTAAGCCGTGGAGGAGCCTGGTGGTCGCCCCTCCTTCGGCAACAGGACCAACTTCCCCTGCTTCCAAGGCTTCGGAAACTGCTCGCTGGTCAGACATTCGTCGAAAAGCCCCCGAAGCCCCGCACCTAGGTATTCCAGGGCGTCGCACAGAACTCGCCCCGGAACACCGCGCAGTCTTTTTGGCCCTCAAGCGACCGAGGGCCATCTCCATTTCCCACTCCATGATCAGTGGTGCCGGTGGTGCCACTGCGTCCTCCATCACGGTCCTCCAGTCCGAAAACCTGCGTGCTACGATAGGAGTGGCGAACGAGACGTCCACCACCGAACCGCCGTTATGGCGCACGCAGATGTGAACCTGCCCCTTGTTCATTAGGGACAGTCCGGAGAGTAGCACCCACACTTGGACAGCCCTTCCTCGCGGATTCGTGGCGGGGTTTCCCCAGGCATGCGACTTCACGTTTAAGTCGCCGAGAACCAGAGTAGGTTTCGGTTTCTGCCTGGCCACCGCAGCTCTGATCAAGCCGAGATATGTCTTGAACTCTGCCAGGCTGTGGTTCGAGAGAAGTACGTTCCAACAACTACATACTCTCCCAACCCCACCACTACGTAGCCCGAGCCCCTCTCAATAAGTGAGAGGAAAGGACCCGTACCGCTCCGAGTGAGGACCGCCACGTTGCCGTCCAAGTCCTCTGCCCAGTGAGGTAAGGGAGGGACGAAATAGGGCTCGCAGGCCACTGCCAGGTCGATTTGCCACTCCGCTATGGACTTTTCCTAGTCCCTTAGTCGCCTCTTACGACACCCACGGGGAAGAGATGGGGGAGTGCTATTCTAAGCCCGGCACTCCACAGGCTTTACTTATGTACCTTCTAATACATTATTCGGCATTGTAATTTCGGCTATAATGCTAAGGTCATACTGCACTAGCAAACATGTAGGACGTAGGTACATAAAACGAAAGAAAATATAAATTAGAATTCGACTGATGGTCATTATTATTAATACGACAAGTGATAAATTATATATTAAAAAGCCTGTTTTAGATACTCTATATTCGATATCAAGCAACTTATTTACCATTCAAGCGCCTGCCTTTACCTAAGAGCATTTAGGAAAGAGATGAATGATGCAGATTAGAAGTCGGGTTAGTCGTAATATCATTTTAGGTATTTTAGAAGAAATGATAAATAACAGATAATTATTTAATAATGTAACTTTAAGTTGGCTAAAAATAAATTTTCAAATATTCTAATTTTATTCTAATATTAATTTGCTGAATTAAATTGTTATAACAGTTTTATATAAAAAATAAATAATCAATCTGACAGTAACTTTGCGTTTATAAGTAACTATGCATCTACATAGAAAACTCACTGCCTCGTTCGTCTAATGGCTACATGTAAGGCCGCAGACCCGATGGTCGTGGGTCCAAATCCCAGGTCGGGCCAATAAAATGTAATTGTGATTTTCTGTCGAAAATTCTCAGTAGCAGCCCGGAGTCTGGAAGTTGGAAGTGTGTACACTCCCGTGCCTCGGAAAGCACGTAAAGCCGTTGATCCTGCGCCTGAACCCTTTCCGGTCGTGTCGGATTGACCACCCACCCACTCCCACCGGGTTATGAGAGTTAGGGAATAGAAAGTGCACCTGTGTTTGTGTGTATTATATGGAAAAGCTTTTGTTTTTCATTTTATCCTTATTCAAATACAAAATTTGAGCAAAAACGTCAGAAACATTTCCGAGTTATACAAAAATTGCTCATTTAATATTACACGAAGATAAATAATACATGAAAACGTTTTTACAAGACAAGCCTTAATCATTAAAGAATCATACTAAACATGAATCATTAATTTAATTAAAACTAACAAGAAAGCAACATTATGTAACCGATAAAAACTACGATGTCGACGGGTTCCAAAATGATATAAATTCATAATCCTTCATGCTTATTATTAGCAAAACCAATCTTAACAAAATTTAAAATGAACCATGTCCATTTATACCTAGATTAACTTTAAAATTTAGATTTAAATATATTTCTTATTGGTATTAAAACAACATTACTGAAGGTTTAATAATAATTGGACTAGACGGGTACTATCATCATTTCTCAAAATGCATGCATGAAAAAATAAAGGGAAAATATTTAATACTTATATGTAGATCAAAAGGACGGAACATCAGTAAGTTGCAATAATTATTAGTTTATAGTATTAATATTGCTCTAAACTTGCCTTAGATGCTGTTTGAAGAACTCTGACTAAATTTGGGTAAACCTTAAACGAGATATATATATATATATTGTTCGCATGTCTCTATCGTGAACATAAAAGTTGCTTTATTAAAGGATTTCCTGGTGTATATTGACTTGCTTGTAATAAAAAAAGGAACTGGTAAAGTGTCGTTACTTGAAAAGACTATGTAATTGTAACCAAGATTATTTTACATAAAATTAGATTTTTTTCTTAGACTTTCGTTTCGTCATGTAATTTATTTTAAAGTGTAGATTTTTTTTATTTGGATAGGTTAAGAAAACCGACACAACCACAAACACTAACAACAAAGTTTTGACAGACTCAAATTAATCAGATCAACGTTAGCTTCAAATTAATATTTTTTTTCTTTTCTATTTTACACTTAAAACGATTTTATAATTAAACACCCTCATACTCTACTAAAACTTACTTCAATAAAAGCAAAAAAGTATAAATTATTTGATGTATCTTGTAGAATATATTATCAATATACAAAATTCGACCTCTTGGCGTACACTAGTTTCATTAAAACCAAAACGCAAAGAATGGTATTTTGGTCGACGCTGTTTGTTTATTCATGAAAATATATGACATGGCAATAATAAAATATTTTACGCATCTTCAATCACAAATTAATTATAATTGTTCTGAATAATAATAATAATAAATCGTTTATTTCGACCAACAAGGATCATATATACATTACATATATTAAATTAAATCAAATTAAATCAAAATAAATTAAGTTAAATTAAATTAAATTAAATTAAATTAAATTAAATTAAATTAAATTAAATTAAATTAAATTAAATTAAATTAAATTAAATTAAATTAAATTAAATTAAATTAAATTAAATTAAATTAAATTAAATCAAATTAAATCAAATCAAATCAAATCAAATCAAATCAAATCAAATCAAATCAAATCAAATCAAATCAAATCAAATCAAATCAAATCAAATCAAATCAAATCAAATCAAATCAAATCAAATCAAATCAAATCAAATCAAATCAAATCAAATCAAATCAAATCAAATCAAATCAAATCAAATCAAATCAAATCAAATCAAATCAAATCAAATCAAATCCAATCAAATCAAATCAAATCAAATCAAATCAAATCAAATCAAATCAAATCAAATCAAATTAAATCAAATTAAATCAAATTAAATTAAACCAAATTAAATTAAACCAAATTAAATTAAGTAAAAATTAACCAGATAACTGAAACATTTTCGTATTATGTGAATTAAGCAAAATTATAGAAACAAATAATTCATTTGAATTTAAAATATTAAGGACACGTTAAATGCTAAAAACAAGTCAGGTGATACTAATTTTATTATTATTACTTTAAACAAGAAAATACAGACTCCTATCGTCGTAGTGGTATAATGGATATATAACGGATATAATCTACGTGCGTTCGAAGTGACGTAAATCGTATACGTACTCCAGACCGATTTCGGCCACGGCGGCCAATTTCAAGAGAGATTATCCAACTGCGCAGGACATATTATAGTGCACAAGTATGTGCGCAAACACGGGTACACTCTCTATTCCCTAACTCTCATTATCCTTTATCCTTTAATTGTCAAATGTGTTATTTGGATATTTTCCTAAATATTTTTGAACTATCATTTACATATTTCATTATTTATAAAAAATCTATTTACTTTTAAACATTGTCCTTGGTTTTTTCTTGTTTAAGGTAATAATAATAGTTAGCATCATCATTCTTGTAAGTTTACTTCAAATTTCTTTCTGTGCTCGATACCAAAGAAATGTCGACACACTGACCAAGTCAAAACAGCTGAAGACACTCAAGAACCTAAAAACGGTGCGGAAGGTTCTTTTATATACAAAATAATCACACCAATTAACGAAGAAATTGAAAAATATACAAATCATTTCAAATCGATTAGTGCGAGAATGTTCAACGGAAACTTTTACAAACAATAATTTTAGCCAACAAATATATTTATATAAAAATCTAAACATATTTTTATAAATAAATTAATAATGGATTTACTTAATAATTTAGGATTGGTTCAGGTTCTTTGGAATGGAATTGTTATATTAAAAACATTATTATGTTATAATTCAATTTATTTTATTACACAAAAAACTGTAATTTAAGTTTTAAATGTTTAATGTGTTCTTAATATTTATAATTAAAATAAATTATTTGTTTCAATAATTTTGCTTAATTCACATAATACGAAAATGTTCCTTTTGCATGGTTAATTTTTAATTACAAGCATTTTGCTTAATCAGTGATCAAAAATGCGTAAAAGGTTTTATAATTGCCACGTCAAATATATTTTCTATTTTGAGTTTAGATTTTAATGAAACTAGTATTCGCTCAGTGTACAAACTTCGACTGTAATCACTATTGACAATTTGAGGAAATCCTATATGAAGTTACTCTTATTTCGAATGATTGCAATAAAGACTGTCACGAGCACAAGCTAATAAAAAAAAATTGATAAATGGAAGATAAATAAAATCAGAACTGTATATCTTTGTCTATTTGTATATAGATAAAGAAATCTACTATGTACGTCAAATACACTGACGGACTTATAAACTGCATCAAAGTTCAGGATTACTTTCGAATTAATATTTTTGATAAGTATACAAACTTTTTAGATTAAACTAAATGAAAATATCGAGACTGTCCATTAATCATTACAAAAAAAAAAAACAACTTTTAAAATAGAACTGCAGTAAAAGATAAAATTGTAGCCGGGAAAATAAAATTTATGCATTGTCAAATTCGTGTGTTATTAGAGTAAAGTTTGAATTTTTTTTTTTTGTTTTTGTTTTTCATTTGCGATTTAAGTTATTGTTACCAATAGAATTCATTAATAGTCTTTTTAACTCAACAAAAGTTTCGTAACCATAAATATGAATACTTCGTCCGAACAAGCCACTCAAATTGTGGCATTGGTGCGGAAGGCTTGCATCAATGAACGATTGCTAGAAATTTTAATTTAAATCAGTTTACAGTTTCTAGAGTATACCGAAGATTTGTAGAGACAGGTTCTTACAAAAGGAGACCCGATACCGGCAGAACTCGAGCAACCACCCGTCGTGACGACCGATTTATTGTTTCAACTTTGATTCCTCACGTCAGTAAACATCAAAACAGAGCTGAATGAAATCGTGAAGTAAACGTGAGTGCACGAACAATAAGAAGGGGGCTTAAGGAAGCGGCAATTACCCCTTTTAGACCAGCAAATGGTCCAAAGCTGTCTGCAGCACACAGACAAGCTCGTTTAAGATTTTTACGTGAACATCTTAATTGGACTGAAGAACAATGGGCCTCCATATTGTGAGTATCTCATCACCGACGAGTGTAGGACATGTTTAAATGGTGCAGACGGTCGCAGAAGAGTCTATCGTCGACGTGGGGAGAGATATGCTCAAAGTAGCATTGAGGAGCGAGTTCCTTTTGGAGGCGGTTCGTGTATGGTGTGAGGTAGCATTTCGATGATCGAGGGAACGGAACTTGTGTTCATCGACATAGTTCGTCAAACCGGTAGAAGAGATGGTTTGACGGCACAACGCTATATAACAGAGGTTTTAGAAGCTCACGTGGTACCTTAAATCGGATTAATAGGCGAAAATTTTAGTGTAATGCAAGATAATGCCCGACCCCACGCCGCTGCACAAGTTCGACAATATTGCGAAGAGGTTGGGATACGTACCATGAATTGGCCAGCACGCAGCCCGGATCTTTATCCCATTGAGTATGTTTGGGACAGTTTAAAAAAAGCTGTATATGCAAGAAATTCTGTGCCCACAACAGTGGCAGCACTAAGAACAGCAACTTCACAAGAATGGAACAATATTCCGCAAGAGTAATAAGGGCACGCGGAGGTAAGACACCTTTTTAAAAGAAGAAAAAACCTGTGCTTCAACTTTTTTTTTAATTGTATCAACGGATTTTTCAATAAACCATCCAAAACCAATTTATGATCGTTTTTGTTCAAAAAAATTGAATAAGGAGCATTCAATGTATAATTCAGTATATATTTGTAATATATACTTAAGGATATGATACTACGTTGAACCAAACTATGGGTTTCAATTTAAATTTTTATAAAAAGTTTGAATACTTGGTTAAAATGTTTATTTCAAAGGCGTCTTGAACATTGACGCAGTTTATGAGTCCGTCAGTGTAGTTATAAAGGTTTTCTGCTTTTATCGAAGTAAGTTTTATTTATGTGGCAGCTTAATTTTATAATCGTTATTTAATGAACACTGGCAAGATTATATTTAAGTAATGTACTCTTATAACTTTTACTACATGACTACATGAATGTAATATAAAAGAAGTAAATATATGGGGTTTTCCAATAGGGACGCTTGAACTTTGACAGCTGATTGCGGCCATGTTGTTTGAGTGACAGCTGTCAAATGCAGTGTGTTATATTCATTCCGTCCTCCCAAACCACCATGGCAGGTTACAGTGGAAGGAAATAATATTTCCATCTCTTCCGTCATCTTGAACATTTCCTGATGCAGTGGAATCTAAATCAAATGGTTGAATATATATATTATTTTTCTATTGAATTACAATTCTCACTTCGTTAGGGTAAAATACGCATCCCGTGCTAAACTACGAGTAATAAGTTTTCGTAACCGATATATTTTCCGATATTTTGAAATATATCTACACCATAAACAGACTTACTATAGGGTTTTCCAATAGGGACGCTTGAACTTTGACAGCTGATTGCGGCTATGTTGTTTGAGTGACAGCTGTCAAATGCAGTGTGTTATATTCATTCCGTCCTCCCAAACCACCATGGCAGGTTACAGTGTCGAGCAGCACGTGCAAATCATAAAATTGTTTTATGAAAATGGGTCTTCAGTTCGAGCAACGTTCCGCGCACTTCGCCCGTTTTACGGTCGCGATGATCATCCTGCCGAGTCGACTATCCGTCGATTGGTGGACAAATTCGAGTCAACCGGGTCAGATAACAATCAGCCGGTTCCCGTGCGTCAACGTAACGCGAGATCTGCCGAGAATATCGCCGCTGTGCGCGACAGTGTCCTCGAAAACCCGCGGCAGTCAATTCCGCGTCGCGCACAGGAACTCGGCCTTTCGCAGACGACAACTTGGCGAATTTTGCGTTGTGACTTGAGCCTGCACCCGTACAAGATCCAGCTGACCCAAGAGCTCAAGGTTAATGACCATAGACAGCGCCGTGTGTTCGCTGACTGGGCATTAGAGCAGTTGGAAGTTGACGCCGATTTTGGCAAAAAAATCATCTTCAGCGACGAGGCGCATTTTTGGATGAATGGCTATGTCAACAAGCAAAATTGCCGTATTTGGGACGAGACCAATCCACACGAGGTTCACCAAGTGGCAATGCACCCGCAGAAAGTGACTGTTTGGTGCGGATTTTGGGCCGGAGGCGTGATTGGTCCGTATTTTTTCGAAAACGATAATGGTGTGGCCGTCACCGTCAATGGTGAGCGATACCGGTCGATGATAACCAACTTCTTTTGGCCTGAAATCGAGAATATGGGTCTGGACAACATGTGGTTTCAACAGGACGGCGCTACGTGCCACACAGCACACGCTACGATGGAAGTTCTGCACGAGCAATTTCTGGACATGGTCATCTCGCGCGGAGGCGACGTGAACTGGCCACCGAGATCGTGCGATTTGACCCCGCTGGACTTTTTCTTGTGGGGTTTTCTTAAGTCGCAGGTCTATGCCAACAAGCCGCAAACCACCGATGCCCTCAAAGTCAACATACGCCACGCCATCGATCAAATACAGCCCGATTTGTGCGCCAGAGTCATCGAAAATTGGACCTTTCGTGTGCGCGCCACCAACCGAAGCCGTGGCGGTCATTTGAATGATGTCATATTCCATACATAATGGGGTCGATAGACCTTCCAAATAAAAAAAAAATTCGCAAATATCTCTCCTACATGTATTTTTTTTGCATTTCAAAGATCAAGCGCCCTTAATGGAAACCCTATAAATTGGAAGGTAACTTCATTAAAAAGAAGATTGAGACGCCTATAATGATAAATAATATATCATTTTTTTTTCTTTGTATCAAGATTGACAAGCAACATTGCTTAGACAGATTTGCATCAAGTATTTCTGTTCGTATTGGTTTTCTAAGTCCATCCAAATGAAAAAAAATATGTTTTTAAAATAATCTTGCTTACAATTAATCTTTTCAAGTAACAACACTATAGATAGAAAATGGAACTGGTTCCAGAGCGTATTTTCTTATTTTATTACTAACAAGTCAATAAACACCAGGAAATCCTCTAATAAAGAACCCTGTACATTCACGATATAGACATGCGAATAGTATATATATCGTTTAAGGTTTACCCAAATTTAGTCAGAGTTCTTCAAACATCATGGCGTCTAAGGTAAGTTTCGAGCAATATTAATACTATATTATGTTCATGAATACTTATTACAACTTACTGATGTTCCGTCCGCTTGATGTAGATATAAGTAAATATATGTAAATATAAGTATAGTTTTGTAGCGACATCTATCTCGCCAGATATGAAAACTAAAAACTGACGTATCCTACATCGCGATATTAAAGTTATCCGAGCGATTGAACATATATACAAGAACCCGACAACAACCGCCGGGCAGTAGCCCACCAGACAAACACCCGTCTGGTCGGAGGACCCTCCCTTTTCAACGCTCAACATCTCCAAAGTTTTAATAAGTTGTTGCTCGCGTAGCAAATATTTTCCCTTAAATTTTTCATGCATGCATTTTTAGAAATAACGATAGTATCCATCCAGTCCAATTATTATTAAACCTTAAGTAATGTAGTTTTAACACCCATAAAAATATATTTAAATCTAAATTTTAACCCAATTCCGTTCTTTACACTTACATCTTCTTGTTTTACAGATAACTGTTTTCAACGTTATTATGCTCGTATGCATTATTCAGAGTCACTGCTGCAAGACAAAGAGAAATGTAGAAGAAGAGTCTAAGAAGCCCGAAGAAGAGACTAAGAAGCCCGAGGAAGAGAGTACAAAACCGACAGAGGGAAACAAAAATCCTCTAGAGGGTATAAAGGATAAGTTGTCTGGTGCAAAATTACCTGATTCGACCATTGTAACCAGTATTGGTAAAATTATGAAGGAAATGGGTCCCAAAGAATTCTTCAGCATTTTCAAACAATTTATAAAAACATAGTAAATAGATTGAGATGGTTCGCTTTAAATTTTGTGATGATTGGTTTTGCAAATAATAAACATGAAGTTTTATAAATTTGTATAATTTTGAAACTCATCGATTTCATAGATTTATCTACCATAAGTCCGGTAAAATAAATCAAAAATAGTGGTAAGCTTACAATAATTTCCGTAGAGCTGAAAATTTATTTAGATGTTAGGTAAACTATTATAAATTAAATATCAAAAACCATGACCGATCTACGTATGCTAAATAAATGTTCAAAAAATTGTTCGAAATATCTAAAAAAAAAATTCTTATAGGCTTTTTTTCGTAAGAATATCCATTTCTGAGATATCACCATTTTATTTCGAAATATAGACCTATAGATGCATGCCTACCAACCAACCAGGCACTACGCCTAAAAACCATAAATCCACGTCGGCATTACTTAAAGGAAATGCAAAGATTAGAAGTGAGTTTGTTCAACGTTTTGACGTCTTAATTACTCAACCGATAATGGGCGTAGCCGCGGGCAAGTCAATAAAATAGACTTTACTTATTTGATTAAAATTTCATCAAAATTGTCTCAGTGGATTAACCAAAAGCATAACATACAGACAAACAAACAGAATCACTTTCATATTTATAATATTACTAGATTCGATTAAAAACGTCCCATGGAACATATACCTAAATATAAAGTTAGTCTCTTGAATATTACGCTGCTATTATTTCACTTAAGGGTCTTCTTTGACGTTTGTGGAAATTCGAAGGTCGGGATTTCGATAGAATTATATAGAAAGCGATGCTCCACAACCTTGAAATAAATCACACAGTTAGCCAATGAATTTAACTTACGCGTGGAGCATTCGAATTTAAGATGTTTATGGATAAGTGTAAAAAAAATCAGAAAAATCACTAAAACGTGTAAAATCGCACTTCCTTATTGAGACGAAATTATCGTAATAGTCGAGAAATGAATTTTATCAAATAATAAAGTTAAAACTATAAAGAAACGTTGGAGTCTTCATTTTTTAATAAACATTTTCTTATTTTTTGTTATAATAAATTACAATGAAATTGTACGCGTTTTCTTATTCGAGCCGCCGATAACCCTCGCAGACCAGTCGGCCACGCGCCTCCGAAGCACATCGGTTTGCGCCGCATTGATAGATCGCGATCGAACCGTGTTAAGTACACAAAATCGTGTGTGCGTAAATAGCGTATTTAGTATTTATTTGAACGTTTTAGTTGTCACCGACTGTTCATCATAAATTTTAGGACGCGCACCGGCTTATGTATTCTGTTTTTTTTTTGGTATTTTTAGTGTTTTATCATTTGATACGATATTTTTACTGATAATATTTTGTATAGTTTGTAGTTTGATAAAAAAACAAAAAATAACTCGAGTTGAAATTCTAACTACATAGTTACATAATTATAACACTCTCATATATAATGATACATTGCATTTTTTTTATAAATAAATATAATTTTTTGAAATATTTATATATATAATTACTTATTTCGTCCATTTCCTAGTTATATTGGTCAGTAAAACAACAACTGAGGCAATAAATTTATTGTCGTAAAAATTCAAATTATTCTTATTTTCATTGATAACGTAAAACTAAACAAATTATTTATAAATAGTGTTTTGAACACTAAATAATAAAAATGACCGAATCCCATTTATGCATAAAACGAAACACGCGTGATGGCCCACCTAACAAACCCTCATTAGTCAGTAAATAACTGACTCTCAACTCAGCGGGCAATATATTTAGTACTCAAGTGGAAATGCGTAGAACGAAGTACATACTCCTTGTAATTGTGATCTAAGAACAGTAGTGGCATCACACTACAGAACACACTTCCAATTGGTAGACCGCCACGCTTGTATATATAATAAGCTGCCGTAAAAACTTCAATACCGCGATTCAGGGATTATACATTTTTATAACATTTTTCTTTAGAAGTTTAATTATTTTATGTATTTATTCACATATTTTTTTATATTGAGTAATTAAAGAAATAAAACATTTATTATTACAGTAATAATAATATTGTTCTTATTATTTTAGCATAAAATGTTTCTTTTAGTTTTTTGTTACGTCAAAGCGCTATCTAGTGAGGATATACGAAACGTTTTCATGCCTCATCTTTATCATTGGTTTTGCAAATTGATATTTATCCGATTTCAGACTTACAAATCGATTTCAAAATCCGATTTTAGATATCTGAATTCGGTAACGCCTAGCCTCATCAAATCGCCTGAGAACTTAGCTATCCTTTTATTTTATTAGCTAACGTGCTCAGGCAAATATAGTCTTTAAGTACTTCTTCTGTAAGGTCGATTATTGTGTAATAGATTTCCGTAGCAGAACCAAGAAACCGAAAGTCGAATCGCAAAATTCCCGCTATCCTTTTTATTCCGCTTTATTCCAATTGGTTAGAAAGAGAGAAAGTGAATTTCATAGTAGAATAAATGTTGTAAAATATATATTTCGATTCAGGAATTATATATTTTTCTTTAGAAGTTTAATTATTTTATGTATTTATTCACATATTTTTTTATATTGAGTAATTAAAAAAAATAAAACATTTATTTTTACAGTAATAATAATATTGTTTTTATTATTTTAGCATAAAATGTTTGTTTCAATAATGTTTATATAATGTTTTTCTTGTATTCTTATTGATCTATTTTTATTTCACTTTTTGTATATATACTTGTTCCGTTTTTTTAATAAAGCATCCCACATTCGTCTTTCGTCATTTTTTTTTTTATTATTCCACATTACGACATCAAGAAGTTTATTTATACCAAACTACTCACCTCAACGCTATAGATATGTATTTGACAACATTTCAAAATCAGTGACAATAAAGTTAAAATTTAGTTTAGGAAAAAAAAATGCGACGACCCCACTCTGCATACGTATATGTGTGCGTGCCGTGCCCAAGCCTCGATAGTTGCGACAGTAGCGCTAAAAACGTAAAACTTCGTGCGGCGGAACGTCAAAGAAGACCCTTAAGGAATTCAGTTTTCTTGGTTATCTCTATATCTCTCTCTATATATATAAAAATCTCGTGTCACAGTTTTAGTGTGTATACTCCTCCGAAACGGCTTGACCGATTTTGATGAAATTTTATATGTGTATTCTGTATGTCTGAGAATAGGTTTATAACTAATTTTTTTAACCCTAAAAGTTAAAAGTGGCTCAACCCAAAAAAGTTTTTATTATGTGGTATTAAAAAATACATACAACCCTTAATTTTCACTCTTCGACCATCAACCCCTATATTTTAATAGTGATATTAGTAATTCAATCATTTTCAACCTCGGTCGTTAACTGGATCAATTAACACTTGATCAGTTATCCCCGTCATGGGTCTAATGGTGTCACTTCGCATCATGTAAGCAGCACGGAGTAGGGATGGGAGCGTTCTCCTGTCTCTCTTGCAATAAGCTGTATCTCATTTCTGACACAGTTTTCGGAAAAAATTCGGCCATTATTATTGTTTTTTACATCGATCGCAGTAGTGACATGTAAAAGTGTAAATTATCATTTTATCATTTCCGTGTAATTCTTAAATAAATTTATTATAAATTCGTAGTGCTGTAATTATTATTATTATTTATTATTAATATTAAGAGTATTTCTACTGTATTATTCTTAAGGAAAAATATTGTGAAAGGTTAATTAAATAAGAAAAATGTTTGTGTGCTTGCGAATTACAATGGTTGAAAAAAAACTTAAAATTATTTATTTAAAAATTACAACTAAAATTATATCTAATTAAGACTAACTTCTCGATTGAAGTAAAATCTAATAATGAATTACATTGTTAATTGATTAATAATGCATCCTCGGCTAATGCAATATTTCACAACATCCGTCCTAAATTATTTTAATTCAACAAATATTAAAATTTCAATCTAAGCTTTATACCTATACAATACTATACTATGGCTCTACGTAACTTGCGTTAGACTAAATATAATTTAAAAAAAAAACAAATAATGGGCCAACTTTTTCAAAAAGGTCTATATCATAATGTGGGACCATTGTACGATGAGCATAAGTACATAGAAACCGTAGACAGAACCTGGGAACCTGGGAGGAACGAAGTTCTTTGCGATATATTTTTTTTAACTTAAAACGTGTTTTAAAATGTAGATTTTTAATGATTATATTTCAGTATATTTGTCACACTCCATGAAAGGCACGTACAGCCGTTGGTCCTGCCTCTTACCTGAACTTTTACCGTTCGCGTCGGTTTACCGTCCTATCGGATTATGAGAGAGCACCTGTGTTTATGCACACTTTTGCACTATAATACGTACTGCGTAGTTGGCAAATCTTTCTTGAGATTGGCCATCGCGGTCGAAATCGGTCAGGAAGAAATTATTCTTCGGAGTGTGCCTCAAAGGCATACCCTGGCGGCGATATTCGGTGGAGATCTCTCGCTGCCAAGCGTAATTAACGCCATGCTGCAACCAGCACCATGCATGCAGCACACATGGTGCTGGTTGGAAATGGTCTCCTTCTGCGAGAGTGTCATGTCGCAAAAGGAGGCCGCAGAGCGGCAACGCAAGGAAAATGCCTCCGCTGATTCGATCCGTCGAAGAAGACCGGGGAGAAGGCGTAGGCGCTATGCGCACCTTAACAGCCACCGGGGCTAAGGGGGTTCCCTGTATCCGGGAACCCCGGGGCGTCACGGTAGCATGTGCAAGCGATCCCGTGGTGGCCCCCGACCAGACGGAGAGGATATCGCTGGTATTTTACTTGATATTCCGGCACCTTTAGCGCCGGTAAGCCCCACATACGCCGCACTTCATGTGGGGGAAACGCGTAAGTGCATTTTTCCAGCGAAAAAAAGGAGGAAATTGTTCTTACTTTTTTATCACACCAAAAAGCGTTGCCCTTCTTAATCAACTCTCCCATGTGTATATTTTATGTTATTTTTATTATGTTTTCAATGCAAAAATGTAAAGTAACAATTAAAATTGATAAATTTCATTTAATAATTTAGGAAAACAGTAATTTATTCAAAATTAAATAGAAAATAGCGAATTATAAGTTAAAAAAAAAGTTCAAATTATATTTGCATTTGTATAGAATTAAGGTTATCTCATTGGCTGCACGCAATCCTTATTGTCAAATCTGCACACTTACACATACATACAACCGTTAGAATAGAAAGAATCAGTAAGAACGAAAGAAGGGAAAGGTCGCTTTTAAGACAAACCAAAAGTTTGGTTTTAAGAAAAATATTAAATATTGTTTCAATATTTTATTTTAATACAATAATAATTACAGAATATAAAAATATTAATTTATATTTAAAATTTTAAATTCAATATTTAGTTTTAGTCATAATTTTAATTTTAGAACCATTTCGTTCCGAAGAGGTGCATCCCATAATTTATTTTGATTTTGAAAATTTGTTCTCGCATTTAATCATCGTATGAGTCAGATCCAATAATCTTATGTTTTTTTTATTGCATAGTTAGGCGGATGAGCATATGGGCCACCTGATGGCATGTGGTCACAAACGCCCATAGAAATTGGCATTGTTAGATATGTTAACCATCGCTTACAATACGCCACCAGCCTTGGGAACTAAGATGTTATGTCCCTTGTGCATGTAATTACACTGGCTCACTCACCTTTCAAACCGGAACACAAAAGTACGAAATACTGCTGTTTTGCGGCAGAATATCTGATGTGTACCACCCACCTACCCAGACGAGCTTGCACAAAGCTCTACCATCCAAGTGTGTTGGATATATAATTTTTATTTTTTTTATTTTCCTTGGAGCGATGCTCTCGACGGTCTCGCACGAAGCAATAGGGAACGATATGTAAACTTTTCAACAGATTTATTTTCCTGTGCGTTTTTAGGTTCTTGAATTTCTTGCTGAGGTTCTTTAGCTTCGGCTGCTTCAGCTTTTTCAGTATTTCTTATGTATCGTTCACAGAGAGAAGGCTGAAGTAAACTTACGAGCAAGATGATACTCATTATTATTATTACCTTAAACAAGACAAACGAGGCACAATATAAAAAATGCATGCATATTTATAAGGAACAAGTGAAAACATAAATAGATTAGGATTCCATGTCAAATTTTCAAACTTATTGAATTTGTTGAATCAATGAGCATTTTAAGTCATTTTACAAATAAAGATACTTATAAATCTCAAGTTTTAAATCTTTAAGACCGATAAACGTAATGGATGAATGGTCTACATACACGAATAAGTAATCAACTTAAAACAATAACACCGTCCATTACTTAAAATCATCTTCTTGTATCAAGACAAATTCTTCCATTTATGTCTTCAAAAATGATATAGGGTTTTCCAATAGGGACGCTTGAACTTTGACAGCTGATTGCCGCCATGTCGTTTGAGTGACAGCTGTCAAATTCAGTGTGTTATATTCATTCCGTCCTCCCAAACCACCATGACAGGTTACAGTGTCGAGCAGCACGTGCAAATCATAAAATTGTTTTATGAAAATGGGTCTTCAGTTCGAGCAACGTTCCGCGCACTTCGCCCGTTTTACGGTCGCGATGATCGTCCTGCCGAGTCGACTATCCGTCGATTGGTGGACAAATTCGAGTCAACCGGGTCAGTTAACAATCAGCCGGTTCCCGTGCGTCAACGTAACGCGAGATCTGCCGAGAATATCGCCGCTGTGCGCGACAGTGTCCTCGAAAACCCGCGGCAGTCAATTCCGCGTCGCGCACAGGAACTCGGCCTTTCGCAGACGACAACTTGGCGAATTTTGCGTTGTGACTTGAGCCTGCACCCGTACAAGATCCAGCTGACCCAAGAGCTCAAGGTTAATGACCATAGACAGCGCCGTGTGTTCGCTGACTGGGCATTAGAGCTGTTGGAAGTTGACGCCGATTTTGGCAAAAAAATCATCTTCAGCGACGAGGCGCATTTTTGGATGAATGGCTATGTCAACAAGCAAAATTGCCGTATTTGGGACGAGACCAATCCACACGAGGTTCACCAAGTGGCAATGCACCCGCAGAAAGTGACTGTTTGGTGCGGATTTTGGGCCGGAGGCGTGATTGGTCCGTATTTTTTCGAAAACGATAATGGTGTGGCCGTCACCGTCAATGGTGAGCGATACCGGTCGATGATAACCAACTTCTTTTGGCCTGAAATCGAGAATATGGGTCTGGACAACATGTGGTTTCAACAGGACGGCGCTACGTGCCACACAGCACACGCTACGATGGAAGTTCTGCACGATCAAGCGCCCTTAATGGAAAACCCTATAGTTTATAGATTTAGGAAATTATAAAACTAACACATTTATCAATTTTAACAGAAACACTAAAGGATTGTACTCACTTTTGACGCCATTTTGATATTAAGTTTGTTTGAACGGAGTTTTCAAAATATATACTCCTCTCTTATCTTTAATGCTTACAATTAAAGAGCGAAGATGATAATTTTTTGCATTTTTTCTTTTAATTAACCTTAATTTTATATTTGTTATCTTTAAACTTGGTAAGTATAATGTTCGCGACTTCGCTCGTGTGTACGTTAATTACGGATATATGATTTTACCAACATATATTTATAACTTAAAACATGTCTCCAACTGAGGAAATATATACTGACTATCATATGTATATATATGTGTAATTAATTGAAATGTTTTTCATGATAAAATGTAACATAATTTAAATAACAGGTTGAGGACATTATCGTACCTGCAACTGTTACATCACAAGGCTCCCCATAAGCCATTGCTTCAAGTTTGCTTAAATTTTTTATATTTATTACCTCAGATTTAAACCATAAAATGTTTTAATAAATAATATTGGAAGAAGCATTAAAAAACTGGCCTTAAATATAAGATTACAAAAACAAATTTTATTAGTAGGTAGATTATACCAAAATAATTTTCTATTATCTGGCATTAAGGGTGTAGGCTTTTGTATGATCGTTGCCTTGCACTCTTTAGTAAAACCTCTGTATTCTTTTTTCGGTTTTGGAGGTGGTATTCCAGATTTGATATTTATTACTCGCACGAAGATCAATGTTGGCATCATCAATGTTGCCATCAATGTTTTTGGCATCATTGAATTTTGTAATGTAATGAAGCAACTAATATATCTATGACTAATGTGTCTTTTCCTTAGGACGGCAGTATATATACTTGTCAAACGAAAAGTATACTGCCGTCCGTTTTCTTGGTTGAACAAAGTATTAAAAAAAACTCGTGAAAAGTTTTCAAACAATTTACACTAGAGAAATAAATTTTCTTTGACCAAATTAAGTTACAACATAGTTGAGGTAAAAATGCATATACAATATATCAATTCAAATATTTTATTTGTTTTAGTCTGAAATTCATAAGCATACATATAATTTTGAGTACCGAATATTATAAACAAAACTAATAAGGCCAACTCAATGAAATAAACTCCATGTCATTTAATCGATCTATCTATAAAGTTAGATTTTAAACCATTCCTTGAAGATGCTAATAAACATGGTTGGATTAAATTCTTTAGTGATTTGTCCAATGTTGTTGGAAATAGAGTCCGGACTGGAATCAGACGTTCCAGCATCGGGCGATTCTGATGATTCTTGCGTGTCCCTTCGAACTCTTGCGCAGTCCAATGATTGGATGATGCACAAGAGCATGATGACGCTAAAAATGGTTACCTTAAATAAAAAAAGATTATTGTTATTTTATGAAAAATCATAGGTGTATCTAATTTTATCGCTTAAACACAATGCCGAAAATATTTAGTAATTTATGAGTCGTAATGAATTTATTCAGACAAGAGTTGACTCTTGATGGTAAACGGCAAACTTCGCCCATAGATATTTTAAGCATGTAGTTTACTCGGTGGTAGAGCTTTGTGGAAGCTCGTCTGGGTAGGTACCGCCCACTCATCAGATATTCTACCGCAAAACAGCATTACTTTGTATTTTTGTGTTCCGGTTTGAAGGATGAGTGAGCCAGTGTAATTACAAGCACAAGGGAGATAACATCTTAGTTCCCAAGGTTGGTGGCGCTTTGGCGATGTAAGCGATGGTTAACATTTCTTACAATGCAATTGTCTATGGGCGTTGGTGACAACTTACCATCAGGTGGCCCATATACTCGTCCGCCTATCAATACAATAAAAAAAAATGTAAAAAGCATAAACAACTTCTAAAATAAATAAAATAGATATATAAAAATATTGTATTTATAATTACACTGACTCACTTAACACTCTAATTTGAACACATTAATAGATGTTTGGTGGTAGAGTAATTGATGAGTGAGTTTCAACCTAGACAGGCGCAAAGCGCCAATACTAGCTAGGCACTTATCGTATTGACAAACCAAAATAAGAAGATAATACATATGTGAAATTTTACATCCATTATTTTAACAAAATTTTAAATGATGCATACACTTGGTGGTTTTGCAAGCCCGTCTCTGTAGTCACTAACTATATATTCTACCGCTAAGCAGCTATGTACTGTTATGTTTCAGTTTGAAAGGTCATTGAGTCAACATAAGATACGCAGGCTCAAGGAACGTCTTAGTTCCTAAGCTTGGTAGCGCATTGACGATGTAAAGGATGATTCATATTTCTTCCAGTGCCAATGCTAATGGCGGTGGTGACCACTTACCATCAGATGGGCCATTTGCCACTCTGGCTACCTATGCGAAATAAATAAAAATAATAATATTTGGTTTTAATAATATTTAAATCAGGATGTAAACTTACCTTAGATGCCATTGTGAATAAGATTCTTGAATGTTGTAATGTTTGAATTGAAAGTAGCGAATATATACCGCTTACTTATCGTCAAATGTTTGCTTAAATTATAATATCCAATCTAAGACATCACTTCTGGAAAAGGATATCCCTTGATAAGGTTCGAATTTCTCAACCATTTTATCACAAAGCACTTTTTTGTCGATTACATTGAAAATGCTACGACGTTTATTTTATGTTTGCTTAGTAATTCTTCGTTCCAACAAAAACGCGTTTTTAAGGAAATAAAAAAATGTCATTAATATATGTCATTTAATCCTGAGCTATATTCAAAACTGACGGTTGTTTTCCAGTTCAGTATGATGTTAACTATTCATGAAAAAAGTTTCTACCGGCGCATTTATTATTACTTTTTTTTTTCTTCAATTCCCAACTTTTGCACCCTCCCACAGCCAAACCCACCGCTACTTGGACAGCTGAAGGTCGGTTTGCTTATTAGCTATATAAGATATACTATCGATGTCAACATCAACCGGCTTAGTATGACTTGTGTAAATGCAAAGCTACCTACAGGACCAATAGTGAAATGGCAATGGCCCAAGGTCTCATCAAAAACGAAATAGTGTTCGTACTGTGGGTCGCTCGAATTCAGTATCAGTACTGCGAGAGCGCTTTTGGAGGTAGGACCTATGCCGAATTCACGCACGACAAACGATCGAGCGTGAACTGTATAGTGCGCCTATCATTTTATTGTTAAATACTTAAATATAACAAAATTTTACTCGGTGGTAGAGCTTTGTGCAAGCTCGTCTGGGTAGGTACCACCCACTCGTCAGATATTCTACCGCAAAACAGCAGTACTTTGTATTGTTGTGTTCCGGTTTGAAGGGTGAGTGAGCCAGTGTAATTACAGGCACAAGGAACATAACATCTTAGTTCCCAAGGTTGGTGGCGCTTTGGCGATGTAAGCGATGGTTAACATTTCTTACATTGCCATTGTCCATGGGCGTTGGTGACCACTTACCATCAGGTGGCCCAAACGCTGGTCCGCCTACATATACATTAAAAAAAATAAAAAACTCAATCAAAGTAATTATTTTTATTTAAAATTCTTTCCTAACGTTAGTTAGTTTAATCTAAAGTGTTTTGAATACAAAACCATATAAGGACCTATAGCGCTGCACCTTACGAGCTGCATGCAAGTCCCAGTTTCGAAAAATTCCCATAATAAACTATTAGTAAATTCCTTAAAACTGTTATTATAAACTTTGTTAATTTAATTAGAAAAATTTAATCGTTTCTTAATCTTTGATTAGAGAGTGGCATAATGGAGATTGAGGCGCTTTTTGGTTAGAAAAAAATACAGTAATATAATCAAATAAAATCAACTTTTTAAAACAGGATTTGAGTCGAAAAAATATCGCAAAAAACTTCGTTCCGGACGGGGATCCCCCGACCGCACAAATTTATGCTCACATAGATTAATATGTTTTTTAAAGGACAAGGTTCGATTTTCTTCTCTCTTATTATACTAAGTATTGATATGTCAGTTGTTTGGCTTCCTCGCACTTACTTGGTAGTACTTAAAGTAATGATACTAATCATTTGTACGGTGTCCCGATATTTTTATCTTTAGTAGTTAATTGAAAAGGGTTATAAGAATAATATTAATTTTTGTAAAATTAACTATATATTAACTACACAAGAATTATATTTGGACGAATGATGTAGATTTCTGATGTTTGAAAATATTTAAGCCGAAACTAATTGTATATCCTATAAGGAAATGCAACATGAAGTGCTGATTCCCGAATAAATAAGAGAAAAAAGTAAAGTAACAGCATGTAAATAGTTCCACTGTTGGCTAAGGCTCCTCACTTTTTGAGGAGGGGGCTTGAATCTTATTTCAACTCGCTGCTCCCATTCTCCAATTTCCTCACGATTTTTTCCTTCACCGCCGAGCATGAGATAAACTAATAACATAAATTAAGGTCATGAAAACTCGCCCGAGCCTAAATCTTCGGATAACATAACATAATAATAATCCTTAAATATACATAAATATTGTTATATTTAGTCTATATTGTTATCAATTTCTGAATTGAAAATACAAAACGGCTTTATAAATTTAATGCTAGTATTTTAATATTCAATTCTCTCTAATTATTATTCTTAATAGCTGATAAAGAATTTCCGTTATTAAAACTCATCATTAGTTTGTATATAAAGAGGTTTATTCGGAGGCTCGAGTTACAAGTAATTATAATATACTCCGAACTATTTTTTTCCTTGTATATTAAATTTCAAATTCCTAATATGGACTTCTAATGTAAGCATAACAAAACAAAATGGAACAGTTTTTTTTTCCAAATTTTAGACATTTGTTTAATTCTATGTATCTGTGGTGGCTTTATATTTAACAAGTATTATCGGATCAAATGACTTATGCCTATAAAAGTCATAAGTATTTTAATAAAGTCAAAAGTCATTTGATCTTCAATCAATAATGTTGTTTATTTCTATAATACATTCAATTGAAGTATTTCTCAAAAAGGCGTTCTTCTTATGGGTCAATTAGCATTTTCTCATCGTTTACAGTTTTTTTAATTAATATTAATAAGAGATAGTATTACTTCAGTGTCATTTAAATCGTTGCAATAAAAGATCTAATTAATTTTTCCAGATTATTATATTATCTCTCCTACTCGGCGACTTAATTGCTACTGCACAATCTGCTGCCATCTACCTGAGTTATATTTATGAGTTATCTTTATGGTCACCAAAGTGATTCCTAATTCAGCAGATGGCACCGCTCTCGAGTCCAGAAGTGTTTTTAGTGACAAATTGTTCAATAATTTTGATATAGAAAATCCAAATCCATTTGCATTTTAACAGAACGATATTAAATATATATATATATATATATATATATATAGTAACGATAAAAAATATATACCTATACGTGGAATCTCTATAACTCGAACCTCGTAAAGTCGAAATCCTCAGTAATTCGAAAAAAAAATGCCATTCCCTTCCGATGAACCCCTAAATACGTGGTATCTCGAATTATTTAAACTTTGTAACTCGAACGAAATGTTATTTCCCTACGAAGTATTGATAGTTACATTCCATTCCATAACAATACTAGTAAGTAAATTACAAGGAACGCTCGAAATGCAAGTAGATGTGGTCTGCCGTCCTAAGGAAAAAGACATCACTTTTATCAAAATTTAGTTTTTCCCATATTTAGAATCAATAAAAGACGCATCTGCCATTATTTTTTATATTATTCTTAGACTTACACAAACTGAGTTTGCAGTGCTTAAACGTATTTGCAAATAATTTAATCAAGCACTAAGGATAAAAGACATTTCTGATGGTTAGTTGAAAAGACATAAATGCGTCTTTTATCGTTCAAAATAATAACCAAATCATACATACAATGAAAAGACGCTTCTGCATATTGACGGATAATAAAGACACAATTACAATGTAAGTAGTGTAAATAAAAAAATCTTTTATTTCTCTGCTAGATAAATGTATAATGCATAGCCACACACAAAAAAATCCCTTCATTTTAATTTTCTTTCCACCACAACTATTTTAATTTTAAAATAACAATCATTTATTTTCTCCATCTTTTACTTTTTGTAGAAAGTTTTTAGGTTTGTTTGTCTTTTTTCCTTATGACGGCAGTATTCTAATTGGCAACGATTCAAATGTTCTGGCGAAGATGGATCGGAATAGAGAGTTTATTGTAACCGTTATATAATAGAATTGGCTCCCAGACAATTACAGACAGATAAATATATGCTGGGGATCCTTTGTGGTGACATAACAGAATTGCTTATTACAAGTTTTTTTTTTTTTAATTACTCTATTTATTTAATGAATACTCGTAATAAAAAGCGTATCATCATAAGTCGGCTTGCAATATTTTATACAAAATTTAATACAATGCCACCTTTTATAATTTCAAAACGGCATAGGTGGTATTTTAAATAAAAGAATCAAAACTCCTAAAACAATAGTTTTTATGTTAACCTTAAAAAACCGACGACCTGACTATGTGATTTGTTAATTTGGTAGAACTCATTATAATTAATAATCATAATTTTACTAAAAGAAAAAAATAAGTATTTGTACATACAATATGCAAAGACGGCGTTATCACTTATAATTAAAATTGATTAAATAATAATTAGAAACTTAATAAAAATAGGTAACATACCAACATACATACTATACTCGTATATATATAAATACAAGCATACACTTATACATACTTATATAACAAATAAAAAACCATACACGTAAAATAATAATGTAACAGGCTAGAAATATATGTAGATTAGTTTAAAACGTTGTCATCATCGTGTTCCTTAAATAAATTTATAAAAACTGAACAAAAGTATCAAAGCTGTGTATCATTGGCTACATTACGTCCATGAGAAGATAAAAACAATTTAAGGAATTTCGTTTGACAGACCCTTAATATGTCGTCGTTTATGTCGTATAAATGTATTATATAAACCCTTATTCTACTGATAAGAAACTGGGACTCTAGCTTGTTTCAAAACAATGTTGTCATTTAACTAACTTAACAAGTTTTTTATTCAAATTTTACGAGTTTAAGGTAATAATCATAAAATTTATCGCATTTATAATTTTCTTGCAGAATATAAATTAACTCAATTAAATAACTGATAATGAATTTTCAATGTTTTCAGTTATTGTCATTGTATTAATTTATGCGTATGATAATATGGGTTAATTACCAAAAAAAAAACGAATAAGTACGTTGAATTTTTTTACCTTATCCATTCTGCTATAGTAATTACCAACATGAAGGGGTCTACGGTAATTGAGCAATAAATTAATTATCAACTTTTTTTTAAAACATAGCTTTTATTAAATCCATTAAATCTATTTAAACGGTGACACTTCTCGCGGGCCATCAACCCTGGGGGCTCGAAGCGGAGGTACTCGCGGAACTGTACCGGTTCCGGGTGTAAGTGAAGTGGCGTGGCGACCGTCTAGAGTTTACGAATCAGGAACGGGGAAGTAAGGAGAGTGCCTCTGCTGACCCGCTTCGACGGAGAAGACTGGAGAGAAGGTGTCGACATAGCGCCGACACCTTCTCCTCTCGCCGTAAATATCGCTGGGGCTAGGGGGGTTCTTGAGAACTTAAAAATTAGAGGCTCGCATACGTAGGCCGTCGAGGCGCCACGGTAGCGTGCGTAAGCGATCCAGTGGCGCCTCCTAGTTGACGGAGTGGGTACCGCTGGTTTTAGTGGGTATACCGTGGCCTTTAGCACCGGCGAGCCCCAAATACAACATTTTATGTGCAGGAAACGCGTAAATGCGTTTTTACAGCGAAAAAGCAAATTGATAATATTCGGTCATAAAAGTAAAAGATAGTAATAGCCTCTAAATGTACCAAGGCTAAGCAAAGACATCCTCTTTTCTTGAGGAGAATGTTTCCAGCTTCCATCTTTCTGTCGAATATTTAAAACGTTAATATAATTTCAATGTAGGTACGTTTTAATATTATATCTAGTATATGCATAAAAATTTCACCATTGTGAAAGTAACTACTCCCAAAGGATATAGAGGAACAAAAGTGTTAGGATAATTTTACGTGCATTGAATACACGATAATTGTGATATTTATAAACATTTTAACTTTTAACTATAGTTAAAACTGTGTGTTTAATGATATTCTAATTATTTTACTGTATTTTTACATATTTCCATTTTCCTCAAAAAAATTATACTGATATTTTCTAGAAATAGTTGTCAAGTTAAATTTATTGTCAGCATTATGTGTTTATTTAATTAAAAATTATTTTTGAAATATCTGATTGATCTTTGTCATGCAGTAATATCTATATTTTATTTTTCAGATTATGTTGAGTCTTTTTCTCGTTTGTTTGATTGCGTCTGCGCAATCCGTCACTATCTATCGAGTGATATTAACCGCCACCAAAGTGTTCGTCGATAACGAAGATGGCTCATCGAACAACAACAACACAAAGCTAGGCGGAGCTACTGATGACTCAATCGATAATAGTGACAATTCTGTCAAAGTTACGTCGTCCTAAAGATGAGCCGAAATAATAAATCAGCTAATGAATTTGTAGTATAAGAAAAAAAAAAAAAAATTAAGTATCATATGTTTTGAAACTTAACGTTTCAATTGTCAAATTTGAACTATTTATACATATAATTAAATAATAAGTAAATGTATTTCTGTGAAACTATCAAAGTAATGTCTAATTACAATTCCTCTTTTGTTAAATACATTTTTTTTTTCTGTTTATAAATTATTTTTTGTACTTTTTTATTAAAAATACAGATAACAGATATGTCGGTAATACGATATATATTTGAGGCATAGAAAATTACGATAACATTTCAAAAAGTACTGTTTATGCAAAGTGATTCCTGAGAAATACTAGCAACATAAGTAAGGACGACAGAAGCGCTGAAAATTGGGATATTTATAAAGTTTCTCGTAACAGGTGTAAGATGTTGGTGAGAACAGCAAACGCCGCTACTGTCACAGTAACATTTCTAATGTTTCTACGGCCGCTGTATGGAAGTTCCTTCAAACCATGGGCTTTAACAAGCGCAAAGGAAATATAGTTTTCTCATCACTTTCTCCTAATGTTTTAAATCAACATTTTTCCTCTACTACGCTTTTAAACCCAGACATTAAATTAACGACTATTTCTGAAATTAGGTCCATCTCCGTTGTTTCAAGTGAAATTTTGTCTTCTCTCCGGTAACTGATGATGAAACTCACAAAATTTTATTTTCAATTAAGTCTAATGCTACTGGTTTTGATTGTATCAATCGGTCCATGATTATCTCTATTTTAAATAAAGTACTGCCTGCTATCACTCGCATTGTTAACTTTTCCATATTTTCCGGGATGTTTCCTGTAATTTGGCGCAAGGCTTTTGTCATTCCTCTTCTTAAAGTCTCTAACCCTAGCCAATTAACAGATTTTAGACCTATCTCTATCCTTCCCTTCATGTCAAAAGTTCTCGAACTTATGGTTTACAAACAAGTGACCTCTTTCGTCTATAGTAACAATATTCTTAGATGATTTCAGTCTGGTTTTCGGTCCGGTCATTGCACTACTACCGCTCTTTTAAAGGTCACCGAGGATATTCGGGATAGTATGGAGAATAGAATGGTTACCATTTTAGTCTTAATCGACTTTTCTAACGCTTTTAATATGGTTGAGCATGATATTGTCCTTGCTCGAGTTTTCGTCGTCAGTTCTGGAGTGGTTTTCCTCATATCTTCGCGGACGCCAGCAAGCAGTTAGATTGGATCAATCTCTCTCTGACTGTCAGTGCATATCTCTGAAATCAGCCGCTCACAGCCACGTTAAGGTGTCTGAATCGACATCGTAATTTCCTCCCATTAAGACTAAGATTTTACTTGTGCACGCTTTGGTCTTTCCCATAATTGATTATGCAGACGTATGTTATTACGACCTCAACGAAATTCATCTGAATAAAATTGATCATCTCTTAAATAACTCTTTGCGCTTCATCTTCAGTCTTCGTCAGTTCGATCATATATCTCAGTATCGTGATAAATTAAAATGGTTTACAATTCGACAACGTAGAGACTTCCGATTATTATCTTCTCTTTCCTATATTCTCTTTAATCCTCTCTCTCCTGTTTATTTGAAAGGGAAATTCAAATTTCTGTGTGATAATCACAATCGTCAGCTACTTTCTCAGGATTCTTACCTTCTTTCTATCCCTATTCATACTTCTGGTTTCGTTTCTAACTCTTAATCCGTTCAAACTGTCCGATTATGGAACAAAGTACCCGAGCATATTAGAAAAGCAACCTCTAAATTTATCTTTAAGACTCGTCTACGTGAGCACATATTGTCAAAAGGTTCCTAAGCCCCTTGTTCTCATGATATCTATAATGCACTATTATTTATATGTTTTTACTAAAGTGATTATAGATTGATATTTATTTTGTAGAGACTGTGCGTATGTATGTATATGTTTATTTATTCTATAGTTTTATATATAAGTACGTGTATTGTTGTGTAGTGTTATTTCTTAATTACCGCCTTCGTTGATTTCTGGTTGACCTAAAGGTTGACTGGCAGAGAATGCCTCCAGGCATTAAGTCCGCCTTTTGTCCCATGTACTCTGTGGTGGTCAATAAAGTTTTTAAATAAATAAATAAAGGAAATAATATTTCCATCTCTTCCGTCATCTTGAACATTTCCTGATGCAGTGGAATCTAAATCAAATGGTTGAATATATATATTATTTTTCTATTGAATTACAATTCTCACTTCGTTAGGGTAAAATACGCATCCCGTGCTAAACTACGAGTAATAAGTTTTCGTAACCGATATATTTTCCGATATTTTGAAATATATCTACACCATAAACAGACTTACTATAGGGTTTTCCAATAGGGACGCTTGAACTTTGACAGCTGATTGCGGCTATGTTGTTTGAGTGACAGCTGTCAAATGCAGTGTGTTATATTCATTCCGTCCTCCCAAACCACCATGGCAGGTTACAGTGTCGAGCAGCACGTGCAAATCATAAAATTGTTTTATGAAAATGGGTCTTCAGTTCGAGCAACGTTCCGCGCACTTCGCCCGTTTTACGGTCGCGATGATCATCCTGCCGAGTCGACTATCCGTCGATTGGTGGACAAATTCGAGTCAACCGGGTCAGATAACAATCAGCCGGTTCCCGTGCGTCAACGTAACGCGAGATCTGCCGAGAATATCGCCGCTGTGCGCGACAGTGTCCTCGAAAACCCGCGGCAGTCAATTCCGCGTCGCGCACAGGAACTCGGCCTTTCGCAGACGACAACTTGGCGAATTTTGCGTTGTGACTTGAGCCTGCACCCGTACAAGATCCAACTGACCCAAGTGCTCAAGGTTAATGACCATAGACAGCGCCGTGTGTTCGCTGACTGGGCATTAGAGCAGTTGGAAGTTGACGCCGATTTTGGCAAAAAAATCATCTTCAGCGACGAGGCGCATTATTGGATGAATGGCTATGTCAACAAGCAAAATTGCCGTATTTGGGACGAGACCAATCCACACGAGGTTCACCAAGTGGCAATGCACCCGCAGAAAGTGACTGTTTGGTGCGGATTTTGGGCCGGAGGCGTGATTGGTCCGTATTTTTTCGAAAACGATAATGGTGTGGCCGTCACCGTCAATGGTGAGCGATACCGGTCGATGATAACCAACTTCTTTTGGCCTGAAATCGAGAATATGGATCTGGACAACATGTGGTTTCAACAGGACGGCGCTACGTGCCACACAGCACACGCTACGATGGAAGTTCTGCACGATCAAGCGCCCTTAATGGAAAACCTTATATATAGCCTATGTCCGCCCTAAAATAATATTGACTCTCTATTTTAATCCCATCAGTAGTATTTAAGTAAAAAAAACAAACAAATTAAACTTAATTCCTTATAACATATACTCCTTATTAGCCGAGATGACCTAGAACGCTTGAATCTCAACTGATGATCGTGGGTTTAAACTCGGACAAACACCACTGAATTTTCATGTGTTTAATATGTGTTTATAATTCATCTCGTGCTTGTCGGTGAAGGCAAACATCGTGAGGAAACCTGCATGTGTCTAATTTCACTCATTGGAGCAGCGTGGTGGAATAAGCTCCAAACCTTGTCCCCAAAAAAGGGGAGAAGGCCTTGGTCCAACAGTGGAACATTCACAGGCTTATAATTTATAATATTAATTTGTCATAATATATATTTATAGCTTGAAGAAATGTTTTAATAGAATCATACTATATCTATGTCAAGGTACGAACACCATGTCTTGGTATGTATACCAAGAACGTACGAGTATTATATTAACGTCGTAACTAGATCAATACATAAAAAACATAGAAAATACAATCAACAATAAAATTATATGAAATTAATTCTAGATTATTACTGATGATTAATACTTTGTTTTTATCCATTCTATTTAGATGTAATTATATAATATACATCATGAAGAGCATGCATTGCAGCGATAAGGATATTTTACGCTTTTATTTCTTCTATTTTTCTGACTGTATTCCTACTAAAATTGGAGTCCAGCTGTGGGATTTAAGCAATGTTACTTTTGTATTTTAAAATATTAGTTGGCGCACGCGACCTCACTTGCGTGCTATAGGAGCTAAGAGCTAGCTAGGAACTGGTGACAGATGCTAGTTACCCATTTCTAGCTAGTTTCCTTTTCTATAATCCTGACGTCGTGTATGAAAAATTTCATGATGACGATGATGATAGTACCAAATAAACGAACACTCTTTTGCATTTATTATATAAACTATGATTGAAAATGAATCGTATATCGTCGTATTTCATATTTAAAAAAATTAGAGAAAAAAGATTATCAACCAGCGATACTAAGTATAGATAGATACTTATTAATTATTCATAGACAATAATATACAAGCTATATTCTCTATTGTATTTCTTAGCAAAGAACTTGTTTACCTTAACACTGTAACCGTACGACGAAGTGAAACATTCACATATTAAAATAATAATCTTATCTGCCTTTTAAATGGAGTAACTATAAAATTATGTTTTTAAAACGAAATAAAACATTTGTAACTTTATGGTAAATGAATAAAAATAAATCATTAAAACACATTGTACACAGTTATAAATTTATGAACAATTTGGAGCGAAAGGTCATGATTAACTTGGCGGTTAATTAACAGTTTTTTCGCGAGCCCGTCTGGGTAGGTGCTTACCATTCACTCGTCACTATTATATCAGCTGACAACAGTAACATAGTTTTATTGCTCCAGCTAGTAGTGATCCAGTGTCACAACAGGGACAAGAGACATAAAACCTTGGTTCCCAAAGTTTATGATGCATTTATGAGATAAGGAATGGTTAAGATTTCTTATAATGCCATCGTATATGGCACGCGGTGATCTCTTACTATCAGGTAGCCTGTCTAGCCTAGCCTAGCCATTAGCATGTCTGCCTTACAATTTTTCAAAAGAAAAATATATGCATAAAGTAACCTAAATAAACTGTTATAATTATAAAATATAATAGGTACTGTGTAATCTGGAAAAACCATACGTTCTAGAAAAGCAATTAGAGTTTTTCATAGCTCACACAAGGACTTAGATAAAAAACCACTTTGCCTATGGTAAATCCAATCTCTGATAATTGTAATTGAACTGAAAGTATATTTAAAGACGTTACAAAAGTCATAGATGTATAATGGATTCTACGAACCTGCACTCTAGACTCGAAACGTGTAAAAATAAATTAAAAATGTTCTCAGTGTATTTACTGTTAATTTGTACATTTGTGTCGGTATCATGTCAACCGTACGAAGACAGACTCGAGTTTAAGGACCGTGAAAAAGAAGAATCTTGGCGACCCGTTTACGGTTCTTATGATGACCGTTTAAAGCCGATCAAAAACAAGGACAAATACGAAGATAAGTTTTTAATCCAAACTGGGAGACCACATTTTCCTGGGTTATACACGTTTCCATACTACTTTTGGGAATCTTATTACAGGCCAACTTATTCATACCCAGACGTGAACTACTTCATCAAGAAGGAAATCAAAGAAAAGCCGGTCCTCAAGACGGAATAGACTGTCATCGTTCACTTTCAAAGTTGATTTGTTTTAATATTTTATGCGTGAAATAATATTAAAAAGGCTTTGTAATATTTCATTATTTTCTTTTAATTTAAAAAGTTCTTTCATTTGTTAGGTAATAGCGATATTAGAGATACTTTTACTTGATAATAGGCTCAAAAACAAGTAGCTTGTCTTGTAAATAACAGATTACTCACAACGTGCGATCTAGATATTCTAGAGTTAGATCTAGGTCGAGAGTTCTTTAAATACTATAAAATGGAGTTGTCGGGTCTCACACCTTGGCTTACTTTAACTAAGCTATGGCTACATGAAGTTTATATTAATTATAACTAAAAGTGTAATATTGTGGATAGATCTAACCAAAAAAACACTTTATTATGTTTACTTAGAAGTCCTGTGAAGTCTCGGGAGTCTGACTTTAGGGTGAATTGTGTCTCAGTACTTCAAAACTCTCATACTAGTGTAATAAGGGCATCATATTCTACCCATTTAAGCCCCAGAGGTCTTTGTGAAAATCTAATAATAAATCCAAAGATTCCATAGACAAATACAACGTTTATATCTTCAACTAGCCATAAAAAACTGATCATTAAAAACTGAAGCGGATGCTTAGAGCAATAAATTATGTGCAAGTTACCTATTATATGACCAATTATATTGTGATAAGTAATCGGAAAGATTTTCTTACATGCGACATAAATATATATTGATTAAATGCAAGGCTGTATAAATTATATAATAGATATATAGATACACATGTTTGTGTGTTTATAGATATATAATATTTAAATATTTAACAAATAGATTATATATAGCCTGTTTTCAATACATTACTTACAGTAAATTGAATTAATTATCAATCTTATTGTATAATTGTGATACACAGCACAGTAGTGATACACACAAGACGCCCGGCCGACGAGAAACATTAAAATTGATAATTATGTAATTGATAAAAACATAGAGTTTCGTTAGTATATTAAACGCTTATGCTTTATTATTATGCGCCATGCACGCATGGGGAGTAAAGAGCGTTAAAGGGGAACAGCGGCATAAGAGGGCGCCATGCTGTTTGCAGTCATGGCATACGAATCGGTCGGAAGGAACACTAATTCACATAAAAAGTAAAGAGAATATTGACAGCATTGTTAATATGTTATGAACAAGTGAATTGTTAGTTGGTACATTTATTTAAAGTTATTTTAAAACAACCGCATAGACGTGCTTCAGGTTGCGTTGCAGCTCTGGACCAGCCAGTCAGCGCTGCAATTTGCTGCAAAAAGTAAGTACCTATTAGTTAAATAAATTACTTTATAGTCTTTGTGGTCGAATAAATTTTCTTTCTTTGAATACGAGTTTTGATAAAAGTCAAAGTTTGAATTTGATTTGAATATAACAAATTAGTAGCTTAAAATTAAATGTAGGAAGTCTTACGCCATCTATCTAGCATTAAAAAAAAACATAAAATAAATGATAAAAATTATAAGAATGAACTTCTTTTTAACCAAAGTTTTTAAATTATTTATTATGCTAAATGAATATTGCAATAATGTATACGACACAAAAAAAACTTAATATATTTATGTATTTATAACAATAATAATAATAAAATATAATGAGAATACAAGTTAAAATGTTAGTGCATAAGACGGCTATTATTATATCTTAATAGGAAAAACATCATAACTAAACAAAGTTATTCTCCTCGTGAGAATGTTACTATTAATGAATGGAATACATTAATTCGCATCTATATAAATGGTTTGAAATGCGACTCAGATGTATATCTAACCCACAATGGCTCTAGTTAAGGTAGGTTAACTTCTTTTTCCAGTACTTGAGCATATATTATAATATTAATAATTCGATCGTATTGAAAATATGTACATAAATAAAAAATTGATATTGCTTACGTTGCAATATCGTGTAAGTGTGCAAATTAAATAATAAACTATTTTTTTTATTTAATATAACTAATCTAACGAAGAATAAATTATATTATTATTATTATTATTGTGGCAGATGATATCCATTTAAAATGTTTCAAATTTATATATTGTTATATATATGACAATATTACTAAAATTATTTATTTTATAACTTCCAGACTTTACTTATTCTGACTGTGGCAATTGCCCTAGTTGCTACAACTTTGGGGGAAAGTCATAAAGCAAGCTATGGCAGTAGCTCTAGTAGCGTAGAGGCACCAGCTGGCAATACCCATGGTGGCTCTTCTGGTGGACATAATGTAGCAGCTACAAAAGATGTAGGTACAGATAGTTCAGGTGGTAAGAAAGATCTTGGAAAACAGGATCAACTTGGCTCTGAAGGACAAGGTGGACATGGTAGTTCGATTGGTCTCGGGTCGGGAAGTAAAGGAGGATCGGGAAGTGCTCATGGAGGACATGAAGGTAAAAGTGGATCCAGTAGTATCAGTGGAAATGAAGGATCCAAAATACAAAGTGGAAGTAGTCCTGATGTAAAGAGCAGTGGTCAGAGTGGATCGGAAAGCTTAAGTGGATCGGGTGGTATTGTCTCTCCCGGACTAACTGGAGCCGGTAGTCAAGGAGAAAAAAAATCTGGTGGACATGAGAGCGGACACAGCGGTCAATCTGGTGGAAGTCATGCCCATGGATCCAAATCCAGCAGCTATGGACGTTAACAATACAATTAATATGAAAATTATTGATCTTTACCAAATGATAACTAATCATTTAAATTGTACGACTTTATTTTCTCAAGATTAAAAATATATTCAAACTGACAATATTTTAACTTTTTAACAATCTTCCTCTTCTTCTTAATTTATATTTGTATTCATTGATTCATATGAATGTTATATTAGTCCTCAATGTTTTGCTTAACCAAACATCTGATTATGATAAAACTTTGCAGATTTATTTTGCGTACAACTTCGAAGGTTACTGGTAAAAAACCTGTTCTTTTATTTGTATATTTGTTCTACAGTAAAAACGTTCTCCGTAGACCCTTATTCTACCCGTGCGAATACAAATTCCCATATTTATTAAACAAAACTCACATGTAACTGTGAATTTGCGAGAAAACTACAACAAACACAATATTTGATTCGTTTCGATATGATGTTTGTGAAAAATAAAACAAATACGCAAACATCTATGTCATTAGAAAATAATGTATAATGTTCAGTATATTTTTTATATTAAAATTTAATTATATTATAATGAATCAATCGAGTGATCGAAGCGATCTTATATAAACAATAAACATATATGTAAAAGAATAACTGTGTGATTGACTGACAACACAACCCAATTATAAGGGCTAGCAAACGAAAATTTTCATTTGTATTCCTTTTATAAAGTTTTTTTTAATTGAATGGGAAGGCAGACGAGCTTATGGGCCACCCGATGGTAAGCGGTCACCTACGCCCATACACATTGGTATTATAAGAAATGTTAACCATCGCTTACATCGCCATCCTTCAAACCGGAACACAACAATACAAGTACTGCTGTTTTGCGGTACTATCTGATGAGTGGATGGTACCTACCCAGACGAGCTTGCACAAAACTCTACCACCAAGTAAAGTAAAGTAGATTAGCACTTAAAAAGGATATTTAAAAATGTAACCCGTAGTGTAGCAATAAAGTGGATGAAAGATTATATAAAAATTCTTCATTTTTGAAGAAATTTCTATGAAAATTAGTACAGCAATTCTGAACTATGACACGAGCGAAGCCACGACTATTACATAACAAAATTGTAAGTAATTTATGATTTATTACTATTTTTTTTTGTATTCAGCTGTTAGCAATAATCTGTTATTAAATGAAATATAAACAAGAATAGCCAAATAATAAAATTTCCTAACAAAAAATAAAATAATGTTCCTATCAGCTTACTAAATATATATCACCTGTTTTCTCCTAACCAACCAACCCAAACTGTTGTAACTTGATAGCCTCAAAGCTATCTCCTTAAAAGTAAGGCATTACCTATACCCAGCAGTGGGACATTTACTAGCCTTTACTTGAATCTTTTTCTAAGTTTTTCATGAGGAATTATCCAACTCTAAGTCTTAGTTTAGTATAAAAAAATGAAGTGTTAATTATATGTGTAAATCTATTTGATTTTCACATCATTTCAATAATTTGATATACACGTAAACGGACTGCTTACAAATAGATATATCAGTATTCTGAAATTACTTAAGGATTGATATTAAAAGAAGTTTGTCAAACAGTATTCATATCGGCTGATGAGCAATCGTGTTAGATATTATATAATTCAAGATGGCGTCTAAAGTAAGTTTGATATTATGCTATTATTTAATAACCCGATATTTTAAGGTCTTTATAAAATACAAATTACTAATTAATGTCACGTTATTTAAATACATTGCTACAAATTAATCCAAGTTATATAGTAATTATCTTTTTCGATTATTTTAAACATAAATGGTTTTATACCATATGGTCACTTGCCTGAATATTTTTTATCAAAACCGAATACTTGCTCGATTTTTTGTATCCCGACAATAAAAAAAACATTTAATATTTTATAGAAAGAATAGTAAAGTTTTTTTATGTACTTTAACTAAGTTTTTATATAAATTTAGTATAAAAAAAAGATGAAAAACCCATCGCCGTCATAATTGTTCGACATTTGATATAAATTCAATTAATCTTACTTAATAAAATTGAATATATTTAAAAAAGTATTTATTATTTTCATAAATAAAAAATCGTTGTTTTTCAGATTATATTTACTGTGGCAGTAATATTTGCTTTGATATACACCATCGCAGCCTTTGATAGAAATTTCGGAAGAGGAGGTAATGGTGGTAGACCTGACGGTGGATTTGGCGGAGGACAAGGTGGCTTTGGAAACGACGGTGGATTTGGTAGAGGACAAGGTGGCTTTAGAAATGGTGGTGGATTTGGCGGTGGACAAGGTGGCTTTGGAAACGACGGTGGATTTGGTAGAGGACAAGGTGGCTTTGGAAACGGCGGCGGATTTGGCGGTGGACAAGGTGGCTTTGGAAATGGCGGCGGATTTGGCGGTGGACAAGGTGGTTTTGGAAACGGTGGAGGATTTGGCGGTGGTCAAGGAGGATTTGGTGGAAATAACGGGCAGGGTGGATTTGGACGTGGTTTTTAATGTTAGTTAATAAAAATTCAACAAAAGTTTTTATCGATATTAACTCTTTTTTGTTATAATAAAGCTAACTATTATAAAAGATAATTACAAAAATACTTATTTTATCGTGTCAGGTAGAATGGCTGGTAGAGGTTGATTTAAATTTAATCGACCATTTACCAGTTGCGATAACATTTGAAGCATCATCGAACCAAAGTATAAAAGAAATCGAGAACCTTTTACAAAGAAATTCGGTGTTTCTTCTTTAACTACTGGTGGTTCTTTTACCGGTGGTGGCGGTGGTGGGGGAGGTGAAATTATAACTTCAGGAACGGGCACTGGTGATGAAGTAGGTAATATTCCAGTCAGTGGTATTTTTGATATATCCGTATGCAATAAAGGTATAACCGGTAGCTTACTTGGGACCGGGCTTACTATTGGTTCTTTCGAATTTTGAACCACAGGCACATTATTAACAGGTGGCACTGTACTCTCTATAGGAGCACTTATCACCACATTTTGCACAACAGGGTGAGGCTCTACTGGTGGTGGAATTTCCACGGGCTTTGGGTTTATTTCAGTAACCGAACCCGGTTGAGAAATAACTTTCTCTGGTTTCGGTATCACCTCCTCAGTTATCAATACTTCACTAGAAGATTGTTTTGTAACATCACCACCTTTCTCAGCTGGTGTTATAACGACTTCTGATTCTACTGGTAGAACAAATGAAAATTTACCATTTTCGACAGGCTTTATGACTGAAGTAATTATTACTTCAGGCGTCAAATTTTCTTCTTTTTTATCCAGTAATTCTTTGGGTGGTTTTTTGTCGAGTTCTTCAACTGCTAGAACTGGTATTTCATTCGATATTGGAGATATTTCTGACTCTGTAATTTGTCGTTTATGGATATCATGTTTCAATTCAAACTTCCCAAATGGGATTACTTTCTCCCATACAAAACTAAAATGTTTAAATGGTAATGGAATTAATTCAAAGTGAAAACTCTTTTGTATTTCTTTATTGAATTGATGATGATGAGGTCTGCACACTATTTCACTGCATTGTATGGTTAAAAAAACGATTGAAACCTAAAAAAAATATTGTGAAATTTTATTTATATAATAGTACATATTAAAAAAAGTCCAAAAAAATCACTAAAATACCTGTATCGAAAAATTCATATTTAACTTATCGCTTGAACACTACAAGAAATATGAAATATAAAATCATTAGCAATCCTTTAAATAAACTTTGTCTTATTGTATTCAATGTGCTATCATAACGCAAAAAGATCATTAGTCCTAAAACACGCTACCTTTTCTTCTTAGTAAACTGGGACAAGGAAAAATTATTGCAAAACAAGTGAGAATATCTCAGGCATGCTAATATTTAATACTAAATTTTAATCTATACTAATGTTACAATAGGAAAGATTTTCTTGTTTGTAATGGTTAAAACGATTTTAATAATTTTGACACCATTCGAAGAAACTTTATCCAGAAGTAACGAAGGCTTTATTTTATTTCACTAGTAATTATACGAAGCCTCGGGCGCAGCTAGTGAAATATAAATTGGAAACATATATTAAGTAGATTAAAAATAAAACTAGATCAAACTTTTTTACAAGCATCGTAATGACACGTATAAAACTCTTTATTTTAAAAGTAAACTAGTTAACAGCTCTCAAATGTCCCACAGTTCGGCAGATTTTTAATATTAAGAAAAATGAACATGCTATCCGGGTTAACATGTGACAGGATTTCATCCGACAGGTCCAGGTTCCCAAACGAGGTTTTCTTTCATCGCCGAGCACAAATTTACAACGTGAAAAAGCACAATCGATTAAACACATGGATCTAAACTCTAGTTTACTTTCTTCCATACAAAACTAAAATGTTTAAATGATAATGGAATTAATTTAAAGTGAAAACTCTTTTGTATTTCTGTATTGAATTGATGACGAGGTCTGCACACTATTTCGCAACACTGTATGGTTAAAAAAACGATTGAAACCTAAAAAAAATATTGTGAAATTTTAATTATATAATAGTACATATTAAAAAAAATTCAAAAAAAAACACTAAATACCTATATCAAAAAAATTCATATTTAACTTATCGCTTGAACACTACAATAATCTAAACTCATGATTAATCGATTGGGCCATCTTGACTGTCGTTTAAAAGTAGAGTACTGATAGTTGTAAATATGGTAAAACTTTAAGTAGGTTAACTATCTAAATCCAATCGAATTGAGCACGTTTTTGTAATTTGTTAAAAATTTCGTTAAGGTTAATGAATAAATCAATAAAGAATTCGGACGTGAGCTGTTAACGGAAAGAAGGGTACACAATCGCTGGAAAGTAAAATTACTGGTTTCGAAAGCATGGCCAGAATGATAATTTACATCCATTGCAAAATATTTATCATCTTCCAAAAAAGGTTAACCATGTTTGTTCCGTTTTCGAGTCTCGACTTCTCCGAAAAATATTCTCCGAACATACCTACGAAATATTTTCGTTGATGAGCACAAAACTTAAAAACAAATACATATAATAAAATAATTTTAACAGATTTATTGAAATAAATATATTTTTTTTATGTATGGTATATATACGTTATTATCTTGTATATTTATGTAAAACTTTGCTCTCCATTATATTCTTTTTTTGTTTTGAAAATAAATATTCAAGGACAAACAGATTTTACGTTGACGGCAAAGAAACCATCACGCAAGTGCCAAGAAGAAAGAAACAATGAAAGTACAAACGATACGCGAACGCATCGAAAAAAGAAAACAAGGTCACTTATTTATAACAATAATGAAGTCGTTTTCAAAAATATTAGTAAGTAGTACAATGCAATAATAATACAGATTATGTGAATTAAGTTGAGATGTGTTTCATAATCAATGCTAATTAAGCGCACCTCCCAAGTGCCTATCAGGTGGTAGAAAGTGGCGTGGGGTTTGCTCACGCGACAGTCGTTCGTTTAATTCAGTGAAGTCGTCTTCCTCCTCATATGACATACGAAATGATACAGTGAAATATATCAATTTTATGGATATGCGGAAATTCTGACAATGTGATAATTTTTTGAGTGATTATTAAAGTAATTTATACTTTAAACAATTGAAGTTATTTATGAGACCTTGTCTATCTCATTGTGTATAGATATAATTTTACGAAACAGTTGAAGATTTTAAGGTAAGGCAATTTATACTAATTTTCCTAGCCTTATACGGGCGTCTTAAACAATGTTATTTACAAGGAGGCAAGCATCTCAGCAGTGCTTTCATTTCCTTGTCATTCATGTGATAAATTTGTTCATAATTCATCTAATGATCAGTGGTGAAGAACACCGTGAGGAAACCTGCTTAATTCTGTTGAAAATTGGTCACGTGTATCCACAACAAGAATTGAAGCAACTTGGTGGATTAAACTTCAAAATCTTCTCCTTAAAAGGGAGAGGATGGCTTAGCCCGGGCGGCTCTGGGATATTTACATTGACTTTATGACGTTAAATTAGATTATTTTAAACAATGTTAGGTATTTGGGCCCGACCCGTCTGTGTAGTTACCGCCTACAGAGCAATAAACAGACTATTACTGTTGATACGTTCCAGTTAGTAGGGTCAATGAGCCTGTGTAATTACAACACAAGGGATATCATATCTTAGATCCCATTATTGATAGCGAATTGGCGCTTTAAAAAGTTACTTTAATTCGTTCTAGGCCAGGATACAAAGGCGAAGATGTATCATAAAATGACACACTTGCTTGTTTGCCGTAGCTCCAAAAATTCTCTTAAATAAAGTTAATTGTTTTTGGTAAGATTTGAATGAGATATTATTAAAACCAAGAGCACTGTGTAACTATTTATTTATTTATATTATATAAAATCACGAATATTAAAGTAAACCCAACTTATATAAAAACAATAGTAAGTACAATGAAAAAAACTAAACATTCACGATATATAAATTAAAGAAAAAACACACATATCCAAAAAGTGTCCTCTAGCATTGTACCCAAACGCTCTAATACTTCTCTGAACTATCAAGTATTTGAATCAGTCTTTGAGTCTAAGCAGTTGATATAGCTATTGAGTCAGCTGTGGACCAGTTTTTTTAGAAATACTTCATCTACTTTCTAGATTTATTATGACCAAGAACTATACATTGCAATAACCCAACCCTAATTCGTACTCGTTATATAAAAGTGAATATTTAATTTATAATGTTTGAGTATTTGAGCAGCGTCAAATAAAAATTTACATATTAAATAATAGATATAATAATGTGGTAACGAAAAAGAAAGTGCCTAAATGTAAATACTGAGAAAGTTTTTACGTAATATGTAATAATTAGTTTACGGAAACATTAAATATTCCAAGGTATATCAGCGCTAGTAACAATTACACAAAAATAATACAAATGCGTTTGTTATATAATACATTGTTATGAGAGTTTGAATCCATTACAATAGATTATATATCAAAATAAGTACTTATATGCATAACTAAAATCTAAGATCTAACATAAAAACAAAAACTTATTAAATAAAATGAATTTTAATTTGCATGGATGAACGTTTGACCTAAAAAAACAGTATTTAAATTGTTACAATACCGAATCAGATATCCTATAGTTGGTTTTAAAATTAGATATATATTTTTTAAGAACATCAACTCCAAGCTATATTTTATATAATCCTGTAAAGTATATTAAGCCTTATTTATTTATTAAAAAAAATTAACATGAATTTTAAATTTAGTTATTGGTATATGTAATATAGTAAAATTACGGTATTTCTCCATAAGTTAACTTATATTAAATCATAAAATTTCTATGTATTCTCTGTACACATTAGGCTTTAGTCGAAAATTTTTTTATGCTCATACTTTACACACTTTCTTAAGTTTATTACTTAATGTTTTTTTCTTGTTTACATTTATTTATTTATTTATTTTATTTATTAAAAGCCTATTTTTTATACTACTGGTGTTTTATTATAATATACTAATGACTATTATTTCAACAACGTTAACAAATACATCGTAGCGCAGTTGGCGTTGAAAACGACATCTTATTCAGTAAACATCTAAGAAAATTACTAAAATTTGACCATAGATTTGAAGTTACTTATTCAAAAAACGTAAACGTTAATTAATGTCGACCGTTTCTACGAAATATGTACAAATATTACATTCATTTATATCGGGTATTACAGAAATACTCCAATTATTATATAGCCTTAACTTCCTAATAATGTATATAATGCTTTTTTTTATTTAGAACCCCCACCAATTCTAGAACTAAGATGTCCCTTGTGTCTGTCGTTACACTGGCTCACTTATGACTTACCCTTCAAACCAGAAAACAATACTAAGTATTGCCTTCATACCCAGTTATACCCAAACGGGCATGCGCGAAACCATACCACTAATTAAACTGACTGCCTCGTTGGTCTAGTGGCTAGATATAAAGCCGCAGACCCGGTGGTCCTGGGTTCAATTCCCAGGTTGGACCAATAAATAGTTATTGGGTTTTTCTGTCAGAAAAATCTCAGTAGCAGCCCGGAGTCTGGAAGTTGGAAGTGTGTACACTCGCGTGCCTCGGAAAGCACGTTAAGCCGTTGGCCCTGCGCCTGAACTCTTTCCGGTCGTGTCGGATTGCCGTCCCATCGGATTATGAGAGCTAAGGAAAAGAGAGTGCACCTGTGTTTGCGCACACACTTGTGCACTATAATATGTCCTGCGCAGTTGGCTAATCTCTCTTGAGATTGGCCGCCATGGCCGAAATCGGTCTGGAGGACCTTATTATTATTAATTAAACAACGAATGTTTTATCATTATATTAAATCAAATTTAATGGTAAAATATACCTCGTATTGCAAGAAAAATTGCAACCTTGACATAGCTAACTAGGTTAAATAATCCACTTAGTCAAGATTCATTCATTCATTCAATTAATTATTTTTAATTTTACATGTTTATTTACAAGGAAAATATCTGAACGTAACGACGTATCTTTAACAGAATTTCTGTTTTGTATAAATAATAGAATACACATTGACAAATTGAAAAAAAACTTACAGTTACAGATAATAAATGTTTATTGTTTCAGAGCCATGACACCTGGAAAAATAATTTTAATAACAACGACCTTCACTTTGTTATTCACTGTCTGCTCTTGTAATGCATTTAACAATATTATCCAAGGATTTTTCGGTACTGAGACCGGGGCCAGAAGTATGGCAGATGCGATCACAAAATTCTTGGATTACTTATTCCCAAAAGAAGACAGAGAAACGAGAATTTTGAAGGAACTGTTTGGATTCTTTGCTGAGGACGAAATTCCGGGCCTGGAAGGGTCATTGGACGCGCTAGATTTCCTGACGGAATGAAAGTAAATTAAATACTTCACAATACATGCGACATAAAGAAATCGATGTAATACAAGAACCGCTCTTTTATTACTGTGATGTTTGAAAAGATATTAAATAGCTGATCGGTTGTGATATTAATCAGTAAATATATTCAATAAATATATTCAATAAATGTATTATATATTTAACAGTTTAAAGAGATATTCGGAAACTTGTGAAAAATTCTGAAAATGTAAAGAAGTGATATGAAAAATTTAATTTTATGTATATTTCATTATTTTATTTAATTTTATGTAAATACGTTTGAATATATTGCTTAAAATCTATTTGGATTAAAACAAAACATTTCAAAACATGTCAATTACAAAAGATTATCTTTTTAAATAATAAAGAAGGTTATTAAACGCTTCACACTACTAATTTACTCTCATTAACTACAGGCGACTGTACAGAAACATTATAAAGTTATTCAAACAACGTTCCGAACGTCCGAACGATAAATCATTTATGAAATGAGGTCACAAGTAGCCATTGAAAACAAATATATTGTCACAATTACTGGGTTACTTACTTCACATAAGTCGGTGATGGCCGAGATTGTGAGGTAGATGACGATATGATTTGTTTGGGAAAATAAAGTAAACGCCTGTAACAGCATAGTGCTCCATATGCACAGACCAGAACTTTATCGGACATAATAATGCAGGTTGCCTCAATATGTTTCACCGCCGAGAACGAATTATAAACACAAATTATGCACATAATAATTGATGGTTCCTGAGTAGCTTTGAACTCATAATTTTTAGTTCTTTAAGATTCAACTTCAAGTATACTAACAACTGGGTCATTTCGGCTTCAGGGAAATCTTCACTTGAATGATGTTATATTTGGGCATTACATGAATCTGCATGTCAGCTTAATAAAAGTTACATAATATTATGTCTTTCTTGTCTTAATTTATATAAATAATTATATATTAAAGATATAAATTAATAATTACATTTTTGTTTTATTTGATTCTTATGTTTTTGATTTAAGTTAAAGCTTACTATTCACGATGTAACTGGACAAATGACTTATTCATTTTTAAAATTGTAGATATTTGTTTAGATTAATTATTATTATCATACGTTTTCAAAGTTGAAGGTAATCATATAGTAAATATATATTTAATAATAATAAAAATAATCCTAGTTAGGCCTATTAAATCGAACCATTTTATTCGAAAACTGAATAGCAATTATTTTACGTTTTGAGTTTGCCTTTTAAATATTATAGGCGCTAAATAAATTTATACAGTCATTTTGATTTGACTTCATTTTAAGGTTATATTTGTCTACAAACAATGCGCTCTTTTATTTCAACACACCGGGTCGTTAGTTTTGGTATATCTGTACTAAGTAAATGCAGTTTTTGAATTTTATCTTCTTTACTTGACACATCCAATTCGTTTAGGTTTTTGTCATTGTCGTCTGGCATCGCATAGTCCCAAACTGGTGGTCTTCGAGAATTTAAAAATGGCGGTTCGTTGTAACCACATTCTAACCTTCCTTTCCTTATACGACAGCCATTTTGTAATACAATATCTTCATCTCCATTTTCTGAGCCACCTACATTTCTATTATATCCGCATAAAACTCTATCGCCTACTGCTCTACATAATTTTCCATCAAAGTTATAAGGACAACACCGCTTTCTTTTTCTTTCATTCTTCACTTGTTCTGTACTGTCTAAATTACTGAGTTTTTGTTCAGGCGGTTCAGTTTGTTTTTCAATACCATCCTTACAATCGTTGGCATTAATTATCGAAGATGTTACCGCTATCCAAATCTGTAATAACAGCAAAGTGTAATAATAACAGCAAGTGTAATAATAACGTGTTGTCAGGAGTACTTTTTTTTAAAATATATTGTTTTAATAAGCATTCTAAAAAATACAAAACACAATATATTAGGTCCTTATACATGAAATTAGCGTTTTGTCGTACTGACCACTTTCACTTTGATCTGAAATATCTCCTCTTTGGTTAAGAATTCCAAATTCAAATTTATAAATTCATTTAGCTGGTACATTTGAGTTTTGAAAACAGTCATTCATTTGTTTTTTCCTCATTATTTTTTTCTTTGGCGTCGCTTATTACTGCGCAATGGAAAACATGAAATATCGGTATATTTACGAGTACGAGTTCTACCGTGGCACCAGTGCTGCAGAAACAGCTCGAAGGATTAATGATGCGTACGGCACTGGTGTCGCAAAAGAAAGCACGGTACGTTTTTAGTTTCAACGTTTTCGTTCTGGAAATTTTGTCCTTCATAACCAACCCCGTGGACGGCTGGAGACCAAAGTGGAAAATAAAGAATTAAAGGCTATTATGGAAGCGGATCCATCACAAAGCACTTCAGAGATAGCTGCAGGCTTCGGGGTAAGTGATAAAACTGTATTAATCCACTTGAAGCAAATCGGGAAAGTAAAAAAACTTGAACGATGGGTACCTCATGAATTGAGTGAATCGAACTTGCAAACACGCGTCGACTGCTGTGTTACTTTGCTCGACCGACACAATAATGAAGGGATTTTAAATCGAATCATTACTTGTGATGAAAAGTGGATACTGTACGATAATCGGAAGCGCTCGTCGCAATGGCTGAACCCTGGAGACCCAGCCAAATCCTGCCCTAAACGAAAATTGACTCGAAAAAAGTGGACTTGGTGGACTAGCGCCGGTGTTGTTCACTACAGGTTTCTAAAATCTGGCCAAACGATTACGTCATATATCTATTGTCAGCAACTGCCAACCATGAAGGAAGAACTAGCTGCTAAACAACCGAGATTGTTCAATCGCTCTAGGCCACTGCTGCTTCACGACAACGCAAGACCACACACTGCACTACAAACAACCACTAAGTTAGATGAGCTACAATTGGAATGTCTGCGACACAGTACAATACTCCCCGAACCTTGCTCCAACAGATTAGCATTTTTTCCGGAATTTGGACAACTTCTTACAAGGAAATAAATTCAACTCCGATGCGGCAATCCAAACCGCCTTCAAACAGTTTATTGATTCTCGCCCCCATGGATTTTTTAGTAAAGGGATCAATGGACTACCTATGAGATGCCAAAAGTGCATAGATAACAACGGTGCATACTTTAATTAAATATATTTTACAAAAAAAAAATTGACTTTATATTCCTCCCGTACAAAACGCCAATTTCATATGTAAGGACCTAATAATTGCTTGAAACTTTGTGACAAATACGGGAAACATTTTAAAATGAAATAAAACACTTATTCTAACCATAGTCGATAGTAAATACACCATAGCTTGTAAACATATCTCTTATCACAAATAACGAAATAGAATATTTTTAATTAACTTTTTAGACTCGCTTACTACAGTGATATTCAAATTATAAAATATTGCTTTTATTTCATTTTTTGTACTGTGTAAAATAAATAATCACAAAGAATCTATTTTTGCCCTCAAATCAGACTTAAGCTGCTTAAATTTAGACTGTTTCACAATTGATTGGTGTTTCGATTTCTGCTCCTTATAATAATTCAACATTTGATTTATGTTTTCCTTATTTAAAATTTTCTTGTCGTTTTTTATGTCACGCTGTAATGCCGTTAGTGAAATTTTCCCTTTTTTGTAATCTTCGATCATATTTCCTAACATCTTATATTTTGGATCAGTCAGTGAAAATTTCTTTTTTACATCACGACTATTCATGTTTCTTAATAACTCTAAATTTTTAATAGTAAAGTTTTTAAATTTTGAATCTATTTTCTTTTTTTTCTTCGATTCATATTGAAGCAATAACCTATTGAGATCTTGACTCTTCATATTATTTACATCCAATAACTGTTTATCTGTTAAATCAGTAAATGAGAAAGTACCTTCTTTATAATCATCCATCATATTTCGAAATATTATACTTTTTGATGCAGTCAGAGGGAATTTTTTCTTCAAGTTTTCGTATCTTTTAAGCGATGCACTTTTATTTTCATATTTCTTGGCGAGTTTTTTGAACCTACTTTTTTCCTCTTTATTTAAAAATAATTGAGAATCTTTTAATACATCTAGATATAAATTTCGTTCTTTGAAATCGTAGACAAATGATTTCACTCTGTTTCCCAATGATTGAGGTACGAAATATTTATCAATTGCATCAATCAATGCATTTTTCATCGGAATGCTTTTCGTCGATTTCTTCAGATTATTTCTGAAAAGTGTAATTACTGTAGGCTTATTTTCAGCAAGTTTTTCTGTATCCTTATTAAAAAAGTCAAGATGCTCTCTTGACTTTTATTTAATTTCAGATTATCTCGGATGCTTCCTAAATTTATACCAGCAACTTCAAAATCATCTAACTGTGGATCTGGTGTACCAAAAACTTTCTTTTTGACACATCGTTTAATTCTTCTACATAACCATTTACGAATTTTACGTCTACATTTTCGACAACAAGTTATTTTTTTCTTTGTTTTTACATTTGCTAGTTTTACTCCTGAAAAATATAAAAGTAATACGATTCAATCGTATTCTAATGCATATATAATTGCATGAAATTTTTAATAAAATGCAATTTTACACTTACTTTTTTTGCGACGTTTAAGCATATTAAGAGATATTTTTTTCATAATTTATATATCTTTAGTATGCGTTATATATTAAAAATTATAAAATTTATTTGCATTTCTTTTTTTTTACTTTTCTGGCGCTTGCATTTCTTATTTACGTGAAATTAGTTCACTCATTTTGTGCAGCTGTACGCCAAAAATACAATGAAGCAAATCTTTATTTTTGTAGTTGTATCAGCGCTCATTATCCTAAAATATTACGCCAGTGTCACGTATGTTGAAAAAGACCTAACCTTACTCCGAAACAGGGTCCGAAAAAATAGCTCGATAACACTATTTTATGACAAGGTTGTCATTCAAATCAAGATGAAGTATAGATAAAAAATATGACTTATATGTATTTACTTTATGTATTTTTATTTTATTTTATAACGCTAAATTAATTTAAAGATTCAGTTTCACTTACTGTAATTTTACTAGCGATTTTTTTTTTCATCATAGTACTAATAAGAATACACGCTTAAACTATTGTATTCGCTTTGAGCAAATCATTGATAATAATCTCTTAAAGTATTCTTCTATTTTCGGCCCTTATGTAAGCAAATGCAAAGATATTTGGTACTGACTGTACTTAAATTATTAGTCACAGAAATCAAATCAATTTTAATGAATTACTACAACCAAATCAACTTTTTATGAACGTAAAATGTCAATGTTGTTATCAGTAAGTGCTGTTGTTTGACATTCTGCGAATTGTTATAAAGTTCGTTTTATATATGTATAACAAAAATACCGAAACTCTTGGAAACTAAAAATTATACAACAATATAAAAAAAAATCACACTCAAATTTATATTAAAATTTTTAAAAACTTTTTTCAGGTTTGTTTTTTATTAAGTGCGGTCGTTATCGAGTCTGCTCCTAAACTTGGGAATGTATTGTTTGATCCATTATCTTATGAAGCTAAACTCACAAGACGTTCAAAAGAAATTTATGATAGTCAAGACGATTGGCTAGAAGAAAGCCTTCGAATGCCAGTGAAGACAGACAAAACGACGAAGAAACCTTGCTTGGGTTATGATTACGACGAAACTCTATGCAAAACAGTCGACGATAGAGTTATTTGTGGTTACAATAAAAATAAAGGCAATATTAGCGACGAGATTGCTGACTTAGGAAATGGATGTAGAATTCGTGGTGGTAGACTAGAATGTGGATATTTAGTAGGGCCATTCAATAATCCTAGACGACCACCAGCTAGAGATATCGTAAATAATAGCACCGAAAATTCCTTAAGCCTTCGTTATAGGCTGTCGACATCATCAATAATCCCTACACAATTTACGAGTACTGTCAAAAAAAATACCGTAACGTCAACGATACCAAAACAACCAAAACATCTAAAACTTGCAACTGAAAACATAACACATGCAATTACTTCGACCACAAAAAGTTTACCTGTAATTACCTCAACTATTAAAACGAGTTTGATAAATAATTCCACTGTTAATACTTCGCCGCAGACTTACTTACCATCCATATCAAGAAGACGATATAATGCTACAAAGTTAAAAAGGTATTGTGTCGAAAAGAGTGACCGCATTTTTTGTTATTTTATTAAACAGTAACTTAACGTATTTCTAAATATTTTTCTATTTCGCTTGATTAACAATTTGAAGTTAAAGTTGTTTACAAATCAAAAACACTTCTGAATCTACAAAATAAATCTAAAACATATTGTTTCAGGTTACTTTATCAAGTGAAACTTCTTTAAACCGAAGACTTACAACTTTATAGTATATCATTTACAAATTTTATACCCATTTTATAGCTTAAAAAAAAGTATGATAATTATGAAAAACATTTTCTGAATTAAAGCTGAAGAAACAATACAAAAAAATATCTTGTATAGGGTTTTCCATTAAGGGCGCTTGCTCGTGCAGAACTTCCATCCTAGCGTGTGCTGTGTGGCACGTAGCGCCGTCCTGTTGAAACCACATGTTGTCCAGATCCATATTCTCGATTTCAGGCCAAAAGAAGTTGGTTATCATCGACCGGTATCGCTCACCATTGACGGTGACGGCCACACCATTATCGTTTTCGAAAAAATACGGACCAATCACGCCTCCGGCCCAAAATCCGCACCAAACAGTCACTTTCTGCGGGTGCATTGCCACTTGGTGAACCTCGTGTGGATTGGTCTCGTCCCAAATACGGCAATTTTGCTTGTTGACATAGCCATTCATCCAAAAATGCGCCTCGTCGCTGAAGATGATTTTTTTGCCAAAATCGGCGTCAACTTCCAACTGCTCTAATGCCCAGTCAGCGAACACACGGCGCTGTCTATGGTCATTAACCTTGAGCTCTTGGGTCAGCTGGATCTTGTACGGGTGCAGGCTCAAGTCACAACGCAAAATTCGCCAAGTTGTCGTCTGCGAAAGGCCGAGTTCCTGTGCGCGACGCGGAATTGACTGCCGCGGGTTTTCGAGGACACTGTCGCGCACAGCGGCGATATTCTCGGCAGATCTCGCGTTACGTTGACGCACGGGAACCGGCTGATTGTTAACTGACCCGGTTGACTCGAATTTGTCCACCAATCGACGGATAGTCGACTCGGCAGGACGATCATCGCGACCGTAAAACGGGCGAAGTGCGCGGAACGTTGCTCGAACTGAAGACCCATTTTCATAAAACAATTTTATGATTTGCACGTGCTGCTTGACACTGTAACCTGCCATGGTGGTTTGGGAGGACGGAATGAATATAACACACTGCATTTGACAGCTGTCACTCAAACAACATGGCCGTAATCAGCTGTCAAAGTTCAAGCGTCCCTATTGGAAAACCCTATATTTCTTATTGATACATAAGGAAAAATATTTATGATTCAATAAATCGATGGCTGTTTATTTACGTTAGAATCCCTTCTATACGAATTTATTAAGCACGCATTACAACAATAGGAAATAGCTTAAACTTTATCTGAAATTTCCTAAATGGATATCACTCGTCGGGGATGAAGTACCATGACTTATTCTATCGACAACAGCAAGTGCATTACAGTGCCAATATATATGATATTTTTTTAATCCTCTATACTTTTATAAAGTTTTAGTTCTTTGTTCCTTGGCTATGTCCCAAGCAATCTTGTTTAGCTAAGGGATAAATATTATAAACTACGTCACCTATGTGCTTAACAGTTTTCTTAAAATATAAAAAAATCCAGCTCCGTGAAAAAAAGGTTTAGACTTCAGATCTATCTACTTCTTTCTTTGGTCCATAATTTAACACACATTAATCTATAATCATCTTGCGATGAGTTTCGACTTCGTTCTTCTAAAGAGTTTTACACATTTAATTTTCAGCTTTATTTTGATGAAATTAATATTTTGTTTTAAAGTAACAAATCCCATTCAAACATTAATTTATCTTCATTATCCAGTTTACCTTGAAAACAAGATTACAATTATTATGAATGAACATTATGTTTACGCACTATGAATCAGTAGACTCTATATATTTAAGTGACAGTATATTAAAGTGGTTTTATTGTATACAACAAGAACAAAAATCATACAAAAACCAGATTTCAAATCTCAAATGGAAATAGCCAAATGTGTCATAGATGCTGGTATCCACGGTCGTATACACAGGTCTATCAACAACAGTAGTGGGGGTACGTCGGCTTTATGTTACTGTTCAGTTCAATTTACGGCCGCCAGAGGCATGACAATTCGCGTAATAATTATCCCGAAGGCTTTTTCAAATTCAAACAAAACAATTAAATAACAAAATTAAAATAACAACATATCCGCAAAACTCAACAAAACGATATAACAATGATTAAATAACACAATACTTGGGAGACAAAAATATACGCCGCGTGTCACTCAACCACGTGCGATAGCAACGACGTACAGCGGGCGTTGTTGCGAAATAAAAGTTGTACACAATCGCACCAATCTCTCACCACTGAAATTAGGCTCCGTTGATAGACCTGTATACAAGACCGTGCTAGTATTTCGCAATTACTAATTCAAACCCAGTAATGGGTAGCTCTCTTAGATTAACAATCACCGAAAATTTGTTTTAATATAAAACTAAGCGACAGCGTATACATCATTTGTTCATGCTAAATATTCATGAAGGACGTTTGGTTTCATAGCTAATAAATTCCTTTTTTATTCGTAGACTTCATTTTGTTGTTCTTGATTAATTAATTTTAACATATGTTTTTAAAAAAAAATAGCACACTACAATATTGTTAGGACATCTTGATAATATTATGAGTATAATAAATGTAGAATACAACTATTTGATTTCATAAATAAAGATTATCTTTTTTTCTATTTTTTTATTGATATACAAACGAAACATTGTACATACATTTTCATTACGAACTAAATTATGGTCTAGTACTATTACAATAATCTATTACAGGTATATACAGCATTGCAGTTGTCTGGTTTAGATAATTAATAAAGATAACATTTTAAATTAATTTAACTGAAATTAAAACAAAAGCAACTTCAACAATTAAATATTAAGAATTCTCTAATTGCAATTTTACACTCATTGTTCCACCATGGCAAATTGTTTCTCTTAACAGAACCTGATGTTTTAGGTATCGATTTATTAGCGTCAAGAATTAGTTTGGTAAATTTTTCTAATATATCATTAATAGGATAATCAGATGTAGAACTTAGGTTAATTAATTCAGAAATATTTTGGTTAACCTCTTCACTAAACAGTAACCAATCAGCTTTATCAAATTTCCATTTTCTGGGTATTTTAATATTGGTTTGTATACCTTGTGAAATAATTGATTTAATTGAAATCGGGAAATGGTCACTATCATATAAATCATCTAAAGCATTTCAAAATATGATCTTATATTTTGTGACGCCAAAGTTAGATCTATATTGCTCGTACGGCCAGTGTTACTATTAAAATGTGTAGGTTGAACGTTGTTTAATACTAAGATATCTTGATTTTCATCTAGCCATTCAGCAATCATCAGTGATGGCCGTTGCCCGAAATCGCCTAAAAGTATAAAAGGTTTTGGAAGTTGACCAATTAGTGAATTTAAGTCGTTTAAGTTAAGTGCATAACTATTGGGAAGATGAACATTGCGTATGGTTATAGTGTATTTCTTCAGCCAAATGATGAGTTTTGGTAAATGTCACTACTCCACCACTAGCTCTATTACTTAGTGATCGATTTTTATAGAAGCGTTCGTAACCTATCATAGAAGGACAATAATCGGAAGTAAAGATTGTTTCTTGTAAACAAATGCAACTTGGACTTAACCGACTAATTAATAATTTGATATTTTCTAATCTTCTAAAGTAACCATTAACATTCCATTGTAAAACATCCATAATAGAAAATTGTAACAATAAAAAATAAAAGGATTATCTAATTAAAGTTAATAAAAAGGACAATTAATTATCTGTGTCTGTAGATACAATAGAAGTTCGATGAAATGCTGATATTTCATGGAGCTGTCTTGATAAGCGTGAACATCTATTTTTTAAGCTCTTATTCATTTTACCATAAATCTTATTACACATTTTAATAAAATTATTGATATTATCCGTGTATGAATATACAAGTTCTTTTATGTTTTGTTTTCCTCTAGAATTATCTAATAAACTAATAAATTGATCTAAATTAATTGGGAATGTTGAGTCACTGTTCAATTCAGCCATATTATCTTCAATGTCTTTCCAAACTTCTTCTTCAGTTCTAGGGTCTGATTTTTTCAATTTCTTCTTTGTCTTTGTTTTGACTTCTCCAACTTCAAGTGAAACATTACTGCTTGATTCATCAGTTTCTAATTCTATTATATCAAAATCAATGTAGATGAAGGTTTTATTATACCAATATTTGACGAATCACTAATGGTGGGCGAATGAATCCGTTTCTTGCCTTTGGGATTTTTTTGAGAAGATTGAGTGTATTCCTGTACCGTATGACCGGGGTCCGGCCTTAGGTCATCATTTCTATATTTCTTCTATATTTTTTTCTATTACAAAATTAGGGATGACTGGGCAAATGTTAGATAAAACTATTCTTTTATTTCGAGTGACTAAGGGTTTTATTTCCATAATATTTTGATTTATAGTAATGTTTTTGTTTTCTTCAATAAGTTTGTCAGCCGTTTTTTTTGAATCCAGATATATACATATTCGTGCATTCCATGTATGTGATATAAATCTTATAGATGCCGCTGGTATAATTGATATTAGTGCGATAAGGTACTCTCTGAGCGTTATTCCGTCGATTGAATCCAATTTTATAGCTTGATCTTTATTGGGGAAATATGTTGATGACGTCACATTTGCGTAACTAGTTGTACTCATTGTCGGTAGGAACGGTGTAGTTGGTAGTTACATTGGGTAGTTTTGGGACATTGGGGTCAAATCTTAATAATAAATCGGGTCTCCTGTTGCCAGGAGTTAAGCATGTAATGTCCACATCGAGAAGACACAATTGTAAATATTTTCGGTTAATTGTATTACTGTATGTCGTTGTTGCTTGTATAAATTGTAGTCAGTTTTGTGGACTAAATAAAATAAAAAAGGAGTTACCCGATTTTTATTATTTCAATTGTACTTGTATTGTTGTTAACACGTAAATAAGATTGCGATAACGGGTCAGGCGGAGTGAGACACGCGCGTCCACTACAATGACTCGTGCCGTACTGTATAATAATATTTATTATAATTTATTTTGTTATTTTCCTAAAAGTTCCTGTCGATATAAATTTACATTTAATTCTACAAAGATTTGTAGAATTTAAAGGTTCTAAAGAATCAAATATACTGCCTTATATATTTTGTAATAAGAGATTTATTTTGTTTTATAAGCTTGTACAATAAATTGAAGATTAATTAGAAATCCTCTTAATTTATTTTCTTTTGAAACATAAAAACAAAATAGTTGTAAGATGTTTACATAACTTATACGGCTATGAGGGTTTTTTATAATGACTTATCAGAATCTAATTATTATAATTTATATTAAATTATTTCCTTAAGATCCTTATATGTTATTTTTAAGGTAAATAACATAATAAGTATAAAAAGCTAAGGTGAAGTTTTAATACTTAATAGACATTCATCGATATATACTTACTTTTTGTTATTACATTATAATCCAGTTTGAGTGTCTAAGCCATTTACACTTGCGCGAGAGGCCGAGACAGAGTTCGGCTACTATGATATTTTCATGCATACACATACATATATATATATATATATATATATATATATATATATATATATTGTGAATATTACTTACTTATATTTATTATATAAATATAATATATATAATATAATAACGCAAAAATAAGAATAATAATATTGAATGTGTAAGCTTGCTAAAAGGCAATGTATCAATGACTTGTAGCATAAGATTTTATTAAGTATATACTTTTTGATTAATACTGGCGTCATTATTTACTCAAGGCATTTGCACTTGTTCGGAAACCCCCATTTAGAAAACAAGTACACAAAATATGATTTTAAATTTTGTTTACATTTCAAGTCCATTGAAATAAATTTACCAAGTGACGTGTAATCGCCAAAAGTTAAATAAATATATATGTACATGTATGCGGTTATTTCAAAGCTTTCCCATTAACTGCAGAATATTTTTGTAGTAAATACCTCATTTATTTGAGAGTCGTTTCTTTGAGTTCGTAGTATGACTGCACCTTTTTTATTTATTTCCCAACCAGCTTCATTCGCTTATGCTTCGCACAGATTCCCAGATATATTTAATCATTTACATCAAACGAATCTACTCATTTTTAGTAGTTTTAGTAATGACAAAACATTATGCAACAAATAAAGCATCATTATATAAACATTGATTGCTAAGTTTTATATATTGTACGAAATATAAGACCCATTATTGAACTATTACGCAAATGAGTGTGATTTATTATACTTATTTGCTAATGAAACCTGATAAACGACGGTTTTTCGATCGACTGTGTATTTTTTATTTATCAATTGCCAATCGATATCTATAACCTCCTCCTCTTTGGGATCATGAAATAAAGGAATAATGATTGAACGCTCACACCTTTTTTCATAATATTATTAAAACGATATACTTAAAGATCTTTTTATATATTTATACAACACAATCAAATAATTGAATTTATTACAAAATATTTATTGATAATAATAATTATTTAACAAATATTTTCAATTATTTTAATGTTTGTTTTATAATATTACATCCCCCTGTCTCACCCCTCTGCGCAGTTGGATCGCCTTCGTCTTACAGTCCTGGATGTGGACAGTCATTGTAGTGGCGTTGTACAGACATCTCAGTACCTCGACATATCTCTAATCGATATGACATCTCTGCAATGAGTCGAGCACTGCCCAAGTTTCGATGGAGTCAAAGGTACCGACTGGATGCGGAAGGCGGAGGCCTATGTTAAGCAGTGAACTACGATTGGCTGATGATTGATTTGATTGATTGATTGTTTTATAAAAATCAAAAATGTTAAGGAACATTTATAATAATAATAATATCCTGGGCCATTATTCACACAAAGCCATCTGATCCCAAACTAAGCAGAGCTTGTACTATGGAAACCAGACAACTGATATACTACATATACTACTTTTCTTTTGTAAATATATACTTATATAGATAATTACACCATTAATTAATATAAGTTATCTATTTTTGATATAAAACTAAATACTTTATCGAAACTAACTATATTAATATCGAAAATATAATTCGAATACTAATTAGGTATATACTGACAGACGAACACAAAAAAAATATATGAATTTAAATTGTCATGTATAATACAATTAATTAATCAATAATTTTACTAGAAATGGAATATTTTATTGTTATAAATCCTAATATTATTAACGCGTTATTGTTATTCAACAGTCGTAATTTTAACCAAATTCTTAGAAAAGTTTTTATGACTCATCTTAGAACGACATTACACTACAAAAGTGACCTCGAAATATATACGCAGTTAAAAAAAATCTCAACTTGTTTACGAAAGATTTCATCTCAACAGAGATTTGCAAAAGTTTCCAAATAACCTAACATTTAAATCCTAACGTAAAATGTAGACTCCTAAAAATTAATTGATAAATAATAACATTATTTACTATAACTTTAAAATTATTAGATTCTGATATTGATAAAATTATTAAATAAAAGAAGTATTAAGAATTACTCGATATATTATCTAGGAAAGATGTCTCCATTGTCATAGAGCAGCGGCGTCGAAGTCTAATTAAATACAATTATGGATCCATCATTATGGGAACCGTAGATTTTCTGATAATATACGAGTTTTATATATAGTTTTAAATATTGAGGAATACCTGTATATAAAATCATTCTTCAATAATTAATCTCCTAAGAGAATTTAAACTAATATTAATAATGTTATGATAACTTACAGTTTATTTAGTATACTTTTAAACTTTTACTTAATCAAAATATGAGAGAAACCCACTCATTATGTTATATCGATTATATGTTATAAGAAGAGCACTAAAATTCTATATACAATATATTTTAAATCATCATAACAGTAATAAAGCTTAGAATAACCCGACCTATGAAATTTTAATACTACGTAACATCAATTAAGGCATTTTGCGTATGTATGTACAAGTTGAAATACGCAGCGGTTATTTACCTATAGAAGATTAGTCACAAGGTGTTGATGGGCAATACGCGTATAAATAGGTCGGCACCACGGAGCAGAGACCACATTGTTCAGCACATATTAGCACCATGAACATTGTGAGTAGTGATAACAATTTAACGAAATCTAGTTCTCTTTGTGATTTAATATATGTTTTAATAATATTTTACTATAATAATAATACACATATAATATTCGTTTTGTATTTATAAATCTAAGGACCACAGCCCTGATAGAAACTTCATATCATAATAATAAATAATAATAATAATATAATATAAATCAAATATGTTGTTTAAATAAGTTTTTTTTTTTCTAAAGTAAACAAATTTATTTTTCAGCTAGCGTCGATAAGCTTGCTGATATGCGTATGCATGGCATACGTATTAGCGCTGCCTAGCCCATTGGAAACTTCGAGCTCATCAGCAGAGCCCGAATCAAATGCCGAGAGTTTAGTTCCTGTAGAGTCCCGGTGGGGTGGTGGCGGCTATGGAGGTCGTGGATTTGGCGGCAGCCGAGGTTGGGGCGGCGGCCGAGGTGGTTACGGCGGTGGATACGGAGGCGGATACGGCGGCGGCTATGGAGGTGGATACGGAGGTGGATATGGAGGTGGATACGGAGGTGGCTACGGCGGCGGTTTCGGGGGTGGTTACGGTGGTGGTGGCGGCTGGGGACGTTAAGCAATACTTACCTCTGTCCAATATTTGGATATTTCACTGTGATTATGATTTCTAATAAATTTTATACGATTTATTTATGTGTTTTAGTCAAACAGATCACGATAACATATGTATCAAAATGTTAAAAGGTATGATGAAATACTAGAGTAAAGTACATAAAGTACAATTTATACTTACCAAGCGTACCAATATCTTAGTACTTCTCGAGTAAATATCGATAGTTATTAAATAAAGGAAGTATTAAGAATTACTCGATATATTAGGAATACTACCTCTACATTGTCATAGAGCAACCGCGGCGAAGTCAAATTAACGATAATTACAGATCTATCATTATGGGAATCGTAGATTGTTAATGTAGCGGACATTACCCGATATAAAATCATTCCTCGATAACTAATAACGTCAGTTTATTTATTTATTAAGGCTTACTAACAGTTGTATATACTAATAATAACACTTAATACATTTAAAAAAAAACACATAGAATAGAGTAAAAACTAATTATAGGTAAACACCGCTTGTAGTCTATACTAATATATAAAGCTGAAGAGTATGTTTGTTTGATCCGGCTAATCTCAGGAACTACGGGTTCGGATTTAAAAATTATTTTTGTGTTGTATAGTCCTTCTATCGAGGAAGGTTTTAGGCTGATTTTTATTCATTATATTTTTATTAATTAATATATCATCTGTGAAAATTTCAACTGTATAACTATCACGGTTGATGAGATACAGCCTGGTGACAGACGGACAGACGGACGGACAGCAGAGTCTTAGTAATAGGGCCCCGTTTTACCCTTTAGGTACGGAACCCTAAAAAGAAGAAAGTAGCTACAGCAAATTCATGTTATACTTAATATAAATAAACTAAAACTTAATTACAACAATAGAAAAATATCCGAAACAAAAAATATATTACATACTTATAGTATGTAAAAAGAAAAAGTGTCTTATACAATTTGTTATTTTGCTAATTAAAGTAAGATAAGCCAGTACAAGTTGATTTCAACTTTGTGAGGGAATCAAAATGGACATCGATTCGATCACTGCAAGCATTTATCACTTTACATAATCTCGAACAGGGAGAGTTAGCGTCTAACACAGTCTTTCTAAGAGGTAGACAACATTCTGGTGTGATTGAGCTGCGAGGGTCTAATGGTCCGGGAGGTAGCGTTGCATTATAGGTAGTGATTTTAAGCCGTTTGATTGCCGTCATTTTCAATAGAACTCGTATGAATAATACGTGAACCAAGCGTCAGCTCATGTACCCGCGGTGGATTTGGCTGTGGGAGTGCATGAAAGTTGGGAATTGAAGAAGAAAAAAGTAATAGTACGCCGACTGAAACCTTTTCTCATGAATAATTAACATCATACTGAGCTGGAAAATAACAGTCAGCTGTCAATAAAGGCAAAATAGGCCGGATGAAATTTAACAAAGTCATTGCTTAGATATTCGACAATACGAAAACAATCAGCAGCTGCATGGGTAGCGGTGGAAAGACCGTCAGCCGACGCAGTAAAGATACGGTCGGGAGGCAGCGGTATCAGCCGGCTTACTATGACTTTTGTAAATACAACGCTACCTCCCGGACCACTAGAGGGTACACGGAATTTCAACTAATAATAATAAGGTTTTGATAACTTATAATTTAAACATATAGTTAATCAAATTATGAGAGAAACCCACTCATTATGTTATATCGATTATATGATATAAGAATAATTCTATATACAATATATTTTAAATCATCATAACAATATAAAGCTTAGAATGACCCGACTTATGAAAATTTAATACCGCATATATTGTCTATAATAACAGCAATTAAGGCATTTCTCGTATGTATATACAAGATGAGATACGCAGTGGTTGTTTACCAATAGAAGATTAGTCACAAGGTGTGGATGGGCAACACTCGTATAAATAGGTCGGCAACACGGATCAGAGACCACATTATTCAGCACATATTAGCACCATGAACATTGTGAGTAGTGATAATAATTTAACGAAATCTAGTTCTCTTTGTGACTTAATATACAGAGTGTAACAAAATTCGTGTCCGACCCGTGAAGTGGTTATTAGGTATCGTGTGTCGGTTCTATTTAGGTAATAATTTTTAAAATACTAAGCAAAAATATTACTTAAGAATATATATTAATTGTGTTTAATGACACTGTTGGTGGTAAAAATGTGGACTACTGAGGTCATGACCTCGTATCTTAGCTACTCGATAGGTAAGAGCTATCGAGCGCTATTGTCCCCACCTGTGTTGCAATGAAATTTTCGTCATTCAATAAAAAAAAAAAACCGCGATACATTTTTTGCTTAGTATTTTAAAAATTATTACATAAATAGAACCGACACACGATACCTAATAACCACTTCACGGGTCGGACACGAATTTTGTTACACGCTGTATATTTTAATAATATTTTATTGTCATAATAATACACATAACAATATTCGTATTTATGAATCTAAAGACCACAGCGCTGATAGAAACTTTATATCATAATAGTAAATAATAATAATAAATCAAATATGTTGTTTAAATAAGTTTTTTTTTTTCTAAACTAACCAAATTTATTTTTCAGCTAGCGTCGGTAAGCTTGCTGATATGCGTATGCATAGCATACGCATTAGCGCTGCCTAGCCCATTGGAAGCTTCGAGCTCATCAGCAGAGCGTGAATCGAATGCCGAGAGTTTAGTTCCTGCAGAGTCCCGGTGGGGCGGTGGTGGCCATGGAGGTCATGGACAGGGCGGCGGCCGAGGTGGTGGTGGTTACGGTGGTGGATACGGAGGCGGATACGGCGGCGGTGGCGGCGGCTATGGAGGTGGATACGGAGGTGGTGGCGGCTGGGGACGTTAAGCAATACTTACATCTGTCCAATATTTGGATATTTCACTGTGACTATGATTTCAAATAAATTTAATACGATTTATTTATGTGTTTTAGTCAAACAGATCACGATAACATACGTATCAAAAAGTTACAAGCTATGATGAAATACTAGACTAAAAGTAAAATACAATTTAACAGCCCGTAAATACACAATAGTGCGAACTGGGTTAAGGGCTTCACTATTCATGAAGGGAATGTTAGAAGTAAAATAATGTAAATACAAGTTACTCTTCGACTCTTTCTTGAATCATTCATAAAGTCTAATTAAAATTCAAGTATTATAAACAACTTTATTCCTACTACTTAATTAACATCACTTACGCTATACTTTAGCATAAGTGACAGAGGAAAATCACAGATCTAATATTTATGTATGAAATAATACATAGAGTGATAAATTGCAGTGATATACTAAGTAATATCCTAACCTGCCTCGTTGGTCTAGTGGCTAGATATAAGGCCGCAGACCCGGTGGTCCTGGGTTCAATTCCCAGGTCGGGCCAATAAATAGTTATTGGGTTTTTCTGTCAGAAAATTCTCAGTAGCAGCCCTGAGTCTGGAAGTTGGAAGTGTGTACACTCCCGTGCCTCGGAAAGCACGTTAAGCCGTTGGTCCTGCGCCTGAACTCTTTCCGGTCGTGTCGGATTGCCATCCCATCGGATTATGAGAGCTAAGGAAAAGAGAGTCCACCTGTGTTTGCGCACACACTTGTGCACTATAATATCTCCTGCGCAGTTGGCTAATCTCTCTTGAGATTGGCCGTCGTGGCCGAAATCGGTCTGGAGGACCCCCTAATATCCTAATGAGGTATTCTTCGTTTACCTCGGAAAATGTTTCCCTACAACTTATTCTATTTTCCAACATAATAAATCATACCTAAAACACAATGTTTCTATACTATAAGTAAAATAGATACACGCAAAGCAAAACAATAAATATTATCGCCTCACTTTTAAAGTTGTTTAACGGATGATAAGTTATCTCTTTCTGACATCATTGATTTGACATTCATAAGAAGGCATTATTGCTTAACAAATCATACTACCACAATATTTATAGATAAAGCCGTTTGAAATATTAATTTTTGTTCATCGATACATTTTTGTCCTGAATTACGATATTATTAATTTGTATTACTCAATAATGTTTTTTCATTAATGTTTTTTTTTTGTTCAATTTATTTTGCCATATATTTCGTCACTTGTCGTTATTATTGTAACGGTGGCTTATAATAAAAAAAAGTTTAGTTTTATTTATATTTATTGTGCATGATGTGGCAACATATAATAGAAAAATGTAGGTGTTCAACCTTGTTACTTATTGATTAAATGTTTCCTGTGTATAATATTTTGAAACTCATAAAAATAAAACATTTTTATAAAAATATATCTTTATAATTCAATTTTAAAGTAAAGCAACTGTCTGTCTATAAATCCACTGCTGAGGTAATTCTCTGCCGTATGAGAACAAAGCTTAATCTTATGTCACCACGCGTGCTCCAATGCAATTCGCATGGAAAAGGATACAAAAATCATGTGTCAGATTTTCATTCGACACACGCACCTTTCTTTGCGATGTTTCTCTTTACCACCGAGCTCTTCATTCCTCCCCTTTCGAACTTGTTACATATATTACAAAAAATAGGTTTTTTTTACATAAACAGCTAAAAGCATCACTTAGTACTTTTAATATTTAATTCTCCATAAATAAAAAAAAGTACGGGCCAATAAATAGTTATTGGGTTTTTCTGTCAGAAAATTCTCAGTAGCAGCCCGGAGTCTGGAAGGTGGAAGTGTGTAAACTCCCGTGCCTCAAAAAGCACGTTAAGCCGTTGGTCCTGCGCCTGAACTCTTTCCGGTCGTGTCGGATTGCCGTCCCATCGGATTATGAGAGCTAAGGAAAAGAGAGTGCACCTGTGTTTACGCACACACTTGTGCACTATAATATCTCCTGCGCAGTTGGTTAATCTCTCTTGAGATTGGCCGCCGTGGCCGAAATCGGTCTGGAGGACCTTATTATTATTTAATTCTCTAAAACAATTATAATAATTAAGCTGTTTTGTTCGTAACGCATATTTATCCCTTTTTAAAGTGAAGCATTGTTTTTGTGTGTACACTTTAAAAAAGGATGATATACCTTTACTGAAACCAGAATAAATTTGGTTCTGTGGGACTAAAAATAAAGTCTTACAATAGTGATAAAAAATATTACAAATTAAAATTAAACTTATACCTATCAACCCTACCAATATCTCAGTCCTTCTCGAATAGAAGTTTTTTTTTTTGTCATTATCTATGACTAAGGTCTTATATTGAATTGACATAGGTATGTAAGTACAATAAAAGTGGATTAGTGTTGTATTATTATATAAATATATATATTAAGAAAAAACAGTTTGTAGCATCTAGATATCGGAGTTTGTAGTAAATAGCAGAGCTATTAGCTAATCGCATGGCATTTAAATATCACAACACAACTATAATGATAAATTGTGTTCCAAATAATATTTAAAAATATATTCATCTAATTACAATACAGTCTACATTTATAAAAGTAGTCAATCATTCACTATTTTAAAAAACAGTCAATATTAAATCTTTGATAGTTTTATACAAAAATACTAAGACTATTACTTATAAATATGTATTTCAGGGAACACTCAACCACGAGCACGACTCGCTGTTTCTTACTTTTTAATTACTTCTTGTTATTACCCCATCGCTTACACGGAGCGTCGATACAGAAAATGATAAGGAAAATTTTAATCTATGTTAATTATTTCATATGAATAAACTCAAATCATGTTTAATTACATTAATAAGTCTGTTGTGGCTTTGCCTACAATCTATGTGAATTTGCGTCGCTGGATCCTCTCAAGTAGTACTTATATTTATGCCAGAACAATGATTGAGTTTTCAATCAATAAATAATCAAGTTTTCTTTATTTTAATAATAATAAAATTATCATTCTTCGATCAATAATGTATAGTAGTATTGTTGATCGAAGTTATCATTAGTAGTTTTTACATAAAACATAATTATGACGTCAATAGCGCAATGGTTTACGGGTCGACTAAAAAACAAAAAGTTGCTTCGATGAACTTATAAGTAAAATATATTTAAATATAAATTAATGTTCCGAAAAAAAAGCAGACAGCACTTTCTACTTACATTTTGAGTACGTTTTTGTTCAAATAGTTATCAAAATTTAATAAGACAATTAAATGATAAAATTGTTTGTAGATTTTTTTTTAATGTCATTTACAGGTAACCAGCACGGACAGGTGTCCAGCATAGTAGCAAATTATTATATGTATCTTGATTAAGAATTTTATATATTAATGTTTCAAATCAAAATTGATTTTATTTACATAGTGACTTTGTTAGTTACATACAAATAAATCGTCTGTTTCATGATGAATTGCAAACCACAAACTTAACACTTCAAAAACCGAGGTGCTTGACCGTTTCGTGCTTGGCTATGAACTCGTGACCTTCCCAGATCAACATTTAATTCATTATGTTATACTTTTTACCAAGCCATATTCATAACTTATTCATTAAACATACCATATTTGAGTACAACGTATACAACACTTAGTTTTGATTCAATGAAGTTCTGCTAAAATATTCATTTTATTCTATCAAACATACGGTCCAGACATTGCTTTATCGCCGAACCTCCATTACTTTCCACCGAAAAACTTGGTATTAGATAATTCTTAATTGCAGGAAAAATATTAACCTATGTTCCTGTTATATCGTAAAATAACCGCTTATATGTCAAAACGGAGCTATTGTTTTCAGTCTGTTTCAGTCTGTGTCAGTGTTTCAGTATAATATGTATTAACTTGTTATCAAAGTCAAGTCAAAGTCAAAAATCTTTATTCAATATACAAGCGTTACACTTACTTATTAGTAAAGTAAAGTAACAGCCTGTGAATGTCCCACTGCTGGGCTAAGGCCTCTTCTCCTCTTTCGAGAAGAAGGTTTTGGAGCTTATTCCACCACGCTGCTCTAATGCGGATTGGTGGAATATACATGTGACAGAATTTCAGTGAAATTTGACACATGCAGGTTTCCTCACGATGTTTTCCTTCACCGTCAAGCACGAGATGAATTATAATCACAAATTAAGCACATACCTACTCCGGCTCGGAAATAAACAATTAATAAATTAAACGGAAATAAAAGTACATTCGTTTTTACAATGGGTGAATAGTGAATTTAATACATTTTGCCTTTTTATTGTTTAAAATTAAATTATTAACACTAAACCAATGTACTGTTTCAGAGAGAGCATTGTTCACCTCGTTATATATTGATAAGCGTATTTTTATTTTGAAAATTAAGGAAGGTCATCTGCAAACATGATATAAAGTAAAGTACAACATGCTCTACATATTTTTTCATTTATTGGAACAAAGTTCTTTTACTACTGCAAAGTAGAGTGACCTGGCGGAAATTTTCATGTAACAAAAAATCGTTGTTCTCCAAGCGACCTTTCCCCTCTTTCTTTCTTACTGATTCTTTCTATTCTAGCGGTTGTATGTGTATGTATGTGTAAGTGTGCAAATTTTCAAATTTGACAATAAGGATTGTGTGCGACCAATGAGATAACCTCAATTCTATACAAATGTAAATATAATTTGAACTCTTTTTTTAACTTATAATTCGCTATTTTATATTTAATTTTGAATAAATTACTATTTTCCTAAAGTATTAAATGAAATTTATCAATTTTAATTCTTATTTTACAGTTGCATTGAAAACATAATAAAAATAACATAAAATATACACATGTGAAAGGGAGAGTTGATTAAGAAGGGCAACGCGGTGTGATAAAAAAGTAATAGGCATTTTCTCGTTTCCCTTATAAGAAGTGGGGGGTATATGGGGCTCACGGGCGCTGAAGGTGCCGGAATACCGCCTAAAAAACCAGCGGTATCCTCTCCGTCTGGTCAGGGGGCGCCACGGATCGCTTACGCATGCTACCGTGACGCCCCGGGGTTCCCGGATACAGGGAACAGTGGCTGTTAAGGTGCGCATAGCGCCTACACCTTCTCCCCGGTCTTCTTCGACGGATCGAATCAGCGGAGGCATTTTCCTCGCGATGCCGCTCCGCGGCCTCCTTTTGCGTCATGACACTCTCGCAGAAGGAGACTACGATTTCGACCGCGATGGCCAATCTCAAGAAAGATTTGCCAACTACGCAGGACGTATTATAGTGCAAAAGTATGTGCGTAAACAAAGGGGCACTCTCATAATCCGATAGGACAATAAACCGACTCGAACAGTAAAAGTTCAGGAAAGAGGCAGGACCAACGTCGTACCTTTCGTGGCACGGGGTGTGACAAATATACAGAAATATAATCATTAAAAATCAAATTAAACAAAAATATCGCAAGGAAATTCGTTCCTCCCGGGGGTCCCCCGATCGCACATTTTTTATTATTTTTTAGGTTTTGTCTACGGTTTGTTTGTGCTCATGCTCATCGTACAATGGTCCCACACTATGATATAGACCTTTTTGAAAAAGTTGGCCCGTTATTTGTTTTTTTTTTATTATAATAGGTTTAACGCATGTACATAAGTACACACACATTTTTGTTATTTAACTTACCTTTCACAATATTTTTCCTTAAGAGAGACAGGAGAACGCTCCCATCCCTACTCCGTGCTACTTACATGGTGACACCAATAGACCCCTGATGGGGATAACTTATCAAGTGTTAATTGATCCAGTTATCGACCGAGGTTGAAAAGGATTGAATTACTAATATCACTATTAAAAAATTGGGGTTGATGGTAGAAGGGTGAAAATTGATGGTTGTATGTATTTTGTAATGCCACATAATAAAAAAATTAAAATATTTGTCCAAAAAATGAAAAAAAAAATGAACACTTAGGGGTATAAAAATTAGTTTTAAACTTATTCTCAGACCTACAGAATACATAATAAGATACATATAAAATTTCATCAAAATCGGTCAAGCCGTTTCGGAGGAATATAAACACTAAAACTGTGACACGAGTTTTTATATATATAGATTATACTCTCGGTATATTTTCCGTGTTTAATTCAATAACAAATTGTTTCGCCACAGGTTAAAACACAGTATTGTAATTACATATTTATCAATACACTCCAAAATCAATTTACCAACACATTAGTTACGTTAAAATTGTTTGTATATAAAGACTAATAGTTTGTAATTATTGCTTTATTCCCTGTAAGTCATAAAGTTAAAGCTGAAATATTGACCGAAAACTGGTTTAATTTTGCCACTACATCAATATATAGTATATATATTATTATTTGAAAGTTAAGATCAATCCAGATCACAAGCAATTAATTGCTTTTAACTTGAAACTTAATTACCCTAATATTAGGATTACGTAGGAAATCGACTGCTCAGTAAATTGTGTTCTTTGAGATTCATAAACATGTACACTGTAAGTTTTATTTCTTATTTCATTGAATAAAATATTAAAACATAACTTTAAATAAATAATGAAACAAAATAATGAAAAAAAAATCATAGACAATTAATATTTTATTTATGCAATCAACATTTAAAAAAAACTGTAATCTTTAAGCTTCTGTTTAGATGAATTAAACTTAATTATTTATTTAATTTTCAGGCACACACCATTCTTGTTTTCTGTGTTTTGGTAACACTAGCATATTGTGCAAACTATACCAAACTTTTAGATTTAGAAGAATTGAAAAACAAGGGTGGTTGGGGCCAACTTGGTGCCATGTGGGGATAACATTTACGCATTTATTGGTATAACTACAACCTTACGTTTTAAAAGTAAACATATATCAAAATTAAACCTGTTTCTATGCTTCGCTTTTTCGTTACATTTGGATTTTAAAAACATTTCTGTTACCGTACGTGTAGGCGACATCTATTACATTTGTAAAAAATAGAAGGTCAGTCTCTACATAAATTGTTATATTCATCGATGTTGTCTCTGTGTAAACCTGTCTTAAATAAATTATTCCGTATGACTTTTTCATTTTACTCATACTACACTATTATATATACGCACGTCAATTGACATAATTGCTGTTTTGAAACACTTAAAATATATACTAAGATTACTAAACAAAAGCTTAATTTGATTGAATTTCTTCCTCTAAAATTTAAGACACATCATAAGCCTTTTCGATTCAAAAATATACATTACAATTTTACAATACGAGTAACGTTTGCCATTATAAGATGCAGTATGATAAGAAAGATAAGAAAGAGTATAAGAATAATTTGTTTTAACCTTATAAAAAAACAAATTCTAGAATATGTATATTTATAATGGGATCTCCGTGGAGCTATACTGAACCCAACATAAAAAGAATAGTGTAAATCGATTCTCTACTGTGACGACATACCGTGTAACAGACGCTTTCACTTCATAATAAACGTAACATTATGAGAACCTTAACCTGGCCTTGAACTGATTTGAAAACAAAACCGGAAAGAGGAGAAAGGCACTCCTCTTTCCATTATTAAAAACATCAGGAATACGCCCAGTAGTGCTCCCAGTCAGCTTGGAACGACACAACGTATTAATCTACAAATTTAAATAATGAACGTGAGTTCTTTTTTCTTTTTTTAAGAATCGAATATTGACGGTTCGTCATTGATTTAGCAAATTACACCTTTTTTTACAAATTGTTTTTGCTATATATTTAAAATTAAATGCCCATCCAAACGTCCAGTCATACTATGAGTTCTACTGGGCAGGGTTTAATAGAGTTGAGTTTTTAGTGACTTTTTTCTGTATTTTAATGTGTAAAATTTTGTGTAAGCATACACTGATCACAAAGATGCAAAATTTATTTATTTAAAAGAAACATTTTTAATTGGGTAGAGCTGCTAATTTACATTACTAAAAACCAGAAAATCCGTGACTAAATCGATCATAAAATTTTACTCAATTATTTCGTTTCCACTAAATTATATTTCATTGATTATTACTTTATCTTTACTCTTGTTGTTGAGTTTATTTTGGCCCAAAAAGAAACTTAAAATAATTTAAAAAAAAATAAACATTACTAGATTAAATATATTTTTGTTCGTAGTGTTGAACTTGTTATCGGGCAATAATATAGGAAGCTCTTTGAGTGTTGAGTACTTCGTTTAGTTTAATAACAATTATTATTATTCTTATACACAAATTCAAATATTATATATTTATTATTTTTTAAAATAATAAATAGTTATTATAACTGAAACTCTACTTCAACATTTTCTGGTTGTTGAATTTTATGTAAACACTTTACAAGCAAGAAAAACACTATTTGGTGTACGAAGCTTGATTTTAAGTCAACTTCATTCACAGTACTTTTTCATTAATATTTTTTATTGTGTATAACATTTGTAAGTAGTAATTTATTACCAATAATGTAGTAGTATATTCAGTAATCAAGATTAAAAGTAACTCGTATATTTGAATGGGTGTTTTTTTTTCAGGTCATAGTTGGTCTTTTAGGTATAACTTGCATAATAGAAGGAGTAGTCTTGGATCCAGCTCTATATTTGGCTCCAAGTCCTCCTTTGACTACATCGAAAGACAACGATGCACAAAACATGTGGTTGGGATCCATGGTCCCGAGGATGAAAGAAAGAGACAACTCGGCTGCATTTCTTTTAGAAAGTATGTTTATCTTTTATTTTACAAATAAGATAAAAAGTATATTAATATTAAGATATGAAGGAAAAAGGTTTAAAATTACCTTTTAGTAATAAAAAACAAAACACCTACCAATAGTTCAAAGAAAGTTACAGCTATATTTTGTTTATATTAAATTATGTTATATCAAATGATTAAGATGAAAAAAATCTTTAAAATCGCTTTTCACCTTTTATTATAACTCAAATAAACTCATGTAAACAACACGTAATCATTAAAGTAAAAAAAGATTAACTGTTAAAATCTCCACGAGTAAGAAAATAAGCAAATACTGGGTCGTATAAAAAGCTGCCATCGCGTATGTATGAACCAGTAATAAAATTGTGGAGGTGCATGAACTCAAGAAACAGCTTAGGTTTCTTAGACGCTGACATATAAAAAAATAATTCATCTCTTAATGTCTTACAGATTCCGAAGGAACGTCGCTCGAACCAGAGTCAATGGAAGTATCAGAGACATTTTGGCCACGCTTTAAAGGAATTTACGTTCCTCTAAGCTTTCACCTATCTGGTACATATGGAGGAGCCTCTGGTACTGGTGTCTATAGTAGCGGCTACATGGGCATGCCAGAAGCCTATGGCAACCTAGGCAAAGCAGTTCTAGCTGGCACTAATTACAAATCACCAGGAGGATATTCTGGATTAAGGATATTCGGCAGTAATAGTAGACCTGGGTGGAGTGGATGGGGTAATGGGAAATGGGGTCATTACGGCAAAGGATAAAATGTGTTTTCTTTTGTGAAATATTATTTCAAATACGCATTTTAATTTTAAATAGAGAGTATACGCGTGTTTATTGAGAAATTAATGTCATAGTTACAATAATAATAAAAAAAAAAAAAACAATAATAAGGTAATAAATTATTATTGTTTTAAATTGTAATTAATATTTTTTATAATATTATGATTTCGCCAATTGATTGATTTCTAATGTTTTTTTTTATTTTTATTATTGTAACTGACATTAATTTCTTAAATAGATAAAGTTGTTTGTGGTTTAAATTCAAATAAGTATTTTTAACCGCAATACCGTAATGTAAAGAATAATCTCACCGTTAATTTGTTTTTAATGAGTCAGTTGATGGCGTCAACGATAAAAATTGAGTAATCAGTGTCGACCATTTATATTCGATTGATGAGTAAATATTAATGTTTATTGAAGGGAAATCCAATCATTACCTGTCATAATTATTAATAATAAGAATATTATTTCAATTTGATAAAGATATACAAATTATATTTCGTCACATAATTAATTGATTTCTATTTTATTTAAAGTATCCGTCATCTCAAATTAAATTAAAAGATAAACAAATTTGGTGTAAAATTCTAAAAGTAAGTAAAATAGTTTGCATCCATAATTTTATCAGTAACTGTTATGTATTATCAATAATCGTATTTAAGCTATTTAAGGAATAAAAAATAAAAAATAAATTTCACAATGTTAAAAAAATAACAACTTATTACAAGTAATGATAATATTATTAAATCCCTTATATGTTCTTGTCTTTTATGATTCTTCTCGTTCTTTCTTATGGGTTACGCAATATTGAACTTACAATTTGTATCTTTACATCTTCACCATTAATGGAGCTAGTACATCTTTGCTCACTACCCCATCCAAATATAGGCTTATTATACCTATGGCCGCACCCTATTCAAACTAGCAATTCCATTTTTATATTTAACTAGCTACCCGTCCCGTATTCGCACGGGTCAAATAAGGATTTAAAAAAAAGATTTATGTAAATAATATATCGGCGCACGCAGGCAAAGCTCCCGAAAAATATTCGATACGTGATTTTTTCGATTTTCGGACATCTTCAACAATTATCGTCATATTTCAGCGAATTTACACAAAACCTTAACGACTTACACACGAAAACCTTTATAATTAATGGCTCTGTACATTGGTGAAAAATATAAGAAAATCTGATCGGTAGTTTTAGAGTTTATCACGTTCGAATAGACGGACAACGCGGCGACTATAACACATAAAAACAGTTTGTTTTATTTCAAAGTTTATTTGGGTGTGTACGTTGTACTGTGTGTTAGTTGTTTAAGTGGCGTACAGTTTGTATTGTGTTAATTATAATGCAAACGTATTTTTACAAGAAAATTTTAAAATGATTTATATAGGTTTATTATATCATACAAAACACACAAATACATTCGTGTGTTTTGTATGTGTTTATGTGCTTAGTTTAATAATAATAATTCATTTTATATATGTATGTAGTTTCATTTTTGATTTTATCATCGCGATACGTTTATCGCTAAGTACTCAAAATATAAGGAAAATAAAGAACGACACTAATATTCTAAATCGATTACTTGCAACTTAATTTAGACCTAGAATTTAGAGCTTTCTTGATATATATTCTAGATTATTCTAGCTCGCCTGCATAAAAATAGGTTTGATAAGTTACTCATTATTTCAAAATTATATCATCATCATCATCATCAGCCTTTCGTCGTCCACTGTTGGACATAGGCCTCTCCAATGGCACGCCACTGAGCTCGATCTTCAGCTCTCAAAATCCATCCGCTGCCAGCCACTTTGCGTATATCGTCACTCCACCTAGCCGAAGGGCGCCCTACGCTACGTTTGCCGAAACGTGGTCTCCACTCCAGAACACGTCTACACCAATTATATAGAAGAGACATATTCTTTATGGTTGCGATTTGTTCAAGACTCATAAAACATTTGATCTAAGGTAATAAGTCGTATCTCTGACAAATACTTTGCATTTCAATAGTACTAAATCTTTTTTCAAAAACATGAATAAATGCGGCCTAATTGGATTTAGAATATGTTGAGCACGAAAGATATATCCATCTAATTGTATATAACTAACATTTATGATTTAATTCATGGAACTGAATAACTAGGTACCGAGTTTCTTGCCGGTTCTTCTCGGTAGAATCGACATACCGAACCTACATCTATACTACTATATCCCCACTTGAGTCGCTGGGTCAACAGAAAACGAGGCACGCTCTCGTTCAGGTTGACGCAGGTACTTACTGGACACGGGTGATTCGGTAAGTACCTGCACGGGATAGCGAGGCGGGAGGTATCACCCTCCTGCCACGAGTGTGTTGCGCCACTAGACACAGCGCACCACACCCTGACGGAGTGTGCTGCGTGGGGACCTCAGAGGCATTCCCTGGCGGCGATAGTCTCGCTGCCGAGCGTTATTAACGCCACGCTCGATAGCGAGAGATGCTGGTTGGAAATGGTCTCATGAGTGTCATGTCCCAGAAGGAGGCCGCGAAACGGCAGCGCAAGGAAAATGCCTCCGTTGATTCAATCCGTCAAAGGAGACCGGAGAGGAGGCGTAGGCGCTATGCGCACCTTCTCCCCCCGCCTTAATAGCCGCCCGGGCTAAGGGGGCTCCCTGTATCCGGAAACCCCCTTAGACGGGCCGACCGTCGGGGTGTCACGGTAGCATGCGCAAGCGATCCCGTGGCGCCCCCCGACCAGACGGAGAGGATACCGCTGGTTTTTTAGTGGGTATTCCGGCGCCTTCAGTGCCGGTGAGACCCACATCAAGCGCAAACGCGTCAAGGCGTATTTCCAGTTCTGTCTGCCTGTCTGTCTGTCTGTCTGTATATCTTCTTATAACTCAAGGACGGCTTGACCAATATTGCTTGAAATTGGTACACACAAAGAACTTGCGATGGCGCAAATGATATATATAAGATCGGTAAACCCTACGGTATCTTATGAAAATTAATTTCAAATCGTTAATTACGTATTTCTTTACCAGTAGCCATATGTGTGTGTGTGTGTGTGTGTGTGTGTGTGTATGTGTGTGCGTGTGAGCGCATGTTTGTTATAATAGTAATAAAATAATTTATTATATTTTTATTAATTATACGCGGGTGAAGCCTCTTGGCACAGCCAGTTTAATATAATTCTGTAAAATGTCCATCCAAAAGTGCTTGTATGCCTTCTTGCATATAATATATTTTGATTTATTTGCTGCCTAACGTAAAGACACATTACATGTTACTTGCCTAGTAGAGAATTATACATGACTTCGCTCTTATAGGAAACAATAATATTAAAATTAGCTTCAAATATTCACACGCACGTGATAGCGAAACGATTCCTAATTATTGTAATTATATTTCATTAGAATGCAGATTCTATTACATTGTCAGTTAGCTGTCAAACATAATAACACAACATCCTGAACAAAAACAAATTTATAGTCCCGTGAGAAAATGTTAGCGTTATTCCTACATTGAGAACTATGGTAAAGTCGTGGTTGATATTTTTTATGCTGCCATTTTTGGTATCATGCGCTGGAGATGGAAATATACACTTAATGGAAGAAGATGTTGCTGCAGCTCTAAATAGTTGTACTCAAATCCACGATAAAGAAAATTCCAAAAACATCGGAAAACGACAAAAACGATTTGACATAGACAATTACAACTACCAGATACCACGCATAGACGCTAATACAGACGATGTAAACCCATACGTTCACACACGACGTAATACTAATTATCTTTCCCAGATTCACGTTTTAAATTTTTCGGATTATGATAATACAGGATATGGAGCTGGTAATAAGGGAGAGAAATTTGTTAATTCTATTCCCCGCCCAGTATTGCATAATAATTATAAAAGTAATGGTAGTCATAGCAACGCCGAATACCATAGAGTCAAGAGGAGTGAAATGCTAATAAATAAAAACGACAATGATCAGGTATTTTTAAAATCTTACCTAGATTGTAGTTGAACATAAAGTATAATTATCATTTATTAGCACATCTGACATCATATTTATGCCTACCTTGTTGCCTTATAAGCAGTCTTCACATTCCTGGGTTTCAATCACGGCCCATTAAAAATTTTATTGGATTTTTCTTTCGATAAAATCCAACAGCAGCTCGAAGTTGGCGAAGTCGGCAGTGCTTACCTCGTAAAGTGCGGTCGTTGGTCCTGCGCCTGAATTTATTCTGCTCGTGTCGGACTTTACGTCCCATTCAATTATAAGAGTGAGGGAATAGTAAATGCACTTGTGTTTTCACATTTTATATGCGCAAATAGATAGTCTCCGTTGAAAATGATCACCGTGGTCGAAATCGGTCAAGAGTATATCAAAATGTATGCCTGATGTTATAAGAAAGCAATATTTCTTATCTGAACTTTTTGCATTTCAGTGCCTCAGTCAATGTGTTTTTGCCAATTTACAAATGGTAGGTAACAATTTTCTATTTATCTAAAAACATTACTTTATAACTTTAACAATTTGAGTCAATAATACGTTTATTTCTTAGGTAGACTCAAAGGGTATCCCCCGTGAAGCAGAAGTGTGGAGTAAAGTACAAACGTCAGTGACATCTCAACAGTCACGTGTAATATTACAGAACCAAATTCGAGCTTGTTTTCAAGAATTACAATCTGGTAACATATTAATTGAATTAATAATTCCCCAAATTTCTCCATAGTTATATTTGTAAGAAAGAGATATCACTATCAGCCAAGTTCGTAGAAATTCAATAAAGTAATCCTTTACTTAACCGCTTAATTTTTTTTATTTTTCGGCTGATAAAATTATCTCTTTGTTTCAAATATTAATATTTATCAGAAGTTTTGGGCACAACTAATTAATTATAAAGCTTAAGAAATTATAAAGACAGAATCACGACTGACGAAACCTAATGTGGTCAATAATTAATAATAATAATATTATTTCTGATTAACATTGTTATTAAGTAGGTAATTACAATCCATAATGAAAAATAGGTGCGGGGTTAAAAACGATTAAATAACATAATAGCATAAACCAATTTTTTTTTAAATTGTTTTGCTCTATTTTTTTTCAGGCAGTTGAATTATTTCAGCCTTTTAAGTGGCATTACTGCATTAGTAAATAATTAAAAAACTAATTATTATCTCGAAGTTAATGCTACAGTTGTATTTAAAACCATTTCAAATCCTAGTGCTTGCCATTTCTAGAATATTCTTTGCTCCAAGATTGTTGCTGCACCTATGTGCACATGTATACATGTTTGTTTATTATATAAAAAGGTAATAATAGAGGAAAACGATGTAGCTATTGCACAACGTTATTACTTACAAAGAAGTAGTCTTTTGTGATTTAACGAAAGAGGTACTTAACATAACATAATCGTTCGTTAATAAATTGCATACATACTGATTTAATAAGAAACCATGTATAAATTACGTCATACATCGGAGGGGGACAATCAAGTTGATAGAAGAGCGAGACTGGTGAGAAATAGTCCAAATTAAAAAAAAACTCATTTGATTTTTCAAATATACGAAAACAAATCTATTAAATGGCCAGTCTAAAATGTAAATATGGCTCTTAGATAAATTGAAATGTTATTAATGTTACCAATAATCTTTAATACTTTTCAGAGTCTGAAGATAATGAGTGTTCTTATTCTAATAAACTAGAACGTTGTCTGATGCTCCGATTTACGGACAGAAAAGTAAATGAGACCCAAAATAATTCATCAGCAACCAACTCAACTTCAGACAGGTTTATATCGTTTAAATCAAATAATATACCTATGTAATAAAGAAAAGTTGAATAACAACCCCTGAAAGTGTAAAAAAAACGAAAACAATATAAAGAATCATATAAATATTTTTTTGTATGGGTTCTAAGACATAAGCTAGCTTTAGTGATGGTGTCTGTCAAATACTCAGTATTGTTGTGTTTCGGTTTGAAGGTTAAATGAGGCAGCGTAACTCCAGGCACAAGGGACATAACATTAGTTAGTGGCCCATTGAAAATGTAAGGAGAATGGTTAATAATTTTTGCAGCGCCGGTGTCTATAAGTTGTAACCACTTACCATCTGGCATCTTACTCATCTTACACTGGTGGCTCATATTCCAGTCCCAATACTTTATAAAAAGGCCTCCTTTTCCGTGCAAGAGATGAATAGTGCCCAAACTATAGCACCGAATTAAATGGAATTTAAGCCAGGATCATCGATTTGGATCCACTTTCCCATCCATCAGTAACTAAGTGCCGTGGCTCCCGTTATATGTAACGCATTCTGTTTTCTATTTATTTCAGAAACTGAGTTATTACGGTAGAGCTGTAGCAGTATTAAAAATTATTGAAAAAACTTGTACTTCACTGTATTAATTTAATTAATATTTCATAACCTACTTGTGATGTTTTTCAGACACATTTATTTTAAATGTTTTTGTAAATCACGAATAAAACTAAGATATTTATGTGTATAACCTAGTTTTAAGTAATGCATAATAAAGTCTGACGTCTGTATATCAATATATTAATATATTAAATTTATTGCAATATTGCATACCTATACGTATTGAAACATCTAATTACATTATTTTTTTAAATACAGAATAACAGGATATCCTGGAAATGAGAACGGTTGAGGAAAGTATACTACTGGCTTATCCAAATTAACATTTTTCAACTCATGTGGATACATCTGTTTTGGTAACGGTTCTTTTTTCCATAGAGGTATTTTAGTAGCCTGTAAAATAAATACAATAATTTATTTGACAGCCAATAAATTAAAATGCAACTAACCGACAAACGATTTGCAAGGCGGTATCGAATAATCGAATTTTTCGGAGTATAGTCTTTTTAAAAAAAAAACCGGCGGTACCCTTTCCGTCTTAACGAGGAGCGCTACGTCACGAGCAGCGCCTGCCCATGCTACTGGGACGCTGAGTATGGGCCAGTTCGGTGATACGGGCCGATGTAGTACGGAAGTTTTTAAGGAGTACCTTGTAATCCCACAAATAACATAGTTGGTTTGCCGAGTACAAGACACAACATGTTAAACATACATACGTACCTGATGTGTCGTGTTGGATTATAGGGGGTGGCGGGTTAGACAGGGTCCGTATTAACTACAGGGGGTTACCTATTACGCCTACTACTAATATTTATTTTAAATTACATTACTAGCTATGTAGGCGGACCTTGGGTAGACTTACATTAAAAGCAATATACCTATAGTGTAAACACATTTTTTTTTTTAACACAAGTAAATTAAATAGAAAACAATAACTGTGAATTTAAAATACACAATCAGCTACAAAAAACGGCCTCACCAATTGAGTGCCCAAATGAACATTTGGGTACACTTTTAATTTAGTACCATTCGGACGCGCTGACAGTAAACACGTCTACTATAATAATTAATAATTAATTTCCCTCCCTATACAAAAACATATTCAGGTAATTATACTCATACCACACCTTTGACATCATTACAAAAAAAAAATATTTGAAATTAGAATATGAAAATAAATGTATTGAACGATTCGGCTCCATTCAGCCCTTGTGCTAGCGACGAATTCAATTCAAATTCAAAATGTGTAATAGTGTGTGTGTTTTATAAATTCAAGTGTGTTTTTGTTTCAACTACAACAACATAAATACATTAAAGGACACTTATAAAATGATTTTTGCACAGGACTGTATATCTAGTTTTTATTAGTGATCGAATATTCACATGCACATTATGGTTACACATGTAATTTTTTTTAAAACATATAATATTCCTAAAACCCTTTAAAGTCCACATACAACTCGAGAAGATTATATTATTTAATTATTTTGTCTACCATTTGGCTATGCTAACCTTTATTAATAATATCATTGTGAATGTTAACTTAAGACTTCAATACTCACTCCCATAGTAACATATGTCATTAAACAAAAATGTAAAATAATATAACAAGTATAATAAAACATTTTTAGTATTTAACAATTTTTATTCTTGTTACAATACAATGGATTTCAGTTCTGTAATTACAAATGTAATAAAAAATATAATTACGAAATGTAATAAGAATTATTAATAATAAATTAAATTAATTTCATTGTTAGTGCGCTGCAGGGACTAGTACCGATAGTAGCAAAGTGTTAAATTGTATTGGGTTTCTACTGCCTCTAACTCTGGGTTTAGACTGAATATGTTTCAACCATCTACAAACATGCACCAATGATTCTTGCTCTGACATTGTGAGACGTTCCTAGAAATAAGATATATTATAAAATTATGTACATATTTCAAACAATACAATAATTAGTAAATAAATGAGTATGTAGACCATAAAAAAATTATAAAATTTTATATCACTCCAAATAATAAAAAAAAGTATATTTTTCATATTTTATAATATTTACAACACTCACTTTTTTTCAATTGTTTTATTTATATAAATTTAAATTAATTTTTACACTGAGTATTATTATTTATACTTACAATCAATGGATAAAGTGCATGGTATGCTGCAATATCTGTTATGGTAAGGAAGTTTCCCGTTAAATATGTATTATCCTTAAGTGTATTATTAATACCCTGGAAAAATAAAACTTATAAAAAAAAAACTTATTCTGTGGTATAACAACAGTTTAAATAAATTTTAAGCTATAGCATATTTTCAAGTATGTTATGAAGTAAGAATTGCGTTTTTTGCCAAATAAAAATATAGATAGATTGTAAAATTTATTACCATCCTGATAGATTACCTGTAAAAAGTTTTTCGCAAAAGCAGGATTTGTTACAGCTTGATTAATATACACAGCTAGATGTTCAAGCCACTGATAACTTAAGAGTTTTTGCTCTAGGCTCATAGAGATACCACTCTTTGCTGTTAGAGTCAATATGATACTAGCAAAACCTTCGACGTTTTCATTATCTAGCACAGTAGTTAACACCTGCAATCAATAATGTATTAATTAAATAAACATACGTATTTAAATATCGTTTACAAATCAATATAATTAAAAATATCCATTTACTTTGTCAGTATTGTAGCATAATGGTCCAACAGGTACATTAAGGTACTTGCCGACAAATTTTACCACATCCATAGTTAAATAATTTAATTTTTATTAATAAAAAACGTTTTTTACTTTAAAGTGTTTATATTATAACCTTTTTAATTCAGAGCAAAAATTGAATATTATTAACATTTGACGTTTTCTACTTTGATCGATTGAATTTTCCTATTGTTGCAATAAATAAAAAATAATTAAGTAGTCTGTACTTAACTGGGCTAGAGAGAAATTATTATAATACGATATGCATACGGTATCTGGTCAAATCGTATTACACAAAAATCTTGTTAAAATAATAACAAGACAAATTAAGGAGTATAAATAACCATGTTTGTTGATTGAGAAGCTCTTACATCCTCTATCGACTCTTTGTATGTACCTAATTAAAACTTTTTAGATTTGAAAGTATCTGAGATTATCATATAAATAACAATAACGGTTTTTATAATCTTCGGTCAACAACTCAACAAACTTCCTTAAATCACGGTCTTGTATACAGGTCTAGTAACCGAGTCCAATTTCAGTGGTGAGAGATAGGTGCGATTGTGTTACAACTTCTATTTCGCAACGACGCCCGCTGTACGTCGCTGCTATCGCCTATCGAAATAATTTTACTTTAGCGCACAATAAAACAACTCGTGTTGTGCTTATTATATATTTATATTACATTTAATGTTCTCATTATATAATAAACACATGTTTGAATACAACATTTTGAATTACAGTGTTATTGAGTGAAAGGCAGAAGAAAAAAATATGGTCAACCGTATTACCCTTTGCTGGAAAAGTGTGTAAAGCGAAGGCATCGGCCACATAAACATCAAACGTGATATAATTTTAGAAAAATAGTATAATTGTATCTTCCATGTACAATATTTTTTTGCGTATCCAGCACGAACCTATCGTCATGCCTCTGGCGGCCGTAAATTGAACTGAACAGCGTCATTAAGTCGACGTACCCCCACTACTGCTGTTGCAAGACCTGTACACGACCGTGCCTTAAATCACGATATACGACCGTGCCTTAAATCCATGTTGACACTTGAAACTTGACACTGACGTCTGACAGTGTCAAGGCTATCGGTTTTCTGTTCTGTCGGTGATATTTCTGTATCAGAATACTGAATAAATAATATCAGAAAAAATAAATGCTCATTCATTTTTGAGTATTCCGACGGCCTTTCAAAACTAGGGCCTAAATTATAGAAAGTGTTAATCGGATATATAAAGAAACAACAGTATTGTGATACAACATACATAGATGAATAATATAAACCATTGTATTCACTAAACGATAAACAGTCGTTAATATATTCTAAATGGACAAAAATAGACCTCAATCTGGTTTTATTCAAATCGAATAAATTTTGATTTAGTCTTCATGTTGACTTTATGCCATAATTACTTTGGAGTGACATCTAATAACAAAAATAACAAAGATGATGCTCAAACTTTTAGTAAAAGAAAATTTGCCTTTGGACTATTTATTTTATTTCTTGTTAGCGTGTTATGGGTTGTTTCATCAGAGCTGACAAAGGTAGTGTTGTTTAGTTATTTGAGATACTTCTTGTTTTCTAACATTAATTGACCAGTTTATTTTTATTTCAGTATATATATATAGAAAAAAAACTTGAAAGACCATTTTTAGTGACATACGTAAGGAGTTCATTGTTATTTGTGTATCTCGTAGTGTTATGTTTCACTCCACCGACAAGAGATCCTTGTCAGCCTGCAGATTATACTGTAAGTAAAAATCATATTTATACATGTTTGTTATAATTGCTTCTTCTAAAATATAGGTTCATTTAATCATAATTTTCTTATGTTTGAAAAATAAATATACAATACAGAATAATTGAGACCACTAAAATCTATTTTTGATTGTGTGTTTGCTTTTGTGACATTAAAAAGCCATAATGTTTTCAGCAACTATTGGAGCCAACTGCGGAAACAGATGATGAGAGCTTTTACACAGAATCTAATAACAGCTTGGTATGTTTTTTTTAAAGCTATATAAATATTTTTTGGAATGAATTTCTTTTACGCGGCTAACAGTAGGGTGGAATGGCAGTACCCCAGGGTCATGGCATATAACGAAATAGCATATGCCTACTTCTAAAATGCTACAAAATGTGATGCATTGGGCATTCAAATTCAATAGCGCGCAAGGGCTTCAGGAATTAGGATCTATGCCAAATTTTTGGGCACCAAACCATGCCAAACGATAAAGCGTGCACTGTATAGTGTGCCTACCAACTAATTATTAATTAATTTGATTAAAATACAAAACCAAAAAAGGACCAATAGCGCTACGGCTTATGTGCCGTACGCCAGTCAGTCAAGTTCCAGGTTCAAACCTTGGGCTATTGTCACAATTCCCATCATAAACTTTGTTTAATTGGAGGGGTAAATTACAAAAATAATATTAAAATATTAGTAAATTCCTTAAAATGGGGATTGCTATTATTATAAAACATTGTTAATTGAATCCAAAAACTTAAATTGTTTCTTAATCTTTGATTAGAGAGAGTTGCATAAAGGAGGTTAGGCGCTTTTTGTGTGACAAAATGCAGTAATGTAATCAATTAAAATCTACATTTTAAAACACATTTTGAGTCGAAAATATATCACATAAAACTTCGTTACTGACCGGGGTCACCCGACCACACAATCTATTGACTTTAAGAGTTAAACCTAAAATACTTTAAAAATAAAACAAATGAACTTTTTTGTTCTGAAGCTTCATTTCCTTCTAAAGAAATTCGCTATTGTCTTACCAATACCCAAAGTTTAATTTAACCTGTGATTATTATCCTTATTTTTTATTAATAATATTTTTAATATTATATTATAATTTAATATTATAAATGAGAAAGTGAGCATGTTTACTCGTGTTTGTTACACTTTGACTAATTAACTACTCAACCAGTCATTATGAAATTTAGCATACATACTGTCAAGGGTACAGAAAATCACATAGGATACCTAACACACAGGCGAAATTGCGGGTAGAAAGTAGTATCTCTATAAAGCTCCTATTATTATTGGCCACCCATAGTATATAACAGTACTGAATTATATACTATTTAACTAACCTAACACACAGGCAAAACCATGGGCAGAAACTAGTATCTATAAAGCTCCTATTATTGGTATGTAACAGTACTGCATTATATATATTTTGTTAAAGGGTGATTCAACTTTTGTTCCTGTACGAGCAGGAGAAACTACAGATAGCGATGATGCGGCCCCGAGAGCAGTACGATTCAATAAAGTAGCAGAGGTGAGTTCTAGGTATAGTTAACATTAGATTATATAGTTTAAAAAAACACAAATCGGTGACCAGTTCTATAAAAAAATCGGACATTTTTGTATTTGCCATTCAAACAAATTTAAATTTGAATAAAAACTAAAACAGCATTTGTAATAAAAGATAAAACGGATTATATTTATTCTATTTTATCTCTAATCAATAAATTTTGTTTGATAAAACTGCTTGCATAAATTATGTAAATAATTTTAATTCATAACATTTATACAACTATCACAAATTAGTAATGTCTAATTCTCTAATGAAAGATGCAACATTATTCATATAATAGTATATATTTAATTGGGCGTTCTCATCATCAACAATCATGTGTGGGTTTCAAAATTCTCAATGATTATTGTGTTAGAATTTATATTTCTTTATAAAACTGAAGATGCATGATAAATCTTGATAATAATGAAAAGAGCATCACTGCATAATTATAAAGCAGATTAAATGGATAGAACGACACTTTTACCCCAATTCATTTTCTGTTACATAAACCTACGTCAGCTGTTTTGAGCAATTGTAAAATGAATATTATCATTAAAATTAAAATAAATCTTAATCACACAATGCTGTTACTAACGCTCTTGGAATATTTATTTTACAAGATTAAATTAATATACCTACGACGAGACTATATCAAACTCATTTCATTAATTAAATAACAATAATATTAAATATGTGAAATAATTAATCTAATCCTAAATAAAAATCAATGGATGATAATATCACACTATTTCAACTTAAATTATCATCGTCTCAAACAATAGATACATAAACAAGAAATGAAAACAAGCGTACGGATTCGCGGGCGTAATTTATATACGACTGTAAAAATTAACTCGACCAGAACGAAAAGGTTTTTGTATAAGGTTGAATTGGTAAATGTCAACAGTAAAATTCCTTTATGTATTTTATCCGCTGTTACAACAAGGTACTTTTAATGTCAAGGATGTTGCATATACGTACACTATGTGTTTGAAATGATGTAGAATTACATAATGTTTTCTCTTCTACTTACGAATGTTAAATCACTGACGACAGAAAGAGACAAAACCGGATATAAAAATTTACCCGCTATATGCGTTTATTATTAAAGTTGTAAATATATAAATCAAGGAATTAATCTGAAAGATTAAAAAAAAAACGTCTCGTCAAGAAGGAAGAGAACTCGAAGAGCGTTATAAGCTTAGGTTACTAGAAAATAGATCGTAATAGTTCGAAACACAGGGAAGGCAAACGGACAAATGGGTCACCTGATAGGCAGGTAAAAAATACGTCTGTAATTCTGCCCGGCCATCGTATGGATACATTAAAGGCTCTACCAGTGAAATGTTTTTGTAGTGATCTTTTTTTTATATAGAAGAGGTAGGCGGACGAACATATTAGGCGACCTGATGGTAAGTGGTCACCAACGCCCATAGACATTGGCGTTGTAAGAAATGTTAACCATCGCTTATATTGCCAATGCGTAACCAACCGCGGGAACTAAGTTTATGTTCCTTGTGCCTGTGATTACACCGGCTCACTCACCCTTCAAACCGGAACCCCGTAGAATATCTGTTGAGTGGGTGGTACCTACCACAAGCTTGCACAAAGCCCTACCACCAGTAATATTGGATATTTCTTGGCAAGGTGCGTGTAATGTCAGCGGCGATGGCTGGAGAAGCGTTGTTGGCGCGCCTATCGTGGTCTGCTTCCATTCGAGCCACAGAGTACGCTCAGCGTCGAGCCGCGGCTGCAGCTACGAGACGACATATAAAACTTGCTCTTGTATTTTGTGTACCCGTGAGTATTATGATGATATAATAACATATAGTTAGGTAACTGCGCGCGAAATATTGTAGTGCACATGTGTGTGCGCTCACGAACGCACTTTCTATTCAATCAATCGCAAATTCCGATGGGTCGGGATGACATGGGAGTGTAAATACTAGGACAAAAAACTAGGACTTCGTTATTTGTAGCCTACTAAGCTATTGACTTAGTTGTTACTTTGTGTGTGTATATTTGCGTTATTTAATCTGTTTCTATACGTCTAATAACCACTGAATCGTACTTTTTTTTTTCAGGATTCTTTATTCCTCTTTGAAACAGATTTTTTTAAATTTTATCTAAAATGTATTTATTAGAACTATCTGAACTTAAAACATGCATGGAAGGAGCAATAGACTTAGTCCAATATTAGAATTATTAAACCAATTATGTTATCGGGAAAATCATGAGAGTAAATTAATGAATGGAAAATTCCATCAACAATGAGCTATATAATTTACATTTCAGTACCTAATTACGACAATAATGGAGCTCAATTTGCATACGGTGAATAAGATTTTGTCCATACGTATCTATTGTTTACGTTATAAATGTTTTCTGACAAAACGGTAATCTATTTTCCAAATAATGCTCTCAAAAAAATTATACATAAACGACTTTTGTTTTGTAATGATTTTCCCTAAAACAAAATGAATACATTTCTTAATATTTGTTATCATAAACATGTAGAAATTTCTACACAAATATTCAAGAATAATATGTTGGATTTAACGATAATACATGTGCTCTCTCGCTCGTACACATACATAATAATTAGTATAACTTATCGTTAATAGCTTTTGCATCTCCCGTGGAACATTATTGAGAATGATACTTTTTTTTTTCCCAAATGTCATGTCATAGTTTAATATTCAAATATTTTAAATATTTCTCTCGTTCTAGTGGTTTATCGCCAACTATTTATACCGCCTGAGTTTACTTCATTCGTCTTCGTGTTCTGCGACTCTGTATACGTCTACAACTGCAGCGTTTGCACTATCGTTTGGAGCGCTTTTCGCTCAAGTACCAACCGATAGATTTTCTCTCTCAAAATGTGTCGCTGTCCTACTCACTACAGCGGGTCTTGTAAGTATTAGAAGGAATACGATATATATTTCGTGTGGTATATTTCGCCTATATTAACCTCTTTTTTTTTTTTTTTGTTTTAGGTTATTTTAGGTGTATCAGAGAGTCATCAAAGTAATTGGACGGCTGTTTTAGCAGCTATAGGATCTGCTTTTTGTTATTCTTTACATCTCATGCTATTTAGACAAGAATTAAGAAAGGGGGATGGAATTAACTCGTTTTTATTAGTTGGTAAGTTTTTTGATAAAATGTCATTCTGTATAACTGCAAAGCAATTATTTATGAGTTCAATTTACTTATACCACCAATTACATACAATATATCTAAAAGTGTGTGTCTAAAAAAAAATGTTTGCAGGTGTAGTAGGTTGTGCCTGCGGCTGCTTAGCTTGGGTAGTCGGTGGAGTTTTGGCCGTCAGTGGCGTAGAACGTGCTGAATTGCCGTCTCCGCGACTTTGGAGCTGGCTACTATTAGATGCTGCACTGGGACCACTGCTGCTGGAATCGTTGTGGCTGTGGTGAGTTTCAATTTTACTTAACAACATATTATTTGGTAGTTCCTTTACACATAATTTATCATTCTTTACGTATAAAATAAACTGAAAAATTATATAAAATACTAGCTTCTGCCCGCGTGTGAGACGAGAGGGTGGCAGGCGCTATAAGCTAGAGTAACAAAGTTTCGCGATTACAATATGTACTACAAACACACACGTACACCTCAGGGGGCGCTGCCTGACGTCGTCGGCGACGGCGACGGCGACGCTGGCGCTGACGCTGCCGCTGTGCGCGTGCGCGGAGGCGTGGCGTGACGGCGGCAGCGCGTGGCGCGCGGCGGCCGCGCTGCTGGCGGGCGCGGGCTGGCTCGTCGCCGCGCTGCCCGCGCCCGCCGCGCCCGCCGCGCTCGCCGGCCTCGCCGCCCGCCTGCGCGCCGCCGACGGGTTCGCGTGAGTTCACTCCCCCGGCTCCTAACGAGCTTTTATCGGCTGTCGTCGGTTGTTATTTCTTCAGACGTTAATACTTTATTACTTATTATACTTAGAACACGAGAAACTTAACCGATGATCGCGGGTGACGAACGCATTCGAGCACCACTGAATTTTGATTTAAAATTTATCTTGTTGTTACTCGGTGGTGAAAACATAATGAATAAATCTGCAAATGTCGGATGACAATTACCAAAAATGTATACACCGACCCGCATTAGAGCTGGTGTGGTGGAATAAATTCCAAACCTCCTCCTCAAAAAGATAGGAGGCCATAGACCAGAAGTAAAAAAAAAAATACAGGCTGCTACTTTTATTAATTTATTATTTTGAAATTTACAGAGCAATAAGGAATATATCAGAATTAGACGAACAATCAGAGGCTCTGATGTCGTCAGAGGAACCGACGTAACCCTTATCGAGTGCGCGTTATGGAGTTGCTTCGAGTGTGAACAGCACAGAGTTTGTTGTGTGAACACCTTTCGTTATTACTAGTCTAATATGTGTATAGAATGTAAAGAGTACCAAGATATCATTAATTTTCGATAACGTGACATCAATATTAAATACTTCAAGAAGATTTTTTTTTCTGTAAGGCCATTATATATATTAAAGGTGATGTTTTATCACTGTAGTCGCCGTACTTTCGAATGACACGACAAACCCGATCCGATGAATTGAAAAAAAAAACGAAAAAAGCAGAACATAAATTAGCTTTCTAATTAAATTAAATGTCCGTATTATATATATGTATATACATTGTAAGCGAGTATGGTACGCAATTCCTAAGGCCTTTTAATATTATTTATCGTTCTTAGATGATGAAATAGTAATGTAAATAAGCGAATCAACCATAGACTAATTTTGAATCAAAGGTTTTATACATCTGTAACTCTAATTTACTCTACTTTAGTCTATGGGAAGTCAAGTGTCAAGTGCGGCGGCTATAATTTTAATTTTATATAATCTATATACTAAATAATCATTCCACTATTTGTATAGTTTTATCCGTTACAATACATATTAATGTATTATAGATATTTTTGTTTTATATTTGTTTTGTTTTTATGAACTGGTAATTAGGAAATTAGATCAATTTAAATAAAACCTCGTTTTATATATTTATGTCAAAAATAAAAAATAAATGAATACATACAAGTTTCGCCTATACATATGACAATATTTAATTTTCAGGTCACTACCGTGCCTTTTATCTCTAAAATTACCTTGTAACTTAAAATATCATCATGAGTTGTTAATATAAGATTAACTGTACACTATCATGACCATTTTTATTTGTTTTATATTACTTTGATTTTAATATTAATCAGTATTTATTGGTATGAATATATCATGCATTTGTCTCGTATTTAAATATATTTTATAATATAAAAAAAAAAATCCGTAGAAGTATAAAGTACTGTATTGTGCAATGGTAGATCCCACCCTTTATTTTATTTCGCTATCTCTCCGTACAAAAATTTAATAAATGTTTTGACGAAATTATACGCCATGTTAAACATAAAGGACATTTTATGTAATTTTGAGAACTAAGAACTAAAACTGTGTTATTTATTAAGTAATAAAAGTATAATAGTATATTTATTTGTCTATATTTATTCAGCATTTTTAGTTATTTTCAAATAAATATTTAAAAAAACTTTGAACTTAAAATAAAAGTTTTGCACAAAATTCTATATTAATATCACGAACATACTATTACGCTATTTATTGTTTACTCGTTTTAAAATGATATTCATATATTTTTTTTATTTAAAATACAATTCAATAATGTTCGGTAACACAATAAAAAATATATTCAGTTTAACATAAACATAATTATATAAGAAAATGTAGTTTATATTTTTATGAAATAAATAAAAATATTTCCTCAATAACCGGTTGTATAGAAAATAACATTACATCGTGTCATTAAAATAATGTTAGTTATATTGACGTTTTTTTAAGTATTAATTAATAATCCGGCTTATGTGACACAGTATTGAGTTGATTGTTTTTTTATTTCAACACATTTGTAGCAATAGATTTTATATTTTAGTGTTTAAAATGTAATAAAACCTTATATCAACAATATTTTTGCCTTTTATTTCTTTATTGAATATATATATTTTTTTAATATTATAATATAAATAATAATATAAAGGTTAGTAATACAAGTATACCAATTTGTGTTCAGTTTCCGTTAAATATAGTTGAAAAAACCTAACCTAAAAATTACGTTAAATTTTCTTATATGTACGTGTAAATAATATAGCTTGAGCACGTTGATCTAGTGGGCAGTAAAAAGTTATTGGTGTTTGGGATTCAATGGTAATTCAAAACGTACGTCTCTTTTACTTATTACATGCATGAGAATGGAACTGTATAGATTGAAGGCACTCAGGATCTCGATATCGGAGACTCAATCTCTTATATCGCCAATGCACCACCAATCGCGGAAACTTAGATGTTATATCCCTTGTGCCTGTAGTTACTCTGGCTCACTTCCTACAATACCAAGTGAGTGGTATCTACCCAAAAGTGATGATGATTTACTTTGCACCCTGATGCTATTATTTTTTTGAAGTTAAGGAAATAAGACCGAATCGTATGCCGTGATGGCAAATGGCAATAGCAGATTTGAGCAAAATGTAATCAAATTAATGATTACAATTAGACCGTGTTATCATTAATCGTGATTACAGATTCACTTTGATTGATTCTAAGGAGGGCGCGCGGGGATGATTTTCTAGGTATTGCTATTTAGCGATAGAATATCCTGATGTGTAATTGGTACTTGCCCAGACAGACATGCACAAAGCCCTAGCACTTAATAAAAAAATATTATTTTGATATTTTACCACTCCGCTGTCACTATTCGCATTTCTCATCAAACGACCCATATCGAATGAATCAAAGGAGATATAAACGTTTGAATGAATAATACGCTAATTGTCATGTGAGTACGCAATGCTTAATGTAATTTGGTTATTAACTTAACATAGGACTAAAGATGCTTTACAAATATGACAATTTAAAATATGACTCTGGAAACACTGCTGGAAAGTGGAAAGGTTAACCAAACGTCAACTTCAATTATTATTAAAATAATTAGGACTTAGGTTATGAAGTAATAATATCTCTCTAAACCAGTGCTATATCTTTTGAAAACATTTATATTCTACAAATCTTGTTTGAAACGGACTAAAATGATTTTATGAAAATGTTTTTATGTTATAATAAAATGTCATTTGCCATAAAATTAACTTTAAAACATGCGCTGCCTATTGCAAGTCGGTCGAGTTTAATTTTACAAAATGTTTACAATTATAGCACTAAAGGAACATTTCAACATAATGATAATTTTTATAACAACTTAACTGACTGGGAGACTTTAAGCAAGAAAAAAAAGGTAAGCAAAGCTATGAAAGCCTACTTAGAAAGAGCTCAGGAACATGACGAATTTATGAAGAAACAGCAATTCGAATACAATATTGGAAAAAGACATCTTGCAAATATGATGGGAGAGGATCCAGAAACGTTTACTCAAAAAGATGTTGACCGCGCCATCGAATACTTATTTCCCAGTGGCATTTACGATCGCGCTGCTCGACCATTGATGAAACCACCAGAGGAAGTTTTTCCTGCACGTAAAGCGGCCGAATTTGATGAAGCAGGACGGCCACACCACTTTTTGTTCTATACTGGTAAGCCAAATTTTTTTAAATTATTGTATGATATCACTGAAAATATTCAAGACTTGTATAAGTATGGGGATAAAGTAATTAGAAAAAGAGAGATACCAGATGAAAAATTAAGCCTGAATATAACTGGCAGTGTTTGGCTAACTAAGGATCAACTAGAACTATTGTTAGTTGAAACTATAACAGATTTAGAATATGACAATTTTCAATTAGCCATGAACAGACTTATTTCTTTGCCTCATTCTCATATACATAAAGAGTTCATTGAGAAGTTTAGAAAACCCTTGGCAACTCAAAAATTTGCTTTAGAAATCCCTAAGCCAAATTATGATGAGAATGGGAATGCATTTGTAACAACATATGAATGTTTGCGTAAGAAAGCTAGGGGTGATGTCACTATTAAATCCCCAGGAACTGGAAAGATTATGATTAATGGACAAGATTTAACATATTTTGAAGATACACAATCAAGAGAACAAGTCATATTTCCATTAATTTTTACTGGAATGCAGGATAAAGTAGACATAGTGTGTAACATAGAAGGTGGAGGGCCATCAGGACAATCAGGAGCCATACGATGGGGAATAGCTTGGGGATTACGGAGTTTTGTTGATAAGGAAATGCTACAGGCTATGCAGTTAGCTGGCTTATTAACAAGAGATCATAGACGTCGTGAACGAAAGAAGCCAGGACAACCTGGTGCAAGGAAGAAGCCTACTTGGAAGAGAAGATAATTACAATTGTTTATAAATATGTTAGATTTAATAATAAAACTATAGATGTGACATTATTATTTATTTTAATATCAACCTTTCTTAAACTTTTTTTTCATCATTTTCTTTCTTCCACCAATTTTTTTCTGGAACATAGTATTCTTTCTTTCTTTATTATAAATCCTCTTTTTCATAAGTGATTTTAATTCTCTCCTTTCTTTCTGTACAGTATTTTCATTAGTCTTACTGAAGAATAATAATCCATCTAAGAAAAAAATAATGTTAAATATCTCAAATATTTATAAACCCCTAAAGATAAAAACTTATCATCGAATTCATTTATCTTTACCTTTCAACCTGTTATCATCTGAAGAAAAGAAAAACTTTTCCCGCCACACCATTTTAGTTTCTATTTTCTCCTCCACAAGTTTTTCAGCATTTTGATTGATGTCTTCTTCATTTTCTGACTCAGAAGAATCATAAACAAATGGATTTTTCTCACCAGGTTCCATTGGATTTTTAACTTTTGATGCATTTTTACTTGGCAGAGGAATGTAATTTTGATGTTCTTCCGGAGTTGCTGAATGTAATAAAAAATAGTCATTAAAATGATCTTATACTTGATTGATGATTTTCAATATTAAATAATCTATAATATGTCTTAAACTGATCAATATAAAAAATATAACAAGTTCAAAGTAAAGCATTAGTTATGATCTTATTTAATTGTCTGAATCTATCTACCTTCTTGGACGTTATCATCCTTTGTAAACAAACTCCTCAAACTAAATGAATTGGGCTGAGTAATAGCTTCTTTCAATGTGTCACTTATTTTATAAAATTGTTCCTTTGAAACTTCAACTTTTTCAACAACAGGTTCTGGTTGTGTGGTTTCCTCTTCTTTCGATTCAATATCTCTGGACTTTTTCTTAGATTTTTTATTTGATTCTTGTTTTGTTTCAACTGGTGCTAAATATTTAGCATGCTCTGGTTGCATTGGGTCAAATCTCAACATACCCAGTTTTGTTCTGAAACATACAATATAAGAAGATCATAAAATTTAGTAATTAATTAAAATAGAATGAATTAAGCAATGGTTGGCTACACAACATACTTTGTTTTATTGGTTGTATCATATTGTCTAGTTTTAATAGTTACTCCAAGTACATCTTGTAAAATATTTAGTTGTTTAGACTTTTCGTCAGCTTGCCCTATCTCAATTTCTTCTCGTTGTTCAACATTATCTTCTTTGTCACTTGCTGAATCATCTTCAACAAACCTTTCGTCCAAAACAAAACGTTTATCTGATTTATATCTTGATTGTAAATCTAAGACCTAAAAAAATGTAATAAAATTTTATGAAATTCTGAATTTAATCTTATTTTATTAAAAAAATATTCAATTAAACAACATACTTTTTGTCCTTTTACACCCTCAAACTGCTTTTTTATTTCAAAATTGATCTCCTCATCACTAGCTTGGTCTTCAAATAAACTTCTTTTTCCAGTATGAGTTTGTTTGGCATTTCCACCATTTGGTATAACACTGTTTTTAGCTGAATTATCTTCCTCTGTATCCGAAAATACCACCTTCTTATTGGGTTTTTTATCCTGAAAATAAGTATGACTTACTTGATTAACACACTGAATATATTGAGTAATATTAATAACAAGACCCATCTTATATTATTATACTTATAATTACATAATTATTTCAGCTTACACATAATGATACAAACAACTATACAATACTATAATACAATGTCATTTTTGTAAACTGATAAATTAATTATAATAAATACTTAGATGTTTTTTTGCTGTGAATAAATATTTTGAAGAAAGTAAATATACTTACAAAGCGACATGACAAAACTAATTCACTTGTTTACTGTATCTGTCGACATACCTTACTTTAATTCAATTCAATTTAAATAAAACAAAATGTATATATTCTATCACTTACTATACTCAATAAGCCAGATTTTATAATATTTTTCTTTTCACTAAATTCCTGTCTCTTTCTCTTCATTGACTCCAATCTCTTCTTGTCTGAGTTTTGTTTCTTTTCATCATTTTGAAATAAGCTATTATCTTTTTTATTATTATTATTTTCATGATTAGAAGGTACTGATGAAAAATTTTGTTTTTTATTATAATCATCGTTGTAGAAGTTTGAAGATAAATTGTTAGCTTTTTCATCATATTTTACTTTGTTTTTCTTAATAATATGGGTATCATCTGTTTCATCATCAATAAATTTCCTTTTATTAAAGCTGGGCTTATTAATTTTAGGAAAGGTATTAGCTAGAGTGCTTGTTGGTACTTGTTCAATCTGAAAAAAAATCCTTATACCTTTGACAAGAAAACTATTTTATTTAAAATTATTATGTTACAAAATATAATTAATTAAACATATATAAAACATTAAATAAAATATAATAAATTACCTGATTATTGTTGTTTTTCTGTGATTGTTCTCTTTCTCTTTGTAACCGTTCCAGAAAACTCTCACGAGCTCTAGTCACATGTAATCTGTTTCCTTGAAATTCTTCATTGGTGAAATGCTTTATACCTTTAAAATAAAAGCGCAAAATACAATGTAAATATTATATGTAGTTGGTCTTCATTCTCTATAACAATAAACTGATCCATTATTATGATTAAAACATTTTTCTGACAAAAAATTGTCAGTAACACAGTTGGCATAATCTTCATTAAGAACGACTATTACAGCCACAATCGGGTATCAATGTTAAAAAAATTACTTTAACACAGATCATAATTAAATATTTTAAATGGATTTTCCAGACTAAAATCATTCATCTAGCAATACTTACATGATTCTACATTAAAATTTGACGCAGATATTGTTATGAAAGCAAAAGTTTTTTTATCACTTTCTATACCAGGCTTAGATTTTAAATCGAAATTGGTTATGTCCCCATATGATGAAAATGCATCTCGTAGAGCCTTTTCATTGAAATTATCTGGTATATTACCCACAAATAAGCGAGTACTAAAAGCCATTTCTTAATAAATAATCAATAACCACTCATCATTTGTTAACAATAAATAAAAAACAGCATGGTTATATTTTTTTAGTGTTAATTGCAAATGAATTCCGTTGACATTGACACTTGTTGACACAATCACAGATCAGCAATATACTAAAAACGTCTATACTCTATTCCAATGAGAATAGGAATAAATCAAAATAAACACTACTTTTCAATATTCCAAGTGTTTTACTGATTACTCCGCTATAAGATGCACTACAAACAGTTCTTGATTAATATATCTTCATTTGTAATTCAATAACATTTCAGTTAACTACTTAAATCCACTTTAATTTTACTTCCAAAGTAACGAAACAGTGTTGCCGCCATTTTTTGATGAACTAACCATTAAAATGGAGGGCTCAACCAAGGATGTTTGTTAAACGAATGGAAAATGAATGAATTTATACAGATAAAAAAAAATAATAGTTTTGTCATAAATTTAAAAAAAAAAATTATCCAAAAATAAAAAAATATACAATTTATAATAAAATAAATAAAATTTAAAACAATTATTTGATTTATTTATTTAATAAATTTGCTTATAGAAAAAGGAAATAAATCAACATTAAATGATAAAAAGTTAAATGAATACTCAGATAGTGCAGTTCCTAAAATGTGAAGTAATTCATCAAAACTTCCTACACTCTTTCGGAAATATTGAGAATATCTATATAATATAATGCTTTTTTCAGCAATTAAGGCTTTTTTTCTCATGTGTGTTATGATTTTGTAGACAACGACCGTCTTTTCAAAATCCATAACGACGAATGACCCTTGATTTCAAAAAAGTTTTGTCACTGTTATCCATAGTGAGCGCACCTGCTTTGGATAGGTGACGTGACAGTGACAAAAAATTTTTTGACACCGTGACAAAAGTCACTCATGAGCGCGCGACCTTATATCTATGACCTATGTATATTTTATCTTTTACTCAATCACGTCATGAAATGATGGAAACGTCCGTTAAATCTGAAATTTAAATAAAATCGACGCTCGCTGTCGCTGTATTAGGCGATATTTTGTGAAAGTGAATAACAAACTAATGTAAAATTTTAATTGTTTATGTATAAAAACTATCTTTAAATAAATGACATTAGGATGTCGGACAGTGACGAGGACTTAATGCCTAATAATGTTCTTAAATATCAACGCGATCTAAATGTAAGTTTGTTTGTGTTTTGTTTTATGTTCTTAATAAACTGTTGTTTATTATTACAGTTTTTATATTCTTCAACTTATTTTAATATATTAAAGGTTTGTATTTCCGTTTTTAATGTTGCTTTCTAATTTGACTTTTATATAATCATATATGTGTAAAACAATAAATTATTTATTTATATACATTTTAAATATATCTGGTATTATTTTAGTAATAATTTCATTTTAATTGCAGGCTATCCATTCTAACTCGAATTTGAATAATACAAACATAACAGGCTATACTTTTCGAAGCAACACCATGACATCTACTTTTAATATGCCACATTTGGAAAGGCAAAGATATGGAATGCGAGGTCTCGATCATAGAAATATGTATTATAGGAGAGAAACATCTCCAATGTCACTCAGAAGTTTTCCTGACTCTGGCATACAAAATTTTCACAATTCATTATACACTCGTGGCATGAGCTCTCAGAGATCTGTTTTGAATGGAAGAAGTGGATCACCAATGTCTACGAGGAGCATTGGTATGATTATTTTTTCTTATAGTTATATAATGTTGTACCACTTTTTTTTTTAAATATGTACCTTTTTATGTTTGGATGCTTATCTTTTCACATTCAAATATTGCAGTCCATAAAACTGAAAGCTTCAACACAAAAAGTCCTAGTAATAATATTTTTGGTAATAATCATCATCAATCCAAATTTGTGTCTTCAACTTAAAACCGCTGCTAAAATATGTGTAATTTTTGTCAAACTTAATTTTAATTAATTTTGTTTACATTTTTTAGATTCTAATGCAAGCGTCAGTTCTACAGCCATTGCACTGGCAATTAAAAATGGAAATTTCAACAAATATGATTTAAGAATAATAAAAGAAGCTTTCAATAAACGTATGAAAAATAGATTCAGGAAAAAAATAGAGAAAAGGCGAAATCTAAAGTTATTTCTGAAAGGTAATAGAAAGAGATCAGGCGAAGATTCGGGAGAGCAAGGCAGTGATTCTTCAGTCAGTAGTGATGATTGTAGATCATCTACTATACTTTACAAAGAAAATATACAAAGATCCATATATAGACCTTTAAAAGCACATGACTTGTCACATTTCAGGACTTCCCTAAAAGAAAGTGACATGCTTAAAGACTGTACAGAAAACTTCAAACAGAATTCACTTAGAAATATGGTTGCAGTAACTTCCTTAAGCCACAATCATATATCTAAAGAAAACACTGGAAATACTACTGCTGTTACTTTAAAAGAGAGATTTACAAAGGGATTGTCATGTCTATTTCCATCAGAAAGGTTTAATAAATCAAAAATAATGAGTAATGAAACATCAATAAGAAATATCATACCATGTAATAATAACTATAAAGATAATCAATGTATAAGAACAGGTGATAATATAAATCAAGATACTGACAGTGACAGAGAAGAAATTTTTTCAAAAAATATAAGATATGTTAATGACCAACAAAATACTATACAACAACGTAAAAGGATTTTAGAGGTTGAAGAAACAAATGCATCTGACATAAAGCGAAATAAGATTACTATTTCACCTGTAAAAAGGAATGGCTGCATGTCTAATGATAGTAATATGCAGAATAATGATTTTAACTTTAAAAAACCACAAATGCCCATACGAAAAACCTCTATTGTCAAAAAAGATCAAATGCCAGAAATATTAATAGCTAAGTCTCGTCAGCCTCTCAATGGAAGTTTAGAAATTGAGTTAGAACCTGACTGTTCTAATCAAGCAGAAGTAACATACAATGCTACTACAGATGTTTCAATGAAGCCAAGTTTCTTAAAGAGGAAACTCTTCACACAAAAGTTAGATGTTGCTGAAAGTAAAAATATGAGTAATGATAATTTGGCAACAAATAGCCCACAAAGCAAAATATACAGAGCATGCAGAGAGAAAAACAAAGTGAGAAAGTTAGTTTCTTCACAATCCTGTCTCAGTCGTGACGTTGGAGATGATAATGTTTTGGATTTAATACATAAGATTGTGCCTCCGGATCAGATGAATGTCACAACTGCTACAAACAAGATCGAACTAAATAAAAGCAACCATGATAACGAGAATGATAAATGGGATGTAGCATCTGTAATATCAATGTGCAACAATGATGAGGGTAGTGAAACTTACACAGATGAAGAAATATTTAAAACTGCTCAAAGTATCAACAAAACCAACAATAAACAAATCAATAATTCTGTATTAAACACAGATAACAAAAGTACTGTGAAATGTAAAGAAAATGAAGTTCAAGTAAAACCAAAAAATCAAGATAAAAAACCTACCACAGAATGTAAAGTAGTAATACAAAAATTGCAACCGCTAGCTAACAATATTAATGTCAATACTAATAAATTAAATGAACTTCAATGTAAGTATATTGATAATGTTCAATTATTATATTTTTAAGATAATGCTTTGTCAATTACATATAATGATGATTTTTTTAGGTCAAAATAAGACAACTGTGTCAAGCTGTGTAAAGTCATTCTGGGATACAGACTTTGAAAGTGACATAGAAGAAAGATCCATAACACCATGGAGATCTAGAAATCTACCAAAGCCAGGTAAACATTTAAGAATCATATAACAATTTAAACAAATTCTGTTAAGGATTACTCATCTGTTAAATCATTACTAACAAAATATTTTTTTCAGATATCAATAATCAAAATAAAACTGTAAATAATAGTTCAAAGTTAAATCTCACTAAAAGGAATGTAGTCAAGGGTACTATTCTAACTGTAAGAAGTTTTCAAAATAAGGGCATCAATAGCAGTATGTCATGTAGGTCAGATATTAGTAGGATTTCCAAACAAAAACAACCTGAGAATTATCAAGAGAAAAATGAAGAAAATAATAATGAAATGCTTAATAGAACAACTAGGTCTACAAAAAATGAAGAAAAAAAAGCGAAAAAACAAGTAAAAGCAAAGGAACAAGTAGAGCCTACCGTAAAAGCAAAAAGAGAAACCAGATTAAAAAATGATTTAAGTAAAGACATTGAAAAGTCGAATGTGAAATCAGTTAAAACCAAAGCCCCGAAAACTATAAAACAAATTTCACAGGATAGTAATGAATGTAATACTTCTAGAGAAAGTCTCCGTCTAAAGCAAAAAAAAGAAAAGGCCAATTTAAGTACCCAAGTTAGTGATAGTGCAACCAAACATAAATGTGGTCTTCCATCCAAGAGTTCAAAGAAAAAGAGCAATGAACCTATGCAGAAAAATCATTCAGTAGCAAATAAAACTAAAGAGACTTCTGATAAGGATACAAAATTATCTAAGAACCCTACAATAAAAAATGCCACTCTAAATAGAACCCGACAAACCCCTAGAAAAAATTATGAAAAAATACAATTATCTTCTACAACTGATCAGTCAAGTTTGAATATTAGTAACATGTCCAGCAGAAGTTTAAGAGTTAGAAAAAAAAAGAAGTAAAATGAATTGATCACAATTTGTTAATCGTCAATAATGATGTATATTACCTTGTAAAATAATATTTTTGCAACTTATACAAATTAAAGTATATTTTGGGATGTCATAACAGTATGAAATGCCTCTATACTTTTTTGCCGTATCGGCGGGACCGCTTTAATAATATATTGAGATATCATGATAATATTTGTTTCGAGATTTTTATATTTAATATAGGTACATGATTATGTTGCGTAATTTATTTACTAAAGAAACGAATGACATTGTTATTGATTTTCAATTAATACAATTTAAAATGGTAATTGCATATAAAGTAATATGTACATTTAAGTACATAGTACGATTTTTATTCAATTCGTGTCTGTCAATAGGTACAATTGCTAGTATTAATTTTATTTTAAGTATGACATTTAAAGAAGACCAATTCCTCTATAGCTAATATTCAAAAAATAATGTAATAAGAGTTATTGTAAAATAAATAGAGATAAACGTTAATTTTTTTCTTTACTTTTCCTTTGATGTGGTATTGATTAAAGAAATTATTCTAAAAATAGTAGAAATCCGTAAAGCCAGTCTGTTCTGGAGATGGCTTTTGTAGCTTATTCTGCCACGCTGCTTTAATACTTGTTGGATACACAATTCGTCAGCCACATGCGCGTTTTCCTTACAGTGTTTTCATTCCCCGCCAAAAAAGAGATGGTGCGCTTGCTCAGTGTGAAAGATGCTTATCTTAAACTATATATGACTTTTTTTTAAATGTCACTCGGTTTATAAGTCCTGTGCTTTTGTAATTTTCATATATGCATTAACTTCTAATGTGTGTTTTCAACGAATGTTTCCATGAGAATTAAACAGTTGAATTATTACATTGAGGTGAGGTCCTGCAATGTGATAGTTCGCATAGTCCACTTTGCCAATCAGCACCTGATTGTGATGGTGATGCTATGCAGGAGTTACCTGAAAAGCAGTCGTTCACCGATTCAGAGTAAAAATGTAGACTTTAGAAATAATATTGTTACGATGTATTCTGTATTATATTAGGTCCTTACATATGAAATTAGCGTTTTGTCGTACTGACCACTTTGATCTGAAATATCTCCTCTTTGGTTAAGAATTCCGAATTCAAATTTATAAATTCATTTAGCTGGTACATTTGAGTTTTGAAAACAGTCATTCATTTGTTTTTTTCTCATTATTTTTTTCTTTGGCGTCGCTTATTACCGCACAATGGAAAACATGAAATATCGGTATGGCGCTGGTGTCGCAAAAGAAAGCACGGTACGTTTTTGGTTTCAACGTTTTCGTTCTGGAAATTTCGACCTTCAGAACCAACACCGTGGACGGCCGGAGACCAAAGTGGAAAATGAAGAATCAAAGGCTATTGTGGAAGCGGATCCATCACAAAGCACTTCAGAGATAGCTGCAGGCTTCGGATTAAGTTATAAAACTGTATTAATCCACTTGAAGCAAATCGGGAAGTAAAAAAACTTGAACGATGGGTACCTCATGAATTGAGTGAATCGAACTTGCAAACACGCGTTAACTGCTGTGTTACTTTGCTCAACCGACACAATAATGAAGGGATTTTAAATCGAATCATTACTTGTGATGAAAAGTGGATACTGTACGATAATCGGAAGCGCTCGTCGCAATGGCTGAACCCTGGAGACCTAGCCAAATCCTGCCCTAAACGAAAATTGACTCGGAAAAAGTTACTTGTGAGTGTTTGGTGGACTAGCGCCGGTGTTGTTCACTACAGCTTTTTAAAATCTGCCCAAACGATTACGGCAGATACCTATTGTCAGCAACTGCAAACCATGAAGGAAGAACTAGCTGCTAAACAACCGAGATTAGTCAAGAGATGGAGATTACCATTTTTTCCGGAATTTGGACAATTTCTTACAAGGAAAAAAATTCAACTCCGATGCGGCAGTCCAAACCGCCTTCAAAGAGTTTATTGATTCTCGCCCCCATGGTTTTTTTAGTAAAGGGATCAATGAACTATCTATGAGATGACAAAGTACATAGATAACAACGGTGCATACTTTGATTAATTAACCATATTTTACAAAAAAAAAATGACTTTATATTCCTCCCGTAAAAAACGCCAATTACATATTTACATATGGACCTAATATAATTATACTATTATTGTAGTCTTCAAATGTACATATTTTAATTTGTAAATAGTTGACAATTTAGTCAATTGTTCAAGCATAATGCAAAAACTACTGTAACGTTATGATATTGTATTGAAAGTTTTGATTAGAATTTAAGCTAGATACATTAAAAACACTTAGTAAATAAGCACGATGATGGGAAATGAGGATTTCGCAATAAAATAATATGTACGAAAAAATAAAATACTTTTATATTAATGTAGTTATTTATTTGATAAGACTTCGACAATCTGATATCCAGAGGCTATTTTATAATTATGATTTAATATTTGCAGTTAAGGCAATTTATGTATGCTTTTGAAGTAAATAAATTAATTATCTATTAAGTTTAACCAGCGATAACATCTTTCCCGCCAACAAGTCGTTAGTATTTGCTAAGACACTTCCTAACCTATTAACAAATCAATCTGATCATTAAAATCGTTTCTATCAATGGTTACTATTAGTGCAAAAACATGGTACTCTAATTCAATTAACTAAAATGTAGTCAATTAAGTATTCCCTAGGTTATAATTATATGCACTAATTTTGAAACATGTCAATTACCGAATTTATTGTAAATATTCGTCAATAAAAGTAATTCAAAATTTATCAGATCTAGTTCACTTTCACTCTAAGTGTTATATAATAGAGTAATTTACGACCAAATTTAATTACAGTAAATTTCGTTAAAACACAATTGAACAAGTAACAGTAAATCTCTTCCATTTATAACAACCTATTAAATGCACATTTAAACAGGCAACAGTGGCCCAAATATTACGATCAGTTTCAAGACAATACATATAAGCACGCTTTCTGCACCACATTGCACATTAAAAACCTATCCTTCATACAAATATAACTCTTTGTTTCAAAGTAATGATTCTACCGAAACAAAAAAGATAAGACAGAAATTCAGTCAAGAAAATATGCTCCTAATAAACAAAGAATGTACTTATGTATGACACAGCCATGTGTACATTACTGCATTGACGTCATCTTACATATATACAGAGGTATAAATATATTCAAATCCATGTAACATTGAATCACTGGTAGTCATTCGATAAATTCCAAATATACATGTATAAGTTTAGGAACTTCATAAAGCCATTTTGGGCCACTGTCCTATTTTAATTTATTACCTATTACACTGTTACTGTTGACTCATTGGCTGTGAAATACAAAGCACTCGTTGCTGTCGATGATTTTAAGCGATATAATTTCGAGTTTATAATATACAAAGAGCACTATGATACGCATAGATGTTATATTTTCAATATTCGTCTTCCTCTGGTGGGTGAGGGTTTTCGCCATCCATTTCCTCTGGGGGCGCAAATCCATCCTGAAATAAAACAACAAAATGATCATACAATAACAAGGAAATCATGGATATTATCCTGTATTATAAATAACTATGTTGCCTCATCAAAACATTTTAATCTATACTAATATATAATATAGCTGAAGAGTTTGTTTGTTTGATCCTGCTAATCTCCGGAACTACTGGTTCCGGAGATTAGCAGGATCAAAAGGAGAAAAATATTTTTCTGTTGTATAGTCCTTTTATCGAGGTTCTAGGCTGAATTATTCATTATATTTTTTTTAATTATACTCGGATACAGCTAATTTAGGATAAATGTAATTAATATACTCGGTGGTAGAGCTTTGTGCAAGCTCGTCTGGGTAGGTACCACCCACTCATCAGATATTCTATCGTAAAACAGCAGTACTTTGTATTGTTGTGTTCCGGTTTGAAGGGTGAGTGAGCCAGTGTAATCACAGGCACAAAGGGACATAACATCTTAGTTCCCAAGGTTGGTGGCGCATGGGCAATGTAAGCGATGGTTAACATTTCTTACAATGCCATTGTCTATGGGCGTTGGTGACCACTTACTATCAGGTGGCCCATACGCTCGTCCGCCTACCCATACAATAAAAAAAATATATATACTGTTAAATAATATATGTTTTATTTTATGGTATACCTCAGTCGCATATAAGATGTCCAAAATCTTTTGAACTATTGGAGCATTGTGCTCTTCATCCATCTCTTGACAGATCACCTCTATATCCCGAAGTTTTCCAAAGTAGAAGTCCCTTTCCTTTTCAAGGCCGTCGACTGTTGCTTTTAATTCGTTAATCTTAAATAACAAAATATACAGTTAAACATTCTGCACTCTTACTCTTACTTTACTCGGTGGTAGAGCTTTGTGCAAGCTCGTCTGTGTAGGTACCACCCACTCATCACATATTCTACCGCAAAACAGCAGTACTTTGTATTGTTGTGTTCCGGTTTGAAGGGTGAGTGAGCCAGTGTAATTACAGGCACAAGGGACATAATATCTTAGTTCCCAAGGTTGGTGGCGCAGTGGTGATGTTGTTTTTTCAAGAAATATACAAACCACTGTCTATGGGCGTTGGTGACCACTTACCATCAGGTGGCCCACATGCTCGCCCACTAACCTATATTATAGAAAAAAAAAAAAAAAAAAAACTTAATTATAATATACATACGGTTTCTTAAATATCTATCTGCTTCCTTATAAAGGCGTGTTCTTATTAGTAAAGGAGTGAGCCTTGACCGAGAAAAATCACGTAGTATGGACGCCATATGTTGCGTGTATCACACATTTTAGTATAAATAATTTATTTAACTTTTTGTCATCACTTTCAATAAATTTAGAATACCGAATTATATATACATAATGTTGTTATGATTATGAATTTTGCATAAATGGCAAAAGTCATACCATATATGTCAAATTTCAGATAATTTGCAAAATATCCCACTACTAGTACAAACTAAAATAACTCGAAAATTAATTAATCAATGACCACTGTAACAAAAATATATAACATATGCAAGGATTGGAGTTATTCAATCAAACTCCCACCCCTATCTGTATCGGTGGTTTATAAATGAAGCAAAATTAAATTAGACACTTGCAAGTTTCTGTTTTCTTTTACCACCAAGCAAGACTCATTATCGACACAGATAAAGCATATGAACCAGGAGTCTTCAGAAACTTCCTTATATGCGATATTCAGCTCTTAAGCATCTTACACAGTAAAAGCCTTTGCTCAAGAGTGGTAGTATAGGCTGTTACTGTATTTACGTATATTACAGATACCTGGTGATTTAGTTCGTCAATTACTTTGGAGTCGCCTTTTCCAGTTTGATTTATTCTGGATAAGTTGACCGGTGGAGATCTTACTGTGCTGTTCGCCTTGCCGACTGCAGAAAAAAATATGTAATTTGTGGATTATTTTCTTTTAAACAAAAACCTACAGTAATCATTTCGACAGTATAGTTACAATAAGAATATATTTTTTAAATTTAGCCTTTATATTGCAATATTAATTTGTTTTACAATTTAATAGGTACAATTAAGCTTAATTTGTTTAAACAATACAAGAGCATTTCAGATAAGTTTTTGAGGAATAAAATAGGTATCAAATAATAATTTTAAGTAAATTATGCAAAAAATTTCAAAATCAAGCATAATAGGATAACAAATGATATAATAATACATACATATATAAATTAATAGAAGATGGAAGTAAAAAATACATAAGAAAATAACTAATGATAAGAGTGCGTAATATGTTAAGGGTCGGTACATTAAACATATTATATTCTACATATAAACTAATTGTTTTATAAAAATAAAATGGACTTCGCAATGGTTCCTGTTAGTGCCAATTATTTCAAATATATAAATCAATATTAATATAATATTGTCATATTTAAATACTATGCTATAATTTATATAAGAAACAATAATATTAAAAGAAAAAGAACTAATAATGTAAACAAATAGTACTGGTTTGGGGTCTAGCGGCGACTTTAGCGACGGGCGCCGCCGGTTTCTTAACTGACGGAGGCGCGGCCCGAGGCACCGCACCGGCGGCCCCGTGCCCCATGGGCAGGCCCTCGCGCTGCGCCATGGCGTCGTACTCGGTGCCGCCGTAGTTAGCATCGAAAAACTTCTTGAACCATTGCAAGAACTCAAAGTTATCTTGGAACCGACCCTTCACCAGTCTGTCAATGGGTACTATCTACGAAAGAAAAAGGAAAGTAAAATAAAAGAAAGAAATGTTTTATGGGGTGCCGGCTACCTGTACGGGAGATCGAGATGTGCAAGCACTTAGACCGTCTGCATGGACCAGTAGCATAGTAGCAATCAATTAAATCAGTAATTTGTAGATGTGAGAATGAAATGAGCTGGTCATGTGTGACATGTCTATGTACGTGAAATGATTAGAGGAGCGGGATGCGTACTGCCCGAATGGTGCATCGGCACAGCACGGCGCGCGCGCGGCGGCGGCGGGACCACACCCGCGCACAGCGGCACGCCGCTGTCGCACGCGCCCGACCCGATCGTTAAACCACCCCGGGCCTCAAACGCATCATACTCCCTTCCATCATAGTTGGCATCAAAAAACTTTTTAAACCACTGCAAAAACTCAAAATTATCTTGAAACCTCCCCTTGATCAGCTTGTCCACTGGTATTACCTACAAAATGACATCAAACAAATACTTATCAAGACAGATCAAGGATGTTAAAAGATTATTACTTGTATCTGATATTGTGTATATTTGTTTTACATTTGTCGGCTTTATAACTAATATGAAACTAATTAAGTCACAACTTTACCAATGAAAACTAAACAATATTTTTTCTATGGTGAAAAAGTTAATATAATATTTTTAACAATGACATTTCTAAATAGCAGCCATTGTTTTATAAAAATAATGTATTTTGTTAAAAATTATATCTTTTTTATTTTCTTTGAACTATAAGTAGCATCAACAGATAAGACAAAGCAAAGTGCATCATTTGTGAATCATATCTGCAATCTAAAATTATCCCTAGTTCTTATAATATTATGCATTACAATTAAAGCAAAAAATATCAGTATTATTATTACCCAACTAAACTATAAAAATTGAAACAATATTATAATTACTAATGAAATGTGAACAAGTGAGATTTCCAATAATAACTGTCACAAAAATGCTTTTCAAATGCAATTTTTTTTTTTACCCAACTTTACCTTTGTTATTGAAAATTTAGTGGTTAGTTGTCTGTAAAGTGTAAATAGTCAAACTATATCAATGATTCAAATGTTATTAATTTATAGTTACCTTATCTACAGACATTTTTTTAAAGGCTGCCTGTAATATTTTGAAGTTTTGAATGTACTCATGTTCTAGGTTTGTCTTGAACTTGATACGCTTCATAGGAACACTACCAGGAAACAACATGTCCATGAACTGACAATACGCGGCACCGGTGCAAAGCTCTTCGATTTTAGCAAAGTTTGATTGAAGGCAGTCATTAACCCACGCTAGCATATCATGTCTGGATAGATTTTCCGATGTCACATTTGTAGAGTACACATTTACAGCCATCTTGAACTAAAATTTTGCCAACACCTAAAAACAATGTCAGAATTATAAACAGTTATATTTTTACTAGGAAATATTCACAGCCGGCTAATAACCAAATCACTGCATTGTATAAAAAAGAAAGCCGATCTAAAAATAGGTCGGTACGTGTTGTACTAAATGTTTGATACGACGCATTCTTTGCATTTTAATTATAGTCTTTAATTATAAACAATTAGATCAATTTCACATATAATTACCAAAATTATAACAAGTTTTTATAAGAAGCAACTAACGGCGGATGCAAGTATGACAGACGACGACTCATCAAAATCTTTTTCGAGATAATTAAACATTAAATCCCAAAATTAAAGAAAGTATAATGACACTTACCTTATAACTCCAAATACCTATAATTTTGTTATTTTTATAGTTTTTTTTAAATTGAGTAAAGCGTTATAAACGTTAAATTGGTATCCGAAAAGCTCGCCTTCGTAAGATTTGTCATAGACAAGATAGATGTTTTTTTTTTATTTTTATGGCGTATCTTCTAGAAAGTATTTTGCAAGCCAAAAACCGGTAAAATTGTTGATCTCTACTTTTATCATTAAAGCATAACCGGTAATAATATAAATTATATTATTGTAGGTCTATCTGAGTATAGTAATTATTGTATATTGCTTATATTAGACATATTGTACATTGCTTAATATTTAATCAATTCATTTTAATATTTATCTATTCAATATTATTTTTATGCAGGATACATACCGGTTGAGATAACGTTACATGCTAATGTAATTAAGTTTTCTTTTTTAATATTATGTTTGTTAACAATTAAATAAATATAAGCAACAATGAAATCAACATATTTGCCAGTGATGACTGTAAATTTGCTCTCGTATATTTTGTTTATATTAATTTATACGCATTGCATATCAATGCATTTTAGAGCCTGTATGTTGTAATGTCCTTGCCTTTTCCAAGAAGACCTATAAAAAAGAAGCAGAATGTAAATGTCATAATCATTACTGTGTCAGATGAAAATAAAAACAATAACAAGCAAATAATCAGCGTCATGAGTTTAAAGTTAAATTGGTCCTGGATTTCGACGGGTGAACAGCGTCGAAGAGAATGGATCAAAACTTTCCAAATTCATACGCTGCATTCACTTAATTGCACTTCTTTAAAAATAAAAAGATTTGGGCAAAACTTAAGCAAATAATTAATTACGTTCCACTGAATCAAATAAATTTCGAAAATGACTCAAGAAAATGAAAATGTTGACGAAAATAACACGAATATTGATTCGGTTATTGAGACACCTCCTCGGCCATTTCGAATTACCATGGAATTTCCTTTATTTTTCACCATGTTATCGGTATCACTGTCAGGTAAGCAAACCAATTATATAAACATAATTCTAAGAATGTTTTACTGTATATAGCTTTCATGTTTTTGTCAACATGTGTAAACTTTTTGACATATAATTTCAGTAAAATCAAGTAAAATAATTTATTTGGGTTTTATTATAATTCAAATACCATACAGTTTGTTTACACATATTTATATGTTTTTTTTCTGGTTCTTAAATAAATTATTCTCTTGCAGGTGCTGCAATAAGCAACTTAGTCTTGTACAGAACCTGTGTTCATTCTTTAAACCACACTCAAGACGAGTGTCAGGTATTTTTATCACCGGCTAAGAACAATGGCAGTCAACATTTAGAAGAAGAAGTACAGAAATATGCAACATTCGTATCTATGCTGAGAACTATTATAGAATCAGTTGCACCTGCTATCTTGTCTCTTTTCCTTGGAGTCTGGTCCGATACTCATGGAAGAAAGCCATTAGTTGTATGGCCTTTACTTGGTAAGTATTTATTTGTATTATTTACTAGCATCGATCGTAGGTTTTAGTTAGTGTGTGTTCAGTTGGGATATAAGCTATCTCTATTCCTTATTTATGCCAAATTTACTGAGGTTTTGTGTATTCAGTAACAAACATTGAAACATACATTTACATTAATAATATTAATAGTAACATGCTGAAAGGATGAAATTTTTTTCAATTAATTTAATTCAAAGTACAAATTTCAAGTTCAGTTGGAGGACCATAAGGCAGACATAGCAAAAAGAAAGATGTAATTCTTTAATCATTGTTTTTAATAAAAAATATGCTAAAATAATTAACTTTTTGTCAAAAACTTCTACAAGTTTTAAACTTTCGATATAATCTTTATTTACTTGAAAGCATTTTTCTATTGACATAATATTGTGTTTTGGCATCCCATTGAAACAATTGATGACACTACTGACTGACTGACTAACAACATACAGCCAAGTCTATATATTATATTAGAAAACAATTATGATGCAACCTTCCTTTATTAGAGACGAAAAAGTTTTTTTGCCGTGCATAAACAAATTCGATTTTAAGGTGAAGTGTTTGTTACACAAGTCTGTCGCGAACTTCGTTAGCTCATATAATTTTTCAAGAATACCGAGAAAAACAAATTACGTTTTAATTATAATACTATAATTATATTTCTTTTTGGATAAGGACCAAGAATATACTTCTTTCTCGTTTTTTTAATAGTCCTTGTTCCCTTTATATTTTTCTTTCAGTAACGAACTCTTGACAGGGTTTTAAAAAAACATAATGTTAAATATAACACCTAAGTTTTTTTAAATTGAATAATCTAACATTAACGGCTATTTCTCACTCGTTCGCACATTTCATTTCTACTATTTTATGAATGTGCGAAAGAGAACAAAATTTCCGGTAGTACGGCATGACTAAAACGCTGTGGCTAAATAAAGGCTATGTACAGGATTGAAATCATATACAATATACGGATGCAATTTATAAATTAAATGAGTCATGTACATAATATTTTATCAATGCATATTATCAGATGTTTTATGCAAACAAGTTTTACTCACATCCTTACATAAATACTTATTTCTATTATACACATTCATATTTATAATTTATTTAACATAATGCAGTATTAGCATAAGATGTGTGTTCATGATTCCTTATTGCCTCCATAATGAGGTATTTAAATTTGTAGTCTACCTTTTTGATAAATTTAAATTGTCTTTTAATAACTAAAACTAAATACTATTGTAACGCATTGTTTTCTTCGCCAACAAATCGATCAAATCAAGCTGATAACTTTGAAAAGTATTAGTAAACAATAACATAACACAGCAGACAATACAATGTAACAAAAGAGAGAATTAACCCCATGTTATTAGTTTTTATAATTTTGAAGGTTTTAAATACTTCAATAATATCTACTACTATGAATATTACAAATGAGTAATCATTAACAAACATTATTAACTAATATTAACTAATAATGTGTGTTTAGGTTGAAGTTACGACAATGTTTCTAATTATTTATAGATAATATTTTTCTAATAATGTTTTTGTTATTTATCTTCATATAATACTTAAAAAAACGTACATAAAATAATTTAATTGCACACTGATCTATTTAATTTCGAAAGCTAAGGAAATTTACATTAGATCAATAAATTAACAAACTTGTTTTGTACATGTTTTGTTTTCGTCATAATGTGGCTATTTTTATTCTTATTTTATTCAGTCTTAAATTTAAATTCGAAGCATAATTTATCGACTTCCTTGGTGACCTTTTAAAATAGGGGGCAAAAAACTTGCAATAGGTAGGTACCTAAATATCCAACCATTTCAATATGAATCTTAAACAAATAAATTCTTTTAGAAATAATTAATAAGTATAATAAAATATATTGTTTAACATATAATACCATGCTGATTTGCGTTAAATTTTTGCGAATTAGTTATAAACATGTTATAAAATGTAGATTTGAACAAGCATATTATATTGTTTCTAAAAGCTTATAGTTTATGTGTATATGTAACATCGCGGAGTGGTGGATAATATTTTGTCGAAGTATTTAAACTACCGCGTTTTTTTTCCAAAAGCTTTCATTTTAACTCATAAATTTTTTTATATTCATACATCTTGGACTTGATTATTTAGTTAGGCTTCCCTTATTTTTCGAAATGAGCACTTTCGGTCGATTTCTCGAATTTTGGTTTGATTCTGTAGAAAATTTTATACAGTAAATCAATGGTATCGATGTTGTGTGAAATAAAAAAAGTAGCAAAAACAAAAAAAAAAACATGCAGTAAATAATTTGTATCAAACGATAACTGTAAATACTAAATAGTATATACAGTGGTGGTCATATAATTAGAAACACTTCTTATGAATAAAGGAAGTATAACTTCAACGTACAAATGTTCGTAAAAAATATACACATTCAATAATTAATAATCATGCAATAATATAGCCACTCAAATAAAAAAAACTCATTAAATGCATAAAATATAAAACATATCTTACTTTTAATTACAAAATGAGTCTTACACATGTAGGAGTTTATTTTCTGTTACTGGCTGCTTGGACTCCTAATTAGAAACATTTAAAAAAATTACCCACAGCTCGTTCCTTTTTTGAAATTGGAGAATAACATTTCTTTTTCTATTATTTTGGCGGCAATTAAAAATGTAATCTTAATTTTATTTTGTCTCTCGAAAGGTACCGCTTCTTACCAAGCAACATCGAGAGAAGCGATTATTATTTGCTAAAAAATATGTTAATTGGACGGTACGAGAATGGAAAAAAGTGTTATTTTCAGATGAAACAAAAATAAATATGGTAAATTCCGATGGAAAGCGCTATGTTAGACGCCCTGTAAAAAAAGCTTTTAATTAAAAATAGGGGAGCGGAGGGTAGTACCGTACAGAGTGTAATTTCGTACGTCGTAATTTAGAGTGAAGTTATTAAGATAAATGCGTTTGTCACTGTCAAACGTATTCGTTGAATGAAGTTTTGTCCCTCCACAACTAACTGCGTCAGTCCGGGCTACGTCGCCGACGAGATTAGTTGGCAAGCGTTCGGATTTACAGATTTTGCCCGTCACAAAATAAACGGTAAGTGCATATTTTTTTATGAAATAACTTAGTGACGGTGTTGTATTTCATTTGTAGGTATATTAGAGTGTCCATTATGGCTGGTTGATCACTTTATTGCGTATATTTTTGTAAACAAAGATCGTTGAAGTTCAACATTTGGTTTCGGATAATTTCGTACACTGTACGATATTACCCGCCATAACATAAGACAAGAATATGGTGTTCGTTTGTTTTTTACAAGCTTTTATTAAACTTGCACTGTATGTAGGTATTTATGCTTGTAACTATATTTGTTTGGTACAAATCTTGCAAACTGAATTAGATCTAATTCCTCTTATCCTAATATTATCGTCCCATATAAAAGCTTGTTTTAAAAATGGTTTTTAAATATTAACTTATTAAAATTTACTTGTTTCAGATGAATCCAAAATAGAAATGTGTCTGGTCGCCCAGAAAAATGAAAACTGCAGTAAAGACCGTAAAAAGTGGATCTAAATTAAGACCAACAGCTGCTTTGTACGGCATTCCTTTCATGACCCTATCGGATTATGTGAAGCGATCCAGTAACAGTCGGTCAATAAAATTTACCAGAATGGGAAGAAAACCGGTTTTTACAGAACAACAAGAAACTGCTATAAAAGAGCATATTCTAAGTCTCTCTAAGCAATTTTATGGATTGACACCACACTCATTAAATACTTCTGTGTATGAATATGCAGAACAAAACAAAATAAGAAATCCTTTTAACAAAAATTCGAAAGAAGCTGGAAAGGACTGGCTGTACGGTTTTCTCAAAAGAAATCCCGAAGTCTCGATAAGACGCCCAGAAGCAACAAGCATCAACAGGATCCTTGCTTTCAGTTCTGAGGAAGTCAAATTATATTTTGACAACTTGAGCTTGTCCATGATGAAGCACAAGTTTCCACCTCATCGAATATTTAATGTGGACGAAACCGGGATAAACAGCGTACATCGATCTGGAAAAATTCTTGCTCAAAAGGGACTTAAACAAGTAGGAGCACCAACGAGCTGGGAACGAGGGAAATATATCACAATATGTTGTTGTGTCAGTGCTACAGGCCAGTACGTTCCTCCAATGGTAATATACCCATGTCAGCGTATGCAAGCCCATTTAGAAAGAGGAGGAGGTGGATGCATTTACAGATGCGCAAAGAGTGGGTGGATGAATGAGGAACTGTTTCAGGATTGGGTGGTTCATTTTAAAGAACATGTAGGAGCAAACCATGAGAACCTGTCTTATTGATTCTCGACAATCATAGCAGTCATATTTCACTCAGCATCTACAACTACTGTCGTGAGAATGGCATCCATATGGTGACTTTGCCGCCACATACGTCCCACCGAACACAGCCACTAGATCTTACTGTGTTCGGGCCTCTAAAAAATGCACTTCACAAAGAGCGCCAGACGTATATGAATATGCATAATTACGAAAAGCTGACGCCACTGGAACTTATTCCCCTTTTTACAAAAGCCTTCCTCAAAATTGCCAATGCTGAGAAAGCTGTCAATGGTTTCAAAACTACAGGCATCTGGCCGTTAAATCCAAATGTGTTTGAGCAGCTGTCTGAGGAAGGAAATGATGGACTAACAGATGAAAATATATCAGCTGAAGAAGCAGTAAATATGGATTCAGAGCCACGCGCGTCTACATCAGGTCTGAATAACCCAATCCTACATGAAAGAGGCATCGAACAAGAGACAATCCGACATGAAGAAGGCATCGAACAAGAAATTATCATATATTCAGAGCCACACGCGTCTACATCAAGTCTGGAAGAAGGCATTGAACAAGAGATTATCATATATTCAGAGCTCAACAGAGAAGTGACAAGTCAAGTCAATGTTCCAATCCACTCTGAACAGGTAACTGAAGAAGAGATTGATAATAATAGGACTTCTTGTGAAGTTTCAGAAGAAGAAATCGAACGCATCGGGAGTCAAGTTACTTTCAAGCCCTATGACAATCCTAATATTCAGTATTTGTCAGAAGAAGGCCAATCGGATTCCGATCCGGGAACACTTGAGAAAAAAAAGTCAAACAAAGAAGATATGAAACTTGTTAAGAGAAAGATCCTAATATCTCCTGAGCCTGGACCTTCTCCTAAGCCTGGACATTCTTGTCATGTGCCTTTCAGCACAATTTCTCCAATGCCAAATAAAAACAAAAAGGAAGAAAAGGGCAAAGGCCAAGGCAAGCGAACAAAACAACATTCATCAATTCTCACTTCCACACCAATGAAAACACTCCTAGAAAATAAAGCCCAGAAAAGAACGAAAAACAATTAAAGACATGTAAAAAGGAAGCAAGAGTCTCAAAAAGACCCATTAAAAAAAAAACAGACAAAAAAAGGAGGATTTCAACATCATCATCTGATGCTAATGAAAACGTATTGTGTGATGATGACGATGATGATGAACAGTTTTATGATGAGGGGCAACAAGGTATTGACGAGTTGTGCATAATATGTGGTGAGTTTGGTAAAAACCGAGAATTATGGTTCAGATGTGTGTCTTGCGGAAAGTGGGCACATGCATTGTGCAGTGGAGAGAATTCGGCGGACAATTATAGGTGTGCGTTTTGTGAATGATTTGAATTAAATGCGTAATTAATACATAATATTACATAATAATAAATATAACACAAAAACAAATTGTTTTAATTGCAATAAAGTACCTCTAATCATGCTTTTTGGAGCTTAAAAACGTGTACGATATTAGACGAACGGCATACGGAATTACACGCAGGTGTCGGTTAATTCCGTACATTCCAACTTTTTAAAAATAGTCATTTTGTCAGTTCCATGATATATTAATTTGATTGCTTTCACTTTTAATATGAACCTTAATAAATTTAGGGTGACTTGGTATTATAATACTTGACCTTTACTCAGCAGATTTGAAGAAAATGATGTTAGAAGTTAGGTGTACGGCAATACCCTCCGTTCCCCTACACAAGAAGTATCGTCAAGCACTGTGGCGGTACAATGGAACAATGGCAATACAAAAATATCTTAGAGCACACAATGATTCCCTTCTCGGACGATCATTTGCCTATAACCTGGATCTTTCAGCATGACAATGACCCTAAACACACGGCCAATAGCGTCAAATGTTTCCTTAGCGACCAGCGTAAATCCGTTTTAGACTGGCCAGCAAATAGCCCGGATTTAAACCCGATAGAAAATCTCTGGTATATTGTTAAAAAGAAAGTCTCAAACAAACGTAACACCAGTCAAAACGTGGAAAATTCAATCCCCCTAGAAAAATGTATGAAATTGATTGAATCAATGTCACGTCGTTGCAGTGCTGTTATTGAAAATAAGGGATACGCCACTAAATATTAATTATAACTATTGGTAGGCTGTGGATAGCAGCTATTTCGTAAATAACAATACTAATTACTAATACTTTAAAAAAAGTTGACCACCACTGTATATTTAGATATTATGTATATTTATATTTAAATTTAAATACCAGATTAATATAATATCTAGACATAGTTTATATTTCATATTAATTATCTTTTAGGCATGTCTCTGAGCGGCGGTCTGATCGTGGTCTACAGTATGATGGACAGTTTAGGCCCATGGTGGTTTATCCTCACGTCCATACCAGTCTCTTTGTCTGGTGGTTTTACGGCAATGTTCACGGGCTCCTTCTGTTACGTGAGCGACATCACTACTAAAGAAAAAAGATCTCTTAGGTAAGTAAAGTAATCATATAAAAGAGTTCTTAATGTACTATTTTTAGGGAGGAAACCCTACAAAGAGTACTTTAAGAAGGTTCTCTCAGAATGCTGTAATAACAAATTAAGAGGTAGATACGTGACCTTGCTCAATTGGGCGCTACCTATACATATGCCTCGTGCAACCTCACACCCGTGTCCTATGGTTACGGAGAAAAGAGTCCTTGGTCGTCGTCTTCATATTCCATCGTAATGACTTTCTCCTTTTGTCCTTCCGCTACTTTTATCATTACCTTTCATCATCCGTATGCATTATGTTTCAATCTTTCATTGCAATTTAATCATCATAATGATGTTCCATTCCCATGCTTTTAAAATGATTTTTGAACAGTTTATCATAAAATATTGTTTATTGATACGTGACTTCAATATATGTCTAAGGTGCCTTAAGCCTTAACTCTTACTTGCTAATTAGGGATATATGTAGATCTGAAATTTGCGGCCGAGGTGAATGTGACAAACTCCCTGCCTCCCATAACCAAAATAAAACTTTAAGTGACATATTCTTGTCACCCCTTTATTATTAACGATTCCTAACTCTAAGGAACATACATCCCTGACATAGAACTATATTGCAAGCATTATATTTTGTTTCTCGTTTCATAGGATGACGATAGTCGAAGCTTCAGTATCAGCCGGCAGTGTTATAGGTGCCGTGGCAAGTTCGTACGTATTGCGAGCGGTCGGAAATGTATACTTGTTCCTGATATCAGCTATGTTGTTCGTAATAGCTTATGTATTTACCAATGTTTGCTTGAAAGAATCTTTAGCCGGCGCCGTTCAGGTATGTTATTTTTTGATCTAATAATATAGTTATTTTTAATATTTATTCTATCACCTTTGCAATTATAATTCGATAAGTCATATCGTATTAGTCTGGTAGACGCCTCACCTATGTATACGACATATGAACTTCACGGTATCCCTGCGTGCTACGGATGCGTCTGCATACCGGTGTGACCCTAAGTTTTCTATTCGTTGTTTCAGGGAGGCATTTCATCAGTATTAGACTTTAAACTTATAAAAGAGATGTTACGCGAATGTTTCAAAAAGCGACCAAATCACGGACGTGCCCAAATTCTTCTATTGACGTTTGCAAACAGCTTTTCAATATTTATAATGTATGGTCTCATGAGCTTGGAGTACATGTACACGAGGCAAAGACTGCACTGGGCGATAAAACAGTATACGATATATTCAGCTGTTAACACGACGATATCGTTCTTCGGTTCGTTCCTCGGTGTTGTACTGGTGCAAAAACTGTTCAAAGTAACCGATTTGGCGTTTTCAATCGTCGCTTTCACGTCGGCAACTGTTCATTATTTGATTAAAACATTCGCTACTGTATCGTGGCTAATGTATCTGGGTAAGTTATTTTTTAATATATTTATTATAAAATAATATCAGTTTTCATACGAAGTATTTTATCAATTCGACAAAATCGAAGTTCAAGTTATATTTATATTGTTCTAATAATAATTTATAGTTATCAGGGTTTGTTGCGTATTATAATTATTATATTAATATTTACATCCCACCGTTAACGAAGTTTATAAAAACGGAAGAAAAATATTCCATTATTTGTCTTAACTTACTAGAGCGTCGACTATTTACATTGCACGGGTTATATTTTTGCTTTTAATAAAATTTAAAAAAATAAAACCAGTTTAATATGACATAATAATGTACAATGGTAATGAGACAAATAAAACGCAATGGTTTGCAGTTTTATTGTGAACCGACGTTTTTTTTTTAAATCGAATTGAATGTGATGCGTTCTGAGGAGGCATGAGTCAATATCGATTGTTGTTATATACCTACCTACCTAAATGTTTTTGATATTGAAATTGGTTTTTATTGAGTTTTGTTTACTTAGATATTAATACAAAATTCGAAAATTATTTAGGGAGTGACAGACAAATTTCTTTTTTTTTTTATTATGACGTCACGTACAGAAATTAATTTTCAATACACTTAAGTACCTAAGCCAGTGGTAAGAACGCGTGAATCTTAACCGATGATCGTGGGTTCAAACCCGGGCAAGCACCACTGAATATCATGTGCTTAATTTGTGATTATAATTCATCTCGTCCTTGACGGTGAAGGAAAAAATCGTGAGGAAACCTGCATGTGTCAAATTTCACTGAAATTCTGTCACATGTGTATTCCACCAATCCGCATTGGAGCAGCGTGGTGGAATAAGCTCCAAAAACCTTCTTCTCGAAAGAGGAGAAGAAGCCTTAGCCCAGCAGTGGGACATTCACAAGCTGTTACTTAAGTACCTACTAGCTAAAGTAAAGTCCCAATTTTATCAAAAACAATCAAGTATAAATAACAACGACGAGACGACTTTACAAAGACTACACAAAGAAATATAATATTTTAGTTAAATTTATTCTTTACGTTATAATAAATCATTTAAAATAAGTCTAAACAGTGTGATAATTACAGAAATTCAAAAGAGGTTTTACAAGAATAGAATACACGTCGTGTTGCATTTAGACAGGAAATAGCTCTTAAGAGTTAAATGCGTATTTAATTTGGTATAAAACAAGATGGCGCCTATTACTTTGTATTCGTTTCGTCCGTGCGCTTGGTTAAATTATTTTAGTTTAATTTATTCTATTTAAGTAGTTAGTGTTTACCAAAATCGCTACAGCTCAAGTTGAGGCATTTATTTATATGTTTATTTTATATACATAGGTATGTATTTGTGTATAGGTATACATAAATTAACAATTTTTGCCGTAAAAAGCAATTTTTTTAATTTGAAGTTTTTTTTCAATATTTTTGATTTAATTTAAATTGCGACATTACTTTTAACAATGAGTAGTGCATTAACATTGAAAGTCAGCATAGAAACAAAATATTCGAGAATATCGAGGAACGTATTTATTTATTACTGTTATTAACAATTATGTGAGTTTAGTAGGGTCATATTCAAAAGGTGAAAATTTAAACAAATCTGTTTACGAGTTCAATTAAACCGTTCCTCAAACATTAAAACTAAGGGCTAAGGACGATTAAATAATCGTTCCACTTTCAAGTTTGTAATGTTTGCTAGAATAAACGTTTATGGTATTGGGGTCATTACAAACAACTATTTCGTATTATATCTAAGTTTAGATTAATTAAATACGATACAAACTGGATACTCAATTAAGATGAATTGACATGCATAAAAATGAAAAAAGGGATGATGATGACGATGACGACATGTATAAAAATGTTTTCTTTGTTATCGATTTAATTATAATAAAATAACAGTCATTTAAAACACTAATAATGCATTTTTTGTATATTTGAAAATCATTCAAGAATTTCTTGTAATAAACTAGTTATTGCGATTGTATAGCCTTTTTAAATCGCAGAATGAGTAGAAATAAACTAAACTTAGATTTACATTTTATAAGAAATCAGAAAAGTTCTTATACTATGCACTACAAACATTTCTTGATTAATATATCTCTACTAATAATACGATACTGATAATAATGACATTCAATGCGGTATTTTTTCACGAATCTTTTGTGAATACCATAGATTACTCGACGAATGATATCACGTCAGTTTAATGTCAAATTCGTCTATTTGTCTTTACTCCTCCAGTGATCGGAATAGGCTTTATATTATAAAGCTGTACTGATATAATTGAGAAATTTATAATAATTATGAATATTGCCCTTATATTGTCTATGATTATTATTTTTAACTTACGCTAAGGTGAATACATACATATATACTGATTTACAATATCATAACAACAAACAAAAATTACAAAAAAAATACGTTATATACTTTAGGGATGTAACTAAACCACATATTTAAATGATACGGATTTAAGATTATTCGTAGGTACAAGATCGGTCGATCTTTCTGGTAGTTATGAATGTCTTGTAACAAAATTATCATTTTCAGCTTCTGCTATAGCCCTGTTTAGAGGGTTGTCATCGCCGCTGATAAGATCGCTGCTGACGAAGATACTACCGCCACAAGATATAGCGAAGGTGTTCGCGTTGATGTGCACTATAGAGGGCATCAGTCCACTTATATCGCCTGCGATGTACAACTCCTTATATGCCTGCACAATATCAACATTCCCAGGAGCCATATATTTGCTGAGTGCGGTGATAACGACTATATGTGGCATATTATTAGGGTGAGTAAAATATTATATCATATATTTATGGTTATAATGTCTATAATAATATAATTAACTATTATTAGTTTATCCGCGTTTAACATTATTGCTCCAAAACCAACCCAATGCTCGTCGATTGTACCATGGTGTTACATATATAGTCAATAACTTTCTTAACCCTTACTTGCCACACCTCTGTAGAATTACGTACCATGGAGTAGATTTGTATCCAAGTGACAAAAATTGTTATAAAAATTGAACTACTGAATATTTCGACTTGAAAATTGTTGTAGAACATATTGAATACTTTTTTTAAAAGATTTTTTTCTTTATATAGCCAAAAATAAAATTTAAGTACACTAAAAAATGCTAAAGCCAACAAAAGTGGAAAATTGACTATTTTCCTCTAGAGCTGGGGTAGTTTTGTACCCCAAGGTGGCTAAGGGTTAATAAATGATTTATCTAACGTATATTTTCAATCGGATATATCTTAAGATTAGCGTGTTCAAAATAACAAACTAATTTTAGTTTCATACATCTGAACTAGTCGAGTGAGTATTATACCTATAATACTCAATAAAACTAATACTCGTAAATATGAGTCTGATTAAAATTGTAAATCAGTATTTCTAAAATTTTAATTGTGATTTAGCTTTTAACGGCCTTATTTATAAACCTTGCTTAGTTACTGGTTAGCTAAACACTGATTTGTCTCTTTCTGTCATTATTGATTTGACATACGAAAGAAGAAGACAAAACATTGTTTAACTAATCACCAGTTAAACAAAGTTTATGAATAAAGCGGTTAGTGAATACTACACTTATAATTTACATTAATTTGCTGTGTTTTAACTACAAATTTACTTGTGTATATTACCTTCTATATACAAATCGATCTGAAAGTAAAATACGTATGAATCGTTTGTTGACTTTAAAAAGTCGTGAGTCTGCTCCGCCTACGGAGCTAACCTAAATATCAAATTTGAATTGCAAAATAGGTATAAATTAATTATTGCAAATTACCTTGCATGCACAAAGAGATGCACCAACTGTGTAAATATTTTAATAAGTTTATTTATTAAAATGAATAATAATTAATTAAACATTTATTATCATTAATACTTTTTACTTCTAATATCTATTGTTAATAGATTTTCGAAGTAGAATTTGAAAGGAATGACGCATTACTGTTTTGACCAGCCTCGGAATAACGACTCTCCCGATTGATCATCTTCCAGGATGTGATCAAAACTCAACTCGGATACATTTCAAAGTCGAATCAATAAATTAATAGAACTAAAGTGCGTTGGATTCTAGAGGCATTCTGAAACAAGTTCATATTTCTTCAATTTAATGCAACTTAAAATTGTCGCCCAAGGCAGATACCCCGGCTTATCCTATCTTCCTCGTCGCTACGTCTGAGGCTGATAGAGACATACAAAATTTTTTTTGAATTATATATAAGTTACCATGACCATCAGAAAAAAAATCTGAGACAAGACTTTAAAACGAATGTTTAGTGATAAATTATCAAGTAACATAATAATGCAAATGCCGCTAGCGTTCTTGCCACCATTCCACGCGGTCACGATTTGTACAGTAACTATATTTAATTTTTATTTGTATTTTAATCTATCTTATATAAAGTAATATCTATTCCAAAAAGTCGCGAACGTTTATTAAGGAACAGGATTACTGCAGCGATTCATAACGAGTAATAAATGCGAAGGAGATAAAAGGACACGCAGGACACGAGGACCGGTTTACGGTTATATAGTGAACGTTTTACACTGTTGCTATAAACCACAAGTTTTGAACATAAATTGCGGACATAATGTAAACTGTGTAAGGGCTTTATGCAGGCCCTCTGCGTCGTTACAGTCCACTTTACAGTTATCCCATCGCCAAACAGCGACACTTTATATTATTGTTTTGTTTTGAATGGTACTTCAGTTGGAGTTATAGACACAAGGGATATAATAACTGAATACGTGGTTTTCGGTGTAAGAAATGGTTTATATTTATTTCAATTCAAACGACAATGGGCGAAAAGGCGGTCTAGCAAATAGGCCCAATGCTGGTAAGTGGTCACCATCGACCGGAGACATTGGGTCTGTAAGAAACATTTACCGTTCCCTACATCGCCGATGCGGCCACCAGCCTTGGAAACTATGATGTTACGGGCCTTGTGCCTGTAGTTACACTGGATAATTTACCCTTTAAACCGGAACACAACAACAAGTATTGTTTATAGGTGGTAGCTTATGTGATGAGTTGGTGGTACTTATTCAGACTAGAGTCAATTTCTTCGTTCTTTCTTTTCACATTTGTAATCCCAATTTCTGTTCGTGTGTTAGTATATCCTTATTAAATATAATTCATAATATTTGCAACATATACGAAATAACTTATTATTAATGTCGTCTCCAAAAGTTCATACATATATACAATATTTTTAGACAGAACTTGATACAATATTTTTTAGACACGACTTTAATTTATTTGAATGTTTTTTTTATTGTTTTAATGCGGTGACGGAGGTTGGCATTCGGCTATAAATATCGAAAAAGGATTTAACGCTTTTATTTTTCCATTTAAGGTCAAGAACCTTGCTTGTAACGAAATAAAATTAAGAGTTTAAAACTTTTAAACTTTTAAAGCAATAAACTCATTTCCAATAAAAAATAATAACAACTAATTCATTTGTATTAAAACATCTGATATGTTGACTACATAGTCATACTAATATTGTAACTGGTTGAGTGTGAGACAACGACAGACAGGGACAAGGAACACACATGTTTGTTCCAAGGTTGGTGGCGCATTGGCGATGTAAGGGATGGTTAATATTTTTTGCAGTGCCAATGTCTACGGTGGTGACCATTTACCATCATGTGGCCCATCTGCCAGTCTGCCTACCTTATTTAAATAAATCACGGCTCATTTGTATGATCTCTATACATATTAATTGACAACCGCATTGTTTTGCTACTAACGCTATGAAATTACTTTGGAATGACTATTTTTTTACAATGGTAGGTAAACACGATGACTTGTTTTCACAAGGACTTAGGGCGGTCTCCCGCAACGGCGTCAGTTCTCACCCGATATTTATTTGTTCACTAAAAGTTTCGTTTCAATTTTTTTATTGAATATCAAAGCTGCTACTTGTATTCTCCCAAGGTCCAACATTCTGTACAATATTATATAGACGATAAAAATGCTAGATAGTATTCTTTGATTTTCATGCCGAAATTATAAATATAATTGTATAATATAATTATATATAAGTTAAGTCATAAAAAAAAAACAGTCCTTCATGTTAGGATTTACATTCTGAGCCGGTGATAATACTTTTCAATCATTTATCTTGTCAAATGAAAATTTTAATGTGCTTGCAACAGCCTATTCGAATTAAGTATATTTTATAAATACGCATTCGTGATACAAGTTTCTATAAATACTGATGTCGTCAATAAAAAATATACATGTTGTTAAATTGTTAGTGTTTTTCTAATGAGTTCACGACATGCAACATAGTGTGCACATAAATAAACACAGATATATATATATATATATCGGTAATGATCGGTATGATAACCAATTCCTAAATGGTAAGAACGCGTGAATCATAACCGATGATCGTGTGTTCAAAGCCGAGCAAGCGCCACAGAATTTTCATGTGCTTAATTTGTGTTTATAACTCATACTTACTTTTATTATTAGAGTTTTTGAATATCGATAGCGATTTGGGTTGTATTCATATTGTAAAGTATTTCATTTAAAATTTTATAGCTGACTTAGTCTACTTTTATTTTTAGGGCTTAGCCGAGCGATGGTGTTTATTATTTAATCGTATATACAAATAAGGACAACATTTCTTTAATGATGTACCTACTCACATTCATATGATACATTTTAAACAGACAACACGTATAGAATAATCACGCATATTACCTTTGAAATATATAGAGAAATCTTCCTTGTGTGAATTCTGTTTTGGTTAATGTGAAGGTTTTATCGTTGTACAATAAAATAATTTTAAATTTACGTTGTATATTGTATGCGATGGTGTAATACTGCAGTCGGCTGAACTGACCTTGCGCTATACGGATATTGTTGCATGCAATTTAATTGTGATAACTCGACATGTCCCTGTTAAAGCACAATCTGCGCATTTAATCGAGAGTCCTTCAATATGAAGATAGTGAATAACTGCATACATTCATAAAATGAATCTACAAACAAGTGATCTAAGAGCCTGTGATTGAACTGGCTCTCTCACTTTTTAATTATTTATCTTAAATATATATTGTGTCAATCCTTTCTACTTTATACTACAAAAATATATGTATGTATGAATTTAAAACAAAGTGTTACTTACATTGTAATCATAGAACTCGAAGCATTTGTTTATTTTATAAGATAAATTACTTTGTTTAAATAGGTTGAATATAAGTGTTATTGTTGTTTAAATATTGGGTAATTCAAACTGATAGTTTTAATTTTACATTTGAAAGTTATGCAGATTTCCTTTCCGTATTATATATGGACTCATGAACTTTTTTAACCGTTTTTTCATATCTCAAAAACAAATGACTAAGTTTTTTTTTTTAAATAAACAAAATGTAGAAATATCCCTTTTCCTAATTAAAACTTTTTTCTTTTCAGATTTGTGCAATACTACAGATGGCGGCAATCGTCCATAATATATGAAACTTTGTCAAACGAATCGTAATCACATAACAATTAATCAAATCTAGGTACTTAAATGTCACAAACTATACTAATCAGTATATACCTATCAATTGTTTGTATATCTGATATTATCGTAGTTTATATCCCTCAGACACGGTGCCAAGTACACGAGTAGATTAAAAAATAGTAGAGTCAACTGCCTTACAGCTCTATCCATTTTCGTTGGTTTACAAGTAACATTCTACACGTAAAGTTATAGTTTGTTAGGATACTTATAATTAGTGAGAAGTCTTTACGGAGATCTTTTTTTTTCAAATATATTCTTTTTTTTTTTCTACACAAGATTTTTATGACGAAAGTTGAAAGTCGAAAGTTATTTGTATGTACAGATGTCGCCTTGAAGTTCCGCCTTTTTGGTGATTGGAACATAAATAATTATCAGTTATCTAAGATGATTTGGAATATATTTTTTAAAATTAACGAGAGTGATATTTAATAGTAAATAAGTAACGTAGATAATAATTGATGAACAATAAAGTCAACATTACTAACGTAAGTAGGTACTCGATAATAATTAGATCACAAATTGAAACAAATCTGTAACATTGTTACCAGTAAGTTTTTTTTAAAGTGTAAATGCAGAAATTACATATAAATCGCCTAATTATAATAATGTTGGAGAAAACTTCACATCCTTCATTTTACATTATGTATGTTTACATTGTGTTTTTCTTTCGAAGTATCTCAGTAATTAACTATATATAAAATAAGCTGTGATATTAACGAAATTAGATAAAAAAATATATTTACCGAAATAAAAATAAAATTATTTACTCAATAGGATTTATATATTGCTTTAGTTTAGTTATACCGCCTTTAAATATATCATACAGAGCATCTAATGTTGCACTATTTATACCTGCTACATAACACTATCTCTTACAGCTGTGGGTTGGCTGGAAAAAAATTCTTTTAGAAATAAGCCCGCCATTGTGAACAATAATTTCATGTGTAAAATTACCATGTAAAATTTCTCAGTGCAATAAAGAGTATTATATATATACATAATAGACTGAATATGAAATCGGTATATTAATGAAGCGATCTTTTTTTTTTAATCTACTTTGTCACAGATTATAAAAGTGTATCAAAATCTTGACCTTTAGTTTGACCGATGACTTACATATTTGTTAGTGTAGTTAAGATTAAAAGTAAATGGTTTATTTGCTTATGTATTAAATTACATAAGTAACTCTTATCATTTTGTAAACTCAAGTACAATTAAATACATTGTGAGGATTTTATTCACTACTTTTTTTATTATATTTTAAAAATATTTTATTACGTTTATGTATATAATAAAATGCGTAATCAATATTTTAATACATAAAAAATATAAATGATTTTCGAATTGTTCTTAATATAAAGTAAAATAAAATTAAGTTTGCAAAGCAAAAATATGTTTCTGATCGAAGAATGCACTTTAAAATAATTATGTAAAGGTTAGTTGTCGTGTGTAATAAAAACACGAAATTATAATAAAATGTGGTGATTTATTTGATTTAAAATGTATACTCGATTGGCCTTAATATTTTTAGTAGTAAGTAGTCGAAAATATCATGAATTAATTATTATTAAATGAGTGTTTATATGCATTAACTTTTACTATACTTTAAGGTCAAAGAAATAAATATATAATATTATTAATATAATTTTAGTATTTAAGTAACGATTTATATTTTCAGATTAAATATTGTGTAAAATTAAATATTGTGTGAGCAAAAATCTTGATAAAGACATAAAAATAATATTATCTTTACGACGCGCGACGCACTATTTACGATATATTTATTTAATAGACGATTTTCAAGATCAGCTGCTATTTACTTGTTAACTTAACATGCTCCAGTTGAAAAAACGATTATTAGGTTTTTTTTTAATAAAGACCTAGAAGTGATTTAATTTCTCGATTAAAGTGAACACGCGCGTGAATATTGTTATGTCTATGCTATCTTTTTAAGATAAATATATCGCTCGATACACAATACGGAACATCGCACACGGCCAATGTTATATGATTGCTTATATAATTAAGAAATTACAAAGTAATATAAGGATTTTCTCTTTAATCTCTTTCCTTTTGTGTTATTATAATTTAATCTCAAAATATCGTATAATAATATAGTCACTTCATCGTCTCTGACGTGGTTAAAGTTTAAATATAAAATTAATATATTCTATATGAAATTTATCTACATTTAAATAAAAGTTATATCAAAAGTCGTCTTCCTCTTTTAAGATTGATAGCTCTGCGTCACATGAAGATCCAAAAAGAGTACGTTTTTGAATATTTTATTACTAAAAACTTTTAATGTTTTCACAATATATCGGCAAACCGTTTTAAGATTTATTACGGACTTCCACGAACAGGATAAGAGTAAGCTATAAAGACCCTTTCGTTTTGATATTCACCAAAATAATCTCATGCAGAGAACAAAGATACATGTATATAATGTAATTTCTTTTAAAACTTCGATCATCGTGATAAATCATTCTCCAATCCAAGGCCTATTATGTAATATATTATTTTCGTGACGTAGGTACTTGCAATGTTAATTTAGTTTTGAGATGGTTATAATAATTGTGATAATTTAAAAAATTAGTTTTAATCTTGCCAATATCAACATAGTTTTATTTTCTTGTAAAACATTCAATTATTATCCCAAAAAAAATTTGTAATAAAAAGGTCGTTACCACACAAAACAGGAATCGAAACCTGTTTTAAAAACTTATGAGAATTGTCACAAATAATATTTAAATAATATAATGTATGATTTTTTTTGTGTTCAATGCTATAATTATTGCTTGCACATTTTCGGCTTTACCTATGAATGTTGTTTAGGGGAATTAGATAAACAATGCTGAAATTTTTTCAATGTCAAATCAACGATGACAGAAGAGAGAAGAGCTCCGGCTAAACAACATGGCCGCTTAAGTTTATAATATATTGTTATAAATGCTGTACAACAATTTCAATAAAGAAATAAATATTCAAAATTTGTTTTATTTAAACCAACAGCTAATGTTGAATAAAAATAAATAAAATCACAAGCACCAAGCCTGTTAGTCACACCTACACCACTCAAAGCTTACTAATAAAACAGAGATAATATCCACCGCTCTACACTATTGTTATTACATACATAATGAATCCCAATGATTATTGTGAGTCATCGAGTATTAAAACATGATTGCCTTTAGGATAAAATTAGTGACATACCGACGAAGTGCATTGCCAAATCACTATACGAGTTTTCTTTGTTTATCAAAGTTAGTACGTAATGGAATAACAGTAGCTGTCAAGATAGATTTTAATAGGTATTGCAATTCATACAATGATAATATTCATGTCTGACTTTATTTGCGATTGAATCATAGTTACGATAATAACTGATAAATGATAATTTCGTTGCGCGTTAACAAAGGGTTTTGTAGTCAGTATTCGTTATTGTTTTATTAAAAACGTTGAGTGAATTTTACCATATCAACTATTCAAAGAACAGTAAGCATTTTATTTTAATATTGTTATTTAAACATCGCGCTTGTTATAGTTTTCTTTGATATTATGTGTTTTGGTTAATTAATTAACATTCAAATCCTTTAAAACATCATTGAGCTAATATATTTATATTGTTTAACCTCGTTCCAGGGCTTAAGCTTCCAAAGTACACTAAAATGTCCCACGAAGATGATATAAATTCTGTTAATGGGCTACCGATACCAAAAAGGTCGATTTCAACAACAATTGAATTACCGCTGTTTCTCTGTATAGTGGCCGTGACCTTGTCAGGTAAATAACTTTTTCTTTAATTTTTAATACCTACTTAAAACCAAGGTTATCGTTTACATTAATAATTAAAAACTGTTTGTTTTGTTTTTTTAGGACCAGCTATCAGTAATATAATTCTTTATAGAACCTGTGTCCATTATTTAAATCATTCAGAGGCAGAATGCGAGCCATTCCTTTCACCCATAAAAACAAATGCGACGGCACAGTTAGAGGAAGTAGTGCAGAAATATTCTACATATGTGACGACCGTAAAGATGGTGCTGGAGTATGTGTTCCCAGCTTTTCTATCTTTGTTTCTCGGTGTCTGGTCTGATACCTATGGCAGAAAACTTTTAATAGTTTGGCCTCTATTTGGTGAGAGTATTTTTATAGCGTAATAAAACACTGAACTTTGAATTAAATAATATATTTGGATAAATTCTGGTATCTATTTATGTTAACTTTTTTGATATATTAATAAAATATATAAAAAACCAAAAACATTCAGGCACCTTTATGGATGTTTGGGAATGTTATAGGGCACAAGTAATTCTGGCAAGGTATTGGCAGGTATGGTTGTCTACTTTATCTCCTTTTATCTATTCAGGAAAAAGTAAATCGCAATTAAACGAAACATAGGTAGGATTTGTTTGTACCTAACCTTAGATTTTATTTTTTAAATCGATCTTATAAAAGTTTTTTCTAGGTTTGACAATGACAAACATCTTACTAGTTATCTTTGGGATGATGGGTAACTTAGGCCCTTGGTGGCTAATATTAACTGCAGTGCCATTTTCTCTTAGTGGTGGATTCGTAGTATTATTTACGGGTGCTTACTGCTATGTAAGCGATACCAGTTCTTCTAGTGGTACATTGTTGAGGTAATTACATTTTTAGATTTTATAGCAACTAAATAAATGTCAAAGGACGGACATCTGCAGGACCGTTTTGCTTATTTCTCGAATCAGCGCTTGTCTGAATTTAATTAATATACGAGAAATGGCGATGCAAGGTTTTATTTTGGAATTTCCAATTTGCATCAAAATTATATTATTTGTTTACATATTCTTCTCAGAATGACAATGATCGACGCAACTACATCATTAGGTACTGTGATCGGAGCCACGTGTAGCACTCATCTTATATTAAAAATTGGAAATACATATTTACTTTTGCTATCTGCTACTATCAGTACGATAGCGTATGTTTTTACTAACGTATGGATAAAGGAATCTTTGAATGGCGCTTTACAGGTAATTTCCCTATAATACGTATGTAGTTAGATCGACTGATTGTAATTTTTTTTGCTACTCTAGTTATATTTTGTTCTAGTAAATTAATTAATACTTCATAAAAAAAATATTTAAGGCTAGTTTCCAAGGTAAATAATAATAAAATGTTTTTTCCTAGCTTTAAAATAAAAATATATTACAGGGTGGAGTATCGAAAATCTTAGACTTTTTACTTATTAAGGAAATGGTTCAAGAATGTTTGAAAGAAAGACCTAATCGCCAGAGAGCTCAAATTTTCCTCCTGTGTCTTGTCAGGGTACTCATGGTTTTGGCCGTTTTTGGAACAATCGGTTTGGAGTATCTGTATACAAGACAAAAATTGCATTGGTCATTACGAGAATACACAAAGTATTCAGCTGTTAGCACTGCAATGTTGTTCATAGGAGGTTTCTTTGGTGTGATCGTTGTACAAAAAGTATTTCGCCTTGGAGACATAATCTTTGCAATACTTATAACGATCACTGCTATAGCGGATAATTTGATAAAATTGTTTGCAAACAAATCCTGGCACATGTACTTAAGTAAGTTATATATTTGTTTATATATTTTGTGAAGTTGTTCGCAATAACACAACCGATAAAGTTTACACTTAAGATTGTTTTATCTTTATTGGCTATGTCTTACTTCAAAACGGTTAACGTTTAATAGAACCCAAAATAAAAATGCATTTATAATGCAAATAATGCGTTATTGCATTACCATATACATATATGCGAGACGTACTTTGTCGATACCAACGGTTTATTGCAATAAAACGATCCCAGAAGATTTAAGAAAAGGTTTCGTATGACAAGAAATAAATGCTCCAGCAAAAGTAATACAATTTATTATTGCTAATTGTTAATATCATTAAACATGTGAGATCTTTATAAATTTAATTTAAACAAAACGTCCTATATCGTTAATTCGGTGACAATCGTTTAGTCGTACGTAAGTTTTTATTAAAAAGCGCGGGAAAAACTATTTTTTTATCTTTATCACTAACCAATACCAATGACGTTCTGAAAATGATTATATTTTTATTAAATCGAATACAATATAAAACATTTAATTATTAAATATAATAATTCCGGTATATAAATAAGTATTTCTAACACAAGTTTTGTTAAAAATAATTATTATAATCTCTTGTCACATTATTTACTTAGTTTTAACGGTCTTTGCATTAGAAAAGGATATCCGTTGGAATAAGAACCACTGGCCACTCTTCTGTGCAAACAAAGTTACGTATAGCGAATAAATAAATAAGGAGAAGTAAACAAACAAGTCAATAGCACTTAAAGAGCACTAATGAACGCCGTACTCGTTGACAATTTAAAAAATATATATGTCAAAGCCAACTAGCTTATTTATGTCATTCCGTTCCTCTCGTAGTTAGTAGTTGACACATAAAATTCTAGGGCACTTTGCCCTAGGCCCCATGTAGGTTACTTTTGACCACAACGCCTGAACCGAATCGGTCTAAGTTCACTAGTCTAAGACAGAGTAGGTACCGTTTAGATGAATTAGTAAAGAGGCTAGGCTGATGACTGAATTTGATATTAAAAAGTGTAAAGTCATTAATTATTTGAAACATCGTTAATGCAAATTATCTAGAATTGGTCTGTGGCTTTCTCTTTATAAACGTTTTTATTAATTTCAAACATTATTGTTACAGGTTCTGGAGTATCAATTTTCAGAGGTCTATCGGGGCCATTAGTACGATCATTTCTGACAAAAACGATTCCAGTTGAGGACGTTGCGAAGGTTTTATTTCTAGTAAGCACAGCTGAAAGTATATGTCCTATCATATATCCTATTATATTTAACTCGCTATACGCGCATACATTAGCGACTTTCCCTGGAGCTATATATGTTCTCAGCAGTTCGATAATGGTGATCTGTATAGTTTTGTTCGGGTAAGTTGCATTTAACATTATTTAAAAGAGACATTTTAGTATGTGAAATATTATTAGACATATACCAAACTCGGTTATGTCTATTAATCGGTCAGTCCGCGGACGTGTGTATCGCGGTTAGTTACAATATTTATTAAAACGTATTATTTATTATTATACTCCTAAGCCTAAACTCTTTTCGGTCGTGTCGGAGTGCCTTCCCATCGAATTTTAAGGGAATAGAGAATGCATCTATGTTTGCGCACTATAATGTGTCTTGCGCAGTTGGCTAATTTCACTTGAGATTGGCCGCCGTGGCCGATAACGATTAGGAGGTCATGAAATGAAACATATATATTTGGTACAAAAATCATATCATATTCATAAAAAAAAAGTAAGTTTGGAGAAAGAAATAAAATGCAACAAAATTCAATGCATAACATTAAGGCGTACTGGAAAGGACCTTTACTATAGTATACCTTTGCATGTGTCATCGTTTTGAGAGCTGCCTGTAACCTCGGCAATAATTTAAACTCGTCCAGTCGTCCTCCTTTTCACCTTGATATTGGATTATGTTCTTGCTTTAGTAGTCTTTTTTAAATCGCGCATAAATACTTTTTTTTAAATATATATTTATTTTAATATGAAATGTAACAATTTATACCTCAAGAGTATGGAAACGTACTCTACTTCCGCGAAGGTGACTTTCCCAGGATTGTCCCGCCGATTTAAATTCGATAAGGATCTCATAGAATAGTTAAAGGAGACTAAAATGACAAAGAGGGAAGGTAAGAGCAGAACCTGTCGGCGTAGTTTGGAGAGAGGTTTTACAGGAGATTCTGATCTTGAAGTCCCTATTACGGCTATATTTAAAGGTCTCGGTGATCATAAGGCTTAACATCGAGACTGATTTGTTCGAGCCTCGAGGCACTTTAAATGTCGTCAAAGCCGAATGAACTCGAATGATATTTTTTTTTTTTTTAATTATTGTTAGGACTGTATACATTTTAGTTTCTTATTTTAGAGTACAATCATAAATAACATAAATATAAAAATTGCATACCTCACTCATAGGCTAACTTAATTGATAATTCTATTGCCAACTCTCTGACCTACAATGCAACAAGCTGCTGAAGTTTCCGAACAGTTCTACCCGGCTTTTAATTTCTGGCTGACAAAAACGCCAATATAAAACCTTTAAGTTATTTAAATTAGCGATGACAAGGCTATCCCTGATGCTCTAATGATGCTGAAAGAGCTAACAAGGTACCTGCTTATTTATGAATATGGCCATTACGTAGCTTAAATGAGTAATAAGTATCAGACGTGTTAGTCTCCATATGAACTGGGACGGGCATAATGTTTTGAGATTGATATACGTTGAAGGACAACAAGGAACAACTTCCGAAAACACGAATTAACACACGTTAATAACGCTACGCTTAGTAGATGACTGACGGATTAACGATAAGCGAAGAAATTGAATTTGATGGCATACATGGGATCTGTTACAAATAAATCTATTACATATAAAATCATTAAATAGACATTTCGTTGTTACAGATTTGTACAATATTTTTCGTGGAACAGATCACCTGGAAATGATTCTCTACTTAGTTCTGTTGGTAAATATAATATACCTATATTGATTCTATTTTAATTTGTAATTTATATACATAAATGACGTTAGTCCGATATTTATTTTAATATTTTTTTTACAGATACATGATTCGTTAAAAAAATAATTTATACAAAGGAACGATTTATTCGTAAAATGCTCATCATGAACAAATTTTTATGTAAGTTTTATTGTACACTGGCCTCCAAAAAAATCGACCCACCTACATTTTTTGTAAAAAAGCCATCGTATGGTTTTAAACTACCACATATTTATATTTTTAAGATTGATAATGAAAAAATGCAATTGTAGGATTGTACAAAAACAGAAATAGTGCGCAAAAAATAGGTTTTTAGGTAAATATGTGACAAAACACGAAAACACAAAATTTTACGCAATTTTATTTTTTGTGTACAAAACGATTATGCCGTTTGTTTTTAAATTTGGGTGCATAAATCTTACTTTAATAGGGAGTGTTTCCTCCTCTTGACCTAATCACTGCCTGCATACGCCTATTAAGTGCCCTGATTAGCTTTTTAATGTCTTCCTGTGGGGTCCGTTGCCATTCTTCAGTTAGGGCAGCTTCCAGTTGATTCAGGGTTTCTGGAATTGGATTTCGTGCTCGAACCGTACGTTTTAGCTGGTCCCAGAGGTGCTCTATCGGGTTTAAGTCCGGACTATTGGCTGGCCACTGCATAACTGGAATTTCGACTTCCCTGAGATAGTCTTTAACAATTCTAGCGACGTGAGGTCGTGCGTTGTCGTGCATAAGTTGGAAATTATCCCCAATATATCCAGCGTAAGGCATCACATGAGGCTCCAGAATGTCCGTTATGTAAGTTTCAGCATTAACAGCACGATTACGGAAAAAAACCAGCTCTGTGCGTCCCGTCAAAGAAATACCTCCCCAAAACATTGTAGAGCCTCCACCAAATCGCAGCTCCTGCTTCAGTAGTATCCATTTTTTATGTTTAAACTTATTAAAATTATTGTTTCAACAAAGTTTCATACACTTAATCAATAATAAACATCGAACCGAGATGATTCCGCGTTAAGAACTGGTAACAAACTAACCATGCACTTTGTGCACAAAGTAACGTTTTCTTATCAATACTTTAAAAATATTCCAAATATCCTCAATAACACTTACAACTCCTCCAAATCAATATCAAGTGGGTAATAAAATGTTAAATGTATGTCCCATAAGTAAAACAATCCACCTAGGTCGTCGCATAGTTAAGATAACAACTTTGTAAGTAAAAAAATACGGGTGGGTCGATTTTTTTGGCGGCCAGTGTATTTTCAAATTTGATGGTGGCCTAAACAACTTTTATCAAAAAAATATTATTATATTTTTGCTTAACACTTACCGCCTTATTCATACACTTTATTTAACTGGTGATTAGTTAAACAATATTTTGTCTTCTTCTTTCGTATGTCAAATCAATAATGACAGAAAGAGACAAATCAGTGTTTAGCTAAACAATAACTAAGCGACGTTTATAAATAAGGCCGTTAGTCTATAGTAACGTGTGGTGAACACAAAATAATTTGAATGCCAAGTATTATTGCCATTAATGTCAAGTATTTAAAAAAGCTACCTCTTAACTAGGACGTTCTATTTCCAAAAAATCCAACTGTGATATTAAAAATTACATATAATACATAGCTATTTATACATTATGTTTCAAAAAGTTAAATACGTTAGTGAGCTATGCCAGAATCAATTAACTATTATGTAAATTAAATCACAATTATAAATTGTACTTAACGAAATTATTCTTTATCATAGAATATATTACTAGGTATATAAGAAACATATGAGCTAGGTTTTTAATTTCTTGTTATGTATATTTTGTTAAAATTATGCTGGTGTATATACGATTATATTTAAAAACTTTTAAACCAACATACCCAGTGTGCCTATGTAACGTTAGATATGAGCATATTTCGTAATTATAAGCAATTTATATTGATTTCGTATAATATACGTTGAAAACATTATAGTTTGAGAGTATTCTTTTAACCAAAAACATTTCTAATTTGCGTTATAAAATAAACTTATTCATTTGTTAATGCACATATATCTGCACCGGGTCATCGTACTATTAACATTATTATCTTTTAGTAGATTTGGATAAAATAGAATGTGACAGACGAACAGATTATACACGAGTGTATGGTTTCGTTTAACACAGGTATAGTGACGCTAAGCTAAAAGTTGATCTTACACCACCATTCGCCATTGCCTAAGATATATACCCTCTTATATATATACACATATTCATTCATTGTATCACACATTGTATTTATTATATGAAAATAAATATACTAATATTTTTAGAATAATTATTGAGATTATGTTTCGTTCATGAAATTTAAATCTTAAATCATTGCTGGTATTTATCTTTTTTTAATGTTCTACACATTAGTGGAAATTTTATTGTTTAATGTTCCATTTGTGTACATTTACTCATTAAAGTTTAATGTATTATTTTCATTAAACAACTTGTAACGCTAAACATAGCAGTAGTGGCTACACCTTTATTAATGAGATTACAAATCGAGGAGACAGTGGTAAAAAATAAAACTTATACACTGATATTATGTTGTTTATTTATAAAGTAAAAGGAAACAAGCATCTTACGAACTAAAATTTATCTTAAGTCATAATGTATACATAGTTACACATTTGTACCATTTCCGTCCTCATTTAGGACTTTGAAAATATATCCTGTAATATATAATGATGGTGTACCCTGCATAATCGGTTCAATATAAATGTTACTTTTCATACGGAAAAGATATGTACTTCACTTCTTCGCTTTAAGTTAACTAAAATATTACAATGCCCTACGGTAAGTTGTATTGAAAGTCAAACTATTCTACTTATAATAATCATCACAGATTAATTGAAATATTATTATTTTTTTGTACAATAAAATATAAGAAACGAAATATTCTCATTAAAAATAGCCCGTGGACATTTCGTTTCATCTTTGTCTTGAGTTAAGTATTTATTATGAGATTCTCTTAAACTAAACAACATAAAATATAGAAGTTTTGAACGAGTCAGGTATAAAATTTTGTAAACAAAAGCTGCAGTAAATAGACTTAACATTATGTGTAACTATGTTAAAATTTAAACTGAGCAACTTTAACATTAAACATCACAGATTCGTATAAAATATCGTATTGTACGAATGTTTTTTAAACCTTTTCGAATTGGATGTAACAATCTACAAAAAAAAAAAAACTTAAATCAACACACTTAAAAGAAAATAAAAACAATACCATCAGTAACCTGAAGAATAACTAACATAATAAGTACAAACAAATGGTAAGGATTCAAACCAAAGGCATTGTGCAACACAAAAAAAAAACAGAGCACTTTAACGCTAATGAAACTTACGTGTTAATTCCTTAATCTACAATACTTGTCACAGAGAAACACAGTCTTCTATTGTACTTAGGGATACAGTATAGACTGATTTATAGTAGAAACAAATTATTAACTGACTATACTAATGACTACCATATTCAAGAAAAATCTTTAGTAACTATTTTACGACGTGATAGCAAATTTCCAGATTTAATCAAATAGTTACAACTTACAATTTAAATAAAAATACTTGAAAATTTTCGAGATGTCCTTTTTGTTATTCATGATCATAATGACATTAAATTCAAAATATTAAATCACAAATGCATTTTGAATTTTATTATAGATAATAATTTGTTTCTACTGATGTAAAACACATATATTTTTAAAATTTTGTTCACCCACTCAGTCTCGAACCCACAAGCACCAATGAGATATACACGCACCACTTGTTGTACAATATAATCAAAATCACTGGAAAACATCGTTACATAATAATATCAAGTTGTCCTTCACATCTACCACTCCTCGTCTGGTTCCTGGCCTTGATCGACTGTTGTGCTTGCATTGTTGAAGTTCTGACAAAAAAAAAACAAATAGATACATTCATTTACATTCAGTTTTGTATAAGCTGAACTAAAAATCGCCAACTGCATTTATATGATTTCAGATTAAAATATAAATGTGGGAATATTTTTGCTATGCTAATGTTTATACAGGGTAAGGGAAGCTGAGTGAACATTGGCCTTTATAACTAGCAAGGACAACAATATGAAAATTGAAATATACTGATTGGATATCATATGAACCGAGAAGGTCCTCTTGGCTCTTATATAGATATATATTTTATCTTTTAAATATGTCAAAAAAAAGAGACAAGCACATACCTCATTAAAAGTTGTCTTCTTTAATAATTGTGAGCAAGGACAAAAATATAGAAATTTAATAATACTGATTGCATATCATATGAACCAAGAATTCTGCCATTCATCATTAAGGTGTTAGCGAGCGTCTGGTAAGTAGCCAATCCGTCCGCGGCGCTTACTGGCGCAATATTACAATAGGCCGCCGAGCGTCAGTGACGATGTACAGCTTTACAGCATATTATTGGTTTGTTTTAATTGAAGAGATATATATGTATGGAAAATTAATAAACAGTGTAACACTCTCTGACAATCGACGGCTGACTTTACTTTCGGTGTTGACACTCACTTAAGGTGTGATAACTCAATTTATAGATATCCTCATAAGTAAAGATTTTTTTTATAATAAAGTTACTTAATAAAATGTTTTTTCTGCTTATATAATTAAAACATCTTTTCAAATTTCTAATACTGTTCATCTTTCATTTTTAAAAGATAATTGATTATGTGATGAGTAGACGGCACCAATTCAGATTGGTTTGCTCAAAACTCTACTACCAACTATAGGTATTTAGTTGTTGGTTAAAATATGATTACTTACCCTAATATCACTGCCACCATACTTGTTGCCCTTATAAGTGGCAGTTCCTCCTCCCATTAAGAAGTCCGGTACGGGCTGATCTGCTTGGCGCAGGATCTTGGCTAGGTCAGCTACCAAGGCTACATCCTGTGTAAGAAAACAAGTTTATCTAATATTATTTGTTTAATTAAAATACGCTTTCACTAAACACTTTATTTAAATCAAAATTGTAGCTGTCAATGCTTGAGAAAGTCGACGGTTTTATTAAAGATATTGATAAATTAGTTACCTGATCAGAATCAAAGAACGATACAGCCAACCCCCGATTTCCGACACGACCAGTTCTTCCGATTCTGTGCACATACTCGTCTATGCTCTTAGGGAGATCATAATTGACAACGATATCGACATTTTTTATATCTGTAACAAAATTGAGAATTTAATTATAATTTTTAAATTCCATCTCTGTTTAAACACTAAGATGCTCATTACATAGCATGAGCGGTAAATATGTAAAGACGAGTCTCCACAAAAAGAAAATCGACAAAGTTTGTGTTGTCAATAATAATGGGCATTCTCTAAAGAATTGCAAACATTACTTGACAATTACAAGGTTGACATGCGAAAACTGACCGAGGCCGCGCGCGGCGACGGCGGTGGCGACGAGGATGCAGTGGCGGCCGCTCTTGAAGTTGTGCAGCGCCTCTTCGCGCTCGCGCTGCATGCGGTCGCCGTGGATGGACGATGTCAGCATCTGCTGCTCCGACAGCATGGCCGCTATAAAATCGGCGTTACGCTTTGTTTCCACGAACACGAGTATTCGTTTGCCGTCTGAAAAAAAATATAAGCACAAACTGACTTGAACTAAATTTTAAGTTAATAAAGAGATTTAAAACAGCTAGTAAATGACAATCTGGTAAACAGGTACACCTAAAATAACCGTTTGTATACAACTATTTGTAAACAAATTTTTCTGTAGTAAATAAAACATTTTGTATATATTTTAGATAACATAGTACCCACCATTCTCTTCTATGAGCTTCTTAAGCATATTCTGTTTTTCGTATTTGGTGACTTGATGAAAGATTTGTTCTACATCTGTACTGGCTCCGCCTATAACGCCCACGGCCACGAACAGGTAATTATTGAGGAAACGACCTGCTAAGTGTTGAATGTCTTCTGGGAAAGTAGCTGAGAACATCAGGGTTTGTCGTTCAGTCTGTGGATAATATATATTATAATGTTTATTACTTCCCCTGTAACAGCTTTACCAATTAATTTTTTTGGACACCATATACTAGAAACAAAATATGTTATATATTCTTTAGGTACAAATTTTTTTAGTATTAGTTTTTTTTATATCACTACACATTAAAATACTTACTAAAGACACCATAGTAGGGTGGTCCATCATCTTCTCCACGCTAGGCATGAAGCCCATGTCAAGCATACGATCTGCCTCATCGAGCACTACAAATCGTATCCCATCAAATGACACTCGGTTACGTTCTACAAAATCAAGAAGACGTCCCGGCGTTGCTACCAAGATGTGACAGCCTCGCTGTAATAGAAAATATTTAAATGTTAATTCTGAAACTGCAAACTTCACAAGCGTAACATAAGAATTAAAAAATGTTGTATTTTATGTTACACAGATTGCTACCATATTTGTAGAGAATATTATTTTTATTTTCTTAATAATAGAATTTTTATGATTTCTCAAAGGAAGTGAGAATGTATACTTTTAAATATAAAAGAAAAGACTACTTCTTTAGTAAAAGCATTTTGTTAAAAAATTTGCCCAAATGTCCGTAAATCGAACAAAGTTTATATCATTAAAATTACATCACATTATTAAGAAATAAAATTATATTGGGACCGAAATTAAAGTTTAAATTTAATTGAAGTTACATCTATATCATTTAGTTTTCCGGGAAATCAATAACAACGATATAATATTTGGGTCGTGTAGTGATTAGATCTACTTTCAGTCTTTTTAAAAACGAATTTCTTATTATAATGATCATACAAAAACTTACGGCAATGTTATCGCCTTGGTGTCGTACAGCTGTACCACCATATGCTACGGCTATTTTCAAAATTGAACCATATGAAAACTTTCTAGCTTCATTGAAAATTTGCAGTGCTAATTCACGCGTAGGTGCCACAATTACAACCTGAAATTAATCGTAGTTATGAAAATGGTTAAATTATCTGTTGTGTCAAGCTTGTTAAAGATATATATGTATTGTATAATCATTTTACAATTATAGAAATTATTTAATGAAGTTGTATTCAATAGATTTTATTTTATTTTGGTATAAGTAAGTCTTTAACCCACAGCATAATCAAAATATTGCTTATGTTAATTTCTTTAAAAATAAACTCAAGAGAACATTAATATATATATAAACAACCTATATTTAAAAAGATTTAAACTCACTTGTGGTTGTGCGCATCCATTTGGTCCGGAGACTAACTCACGCTGATCTTGCAATAGTGTATTAATAATAGGAAGAAGGAATGCAGCCTGAAATACAGTGTTTCATTTTACGACTATCATATTAATAACGAAATATTCTTAAAAATTAGTATAAAGGTTATTTCTTACAGTCTTTCCAGATCCAGTCTGAGCGCATCCCATTAAATCTCTTCCGCCCATTATGATGGGGATAGCGTGTTTTTGAATGGGGGTTGGTTTCTTGTACCCTGACTTAAGTATGTTATCTACCACGTACTTTCGAAGATTCGCCGATTCGAAACTGTCAATCGCACGCGGAGGATTCTCTCCAGTCACCTATGGAATTAATTGTACTATAATAGTCTACTTCTGTTACTAAACTATTATAAAACACAAAGGTTATGTTAAGCTAAATAATTACTTATGATTCACAATGTAATAAAAAAAAGTTTAGTAGGTAATCTACCTTTACAGCTATACAATCGAATTTATCAAAGTTGATTCCGGAGCTGATGGTACTGCTGAATATTTCCTGCTCATTTTCTGTTGGTTCCGGTGGTACATAGGTCACTGGGGGCTTCTTAGCCTCATCCTCACCTCCTTCTGTAGGCTCACCTTCTCCACCACAATTGGGCCGAGAACCGCCTCCTCTTCCCCCACGCCCCCTACCCCTGCCTCTCCCACGTTCACCTCTTTCATGTCTATCTCCTCTCTCTCCATTGTCATAATTATCACCTAGAATATGAAATACCACAATAAATATAGAGAGTATTAGTTATGTATGTGCATAACAACACAAATTATAACTAATGTATGGTGTGAAAAAATAAAAGTGGATTTGTGACACATTTCACAGTATTTTATTTGATTAACTTAAGTGCCTAAGGAGGCACTTGTAATTTTAAGTGGCCGTCCAGTGCCATTAAAACTTGTGGGAATAATCGTTTTTAACCATTAGTTGACAAAAGCAAAGTTGGGTGTAGTTTAAATGCCAATGTTGCAGTAAATTTTTAATTCATTTTTCAAATCTGAGACTATTCCCATATAAGTCTTATGAATAGAGAATTAACATACCAACTATACAATGTATTTTTAGATCATATTTTTAGTGTATACTAAACTATTATTTATTACAAAATAAAAAATTATATATATTCATTGGTTTATTCGTGAAAGCATAACAGACAGACCGTTATATTAATATAGATGTTGAGGTCATAAACATCTAAATAGAAGAAGCACTCACACTTTATTTACAATGAAAATTAAAATAAGAAAATTTTTGCAGTGATTTTTTTTTAACTATACTTATATTTTTTTAAATAATGTTCTGTCTATAAAATTCTTAACAGCTATAGTATTCAATAAAAGCTACTCACCACCGTTCTCGTAGTCTCCACGGTCGCGAGCCCCGCCGCGTCCCCCGCGCCCTCCTCGACCACGACCACCTCTTCCGCCGCGGCCTCGACGCTCGCCAAATCCATTATTGTCTCCTTTATTGAAGTCTGTAACAATTATATTTTTTTTTAGCGACTAAAAATTGGTATTACATATAATTTTATCTGACAGAAAAAAACAGATAGATCTTCTAACAAATATTTTTCAATTTAGCTTTAATATATTATACAAAATTATAATCTAGATTATACCCTCATTATCTTCTATAAAAGAAGGAAACCCTCTGCCCCTGGACAAGCTGTGACCTTCATCTACATTGTTATCACCATAGCTGTTAATGGTTGGAGGCGGTTGTACCACCTGAAATCAAAAATATTATTATAATTAATCATGCAAAATTTAATTATTCTTTTTAAGATAATTTCATATTAAGCTAGTAATAATCTAGTTTGTTTTTTAAACACAGACTAAAGCTTTTGGCTGAAATTTTGATTTCAAATTTATTAAAACAATTTTATAAGTAAAGATATAGTTAAATTGTTTACAAAAATTGATTGTTGAACACATTTTACAAGAGTGACTAATTAAAGTATATAAACAACCCATAGACATTGGTATTGTAAGAAATATTAACCATCCATTACATTGCCAATGCACCACCAATCTTAGCAACTGTTATGTCCCTTGTGCCTCTAATTACACTGGCCCTTTAAGCTGGAACACACAAATACTAAGCTTTGCTGCTTGGCAATAGAACATTTTTTTTTTGACGCTGGGAAAACGCTTTACGCGTTTCCCCCCACGGGAAACAGTGGGGGGGGAGTATGTGGGGCTCGCCATATGTCCAGGGCACCGAGTGTGCCCCGGTCATCGGAATACCCACTAAAATCCCAGCGGTACCCTTCCCGTCTTAACGGGAGCGCCACGGGATCGCTTGCGCATGCTACCGTGACGCTCCGACGGCAATAGAACATACCTTAACACCAAGTAAATATATAATTATTTCATACTATGTCCTATAAGTATTTTAAAATATTGTTATAAAATAAAAAGAGGAATATGAAATGATTTACACAAATGAAATTCACTCACAATAGCATTGTCAGAATTGTAATAAAAATGTTTATAATAAAAACTTGTTTATATTTAATTCTTATATACTGTAAATATTTATTCAATCTCAGATACAGTAATATAATATCAATGTTTTCATTGCTAAAATAAATCCTTGCTTTGTGTATTTATATAAAACATTAATGATCATCTTATAATACTTGCTACATACCTTGATTTATCAAAACAAAACCAAAAACGTAGAAAGTTATATTTCACTTGACACACTATATTATTTAATATTCTTTAGCTGTTAAGCATGACGTGATTTAAATAAATAGAAACTATAACATAGTCACATTAATAATTATCAAGTACTTACCACATCACAGGAATCGTCCCATTCATCATCCATCTGAAATTAGGATTAAACGATAGCAATAATAAATCTGAAGCTTTAATTTTGAGATTTAAAAAAAACAATTCAATTCGTGCAACATCAGCTCTATATGGAAAACATTTTTGTGTATCTACCCTACACTTACTTTTATCTTGTAATCAGAATATAACATTCTTATGCATATCTTTAGCAGAAAATATCACTTATAGACACTTCTTAATAGATAAAATAATTTGAACTTTTATTTCAAAATTCTAAATCGGTTGGTAAAAAAGAATTCAAGCTTCACCGGCACATAAAAGATCCACATGTGTAGTAAGTAAAATTGAATCTTTTTTGCAAATATTATCGAACAGAATGATGTATGGTTTTAAACTTACCGTCGTAATTGGAAAATCAAGAGTGTGAAACTGTTTATAATATATATTAAATTTAAAAAAAAAGCTGCCAAGTCTTAACAAAGACGTGCCTTGCTAAATGGCGGCGAGTGACGAAAATTATTATTAGTGTTGCTATTGTGTTGTGAAGAGAGATAAATAAAAATTACCATAAAATTATATATTCTGTGGATAATTTAGTGTAATGGAATTATTAAAATTCAATGATTTTTGTTGATTTAATAAATAGTAATAATAGTAAATATAAAATAAAATAAATTTATACATAAGGGAATAATACAGATAATTAGGCAATAAAGTTGATTTAAATCGAAGTAAGCTTTAGACATCATTCACACTTACAACTTTATTTTAATGGTTAAACATTTTATAATATTTTTATTCCTATTAGGTAAAAATATGTTGAGGCGTTTGATTCTCAACTAGCCTAGTTTGCGTTTGACAAAGGGTACAAAGTACTTTATTATATTAATATTACATATTATTTATTAAATATATTTATCAAAAACTGATTACCTATTTTAATTTGTTAAAAATTACAAATTCAATTTATTTAGGCACCAATATACATTTTATATTATTTCGTAATGTCGATATTTACAAAGCGTCTCTTGACTCTTGATTTTTTAAAACTCACAAACTTCTTAGGCCATCCCTAACTAGCTAGTGGCTAGCAGTGGTGACCTTAGTTGGTTTATAAATAAACATTTTACTTATTTCATTGATTTAATATGTGCATTATTTATCGCGATTGTAAGAAAAGATGAACGAAATACAGCAAATAAAATTTAATGTTATCCCTCAAAAATATAAATAGATTGAGTCTTATCACAGTTGGCGTCTTGTTTTTTGTGATTAAGTTTACAAAATAAACCATGGCAGCGGTCGAGACAGTTAAAGTGTCGGTGGTGATTGATTCGACGCCTAATATAATACCCTGTTCAAGTTCTTTTACTGCAGAAGAATTATGTATAGTTTTATGCAAGAAGTATAACATTCCTCCACTGACGCGTACGTTATTTGCATTACGGATCAGAGGTACGGAGTATTTCCTCAAAGATAACAGCAAAGTTCTTTCGAGTTCACGAGATTATGAATTGAGAATACGGTTCAAGGTAAGGATCCATAATATCCTACATCTAATTTTTAATCAAGTAAAAATAAGGACCAATAAATTATAGTTGAAAATTATATTTAACTTTACTACTGCATCTTATAATGTGAACTAAAAGTTTCTAACAAAAATATAAACTAAAACTTTTGGAGTATTTATAAACAATAGAGATTTAAATAAAAATAATTCTGCCTTTTAATTGAGTAAACATTTTAATAGGTACCTCGCCTTGGACTCCTAATAACTTTAGATGAAACAACATACGACTATTACTTCCAACAAGCTCGTAATGATGTTAACGAGAACAAAATACCAGAAATAAAGTATCCCGAACATAAACAAGAGTTGCTGGGCCTTGGTATAGCAGACATGTGAGTAAATCAATCATTATGTTCATTGTAATGTATAAGATTATAAATGATCTGTGTTTAAACTTAAGTAGGATTATATATAGCTTTACACTTTATTTATTTCTTGTGGTGGTCACCACTGCTCGTTGACATTGGCACTGTAAGAATTATTAACTTAAATCATCAATGTATCATCAATGTTGGGAACAAGAAATGTTATCTCCCTTGTGCCTGTCATTGGCTCACTCACCCTTCAAGGTTTGCAGCTTGGTAAATTATGAAAAATAGGTGGCAATGTTGGAAGGGCTTGCACAAAGCCCTAAAGCTAAAACTAAAAAAAAAATCATTTCTCATCTCCATATTTGTGATGCCATTTACTATTATTTTTTAGGTAGTTATATATATATATATATATGACACATGCATTATTCAAACCATATATTATCAATGATAATGTCAAAAGTTCAACAACATTAAGATAATAATATCTACTATTCATTCATTATTGAACTTAATAGAATTAAACTATACCACAAGCATCAATCAAAAATAATAGTATTTCTTAAATGTATTTGTTATTTCAATTAGTTATTAATTTGCAATTAAATAAAATTTATATTTTGTTGTCACTTACATTCTTTAAACATAAATATAAGTGTTAATGAATAACTTCTTTTATTCTAAAGATAATGTACTTTTTAACACATATATTAATTACTATTAACATATAGGCTTCGATTAATAATGTACTAGATTAGGGGTAAGCTCTTCAAAAAGAGCCCAAAAATATGAGCACAAATATAGTTGTGGTCTTATTTAAAATTAGTATAGTCCATCATAACCTTGTTTAAATGGCGAGCCTCGGTCAAATTTTTTATTGCTTTTTTGGAACTTTGTAATTCCGACTATAGAACATGCGTGTAAGGATGAATTTGTTTTGATGTTGACCAGCAAGCAAAATGTATTAAAAATTAATTGTTTTTGTACATATTTTTGTGAATGCAACCTTAAACATTTAAGGTTGAATTTACATTATTATATTTTTATTTTAACTTGAATTATCTAAACACAATTGGCGACAGTTTTAAGAGAACTTTTGTATGGGATTGTGTATCTAGTGCATTATTGATTGAAGCATAAAGGTGAATTATATGTATAATGGTTTCATTTAATTACTTTTTATTGCATTTATGTCAAAATACTTTTTTGCTTAATATTGGTTTAAATTAAATAGTATATAAAAATTAATATAGTTTTTTTATGAATGCGAGACTATTCATATTTTTTATCAATAAACATATTGATTTATTATCGTTGCTCAGTAAGTTTTGAAACTCTTACAATTGTTATCAGATAAAGAATTTGTTAATACATAATATGTGTACTTGTCTTGTTACATCATCATAAATAATTAAGTAATGAATTGTAACAGAGGAAGATATCATAATAATATCTATAAAGAAAGAATTGTTTATCAATGTTTTGTGCATTTTATAATTACACTTTTGAAATATCTTTATTGGAATGTAATTAGTATTATGGTGTGACCATTTACATATAAATTATACAATTATGTAATATGTATTTTTATGTTATACATTACAAAACCTTACGTTTCACATAATTACACTTAGCATGAACATTTTGACTAGTATATTATGTAATTAGTTTGAAAACTCTGTAATTAGTTTTTTCTGCTTATCAGCTTACCTTAGATCAGTGTAGTGAGAGGCTTTGTTGAGATAGTGACCAAGCCTTCTTAAGAGAAAGAGTTTGATGCCCAGCTATGGGACATTTATAGTCTACTTTATTGTGCAAAATACTGCACCATTAGATTGAAAAAAAAAGCTGTTAGAAAATTAGTTATAGGCACAATATTTTGGCAGATCTTATATAGTTATATAAATAGAATATAGTGAAGAAAAATAAAAAAGGAAACAAAATATTTTACTAGATAATACATTTTTTTCAATTCCATAGGTGATAAATACGCTTTGCCTTAACACTACTGCCATTCAACAGAACTTGTAACGAGTTAAAATATTTAAATTTAAATTTTATTTTGTATTAACCGAATTAAAATTAATTTAATTTATAAAAAAAGAAAAAAATACTTTTTATATGTATATGTTAACATGTTTACGCAAAATTCCTCAAATTTTATTTTATTTTTTTATTTTTTTTTTTTATTTATTTATTTTTTTTTTTTTATTTTTTTTATTTTTTTTTTTATTTTTTTTTATTTATTTTTTTTTTTTTATATTAACCGAATTAAAATTAATTTAATTTATAAAAAAAGAAAAAAATACTTTTTATATGTATATGTTAACATGTTTACGCAAAATTCCTCTCACACGATCAAAGTTTTTCCTTTGCAATTAGTGAGCCATTTACGTCATTGCCGTTTTTGGCTACAAACATTCACGAATCGGTCACGTTTGATATCAAGAGGATGTAGGATTATCGTATTGGGCTTATTTCTCTTCCTTTCAATTTTATCAGAATAATGTAGACCAGGACTGTCCAAACTACATACCTTTGTGGGCTAATTAAATTTACTACAAAGGCTGGAGGGCCGCAGAAACAAATATTTTCAGTTTTCAAGTAAAAAAAATACAGGATAATAATTTCTTTATACATTTATTGGTTCTTCGTTAATTTATCTTTAACAATCATATCGATATCAACGTCAACATTCGTTGTTGCATGAAGAAGTAACTTATCTGACAGTGAAGATCTATACTTAGATTTTATAAAGTTCATCGTTGAATACGCACTTTCACATAAATAAGTGCTGCCCATCATCGATCCCATTTTCAAGCCAAAATTTGTTAGTTTGGGGAAACGATCGCCAAGGATCTTAAAAAAATCCATTCCAGGTTCTGTTCTATCCTTGTAAAATGGATCTGACTGTACGTCACATAATTCCAACTGGTATTCAGTCTTTAGGCTTTCGATTTGAATTGTTAATGGATGCGTAAGAAGAGACATATCGCTCTCTAATTCTTTGAAATCTGCGACACGCTGCTCAAATTCAAACATTACCTCGTCGATGTATTTCAGGTGGTCAGAAAAGTTGCATCCTTCAAAATTTCCCATTTCGGTATAATTTTCTTTGCAACTCGAAAAAAAAAGAAAAATAATTTTTTTCCAGTGACGTTTTGAACAATCACAGTTTACTTTTGAATCCACATATCCATACAAGTTGGCTACATTGTGTTGTTTGCCTTGTAATTTCAAATTTAATTCGTTCAAATGTTGTGTCATATCAGTTAAGAATGCAAGACCAGTAAGAAATTCAGGATCTTGCATTTTAGTTTCCATATCAGTTCTATCAGAATTGATTTCATTTGTAAGAAATATGGCAATGTCTTTCCGTAAAGCGAAAAAGCGATGCAAGCACTGACCAGCACTCAACCATCGGATTTCTGAGTGCAATAGCAGATCCCCATAGGTTGCGTCAATTTCAGTTAAAAAATTACGAAATTTACGATAACTCAAAGCTTTGTTTCCGCCTCTAATAAGATTTGTTATTTTAACAACTATTTTCATGGCATTCATATGGCGCAAAGATTTTCCGCATAAGGCTTCTTGGTGTAAGATGCAATGGATTAATGGGAAATCAATACCATTTTGTTTTAGAAGTCCCGTAAGTCCTGTAACGTTTCCTGTCATAGCTTTTGCTCCATCGGTTACAATACAAGAACATTTTTGAAACCCACCGTAATCCATAACAGTTTAACTGCTTGAAAGATATCGCTGCCTTTAGTTGAGCCATATAGTGGCACCATGACTGCCTCGTTGGTCTAGTGGCTAGATATAAGGCCGCAGACCCGGTGGTCCTGGGTTCAATTCCCAGGTCGGGCCAATAAATAGTTATTTGGTTTTTCTGTCAGAAAAATCTCAGTAGCAGCCCGGAGTCTGGAAGTTGGAAGTGTGTACACTCCCGTGCCTCGGAAAGCACGTTAAGCCGTTGGTCCTGCGCGTGAACTCTTTCCGGTCGTGTCGGATTGCCGTCCCATCGGATTATGAGAGCTAAGGAAAAGAGAGTGCACCTGTGTTAGCGCACACACTTGTGCACTATAATATGTCCTGCGCAGTTGGCTAATCTCTCTTAAGATTGGCCGCCGTGGCCGAAATCGGTCTGGAGGACCTTATTTATAGTGGCACTAAGTTTCTCATTTCCTCCGTGATCGAAAAATCTATTGAAATGCAGCGAATAAAAATTATTAATTTTCTGATATCAGTCTGGTCGGTACTTATCCAAACATAATGAATAATATTCACATTTTACAATGTAATCACATTTTTTTCGAAACATATTCGCTAAAAATGCTACAGATTCAAATTTGTCTGCTAATTTCGGCTGCATGAAGCGATGAGCCATGGCAACTGCGTATTGTTTTATAAAAACTTCATCGCTGAGTGGTTTTTTTAGCTTTGGCTAATTGCAAACAAACTTCATAAGAAGCAGCTAAACTTTGTTCATTGTCTGTATTTACTTTTGAAAAAAAAACTTGTCCGTTGCGTTAATTTTTTCTTATACTCAGCCACAACAATTTTTCTTGCTTCGCCGATATGTCTTTTATATTTTTCTTCGTGTAAAGTAATATAATGACGTTTAACATTATATTCATTGCAAGACAAAACTTGCATACAAATCATACACTGAATTTTATTATTATTGTTGCAAATAAAATAATCAAGTTCCCACTTCTCATTAAATATACGATGTTGATCACTTAATTTTCGCTTCTTCGTAGACATAATGAAGTTAGTTAAGTGGCGATATGAACTTAGTGAAAGCGCAAGCTTAACTAATACGGATACCAACAAATTCTCACTCTACAAAAACAAAATACTTTCCGGGAATTCCCCCAATAATAGTAAAATATAGCTTCACTTTTAACTGATGTCAAGGGAATGAAATGTTACAAGAATAAAGATAAATAAATTATACCAAATATTGATTATATGTTTTGCAAAGAATTCTATTATCCAAATTATTTATGTCCAAAACTATTTTCCGATTAAAACATGCGTCGCGGGCCGTATGAAAACAAGCCGCGGGCCGCATGCGGCCCGTGGGCCGTTGTCTGGACAGCCCTGACCATTTAGTAGACCATTATCTTCTCTCTCTCTTGTTAATGAATCGAACGCAAACGCACTACTATCTTTTCGCAACCTGAAATTTAAATATTTTATTTTAGCTTTTGTGGGTTTGGCTTCCGTTTCTCCTCTCAACTCTTCTATATAGTAGCCGTCGCCAAGAAGATGGCAAAATATTGTCAAAACCATTTCGTCTTTCTAATGATTATTTATTGTTCACCCAGGAGCGAAAGCACCCATGGTTGCTGTTTAGCCTATGGAGTTTGTGGTATTCCCGTATAACCAGTACATGTTACGCAGCATTTAGTTATATAAACTGGTCATCATTCTGAAGATGTGTAATTATTTGTTATACTTGCTTTCAATAGGTTCACCTATATACTACTCATTTCAGTATTAGATCGATCTCCATTCCTGAATAAATTTCATAATCATAAGCCACGATTGTCGGAAGGGAACTAGCAGCTAATATCCCTATTTTTGTAGTTTCTAAGGAATAGCCGCTTATCAGCCTAGTAATTCAGAAGCTGGTATCGATAACTAATTATATTTTAAATATAATGTATATTTAAAATGTTTTTATAAGATATAATATTGTTACTAATTATCTGTTATAATTTATTTATTATGTAAAGATTTTTTATGATAATTTGATTAGTTTATGATGATGATGTTCGTCTAATCGTTGTAGCCACGGCGGTCATTTCAACGGAGAATAGCCAACAAGGTTTTAGTGTTAGTATATAGGCGTACTGTTCCCCCATGCTTCTATTTCCTCAATTTAATAAATACAATTTATATAAGATTTTATAAATGCAATTCAGCAATACTCAACCTCAAGATTGCATCTAAATACGCTCTTAAACCGTTGACCATCATTGATAGTCATATTTTGTATTCACTGTGCCATCATAGAACAATATATTATTGTGTAAAAAAATTACACTATATTATGAAATAATTATTATTAATTCACAATGAAACATTGATTTTATTTCTTGATTATAGACAATTATGTTATAATACATATTCAAATTCAAATTTCTTTATTCAATATGGAAGCGTTACACTTGCATTATTTTACATACATTATTTTATGTAATTATACGAGTGTATTATATATGTATATTTATACGAAAAGAATCTTGTAACCAGTAAACGACGAACGATGAACATCGTTTTTTTTTCATATTAGTATATTTTGCAAATAGCACAATATATGTTTTGTTATATTAGTATTACTTTTTATTTTATGAAATAAAATATTTTCAATTAATTTTAACATTTTTAGTGATAAACAAGTACTCTAATAGCTGAAATTTATTTAAAACTTAATAAAAAAATAATCTTATGTCAGCGTTATTCATTACATTTATGATTTTTTTTATTATTTTATTTATAAATTATCATAATATAATGAAGTGTTCTAAGTTTTTATTTTGTTGCATGCATTGTTTCAAATTTTAAAATATTGCCTCCCGATACTCACCCGACGCAAAGCTGCCCACACACAGGCCGCGTTTCCGCGATGTACGGCGAAACGAATGAATAAATGAATAATAAAATAAAATACGAATGGTATCAATACGAATCAATTTGGTGCAGCTAATTAAGATTGTGTGTCGTTACGTTATTGAGTTACGCCGCTTCAATAAGAGTGTTAAAATTTGTAGAAATACTAAATTATTTGCTCCAATCTGCCTCTGGTCAAAATCATCATGGAATCGACGAAAATCTAGACATGAGGCAGACATCCAAGGCTCTGCATTATCACGGGAAGTATGATTGGTGTAAAAAAAACTATGCTACGTCAAATGTTCATGGTTCAAGTTGCATCTGTTCGATATGGTTTCGTAATTGATTCTATAAACTTCTTATATCTAACATTAATTGCTTCCATTGATATATGTCTGATCTAGAATTTTATATTTGATGCTTGGCGCGAGCCTCTGTAATATCAGAGAGAGAAATTTATTATTTATTTATTAAATAATATTTTTTTTTTATTTACACCCACACACTCTCTTTACACACACTTTACTACACATGCACACAAATTTAGTTTGCAGTTTTATCTAAATTTAGGGTTTTTACATAAAAGCAACATAGGTGGAGGTGGACCTCTGACTCCGAAACTAATATAATTTGTAATATCATTTATTACAAGAAATATATACGTCCTTCCATGCTCACGTAAAACAGTTCACTTTTGTAATACACTTTGAAAGCATTGTGAATTGACAACGAAGAGGAAAAATACTGATAGGTCCATTTTTGTGGTGATTTACAATCTCAATGATTCGAACATTTTAGGTCGGTCAAGTGTGCACTTCATATAAATTAAATTAAATATTTAAAAAAAATCATTGTAAAAGGCTCCAGAATCAGAGTTTTGACATAATTATCATTATTGATAATTTCTGCTCATGAGATAGCCGTATAGAAATTTTGTTCGATAATTTATCATCAAAGTATTTATGTTTTGTTTTGTTTCAGGACTCGGGCAATACTAGAAGAGAAATTGCCCTTGAATGATGTGGTTCGTAATTACAAAAAATATATACCAAAAGTTATCGTAAGAAGACACGGACCCTTCCCTAAGAAGTACGCCCATGATTATCTCCCGCAGTTGTGCTCCGTGGGGCACAATGTAAAGTAAGTATTCTATGAATTCAGCGTTAAAATTGCTATAAAAATAAAGCTACGTATTTAAACTCATATATAAATGAAATTTCCGGTTTAAACTTTTTTGTTCAGTTTAATAATATTTTATCTGGGGTTATCTTACGCGATTCGCTAAAATTCACTGCTCTGTTGTAAATTATAATAGCCGTTATTAAATATACAAATCGTATGCAACATTAAACTTTTTAGTTTAAATAAGAATAATACTATGAAATATGTAAAAGTTTCGACGTATAGTTAAATTTAAAACTTCTTAATATACAAGAAATAAATCGACTTATTGGTTTGATTGTCCATCATCGTTGATATTCAAGCCTATCCACTTCGCAGGTACTTTTGTTGACAGGTCCACTTCTTTAGGTGTTGATTTTAGTTTATAGCACTCGATATGTCGATAGCAAATGTAGCCAAAGCCAAAATTTTACATGGAATATACCTGTAAATTTTCGAACTTGTTGGATCATATTTAAAACGTGAGAGTATTTTATGAATGAAGACTTCCATGAAAAAGCGTGAACCCACCCTTTAATGCCCCGATTTTTATAGAAAACTAGCTGTGCCCCGCGGCTTCTCCCGCGTATAATTAATAAAAATATTATAAATTATTTTATTACTGTAATAACACACACACACATGGCTACTGGTAAGGAAATACGTAATTAACGATTTGATTTGTTTTTCCATAAGATACCGTAGTGTTTACCGATCTTATATATGGCCTATCATTTGCGCCATCACATGTTCTTTGTGTGTACCAATTTTCATCAAGACATACAGACAGACAAAAATTAAAAAAATAGTATAATGTGAATCACTGTATGAAACGATTATTTATCACAAAATTAGGTGAAAAAAAAATTACAGACAGAGCCAATAGATTTATATAGTAGTATAGATAAGTTAAAAATTTATTATATACTTATTTGACGCCAACTTATGAGAAGAAGCATGCCTGCCAAATTTCGGCTTTATAAGATGTAGGTCTTTTATTTTCGGCGAAATATATTATTTCCGTTGGAGTGACAGTTTCATTTCAATTTCTTTTCACAATTGAAGCCAAAACGTGTACGTTAAATAATTGAATTGATCAGATAATTAATATGCATAATCAGATAGTAGGTATAAGCGGAATGTTTGGAATTATTACTCGATACGTTGATATTGTTGTTGCTTCTATCATATTAATTGTTTTGAAATGCGTTAATTTTAAAAGTTTTTGAAAATCAATATAATGAAGAGTGACGACAGATTTACTTGCGTGCTGAATATCAAGAGTTTGAGCCAATATTTTTAAGCGTTTACCTTTATATGTGTAAGGGGATAAAATCCAACTTTCTTTTATCTAATTTTAAAAACTAAAATAACCATGTTTATCTGCCTTGATAAGGATATATGAGATGTGATGGACAAAATGCTGAATGAACCAATGAATCAAATGATGAGGCACCTCTTGTGGACGTGACTCGACGACTCTTTGTTTCTGTGGTCGTATATCCTCCATTTCGGCTGGGTATATTTCCTCTGTAATAACGGAATTATTCCCTCTAATTCCTGCTTTCCCCTTCCTTCACAAGTCTATTCGTCACGCCTCCCGGCTGGATCTCGACGTCACCGCCTAACTGTGATATCAATTTCATCGCGCACGAAGAAATATGGCAACTTCTTTCTTTGTCGCACTTCCAAAAAATAGATTTTTTTACCAGCTCACGTATTCACCTCCTCCTATAACCTGGGTTCCTTCAAACGAGGTGTGAAGAGGCATCTTACGGGCCGGCAAGGCGGGGGCGGCTAGTACTGGCCGTCGTCGCCTTTGGACTCTACTACAACTTATCATCAGGTGGGGTAGTCATTTGCCGTCCCGGCATATATAAAAAAATACCTGTATAGGTTTTGGCCTACTAAAACTCAAATTAAACTCAATCCCTCTTAAAGTAGCATGAGACGTATGGAGATCGAGTCAATTCGGAAGTACTAATAAAGATCGGTATCACGTGACCCGTAGTTGGAGGCAGTGCGTTGAACTATGCCCTAACGTTTACAAGACAAACAATCATCTAGTCATGTATTGTACGTCAATTGTAGTTACTATGATAGAAACTCAAGTGACACAACATCGACATATACTATAAAGCTATAAACCAATCGTTGAATAGTATGCGAAAATTTAGATTACGAAACAACCAGAATATATTTTTATATACATATATATATATATATATATATATTTTAGAATAAGGATATATTTTATGATGATTTAATTTTAAACTGGACCCGTAAAGATGACTCATTTAAGACGATAAAGATGAAATTAATACGAAAATATAGTTCGTCTGTGACACAGTCATTAAATTAATAAATGCACAAATAAAAGAGTCACGTTTGAAATATGTATTAATAAACAAATTATAATTTTTGAGTAAAATTTCATAAAAATACTACACATGTATCTCGAATCACGGTGCAAAAATGGCGCTAATGTATAGAAAATGTAGTCAATATTTTAAAATAAAATTGTATATGAAACACAATTCTCACCATTAGAGGCAATGTTATCAAGCCACCATATAATTCTATATATTTACAATGTCAGCATTTCAATATGATCAGAAAATAGAAAAATATCATATTTTTGTTTTTAAATTGCAGTTATGTCAAAAATCTCTACTTACAACAATTATATGGATTAGCGCCTAACTATCTCGCAGAAGAGTATGATAACGTCCTCTGGCAGAATGGTAGTGATGTGGTACCGGTGAGAGTGGTCGTCGCACCGTTCCATCCCCACCAGCCGGGCATACGACTATTCAATACTTCAAAAAGAGATGTAAGTTGGGAGAATACTGCGGGAATTTATTTGAAATAAAACACACCGGATCGGTGGTCACTTAAATGACTATTTATTTGTTTCAGTGGTTTCATGTTTGCACGATAGAAGAATTGATATATTTGACTAGAAACGGTGACCATTCTTTGGAAGTTTCTAGAAGAGGGACGCCATTGTTTTTTAAATTCAAATCTGAAGAACAGTTATCGTCATTTATATCACTATGCGATGGGTATTATCGGTGAGTGAAATCAATTTTTTATTTCTATTATTTTTTATCCTGTCTAATTATTATTTATTTTGAATTTTATTTCTAACAGATTGATGGTGAAATGGACTTTTAACCTTTCAAAAGACGACGAGACTCCCTCATTGAAAGAATTGCAAAGGATAAAATGTCATGGTCCAGTAGGGTAAGTAACAAAACACATTAACAAGTACTTTGTGTTTGAAAGTACGTATGTTCGTAATGTTTTTTATTTTCAATTTATTTTCAGCGGTGCGTTTTCGTACCGAAAGTTAGAAGAAAAACGCAGTAAAAAACACGGGTGCTATATAATAAGACAGTGTCAGGACGACTACAATGTATTTTATTTGGACGTTTGTACAAAGAACAGGTAATTTTTTTATATATATTTTTGTAATGTGTCAAATTCTTTTAATTAAGAAAGACAATAGCATATGTGTTTAAAATATAAATTATGATAAGCTCTAAACAATTACCATTAGTAAATATATATATATATATATATATATATATATATTTATATTGCAGTACCACAGAGACATACAGATTAGAGTTCAAAGGACATTGTTACATATTTAACAAAGAGGAATACTTCAGCATTGAAAGGCTAGTCGGCTGTCACCAGAATAATGAAGGAAGGATATTTCTAAACGAGTGCATCCCTCCTTCTGAATATGGTATGTGACATAATATTTAAACAATATATGTATTATATAAGTCAATAGAAAGTTAATCTTATACAATATGTATAAGATCAATGATTTGTAATTTAAAATAACTTAAGAAAAAAAAAAACAAAAATATTTAATATTAAAATGTAAGTGTAACAGTTATTATAACGGCTGGCTATATGAATATCAGTGAACGAATTCAAAACGCCGTTTTATTCGCGAATCCACAATGAATATCATAGATTTTATACGAGATCTCACATTTTATACGAGATTAATACATATTTTAAATAAAGATTACATGTAATTATCATTTTAGATAAATCTCAGTTACTTCTCTGCGGCGAACCATTGAAGAAAGGTGTTAGGATCGACCAAGCAGAGTTGCAAGATATATTGAAGGACAACAAAAGTCCTCGATGCTTACCGAACAAAGACATACTTTTGTATACAGGTAAAAATATTAAAAAATATATGTAATATCGTAATAGTTGCTTAATTGTTGATAATTAATCCAAGCAATAATCAATTTTATAATCAGGCTCTGAAAAAGTGGGATCTGAAAACATCACGGCTACATACAAAGCTTTATGGAGGCTCGATGAAACTAAAAAGCTTCTGGTTGCTTTCAAAACTCTTCAGCGGGACAGAGCTAATGATTATTTAAAGGTAATTCTATCCATTTTTCATTCAATATTTTTCGTCAATTAAGTAATATTTGAATTGCTGTGTTCTGGTTGGTGTATGTTTAGACAGAAATATAAATTTTATTATATTTATATGTAACAAAAAAATAATACCAATCAGTTTACATTCCTCAACGATACTTCGCTGGATTTTTAAATTTATTGCAATTGCATTTTTTCAAAACACACTAACTTTTGCATTGATATGTACATATTTATGGTGTATAAAATTGTTTTATAATTATATATTTCACATTAATTATGTTGTTTTTTTTTTTACAGGATTTCATTGAATTAGCGAGTAAATGGGCTTGCGTGCAGTCAAGTTCGATTGTCCGGTTGTACGGCGTCACTCTCAGCTCGCCCACAGCTATGGTGCTTGAATTCTTGCCTTATGGACCATTTGATGTCTACCTAAGGTATCATCACAATGAATATATATTCAATCATACTAAAAAAAGGGATTACCAAAGAGGCCTAGTAAATAATTAACAGGTCGTGAAATTCCTGATATAGTAAAAGCATTGCAATACAAATATCATACATTAAACTTTACTCGGTGGTAGAGCTTAGTTCAAGCTCGTCTGGGTAGGTACCACCCACTCATCAGATATTCTACCGCAAAACAGCAGTACTTGGTATTGTTGTGTTCCGGTTTGAAGCGTGAGTGAGCCAGTGTAATAACATGCACAAGGGACATAACATCTTAGTTCCCAAGGTTGGTGGCGCATTGGCGATGTAAGCGATGGTTAACATTTCTTACAATGCCATTGTTTATGGGCGTTGGTGACCACTTACCATCAGGTGGTCCATATGCACGGCCGCCTACAATAAAAAAAAAAGATATTATTATCATTTTAGTTAGATAAATTTGGTTCTAATAATTGGCAACAAATTGAGATAGGTTCATTATTAAATCGTATTTCAATTTATTTTTATGATTATCCAGGACTTTCTTGTTGTATTTATAATTTAATAAATAACTAATATGATGTGCCCAGACACGCCAGTCTTAGAATAGAAAGCGCTTATCAAAATGATAAAAGTTATTTAAATATATAATGTTTTAGAGAAAACGAAGAACGTGTGAAGCCGTTACACCTGAAGAAGGTAGCTGCAGGTCTGGCTCGAGCGCTGTGGGACCTGTCGGAGGCGGGCGTTGTCCACGGCGGGATACGCTGTCGGCGACTGTTGCTGGCGTCCCACCAAGCCGACAGGATCATTGTCAAGCTGTCGGGCCCTAGTCTTAGACAATACACACCGCAAGAGTGAGTAACTTGCAATCATCTATTAACATATTCAGCTACTGCTGAGTTTCTCACACCGGTGGTAGTTTCTAATTTGTAGTAATAAGTAAGTCTAATGCTTCTATGTTGAACAAAGGATTTTGATTTGATTTTAAAATATGTATAAATTTATGGTTAGATTTTATATTTGATTAATTTCAATTCAATCATACAATTTATAATACAAAGAGAAAAGTCAAAAAAAAAAAAATTAATGAAAGGAAATTACTATTAAACGGTTTTTGTTCACAGTGTACACTGGATGCCGGTGGAATTTTTCTCTGATATGAATCTCGCAAAGCGTTCAGTCGTAGGTGATATTTGGGCATTCGCGACCACGTTGTGGGAGGTGTTCTCCTACGGACAGTCGCCCGCGGACACCAACCCCGTGCTCACTGCAAGGGTAAGCTATTACACAAATATAACAGTGTATTGTATGTGTGTATTTGTTTCTGTCTATAATTGGTATTTTTCCTTGTTCTTTGGTAAACAATATTTTTTTCCCCCTATGTAAGTTTTTTTTAATAGTTTAGATAGGCGGTCAAGTAAATGGGCCACCCGATGGTAAGCGGTCACCGACGCCCATAGACATTGGCATTGTAAGAAATGTTAACCATCGCCGACATCGCCAATGCGCCACCAACCTTGGGAACTAAGATGTTATGTCCCTTGTCCCAACGATACCGAGGACTGCTGTTTTGCGGGGTAGAATATCTGACGAGCGGGTGGTATCTACCCAGACGAGCTTGCACAAAGCCCTACCACCAGTAAAGTTTTAATCTTGTGCAATGGGAGTAGCTTAAAGTTTGGTAATTATAGAATCTAATCAGTGTGTTTGTGTGTGTGTGTTGTCCCGCAGAGCTACGAGATGGGCGACCGGCTGCTGCGTCCGTCGCGCTGCCCGGGCGAGGTGTGGGCGCTGCTGCGGCAGTGCTGGCACTGCGACCCGCTCCGCCCGCAGGAGATCATGCGAGACATGAACCACATGCTCCACCGCGGTACGCACATAACAGTCCCTAAACATATTCGTTTCTACGATTGTTGGACACAGATTGTTATTTCTATATCTTTTGAATATAAATATGCACCAAAAATAAAACTAATTTTTAGAAAATTTTAAAAGTTTTAAGTTTATGTTTTCAAGTTTTTTATTAAGAGGTCATAAAATATGCTCTACTAATAATTATTCTTTATGGTACAATATTTCACATCATTAAGATCTTTATTTCAGAACCCTTGCTTAATATTTCATTGTATTAATATTTTATATACTACAGAGTATGTACCGCTCCACGAGTACGAAGAGCCAAAGATATCCTTAGACCACATGGAGCACGCAGAAACAGTGTCAAGTGAGTGACGTCCTTATAGTTATCCAATGAGTGAAAAAAATATGAAATAATGTTGGATCAGGGAATAACCATTTTCATTTTTCCAGGCGATAGGTTTATTCCGAGCGAGTTGAGCGACGCCGGCAGTAATAAATCGTTGATCTCAGTGGACAGCAGTGCGGCCTCCATGAATGGCACCATGTCGGATCAGTACGATAATCCGGTAAGTAATACCGTTACGTCGATTAAAAATAAGAATTATACGACTGTTACAACAATAAAAATGATCCACGAATATGAAAGATATTAAAGAAAATTGCTTTCGTTATGTGTAAAATTAAGTTATATAATTGTAAATTTGACAAGGAAATCGAAGGCATATTATACAGCCTAAATTTTTTGGCCGACGCCATCACTCCATATGAACGATTTCAATGTCGGTCGAGCTCACCATAAGGTCCCCCACTCGTACGTAAGAGATGTATCGGCTCGGCAGTTCGCGGACAACAAGAGCTCGAACTCGCTGGAGAGCATGAACGCGCTGACGTACGCGCTGCGCTCGTCGCCGCGCAGCCGCAGCGGGCGCAGCAGCGCGGGCGGCGCGCCCGACGCGCACGACGACCTCGCCGCCTGCGCCGCGCCGCGCCTCATGGAGTCCATCGTGTCGCAGGGCAAGACCTACCTCGTCACCGTCACCAAGAAGATCGGCAGCGTGAGTCGCCGCCTCCCTACTACTGCTCAGTATTGTTGCCTGACTGCACGCACAGGGGACGTAATGTATTCGTTTCGAAGGTTGGTGGCGGAATCGCGATGTAAGAAAGGGTTAATATTTCTTACATCGCCGATTCGACGAACCGGTTGGCGCGATCGGTGAGATCTGACTTGCCTTTCACGCCGTAGGTCGTGGCTTCGACTCTCACCCGGGACAGACATTTGTATGCATGAACATGTCTGTTTATCCTGAGTCTGGGTGTTATTATCTATATAAGTGTGTATTTGCGTGTACAAAAGAAAAGTAGTATATGTAAGTATTTCAGTTGTCTGGTTTCCATAGTACAAGCTCTGCTTAGTTTGGGATCGAAGGGCCTTGTGTGATTAATGTCCCAGGATATTATTTATTTATCGCCAATGTCTATGGGCGGTGGTGACCCCTTAACGTCGGGTGGCCCAAACTTACCGCACTCATGAACTGGATATATTTGTTTAATTGTACGTCCGTTGCAGGGTAACTACGGTCACGTATTCAAAGGATGGATGGAGCGAGACAACCAGGAATCTCAACGGAAAGAAGTAGCTGTTAAAAAACTGACCAGACAGGCATCCGAGAGGAATGGCAGTCTCTATGAGGACTTTAAGAATGAACTCGAAATTATGAAAGTAAGTTAAAGTACAGCACCGGAAATAATATCACACAAAAATGTTAGCATAAAGATTACTTATGCTCTACTGGACGAGGGGTAGTTAACAATTTTTTTTAATATTATCAACCTATGACCGACAATTAATTCGAATGGCAGAAGAAATAGAACTAAACAAACCTTAAATTAACATAATTATGCCATGCCATGCCATGCCATATGCGGTTTGCTATTAGCTCTGCTATATTATGCAGTACATTAAAATGTTGTTGTTGATCAATATTCACTTATTGATAGTACATCACTATTTCCATTAACTCCTTATGTTTATTCTAATTTTACTTTTAAAATTTCAATAAAAAGTACTGCATACCAAATATTATTTTAGATCTTGACCAATTCAAGGTCAACATAGTTTATTTATTTTGACTCGTCCTACCATTGAAACAGACTATAGTAAGTTAATTGTAATAAATTTGTGCTTTGTTGTAAAGATTGTTGTTATTTATTGAAAACTTATATTCCCTTTATTTTAATTTTAGTCACTACAACATATAAATATAGTTGAAATCCTCGGCTACTCCTGGGACCACGGGTCTGATGTTCTTATTGTTATGGAATATTTGGAGGAAGGGTCACTCAACTATTACCTCAAGTTCCAAGGGGACAAACTACGTATATCGCATCTGCTTAAATATGCAAAGGATATAGCTACGGTAAGTTTATACACAACTAAAACAAAACGCATTTAATTAATTAATAATATTCTGAACAAGTTATTGCTTAAATAATTAGAACAACTTGACATTCAATCATTATAGTTCTTATTATTTAAGTAGTAAAGATGTATAATTAAAAATACTCGAATATCTGTTACCTATTTAACTTTTACTATTTCCTGTTTTATATTGCCGAGATGGCCCAGTGGTTAGAACGCGAGAATATTAACCGATGATCGTGGGTTCAAGCCCAGGCAAGCACTACTGAATTTTCATGTGCTTAATTCGTATTTATAATTCTCGTGCTTGACATTGAAGGAAAACACCGAATGACACAAACTGCATGTATCTAATTTGACTGAAATTCTGCCACATGTGTATTCCACTAACCCACATTGGAGCAGCGTGGTGAAATAAGCTCAAACCTTCTCCTCAAAGAGGAGTGGAGGCTTTAGCCCTGCAGTGGGACGTTCATAGGTTGTTACTGTATTGTGCTGTTTTATATTTAAGGGTATGGATCACGTATCTGCAAAAAATGTTGTCCATCGAGACTTGGCTACTCGGAACATCCTCGTGGTCAATAAGTATCACGTTAAGATATCGGATTTTGGACTCGCGAGGATTATACCTAAAGAGGAGAACGCATATCGGATCAAGACCGAACGATTGTTGCCGATTAATTGGTTTGTACTGAAATTAATTGTATTAATAATGTAGGAAATTAAAATACAATATTAACTAAAATAAAAATAGTTGTGGAACCCCCGTCAGGAACGAAGTTCTGTGTGAGTTCTGCGATATTTTTTCGACTCAACCCTATATCTCCCATTCCGCGGACATAAAAACGCCCCCTCGTAGGATAAGTAGTCTATTACAACCAAAAGTACAATACAATCAATAACTTTAATATTGAATTGACTCAATATCGTTCATCGATATCTTGAATGACTGAAGAAATAAAGATGCTAAAAAATGCTCAAGACCTCCTTTGTATCGACCTCCTAAATTCGAACGCTCAACGCATCGCATTTTGTAGCATTTGGTAGGCACAGTATGAACGCTATTTCGTTATATGACGTGACCTTGGGCCACTGCCATTTCACCCTACTGTAAGCCGCGTAAAAGTACTTCGTTCCAAAAAGTAATCAAAACTTTAACCGTAAGTATTAATATATAAATAGATATAATTAAACTGCAAATAAAACACACTTATAATTTTTTTTAAATTGATGGTAGGGCTTTTTGCATGCCCGTCTGCGTAGATACCACCCAACAGCAATACTAAGTATGGCTGTGTTTCGGTTTGTTGGGTGATTGAGCCAGTGTGACTACAATTATGGACATAACATCTTAGTTTCCAAGGTTGGTGGCTCATTGACGATGTAAGGAAAGATTAATATTTCTTACAGCGCCAATGACTATTGCCGATGGTAACCATTTACCATGAGGTGGCCCATCTGCCTGTCCGCTTTCCTGTTTTATATAAAAAAGTTATTAGTTCCTACGGCCACTATACAAACGAAAAGTTGGTCCATCTAATGCTGCATATTGGTACCTCTAATATTAATATAGTTCGTCAACGATCTTGTCGTAGTTAGACTGTAACACTTTTTATTATAATGAAGCAGATAGACGTGTTTATCGACACAACCGGGCCGTTAAACACAGTATGATTTATTTAGATTATTATAAAGCTCGCTGTGTCGCAGGTACGCGCCGGAGTCCGCCGTGGAGCCGTGGCACTTCTCTACGAAGAGCGACGTCTGGTCGTTCGGTGTGACGGCGTGGGAGATCTTCACGCGTGCGCGACACGAGGTGCCCAAGTTCGACGTGGAGCGACCCAGGGAGAGGGCCTCTTGGTAACTTACTTGGATTAAAATAGTACGATGTGTAGCTTTCTGTCACCAATGTTTATTAGGTTTATACGAGGGTGCGTTTTTAAGTTCGTGAAATGAGAGGGTTGGAGGGGGATTATTATGGTCATTAGGATCGTAACTTGTTTAGTGACTCATAATTAATATAAATACGAGGTTCCATTGTTATTAGACAATTAGTCTTTGAGCTATCGTCAACCAAGCAACATAATCGGGAATGAAAGGTGAAATATGGATAAAATCGAATATCGTGCCGTTATAAAGTTCCTTACCAAGCAAGGAAAATCAGGTCCGACCATACTGAATGAGATGTCATCGGTTTACGGCGACTCTTGTCCAGGAAAAACCATGGTGTACAAGTGGCACAGTTCATTTAAACAAGGAAGGGAATCACTTGAAGATGACCTGAGGCCAGGCAGGAGCATCGAGGTGACCACGCCAGAACTTATCCAAAAAGTCGAAAAAATTGTGCTCGACGATGCTCGACTAAAAAAGAAACAACTCGCAGAAATGGTTGGAGTATCTGATACAACCATTTTTAAAATCCTGCACGATCATCTGGGCATGACTAAGGTCAGCGCAAGATGGGTGCCGAGAATGCTCACGCCGCCGCAAAAACAACAGCGCTTCAGAGTATTCATGTGCATTTTTGAACCTCTGTAATGAAGACAAAGATGGTGTATGGAGTAGAAATGTTACTGGAGATGAAACTTGGGTTCATCATTATGAACCTGAGTCGAAACAAGACTCTATGCAGTGGCATAAAAAGGGCACAGCACCACCCAAGAAGTTTAAGGTGTCACAGTCAGCTGGGAAAATCCTGGCAACGGTCGATTTTAAAGATAACGGTGGGAGAATACTACACTTCAATATTAGAGCGATTAAAAGAAGCCATTAAAGAGAAAAGACGGGGAAAATTGACGAAAGGTGACTTTTGCACGACAAGAGCCGTGTTGCCCTGCATGTGGGCTTCGATATTTTGAGTCACCAACCCTACAGCCCAGACCTGGCCCCGAGTGATTATTACCTGTTTCCAAAAATGAAAAAAGAGCTACGGGTTAATAAGTATACCACCGATGATGAAGTCAAGGAGGCAGTTTCGGCGTATTTTGAAGATAAAGACAAAATAATTTTTTATGAGGGTATAAACAATTAATTGAAAGATCCGAAAAATTTATTCGTCTTGCAGGTGAAATATTGAAAAAGAAAAATAATTTGCTTTTTTATTTTCACCCTATATCTCTCATTACGCGGACTTAAAAACGACCCCTCGTAGTATAAGTAAAGTCTATTCCAACCAAAAGTACAGTACAATCAACAACTTTAATATTGAATTGAGTCAATATCGTTCATCGATATCTTGAATAACTGAAGAAATAAAGATGCTAAAAAATGCTCTTTGTGATTATTTTAATTTGGTATTTAGATGAATATATTATTTAATTATATATATTTTTAAATTGAATATTTAATAATATTAGTCTATTTATTAGTACAAACGAAGTCGAACAGGAAAATGAACATTGTGACGTCAAATGCTTCACCGTTGTAACGAGTTAAAATGATTTAAAGTTCAATATATATTTTTATAATTATTATGAAAAATTCTAAAATAAAAATTGTTTTGGTTATAATGTTACCATTATAATATGGTCTATCCATTTTTGACTTGATATAAAAAAATGACCCATTTGGTACTCATTTAAATAATTATATTAACAGTTTCCAAATACCGGAGGGTTGCCCATCAGAAATATTCAGGCATCTCATGAAGGAGTGTTGGGCGCTCGACCCGAACATGCGACCGAAGTTCATCGATCTCGTACATATGTGCAAGCGGTTCATGGACGAGTACAAGTGAGCTAATATTGATCTTAAGTCATGGTAATAAGACAGGATTCTGTCTACATCCATACATTTGACAAAACGAGTGATGTCAATCTCGATTATACTACTATTTGGTGTTGTGTAACTATTTTGGAATTATGACGACAGGTAATTTAAAAAAAAATCTATACCTTCAAGTTAATGTTTTGCTGAGTTATGTTCTCATATAAATGATACGTCCACGATATTTAAATTAGATATATTGCTAAAAAGAAATCTTTAAAATTTCATTGACCAACGTATTATGTACTATATAACATAGCGTTTAGCTTAACGCCCGCCATATCTTGTAGTATCTCGACGATTTAAGCATCGCCTAATGATGACGTCATAGTATAGTAGACATAAGTTTTATCACTTTACAAATTCGTTGCGCATACGCACATAACAAGCAAATGACATGTAATATATAATTAGTTATATTGTATGTGTATTGTGGTTCCTTTGCGCATTTTGCCTTAGCCTTTTTTTAAATGTATTAGCTATTTGTAAATATATATAAAATATTAAGTGCAATCGAATGATTTAACAGGTTTTCTGTTATAAACAATACCTCCATGCAATTTATATTAAGATCACATTAGGGTTTTATGATTAAGAATTATTTTATAAGTAGTTTTAGTGAAATGAAACTACGTGAATCATACGGTAGCGACAGATATGAACTTGCCCTTTAGGAAAGATTTTATTATGACTGTGTTTAGTCAATTCTAGATTATAGATATAATTTTAAAGTTATATATATATATATTATAAATGATTTTTGCTAGGAAATATTTATTAAACTTGAAATGTTAATGATATTTTCTTTGACATATTTTGTTTTAATATGAATATGGCCCGGAGTGCGGAAGTTTTATAAATTTATACATTTTATTAAGATGACTTTTTTTAATTTTCAAGTTTAATAATAATTCCTTGCATTGCTTCAAAACCAAAGATGATATTAAATTATCTTTTAATAATGTTAACTAAAGATACATTTTTATCGTAAGATTAATCATATTATGTATAAGTGTTGCCACACTGCAATTATAAAATGTTTTAAAACATTATTAAATATTAATAAGAATGACATTTATTAACATAGTATGTTAGACGTTTTTAAAGCTTCCGCTCTGATGGAAATGTTGTGACATTGTTGTTTATAATTTTGTAACTATAAGTTTGGATCGTGGATCTGCTTTTCGATGTATTTTCTTATGAAACATTATTGTTATACAAGGTTCACGTGTAAAGGACAAAAAAAAAAAAAATTATAACATTGGTTACTATTTGTGATCAAATGTTAATCGGCGTTTTATGACATTTTAATAACTGCAGTGTTGCAACACCAAATATACATGGAAAACATTTATTTTTCAATTACAGATTTACAATTTGCTGTTGTGACAGTTAGTTTTATTGAATGTTAAATATGTTTTATAATATATTAAGATAAGGAACATACTTTATTCATTTGTCTTATTGTTGAAGCTATATGGTAACTGTTTATATATTTTAGCATTAATCTGAATGAGTGAATGATCGTTTGAATGATTTTCCAAGATGAGACTGATGACAAGACGAAATTCGGTGCTAAAAGGAATGATTGGCCTTATTAAAACTTTTTTTATTAGCTTTGCCATTATTGTTATATATTTGAACATTTTTAAATAAACTTGGCTTAGATTACAAATTTTCGCGGCTAATCGCTTGTTTTGAAAGTTTTTAGATTGTTGTATTGTCAATTTCAATTGAATTTTAAAATTTTGGAAATTAAAGTAACTAATTGAAGTGATCAGAATTTATATTTAAGACTTTAATGTTAATTAAGATTCCGATATTAATAGGAATGTTGAAAATGTTTTGAATTTCTTGAAATAATACAACGAACTAGCCTTCATTTTTTTCGCTTTAATAACATAAATTCTATTCATAATTATAATAAAAAATGAACGATAGAAAGATAAATATCAAAATTTATTTTGACCTATTAACCTTTTACTAAACAAAATACGATGTGTGATCAAACAATGTTTTTTTAAGTGTATGTTCGTTTTCTACATGGCACTGCTGGGCTAAGGCCTCCTCTCCTTTTTAAGGAGAAGGTTTTGGAGCTTATCCCACCAATCTGCTCCAATGCGGGTTGGTGGAATTCACATGTGGTAGAATTTCATTTAATTAGACACATGCAGGTTTCCTCACGATGTTTCCTTCACCGTTAAGCACGAGATGAATTATAAATACAAAATTAAGCACATGAAAATTCAGTGGTGTTTCTAAACAAAAGCCTGGTTATTATTTAAAAAAAAAAATGGCTCGTTATGCTGACGAATAGTGATGTCATGATAACATTTTTTTTTATTGAAACACTATTATCTGTCATCTTTTTACATTTTCCTTCCTGTCCGGTTTTCTTAGGGTTCTTTTCCGTAATTAGTAATGTTAAATTTTTAATTCGTTTTCTATATTATATTAATGATAGCAGTAGTAAAGATATACAAACCTTAAAACATTACATACGATTTGCTTACAGCCATATTATACACTACAAACAGTTCTTGAATGATATACATTTGTTTATAAAATATAAAATTATTCCCATTTAAGTTACATTCACTATAATTTTACTTCCGACATTCGAAACGTCATTCTTTCTCGAATCCATAATACCATATAAGATTTAACGTCGTTTCTCTTTACTTGTGCCATCGATACAAAACACTCAAATACATTAAATAACTATGACACAGAACTAAACAATAAAACCCGATCCGAATTGTGATTAACCTCTTTGTAACTAAGTGCGTATATGTCATAAAAATTTTTACGTTACGACATCGCGTTTTGTTTTTTACAAGCAGATCGGACTGGGCTTATTTCGTCTGATTTATATTCATAAATACTATCAATAAGTTTGCAAAAAATATATACATATAAACTTATCGAGTTTGAAAATTGATATGCTAATGAATTGATTCTTAAGGTTTTTTTCCATCAATTACGAGAATTCAAAGCATGTTTCGCGCCGAAATCTGGAGCTTTGTTACGTGTTTCGAATTTCTGTGTGTATGGAATTCTTATTTTTAAACTTATCTCAGTCTCTATGATTTGATTCATAATATTTCGAAGTCTAATCGATTTAGTTTTTTATTCGTTCATAAAATACGTCCTTAACGTGATTTCCTTTGCTTTTCTTACAGTTTTAATTTGTGGTTTTAAAATTTTCGTCCTTCAACTTAATTAAATTTGTAATTGATTTTTTTTTTGCAAATAACGAATTGTTATTGATTAAAAAAGGTTATATGCAGAATGATCTTCGTGACGTATCTTTAGTCACTTTGAAGCAGTCTTGCTTAACAATCGATAGTTTGAATATCGATAGTTGAACTCGGAAACTATTCAGGATATCGATAGTACTATCGAAAGTATTGTCTTTTGTCAATACTGTCGATACTATCGATAGTATTCATAGCGTGTAGTAAGACATTGATATTTGATCGGACTAATACATATTCCGTTGTAATTTGTTAAATTATCGCTGTGATTATTGGATCTTTTACATGGAGAAACGTTTACGTAATACATGACTGTGTAGTACAATAGACCAGTGCAAAATAATTTGTTATACAGTTACCAGAATTGAAAATGAGAAGATTTGTAAACAAACGATTCATTAACGAACGTAAATAATGATGGTTTGTAATTTTATTATATGCATGATTTATTTACATCAATGTATCGCTGTATATATAAATATATAAGGTGTTAAATATTAAACGTGTAAGTAAAGTTATATTATATAGAAAGGTTTCTTTTAATGTAAAATATGATTCAGCTTTACAAGGTGAAAAAGCCATAAAATTTTGTCAAATAATTTTAATATTATGTATTTAAAATAAATGTCTCCTATTTTCGTTTGATGTTGTTGTTATTTTTATAATTAAAAGTAATTTGTAATAGTTATATTGAATTATTTCAACATTAGTGTAATTTTTATGTCGATATAATTTTGCATTTTATAATTATTAAATATTAAATTGTATTTTACAATAAATGAGGCTAAACAAGATCTTTTTATTTGCCATCAATTTAAATATAAATTTATTTGAACACTTGTTTGTATTTCATCTTATTACCTTATCCTTAAAAGTAGAAAATATTTTGGTAATTATTGAATACAATATTATATATTAAAGCAAAGTTTTTGCTTACTGCTCATTCTCAGGATAAAATTAAAATAAGGGTCACTGACTTAAATGTGAAACGAACTAATAAGTGGTACTACGCTAAGTACATGCTTTCGTATAATGAAAATACAAATTATTTTTCAGACGTGCTTAAAATACGAAATAAAAATATTTTAAAGTTGTATACTTGGAATATAAAACACATTCGTTTTAATTATTTTTAAATATAATACACATTTAGCATCCAGAAGTAACAATGATTAAAAAACAAAACTAATTGGTCTTTTTAAAAAAAGAACAAATCATACATATTGATGTAAATAACTCAATTATTCTTAAAAATCCAAATAACACATTTGAACACATTCAACAAATCACGCCAATAATTAATTAATTACTTTACCTTCGAACACTAACAAAATGGCGGTTTGAAATTTGACAATATTTATAATGTTTTCTATGGAAATTTGTAGGTATAAGTAATTTTGTCAAATTATAGATTTGTAAGTTCAAGTCAGTTTATTTTTCATATAAAAAAATACCGCTAAATGTATTTAAGTGAAAATGTGTTTCGAAGCCGTTAGTATTTGAAATACCAATTACGAAATTCATTTTCAGGAAGTAATTATAGTGATACACATAGAATAATAACGCTTAGGTGTGTAGGCACAAGCGGATTGAAGCCATTCAATTCCACCCAAATAGGTGGAATACGTTTGACGTCACGTCAGCCATCACGACATAGTGTCATAGTAAACAGCTCGCTCAATTTATTAAAAAATGACTTACTGTGTAGTAAAAGGGTGTTACAACGCTACTCATAAAAAAAATAAGGATAAGAAAATCACATTTCACACGTAAGTACTATTTGGCAACTTATTATTTTAGGTAAATACATTCATCAATTCATCAAACCATAAAAATAATTTGTAAACAAAAGACCTCACTACAATAAAAACGTTGTCGGGTATGGAAAAATATTTACCACGACTGCTTAATATTTAAAAAAATTAAAATCTAATTATTATTTAAAATTAATATTTTAACTTTTTTAAATTAGATATTAAACATTAGCTTTTATATATTTTTTAAATTTTCTTATAATTATACATAAAATGAGATAATTATAATAATAACAGCTAAAATGAAATAAATAATATTACAATTAAATAGATTAAATGTAAATAAATATATTTCATAATTCAAATTCAAACAATATCAATTTCCTAGCTTTATGGGGGAAATGTCTATTCACTTGTACTATAATTCGGCCTTATGTGTGCGTGTCGGTGAATGTAATTACGTGACATTTACGCACACATTAATTCTAAAGTTGCTTCAATTTTGAGCGAAACTTTATAATATGACCCTTCTAAGCGTTATTATTCTATGGTGATACACATGAAATTCGTATTTGTATTTCATATACATATTCGAATTACAAGTACTTAAGTTCTGCTGGTCACGATGTTGTCAGTATTGAATATTTACATGTTGGTTTAAGGTATATTTACTACGTGGTATGAAAATAACAGTACTACTACAATTATTTCTATATGTGTACCCAGTGGCGTAACTATACTAACTGAGGCCCGTGGCAAATCCATTGTATGGGGCGTCAAGGGCGTAGCTACCAAAGATACGGGGACCTCAATCTGAGTAAGCAAAAATTCGTAAAATATTATTGAAAATGACAATACAAAAAATCGTAAAAATTTTAAGACACTTCTGAGCTCAGGGCGTCTCGGACCAGGGGCCCGTGGCGTTTTGCGAGCCTTGCCACCCTATAGTTACGCCACTGTGTGTACCTTAGTTCCACCTAACGAATACTTTGAACTAGAAACACTACATGGCAATCACTTTGGTTTCGGTCTACTTATCCAATTTAATATGCGTTCAGGGTGCTGATGAGGTCATGAGGCTGTCTCACTGTTTCTCACGTTCGCAACATGGGGCAAGGGCAGATTTCCCCATAGGCCTATATATAAACTTTAGGGGACGGCAAAAATTAGTGAGACGTTTTTTTTAGGAGCTCATTCTATGATTCACCTGTCAACAACAAGACAAGGAGTCCAGTTCACGTCCCTGAAAAAAACTCGTACAGAGATTCGAAATTAAAATGGTAAGCATCAGTATCTAAAGACACTGATTAAAATAATTTTAGCATTTACAGAAAAAATCACATTCGGGTAAGCACAACTCGTGCTCGGGCAAGCGCAACTCACGTGCATAATAAGTTATATTTATAATTTATGTCGTGCTCGTATAAGAGTATTTAGCGTACTATCTGCCGTAATAGCGTGGTTGAGTAAGCTCCACACCTTCTATTCAAAAAGAAGGGAGGCCTTAGCCAAGCAGTGGGACATTTACAGATTGCTACTTTTTATTTTATTAAATGATTCGTGCTTTACATGGAGTACCATCATGGCAATAATTTTCAATAGGGCTAGAAAAATCAAGGTGTCAAATCGCCTGTGGGTGCAGGCCAGTTCAAATAAAATACTGGACATGATCGCGTGCTGACTAGACTGCTCGACTATAAACCACTGGTGTAAATCTTCGGTTGGAGCATTATCATGTAGTAGTCGGAGTAATATTTAGCCAATTTTATTTTTTGTTTAAAATTTTTTTACTAACATAAGCCCGTTATGTTATTGGGTCTCTGTTACCTAAATAATGAAATATGATGATTGCGTTCAAGTTAAATAATTGTGACGTAATTTTTAATCAGGTGCAAGCTCGTCTGGGTTGGTACCACCCGCTTATCAGATATCCTAGCGCCACGCAGCAATATTTACTATTGTTGTGTTCCCGTTTGAAGGGTGAGTGAGCCAGTGGAACTACAAGCACAAGGGAAATAACATCTTAGTTGCCAAGGTTGGTGGTGCATCGCCAATGTCTATGGGCGGTAGTTAACATTTACCATCAGGTGGCTCATTTACCAGTCCGCCTTCCTATTTAATAAAAAAATATAATTATGTACTAAAAAATATTAATTCAAACGCTACTTAAAGAAACATCGCATTCAAAATTGATCTTAAAATTGATCTCCAAATATAAAAAAAATCAAAAGATAATCAAGAGAGAAATGTATATGAAATCGGAACTATTTGTCAGCAGTTATTTAGTACAGCACAGATTGGTATGTTTTATAGAAAATATTATAAAATCAGTTAATAGAAGTCGTTCGAAGTTAGCAAACAGCAAAGTTTTAATTGTGCGGCGTGCAAACTATGCGACGGATGCCGTTTAAGTACTCCAAGGAATTTGTTCATAAGCTTGCGCTGGCGTGACACTATTTCACTTTGGTGATAGTATAATAGGTTTCAGAAAGTATACTTAAAACTTAAAAGGAAATGTCTAGGAATTATAATCGGTGTTGGTTTTCGAGATTGTATTATAATTTCATATAAACTTAGTAAAAAGAAACGATTGTAATATAATAAGCGTGTTTGAACTAAACAGATTTTAACTTTAAAAAAAATAATATTATCCGTTCTTATTCTAGACCATTACATACCTATATGTTAATTGTTATATAACTGTTGAATATATATGAATATTTTTTTGGGAATCTAATGCAACAGTTTTAAATTCATAAAACTGTAGTAGTTGATGTATTGAATATATATGTACTATGTCGTTCAATGTTTATACATCAATTGTTTACTGTATACGTGATATAATATAAATTGGTGTTTTTGCTGAAAAAAGACGCAATTTTTTACAAAAATATATTTTTTATAACTATCATTAGAGCTTATCGCCCTGGTATTAAAGTCGACTGAAATACATATACAACCTACTTATTAATTTAGTTCAGACATAGCCATGTTGATTTTTTTAGAATAAGTTTTACATTGTAGCCTTTAAATAATTCCGCTGTTTGTTAGTAAAAATAAATAAAAAATAATTTGTAAAGTTAACAAATACATTCCTTAAAATATAAATATATATTTATTTATTATATTTATGTAATTGTATTAATATGTTACGTCACGATTTAAACATATCCATCCAGGCTTTATATATTACACTAACTTGAATCGACGTTGCGACACGTCGAACACACTACGAAGCAATCTCATTGCATTATTCAAGGGTTAATACCACGTAACTCATTGATTGATGACTGAAACTAAACTTTAGCACGGGCAGAATGAGCTTCACGTAATAGACAGTATTACGTATACATAACGTATATTATAGTAAAATACAAACACTTCTATATATCTGTATGAATAGTTTCTAAAGAATTTGAAATAGTACTCGAATTGTGCGGAATCAATGGAAATTGTTTTAAGCAACTGTATCCTCGGTATTTTAGCAATTTAATAGTGTATAATAATAAGCTATTTTAGTTGCCAAATTTGGCAATAAAGTCAAAATAATTATTCAACATGAAGTATTAAACTTACTTATTGATAGTCAAATTAGAAACTACCACCGGTCCGGAAAAGAAACACCCAGCCCTGTGAAGAACCGATGAAAGAAACTCAACGTTTTTTATATCAAGTTTCGTTTACAAATTTTCAGGGTAAAAAGGAAAAATATTTAAAAAAACATTGTGCGGTCGGTGGACCCCCGTTAGGAATGAAGTTGTGTGCTATATTTTTTACTTATATTGATCTAGTTTGATTCGTGCATGCTTGTAATTTTATAATTATATTGGTCAATGTCACTTTCTGATATTTCACGACCGATTTCAGCGGTAAGTCTCGAGTTTGTTATTCGCGTTTTTTTTAATAAAGTAGTATTTTTTTTTTAAACAATAATATGTGCAGGAATTGAAAAAAATTTACAGCCATAAAAGTCAATACTAAAATATTGAATACTAAGAGCAGAAGAAAGTCTTAATCAAATCCGAAGTTTAGTAATTTACCTCAGGCATCTCAGTTAATGAGGTGAAAATGTAATTATCCAATTAACTTAGCTTCGAAGCAAAAACTAAAGTTTAAGCCGATCAATACCACTTAACACTTCCACGCTCAGAATATTCTCAGCCGACTCTAACTATAAAAGAGCACGACAAGATTGTATAACGATTATATGAAAAAAGTGATAAAATAAAAACATGTTGACGTAAATTTGTAATAAAACTTAGTTGGCTGCGAAGCCAATTATCATATGGTAAATTACATATAATTGTAATTCGCGCTAGTGATCTAATTACGCGAAAAAAATTCGCTAGATAGCTGGAAATTTGCATATTAATCATATGCGGATAGTAAATAAAGCTGAAAACGTTTATTAAGGTTTGCCAATCGATTCCAATACAGCTTCGACTATACCGCCGAAATGGTATGATATGATCATATACAAAATCCAAAAAACCATGTCAAAGTCTAACTTAAATGTTAACTTTAATAGAAAGCCATCATACCTTTTCCTCCGGTAACATCTATAGAACTATAATAACTAAATATTTGTACTATCCGTGTAATGAGGTGGATAAATTCGATGATTGTATTTGCGAGATATGTACATACAATTTCAGAATGCATAAATTTATCTTTCGCAATATTAATTATTCCCAATTCACAGAATTATCAGACCAAATCGTTAAATTACGATTCAGGCAGATTGTAGATATATTGGCTGGGACTCGTTGCTTACAAGTATAGTTGTTAATTTGCTCTAGTATGTAGTGATGTATGTAAGTCTAATCGATTGGTTTAATCATACATAGTATTGTTAGGGTTCTCCAAATGTATTTTTTTTATATTCAAATAAGAATTTTTACTCGGTATGATTGCACTTTTGTTAAATGCGAATAATATTATTCAGTGCAGTTACTAACTATATTTTTGTGTAAAATAATATTTAAATTTTAATTTTAGTTTATATAAAAACATCATCATAATATCAACAGTAGGTAATATGTAGTAGTTATTTGACTGCCTCGTTGGTCTAGTGGCTACATGTAAGGCCGCAGACCCAGTGGTCCTGGGTTCAAATCCCAGGTCAGGCCAATAAATTTTATTGAGATTTTCCTTTCCGGTCGTGTCGGATTGCTGTCCCATCAGATTATGAGAGCTAGGGAAAAGAGAGTGCACTTGTGTTTGCGCACATACTTGTGCACTATAATATGTCCTGCGTAGTTGGCTAATCTATCTTGAGATTGGCCGTCGTGGCCGAAATCAGCCTGGAGGATTTTTTTATTATTATTAATATGAAGTGGATATAAGTTTCAACTACGGCGGCCGTTTTTAAGAGAGACTAGCTAGTTGCGCAGGAGCCCTAGCTCTCTTTCCGGTCTAATTTCCATTTCTATTTTCCGGTCTATGTGTCATATTGAACTTGGTTCTAGATAAGTAACGACAAGGACACAACAATAAGCTGATGATCTATATCTATCTATACTACTATATAAATCTGTTGGTTCTGACTGTACATTTTTTTTTCACCTAATTTTGTGATAAATATTCGCTTTATGATGCAGTGATTCACATTATATATTTTTTTCATTTTTGTCTGTCTGTCTGTCCCATTATAGTTATTTTAATCATATTACGCGCTTTCACAATCAGCGAAATTACGTCGATTGATAGGGCGGTCTCTTAAAAGGGTGAGGTCAAGCATAGTGACAATTCAATAAATATTTACTGGTGACACTGTCAACACAACGCCGTGCTGGCACTCATTAAAATGATGTCCCTGTTTTATCATTTATATGGTATTATAACAAACATTTATTCATTTGGATATGTATTTTAATCAAAATCAAAATTATGTGCGAGTTATTCTGGTTTCAATGTTTTTACTGTAACGATACAATATTGCTTTTATATGCCTACTCAACCTTTAAGTACATATTTAATTAAAAATGTAAATGAAAATTCTAGCTGGAACATTTGCGATGAAAAACATTTATGTAAGGTTGAATTCGAAATTAAAAATAAGTTGATATTTTACGCCATCAATAAACACGCCTTATGCATAAGCTAACAAAGGGTTTCATGATTTTTCCTTGCAATATTGAATAATGTGAATTCCTTAACTGCTTCAGCTTAACTGGGTCATTTATCTTCCATTCCTTCCATATTTTTTACTAAGGCACTTTTTATACTACGTTATTGTAGGTAATAAAAATCTCATATTTTTACATTGATGTTGATGTTGGAGAATTATAAATTTTGATACCTATTGCGTTGCACGGAACACTTAAGATTCATCGCGATCTTAATAGGATAAATCAAGGATGGATAAGATAAGAAGATTGTTTTTAAAACTACGTCCCTAATTGAAAATTAAAAAGAAATCAATACGTATCGGCGCGGGGTCGTCACCCGTGATCATGCTTATAAATCAAAAATGCTCCTTATTTTCCTTTGTTTTTTGGGAGCGGCTTAAGGCATGCTATATTTGTTGAAATGAGTCATTTATTACCACATTTTTCTAGTAATATACTCATGATAGTTAGTATAGATAGATGTAATAAAATCCAGTACCTGGAAAACTCATTAATTCAAGCTTTCCTATGAACATTGACTTCCAATAAAACTTAAGTCATTCGACTTTTAAACAGATATATGAACGGCAAAAACAATTGTTCGTAAGTGTATAAGTTTTTGTTTGTGACCACATTGTTTAGGTAAATCTATTATTATTAAGAATATGTACTTATATGTATATGGCCGAAGATTCCGGTTTATCTAGTTCCTTTGTTAAAGTACACAAATACATTATTCCAATCTTTGTAGCCAGACATGGATATTATGGATAATTTTACTGATAAAAGCACTCCAATTATATAGGAGTATGTGAAAACATTTCCTGTATCGTGTTACTTACTGATTACTGAATTATTTGAAACAAAAATACGACATATACTAAATAATGTTAGTAAATAATACTAGTGATTTAAATATCATCTTATATTTTCATTTTTAATCTTGATTTTGAATATTTTCAATTAGTCGTAATCAGTTATTTGGATAATTTAAATTCTGATTTTTTCCATAAAGTAGCTTCGCATGTATTTTTAAATTATTTTTTGGATATAGTGATGATGTCTTCCGGACCGATTTTGGCCACGGACATCAACCTCAAGAGAGATTAGCCAGCTGCACAGGACATAGTATAGTGTCCAAGTTTGTGCGGAATCATAGATACATTATTCCCTCACTTTCTCTTGATAGTACGGCAATCCAGCACGACCGGAAAGAGGTCAGGCGCATGACCCCTGGCATAACTTGCTTACCAAGGCACGGAAGTATACACACTTCCAACTTCCCGGACTCCGGGTCGCTACTGAGAATGTAAAGAAAAACCCAATTACTTTCTTATCTTAATTATACAGGCTAAAGGCCTTATTATATATATATATATATATATATATATATATATATATATACTAGTTGCGCCCCGCGGCTTCACCCGCGTATAATTAATAAAAATATAATAAATTATTTTATTACTATAATAATACGTACGCGCACACATACACACAAATATAGGGTTTTCCATTAAGGGCGCTTGATCGTGCAGAACTTCCATCGTAGCGTGTGCTGTGTGGCACGTAGCGCCGTCCTGTTGAAACCACATGTTGTCCAGATCCATATTCTCGATTTCAGGCCAAAAGAAGTTGGTTATCATCGACCGGTATCGCTCACCATTGACGGTGACGGCCACACCATTATCGTTTTCGAAAAAATACGGACCAATCACGCCTCCGGCCCAAAATCCGCACCAAACAGTCACTTTCTGCGGGTGCATTGCCACTTGGTGAACCTCGTGTGGATTGGTCTCGTCCCAAATACGGCAATTTTGCTTGTTGACATAGCTATTCATCCAAAAATGCGCCTCGTCGCTGAAGATGATTTTTTTGCCAAAATCGGCGTCAACTTCCAACTGCTCTAATGCCCAGTCAGCGAACACACGGCGCTGTCTATGGTCATTAACCTTGAGCTCTTGGGTCAGCTGGATCTTGTACGGGTGCAGGCTCAAGTCACAACGCAAAATTCGCCAAGTTGTCGTCTGCTAAAGGCCGAGTTCCTGTGCGCGAGGCGGAATTGACTGCCGCGGGTTTTCGAGGACACTGTCGCGCACAGCGGCGATATTCTCGGCAGATCTCGCGTTACGTTGACGCACGGGAACCGGCTGATTGTTAACTGACCCGGTTGACTCGAATTTGTCCACCAATCGACGGATAGTCGACTCGGCAGGACGATCATCGCGACCGTAAAACGGGCGAAGTGCGCGGAACGTTGCTCGAACTGAAGACCCATTTTCATAAAACAATTTTATGATTTGCACGTGCTGCTCGACACTGTAACCTTCCATGGTGGTTTGGGAGGACGGAATGAATATAACACACTGCATTTGACAGCTGTCACTCAAACAACATGGCCGCAATCAGCTGTCAAAGTTCAAGCGTCCCTATTGGAAAACCCTATACATACATACATACACACACACACACACACACACACACATATGGCTACTGGTAAAGAAATATGTAATTAACGATTTGAAATTGATTTTCATAAGATACCTTAGTGTTTACCGATCTTATATATGGCCTAACATTTGCGCCATCACATGTTCTTTGTGTGTACCAATTTTCATCTGGATCGGTGAAGCCGTTCTTGAGTTATAAGAAGACATATAGACTGATAGACTGACAGACAGACAGCCAAAAATGAATAAAATAGTATAATGTGAATCACTGCATCAAAAAACGATTATTTATCACAAAATATGGTGAAAAAAATATATGTACAGACAGAACCAATAGAGTAGCATTGATATTAGGTCCTTACATATGAAATTAGCATTTTGTCGTACTGACCACTTTGATTTGAAATATCTCCTCTTTAGTTAAGAATTCCAAATTCAAATTTCTAAAATTATTTAGCTGGTACATTTGAGTTTTGAAAACAGTCATTCATTTGTTTTTTCCTCATTATTTTTTTCTTTGGCGTAGCTTATTACCGCACAATGGAAAACATGAAATATCGGTATATTTACGAGTACGAGTTCTACCGTGGCGTTTTGGTTTCAACGTTTTGTTCTGGAAATTTCGACCTTCAGAACCAACCCCGTGGACGGCCGGAGACCAAAGTGGACAATGAAGAATTAAAGGCTATAGAAGGAAGAACTAGCTGCTAAACAACCGAGATTGGTCAATCGTTCTAGGCCACTGCTGCTTCACGACAACGTAAGACTACACAGTGCACAACAAACAACCACTAAGTTAGACGAGCTACAATTGGAATGTCTGCGACATCCACCGGAATCCCCGGACCTTGCTCCAACAGATTATCATTTTTTCCGAAATTTGGACAACTTGTTACAAGGAAAAAAATTCAACTCCGATGCGGCAGTTCAATCAGTTTTATATTTTACAAAAAAAAACTGACTATATTTCTCCCGTACAAAACACCAATTTCATATGTAAGAACCTAATATATATGTCAGCCATTACACCTACGAGGTAGTCAATTCTGGATATATTAAAGTAAACACTATTTGACTACAAAATTTACTAAATAGCTGTATAATTTACTAAAACTTTATGGTGCAGCCCTAGATTTCCGGCCTAGGAATGCATTAGTGATAATGTTCTCAACGGTATGTGCTTGAAATGTAATAGGAACAGAGATATTTCTTAGTACTAATACAATTAATTCAGCGACTAGCTAATTAATAGTATTTTTAGTGAATTGTATATCACTATTATATAATAGATAAGTTTTGTTCGTACGTTTTATTCACTCAAATCTGTTATTCATATTGATCTTACGTAGATTCAGGATGGATCGAAGCTTAATATAGCCAGTCTATCAGTTCTATTCGTAGGGTTTTATTATAGGAACGAAGACTCAGGGAGGATGCGTTGACAATGCTTACGTAATATAATATTGTTATGTAAAGATAATAAGTAATCGGCAAGTTATATTAATATAATAAGCTGAGATGGCCCAGTGAAACGCGTGAATTTTAACCGATGATTGTGGATTCAAACCCACGGAAGCACCACTGAATTTGTATGTGCTTAATTTGTATTTATAATTCATCTCGTGCTTGACGGTGAAGAAAAACAGCCACATGTGAATTCCACCAATCCGCATTGGAGCAGCGTGGTGGTATAAACTCCAAAACCTTTAAACCCCAATAAGGAGAGAAGGTCTTAGCAAGGCCCAGCAGTGGGACATTTACTGGCTGTTACTTTTTAAGGTAAGTGTTCAAAGGTCATGAATTTAAAATATTGCCCACGATTTGCAACGTGAAAAATAAAATATTAACTGAAATATTCAGAGGTTTAATTTAAAACGTTGGCAATTTGTAATCGAGTTAGTCAAGGTGAGACCTATTTTTAATATTTCAAAAATTTTGACTTGTTGGCCAAATTTTTGCTGATAAAGGCTTATAGTTTATTGCCTGATGCTTTAGTACGTAGTTTTTACGATGCTCGACCGTACATAGTTGTTTATAGTTGGTATAAAACGACTGTGATTTGTGATTCTCGTAGCTTTTAATACAACCGCGCAACATGCAATGCCTTTTTTGACATCATCTTTGGCCCATCGATCAAGTGTGATAGCTTCCTCTTTTATATTTTATAAAACAATATTTGAGTGATTTATATAAAAAAAGTTAATAGAAAATCAATAACAATGAAATAAATAATCCATTAACCTTGCCGGTTCTTCTCAGTAGAAATGTTCCGGACTGGTGGTAGCATGTTTGAATTTTAATTGTTTATAATGATTTAAAAGTACCAGAATAAGGTATATTTTGGTTTAGATTTTTGATTTAATTGATTCAATTCGATTGTTCAAGTTTGCATGGATGACGAAATCCGAAACCACAGGAAATAGCGAAAAATGCGATAATAATTTTTTTTTTATGAATAATAGAAATTTGTCATAACATTTTTGAAAAATAATTAAATTTATTTCAATGGCAACACAGTAAGAATGATAACAATTATATTTGAATCTTATTATGGAAAGGGAATTGTCTCGTAAATTTTGATTTCTTCGAATGTATTTTAGGCAAAGGGTCGCAATAATTCGATTAATTTTGTCCGAGTGTTCTTCCTCGTCTATAGACAAATATTTGGCAAAATTCAAGATGTTTTTGTCGCACTATAAATACTTGTATAAGAACTCAACAACTCGCCTCACCAAAGCCAACATAGGCGTAATAATTAATTGATAAAATTATATAAATTTATATAAATAAAGGTAACGCTATCGAGTTATAGTAATTTATTTATACGTTTCTTGAACACATGAATCGCATTTGATCATTAACTTGAGAATTACCACTAAGTTTTCATTTTCTTAATTTGTGTTTATAATTAACCTCGTGATGCCGTTGAAGAACAATATCGTGAGGAAACCTACATATTATGTCCGTCAAAATACAGGCATATGTGAATCAACAAGTTTCATTGGAGCAGTGTGGTGGAACAATCTCCAAATTTAGTAAGGGAGGCTCCCTTTCTCTTTTGAAAAACTTACGTTATTATGAAAATCGATTATACTAATTTAAATGTCAACGATAATATCTATCATTGAATACAATATTAACCATACAATCTTAAAAAATATCTTTCAAGTATGACGTGGAAAACATTGGATGGATTTGAATATAACTCAGCGTTTCAATATCTTGAGTCAAAGTGTTGAATTTAAATAAGTCACCGGATTCCTAAAATAGATTCCAATTCCACGAAAGAGTATGGGTATCATATACCGAGAAAATAATTGTCTAGATTATAGATATAATAAAAGTAAATATATATGAAGTTATACTCTACTTACTAATAACTAGTAATTCTCTATAACTTTGTTTATAATTTTTTAAACAATGATTAATGATTGATGATTTAAATACGTCACAAACGATGCATAATGCTAATTATATATTTCTCTGCCTTTGCTTTTCTTTCTGTAATATATTAGCTGGTAGATTTTCCCCTGTCTGTGTATACTCGTACATACATATTATATTTCAATAATCATACTTTTGCAACGGTAAATGAGCTGATAAAACGACTTGCAGCAAAAATATGGTGTAAAAACATTTTATAAATATTTCACTAAAAAAAAAGGCACATATATGTTTAAACAATCATGTTGATTGGTCAAACAGTAGTCTATTAATAATCTTAAATACACAAACAAACATAATTTTATTCATAAAACCCGTAACACGCAATGCAGCTAAGAATGCAGCTAATACGAAGTAAATTTACAAGAAAACGAATACAATACAAGTTAGTGTGCCCATTATTTATATTATCGCTTTTAAACTTTACCATTACATTTAGATAATATCGAGCAAAATAGTTTTCGTGGTCCACAGAAAGTTCCGAATAAACGTTTACTGTATGCTTACACTAATCCTGCGATTAATAGAACCATTATTTCCTTTGTTTAATTGGGATGACAAATTCATAAACTTGGGTTTAGAATAGTAGAAGCTTTCACAGAATATTTTCGGTTAATCTTTGGCTTTGATTACGAATGGAGCTTGTGATTTTGATTTATATGGTAAATGGTAATTAGAATTAACTACAGCTTGATGGATATTTCAAACGAGATTATTATACCACGAGGCGATGTGTGGTATGAAATAGGTTTAATCAGTTTCTTATACAAAATTTGAGAGCCAGCACAACGTGGCTGATATGCTTTTGTATATTTATATAAAAAAACCTTATATTAAATGTTTATAGAAAATATATATTACTTATATATTCATGTCCCTGTATAAATTTAGGGCTGGTTCATTTTTCGCCCAGCGAATCGGAATTGCGATTCAAAGGGGAATGGTGCTAGCATTCCACAATTTCTATTAGTATTTATTTTTAAGGCATAAATTTAGTTATGCTGTTGTTTTTTTTAACACATTGGAAACCTACAAAAGGTACTCGGCTCCCTTTGGGGGAGGAACCGGGCTATGTGGGATTCTTACCCACTAAAACCACTGCAATGGCCGTCCTCGGCACGGATCGGAGAGGCTGCGGGATCGTGTTGATATAACGCATCCGCGGCCCCTCCCGTGCTCTGCTCCGCTCGTTGCTTGGCGGAGCTCTCCTCAGGGAGCGAAGGTAATTTCGCTCCCCCGCACTCCTCGCTAGTGCGTACGGCAGCTCGAGGCCATCCCGGCTGCCGTCCTCCTCAGGGCCGTCTGAAATATGACCCGTGAGGCCCCCACCTCACGCATCCACGGCCCATGGGTTACGCCCTATCTTTTAAGCCCCGGGCGTCGGGGCTGTGGGAGGGCCGAAACGACGCCGACGTCGTCTCCGCCGAACAGGATCAGCCCTTTCCCGTTCCCGCTCCGCTGCCTCCTTCTGGACCATGACGGTCTCACAGAAGGAGCCCTCCTCGCCGATTCTCTGAGGAGCATCGCCGACACGATTGCTCGCAGGGACAGGTCTTGTCCGACTTCACGGACCAGGATCTCCCTCTCCGCACTCCACGCTGGGCACGCTTCCAACGTGTGCTGGGCAGTGTCCCGGTCCGCGCCACAGTGGTGGCACATCGCCGTCGATTCGCGTCCGATCTTACACAGGTACTCTCCAAAACAACCGCGACCGGTCATTACCTGCGTAAATCGGAAGGTGACTCGTCCCTTTCGTCTCATCCAGGCTTCGAAGGCTGGCAGGATCGCTCCGACGACGCGTTTGGGTGCGTGCCGTTCTTCACAGAGACGGTCGCGCCACGTCGCAAAAGCCCTCCTTTGTTCCCGCCGCTTCAACGCCTCGAGCGCACTCGGAAGGTGTGCGATTTCACCGTTCTGACGCAGAATGCGTGTCTGTTGAGAGACCCTCGCGTCCATATCCGCCAGAATGTCCAAGGGAGGAAAGCGCGCTAGGACGGTTGCCGCCTCATAGGATATCGTACGATATCCCCACACTATGCGGATGGCCACTCTCCGCTGCGAACTTTGGATATTAGTCCTGGAGCGGCGAACGCCCGACAGCCTATGAGACCAAACGGGCGCCCCGTAGAGGGCCATCGATCGCACGACACCGGCATAAAGGCGGCGAACTTCCTCCCTCGGTCCTCTAAGATTAGGCAGCAGTCTATGCATGGCACCCGCTACCTTCTCGATCCGGGGGGCTAGGCGCTCCTCGAAGCCCCAGCGACTGTCCAGTGTGAGGCCCAAGTATTTCATGTACCTGGCCACCTGGACGTTTGAGTCACCTACGCGGACGTGCAAATCGGGCGGTTCCCTGCTCCTTGGCAGTTTATGGAAACATAGCACCTGTGTCTTATGAGACGCTATGTGTAGGCCCAATTCGCAGATCTTACCGACGACGATGTTCACCCCGAGCTCAGCGAGCTCTTTGGTTCACTCGAAATTCTCTCCCGATACCAGCACCAATATGTCGTCGGCATAACAAACGACGCTGACACCTTCAGGGAGAGCGACGCGTAGGACTGTGTCGTACGCGAGGTTCTCCACAGCAAACCTCTCTCCGGGTCCTCGTACCGTCTTGCTCCATGTACGAAACGTATCTGTCACGCAAGTAGTCATCGACGATCGACTGTTCCGACAGAGACCGGACGCGCAATATTGCGTCGACAGTCGAACGGCCCTGTCGGAAGTCGAACTGACACTCAGCCAGGTCGGGGCCTACACGCGACAATTTGCTCAAAAAACTTGCCAGCCTCGTCCAGCAGACAAATAAGACGGTACGCAGAGATAGATTCTACAGTCCTGCCATCCTTCTTCAAGAGAACCAAATTCGCCTCCTTCCAGACCTTAGGGAACGTGCCAGTACGGAGGCAGCTGTCGAACAGCCGCCTCAGCCTATTCCCTAATGAAGCCGAAGCTAACACCAACGCTCGCCCCGGAATCCCATCGGGGCCGGGCGCGGTGTAACGAGCCCGCATGCGGTCGATCACACGGCTCAGCTCCTATTCGGTCACCCCCAGCTCATCGGACCAGGCTGGTGTTGGTAGGGGGACCCGGGGACTTGACCGGATCACTGGGAAGAGCACGTCTATCACTCTCCTCAGTAAATCTGGATCTAAGGTCTCCGTTAGTGGGGGCATCGACGGGCGCAATTTGCCCAGCACCATACGGTATGGACGCCCGAATGGATCCCTGTCGAGTCCCTCTAGGAGCTCGTTCCAGGAACGAGCGTTGGCGTCCGAGATCTCGGCTCGAAGAGCCAACTTGGCTTCCCGGAACGCCTCGTATGCTTCAGCTTTCTGGTCTAGAGTTGCTCGCCTTCTTCTTCGGGTACGGGTGTACGGACGTGACTTTTCTCGAGGCACCGGTAGCAGTCTAGAGGTTTGCTCACTAGTGCCTTAACTCTTAAGGAGCCCCATCCGATGCGGATCCGCTCCGCTGCCGTCACTTTGCGTACGGCGGCGAGAGGACATTGGACCCAGACGACGCCAAGGGACGTGGGCGCTCGGCGAATTTCTCCCACCTTTACGTTCTCCACCGAACATCCGCCCATTTCCGCGACAGCTGACGCGACTTCGGTCGGCGTCGTGGCATCGTCCAAGTCCAAGACCTTAAGCTCGCCCGTTTTAATTGGGTGAGCTATCCTCACACTGAAGTCCATAAGGACTTCACGCATCTGCGTAGCGAGGCGGTCGGCCTTCTCATGACAATCGGGGCCGCTGATATTGAGCAGCATCCCGCCTGTCAGAGCCCTTTTAAGGCCAACCGTCTCGATACCGAGGTCAGACAGCTTAATTCTGCTCTTGGCGGCTGTCATGACCTCAGCATATGAAGCCTTCCCATCTTTTTGGATAGTCACCGCGACCGCTGCGGTCTGTGGGACTGACCGCCGTCTCTTTTTACTCCGCTTCTTCGCATTCTTTTGCGGTTGACGAGGAGCCACTTTCGGCTGGGATTTGGGTGTTGACTTCTTTTTCGTCACAGACGCCCAAGTCTCAGGTGGTGTCACAGATTTTGTAGCCTACGGTAACATGCTGACCACTGCAGGCAAATCTACAACAGGTAGATGAGCAGGTGCCTTGCTCCCGCCCTTCCTTTTTCCCTTTTTACTTTTAGGCGGCCCTTGTGCTACCTTCACCACTGCCTCTGGTGCTGGCTTCCTCCAAAACGGAGGCCTTATGACCCGGTAGGGAAAGATTTTAGCCTCAAAGGCGGCCAGTTTTGCCTCCATAATGGCTTCGAGGCGCTCCGAAAGCCTGGCGTCACTTTCTCTTGACGCATTCGAGGCGGTAGCGGCGCAGAAAGTACTGTTTAGTTTTAGGAACTACTGCCGCTGCACCACGCTTTGCTTTAGCAGCAGAACCCTTTTTTGTCGGAGCAGCAGAAGTTATCTCATCCGGCTTTTGTGTCTCTGGTGCTGGCGCAGGAGATCTTATCCTGGCTCGGGTCGATCCCAGCTCCTGCGTTAGTACTTCCACTCGTTCGCTGAGGTTGGCATTTTTGGCGCGAAGTTCAAGGATTTCACGCACCAACCTCAGGATATCGTCATTTACGACTCGTCTTCGTGTCAGTTCCGCCACTGCAGCAGTCACTCTACGCGTGGCCACACGTAGACTGCGGACGAAGCTCCCTTAAATGTTGCGGGAGCGGTCCGCAATATTTTCAATCACCAGCATTTCGTTGGTTCAGGCATGGCAGGTTCGTCAGTTTGACGTGCCTGCATTTCGACCCCAAGCTCTTCGGGTCCAGGGAGGCTCCTCTTTGCTCTCCTGGCAGCTGGCGCCACAGAAGAATCGAAGAGCTCGTCCTCAGTATCCCCGTCAGAAGCAGGGTCGTTGGCTTCCAATATCCTCGTGGATAAGTGACTCAGACAACTTATGTCCGAATCCTCGCCCATTATGTCTTCCTCGGCCATACTTGGATCCAGCGCACCCGGGCGTATGAAACGCCCACACTGATCCCGCCGCAGTCTCACTGGTTTCGTCGTGGCAGCCTGCGACCTGCCTCTCCCCGCTCGTGCCTTTGGTACCTTCGGAGGCGGCAGTGCGTCGCTTGAAGCCGACTCTGGCCCAGGTGGATCTCATCTCTTTTTACACAGGCGAGTACGGTCCTCCAGCCCCGCTTGTGCACTGTCGAATATTCTCACAGATTCAAGGCTGCGAGAACGTCTTGAGTCTCCTCGACTCTTGTCGCCCGTAAGGGCGTGTGGGTGGCAAATGTTGCCCGCTGGCTGAGCTTGCGCCAGCTGCGATGCAGCTACGCACTCAGCATTGCCTCCTTGGATAACCTCATCCGTTTCGTCTTTTTGGGTGTTTTTAAATTTATCTATATAATTCCCACGAGTGTGGGGGAAAGACGGTCCATCCAGGCGGTGCCCCCTGCACCTGGATAAGCTTTGCATAACTCGCCACGAGTGTCGGCCGGTACCCTGGCGAGAAACGCAGTCACGACTGAACTACCCATCAGCCATGCATCCCCTTGCGCTGCGTCGCCACTTGGGATTTGGGGTGATTTTTTATAGAGGTTTTCTTGCCGATTAAGGCAAGACTCTCGGTCCCATGCGAAGCCGCGAGACATGTCCACGACACCTCGAAGCATGGGGTTCCGATTTGAAGGACGGTGGCATAGCCTGCTCGGCGGCAGTGTAAGTGTACACCGAGCCCGTCCTAGCCTCCACCGCTGTGTCTAAAGACTCGTTGCCCGGACCGCTCACATAGTCTACTCTGTTGATCAGAGAGGTACCAGGAGCGATCCGTGTGGCACGCAATCCCTTAGTCGCCTCTTACAACACCCACGGGAAGTGACGGGGGAGTGCTATTCTAAGCCCGGTACTCCACGGGATTAGTTAATATCCATTTTAAGGATGGAATAAAAATCTTCTATATGAAAAACAAATGGCCGTCACGGCTAGCAGACGTGAAACATTGATATTTATTTTAATTGAAACATACTTTATAATTAAAGAAAACAAATTAATAAATATGAAGTAAAATAAATAAAAACATAGTTCGTTGGCTGTCAGCCTCGATATCTCCAAGGCTTTTGACCGGGTCTGGCACAGAAGTCTTCTCTCCAAGCTGCCGGCATACGGTCTGCCAGCTCAGCTCTGCACCTGGGTTGCCAGCTTCCTACACAAGCGTAGCCTTCGCGTTTTAGTTGATGGCTGCGCTTCACAATTCCATGTAGTGAATGCTGGGGTCCCCCAGGGGTCTGTGCTATCCCCCACACTCTTTCTTCTGCATATCAATCATATGCTCTCTCTCGGGAACATACATTGCTATGCAGATGATAGTACAGTGCACGGGGGATACCACGGACGCGCAGGAGCTGGGCGGGCGGAAACTGGGGAGAGACGGAGGGATCTTGTTGTTGAACTCGATAGGACGTTAGGACTCATTGCCAAATGGGGCTCTGATAATCTTGTTGAGTTCAACGACAAGAAAACACAGGTATGCGCTCTCACAGCGAAAAAGTCACCATTTTCCCCTCCTCCTTCCCTCTGTGGCACTACGCTGGAGATACAAGGCAAAGTCGCCATACTGGGAATTGACGTTCGGTGCGACTTCAATCCAAAGGATCACATCGAGGCTGTTACAAAAACAGCCTCACGAAAACTCGGAGTCCTGAACAAGGTGCGGCGTTTTTTCACGCCACAACAACTGCTCCTGTTGTATAAAACACAGGTGCGGTCTTACGTCGAATATTGCTCGCACCTTTGGGATGGCTCCGCTAAGTACTTACTGGAGGCCTTGGATCGGTTGCAGCGATGTGCGGTTCGCATTATTGGCGACGTAAAGGTCACCAGCACCCTCGAGCCTTTACAATTGCGTCGAGAGATAGCGGCACTGAGCGCTTTCTATCGACTGTATCACGGCGAGTACTCAGAGGAGCTATTCACCCTCATTCCTGCTTCCCCTTTCCTTCACAAATCTACGCGTGCTGGCTCTCGATTTCACCGACTAACTGTGACATCAATTCCATCGCGCACGAAGAAATTTGGCAACTCTTTTCTTTGTCGCACCTCTAAAACATGGAATTCGTTACCAGCACACGTGTTCCCCTCCTCTTATGACCCGGGTTCCTTCAAACGAGGCGTGAAGAGGCATTTTGCGGGCCGGCAAGGCGGGGGCGGCTAGTGCAAGTCATTCTTCCTGACTGCACTAGGCGTCGTCACGTTTGGACTTTACTATCACTTACCATCAGGTGGAGTAGAGTCACTTGCCCTCCCGGGTAAAACAAAAAAAAAAAAAAAGTTACACAGTCGAGTGAGCAGAAAGTGTCGGCGGAGAGGGAGCTGACGGCATAAGAGAGCCGCTTGTCGTCACGACATGCGAGTCGCTCTTAATCCCGGAACGCGCCAAAACAAAATATTTACATCAAAAATACATATTTCATGGTCAAATGGTGTTTAGACAGTGACAGCCTGTGAATGTCTCACTGCTGGTTTAAGGCCTCTTTTTCTCTTTTGAGGAGAAGGTTTTGGAGCTTATTCCACTACGCTGCTCCAATGCGGGTTGGTTTCAAACGGTGTTGATTTTTTATTATTTGAAAGTATATCTAGTTGCCGATTACTTTACAATTGATTATATATTTATAATGATTCATATTTATAATTCATGCAATTAGGTATTTTTTTTCATATCAATTTGTTTGTTCGCTTCCAATTATTACTTATTGTCTCCAATAGTCCTTTGCCTGTTTTCTTTGATCTTTTATTTTCATACTTTACTTTAATTTATCTACCAACTAGCAAGTCTCGGGGTCATGAAGCATAATTAACATTTTTATTTGCCGTCATGAGTTGAACAAATTAAATAGACCACATACGAATAAAATTCATTAACTCTTACCTTACGGCGTTTTGCGGGTGCTTAATTAAAATGTATTTCTCTTTTTATAACATCACTGGTTTCATAGTCGAAAGAAGAAGACATGGCATTGCTTTTAACTTTTTTTAAGGAATATTCCTATTTAATAATTAAATATGCAGCTTGTGTTATAAGTGGGAACAATAGTCCATGGGTTCAGGATCAAACCTGCGACTTTTATTAGGCGGCCCTCAAACCATTGTGCAACCTTAATTCACGCTTCAAATCATCCCCTAGATAACTGATTGGTAAAGCTGTAAGTTTCTAACTTATTAGTAATGGGAGAGTTGCGTGTTAACATGACATTTAAGCACAAAGGTTGATGATGCGTAGAATATTTTAACGGTTGTTTAATCCTAGAGGTTTTATTATTAGAAATCACGTCACGTTGTCACGTCTTTTCGATATTATTTTCATAAAGAATACAATTATAATTGGGTTCCGAAATATACGGTTGCATAAAAATGTACATTTTTTTCATACGTCACTATTTATGTTTGCATGTTTGTATGTTTGGATGCTTGTTACTAAGTCATGCAAAAACTACTAAACAGATTTGGATGGTAAACAAAAACAATAATATCCTTATTCAATATTTATGACGAAGTCACGGGTACGAACGAGTACACTTTGGTAATATATTTCCTAAGTTATAATATTATGTTAATAAATAAATTTGATGAACGATGCAACGAGTTTAATTATTATAATATCATCTTATTTTTTGCAAACAATCTGAAGTTGCAAAAATGTTGTTATTATAGTTAATAATAATTAATATAAATCCTTCTTTCGAGTTTCTTAACGTTTAGCTACAATTATGGCTGATCAACCAATTATAAATAATGTTTACAAAATAACAGACATTTTTTGAATAAATAAAATTAGTTCTTACTTTTCCATATCATCTTCGCGTTTATTTGAGTCTAATTATCACTTCTGATTTAACGTGTCATTCGTCGAGTATTTGATAATATTTTGTTCATATAGAGATGGCTACAGAACGTATGAGTTGATATCTTTGCACAGATCCATTTATCTATTAGTAACTTGATTAATCAAACCATTGAATTCGTTGCTGTAGCTAAAATTTAATTCAATTTTAATCAAAAATTTTGTGTTTTTTACATTTTCATTTTACTTTATGTAATTAATTTCATTTCTCTCTGCCTCACATTTTTATGATATATATATTTTTAATTTACTGTTTTTTTGCATATTCAAATGGCATGAGAGTTCATTCTTTGGTAATTTGGTTTTCGTAATTTTGGATCGTTTTATGTAGGACTGGATTTCCAGGAAAATACCCACCTACGGCCATAATTAAATCGATTCGACAAAAAGAGTTCACTTATTACAAATGTAATATGTAAATTTAAAAAATAAAGTTACACTTTAATACTCTTATAATATAAAAGTGTTCACGGAGACCTCATGACTTCATATGCCCTATATTTAACGAAGCGTTATTCATCAGTAACGGATCGTTTTTAAGTGTTTTAAATTATATACATACGACTCCTAAGCTTACGTTTCCTAAGGTCCTAAGTTTTAAGGACGCTTCTGGATTACGCCTCGTTTCTTGAATATAGTAACCGGATATTAGTGATCGTTTAGCGTAATATGATTGAACAACAAAGAATCAATAATTTGTTCTATGACAATTGTAAGTGACATAAATAATAAAAATATGCCTGTATCGATATACAGGGGTTTTCAAATAATAATTTCCTGTCTGTATGCTCTTCACGTGAAACGAATAAACTAGGCATTATTATATAAGCATTATTCCTATGAACGTATAAAGATTTTCTGGCTAAGGTTTTATTTCTGGGGTAAGAGTTTAGATTTGTTCAAACGAATGTATGATTTAACCGAAATACAAATCCTTGTTTATTTTCCGGTTATATATGATTCTGTCGGATGTTATAACGAAAAATAGTAGATTCATCTTGTGATGAGTGCGTGTCTAGGGATAAGTATACTTACCCTATATTATGACAAATTTTACTCACGTCTAACATTAATATTTAAAATTAAATTTAAGCCTTTGACTATGCATTGAAATCGGTATTCATTGTACTTAATTTACGTCATTCATCATTCAAAATCAATCATTCAAACATCCTTTGTATTTAGCCATTAGTGTAGGTAATTAAATGAAAATCAAATAAATAAAAATTGCAAAGACAAAACAATTCAATAACTTGTGCTCCTTTGTATGTGCCACAACCGACTTAATTTTCCTTTAAAAAAAAATTGTGCGGTCAGAGGACTCCCGGCAAGAACGAAGTTCAGTGCGATATTTTTTCGACTGAAACCGTGTTTTAAAATGAAGATTTTAATTGATTATATGACTGTATTTTTGCCACACCAAAAATCACCTCAACCTCCTTTATATCGACCTCGTAAATTCGGACGCCCAACGCATCGGAATTTGTAGCATTTGGTAGGCACAGTATGAATGCTATTTCGTTATATGACGTGACCTTGGGTCACTGCCATTTCACTAATAGCCGCGTAAAAGAACTTCGTTCGTACAAATTTTCATAAGATTATGATTTTCGATCATCGTGCTACCGATACTGATACAATACGATTATGTAAATACTTTATTGACCAACAAAATTGTATAGAAAATCGTGATAATCAAATAGAGCCCCTCTCTGCTCGTTGCAGTTTAACTTTTGTGTTCCGAGGGTTTTTCTTTGCAAAAGGAAAAAGTCATTCGCGTAATCCATTGCAATTACAAGAGTCTATACCATTCAAATGATGGTTTTAATAATACTTGGTGGTAAGGTTTTGTGTAAGTCCCTACCCAGACTTGCATAAAACCTTACCACATCCACCCTGCATATTATATTACCAAACAACAATACTTACTATTGCTGTGTTACAGTTATAGGGGGGTGAGCCAGGGGTGAGTGAGGGGACATAACATCTTAGTTTCCAAGATTGGTAGCGCATTGAAAAAAATGGTAGATAAGTATTTCTCACCACTTACAATCAGGTCCGCCTACCTATGTTATAATAAAAAATATTTATGTATTGTGGTAGAATAATTTAGTAAATGGTAGCTCCACATAGTTTCTAAAGACATCAGCATTATCATGAAAAACAATATCACATAAAATGAATACCGATATTTAAATAACTGAATAATTATTTGATAAATGACTTTCATTTGTTTTATTACATATTAAGTATTTAATATATAATGTCAAGAACGTACAGATTATTTCTTCAATATCACGTACGACGGAGAATTCATTGAAGAGATTGATCGGTGGGCTAAACCAAATGTTATTGTTAAATAAAAGGATATTCCTTTTCGACATAAAAAGTTTTGTTTTGTTTGTGCACACCCATATAACCCCAATAACTCTGAAAATTTACATTTTGATACCAAATAACAAAGTTGCGTGCTTCGGCAGTCAGTTTCTTGTTTGCTCTTTGCTCGTACATACTACATGACTATTTCTTTTTTTACACTTATACACTACTATAAAAAGTTGTATAATACATTAAAATTAGATATAAATCATTTGAAAATTATAAATTATTCCTTATGATAATTTTAATATCATTTGAACATTCGACAATCTATTGTTGTGACTAAAACTTAAAGTCGTCGTTTGAGTTCTCTTTGTAAAGAAAAATAAAATCTGGTGTACGCCCACATCATAAATACTTAATACTACTTACGTACTTAAACTTTTGCCTTCTATCTATATATAGATCTACATTAACATGTATGTACTAATATGTATATGAAATATATTTATATAATATTTATTTTACTCCTCCAAGTAGGTTTGAATTTTTCAAAATTAAGTGTATATATTCATGTGAATTAAATGTATCTTGTATGAATACGTAACACTAATTCAAAGCTCTTTTGTACAACGTAATAGTAATTAATTCCTCACGATTATAGATAGTTTCAATATTCCATCAAATTATAATTCAAAAACTTTTTATAAGGATAATCTTTATTGTCAGAGGGTTAATATATTCGAATGTTTTCAATTTTCATTCTGGACAAGACGTGACAGCGAGTAGGTGGTTAGCCCTTAGCAGCGTGAAGCGTCGTTATTTCAGTTGTGAGCGTATCTCCAGTGAAGCGGGTCGCATTCACTTTCAAATACTTCATCATGATAATGTATGATAAACTTTAACAACTAAAGTGTTTTCAGTGAACTAATCATCAAATGGTAAAGTTTACCGTGATTTGTGTAGACTGTTTACAGAAAACTTTCAAATTATCGTAAAAGTTCAAGGTAAGTTTGAAAAGATTTTTGATTGTATTTCGTTTTTTAATATTTTAAAAACTAAATAATATTTTATTAGTTTTGTGAATAATACAAACAAATATTGCACTTATCGATACTTCAATTTATTTATTTCCTCGTAAATAGCGTTACAGAAATGGTTGTATTGGCCACATATGATTAAAACTTTGTTTGTGAAAAATGAAAAGAATAATAAAGTATAGATAAAGTATAGATAAAGTATAAGTATTAATATGGACGATAAAATACATTCTTACTAAATATTAATGCGAGAATGTAATAACTTTTTTTAAAATAAATATTAATAAAATAATTTATTAAAAAAAGAAGTTAAAGCCCATAGTATTTCATAATTTTAGTACAATGTTCCAATTCTATTAAAAATTAAAAACTTATAAGCACGGAATTGTTATTTTCATGAGTTAATAAAACTCGATATAACTATCATAAATGTTTAGCAATATTTATGAAATACAATGAATAATGGTCCGAGATCAAGAATAATCTTCGGAGACAAATAAGTCATTCTAGTCTCAGTGATCTTGTTTTTTTTTATATAATTCCCGGGACGGCAAATGTCTACTCTACCTAATGGTAAGTGGTAGTAGGGTCCAAACGCGACGACGGCTAGTGCAGTCGGGAAGAATGATTTGCACTAGCCGCCCCCGCCTTGCCAGCCCGCTTCGCGTCTCGTTTGAAGAAGCCCAGGTCATAAAAGGAGGGGAACACGTGTGCTGGTAAAGGACTCCATGTCCTTCCATGGAGGTGCAACAAATAAAAGAGTTGCCAAATTTATTCGTGCGCGATGGAATTGATGTCACAGTTAGGCGGTGACATCGAGAGCCAGCACGCGTAGACTTGTAAGTAAAGGGGAAGCAGTAATGAAGGAGAATAATTTCTCTGACCACTCGCCGTGGTACAGTCGATAGAAAGCGCTCAGTGCCGCTACCTATCTAAGATATAACAATTAAAGTTTGTTGTCCGTTAACATTATCAAGGTTAGATTATAATTACAATGTCTTCATCGCCATTTTGGTGTGTTCGCAAATACAAGTGTGCTCTTGTGTGCTCTACAATACAAATAGAACGGCAAATCGACACGGCTGGGAAGAATTCAGGAACGGGACTAATGGACATTGTGTAATTACGGATGCTATTTAGAGTTTCGCGACAAAAGACCCAATCGATTTTGGTTGGCCCGACCCAGGGTTCGAACCCTGTTCGAAACTTGAGCATTATAATTGAGTTACTACATCAAAGTAAATGTTAGGTATTATATCGAATATTTATCTATTTAAAAATGTCTTTTTTTTTTTAAATAATTCCAAATTTAAGTACTTAAATTTAGTTTAAAGTAGTATTGAAATTTATACCGTGATATTGTAATTCGTTGTCTAATAAAATTTTGTAAACGATTTTGCGTAATTTTATCCGCAATTTAATAATATAATCAATGTTTTCACTACAGTGCGCAAAACAAAGCTGTCACGAGAAACTCGGCAGATTAGAAACATAAGACATTGAGGAATATTGAAAGAATTTTTAATTATAGAAAACCAATTTATAAGTATGAAGCAAAAATATAAATAAGAACATGAGATTTTCGTTAATTATTTATAATATTTTACTTGATATAGCAATCGAAGTATATATATTATAGTATATGGCCTGCACTCACAAAGGAGAATTGGCGATGAGAGGGCATTATGGCATAAGAGTGTCATGCCGTTTGATGTCACGGCATACGATCAATTTTACCCCCTGAGCACGCTGATAGATGCTTCACATCAAAAACCGATCACATGAAAACAATCATTTGATAACGATACCAAATAATTTTAAACGAAAATTTACAAAGAGGTTGATTTTTATTGTTTCAACTGTACAAAATTATACTAAAATTTTAAATAAACTTACACATTACTGTTTCAAAGTATGTCTAATAAATATATCACGTAATATCGTCTGTCTAGGAAAAGCAATTTGAATGGACAAAGCGGTCTAATGTGAAACGTAAACAAACGTTCGAAAAACTACCTGAGAGAAGTGTTCAAATCATAAAGATATTTGGTAAAAAATATGCGGTGTATGATTCAGAGCCAGATATATTAAAAATATAAATTATGATAATACTTTATCACAATTTGCTTATATTTATTATTTCCAAGTATATCTATGCTAGAATATTCTCTTATGATAAGTACAGCTTTGTCAAGCGGTATTTTCAAACAATTTGTCATCATTAATAATTTTCTTTATCATTTAAATTTAAATATACTCTAGACCCTTTCTACTCTTTAAATCCAACCATTAGCTTCTAAAGATGGTCATTGCGGGACGCACAACCCTATTAATTGTGCTACTCCGTCCAGTTTCGCGCTTTATATCGTCAATACACCTGTCTAGAGGCTTCCATAGACCTCCTCTTTTTCCTCATGGGTTGTCGTACTTCAAAAACCGCGGTCTGTCATTTACAACTACAATATATAAAGTCTGCTAAGTATTTCGGTTCATTGCGTTCATCTACGAATATCCTAATTATGAATTTAGTAGTTCAGTGAAATGCTCGTCGCATTACTCTTTCTTTAGGTTTTATTGCTTGCGAATGACTAACGGTTAAGCACGACGTCACCGACTGTATATTGTCGCTGCTAATACATATTGCTCGAATACCTAGACTTCAGACACTGAGAATATTTGCGCGACAAAATATTTTCAAATTGCTTAATAATTTTCTCTATCGTCGACCACGTCTTGACATAATGTAGTCTAGATTGCGAAGAAGAGAAAACGTATAATTATATTACATGAAAAAATACGTATACTACCCTATCTTGTCCCAGGTACATATGTCTATTACCCAATAAGTAAGAGAACAAGCCTATCAAAAATAACCGGTACTAGTGTGATATGGAAATTGGACATAACTTTAATTTTGTTCATGTTCATCTTTAGACCCATCTGTTTGGACGCGATTGTGGCCTTCAAGCATGACAATGAAGTATTCCAATTCACGAGTTCAGTATATAAAGAAATCTAGGGTATATATATTAAATTGTCTATAAACTATTTTATGACATTAGAGGAATCCGTCATTTCATTTTTTTACAAATTATAACTGTTTCAAGATAGTATAATAATGAACGGTCATTCATGAAATGTATTGTACTTTGAATTTTAGTTATATCTTTGATATTTGCAACATTTAGTCGTTATACAGATGAATAATCTAAAAAGACATTCAATATAAATCAATATTAAGACCAACAATTATTTTTAGTAAGTCATCAGACATTAATAAAGTCGAGTTTGGTTCAAAACAAAAGTATTAAGCCAGAGATTTATTGAAAACGGTTTTATGAATATTAGATTACTATTGGGTTCTCGAAACATTTTAAAAATGATTGCATAGTGGATCGTAGCTAAGATGTGGTATAAGCAATACTCATCATTCATTGAGTTTGCCGATGATACATCTTTAACCGGTAAAACCGGGGTAACCGTGATCGTAACGGTGCGAAAACTGATATTCACAACGGCAACAAAGATTATATAAACTTTTTAAAGAGTATATAAACTAAGAACCAAAAATGAGAAGGAATTTTAAGGAGAAGGATATTTAACATAAAATTGTTTGTTACAATTAGATCAAGCACCATTGACTTTTTTATGCCTACTGAGTGTTTATATTGAAATTCAGTCACATGTGTATTCCACCAACCCGCATTGAAGCAGCGTGGTGGAATAAGCACCAATCGTTTTCCTTAAAAAAGACAGGAAGCCTTAGCCCAGCATTGGGACATGCATAGACTGTGAGAGGGTTTATAATTCATTTCGTTCTAGGCAGAAAAGAAGGGTAACTTATTGACTTAGCTCGTATGTGAGAATTTGCCACAACCGTATCCACTAGCTGGCAGTAGAGCAGCGTGGACAAATAAGTTCAAAATATTCTTTAAAAAAAAGGAGGCCAGGCGATGTTCATCAGTGAGATATTTACGGGCTGTTTACTTTACTTAGGTTTTCATAAATTTGATCCTAATAGGTTTCTAAAGATTGTGCCCTATAAATAATATCAAATGCTTTTGTAAAAAAAACTACTATTCTTTCTGCATTATCTGATGGTAGATGATAGGATTTTATGAACTACGGACACCAGATGTTCATGTACAACAGAAGAATTATATAACACATGAATACAACCTAATTAGCATACAACTTTGGCAGCCTCATCGCTGCATAGCGATCTCTTCCAGGCAACCAACTGCGTAGGAATTACTCATAGGATATGAGGCGAATAGCTATCTGATAAAATTTGAAGACATCATAGTTCCTATCTTTATGAAGTCCGGTTTTACAAAATTATATTCAAAAATATTAATGTCGGAAATCATGCCTAAAGATCTTGTGATTTTCCTTACCAAGATTTAATCCAGTTGCACAACTATGTAGGTATAATGAATAGATTTTTAAGTGCTTTTTAATATCTAATAAAGTAAATTTTAATAATTTTATTAATAAAGTAGATTTATTTACTTAAATTTATACATACAGTTCAGAATAAAAAAAACTGCAGTCTGCTCAAAGCTCTTGCAATATCTTAATAAATTAATAGTTTTCTTTAATATTGAGTAAAAAAAGATAAAAAATAGTTATTTAATTTTGTTGGCTTGTACAACGTTGAGGACTAGATTAGATGTACGACTAACTGCTTGTTTTATTTAGTCGTTTGTCTTCCGTTCCCTTATTTAAGAAACTCCACAAGTTCAATGACTGTCATTGAGCGTAGTATATGATAGAAGTATGAGAAGTAAAAAAGAACAAATCAAAGCAATTCAACGTACCTTTAATAAAATTTTCAAGAAAAGTCTGCAAAAATTTAATAATATTACAATATTTTGCGTTGCCATACTGAAATTGTGCAAATTTTCTACTGCCCTATAATTTCTTAATATTCATAGTAGTCTTAATAAAACGATAACTAGAAAACCAATAAAAACATAGTAATATGAAATTTGATTTAGTATTTAAAGACGCAATAATACGACGATTTTGTTATCAGAAACTGGGAGAACTTAACTTGAAATTGTTTCAATCATTTTAAGTGTCCAATTAATTATGAGAAGAGAGAGAATATTTAATATTAAGTATAATAATTATAATACTAACAAATATTACACCTTAATTAAATAATTTCGGATCTAAATTAAAACGTTATGTTATTTAACAATATATATATTTTATTGTTTTAACACTTCTCCGCTGACATGTGCGTCCGTGCCTTGGGCTATATTTGGTTTTTCACTTTGTATTAAATGTTTGATCCGATTTTAAAATTACAAATACGAAATAGCTATTATATTGTACTCATATGCTTCGGATACTATAAAAAACCTTATAACATTCTGCAATATATATAAATATATACAGTGGTGGTCATATAATTAGAAACACTTCTTATGAATAAAGAAAGTATAACTTCAACGTACAAATGTTCGTAAAAAATATATACATTCAATAATCATGCAATAATCATGCAATAATATAGCCACTCAAATAAAAAAACTCATTAAATGCATAAAATATAAAACATATCTTACTTTTAATTACAAAATGAGTCTCATGTGTACATGTAGGAGTTTTTTTTCTGTTACTGGCCGCCTAATTAGAAACATTTTAAAAAAGCGTCCATAGCTCGTTCTTTTTTTTGTAATTGGAGAATAATATTTCTTTTTCTATTATTTTGGCGGCAATACAAAACTTAATCTGAATTTTATTTTGTTCAAAATGGGTAAAAATAACAGTAGTGACGCGGCAAATTATTGTTAATTTACATATAGATCATAAGTGGGCGTACAGAAGAATAGCTGAGCATTTAAATTGTTCTGTTAAGAAAGTTTTTAATGCAATTGATCATTATAAAACACATGGAACTGTTGAAAATGTTCTTAGAAACGCTCGGACAAGAAAATCCTCTCCCAGAGAAGATACGCTAATCGTTCGTGTTGCTAAAAAGACCCAAGTGAAGGCTCCAACCAGATTAAAAATAAAGTTTATTCGCCTGATGACCCGAGAAACATCTCGTCAAGACTGATACGCCGAAGATTAGTGGAAGCTAAATTGTTTGGAAGAATCTCTCGAAAGGTACTGCTTCTTACCAAGCAACACCGAGAGAAGCGATTATTATTCGCTAAAAAATATGTTAATTGGACGGTACGAGAATGGAAAAAAGTGTTATTTTCAGATGAAACAAAAATAAATATGGTAAATTCTGATGGAAAGAGCTATGTTAGACGCCCTGTAAACAATGCTTTTAATTATAAATACAGAAGGAGTATAGTCAAGCACGGTGGCGGTACAATGGATCAATGGCAATACAAAAATATCTTAGAGCACACAATGATTCCCTACTCGGACGATCATTTGCCTATAACCTGGATATTTTAGATGACAATGATAAACACACGGCCAATAGCGTCAAATGTTTCCTTAGCGAACAGCGTATATGCGTTTTAGACTGGCCAGCAAATAGTCCGGATTTAAACCTAGTATATTGTTAAAAGAAAGTCTCAAACAAACGTAACACCAGTCAAAACGAACATATATGAAGCATTTGTTGAAGCATGGAATTCAATCCCCCTAGAAAAATGTATGAAATTGATTGAATCAATGCCACGTCGTTGTAGTGCTGTTATTGAAAATAAGGGATACGCCACTAAATATTAATTATAACTATTGGTAGGCTGTGGATAGTAGCTATTTCGTAATAACAATACTAATTACTAATACTTAGAAAAATATTGTTTTTTATATTTTTTGTTGTTGTTTCTAATTAGTTGACCATTATTGTTCATACCTTAAAACTGATTTAAATGTTCGTCCGTAATGTAATATTGAAACTGCACATGTGTAATGGGATTTATTGTTTTTCTAATAAATGATAAATTGTTGAACATATTGTTGTCCTATTTATTGCTTAATTTCAAAATAAAAACGATTGCGGTGAAGTATTTTACATAGTGTCAAGGACCGTTGGTAGTGTTTCTAATTATACGACCACCACTGTATGTATATTATTATTCATATAAATAGTCCAATTGTGTGTTTCTATGTTGTTTCATCTTATTTAAATGTTTTTATAAAATGCACAATACACGAGCACGATTTATAATATTAGGTCCTTACATATGAAATTAGCGTTTTGTCGTACTGAAAACTTTGATCTGAAATATCTCCTCTTTGGTTAAGAATTCCAAATTCAAATTTATAAATTCATTTAGCTGGTACATTTGAGTTTTGAAAACGGTCATTCATTTGTTTTTTCCTCATTATTTTTTTTTTGGCGTCGCTTATTACCTCACAATGGAAAACATGAAATATCGGTATATTTACGAGTACGAGTTCTACCGTGGCGTTTTGGTTTCAACGTTTTCGTTCTGGAAATTTCGACCTTCAGAACCAACCCCGTGGACGGCCGAAATGAAGAATTAAAGGCTATTGTGGAAGCGGATCCATCACAAATTACTTCAGAGATAGCTGCAGTCTTCGGGGTAAGTGATAAAACTGTATTAATCCACTTGAAGCAAATCGGGAAAGTAAAAAAACTTGAACGATGGGTACCTCATGAATTGAGTAAATCGAACTTGCAAACACGCGTCGATGCTGTGTTACTTTGCTCAACCGACACAATAATGAAGGGATTTTAAATCGAATCATTACTTGTGATGAAAAGTGGATATTGTACGATAATCGGAAGCGCTCGTCGCAATGGCTGAACCCTGGAGACCCAGCCAAATCCTGCCCTAAACGAAAATTGACTCAGAAAAAGTTACTTGTGAGTGTTTGGTGGACTGGCGTTGGTGTCGTTCACTACAGCTTTCTTAAATCTGGCCAAACGAATACGGCAGATATCTATTATCAGCAACTGCAAACCATGAAGGAAGAACTAGCTGCTAAACAACCGAGATTGGTCAATCACTTTAGGCCACTGCTGCTTCACGACAATGCAAGACCACACACTGCGCAACAAACAACCACTAAGTTAGATGAGGTACAATTGGAATATCTACGACATCCACCGTACTCCCCGGACCTCGCTCCAACAGATTACCATTTTTTCCGGAATTTGGACAACTTCTCACGAGGAAAAAATTCAACTCCGATGCGGCTGTCCAAACCGCCTTCAAAGAGTTGATTGATTCTCGCCCCCATGGCTTTTTTAGTAAAGGGATCAATGAATTACCTATGAGATGGCAAAAGTGCATAGATAACAATGGTGCATACTTTGATAAATTAAATATATTTTACAAAAAAAAAAAGACTTTATATTCCTACCGTACGAAACGCCAATTTCATATGTAAGGACCTAATATATATATATAATTATATATATATATATAATTCATTTTATGATGCTTGAGTCATTAAGTTAAAGTATAACAGACAAGCTCACAGTCACATTAATCGTATTAGTAAGTATATGCAGTCTTCCTTATGAAGACGTTATCCACTTTGCGCAACTATAATGTAATACACTTTTCTCTATATTCACATCAAACGTAGTTAGACTCATTTCTCTTTGAAGCTGAGGTTATCCTGTCCTTAACAACTTGTATTTCTTAACAATTTATATTTATTAACTAATTTATATTTATTAACTAATTTATATTTATTTTATTTAACCTTAACAGCATCTACAATATCGAATTTCTCTCGAACAGAGATTAAACTGCAATTTTTATAATGATCGTTTATCTTGATATATTCGACAAACATATTGAACAACGTTGTAAATACGGTTTTATATGCGTTGATTACTGAAACTGAATTAAATCTCCTTTGTGTGTAATTTTGTATAAATTCTATATCCTTCAAAATGGTTAAAGTAAAGTGAGCTCTACCCCGTCAAGTCCATGATGTATAAACACAAACAAGAACATGAAAAATCAGTGGTTCTTGCCTGATCTTGAATTTACAATCATAGTCATCATCGGTTAAAATTCACGTGGTTGGAACCCAGTGGGCTATCTTATAGTGTAAGAAATTATTTAAGAACTATAAAAAAATTAAAAGGCGGATATATGTATGTGTAGAATGGCTATTCGTCCTTTGCGGATCTTTATGTACATATAATAGCTGCTACATGCATTCGTGTTATATAAATAATATGATTGCTAATATAAACTTGTAGTATTTCGAGATCTTGTCTATAACACCACTCACGATTCACGTAAACTGTTTAAAATACAGAATAACAAAATATTTTGAGAATAAATACTTCTGCATCACGTTTTATTGTCGCTATTTGCTTCGTATACAACTTGGAAACGGATTCTTTATTTTTGCTTACTTAAATGATTCGAAATGCATTTTTTAACCGAATAAAATGTTGTTATGCTATTCTATGAATATAAAAAAAACATTAAAAAAAGTTTAGAATGTCTCCGTTATCAAAGGATACGTTCAACTATGTAAGGAGGATCTATAAATTCATGTGATTTGATGCATGCATCGTTTATCAAATTTTAATTGGCAGATAACCATTAGCACTATTATCTAGGAGTTCGAGTGAAACTGACGCTTATGGGGTAAACAATAAATATCTGATGGGTACCACGTAAAGTAAAAGTAAAGTAACAGCCTGTGAATGTCCCACTGCTGGGTTAAGGCCTCTTCTCCTCTTTTCAGAAGAAGGTTTTGGAGCTTATTCCACCACGCTGCTCCAATGCGGATTGGTGGAATACACATGTGACAGAATTTCAGTGAAATTTGACACATGCAGGTTTCCTTACGATGTTTTCCTTCACCGTCAAGCACGAGATGAATTATAATCACAAATTAAGCACATGAAATTCAGTGGTGCTTGCCCGGGTTTGAACCCACGATCATCGGTTAAGATTCACGCGTTCTTACCACTGGGCCATCCCGGCTTATTCCACCACGCTGCTTCAGGTAATATCATATGTCAACTAATATATTCCTTTATAACTAGCCCTGAATAAAATCGCTGTAACCTTACCGGCAGCTTACAGTTCGGTACCACGCCTTACCACCAAATAAAAGAATCTAGGCAGCAACATACAAATAACAATTATTTATCATTTAATGAACCAAATCGATCCGATCCCTATTAATATGTAACTTGAAGTGCTCAGACACAAAGGCGGCTGTTAAACATATCAGCTTTCATCCAACTACACCAAAAACGGTTTTAATATCTATAAAAATTAATATAGCGATATATTCCGTCCGTGAAAATGACGAGTTATTGGCACTAGTCGAGGATGCTTGCCAGTGCCAAAGTACCTGGCTTATTACTACATTGTATTACGAAGAAAGCAGATTTCTTAAACAATTTGCAATTCTATCATAGCTTTTGTGAATTTTAATAATCATATTTCCCATGTCAATGTTTTTAATACACTTGTCAAGATTTGCTCGTTTAAATTAAGACGATGAAGTTTTCATGTTAGTGTATTTTCTTATAAGTTTAATAAAAATTTTATAATTCCTTAGTTAGATTTTATTTTTGAATTATTTTCTTTAGTCATGCTTTTTCCGTTTGTCACGTCAATAGTCGAAATTTAAAGCGAGTGAACTGCGATGCGAAGCTACTTATAAAATGATATTAGGTACTAAAACCTTCTCCGGAATGCGATGCATCTTCTGCTATAAGTTTTATGGATATTATTTTAGTAGTTTTTTGTAGTTTCACATAAGATTACATTACGAAAAAGGTCTTCTATTTAGTATAGATATATATCTTGGTATATAAGGTTACTTTCAAGATGGTGAAGGGACAATTGCTTCGAATGTATTTTAAAAGGCTTATAGCACTCTTGGGATCATTGCGGAGATATTGATCTCAATAGTGGAGATGTGTATGTGGTTTATTCTGATAACCCACACCAGAGAGGAATATAGATAAGTTACATACATTTATATTCTAGTATATTCGACAGTTGGATAACTAATTGAAGTTTATAGCATAGGTAGGCGGACGAGCATATGGGTCACCTGATGGTAAGTGGTCACCAATGCCCATAGACATTGGCATTGTAAGAGATGTTAACCATCGCTTACATCGCCAATGCGCCACCAACCTTGGGAACAAAGATGTTATGTCCCTTGTGCCTGTAATTACACTGGCTCATTCACCCTTCAAACCGGAACACGACAATACCAAGTACTGCTGTTTTGCGGTAGAATATCTGATGAGTGTGTGGTACCTACCCAGACGAGCTTGCACAAAGCTCTACCACCAAGTACAGCCGAGCTCAATTTTGACTTATTGAGAGTATCACGTTCTTACTATCTTGGTATATCCACGGAAATTATGATTTCATTCCGAAAAGAAAAGAGTTTGTTTTATGCTATGATTATGAATCTTAGAGATGGAAGGTTTGAGTGAAGCTCGGCTTAGTATGATTTTAATAACGTTAAACTATTTGGGGTTGCCACAAAGATTTTTTTTATTGTTTAAATGAAAGTATAAAATACTAGCGTTTTGCCCGTAGTTTCACACGTGTAGTTCCCGTTCCCGTGGGAATACGGAGACAAAATGTAGCCCATGTTACTCGCTGATAATGTAGCTTTCCATTGGTGAAAGAATTTTTTAAATCGGTTCAGTGGTTTATGCGTGAAAGTGTAACAAACAACTAACACTCGCATTTATAATATTAGTTAGGATGTTGTAAATATCAGTAGACATACCAAACATATTTATTCGTAAATTAAATATAGCCGTACTGGAATAATGAAATATCTTAGTTATTTTTATTGAAAACTAAACTGTCGGAACATTTTATTCAAAACTAACCACTTTAAAAGTAAGTACATTAAAATGGGTAAATAACTTCTAATAGCTTACGATCACTTAGCTTTACTTTAATCTATTGTTTCCATGTAAGTGACGTTGTATCTTTTATGGAATATAAAGATCTTTTACATTTTGCTCGTCATCAGTCCAAATTTGTCTTGGAATTATTACTCCTATTAAATTATTACTTTGAAAACGAAGTAGATTCGATACTAGCAGTATCTTAATAGATTAAATTATGTGGAGTTGCTATACGTTTGTTTTCACTCAATACAGAATTTTATCACACAAAATTGTTGTTGTTTAGATAAAAATACGTAAAAGTTTACAGTATCATTTGTAAATTATTTACGATTTCTTTAGTTAGTCGTTAAGAAACGTAAAGGTTGGACAAATCAACTGAGCGTCAGTTGTATACGATTTTACCGACGTCATTATAGAAACATCAAATGGTGGAATTGTTGAGAGATGAATTGATGAATGTGTTATACTCTCAACTCAACTTACCAGTGTCGATATTGGAATTGGAGAACAGAATGGTTCGAGTGGATATCTCAAATATCTCTTTATATCCTATAATATATATTTCTTTGTTTACTCTGTATCGAGATAATCGAGTTTCTTATAATCGTTGAAAAATTGTAATTTCACAACTGTTTATTATTTCGATTATCTATCGTCACCAGGAAATTCTGATGATAAATCTTCTTTCGACAAATATATTAACGTTACATATAGAGCTAAAGTAGCCCAGTACCTAATCTTTAATCTTTTTATAAATAGGCAGGCAAAACTGGAGGAAATAACTCTTTAGTGTTATCTATAAGAAGTAGAAGTAAGTCGAATTTTCAATCATGACTAAATTCGATCACTGACCAGCATAAGTAAAAGAAAGTTGAAAGAATTTATTATTATACAAGTTTATATTAATATATAATACATGCCTTGGGCTATGTAAAGCTAAATATTTCTTTTAATTTATTACCTTAGGTTTTAGGTGTCCTTGTAAATTGAAATACATTTTAAATAGTTTTACCATAATCACACATCTGACGGGAAGTAACGCGTATGAAACAAAGTACGGAAGAAAACTGTTTGAATGTATATAAATGAATATTATCAGAAGTTACACTTGTATGTTTTCATGAGCTTTCTTATCAGCTTATTCAGTTTATCGCGGTTTTTCATATAGATATAAAATGCTTCGTGCCTTAATTTATAGAGGAAAAATATTATAGTTTAGCCTTTTTGTTGATAAAATAAACAATTACTGTATTTAAACTTAAGTAATTTGAACAAATGAAAGATTTTGATATTAAAAGTCCTCATGATAATTTTGTTGACTTATAAAAAATTATTAAGATCCTCCAGGAGTAATTACGTCAATACAATATTAGTAACAAAAATAATTTATAGCTTAAAACTAAATGCAATACCTATAAAGGAAAATACCTCATGCAATGATAGTGGAGATAAAAAGGAGCTTACACGATAAAAATATGTACATTTACAAGTTTTAACATATTATACTAATTAAAAAATTACAAAAAAAAAATACAAAAACAATAAGCAAAAAAAAGAGTGCAAAAAAAAAATAGATAACGAAACAATAACAATCAATTGGCTCATAACTCGGACAACATTTTCTTACGGAACTTAGATAAAGAGTCGTTTTTGAATTCTCTCTAGTCTTAAGCAGTGAGTCGCGTAATGTGGCCTCCAAACAACACTTGCATATTCCAAAATGCTCCTGACAAAACTGTTGAACAATGTGATCTTAGTTTTTGGATTTCGAAACAGTTTAACGTTTTTGATAACGAAACCTAACATTTTAGATGCCCTGCTAATTATGTTGTCCATATGTGGTATAAAAGTTAATTTTTTATCCAAGGTCACCCCAACATCCTTAATCGTATCCACAGAGTTGATATGATTGCCAGCTATATTATAATGCGTACTAATCTCATTATAATTTCTAGTGAAAGATATCCATGAACATTTTTCTGGGTTGTGTTTCATACTATTATTTTGACACCAATTATACAATTGTATTAAATCATCTTGTAAAAGGATCGTATCATTTGAATTACCAATGATTTTAAGAAGTTTTACATCATCAGCGTACATATATGGGGTAGAATATTTAAGAGAACTAGTTAGGTCGTTTATGAATATATTGAATAATAACGGGCCTAAATGTGAGCCCTGTGGAACTCCAGACTTTACTTCGCGTTTACTAGATTCAAAACCGGTGGCAACAACATAAAAATGTCTGCTAGTAAGATAATACTCAAGCAATCTTAACAGTGGCCCTGTGAGACCACATACGGACAGTTTTAAAATAAGAGTAAAAAATGGCACCAGGTCAAAAGCCTACCTAAGTAAGGCTTTTGACCTGGTGCCATTTTTTTTGCCAGTATAAATAACATCTACTCTTTTATTTCTATCGACAGATTCAAATAAAATTTCTGAGATGAATTTACTAAGTTCGTACATGTAGACCGTCCAGCAACAAAGCCATACTGATGATTTTTTTTTTTTTTTTTTATCGCTGGAAAAACGCCTTGACGCGTTTCCCCCACATGACGTGGGGGGGTATGTGGGGCTCACAGGAACTAAGCGCCGGAATACCCACTAAAAAACCAGCGGTATCCTCTCCGTCTAGTCGGGGGGCGCCACGGGATCGCTTGCGCATGCTACCGTGACGCCCCGACGGTTGGCCCGCCTATGCGGGCCTCCATTTCTAAGGGGGTTCCCGGATACAGGGAGCCCCCTTAGCCCCGGTGGCTATTAAGGCGGGGGGAGAAGGTGCGCATAGCGCCTACGCCTCCTCCCCAGTCTTCTTTGGCGGATTGAATCAGCGGAGGCATTTTCCTCGCGCTGCCGCTCCGCGGCCTCCTTCTGCGACATGACACTCTCGCAGAAGGAGACCATTTCCAACCAACATCTCTCGCTATCGAGCATGGCGTTAATAACGCTCGGCAGCGAGAGATCTCCGCCGACTATCGTCGCCAGGGAATGCCTCTGAGGTCCCCACGCAGCACACTCCGTCAGGGTGTGGTGCGCCGTGTCCAGTGACGCACCACACTCGTGGCAGGAGGGTGATACCTCCCGCCTCGCTATCCCGTGCAGGTACTTACCGAAGCACCCGTGTCCGGTAAGTACCTGCGTCAACCTGAATGAGAGCGTGCCTCGTTTTCTGTTGACCCAGCGACTCAAGTGGGGACGTATCGCATCCACTGTCGCCAGGCCCGCCGTGGGGGATCCCAGGTCCTCCTCCCATCGGGCTATCAGGGCTTGCTGGGCCAAAGCCCTGATTTGCTCGACCTCTGCCGACCCTGGACGGTCGCCGCGGTCTCTCGCCTCGGCCCGGAAGCGGTACACCTCCGCGAGCACTTCCGCCTGGAGCTCCCAGGGCGGGTCGCCCGCGAGGAGGGTCGCCGCTGTCCACGACACCGTACGATAACCCCTTATCGCCCTCACCGCTATGACCCTCTGCGGTTTTCGCAGAAGGGCCCGGTTGGAAGCGGTGAGTGCGTCCACCCAAATCGGGGCACCGTACAGTGCCATCGACCTCACTACGCCGGCATAGAGGCGCCGGCATAGTGATCCCGGTCCTCCCACGTTGGGTAGGAGGCGGCCCAAGGCGGCGGCGGCGTTGACGAGCTTCGGGCCGATCTGCACGAAGTGCTGCCTGAAGCTCCATCGCCCGTCCAGGATTAGGCCCAGGTACTTCATCTGGGCCTGCACGTTGATCACCGTCCCATGGACGGTGATACTCGCCCTTCGAGGGGGGCCTCTCCGTGGACCGTGGAAGAGGAGGGCCTCCGTTTTAGATATGGAGACCCTCAAGCCCAGCATTTCCATTCGGTCCACGGTCAGAGTTGTTCCGACTTCGGCCAGGCGGGCCGCCTCCCAAAAGTCCCGCCCCGTCGCGGTGATGAGAGTGTCGTCTGCGTAGCAAAGCACCCCCATACCGGGCAGGACGGGGGCTCTCAGGAGCCAATCGAAGCCGTCGTTCCACAGAATTGGGCCAAGAACAGACCCCTGTGGAACGCCGCAGCCCACCCGATGTCGGACCAACTTCCCGTCGCCCCCCGCCCAGACAACCTCTCGGTCCTGGAGGTACGCCTCCAACAGTCTCCTAAGATAGGTCGGCACCCCATGATATCGGAGTGCCTCCCTGATCGTCTCGTATGGGAGACTGTTAAAGGCATTTGCAACGTCTAACGACACCGCCAGGACCACTTGCCCCTGGGCCACCGCTTCCGTGGCCCGAGCCTTCAGGGCGTTCAGGGCGTCGACCGTTGACCGGCCTGCCCTGAACCCGAACTGAGCCTCAGAGAGACCCGGACCGACCTCATCGAGGTGCTGAACGAGACGGGCTGCGAGAATCTTCTCAAACAACTTGCCCATCTCATTCAGCAGCACTATTGGCCTGTATGCCGAGGAGGAGCCTGGCGGTCGCCCCTCCTTCGGTAACAGCACCAACTTCCCCTGCTTCCAAGGCTTCGGAAACTGCCCGCTGCACAGACAATCATCGAACAGCTCCCGAAGCCTTGCACCTAGGTATTCCAGGGCGTCACACAGAACACGCCCTGGAACACCGTCCGGACCCGGCGCCGTGTTTTTGACCCTCAAGTGGCCGAGGGCCATCTCCATTTCTCGCTCCGTGATCAGTGGTGGGGCCACTGGGTCTTCTATCACGAAGCGAGGGGCCATCTGTGGTGGGACAAACTCACCAGGTTGGGGAAACAGATCCCTCACCAGGCGCAAGAGGATATCCGGCGTCAGTGTTTCCGTCAAGGGGGCGGCTTGGGTGCGGAATTTTCCACGAACCCTACGATACGGTCGCCCCCATGGGTCTCGGTTGAGACCAGCCAGCAGCTCCTCCCTCGCCTTCTCTTTGGCCCGACTTATCGCCAGCTGCAGATCTTTTTTCAACTGGCGGTAAGCGGCCAAGAGTTGTCCCTCTAGGTCCGCGTCGAGGCCATTGCGCCTCCGACAGCGGACGTAGGCCCTTCGCGCTCGGCTGCATGTCGCCCGAAGGTCGGCTATTTCGGGCGACCACCAGTACACATGCCGGCGCGGAACTCTTCGCCGGGTCCTCGGCATGGCCGCATCGCAGACCTCTTGAAGGGCACTACGCATGCGGCCCGCCAGCTCATCCACGGTGGCACCCTCCCTCCATCCCGCGGAACCCCATCGCTGCACGATGGCGGCCTCCCTGACCAGCTCGCGGTCTAACTGTCCAAGGGACCACCTCGGCAGCGTGGTCGGCACCCGAATGGGTTCCACCGGCCTGCTAGAGGTAGAGATCTCGAATCGGATGAAGCGATGATCCGACAGAGTCTCCACCTCTTCCTCTACCCTCCAGTTCGACACCCTGCGTGCTACGACAGGGGTGGCGAACGAGACGTCCACCACCGAACCGCCGTTATAGCGCACGCAAGTGTGAACCTGCCCCTTGTTCAGTAAGGACAGGCCGGAGAGTAGCGCCCACACTTGGACGGCTCTCCCTCGCGGATTCGTGATGGGGTTGCCCCAGGCACGCGACTTCGCATTTAAGTCGCCGAGAACCAGAGTAGGTTTCGGCGACTGCCTAGCCACCGCAGCTCTGACCAAGTCGAGATATACCTCGAACTCTGCCAGACTGCGGTTAGGGGAAAAGTACGTTCCAACAACTATGTACTTTCCCCACCCCACCACTACGTAGCCCGAGCCCCTCTCAATGAGTGAGAGGGAAGGACCCGTACCACTCCGAGTGAGAACCGCCACGGTGCCGTTCAAGTCCCCTACCCAGTGAGGTAAGGGAGGGACGAAATAGGGCTCACAGGCCACAGCCAGGTCGATTTGCCACTCCGCTATGGACTGCAGTAGCAGGTCCTGAGCCCCAGCGCAGTGGTTGACGTTCGTCTGGAGGAAGCTGAGTTTGTCGCTCATGTTGACATGGCTGCTTCCTCCTCGGCCTGGCGCCGTCTGACGTTGGTGTAGGTGTGGGTGCCTAATACCACCTTCCCTTTCGTGATGGGAGGGTTACACTCTGCCGATCCCATCACGTGCCCGGAGGGCCTTCCGGCGTCTGCACATACTGCACAGCGCAGCTTTCCAGTGCAGGTCGGGGACTTGTGGCCTTCGACACCACACCGGTAGCAAAGCCCGCCTCGTTCCGCCTTGGATGGGCAGAGCATCTTCGTGTGGCCAACGCCCATGCATTTGTAACAGCGCAGAGGGCGTTGCTCCAGCACGCACACTTTGGCAGAGCTCCACCCAACCAGAAGACGACCGGCGTCGGACAACTTCTTCGCCACCGTGATGGGACAGGTGACGCGGACCATACCCATATATCCGGGTCCACACTGCATCGTTCCACACTTGACCGCATCAGGTGTGCAGTCTCCTGCACGTGCAATTGCTGCAGCCACCTTTTCTGGAGTGACTGAGTCGTCAAGCCCCGTCACCCTTAAGTCAACCCTCTTTATGGGCCGGACGACGTTGGCCACCCCGTCAAGCACAGTGCGCAGCTTTTCGGCAAGCTTCTCCGCCTGCTCCGACTGTGCTTTTGGTAACTCCAGCACTCTGGCCCCTGTTGCCGAGCGACGAACCTTAAGTCCACCACAGATGCCGAGGTCTTGGAGCTTTACGCCCTGTTCGGCTTGCTCCAGGACCTGTGCGTACGTTACGCCCTTCTCCGCCGCCTCCGGTTGCAGCGTGACTATCACTGCAGCGGTTCGAGGTGTGGCCAGCTTAGGCTTGGCCACTTGAGGCGTCTTTGTCACCGCTGAGACTGTAGCGGAGATTTCGGCTGGCGGGGAAGCTTTCTTCCCCTTTCTACCTCTCTTGACCACGGTGGACCAGGACGTCTCTTGGGCCACCTGTGGCTGAGACCCCGGAGCGGTCGGAGAATTCGAAGAGCCAGCTATCGGTGTTGCTGGTGCAACTGATGCAGCTGGCTTGGCTGGAGCCACGCGCTTGGGTGCAGATGCAGCATTCTGCGGAAGGGCCTGGCTAGTAGCCTGCGCGTACGTAGGTGCAGTTTCCTGCACCGCATCCCGTCTTTTGTCCGCAGCTAGCGGGGGACGATGCACCTTCGCAGGAAGAAGGCGCTCCTCAATTCCCGCCCTGTGGGCATTTATCATCATGCCGACTGATGAGACAATTGAGGCCCTGAATTCCTCCAAAGCCTTCGAGTCTTGCAAGACGCTAGCACCCGAACCGTTCGCCGTTGCCACCGAGGTACGCATCTCAGTGAATTCGCGGCGATGCGCCTTAAGTTCGGCCTTTAACTCGTCAATTTCCTTGCGGAGGCGACTATTATCCGCACGGAGCCTGCGGGTCTCCTCCGCTTCGGTCCTTGACGCCAGAGTGTCGACGATGCTTTGAAGCGAAGCCGCCGACTCTTTTAGCTTCTTAATGAAGCCACTCTTTAAATTGCCCGACTTTTGGGCTACTTCCAAAATGAGCGCTGCGTTGCGGCCAGCCTCTGCTCGCAGCTCTTCGGCACCCAATTTTAAGGGATCCTCCCTATGGACATCGGAAGAGGATTCGTCAAAGTCCAGCACGACTTCGGGCGCATCCTTACGGAAAGCTCGACTTCTTAGGGAGCGCTCGGACACCTCTTCATTCCGGAGCGCCCTGTTCCTAAGCGAGCGCTCGAAAGCCTCCTCCCGGGCTTCATCGGCCTTCGCCTTAAGTTCAGCCTTGGCCTGAGCAAGGCTTCCGCGACCTCTGGAGGCGACTTTTCCACGACAAGCACTACTAATTTTGGCCGCGACCCTGACTTCCGTCTCCGTATCGGAGCCGGAATCAAACAAGGCGGGCCCCACAAGTGGACGTTTACGCCTAACATTATTGTCGGATGACAATTCTGTGTCAACGTCCATCGTCGACACCAAAACAACAATAAACAATTATGACAAACAACACCAAAACGACAAAAACAACCAAAAAAGAAAAAAAAAATATATATATATATATATATATATAGGTCTATGAAAGACCTATGCCCAAACAACAAAACCAATCGTTAACGAAAAATAAAGTCCATACACAAAGCCAATATAATATGTTACGACAGAAAACAACAAAAACCAATAAACAAGCGAGGGTAATCGAAGAAAACATCCAAGAAACATTGATAACAATTATATGTTATTCGTACACGTCCGGACGGTTCGACGGCTCGAGCGCGACTCATACTGATGATTACTGAACAAGCATCTAACATGGTTGTAAATATATGGGTAAATTAATGACTCAAATACTTTTCCAAATATCGAGAGAATTGAAATGGGCCTATAGTTTTTCACATTATTTTTCTCACCACTTTTGAAAATGGGAACTTCCATTTCGAAGGAAATATCCCTAATCGTAGCGAAGTGTTGAATGTAATTGTGAGGGGCAGAGCAAGAATTGATGAGCATTTTACTATGTAAATTGGGGGAATGTTATCAGGTCCAGAACCTTTATTGCTATCCAAACACTTTAATTATCCTAGAACGTCGGATTCTGTCATTTGAATTATCGCTAAACTGCTATTGATTCTTTTATCCAAGGTTTTAAGAATATTATCAATATTGTAGGAAGGTTCTTTAATAATCCTATATATATACAGTTATATGTATATAAACATTATATAAAAAGACGAAGCTCTATCAACAAAGAGTCGAGCATAAATAACATCAGCCAAACGGATTGTCTAAGGCTTAAAGGAACTGATAAAATGGATTCCGTCGTAGTTTAGTATTAATTGGATTGCAATGTAATTAGTGGGACATAATTAAATAACTCTTTTGTGCTCTGCTAGAAGATAAAATTAAAATAAATAGTTCGATACAACGTCGTTACCACGAGTAAATGATGTATTTGTTTTTATAAACTAATGTACATTTTACACCGTCATACGCAACCAGGCTTGGTGGATAAATGCTCCTTCAAGTTTATATGTATATATTTAAACATAGTGTTTATAATATCGTCAATAAATTGTTATATTTCATTTAATAAAATTTTTCACTTCATGGCTTTTAGACGTACCAAAGGACTACTCTATTACACTGTAGAAAACACGAATGACGTAGAGATTGAATATTAATTTATTTATTGATAGTTCGGCACAGTTTCATCATATATGTTACATATCGCAATTACGATTTTCTAAACAAACTTTGCAAAAGCCCTGCTCTCACCAGTGGAGGCAATTATATATATAATATATTTTATTTGAGTCACTATAGAGGGGCGGTATAAGACATAAAAGTTTTTAAAATGATACATATAATGAAATATTGAAAAATATACACTTTTAAGGTTTCATCTTTTTAATTTTATGCAATTGAAGTTTTCATATAAGTGTTTGTAAAAGCTTCAATCTGAAAACATTTTTATATAAAAATACGCACCTGAAGTTGACTGAATATTTTACGGTACGCTGACAAATGTCTGCACGAATTATGTACCTGAAGGATAATAATGGATGATGCTATTCATGAGGACAACCACGTGCAAAGGATTTACGCTTCACAGATAAAAGTAAAAATCGTCTGGACGGGTGTGTTTGGCAGCTGTTAGTTGTTACTGTGATCACATTGAATCAATTATTACGTAGGATTTTCGTTTTATCTTATTTGCTATATATGATTAAAAAGTAGGTGACATTAATAAAATTGTAGTATAGAAATGTATTATGATATTCTCAGATTTTTAACACAAAAAAAACACATGAAATTTTATCTAAAAACTTAATATACTTACTTAATATTATCATCACAGTAATGAAGCATTGTTAATATTAGGTCCTTACATATGAAATTGGCGTTTTGTACAGGAGGAATATAAAGTCAATTTTATTTTGTAAAATATATTAAATTAATCAAAGTATGCACCGTTGTTATTTATGCACTTTTGCCATCTCATAGATAGTTCATTGTACCTTTTACTAAAAAAACCATGGGGTCGAGAATCAATAAACTCTTTGAAGGCGGTTTGGAGTGCCGCATCGGAGTTGAATTTTTTTCCTTGTAAGAAGTTGTCCAAATTCCGGAAAAACATGGTAATCTGTTGAAGCAAGTTCCGCGGAGTAAGGTGGATGTTGCAGATATTCCAATTGTAGCTCATCTAACTTAGTGGTTATTTGTTGTGCAGTGTGTGGTCTTGCGTTGTCGTGAAGCAGCAGTGGCCTAGAGCGATTGACCAATCTCGGTTGTTTAGCAGGTAGTTCTTTCTTCATGGTTTGCAGTTGCTGACAATAGATATCTGCCGTAATCGTTTGGCCAGATTCTAGAAAGCTGTAGTGAACGACACCGACGCTAGTCCACAAAACACTCACAAGTAACTTTTTCTGAGTCAATTTTCGTTTAGGGCAGGATTTGGCTGGGTCTCCAGGGTTCAGCCATTGCGACGAGCGCTTCCGATTATCGTACAGTATCCACTTTTCATCACAAGTAATGATTCGATTTAAAATCCCTTCATTATTGTGTCGGTTGAGCAAAGTAACACAGCAGTCAACGTGTGTTTGCAAGTTCGATTTGCTTCAAGTGGATTAATACAGTTTTATCACTTACCCCGAAGCCTGCAGCTATCTGTGAAGTGATTTCCACATTTTTCATTTTCATTTTCCACATTGGTCTCCGGCCGTCCACGGGGTTGGTTCTGAAGGTTGAAATTTCCAGAACGAAAACGTACCGTGCTTTATTTTGCGACACCAGCGCCGTAAACATCATTAATCCTTCGAGCTGTTTTTGCAGCATTGGTACCACGGTAGAACTCGTACGCGTAAATATACCAATATTTCATGTTTTCCACTGTGCGGTAATAAGCGACGCCAAAGAAAAAAATAATAAGGAAAAAACAAATGAATGACTGTTTTCAAAACTCAAATGTACCAGCTAAATGAATTTATAAATTTGAATTTGGAATTCTTAACCAAAGAGGAGATATTTCAGATCAAAGTGGTCAGTACGACAAAACGCTAATTTCATATGTAAGGACCTAATATTTATATTAATTGTAACATATATTAATTGGGGGAATTTGACACGGTATACTTTTTGCAAATCTCGAACACAAAATGGCGTGTGAGTGTGTGTGTGTGTGTGTGTAGTAATTTTAATTTTCTTGTCCTGTGCTTTATTTATTGTGACTGCAAGAGATACCTTCATAGGAAATAGTGTCCTTTTAAAACTGAAAATTGGTATTACAAGGGTGACTGGTTGTTATATTTGTATACTTTTACTTGGTGGTAGAGCTTTGTGCAAGCTCGTCTGGGTAGGTACCACCCACTCATCAGATATTTTACCGCAAAACAGCTATACTTGGTATTGTTGTGTTCCGGTGTGAAGGGCGAGTGAGCCAGTGTAATAATAGGCCCAAGGGACATAACATCTTAGTTCCCAAGTTTGGTGGCGCATTGGCGATGTAAGCGATGGTTAACATCTCTTACAATGCCAATGTCTATGGGCGTCGGTGACTTAACATCAGGTGGCCCTTATTCTCGACCGCCTACCTATGCTATAAAAAAAAGAAATACTATGTTACCAATATTATCATGAAACATTAAAAAGTTATTTGGAATTTGGTACCAATTTTGCTATTGATGTAATATTCACCGAGAGTCCGGTCTATTTACGCATCAGAGCTTTAGCTGTGCTACGAATATGTCCTCTTCGTTGGTCCTTTTATTTTTCAATTAAGTGCAGTCACTTTAATACTTGTTCCATTACGAATATGTTTCATCGACACACATGGTCATAATCTATAAAATAAAGTAACTTTTATTCCTTTTTCTAAGAACTTAATTGTTTTGGAGTGACTGGGAATAAAGCAATAAAATCGAACGCCATTGAGCAATTTGAGAAATTCAATCAACTCTTTTTAAATGCAAATGAAGAATTTAAAACTACGAGTAGATCCAGATTTACGGGAGTCAATTATCCTGCATCCCTCTCGTTGGCCCATGTTGTCTATTCGTTAGTTCTACGTAAAGTTATCATTTGTTCGGAATGACGTTTCAACTACGAAATTTAATTCTTTATTTAAATGCGTTTTGGTATAGATACATTTAAATATACTACTACTACTAACTACTGCAAACTTTCTCTGTACAAAAATAATAGTAAATTATGTACGAGTATATTAAATAGAATTCGTATTATACAAACTACAGAAAACAAACTTGTTAATTTAATTATTAAAGACTAATTTAAATCATTATAGCGCTGATTTATTCAACCCTCTTCTACTATATAATAACAAGTAAATAAGCCGCGTTTACTATGATATTTATGTACTCACATAATGACTATCTGATAATCAGTTATTGAAAAACAGATGTCTGCCAACTTTTAGAGCTGTGTCAAAGTTCGAAAACTAAAATTGGTTTAACTTGCGAGATAAATGAATGATCATCTGTAGATGTTAAAATTAGATTTATCTCAATAACATTGATGCTGATATCTAATTACCGTGAAGACTGCCTCGTTGGTCTAGTGGCTAGATATAAGGCCGCAGACCCGGTGGTCCTGGGTTCAATACCCAGGTCGGGCCAATAACAAGTTATTGGGATTTTCTGTCAGAAAATTGTCAGTAGCAGCCCGGAGTCTGGAAGTTGGAAGTGTGTATACTCCTATGTGTAATTCCTAATTGTACAAGTAATAAGTTATTGTATATAATATGTTATTGTCTAATTAAAATATTAACAAAAGTCAACATTGTTGTCTACTTATTTTTACGTTTCCTGAAGTATAACGTCCACCATGGATTCCCGTACAAACCAGTTCAAGAATCAGCTATCAGATTCAAGCCCGGCTTCCCGACGTCCCGTTACATACATATTTTCCATTTATAAATTATTTAATTTATTCCAAATGCTCATTTAAAATGTATATACGGGTAAGTTGAGATAAGTATTTTTATTTGGGGTGAAGACCAGTCACACCTTCTTGTGTTGCACTCAGGACATGGTCGTTGGGTACTGTTTCGATTGCTTGCCAGCCTTGACGAATGACTGGCGATAGTGCCATACGAGATTCCTTTGGTACTTTAATTAGTAAAGTGAAATTCTATACCACCAGGTTTTCGCCGGGTACTCTTTGAAGGTTTTTATTTTTGTTCAAATATACTCATTTTTTATTTAAATGAGTATATTTGAACATATTGTTAAAGAACTGATTCATGAATCATTCGATATGTTAACAAAAATAAAGTTTTCTTTGTGTTTAAATAAATGTATATGATTTAATAAAATTTAATTAAAGTATCAATATTTTAAATTCTATATTATTTCTTTTGTTTGAATGATCTTAGTCTGTAAATAGTAGTTTGTATTGTGGCTTAAGTACTGCGGGCTTAATATCTAAGTATAGTTTATTGCCAAATCGTGTTAGTTAAACTATTTAAGAACGTGTAGCGGAAAACTCATTCTCTTAACCACATTTATTTTCTAGTGCTACGTGATTTCATTTTCTGGTCGTTACTAATTTGCATTTACAATGCATTTGAATTTGATCTATTACTCTTGAAACTTCGTAGCTCCTTCGGTTCTTCGGTTTTAAAAATGATTCCTTGGACATGTTGATTTTTAAATGTTAATTTGTTGCATAAATTTTGTATTATGAAATATTTTTATCTATACTACTATATAAATCTATTGTTTCTGTCTGTACATTTTTCTTTTCACCTAATTTTGTGAAAAATAATCTTTTTATGTCTGTATGTCTGTCTGTATGTCTTCTTATAACTCAAGAACGGCTTGATCAATCTTGATGAAAATTGGTACACACAAAGAACATGTGATGGCGCAAATATAAGAGGCTTAGGCATATATAAGATCGGTAAACCCTACGGTATCTTATGAAAATTAATTTCAAATTGTTAATTACCTATTTCTTTACCAGTAGCAATGTGTATGTGTTTGTGTGTGTGTGCGTGTGTATATACTGATATTATATAGTAATAAAATAATTTATTATATTTGTATTAATTATACGCGGGTGAAGCCTCGGGACACAGCTAGTTTATAATAATAATAAAGACATGTAAATGGTAAAAAATACTTCTAAGCTTTAAAGAATTCTGTAGGACCTGCGTCTAAAATCTTGTTGGCCGTATCGCCTATCTTATACTCTTGCCGTCCCATTGGATTATGAGAGTGAGAGTTAGAGTGCACTTGTGTTTGCGCACTAAAATCTGTCCTACGCCGTATCTGAAATCGTGGCGTGTGAAGCTTATATTTTATAAATTCATTTTTAAATAACTTTATTGCACAAGAAAAAAAGACGAATTTATCTAAAAAGAAAAAAAAAACACAGAGCTTAAGAATAGACATGCTATATAATCATAATTATGGACTGTAAAATGATAGCATGCAAGGGGCGGTGTTGTTAAGGTACTTGCAGAACATAACCAGCGAGTGTATTGTATATATACATATATATACTTTTACTATACGTTTTTCCACAACATATTAGATAGACATAGAGATAGAATTATGAGACCCGTTTGCTGTAACAAATTATTTTATGACAAACTTAAAATTTTACGAGCTAAAGTTTAACAATGTATAAAATACATAAGGCGACAAACTTATTCATCAAAAAAGTTTTATTTACCCTTACTTAGGAGTAGGTGGCGTGGGAGAGCTAAGTCAACTTTTGTAGCGTTATAACGAACGCAACTTGGTTAAGTGTTAAGTTGCAGTGCTTTCCAACCTTAACTTACTTTCGATCGAAGTCGAGATGGGCCAGAGACATAAACAACTGAATATTAACCAGAAATTGTAACAGGGAAGTACCACTGACATTTCATCATTCTTTTTTTTTTTGTAATTATTCATCTCGTGCTCGGCGGTGAAGGAAAACTTTGTGAGGTAACCTACACCCTTTGGGTAAAATTCTGCCACATGTCCATCAACACGCAATGTAGCAGCGTGTAGGAATAAGCTTCAAACATTATCCTTAAGAGAAGAGAAGGCCTAGCAATGAAATTGTTAAATTAAAACATTAAATAGCAGCCATTATTACTTAAATTTCAGACTTACTTACAACAAAAAGTAGGTATATATTTATTGTTTTAACTCGTCTTTACGAACACATTAAGCTCCGATTAGGAAAGTCATGCAAACAGTCGCTCAACTGTGAATATCCTGTAACTCACAATTATGTAATATTTGAGAAGTTTCTTAATTAATGCGACGATAGTACGGTAACTTAATTTTAAATGCAATTAAAGTTAAGTTCTATTTCGTGAATTACCCTGATTCGTCAGAGTCGAGTCTACGTGTGCCTCTACAGATCCAACAATGGTGACTTGGAGACAAGCCGACTATTTGACCATCTTAGTCGGGTGGCAGATGCTGCGCATGAGCGGTTTCCTAGCGCAGAACTGGTGTTTTTGGGGGATTTTAATGCTCACCATGAATCATGGTTGAACTCTCCCAAAACTGACCATGATGGAAAGACTGCTCATGCTTTCGCTCTCACGCATGACTTGACCCAATTGGTTGATCAGCCCATCAGGATCCCAAACATTGACGGGCAAGTGCCTTCCCTACTGGACCTTCTGCTGACTACTCACCCGGTGGAATATCAGGATGAGGTTCAGGCTCCTCTTGGTTCTTTGGATCACTGCCTGATATTCACCAAAGTGTCACAGGCCAAGCTGCCGCCACCAGCGGTATGCAAACGTCGCGTTTGGCATTATAAGTTGGCAGATTGGGACGGTTTGCGCAATTACTATGCGTCAGTCCCTTGAAAGGAACGTTGCTTCAGGGAGAATGACCCGACAGCTAGCGCCGCTGCTATTGCTGATGAGATCCTGTTAGGGATGGAATACTACATTCCTAACTCAGATCTCATCAATAGGGGCACGCGTAACCGTTGGTTCACTCGCGAATGTGCCGATGCTGTGTCATCCAAGCAGGCGGCATATCGCGTGTGGATCAACGGCTGCGTTAGCGGGGCATCTAACATTGACTCACTGAAAGCAACCTATAACAAAAACTCCAAGTTCTGTAGGAAGGCATACACGAGAGCGGATGCACAGCGCGTTGTACGGATTGGTCATGACCTTGTTTCGCACCCTAGGGGCTTTCGTAGCTTCTGGCGTCTGACCAAGTCTGTGCAAAACAATTTTTGCCAACCTTCGCTGCCACCGCTCAGGAATCCGGACGGCTCACTAGCTCACAGTCCGCAGGAGAAAGCCGATCTTCTGGCAAAACTCTTTGCGGATAACTCTGTGATCGATGATTGCAGTGCGCTACCACCTTCAATACCTTCATGTGGCCACACGATGCCTGACATCAAAATCAGGCAGCGTGATGTGCGTGCAGAGCTGCAATCACTCGATGTACGGAAAGCTAGCGGTCCCGATGGAATACCAGCCATAGTGCTGATGAAGTGTGCAGCGGAGCTGTCTCCTGTGTTGACACGCCTGTTTCAGCTGTCTCTCTCTACAGGATGTGTGCCGGATTCTTGGAGAGAAGCTAATGTGCAAGCGGTTCCCAAAAAAGGGGATCGGTCTGACCCGGCAAATTATCGGCCAATAGCTATCACCTCAGTACTTTGTAAGGTGATGGAACGGATCTTAAACAACCAACTGATCCATTACCTAGAAGATCACTGTCTAATTAATGATCGTCAGTACGGGTTTCGACCAAAACTGTCCACAGCTGATCTTCTAGCGTACGTAACACACCTCTGGGGTGAAGCTATCGACAAGCGTGGGGATCTCCAAGGATTTCGACATGGTCTGGCACAGAAGTCTTCTCTCCAAGCTGCCGGCATACAGTCTGCCAATTCAGCTCTGCACCTGGATTGCCAGCTTCCTACACAAGCGTAGCCTTCGCGTTTTAGTTGATGGTTGCGCTTCACAATTCCATGTAGTGAATGCTGGGGTCAGCCAGGGGTCTGTGCTATCCCCCACACTCTTTCTTCTGCATATCAATGATATGCTCTCTCTTGGGAACATACATTGCTATGCAGATGCTATCATCTGATGATCATCAGATGTGCCTCTACAGATCCCACATACATCCATGGTATCCCCCGTGCACTGTAATAGTACTAGTATAGCATCTGCATAGCAATGATGATCATCTGATGATCATCAGATGATAGCATCTGCATAGCAATGTATGTTCCCAAGAGAGAGCATATCATTGATATGCAGAAGAAAGAGTTTGGCAGCACTGTACTATTACAGTGCACGGGGGATACCATGGACGCGCAGTAGCTGGGCGGGCGGAAACCGAGGAGAGACGGAGGCATTTTGTTGTTGAACTCGATAGGACGTTAGGGCTCATTGCCAAATGGGGCTCTGACAATCTTGTTGAGTTTAACGCCAAGAAAACACAGGTATCTGCTCTCACAGCGAAAAAGTCACCATTTTCGCCTCCTCCCTCCCTCTGTGGCACTACGCTGGAGATGCAAAGCAAAGTCGCCACAGTCGCATACTGAGAATTGACGTTCGGTGCGACCTCAATCCAAGGGACCACATCGAGGCTGTTATAAAAACAGCTTCACGGAAACTCGGAGTCCTGAACAAGGTGCGGCGTTTTTTCACGCCACAACAACTGCTCCTGTTGTATAAAACACAGGTGCGGTCTTGCATCGAATATTGCTCGCACCTCTGGGATGGGTACTTACTGGAGGCCTTGGATCGGTTGCAGCGACGTGCGGTTCGCATTATTGGCGACGTAAAGGTCACCAACAACCTCGAGCCTTTACAATTGCGTCGAGAGATAGCGGCACTGAGCGCTTTCTACCGATTGTATCACGGCAAGTGCTCAGAGGAATTATTCTCCCTCATTCCTGCTTCCCCATTCCTTCACAAGTCTACGCGTGCTGGCTCTCGATGTCACCGCCTAACTGTGACATAAATTCCATCGCACACGAAGAAATTTGGCAGCTCTTTTCTTTGTCGCACCTCCAAAACATGGAATTCTTTACCAGCACACGTGTTCCCCTCCTCTTATGACCTGGGTTCCTTCAAACGAGGCGTGAAGAGGCATCTTGCGGGCCGGCAAGGCGGGGGCGGCTAGAGCAAGTCATTCTTCCTGACTGCACTAGCCGTCGTCGCGTTTGGACTCTACTACCACTTACCATCAGGTGAAGTAGCGTTATTTGCCCTCCCGGGTAATATAAAAAAAAAAGTATTATTGTTTCATCAAAATCGGTTGAGTCTATCAAAAGTTATAAAAACATACGTATTTTTGTAGTTAAGATAGGAGGATAAGGAGTTCATTGATGATTATTAAAAGAATAGTCATCGATCTAAAAGACAAAAAAACCCTTAATATACTTTTATTATTCTAACCAAAATGACATTTCATGCTTTAAAATCACAGACCAATCCAAATTCCAAGTAATTATTTACTTATTATACTTAACTCTCTATAGCGCCGTGTGACATTACTGTCAAAAACTGATTCTTCGCCAATTAAAATTAAAATATTATTTCAAGCCCATTTTGAGTCACTGTAGCATACCTGTGACCAACCGATGTAACGACTTAGTTTAACACAAATAATGTAGATGGCGTTACTGCCGCGTGCCAGCAGTTGTTTGTCGACCGTTCGGTTTAATCTACCTACTTGCTTTTGACAAATTATTGAAAATCAGTGAAAAATAGAAAAACGAGATAAATACTACGCTTTTTTCGAAAATATACAAGGTGAGTACATGTACTTTGTGGTGTATTGTGGGTTTTTATGTATTTGGATGCCTTCGATGAGTTTGACTTTCAGTCGTGTTTGTACCAGAAATGTCACATTGCTTAACGTGGTTTTTTTTTTCTTTATAAAGAGGCTTATAACATGAATTATTTGCTTTCTTTTTAGAATGACTTTTTAACCTTTATGGGATGACGAACTAGCCAAGGTATTTAATACCTACGAAGACAGTGAAGATGGTATGGAAGATGACGATGACAATGTAGCAGGTCTTGATTATCAAGCTGAGATTGAGATCGAACAAGAGCAATTTTCTAGCGATGAAAATGATGATGATGAAGTGAACCTTGATAAGATTATTCATAGTTTAGAAGACAGTCAAGCTGATCCCACTCCATCTACTTCTGCTGTACCAATTGGATCGCAACAAACTCAAACTGTGGTACATCCTACAAAGCCACTAAAACTCAACCTACGATGGAAGATGAAAAGAGCTTTTAAATGAGCATTTGTTACGTTTCCTAGGAGACGAAAACTTACAAACCAGTTCTTAGAGCTTGACACGCCGATCCAGATTTTTTTGCCTTTGTTTTCTAAAGATTTGATTGATTTCGTAGCAGATTCCAGATTGTAAATTACCTACAGACAAAGAAATGTCCAAAAAAGACAGAGGCTATTCCGTTGTTGAATATGTGGCTAATGTCAACGGTGTGGATATAGCAATCGTAGCTTGGAAAGATAACAAAGTCGTTAATCTGACATCATGTTTTGTAGGAGAAATGACAAAACCACAGGTGAGAAGGTATGACAAGAAGACCAAGCAGTACATAACAATTGATCATCCAAATATTGTTGGAGAATATAAACGTCCTCCTGACCGATTTCGGCCACGGCGGCCAATCTCAAGAGAGATTAGCCAACTGCGCAGGAGATATTATAGTGCACAAGTGGGTGCGCAAACACAGGTGCACTCACTATTCCCTAGCTCTCATAATCCGATGGGACGGTAATCTGACACGACCAGAAAGAGTTCAGGCGCAGGACCAACGGCTTTACGTGCTTTCCGAGGCACGGGAGTGTCCACACTTCCAACTTCCAGACTCGGGCTGCAACTGAGAATTTTCTGACAGAAAAACCCAATAACTATTTATTGGCCCGACCTGGGAATTGAACCCAGGACCACCAGGTCTGCGGCCTTATATCTAGCCACTAAACCAACAAGGTCTCTGGAGAATATAATCGCCACATGGGTGGCGTGGATCTGATCGATAGCATCATGGGAACCTACAAAATACAGCTTTGCAGCAAAAGGTGGCAGGTTCGCATATTTTATCATTTGTTAGACTTGAGCATGGCAAACGCATGGCTTCTTTACAAAATAATCCATAAAGCAAAGGGCTTGCAGGAAAAGCTTTTGAACTCGGCTGATTTTCGCCTTGAAGTTGCAACAACTTTGTAATCTAGGTGTACCATCGAAGATGAAGAACCGTCGATCTATCGAAAATGAACTCCAATCAAAACGGCATAAAGGTCCAGCACAACATGTTCCTTCAGTGGCAATCAGGCAAGATCAGACAGGATTAGACAGAAAAGAGAATACGTTGCAAATTTCCGAAATGCTCTGGTGTCTCACAAACAATGTGCGAGAAGTGTGGCGTTGTTCTGTGTTATAATAAACACAACAATTACCTAAGTTAAGTTACACAGTCCCTTTAATGTAAATTTTTCAAATAAATAAAAAAGTATAAGGTTTTTCTAGAAACACGAGTATTTTTATTTCTCTCGATGAACATTTTTCACTGCTTATTTTAAAAATTGGATATCTTGCCCTACAGAGGGTTAAGCACCAGTGAAGCCGCGGACAACTGCTATTCATATATGTATATAATAAAAGAAAAATAGATGAATTACTTTGATCTGAATGTAATTTTAATTTGTTTTTAGAAGAAAAAGAAATGGTTTATGGTAGATGGTAGCATTCGCCTGTGCACACTAGCACTGTAAGAAATAAAACGTACTTACAAGAATAAAGCGCTATCAAAGACAGGATTTAATATTTAAAACCATATTTTTGACACTTTCATAACCGGTAAATTGGTGATGGCATAATGCATTACCACCATGCAGTGATATCCACGCAGTTGGCCTGTACCTTATCATTATACGCATAGTCATATTCGTTTTTATCTCGACTATATGTTTAATATGCAATTTCATTCAACTCAGCTTCCTTTTATCAGAGCAAACACTGAAAGGGTTAACAAGAGAAATTACTTTATAATGAAATTGTTAACTCGTCGGGGATGTGAAAATCGTAATTATTTTATACCTCCATTATGTTACCAGTCGACAGGTTATTTTCAGTGTGATAGTTTCTACTTGATTGTATATCAAATATCTTATACGTTGGGAGACCAATTAGTATTTTAAATTATATAATATAATATGTATAGATCAAGCTTGTTACTAATACTAGACAAATTTTGGAGTTTTTATTTAATGTTACTGAGTCGGTTATTAGTTAAACTATGCTGTGTATTTGTTTTACGAATGTCAAATTAAAAAAAAAAAAAACATTAAGAGGCATATCAGTGATTACCAGCCATTAAGTAACGTTTATCAGTTAGGCTGCAGGTTTGTAGCCATTGCTTAATGCATATTGGATATTTGGCAAATATATAACTCAGATTAGTGTACGAACCAACATAATTAATATATCACACATATTGATAACTTGTTTACTTTAATGCTCCCACGAGTCCTCAAAGAGCTTTATACAATCACTAATTGCATCTTCAATTTAAATTCGAATACTTATATTCTATTTACATTAACAATTACCCCCGAGTCAATTATAGATTAGGGTAAATATATTTATAGTAATATTAAGAAGCTTGGGTTGATATTAAGAAGATAATTTAATTGGTTTTATATTTCTTCTTGTGCATTATTTCTTAATGACTTTAGGGTAAGACACCCTCATCTAATTGCATAACATCATAGAAGACACGTACCATGTAACAATGGAGCTGCCTCGTTGGTCTAGTGGCTAGATATAAGGCCGCAGACCCGTAGGTCCTAGGTTCAATTCCCAGGTTGGGGCAGTAAATAGTTATTGGGTTTTTCTGTCAGAAAATTCTCAGTAGCAGCCCGGAGTCTGAAAGTTGGAAGTGTGTACACTCCCGTGCCTCGGAAAGCACGTTAAGAAGTTGGTCCTGCGCCTGAACGCTTTCCGGTCGTGTCAGATTGCCGTCCCATCGGATTATGAGAGCTAAGGAAAAGAGAGTGCACCTGTGTTTGCGCACACACTTGTGCACTATAATATCTCCTGCGCAGTTGGCTAATCTCTCTTGAGATTGGCCGCCGTGGCCGAAATCGGTCTGAAGGACCTTATTTATAATGGAGTGTGCTCGGAATGAAGCTGATAGAATATTTTTTTTACGCTTAATTAATTATTGCGAGGAGGTTGTTATTGAGGCATGTAACAGTGTTCTCACTGAACCTACATACAGACCAGCGCAAGTTTTGTACAAATTAGTTCATGGTCTTATCTATATATATATATATATATATATAATCGATTCCCCACTCATCACGAGATCTCCTAAGCTATGCGCCAGATTGACTTGAAATTTGACACAGATACTCCTTCCCATACGTATTATATGTAGGAGAGCCCATACCAAACATCAGTAACAGTTGCTTTAGTAACCGTTGCCATAGTAACCGATTTCATTATGTTTATATTGTGATAAACTAGCTGTTGCTCGTGGCTTCTCTCGCACGTAATCTATATCTATACTAATATCTTATAGAGCTAAAATTTGTTTTTTTTTGTATGTTTGTTTGTAGTGAATAAACTATATTTTATATATATACCAGCTTTTGCCCGCCGCTTAGTACGCGCGTAATCAATGTCTATACTAATAATATATACAGGTAAAATTTGAATTTGTTTGGTTGTTGGTTTGTAATTGTTTTTATAGTGTAGTTATGCAGACGAGCAAATGAGCCACCTGATGGTAAGTGATCACCAACCACCAACCAATGCACCCAGGCGAGCTTGCATAAAGCCCTTCCATCAGTAAAATAATATGTAATGCATAAACTATATTTTATATACCAACTGTTGCCCTCGGCTTCACGCACGCGTATTCTATATTTTCACTAATATTACAAAGAGGTAAAATTAGATTTTTGGTACGTTTGTTTGTAATGAATAAACTCAAAAACTGCTGTCACCAATCGATCTATTCGACAATACAGTACAGTGTATGTGTGTTCAGTACAGGGCATATAATATATATAATAATATATGTATAAGCATAGTACAACACACCCTGCTTATCTTTTTTATCTTTTTCATTTATTGGAACGAAGTTTTTTTACGCGGTTTACAGTATAGTTAACTGGTAGAAATCGTCATGTAACAAAAAAAGCGCAATTCCCTCTGCAGGTGACCTTTCCTCTCTTTCTTTCTTACCGTTTCTTCCCTTTTTATGTAGTTGTATGTGTGTGTGTGTGTGTCTGTGTGTGCGTGTGCGATTTTTTTAGATTTGACAATAAGCATTGTGTACATCCAACGATATAAATTTTTACAGATGTAAATATCATTTGAACTCTTTTTTTAACTTATAATACGCTGTTTTATATTTAATTTTGAAGTGATTACTATTTACCTCAAATTTTAAATGAAATTTATTGATTTAAACTTCCTAACTAAACATTTTTGCATTGAAAACATAACATAAAATACACAAATTAAAAAGTGAGTTGAATAAAGGAGAACGCTTATTGTCGTGACAAAAATAATAATAATAATGTCCTCTGGACCGATTTCGCCAACTATATTATAGTGCGCAAGTGTGTGTGTGTGTGTGTGCAAACACAGGTGCGCACGGAATATAGAGACTCCCTTACTCATAATAACACTCATAATGAGTAAGGGAGTCTGAAAAAAATACAGAAATATAATCAATAAAAATCTACATATTCACAGACACGTTTTGGTAGATAAATAATAGACTAAGCGTAGTACTGTTCGCTCCCAATATCCATAGTGCGTTTACATCGCTGCATTTTTCTTACTTTTTACAGGACTGGTAACAGTCCAAACTTCTAAACGAAAGGTCAAATTTGAACCATTTAAAGAGGAATTTACATGTGTATAATCAACCTGAAGCTATTTAATGGCATAGGGATTAATACCATGATAAGAATATTATAATCGTTCGTTTCCGCCCGTGTTTTTTTTTTAAATTCATTTCAACAAAAAGCTGTTATTGTGACTTAATTATAATATTTAGATACATGTCTCTTAGATCTTTTTTGGAGTTAAAGATGAGTAATATAAAAATGTAGTACATTAGTAGTTAATATAAATTAAAATTCAGAAAAAACGTCTATTACACTTATTTGAATACATACTTTAGAAGATATCACCGATTCCTTACGATTTTCTTTAGTAGTACTTTATTATATGCCCTGTACTGAACATACACTGTACTGTAAGGGCGAATAGATCGATTGGTCAATATTTAAACCGTATTGATTAAAAAATGCACGGAATAAAATCTTTATTTTACCCGTACGAAGTAGTAGTCAAAAATAGAACTATATTTATATTGAACTCACTTTTCTTTACATGAAAAACTGTCAATTTCTTATGAGTTTTTAATATTATAAAATTTATCAATCTCTTGATATATTCTAAGAATATAAATTAACATTTCAATATCATATATATTTATTGTCTTGCGGTAGACCGCTTGGAAAACTGCCAGAAGCAATATTTGTTTTTATAGGCTATTTGAGTTTATCAAAAGACATTCTATGGTCTAGTCATTTATCAATATTTATAACGGCCATTTATCATTACTCGTCCACATATATGTCTCTTAAAGTTTGCGTATATCTAATAATGTTATTTTATTTCCAGATATTCTCGTCATCGCTAGCTGATGGACATATCGATTTTCAAATACCGCTTATCCAAGTGAAAACGAAGTAGCAAAATGTCCAATAATTCGCAAACTTTATTGGATATTTTTCAAGAGATTTTGGCGGCATCAGGCAATTCCTCGGATAGCAAGGCCATCAATGAGACGAGAATTATATCGGCTTTGAAGGAGCAAGCATCGAAGGGAAAACCTGAAAATTTTGGCTCTGTTTTAATTAAAGTAGTAAGCGATGTTCAGAGCAAATTGAATCTATCCATCAAGCCAGACGGCTATTGCGGTTATTGTGAAGGAGATTTTCGTGACATCATCCACTCTTATAACGGCATTCATGGATATGTTAGTCTTATGGTAAGTACCTATAAACATTAGTTTTGCATTGCAAAAGACAGGAATTCGTATGAATAACAAATGATTATGTTAAAACATAATAATTATGGTCATTCATCATATATGGTTCAGTGTATGAGCATATTAATTTTTGAATCCTAGTCCGAGAATTTCATTTGGGAATTCAATAGACCTATTATGTCTCCATTATGAGATTTTCATGTCCTGATGCAATTAAATTGTAAAATTTACACCATATTATTTCCGTGAAAATTATTGCATAGAAAGAAATAATATTTACCAAAACTAAAATGTAACAGAATTGAATTGAAAACAATATCTTATACTTCTATGATGTCAAGTCTCATTTTTAAAATCAATGAGTTAGAGACTAGAATTTTGATCATAGGACAACTATAAGTTGTAAAACATAGTTTGAAAACCTAAAAGAGATAGCGATATATATTCCAGATATAAATAAAGTAAGAAAAAACAGACCAAGACTCATTAATAGAATAATACTTTGATTAAGCTATTTACGTAAGTTCAAGTTATTTTAGAGAAGTACCCGTATGTTTTCATTTGGCAATAAATTGGGTCTTTCACCTCCTGTTTTGAAACTTGACGTAACATTCCTTGATAAATTGATTTAATGAATTCGAATAGACATTAAATAGCTCCGACAGTATAATTAATGCGTTACGTATAACGGCAATTTGCATACTCACCACTGTGGTGAAATATTGTTTTATCTGTTTAAAAATCCAGTATAAATACAGCTACGGTTTATTCACTACAATATAACACGCTTCTATTACTTAAGCTTAATGATACAAGAATATAACAGAAATGTCTAAAACAAATTTGTATTCACTACCTTGGTTATTTTAGGGGAGGTTTAGAAGCTTAAGTGAAATGGTTGTACATGGATCTTTTTCTTTGGTGAAATGAACTCTAAGACTTAAGTGTAAGACTGAAAATCGTTTGAAAGAGTATTGATTCAATATGGATTTTTTTCTAAGCCTTGCAACTCGTTAGGATAAGTCGAGAAAATATGTGAAGGTTCTTCTTGGTAAGTAATGACATATAATAGTACTAGTGTTATCAGTTTTTCAAAGTCCCATATTTATATTTACTTACTAAATAAACATTTTTATAAGCTATCACTCATCATGCAAAACTAAGATCTAACTATATGATCAAAATGAATATTCCTTATCTGACATAAAATATTGGTAGAATAGGTATCTTTGTCATGGATACAATAAATTTTAGTATTTACTTATATTTGTTATATACCGATCAGTAAAGTATTTTTTATCATACTATTTCCTATTAATGCCGTCTCTAATAAAGACACAAAATTTTAATTCGATTTTAACAGCAATGATATCTTTGAAAAGAATTTGCTAAATGACTGTCGACTTTACTTGGTGGTAGAGCTTTGTGCAAGCTCGTCTGAGTAGGTACCACTCACTCATCAGACATTTTACCACAAAACAGCAGTACCTGGTATTGTTGTGTTCCGGTTTGAAGGGTTAGTGAGCCAGTGTAATTACAGGCACAAGGGACATAACATCTTAGTTCTCAAGGTTGGTAGTGCATTGGCGATGTAAACGATGGTTAACATCTCTAATAATGCCAATGTCTATGGGCGTTGGTGACCACTTACCATCAGGTGCTATATAAAAAAAAGACTTACTTACGAGTGATGAGGATGATGATGTGATGTTCCCCTGATTGATTTTGGCTACTGCATCCACTTTCAACTGAGATTAGCCCACTGCGGATATGTTATAGTGCACAAGTATGTGAAAAATATGAACATATTTAATATCCAAACATATGAACTCTCACGAATGACACGACCGGAAAGAGTTCAGTCGGGGTTTTATAGGTACGGGAGTACACACACTTCCAACTTCCAGACTTCGGGCTGCTAGTGTATTTCTTTGACATAAGAACACCAATAATATTAACGTAAGGGCAACACAGATAATAATCACAACAACCATTATAATGGCAGATTTTCGTCTGAAACGACATAAGATGAACATGTTCTAACTACTACGACATTTCAGCTATATTATAGTATCGGTTTTAATTTATTCATTTAATATAAGTAGCTGAAACATTTGTAATTAAATTAAGCGCCTGTGTTAGCAAAATTGTAAGCTAAGGCCTCTTACAATTAAAAATCTCATATAAAACATTTAAAAAAAAATCATAACGTAAATTTAAGAGATAAGTTAAAACATCAAAGAAATTTCGCTGAAGATACTTCAAACATATAATAGATATATATCATACATCTATTCAACTTAACAAGAAAGAACTTGAAAGAAGTGTTTGTGAAGAGACTTTGATTTCATCGAACAATAAAGAGATATCCTTTATATCTTTAATAAGAAAAATATAATACATTATAATACAGTATTTCGATATGAATAATAAATAAACAATATTGTATATTGAACGATGGATAATTTTCATTAAATATGTTATGGTTAATGTATGCTGTTGTATAGGGTTTTCCATTAAGGGCGCTTGATCTTTGAAATGCAAAAATGTAGGAGAGATATTTGCGAAATTTTTTTTTATTTGGAATGTCTATCGACCCCATTATGTATGGAATATGACATCATTCAAATGACCGCCACGGCTTCGGTTGGTGGCGCGCACACGAAAGGTCCAATTTTCGATGACTCTGGCACACAAATCGGGCTGTATTTGATCGATGGCGTGGCGTATGTTGACTTTGAGGGCATCGGTGGTTTGCGGCTTGTTGGCATAGACCTGCGACTTAAGAAAACCCCACAAGAAAAAGTCCAGCGGGGTCAAATCGCACGATCTCGGTGGCCAGTTCACGTCGCCTCCGCGCGAGATGACCATGTCCAGAAATTGCTCGTGCAGAACTTCCATCGTAGCGTGTGCTGTGTGGCACGTAGCGCCGTCCTGTCGAAACCACATGTTGTCCAGATCCATATTCTCGATTTCAGGCCAAAAGAAGTTGGTTATCATCGACCGGTATCGCTCACCATTGACGGTGACGGCCACACCATTATCGTTTTCGAAAAAATACGGACCAATCACGCCTCCGGCCCAAAATCCGCACCAAACAGTCACTTTCTGCGGGTGCATTGCCACTTGGTGAACCTCGTGTGGATTGGTCTCGTCCCAAATACGGCAATTTTGCTTGTTGACATAGCCATTCATCCAAAAATGCGCCTCGTCGCTGAAGATGATTTTTTTGCCAAAATCGGCGTCAACTTCCAACTGCTCTAATGCCCAGTCAGCGAACACACGGCGCTGTCTATGGTCATTAACCTTGAGCTCTTGGGTCAGCTGGATCTTGTACGGGTGCAGGCTCAAGTCACAACGCAAAATTCGCCAAGTTGTCGTCTGCGAAAGGCCGAGTTCCTGTGCGCGACGCGGAATTGACTGCCGCGGGTTTTCGAGGACACTGTCGCGCACAGCGGCGATATTCTCGGCAGATCTCGCGTTACGTTGACGCACGGGAACCGGCTGATTGTTAACTGACCCGGTTGACTCGAATTTGTCCACCAATCGACGGATAGTCGACTCGGCAGGACGATCATCGCGACCGTAAAACGGGCGAAGTGCGCGGAACGTTGCTCGAACTGAAGACCCATTTTCATAAAACATTTTATGATTTGCACGTGCTGCTCGACACTGTAACCTGCCATGGTGGTTTGGGAGGACGGAATGAATATAACACACTGCATTTGACAGCTGTCACTCAAACAACATGGCCGCAATCAGCTGTCAAAGTTCAAGCGTCCCTATTGGAAAACCCCTTATAAAGCACTTATTGATCTAGTTGTTTGTGTATACGGCTGCAGATCTGGAGGTCTCGGTTTCGAATCATAGGTCGGTTAATAAAACATTTACTTGTGTTTATTCTGTCAAGTAAATTTTAGTAGTTTCCATGTCTTATAAAGCACTTAAAGTCTTTGGTGGACCGACTTCTCTGATTGTTTCGATAAGCTATCCCACTTGCTTATCTCTGAAAACAGCTGTTTACGCGTACAATTATGTAGTATAAAATATTCGCTAGTCAAACAGCGTTGTTTTTGTTAATTGACATAAAATTCATAAGGGCGTTGTATAAAGAACGTCTTTAAGTACTAAATATATGTTATAACCAAAGTAACATATATGAAACATGCAATACTTGTTGTTCTAAAATTTTAGTGTTTAAATACTAATGTTAAAAAAAAGCTTTAAGCACCGTTATCAAGTGAAGGGAATTTTGTAAAACTTCTATTGGTACGCCTTTGAAGTAAGACCGATTCATAATTTTTATATTTAGTGTATGGATTATGCTAATGTAAGTTGAGCCAGTGTAACTACAGTCAAAAGGGCCATAACACCGTAGTTGCAAGGATTGGAGGCCCTTTTTTGTCTCTGGTAAAACGCATTTACGCGTGTCCCCCACATGAGGTGGGGGTATGTGGGGCTCGCAGGTGCTGAAAGCGATGGAATAACCACCAATGCTTATTTACTTAAAAAAATAAAAACTGTAACAGCAGTTTTTCAAGCGAAATAACAGTAAATAGAACTGTTGAGTGAAAATAAAATAATTGAAAAGAGTTTTACAGCCAACAACTATTTAATAAAAGTGCAGCCAAAAATATCACAAAGATCAACACGGCGAGTTTTACCTAAAAATAGAGTGATTTTTGTGTGTATATTAAAATTTTTTTGATCCTACGGGAATTCCATGTCACTGTAACAATGAGCCTATTCTGAATAGAAACCTTTTGAACATTTATCATAAAAACTGAAGTTGATCCATTAGATTAAGTAATCAATCCTTATTTCAAAAATGTTTGCATCGTCTAATTTCAATGGTAAGTTCAAAAGCAGATATTCATCATCTAATGATTGGAATGAATGGAAATATCGTTTGATGATAGATCGATGCTCAAAGGGATGCGTGTCATCATGATGAATGATGCTTTTTGTTTGATTATTATTTAAACAATGTTCAACAATTGGGTTAAAACCAATTTGTATTACCCATATATAATAACTATGCAAAATATTTTCTTTTAAATAAAATAGCTATTTTTGTAATAATAAAGCTTGTTTTTGTCTGTGTTCTGTGTCCCGCCTTGTTCATCTTTAACTTTGTACTGTTGTTGGCATTTACGTGAAAGTTTCTTGCATAGTGTTAGTAAGCTGTTAATTGTTATCCAATAATGAATCTTAAGTACCAATTGACTTCGAATACCATTTGAATTATATCTGTTTACTTTGCTATAGATTTTAATTGTATGAAAAAATATAATTACGTAATTAGTATATATATATGTAATTACTTTATATATATATTATTTAAATATATTATTACACATTATCCTATATATAAAATTATTTCATGATTTGTTTTTAGTAAAAGAAACGCTTATATTACTTATAATAAAAGCGTTGTTGAGGAAAAATTATAAATGTCATAATTTTTGCCATAACATTTGCATAAAAAAAATATCATTTGTTAATTTGAAATTAAACTGACAATAAATAATGAACGGTTAATTATTTATTATGAGTTTTGTTTTTAATAAAAACTTCCTGTTTCTTGTATTTTTTTGTACAAGCAACATTTTTCGTTATTAAATGAAAACACCATTGACGTATTGTTACGATCTCCTTGTATAATGATTCGTTCATTTAAATCTAAAAGATAAAATAGTAGTATATTATATTATGATTACGTGTACTTTCAAAACATATTAAATATGATCTAAAGGCAATGGCTGTGAAATGATGGAGTTGACGTGCAGGTCGCTTCACGGCTGTACGATTTTTCAATAAAATTACAATATTAAGCCGCCTTCGATGCTGGATGATTTATTGATGCTAAAAATATTATATTAGTTAGATTTATTTTAATTGATAGTTCGCTTAGCTTATTGTCTATGCTGAGGTTAGAATATTTTTTCGAAAATCTAATTTCATATTCATCCCTTTTTTAATTATGTTTGTGAATTGTATAAAAATAGAGGTAATTTGTAATGTGTTAAGTCTTTTTGAATGTCTCGTTGTTCTAGTAGATAGCTTATTAGGTCACAGATCCCCATTTTAGGTTTCAAACTTGGAATATAATATAATATATATTCTTTATAAGGAATCTGGAAGTTGAAAGTGTGTACGTTCCCGTGCCTCGGAAGGCATGTAAAGCGGTTGATCTTGCGTCTGAAATCTTTCCTGTTACGTCAAATTTAACGTCCCATTGTATTAAGAGAGTGCAGGGAATAGAGAGTGCACCTGTGTTTGCGCACACTTATGTACTATATCCCGTGCAGCTGGCTAGACTCGCTTGAGAATGGCTGCCGGTGAAATCGATCGTAAGTGTCATCATTGAGTGTTTCAAAACAAAAGATGAATTAGACCCCGAACTAATATCATCCTCATTATAATAGTAAAATATATACATTTAATATTATATTAAAAAAGATAACGTAAAAATGTTTGTAAAGGGTATGTACGCCCTGATAAGAAGTCCATACACCCAATATTCAACGTCAAAAGGACACTACTTTATTTTATTTGCTCCACCCGTCGATTAACTGTCGATTAACAACTAACAATGATAATTAAAAATTAAAAATGCCTAATTGAAAGGGTAATGGGACTTTTAGGTCAAGTTATTATATTAATAGTATTAGGTCTTTACATATGAATTTTTTTTTGTAAAATATATTTGATTAATCAAAGTGTGCACCGTTGTCATCTATGCACTTTTGCCATCTCATAGGTAGTTCATTGATCCCAAGAAAACCATGGGGGCGAGAATCAATAAACTCTTTGAAGGCGGTTTGGACTGCCGTATCGGAGTTGAATTATTTTCCTTGTAAGAAGTTTGTGTGGTAAAATGGTAATCTGTTGGAGCAAGGTCCGGGGAGTACGGTGGATGTCGCAGACATTCCAATTATAGCTCATCTAACTTAGTGTTTGTTTGTTGTGCAGTGTGAGGTCTTGCGTTGTCGTGAAGCAGCAGTGGCCTAGAGCGATTGACCAATCTCGGTTGTTTAGCAGCTAGTTCTTCCTTCATGGTTTGCAGTTGCTGATAATAGATATCTGCTGTATTCGTTTGGACAGATTTTAGAAAGCTGTAGTGAACGACACCGAGGCTAGTCCAACAAACACTCACAAGTAACTTTTTCTGAGTCAATTTTCGTTTAGGGCAGGATTTAGCTGGGTCTCCAGGGTTCAGCCATTGCGACGAGCGCTTTCCATTATCGTACAGTATCCACTTTTCATCACAAGTATTGATTTGATTTAAAATCCCTTCATTATTGTGTCGGTTGAGCAAAGTAACACAGCAGTCGACGCGTGTTTGCAAGTTCGATTCACTCAATTCATGAGGTAGTACCCATCGTTCAAGTTTTTTTACTTTCCCGATTTGCTTCAAGTGGATTAATACAGTTTTATTACTTACCCCGAAGCCTGCAGCTATCTCTTAAGTGCTTTGTGATGGATCCGCTTCCACAATAGTCTTTAATTCTTCATTTTCCACTTTGGTCTCCGGCCGTCCACGGTTGGTTCTGAAGGTCGAAATTTCCAGAACGAAAACGTTGAAATCAAAAACGTACCGTGCTTTCTTTTGCGACACCAGCGCCGTACACATCATTAATCCTTCGAGTTGTTTCTGCAGCACTGATGCCACGGTAGAACTCGTACTCGTAAATAAGCGACGCCAAAGAAAAAAATAATGAGGAAAAAACAAATGAATGACTGTTTTCAAAACTCAAATGTACGAGCTAAATGAATTTATAAATTTGAATTTGGAATTCTTAACCAAAGAGGAGATATATGATACCTAATATTAGATATCGTTACAATGCTATTGTTAGAACGCGCTAATCGGAACGGAAGACTAAATCTTGTTCATATTTTTATGAACAAATCACCACTTAATTTAATTCATATTTTTTGACATGAGATTTAAATCTATTAGCTCAAGTAAATCTGCGCGTAATGAAAAAAAAACGAACGAACAAAAAATGAACAAATACAGCATACATTTTGATATAATAATCCAATATATAATTACGTTGAAAATATATATAATGACATGTAAAGAAATCATATATTACTTTATCTGTTTCTCTAGAAAGATTATTTCTAAAGAAAATCCGGTTTTATTACAACGTTGAAAGAATATGAAAAAAAGATTGTTTTAAGGTGACTGACTTAAGGTGACTCCAGGAGGCAAACAATGAAATTGGATATGGTACCTTTCAACTCGATTTTATTCACAAAATTTTCCTACCGAGATTCATCTTCGTTACGTATGGAAGTATATAAGAGATCTGTGTTTTTTTTTGAAATTAAGAATACATTACTGGAACTTTTAAATTATGATAGCGTAGAATTTTATTGATCTAATGATCATTAGCAGGTCTGTCGCTCGTAGACATTCGCACTGCAAGAAATATACGATTTTTCTAGTGTGGCTGACAAAAAAAAATGTGAGCTGTCACGAGACGCCTGGCAGATGTGAAACATCGAATGAAATAAAATGATGACGGTTTGTTTATTCATTTAACGCTTATTTTAATTAAATATAAAAATTTTGAATTAAAATTTTTATTTCAAGTAGCGACAACTTAATTCTTTTATTCAGTGACTTCAGTAATCGTTACACTCGAAGTTGCCTGAATAAAATGAATATAAAATAATTTAATTAATAATTATTATAATTTTATTAAATGTTTAATATGAATTATTTCGCCACACCGTACGCATACCGCCGTACCATCCCCACGCTATACGAGGGTATATCGCTATGCGTTGCCACTCGCCACGGAATGCCTCGCCACTCGCCACGCCAACAATCAGTTTAACTCGCGGCTATAGATGTTTCACATCAAAAGTAACAATAACGGAAAAATAATATTAAAAAAAAAATAGACATGTATATGATATTGCTATATACAGGGTGACTGGTGAATTACTATCGATACTTGAGGACGTGATATTTGACGATCATATATCACAAAATAAAAATTAATATAACATAAATATTAATAAACTTCTAAGTAAAGTTAACCAAAAGTTATGTAATTAATTACGCATCGTGTGAACACCCTAGCTGCGTTATCGACACAAAACAGTTATGTAGGTAGGTACATTTAGTTATCGCGCGGTAGTTTACCTACATCCAAACGCCGCGCGCCGCCGCGTGTTAACAGGGTAGCAGGCTACCTTAGATAAACAAAAATGATCCAATTCCCTTCATACTTTAATCCTGGCTTAGGACAGGCAAAAATACCAAGATATTTCATTCGTTTAAGCAACCAATTTATTGACTAGGTAAATGGTGTGAACTTGACACAAAAAATAATATGAACTGTTTACCTATCTTGGTATTTCCGGCGTATTTAAAAATGGAATCATACTTATTTACAACAATTGTCAATCATTAAACTACCTATTTACCTACATAACTACACTAACCTTAACAAATGTTCAAAGTGAGCTCCTTCTCGTGTGATACACAGTTCGGCACGTTTACGCATATTGTCTTTCACACGATTTAATACGAATGGGTCACTTTTAATAGTTTCGAAAGCACTAGTGATTTTTAATTTCAACTCCTCTCTGTTGACATACTCTGTAGCATACACAAGACGTTTTACCTCCCCCCATAAATAGAAGTCCAGTGGAGTGAGATCTGGAGAGCGAGCTGGCCATGGCACAGGCCCTCCGCGCCCTATCCAGCGATCTCCAAACGTATTGTTTAAGTACTCACGTACCTGCGTCTGATAGTGCGCGGGTGCTCCGTCGTGTTGATAAAATAAGTTTTGGAGATTGCTCAGTGGTACATCATCGAGCATGTCATTCACCGCACTGTTTAAAATGTCTAAGTATGACACAGCATTGAGTCTTCCTTCGATGAAATACGGCCCTAACAAACAGTTATTTAAAACACCAGCCCACACGTTAACACTAAACCTGTGTTGATAAGCGTCCTGTCGCGTAACGTATGGATTGGAATGACTCCACCAATGTTCATTGTGTACGCCCGGCAAGCTATCATTTGCACGCGCATACGCACGAACCATGTCCAAGTATTCTGCATTTGTGTATTGATAAGCCATACTTAATTACTAATAAGTAATAACGGGTCACACGCACACACGACAGATTAGGTATACGCGTAAGATCGATCGCTAGGCGCACGCGCGGGAAGACGGACGTACAGACCTTACGGCGGCGCTCGCCCGACTAATTCGCCACGGGGCGGGGGTTGGGAGTAGCGACACACGCGTGCGGCGGCGTGGTGTTGTATCAGCACGTCGCCGCACGCGCCGCCGGCAAGGCTGGGAACGTGTCCACACTTTATTTATTTATACGGAAATTTGGTCAAAAATTAAGTACCTATTTTTTTTTACATAATTCGAATGAGAATCATGTACCGAGTATTCTCCTTAAATATTGATAGTAATTAACCAGTCATCCTGTATAAACACACATTTTAGGTTTAAAAAACAAAAAGAACGCAAATAACAAAAACTTGCTAGATGCTACATTACAATTTTGATGTCACCGACTAACTGTGACATCAATTCCATCGCGCGCGAAGAAATTTGGCAACTCTTTTCTTTGTCGCACCTCTAGAACATGGAATTCGTTACTAGCACACGTGTTCCCCTCCTCTTATGACCCGGGTTCCTTCAAACGAGGCGTGAAGAGGCATCTTGCGGGCCGGCAAGGCGGGGGCGGCTAGTGCAAGTCATTCTTCCTGACTGCACTAGCCGTCGTCGCGTTTGGACTTTACTATCACTTACCATCAGGTGGAGTAGAGTCATTTGCCCTCCCGGGTAATATATATAAAAAAAAAAACAATATTATACGAGTTTACACTGACGAAAAGCCTAAAGTAGGCTTATGATCTTGATTCTTGACCATTGGTTTGTATTAGTGTATTTGAATATAATGCCCCAGGATTGTCTTAACTGATGTTATTCGTGCAAAATCGGAGAAGTTATCATGTGTAGGTGAAGGAGTAGCGAATTAATCTCGGATTTAAACGGAATCCGAGGTTAATTCGCTACTCTTATTTAGCTCTTCTAAAGAAAGATTTAAGTCTTTGTTCAAGAATTAAAGTTATTTAGACTTATGTTTTTCGGGGGATGACATTTGTTTATTTACTAGAAACGCTTTTGTCACGTCGTTAATAATTCTATATGGTTATGATAAAATATGTTAGTAGTAAAATTTGTGTTTCAGTAATTATATACATAGATTATTTAATGATACATACATGTGATTGAACCATGATATAATTCATATGAATAAATCATAAAGAAACAACTCAAATAATTGAAGTAAATATTTATTTTTACTGTAATCGTTTCGTTTGTGTTTATTTTTAAATACAGTGCATTTTAGAGATATTTTAAATGTTTTCTTTGTATTTGATCAAAAGTATAAAATCAACGTTCAAACGTTTATTTAACTCCACCATTTTTATTATTATGGCGATTGTGTAACAGGATTATCGTCATATTTCGATTCTAAGAGACGATTTGACATAACATCAATTAAATATGTTTCACTAATGAATTATACAGCTGTTCTCAGTATAACGTTGAATCCAAGAGTCATAATCATTCTATACCCTCGTATACGTACAAGGGTACAAAATGATTATGACTAATGCTTGACGCGAATTAGAGTATTGTACGTTATAATCATAGTAATGATTCCATACTCTCACTATAGTTTTAACAACAAAAGACTAGTAAGTAATTAGAAAAGTTTGATGAACTCTTTTACTGCTTAGTGAACCGGAAATCTTCATTATAAATCCTATCTTATATTAAAAATGCGAAAGTGAGTTTGTCTGTTTGTTTGCTTGTGCCGCTTCGCGCCTAAATCACTGAGCCGAACAAAAAATCTTTCACTAAAGGAAGCTACATTATTAGCGAGTAACATAGGCAACATTTTGTCTCCGTATTCCCACGGGAACGGGAACTACGCAGGTGAAACCGCGGGAAAAACGCTATTATAATAGATTAGCACATTTTAAAATGAATATGCTTGCTGGATATGGTTAAATTAATCAACATCTTGGATTGCCCAGAAACAATGTACCGAATACAAAGTTCAGTGCCATCGATATCCCAACGATTAAAAGCGCATGATTTTTTCAATAAACACATCAATACAAAATGTAAGGTAGCTGTCGTGGTGTAGTAGAAACTGTCTTTTCAACGGAATTTTCAGATTCTTTAATTTCGAATGAACAGAACCTATTTCTTTTTTCTTTTTCTGGCGTGTATCTACGCTATTTGAGCACAAAATGTTCTGCCAATGTCACGTATAAAAGAGATGACACATGATATGAGATCATTCGGATTCAAATTTTGAAGTGTTTAATGATGATGAGTAAAAACTATGTTATACTACAGTAGATATCTAGAACAGTATTATAATTAAATGAAATAATTAATTAAACACAACACAGAATAAGACTAGTTTGAAATTAAAAATTGTAAACGTCAAACGATACTAGAATTAAATAAAAAAATCTACTATCTCTATATACGTTCATCCGTATATTCGTGTTAGAAAAGGCAATAATTTTTTTTTTTAAATATATTTACCGAGCAGTGAAATGGATATAATTTAATATTACTGTCTGAACAGAAATGTAGTTTTCATTTAAAAAAGAAAACTCTTTTGGTTTTCGTCTCTTCCAATAGAACATTACTGTCGAATTGATAAATAGCTCCCGTTTATTACCTTTGAATCCTGTAACAGATTGTCAAATGGTGTTGCGTGAGCAATAAATCACGTTTACGTGGAAAAAGTCGGAACATTAAAATAAATTTTGCATATTTATATATTTTTTAAGCAAATATTTTACAGGGATCATCATTTATGCGACAAAACAATTAATAAAGAAATAGTAAAATAAGATATAATGTATATTTATGTTTATTTTTGTATATATGTTTTATTCCACAATTATGTAGCATTTTTTGATCTTACATATTTCAGGAATAAATGGTATAATTCACTTCAAGCCGATTTTATTTTGGTCAATAAACATTATTTAGGATATAAATAGATAACATTAAAGTAAGCAGTAAATGTCCCAGTATCAGCCCGGTTCCCGGCTTTCGGTCTACCATAATTATACTCGCCTTCCATAATGATTTATTTGGGGCTTATTTCATCGTATTTTTTTTTCGATCGCTTATCGTAGGGATGTATTATTTATGAAAGTTGATTTATTTAACCTTAAATGAAAAAGTCATTCCAAATATTTATGACATTTTGTTGGCTGTTCCGGTCACAGCAGGAATTCGTCATTTGTCGGAGAACTAACCAACTACTATAGGGGATATTATAGTGCTCATGTGTGTGAAGACATAAGTGCACTGTTTGTTATCTCACTCTACTCCGATGGGATGACAATCAGACACGACCGGAGAGAGTGCAGGCACAAAATCCTTTTGCTTTCCGAGATAAGGTAGTGTTAAATACTACTACGACAGAAAAACTCCATAACATATAAATGGCCCTGTCCGGGACTTAATACAAGATCTCAGGTTAAGCAGCCTTATAGGTTACTAGACCACCTAGACAGTCAAAAATATTACCATAAATATTATGAGTAAATTAATTATTCCACCCACAGGTGTGCACAATAGGTGTGATAGCGAATACAATGAACGTGGCGGTGCTGACACGTCGCGATATGGCAGCGGCGCCAATCAATCGCCTGTTGAAGTGGCTGGCTGTCGCAGACGTTTTCGTCATGCTTGAATACGTTCCATTTTCTATATATAAATACTTGGTAAGTTTATTAATAAGTTGCATTAGTAATCAAATGCATTTTTTTAAATCTTCTAACTTAAGGAAACGATAATAAGTAAATAATTTTATTGAAATATACTATATTTTGCGTAACTATAATATTACAAAAAAAAATTGGTATTTTGGTATTATTATGACTATAAGTCATTGATATATAAAAAACCCATCAATGCTATAAGTATACAATTAAACAAAAGCTTAGTTCTCTTTTGGCTTATTGGTATTAATTATGAGAGATAGTATTAATTATACTATAATTATGATGATGATGATGATACGTCTCACGTATAGTACATTGTAAAATATATTAACATAATATATCAATGTCTCTACCAAAGTAGAAAAGCTAAAATATTGGCAAGATCCCATGTATGATCCACGTATGAAATCTTAGTGATTAGCCATATTTAGTTCTTGTAATATATTATGCACTTTTTCTCGTGAACATACATAAAATAGCAAAAATGATGGACGGTGATGTCGAAGATTGCGCGTAGTATTATGTATAAAATGATACATTAGATATAATTTTATAAGGGCTCCTGGTCTTACCAACGATATTGTTTTATTCATGTTGACAATTGCTAAATTGGTTTTTAATTTTTCTTCTTTTAAACAAAATTTATTTATGCAATTATTTATTATTAGCGTTGACTTAACAACAAACGGATTTATTAGACTTCGAATACTTAACCTTTAAAAACTTGACAACTAAATTCCTTTTAAAATTAGTTCAGTTTTTTACGCTAGGCTAGGCTAAGGCCCTTTGATGTTTCATAAAATATTGTCTTCATTTATATTTGTATTAAAGTACTTTTGTAAATTTTAAATAACTAATTGATTGGTTTATCACAATAACAATAAACTAATTACTAGAATAAATATTCAACAATGTATATCGCGATGATGTTATATTAAATTAAAGACGGTATTCATAATAAATTTTCAAGCGTCCATTGCTTGATATTGGGCCTAAGGCGTTCGGCGATGTAAAGTCTCAGTTTCGATACTGACTCCAAAACGATTGTCGACCCTACCCTTAACACGAGCTAAACGCCTAAAAGGAGGAGAGTCCCTTTTTTCTCTTGAAGATAGGGTTAGCTAGATATATTTTTATTTAATAAAATGAGAATTTTTTGTGCTCTTTTTTTAGGTTTCTCTAGAAATAATAATCTTGTTTGAAAAATATAATATTAAATTCCTGTAACTTTCTAGAAAGCCTGCGCACTTTTACACAGATATTTATACAAGAGTAACGGGGAATCAGATTAAAATTTACATTACTGGTATGTATTTATATTACAATGTGTACAATTTAATTTAAGGTCTTACCCGAGAAATTGGATTTTCCGTATTCGTGGGCGATGTACTTACTCTTTCATATGCATTTCGCTCAAATATTACATACCGCGTCGATATGCCTCACACTGTCGCTAGCAATATGGAGATACATCGCAATAAAGTGAGTCGAACCTCTTTTTATTGACTTTTTAAACACTTAGCTTACTAATAGGATATAAAAAAGAAATAAAAACCATTCTGGATGAAGTCATTTAATTCGTTTTTAATGTCTAAGTTTACATTACTATAATGTCTTCCTACAAAACAATAGATAGATAAAGATTGAATTTCGAGCTTTTTTAACGGTCACGCAGAAATTTCGCTTTAATGTCTTCCGTCACGTAACGTATTTCATTTTTCAGATATTCAGATAGAAGTCATATTTTGTGCACTGAACGGCGATGCAGCATTGCTATTTTGACCAGTTTCTTGTTGCCGCCAATATTGTGCATACCAACATTTATGGTAATTTAATGTTGATTTTAAATTGTTCTGCTACTATTAGAATATCTAGTATTAAAAATACTGGTTAATAAATCAAAGATAATAATTCCAAGGTCACACATTCTCCAATACACTTATTGTGTTAATTTAAATTAGCTATTTCCTTAATAGTTCCGCACATTGCTCCTGCTTTTAATACAATACAAATTATCATAGAATGCATGCAAACATTTCGTTTTTATTCCACAGGTATTTGACATTCACACAAAGAATATTACCGCCGTAAATGGCAGGCCGTCATATATTGCCTACCATGTAGACTCGGACAGTCAAGGCAGACTATATCAATTGAATTTTTGGGTACACGCTGTACTTATCAAATTGCTTCCATGCTCAATTTTGACTGTAATAAGCGTGTGGCTTATACGAGCGTTGTACAGTGCCAATCAGCACCAGAAGAATTTGAGGAACTACAGCTCTTGCCCAGCAGCTGAGAAAATGGTGAAACGCCAACATAAAGCGGATAAGAGAACGGATAGGACGACGAAGATGTTACTGGCTGTTTTACTGCTTTTCCTTGTGACGGAATTACCTCAAGGGATATTGGGTTTGATGAGCGGATTGCTCGGATGGTGTTTCTTTGTACGTTGCTACAATCTGTTTGGAGAAATTATGGATTTCTTAGCGTTGCTGAATGGCGCGATAAACTTTATATTATACTGCTCGATGTCCAGACAGTTCAGGCAGACGTTTAGGCAGCTATTGTTACAAAGGCACCTTGCTCGCTTCCTGCCTCCTCATCCCTCACACTCGGACTCCCACAATCAAAATACGTACGTATAATTTTCTTCTAAGCTTATGTTTCTTGTTATTGTTAGCTTTTGTTCGCTTTTGTTTGAGTAAACTTAACTAATAATTATTTCACTAATTTATAACAAACAATGTTTATTTATTATTACAGATCAGTCACATGATAATGTAGTTTTGTTTTAATATGTTACTAACTGTTAGCGTTATTATAAATAAATAACACATAACCTATGTTAGGATAAAAAAAGAAAGCATCAAATTATTTTGTCCCGACAGGTGCACAGAAAAGATAAAAAGATAACCGCTGCAGAGCTTCACTAGAGTTTGAATGTGAGTAAATTGAAAATGTTTAGTATGTGTATTTAGTAAATTTAAAAAACTTTGGTACAACTAGTATGCTAATGAAATGACGTAGTTATATTATATGAATATGTATAATAGCTGCCTCGTTGGTCTAGTGGCTAGATATAAGGCCGCAGACCCGGAGGTCCTGGGTACAATTCCCAGGCCGGGCTAGTAAAAAGTTATTGGGTTTTTCTGTCAGAAAATTCTCAGTATCAGAGTCTGGAAGTTGGAAGTGTGTACTCCCGTGCCTCGGAAAACACATAAAACCGTTGGTCCTGCGCGTGATCTTTTTCCGGTCGTGTCGGATTGCCGTCCCATCGGATTATGAGACCTACGGAAGAGAGAGAGTGCACCTGTGTTTGCGCACACACTTGTGCACTATAATATCTACTGCGCAGTTGGCTAATCTCACTTGAGATTGGCCGTCATGACCGAAATCGGTCTGGAGGACATTATTATTATGTTTACTACATTTTTATCGAACGTGATAACGGATTCCGCTTGGTTTCAAATATTCTCGATTTCATTCTACTCCATTATTAGGATATTTTTTAATTATTTGTAAAGGAAAGCAAACGGGCTCATGAGTCACCTTGTGACCATGTTCACCCATAATCTTTGATACTGTTGGTAATATAAACTAATCTTTATAGCGTCAATGCGCCACCAACCATGAGATCTAAGCTTATCAGGCTGATGCTTGTAATCATACTGCCACGTTCGCCCGTCAAGCTGGAGTAATATATAGTTATATTATTTAACATGACGTGTATGGATTATACAGAATGGATTTCACATAATATATTACATAATATACAATGAATAATTAATAAGTGCTTAGAATGTAGGATTTTCTTGTTATAAATAACATATTTATTTTACGTAAATCTGACTACAAAAGTGTTGCTAAGATTTCACTAAGCTATCTAATATGTATGTACATTTTCACATATCTTCTTAACTAATAAATAATTTGACAAATGTGGTATCGTTAAAACCGTCTTGAGTGTCGTGAAATATGATTATTATTATTTATTACATCGCAACAATGCACGGTGTGACTCACGTAGTGACGGTTTTTGGTGCCCTTTATCACCAATAAATCGTCATTGAAATAAAATTATTACGTTTATCCTAGTAAGGTCTTACAAACATTCTTATTGTCCAATTTATTCGGGTTTCTATTCAATTTGGCTAAATATAAGTTTCATTAGTAAATAATTTCATTAAATGAATGAATGAATTCTTATTTATATCGAAATTCGAATTGATATTTTCTGGAACAATATCAACTGAGATGTTTAATTTGTAAATGTTGTTGATAAATATCACAGAGGGAAGGTCAAACTGTCGAGAGGCGCCTCAACAGTTTTATATAAGAGATAAGTTGGCTCGCTTGTAAAATCGTAAACTTTTGCTAATTTTGACTCTTTGTCGCAAAAATAAAGGACGCTGTTCGCAAAAGCCCAGCTTAAGCGCTACAAATGAATTCATTTTTATTGTTTGTTAAACTTTTACTTTGAAAAGTTAGAACGTTTTATGAGACAGTTTATTTTTTTATTAACTTAAATGATCCTCAATATATTCAGTATTTTGGTTGTCTTTGAAATCACAGGTTTGATTTTGCTCCTTTTTTTATTTATTCACTCTTAGCACAAACTTAACTATTCTCTGGAAGTGTAAATGATAATGTGAATATTAGTTATTCTCTGAAAATAAGTATTACTTATAATATTTGTGGTTTTTTTTTCTTTAATAAAAGCCTCAAAGCCTCAATATAAAACTCTATTTTATACACAGGTATAGTGTGATTTTTTGTACTTCGGGTCTTTCATTTATTAGGCGATATTCATGTAGCAATGGATGCAATTTAATTGTACATTGCTCAATGCATATATTAATGGCTTCTCAAATTGGGATGTGACGAGACTGAGCTGTTACTAAAGCGTTTAATATAACATTGACCTAGCTTATATTTCCTTCCTAACCCATCCCTTCCTTATTATATAATTCATTAGTTATATTTAGGTATCTATTATTTAATTCAGATTTTTTATTTTTTATTTTTATAAAATATTATGTCACAATCAAAAGTCAAATTATAAACAGTTCAAAAAAAAAAAGAAAAAAGAAAGATAATGTCAAATTTTATATCAAAAAAATTTGTAGTTTTGTCAAATTTTATATTTTATTTAATTGAATTGTTTTTCGAATTTATGTTGAACAAATGATAAAATGAAAATGTGCTGTCGATTTGGAGGGCGTTAGTAACTATGACACAGTGTAATACTATAGTAATACTATAGTTGCTATCGTATAAGTTGTTTGTGATATGTATTAATTGTTCAAATAAATAAATAAATAAAAAAAAAAGATGTAGTCCTTCTGACTAACTGCGGTCCTGAGGGTCTTTCTAAGAGCTAGCCTTGCGTACTTGCAAACACAGGTGCAATATTTTTTTTCATAATGGGATGGGGCTGAAATCCGATACAACTGAATATTTCAAGCGATCAATGGCTTAACGTGCTGTTCTTGGTAAATTCCAAACTCCGGGCCGCTACTGAAAGGTAAAACCCCAAAACCTTTTTACTGAACCGGGCCTTGAACCCGAGGATTTGAACCCTCTGCCATATAAACCCACTAGACGAACGAGGTGTTTGATATATAATGTACGTATAGTTCGATTTTTTCTTTCTAAAACACACTTAATGTTTTTGCCATAATAACAGCCGACTGATATTCATATTTACATATATAATTTTAAATACATAATAAATACTCATATACGTAGTACATTCAGACTCGAGGTGGGAACCGAACCTTCAACGCCAACAGGCCAGGCTACTTTATACATATAAAAGTAGTAGTTAACTAGTAGTTATAGTTCGTGAATATTTACATGAAAACTAGACTCATAAACAAAATATATTCTTTTCGTTCAAAATGCAAAAGTATTTTCGTCAACCTAATTGGCAAAATCGCAAAAATGGTCTTCACGAAAAATCTTATTTTTAACAGTATAATAATATATAGTCTAATTATCAAACACATAGCTATGTATGTATCCCTGTATGGACCCCTCAACTACTGAACCAATTACAATAAAATTTTGCATACTGTGTGCAGTCTTATCCAATTTAAAAGATAGCATAGTTTATATTTGTTCAACTCCCATCCCAAACGGAATTATCATATATTTTATCGTTATCTCTATATACCAAGGAGAGCCCATACCAAACTTCAGTAGCCGATGCTATAGTAACCGATTTCATGATGTTAATATTGGTAAACTAGCTGTTGCCCGTGGCTTCGTCCGTGCTTACCTATATCTATACTAATAATATAAACAGGCAAATTTGTTTTTTGTATGTTTGTTTGTATTTTTTTTATAGTTAGTTAGTTATTGGTAGGTGGACGAGCAAATGGTCCACCTCATGGTAAGCCCATACACATTTTCATTGTAAGAAATGTTAACCAACGCGTACATAGCTAACCCGCCATCAAAAAAATTTGTTCAACTCAAATGTTTTAAAAAATAGAGTAATGTCGCTTTTAAATGGTAAGCGTTAATAACTGTACCACAATTACACACAATAGCAGTTATTATCGTTCAAATTTTGTTAATGATCTGATATGATGCTTTTTAAATAAAATTATTATTATTATTTTTAAATTAAAAAAAGACTTTTGAACTAAGATGTTATGTTCCTTGGGCCTGTAATAACACTGGCTCACTCAACCTTTAAACCGGAACACGACAATTATACCAAGTACTTCTGTTTTGCTGTAAAATATCTTATGAGTCGGTGGTACCTACCCAGACGATATTGCACAAAGCCATAAGTAAAATAATATGTAATGCATAAATCATATTTTATATACCAGCTGTTGCCCGCCGCTTCACTCGCGCGTATTGATCTTTACTAACATTACAAAGTGGTAAAATTAGATTTATTGCATATTTGTTTGTAATGAATAAACTCAAAAGCTGCTGTCACCAATCGATCTATTCACCAATACAGTACAGTGTATGTATGTTCAGTACATGGCATATAATAATAATATGTGTATATGCATACAGCATAGTACAACACGACCTGCATATTTTTTAATTTTTTTTCATTAATTGAAACGGTTTTTTTACGCGACTTAGCAGTAGGTTGTACTGGTAGTGTTGCAGAAGGAGGCTGCGGAGCGGTAGCGAGAGGAAAGTGCCTCCGCTGATTCGATCCGTCGGGGAGAAGGCGTCGGCGCTATGCGCATCGTATCCCTCTGTCGTAATAGCCGCCACTTGGGCTAGGTGGGTTCCCCGTATCCGGGAACCCCTAGAAATGGAGGCCCGTAGAGGTGGGCCGACCGTCGGGGCGTCTCGGTAGCATGCGCAAGCATCCCGTGGCGCCCCCCGACCAGACGGAGAGGATACCGCTGGTTTTTTAGCGGGTATTCCGGTGCCTTCAGTGCCGGTGAGCCCCACATATCCCCCACTTTATGTGGGGGAAGTGCGTAAACGCGTTTTTACAGCGAAAGAAAAGGGTGAACTGGCAGAAATCGTCATGTAACAAAAAACACTATTCTCCTTCCAAGCGACCTTTCCTCTCTTTCTTTCTTACAGTCTCTTTCTATTTTATACGTTTATATGTGTGTGTGTGTATGTGCGATTTTTTTAAATTTAATATTAAGCATTGTGTACGGCCAACGGTATAATTTTATACAGATGTAAATATCATTCAAACTCTTTTTTACAACTTATAATACGCTGTTTTTTAATTTTTAATAAATTACTATTTACGTGAAACGTTAAATGAAATTTATTGATTTAAATCCTAACTGTATATTTTTGCATTGAAAAAAATAACATAAATTGTACTATATATATTATTAAAGAGAGAGTTAAATAAAGGAGGACAACGCTTTTTGGTGTGTAAAAATAATAATAATAATGCCTCCGGACCGATTTCGGCCATGGCGGCCAATCTTAAGAGAGATGTGTCAACTACGCAGGACATAATATTATAGTGCGCATGTATATGCGCAAATACAGGTGCACTCTTTATTCCCTAACTCTCATAATCCGATGGGAAGACAATGTGAGTTAAGACGCAGGACCTAGGCATGGGAGTGTGACAAAAATACAGAAATATTATAAGCTAGCGGTTTAAACGCAGCTTTGCCCGCGACGTAATTAAAAATAATAAAATATGTTAATTATGATCTATTTAAGCTGTGAAAACAGTAAATTTCAAGCAGATTAGACCATTTTTTATTTAATTAAATTTCATGCTTCTTACTTCAGAAATGACGAACTCCCCATATAAACTTTCAACCCCTATTTCACCCTCTTAGGTAATGAATTTTGGAAAAGTCTGATTTATGTACTTATTTATTTCTAACCAGAAGCTTGTATATGAAATATCATGCTTCTAACTTTGAAAATGAAGGGTTTCCATACAACGGTTCATCCCTTATTTCACCCCTTTAGGGCTGGAATTTCCAAAAATCCTTTCTTTGTGTGCGTTTTCATTATAAAATGCATCAACTGTCAAAATTTCAAATCTCAGAGTCAGTATTTTTATTTATATATATATATATATATATATTTATATATAAATAAAAATACTGAATTAAGGTTGATGAAAGTGGAATTTACACGTACATACGTGTAAATTCCACTTTCATCAACCTTAATTATTAAACCATTTAAATGGATAAGGATTAATAACATGATACCAATATCACCACTATTAGATTCCACCCGTATTTGAACTTAATAATTTAAACAAAAACTGTTATTGTAGCCTAACTACAGTAGTTAGGCATATACCATCGCAGAAGTTTTTATGAGCAATCATGACTACTATTAACATACAGAACCCTTTTTTATATATCGTCAATAGTTTTAGCAGCGCACGCAAAATAAAGACTTTTATAGGCAACATTTTCATACCTTGGGTTACATCGTTCCATTTTAGGTAAGGATATTAAATTTTTTGAAAATATAATATAGCCTATGTTACTTGGTAAAGATGTAGCTTTCTAATGGTGAAAGAATTTTTAAAATCGGACTAGTAATTTTTGAGTTAAATCATAACAAATAAACACACAAAAAATCTAATCTTTCCTCTTTATAATATTAGTATAGATAAAGTAAAGGCTATGTTAGTCGCTGATAACTTGAGAATTTAAAAATTATATTAATTTCAAAAACTAAAAGATTTGCATATTTTTTTCCAAGTTATTGTTCTATTCAGATAAATAGGTTTATTAACATGGCCACTTAATATAGATTGAAATTGTATATTACACGAATTTGAGTGAATACTTTAAATTATATCAACGACTTCTTACGATTTTCTTTAGTAGTTCTTTATTATATGCCTTGCACTGAACACACATACACTGTACTGTATGGGCCAATAGAGCGATTGGTGAATGTTTTAACCTAGTTATCTAGTTAACCTAGCAACCTAGGTATCTAGTTTTATCTCAATAACATTAAAATTTGTATTTTTTTATATTGTAACATGTTGCGTAAGTCCATCAATCATAATCACGCCGGATGAAGGGTTCTTCTATCCGTCTTTGCTCGCTCGTCTTTATCGTAAATCTCTTTGTTACTCCATCTATGAAATTGATTCATAATAATGGAAGTAAAATGCTACTTTAGGAGGCTTAGGAAACTGAGTAAGGTCCGCAAAAACTCACCTTTCATTATTCCTTTCATAAGATTTTTTTAAATAAATTTTATAAATGTCAAGAAAATCTAATAAAGCTTTAAAATTTTGATTTTAACTTTCTATTCAAAAATATCTGTCCGCTAGAAGATCTTAACGAAGCGTTATAATAATGTTTAACGGGTCCCGCGTTACTTTTATAAGTACGGTTAATTGAGTTGGAATCCTTTATAATTTCAAGAATCAATTAGAGAAAATCTTTTATTAAATTATTTTGTTACTAAGAGTCAGAGCTGAGATAACTCATTGCGAGTGGAAGTCCAAATGAGTACCACTAATTTTAACAATATTTATTCTATAAAAAATAAAAATAACTACTGTATTATAACTTTATTCTATTATTCACGACAAATATATGTTATGAATCGAGATGATTCAGTTATTAGGAAACGTTAATCTAATCCGAAAGAATCCGGTTCAAACCCATGCTAGCAACAGTAGGCATATGATGCTTAATTTGTGTTTAAAATTCATTTCATGTTTAGCGGGAAAATAAAGTATTGTAGATCTTCATGCAATATAATACTCTGCCATATGTGTAAGCATCCCGTATTGAACCAGAATGATCGAATAAGCATTTTTAAGTAAGGCCAGAGGAGGCCTTAGCTCAGCAATGAAAAACTTACAACGAACGATAATATTATGAGGGTAAACCTGCACGTGTTGATATTATTTAAATAAGAAGCAGTTGCCCACTTAACGATTTACAGGCATATTTTTACTATTTATTCTTAATTATTTTCTTTGTTTCAGTGGAAAAACCTCGGTACCGTGATGCAGAATTGTGCAAAGGATCATCCTGCAGTACGTGAACAATTTTTATGACTCTAAAGTGATTTGTGTTAAAACTATATACGGTAAATGTCTATATAAAATAATTCACTTAGAATATTAAAATCAGTGTTAGTATAGGAATGGGTGTGTTGTGTAGTAAGGAAAGTGTATTTAAAATACAGCAATAGGACGATTCAGCTTAAAGATTATTTTTATCATTCATAAAAGCTGAAAGCATTTTACTTTAATTGAAGTGGTACTAAGAAAATTGTGGGAATATATACACTGGATTATACAAACAATAACGGTTAGTATTTTTAGTTTATAAGACGTTGTTCAACTGATTCCATACTGTGACACATTCGTGTGATTTATACATCAGGCAAAGCTTTTATTATAAAAATATTTTATCGTTATTTGAAAAGATATATCTAGTTAAATCCCTCAGGACATAAAAATATGTTCTTGGTAGAAGTGACCTCAACGTCTTATTACGTCATTTATCGCTAAGAAAATATTGTGTCGCCAGACAATTACCTAACAAGTTTGTTAAAAGCTTTAGTGTGCGACTTCTATGTATGTTTAATGTGTTGTTCTTTTAATTGTAAAACTATGAAATAGTTCTATAATATGGAAAGAGTCCATATATGGAATAGGTAATTGGCACAAAATAATGATATATATTATGGATTTAATTTAATGTGATTATTAAATATGAAATCAAGATCGCGTGGAATTATGGAAATGCTAGCAGCTTTGCCCTTTGAATTGCAATTCCGATTCTAATTACATATAAGCTAATTGTGTTGATTAAGCGAAACATCCCACAAAATAATATTTTTGAATTAAACAACACAATATTGGTCAATAATTCACTGTTAAAAATATATATTTTGTATATATGTATAATATATTATATATTATAATTTTCCCTAAGAACTTTAAGAAAAACTTTGCCGCGGAGTTGTATAAATATATCATGAACGTATGTTATTTTTACTTTGTATTAAATATTTCGTTAAAATTATAAGCTATAAAGCGTAGTGACTCAAAAAAATAGTACAGAGTAGCAGTACCGAGTTAATTCTACATGAAAAACACAATAAGACACACATAAATATTATAGGTATTTCAAGTTTGTTATTCAGTACATTGAAGTTTAAGTACATAAGATCTTTATTAAAAGCGAGTTGTTATCGCTTTAAAGTTACACGATAGTTGCTATAAATCCAAACAAACGTATTATTCAAAGCATTATGATTCATATAATAACAAAACCATTTAAATGGATAAGGATTAATAAGGTCCTCCAGACCGATTTCGGCCATGGCGGCCAATCTCAAGAGAGATTAGCCAACTGCGCAGGATATAGTGCACAAGTGTGTGCGTAAACACAGGTGCACTCTTTCTTTCATAGCTCTCATAATCCGATGGGACGGTAATCCGACACGACTGGAAAGAGTTTATTTTTTATTTATTTATTTATGTTTTGCTAGCGGATGTTACATAAATTACACACCAATAAATCATGTACAAAATAAGATACATTATGTACACCCATTCAAAAGCAAAAACTGCATGCATAGCGTTCTTGCTCCGATTACAATTATATAATTAAATATTAAAGTGCTTGATTAACATTAAGTAACAATATTTCGACATTGAAAGGAAAAAAAAAAAAAAAAGTGAAGAACAGAAATAACAAAAACTTCATTAGCTACATTACAAAGTACTATAAGTTTACATATTTACATTTATATACTGTTGTAACATTCTTTCTGTAATAACTTTACGGAAAGTCTTAGGTGAGTCCGTACTGATATCGAGCAAATCACTAAGCCCATTGTATAGTTTACACAAACGTGGTACTATTGAGTTTTGTGCAGTAAGTCTCTTCTTTGTTCTAAGCTAATCATTTTAAAATATTTTAGTCTATTTTATAGGATGTTATAGATTTCTGAATTCTAGCTTGATGAAATATGCCATAAAAACCTTTTTTGAATACGTTCAAGTCTAAGACAATAGGCAGAAAAGTGAGGTCGCCAGACAACACTACAGTATTCAAGCTGGCTACGAACGAGGCTATTGTATAGGATTATTTTTGTTCTGACTTGTTTAAACGGCTTTGTAGTCCTAATAACGAAACCCAATAATTTCGAAGCTTTCTTAACAATTGCATCATGGTGAGATACAAAGGTTAGCTTGTTATCTAATAAAACTCCCAAATCCTTAATGGTATTAACTTCATCTAGATTGTTACCGTACAAATTGTAAGTAGTAGGTATATACTTTAATTTACGTGTGAATTTTATGTGTACGCATTTTTTTGCATTAAACTCCATGCCGTTTGCCTCGCACCAGTTAACTACACTATTTAGGTCCTTCTGAAGAAGAATAGAGTCATGCACAGATGAGACAATCCGGGTAAACTTAAGATCGTCTGCGTACATATATGGAGTTGAATGCATGAAGCACAAAGTTATATCATTTATGAAGATATTAAATAAAATAGGGCCAAGATGGGAACCCTGAGGAACACCTGATAAAATTGTGTGCTTTTCAGATTTGTAACCATTCATAACTACGAAAAATGTGCGATCTTTTAGGTACGAGGCGAGCCATTTCAGTAATGAACCTGAAATGCCGTATATCATCAATTTTTTAGTCAGTATATGATGCGGAACTCTGTCAAAAGCCTTTTTGAAGTCCGTGTAAATTACGTCCACTTGTTTTTGAGAATCTAGAGCTTCATAAAGGGAATTAGTAAAGCTGATTAAATTTGAGCTTGTAGATCTACCAGGCCAAAAGCCATGTTGATGTTCAGAATTAAAAGGCTTAAAATGAGTTTGAATGAGTTTAGGAGCAGGACCAACGGCTTAACGTGCTTTCCGAGGCACGGGAGTGTACACATTTCCATCTACCAGACTCCGGGCTGCTACTGAGAATTTTTCTGACAGAAAAACCCAATAACTATTTATTGGCCCCACCTGGGCATTGAACCCAGGACCACCGGGTATGCAGTCTTATATCTAGCCACTAGACCAACGAGGCAGTCAATTATTATTAATTCATATAATAATGTGCTCAAAAAACAAAGGTTCTTTAACTAATTTCCACCCGTGTCTTCGCTGTCGTGTAAGTAGCGGGGGTAAGTAATCGTACCCCAGACAACGTGTATGAATTTTTTTATAATAATCGAAAACAACATACAAATTGACTTTCATTTTTAGAATATTAGTTAGGAACTTATAGTTTCATACACAAAGAAGAGTTTGATAATTAAACTATGAATGTGGGACCGATTTTGCTAGCAAACAATAATTACTTATAAAATTAATAGCCTTCTCGTAATAATGGTTCATTAAACAAGCTTGTCTTTATGTTCACAATAAGGATTACATACAAATACATTATTATTATAATATAATCAGTAGAAGATCCGAACCTAAAACGACCTTCACCGAGCTGATAATAGAATGAAACATATTTTATAACAAATTTAGTATATTTTAAAATATGTTAAGAATAGTTTGGCAAAAAAAATCCTGGACAGACTATTTTTAATTATTAAAAAAAAAAGATTTTTAATTAAATGTTGCAACATCAAGATAGTAAGATTTTTTTTCCCCTGACTTAAAGTATCAAACGTATAGAATGTGCAGCCGTTGGGTTGCTGATTCTTTGCCTGGACAAACTACTCGGTTGTCAGGTATAAGCAGGTATGGCGATGCCAGTTACCTTCACTTGCTTGATAATAGAAAAAAATGTATATTAATATAAGCGTTGTTTTATTACGAACACGTTGATATAGGATTGTCTGCAAAAAACTTGGTCCAAATCGGGGTTTGCGAATTTTAAAGATTTAAAATTTAACGCGAGTGGAAATGTGTGTTATTTTGGAGTAACTGATATTTGAGTTGCAAAAAGAATAATCAATTAAATACATGAAAATCAAATATATTAATTATAATACTAAAATATTAAACAATATAACATCAATTAAATAAATAAATAAATATATGTATATAAGTTTTTTTATATATATATATACAGCGTGTAACAAAATTCGTGTCCGATCCGTGAAGTGGTTATTAGGTATCGTGTGTCGGTTCTATTTATGTAATAATTTTTAAAATACTAAGCAAAATAATTACCCGGATTTTTTTTTTTTATTGAATGGCTAAAGTTTCGTGGCAACACAGGTGCGGGCAATAGCGCTTGATAGCTCTTACCTATCGGGTAGCTAACACACGAGGTCATGACCTCAGTAGTCCACGTTTTTACCAACAACAGTGTCGTTAAACACAATTAATATATTTTTTAAAGTAATTTTTTTCCAAATCAATTAATTTTTGCCAAGTAATTTTTGCCTTTCCAAGTAAATATCTGATAGAAGTAAGGCGTAACCACGTAGACATCATTATAATAAATGCCATAAATCTGTTCATGTCCCTTGATAACTAATCTTGCTTCATATTTAGCTATCCATTCATTAGCATCTAGTTTGGCTTTAAAAACCCACTTACACGAGAGTCCAAGTATTATTTTCTATTAATGAATTATATTCACAGTCCATTGCATTTCTCCACTCTTGTGCATTTTTACCTATCTAAGGCTTCCTTCACAGTCGGAGGATCAAGCATCAAACCACTATTCCTTGACACATTTTTACACAGGTAGGTAGGCATTTTCCCATTCTTTCTGGGTCTCAGGTTTCTAGTGGTGGACTCAGGTTGACATTACCTTTAGGAACATAATCTTCATCATCAATATCATCATCACTGATTTGTAAGCTATTATTTCCCTTTACTGTGCTAATACTTTCATATGAGCTTGCATCACTGTCTACAGTTTCATTTATACTTACATTGTTTTTATCTTCATTAATAGATCTATTTAATGGCATCAGTGCAAAATTCTTCTTAATGTCTTCTTCTAAAAATATAACATCTCTACTACTAACTATGTTTCCTTCTTTTTTATCAAATAATCTATATCCTTTCGATTCTGGGCAATATCCAACAAATATAAGCTCTTTTGATTTACAATCCCACTTTAAACGCTTCTCTTTGGGTATATGCATCATGGCTGAGCAGCCAAAGATTCTCATATGATCTAAATTAGGCTTCACACCTATCCAAATTTCCTCAGGAGTTTTAAAATTTATAGATTTGGTTGGTGAGCAATTTATTACATAAGCAGCAATAGAAACTGCCTCTGCCCAATTTATTTTGCTCTGCTTTTGCTCTGGAGAATAAGGTATAGTAAATTGACGTTTGATACCAGATTCTTTACAAAATTCATCAAATGCTACTCTACTCATACATACATACTCATACCCTTTACACATTATATATACATATATACATATTTGACATACTCTTTACCATTATCACTTCGTAATATTTTTATTTTGGCTTGTAACTGATTTTTCAACAAGTTTCTTAAACTCTCTAAAACAGTTAAAAACTTGAGGTTTAAAATGCATAAAGTAAACAAATACGTTTCTTGAGTAGTCGTCAATAAATGTGACATAATATGTGGCATCACCAAGTGACTTTTCTTCCATCGGACCGCATACATCTGAATGTATTATCTCTAGAAGACCGGAAGCCCTTGTGCCAACATGTTTGAACGGTTGCCTAGTCTATTTTCCTTGTAGACAAGTATTGCATGTCACATTCTTCTCTTGTTTAATTTTGGCATCGATTCCTTCTGCAGCCTCATTAAGTTTCTGTAGACTGTTGTAGTTCAGATGACCCATTCTTTGATGTCACAGGTGAGCTGAAGATAGTAATGCATACGTCTCATCATTAATCACATATAAGCTGTTTTGTATATATCTTGTTATAATTTTAAGTAATTTATAGTTAAGTTTTGAGTTGTGATAAATTCTGCAATCATTCTCATCAAATTTTACTTTACAATTATTTTTGGTGATTTGATGTGTTGATAGCCTGTACAGTCCCAATCAACTTATTGCTCTCACAGTCATAGCTTTGTATATATTTACTTTACCACTGCCCCTTACAGGTAACCTTTTATTATCAGCCACGGTTATGTTATTTATTGGCGCAGGTTCAAAATCATAAAGTAAAATGTGCAGGAAAAGCAGGAAAAGCAGCCACAAAACCATGGTTCCATCAGATTTATCATCCGGTTTGTTATATTTAGTATTATAACTTGAGCCTTTGTTTGTGCGAAAAAAATTACCAATATGACCATATCTATTGCACTTAAAACATCGGGGGCCTTTGCCAGAAGGTTTGTTAGCCTTTGCTTTATTTTTGTAGTAGTTTGAATAAAAAGCCGCTGAGTCATTATCATTTTTAACATCCTGAAGAATTTTTGTTTTTACTAAGTCTGTACTTATGGTCATACCTGAGCTTTCCATAGCCATAATCATTGGTTTGTATGATTCTTTTAGCCCTGCGAGGAGGAGCGTACGCAGCCACTCATCATCAACATGAAAACCAATGTTCATGAGCTTGTGTGCACAAGTAATTACCTTATTTACATAATTTCTACGTTTCCACAGCTCTCTAGGTCTGTAATTATCAATTCACGTAGTAAACCTACCTTCCTTGTCAAGCCGGAGTCATCAAAAGCTTTGCGCAGGTTAATCAATACCTGATTAGATGTTTTCGCTTCTTGAATGTATATATAGTTGATAGTATCAACCAGTAGTACTATTTTCGTCCTAGCTTTTGTGTTGTCGCTTTTAGTAAAGGTGGTCTCTTCATCGTGTTCCACGCATTTCCAAAGATCATCGTGTTCTAGATACGTCTTTACAGCAAAACTCCATGTGGTATAATTTTCACGGCCTTTTAATTTTTCTATATTGATAAAGTTACCATTTGACTTCATTGTTAATGATCAACAATAATTATTTTGCTGAAAAATTAATCTGAAAAATTTGCGACCGAGCCGGTTAGTGAACCTCAAAATACTTTTTCGCAAAAAATACTTTCCCTAATCGAACCTAATCTGTCTGGTCTGGTCTGGCCCATTCTGGGCCCATAACCTAATGAAAACTAGTATTGGATTGTAGTTTTAGATTAGTTAGAATAGGAAAAGATTAAATAAAAAGACGGAGCGTGGTTACAATGACAGACATATTCATTTATTTTAGAGAGAGTGACACTAAAGAGGTTTAGCTACAATAAGTTCGGACTACGTTCATATTTTTAACAAAATCCAACATGGCGGTATAAAGTTGGAATCAAAACTTTTTATCTTCTTTAAAAATTGTGCGCAGTCTCCTTTTGCGCCGCACTTTTTCATAAAAATACGAAATCTTGCATTATTAACTGTCTGGCAGTGATTCACGCTATACATTTTTGCTGTAAACTCTTGAACAGCTTTCATTATTTCATTAATGAAAATTTTAGCTTCATCAGTTAATGAAACAAAAATAGTTTGATACGTCTCATTTTTAGCAAATATTTTTCTAATATACTAAATTTGTTATAAAATATGTTTCATTGTATTATTACCTCGGTGAAGGTCGTTTTAAGTTCGGATCTTAGACTACCAATATTTGAAAACCTTAATTATTGGTTTTCCAGGGATTATCGAAGCAATTAAATAATTGATTTCAAATAAAAAAGTAATGCAATAAAAACGCTTTCAGCAACCCACTGTACCGATTTTTATGAAGTTTGGTATAAATCAAGCTTATACCCCATTGAGATAACTATTTATACCTAACACCTATTACGCGAGAGCAGCAGCCGAAAAGTCATTATGTAAAAAACTGTTTATTTTGTAATATTTATAATGAATAGTTTACATAGTCATAATTATTAGACAATTTCTTTTAAAATTGAAAGTACTCAATAATCTATCTAGAAAACAATACAATATAAGAAATACTTCAATAATGGCATGTTCGAGTTTATGTAAAAGGAGTTTATCTAAAAGGATGTCGTGTCTAACACAAAGTAAAGCTTTAGATATAAATCACAGACTATGCCAATATCATGTTGTGATTTCTCCCACGCACCGTATTATAAGTGCTATTTCTGTATCACCTGACGAATATCCGCTGTTTGTCTTAAGCAAGTTACAGTCTTAAAGATTATCCGCCTTATTCATAAACTTTATTTAACTGGTGATTAGTTAAACAATATTTTGTCTTCTTCTTTCGTATGTCAAATCAATAATGACAGAAAGAGACAAATCAGTGTTTAGCTAAACAGTTACTAAGCAACGTTTATGAATAAGGCCGTATATGTCTACTATAAGTACATCTGAATTTATACTCTTAATGTAATTTGTTTTTTGTTTGCATTTATTTGTAGGTACTTACACCATTGCTAGTATCCACTGAAACTTGTAAAATATTTTTTGAAAGAATGTAGAACATAATAATGTGACAAGTGAGAACAGAGTGTACTCACTTATTACATGATTTTGTAATAAAACGATTTTGCATTTAAAGTAAATAATTTATTTAAGTGAGTAACGAAATAGCGTTCATACTGTGGGGCGTTCGAATTCAGTACTGCGCGAGTGCTTCTGGAAGTAGGACCTATGCCGAATTCACGCACGCCAAACAATCGAACGTGAACTGTATAGTGCGCTTATCATTCTATTATTAATTTAATTAAATACTTAAATGATTGATTTCAGCCTCTAGGGTCTAGAAAAAAAACAAAATATTCGAGTTTTTAATTATATATAAGCGCTTACTATCTGTGTTGTTGTTTACAATTTTGCTATTGACTTTGCAGCTACAAAGGTATCCACTGAAACTGTGTTGGGTTTTGGAACAGATAGGGCAGTGCCTGTTTTTGTTTCCTTTTTTCTATATTGATTTGGTTTTTTTGATTAGATTAATTATAATTTCGTGGCTGCATAACGTTATACCCTTTAAATATAATAATAGTATTACATATTCTATTACATATGCTTTATATATTAAAATTCAATATTATTTTTACTCGATTATTTATTCAAAATACTGTATTTTCGGACGAGTGGACGAGTTAACAGGTAAATTTCGAATTTGCTCTTACAGAATAGTCCAATTGATGTAATGACACTGTCACTGTTACTGTTGCTGTCAATTTTAACGACATGTAGAATAGTGCATAGGCACGAATGCATCAGATTTCGGTTCACCCAATTAAATAATCATTCGGTATGTACGGTTTTTTTTTAGCATACAGTCGATATATATGATTTTTTTTTATTAATAGTTCATTTATTTTATTTTGAAAAGACACCGTAAATTATATTAATAAAACTTTACCAGCAAAGTTCCCAATATAAGCAGTTAAATATTTTTTCCTTAAATGGAAATTTAGTATAAAGGTTTTATTGACGGCAAATGTATTTACATAAAAGAGCTTTCGTGTAAAACTAGATTAAATAGAGCGTAGTTGTTTGAATGTTGGCATTATACCAAAAAGGTGAAAATTAATGTTTGCAAGTTTCGTTCGACGGTTTACTAACTGTAATGTTGTGGACACTGGATTGTTCAAAACTTTGTTTATAAAAAGAATATGGGAAAAAAGTTATTCTTCGAATAAACTTTATTTATTTATTCCGAAATACTCAAAAGGAAAGACAACAACATAATTATATATGTATAAATTTTTAATGTTTGCGTTATTTCGAGCTTTTTACTTAATTAATTAAAATTCGTGGAACTCTTCATAACTTTTTGCTTTAAAAATGTTTCATTCAAACGATTCATTCAAATTGAGTGGTTGAGATTTTCTTCTCAAAGAAAATTTCAATTGAAAAAAATTACAAACACCATGCGGTATTTCTTCTGTCTTGGCAACTTTACCCGGGAGCGGATAGGTTCAGGAAATATATCCGATGCTTTATAACTTTATTAGGTCATGATTAAAACATATATAACTACAAATATCGTTTCCATAATGACTTTGTAATCTTAATTAACAAAGTACTTGATAGCTCGTAGAGTACATCTATTTTAATGAACCTAACGTGTAATCTGTTACGTCAAAACTATTTTAGTCATAGGGGAGTGTTAGTTATATTTAGTTAGTTAGATATTTGTTTTTTTTTTTTTTATATTTTTCAATTTTTTTGCGTAAATCTGATTGGATGGCTTGAACTGAAAGGCTGGTTCTGAGCTAATCGAATTCAATTTTCATACATCTATCAATTCGATCAATATTTAAATTTGGAACGGATTTTTGTACTAGTTATGAGCCGAGATGGCATTTTGCGTAGAACACGTGGAAATTAACAGCGGATCACGAGTTTACGCTTACATTATTTGTGATTATAATTTATTTCGTGATCGATAGCAAGACACATGGTGACGAGTAAACGGATGCTAATAATTTATTCATTTCGTTTATATACTAAATACATAATATAACGCAACTAAATACGTTATTCTTATTTACTTAATAGGAGTTTTGGTAATATAGTCAAACTATCATATAACCTCAGAATAATAAATTATCCTCTGACGTAATTTGCGCCTACCCCAGGGCCTGAGGTCAATAAATGATCCGAAATAATTATGTTTACTTTATTCTTGGATTTCTAAGAATATATTTGATCAGGGTCATCCTTTTTATAAAATCGGAACAAAATCGAAGAGATACTTTTATTTGTTATTACTTGGGTTGAGTGTATAAAAAATAATATATAAAAATGCTGTTGATTCATGTAAAATATACATTTCATGAATTATAAGCTCCATTTATTTATTTACTTTATTAAAGCAAAAATTTAAAATAGTTACTGTAAATCGTGACCGCGTGGAAAGGTGTCAAAATGCTAGCAGCATTTTCCCATTTGAATCGCAATTCCGATTCTCTGGGCGGAAAATGAACCAGCCTTCCTGTCACTAGTAGAGGCAATATAAGCTCCATTGGCTTATCACATGTCTAAAGACAGCGTTAGCTAAAGGCATCTTAGATGCGAGTTAGGCTTGTTATTATTTCACTCATATTAAGAGAGTTAAAAAACTCAAAATCTTGAAAGTTATTTGAATTGTAATTAATTTATTGAAAAATACAAATGAAATTATTATATCACGGCTGCACGGCATTGCGACATGCAATATATTTAGTTTTGAAGAAATATATGAAAAGAAATACATATTGGGGTATCTGTGTATATTTACACCAATATTTATGGGATCGGTCTAAGCTATTCGAGCTTTTATACCAAATGCTCTTATACACAATACAGTTCTACGCTTCTGCAAAGTCGTTCAGTGCTCACACAATACAGTGGATAGTATAAAAAATTTTACTATGCACTAATAATAATTATACTTTTAATTAATGTTAACGTTTGCGTATTTTTGTTTGACTTAAACTTTGAATTGTTGGGATTAGTCTTGCGATTTCTATTTAAAAATTGATTTGTTAAATAATTTAATTTCAGCTTTGATTTAATATGAAACAAGACATTTCACATTAAATCAAGGCGTTTGTGTATTTGAAAGCGAATTTTAAATTATAATATGAGGCTCACAACGATTACATGCTTCAGTCAGAGTGTAAACATAATAATATTATATTCATTTGATTGTTAGAATAATGTTTAAAAATATATTATTCATAATTATAATCCTTCAACTCAAAATTTATATATTTTTCATTTAAATTATGTGTACTTTGTAATACATTTTCAATAATAAATTTATTTTTAGTTTATACACGTGTAAAATGCGTAGCTTTAATTTTAAATAAATTAAAAGTACTAGACAAGACATACAGAAAATTGAAATCACTTGAGATGTACAGAATAATTAAATTACGCACAACAAATCCGCTTACAATAATTTATTTAATAAATAATAAAAATTCTGTACGACTGAGATTTAATATATTTTTAGTGTTACAATTTTATGTAGGTGTCGTTCATGATATATCATGAATATAAATGCAATTAAAAACATTTAAGCAATTATATATTATTACAGCCGAGCGAATCTCGGGAACTTTCCTTAATATTATACGGTATAATATTTTTGTTTTTATAAAAAAGATATTCAATAGATTTCGATAATAATCTATTAACCTACTTTATAACATCATTCGATGGTCACTCAAAACTCATAACATATTATCCATAGTTACTCGTCTTGTATGTGTCGGAACTCAGAGTAAACGGAGCTTACAGAAGAATTTTAGTGTTAGACATATGATTTACATTACATACATATTCATAAGAGTATAAATTGATTCGCTTTAGACAAGGCTTTTCAAAATGGTGTTTCTATTTAATAAAGGATAATATATATTTATTCATCATAACAATCATCAAAACAAGATATTACAATTATGTCAATAATATCGACATCATATATCGTATTCATATATCGTAATAATTCTATTTAATAAAGGATATAGATGATGATACGATATATGATGTCGATATTATTGACATAATTGTAATATCTTGTTTTGTATTACGAACGTAAAACTGTAAAAATATATATAAATAGAAAAGTCATTACTTACTTATATTAATATTATTATATTGATCAAAATGATGAGAATAGAATTATTCTTAAGAATGTAAAAAACAAATGTATGTATTATTATGTATTATTATGTTTTATGTACTGAATGTATCGGCTGAAAAAAAAAAATTGTTGTAATAAGTACCAGTATTTCAATTTACCAAAGATCAACTTTACTGATGTTAGCTTAGATTATTTAAAAAAAAGATCGTAAAATGTTAGTTATAAATTATTCTCTGCATAGTCATGTAATTACAATGTGTTTATTATACGATAGATTCTTAAGCTTAGATTACAAGCTTATGGCGTATAGAAGATTGTAATAAGATTAAATATTTGAATGTTTTAAAATTTGTTTCATTTACTTTATTTCTGTTTTAGATGGTACCTATAAAGAGTTCATCTATACAAATAAAAAAAATGTCGGTCTGTGGTTTCAAAATAACTGCTTATATTTACCTATTTTATAAGATGTTGTTTTTACGTAAATATTGATAGATTTTATTATTTCATCTATAATACGAATTGAGGGCGTTAAAACTGAACGAAACAATAGCTTGTTGATATAAAATAAATAACGCAAATACCCTTAAAAAAGGAGATTATTTTAACCCTATTGAAGGCTTAAAATAATCTCCGTTTTAAGGATATATATCGTGTCATCGAATGGTTCGCGTTTTTATCATTGAATATTATATTTTCTCTTTTCATTTTAGTATTTTACGTTTAAAACAATATCACAATTTATTTTTATATTAAACATATTTTTAATATGTGTTATAACCTCGTTTTCAGAATGTTTTGAACCTACATATATAGCACCTTTCTTTGTAATCGTTCAACTAGTGTCCAAGTCAAGGTACACTATGATCCTTTTGTATATATAGACTGCCGCTGAAACATAAAAATTTAAATATGTATAATTCAAATAGGCATTATCTAGGACAAAATGGCAGATTTTGAAAGATTTCTGCTACAAACTGAAATCCACACTGGCGAAGCTGCAGGTTTTGGCAGTTATATATACAATAAAGATATTTTAATACACCCGCATTAGAGCAGCATGGCGGAAAACCTGAAAACCTCTTTGGCCTTTGCCCAGCAGTGGAATATTTACTGCTTTTCGCACTTTCGAAATACAAATACCACTATTTTTTCGTTTACTCAAGAAGTACTAATTATAAAAAGTGACGATAATAAAACACAACACTTTTGTTCCTTTTTATACCATTACTAGCTGTGCCCCGCGGTTTCACCAGCGTATAATTAATAAAAATATAATAAATAAATAAATATCACCAAGAGCAGACTTATAATATTTCAGTATATACAACATTTTTAGATTTATTGTCGTAAGACATTAGTATTTATTGGTTTTCACCGCACCCAGATCTAGCCATTAGATACAATTGGCCATGAGCAAAACAGCATTCCCTTAAATGAATTCCGACAAACTTGAATGTCTTTCCCTGTGCTTTATTATTGTGACTGCAAACGGTACCTTCGCAGGAAATTGTGTCTTCTTAAAACCGAAAGTAAATCTATGTATTTAAAAAAAAAGACTTATATTTTAGACAACTAACCGACAAAATATAAATTTAATAAAACAATGAGAAAAAAATATACGCGGCGACGAATCGAAATACGTACCTAACCTTTTTTCATCGCTTTAAGTTCACTGATGAAAAAAAATGCCCTTATATACTTTTTTCTAACCAGAATGACATTTCATGCTTTTCCCTTTAAAGTCACAAGGGACATAACATCTTAGTTCCCAAGGTTGGTGGCGCATTGGCGTAAGCGATGGTTAATATTTCTTACAATGCCATTGTCTATGGGTGTTGGTGACCACTTAACATCAGGTGGCCCATATGCTCGTCCGCTAACCTATACAATACAATAAAAAAAGAATATATTGCTATATTTAAGAAAAAGCTACCATCTAACCTAACAAATATATTACAAAAAAATACAGATAGAGGCTTACCAGGTCCCTGTTACATGTACCAGCATAATTAAGCTATTTGATGTGATTGAGCGCAATGATCTAAATTGTTTTTTTTTTTTTTTTTATTGTATAGCTTGGCGGACGAGCATATGGGCCATCTGATGGTAAGTGGTCACCAACGCCCATAGACAATGGCGTTGTAAGAAATGTTAACCATCACTTACATTGCCAATGCGCCACCAACCTTGGGAATTAAGATGTTATGTCCCTTGTGCCTGTAATTACACTGGCTCACTCACCCTTCAAACCGGAACACAACAATACAAAGTACTGCTGTTTTGCGGTAGAATATCTGATGAGTGGGTGGTACCTACCCAGACGAGCTTGCACAAAGCTCTACCACCGAGTAAAACTCTGAAACTGTATATTTTTTTACGTTATTTTGTTTATATTAACTTCCGATCATCATAATTTTACAGACTTTATTTATAGGTAGCTAAAGGTTCAACCACTTCAACTGAACAGTTTATTTTATAGCAATTTTATCGAATAAATTGTAGACTTGATTCTTCAAATTGACATTTACAAACACTTAATTTTAAGGGAAGTTTACCCAACATTATTCATTAAAATCAAATGAAGTGAAGGAGATTTTTTTTCAAAATAATAAGAATCAATACCATGTTTATGAAAACAACTTCGCAAATAATGCATCACTTTCGAAATAATTTAGTTTAGAAGTATGTAGTTACTATAGGGTTTTTCAATAGGGACGCTTGAACTTTGACAGCTGATTGCGGCCATGTTGTTTGAGTGACACCTGTCAAATGCAGTGTGTTATATTCATTCCGTCCTCCCAAACCACCATGGCAGGTTACAGTGTCGAGCAGCACGTGCAAATCATAAAATTGTTTTATGAAAATGGGTCTTCAGTTCGAGCAACGTTCCGCGCACTTCGCCCGTTTTACGGTCGCGATGATCGTCCTGCCGAGTCGACTATCCGTCGATTGGTGGACAAATTCGAGTCAACCGGGTCAGTTAACAATCAGCCGGTTCCCGTGCGTCAACGTAACGCCAGATCTGCCGAGAATATCGCCGCTGTGCGCGACAGTGTCCTCGAAAACCCGCGGCAGTCAATTCCGCGTCGCGCACAGGAACTCGGCCTTTCGCAGACGACAACTTGGCGAATTTTCCGTTGTGACTTGAGCCTGCACCCGTACAAGATCCAGCTGACCCAAGAGCTCAAGGTTAATGACCATAGACAGCGCCGTGTGTTCGCTGACTGGGCATTAGAGCAGTTGGAAGTTGACGCCGATTTTGGCAAAAAAATCATCTTCAGCGACGAGGCGCATTTTTGGATGAATGGCTATGTCAACAAGCAAAATTGCCGTATTTGGGACGAGACCAATCCACACGAGGTTCACCAAGTGGCAATGCACCCGCAGAAAGTGACTGTTTGGTGCGGATTTTGGGCCGGAGGCGTGATTGGTCCGTATTTTTTCGAAAACGATAATGGTGTGGCCGTCACCGTCAATGGTGAGCGATACTGGTCGATGATAACCAACTTCTTTTGGCCTGAAATCGAGAATATGGATCTGACCAACATGTGGTTTCAACAGGACGGCGCTACGTGCCACACAGCACACGCTACGATGGAAGTTCTGCACGATCAAGCGCCCTCAATGGAAAATCCTATATAAAAAAGGTTATAGTAAGTCAGCCTTCAAAGATAGACATATGCTATCGCGGACTATTTTTAGAACTTTTTGAGAGAAAAATTTCTGCCATAAATGATTATTGCGTAACTTTAACCGTTTACGCAGCGTACGCAATTAAAGCTCTTAAAAAGTATCAATTTTCCCGTTTTTGCAACATTATTCATTTATGCTCCGCACTTACTACACACATAGCGTGATATTATATAGCCTAGGACCTTTCTCGATAAATGGGCTATCCAACACAAAAAGATTTTTTCAATTCGAACCAGTAGTTCCTGCGATTAGCCGGATCAAACAAACGAATATATCTTCAGCTTTATATATTACTATAGATATAGATATGAACGAGGTTCTATAAATAATTTGTCACATAAACGGCAAGATTTTTTTTGTGTCATCTGATATTATTGAAGGGTATCTGAAAATCTGTACTTACGCTTTTATTTAGAGTATTATCTTTAAAATACAAATAATGTTAGCGCTGGTCGCCACGCCACCTGAGGGAAGGTTACAATTGCCCACAGACATTGGTTCTGTATGAAATATTAACCATTCCTTACAACGTCAATATATCGCCGACATTCAGAACTAAGATAATATGTCCCTTGTGCATATTGTTACAATGGCTCACTCACCCTTCGAAGCGGACCGTAATAATATTTTGATGAATGGCTGGTACCTATTCAAACTTAAGCAAAGCCCTACAAACAAGCAACATTTTTCGGTCCAGAAGTTCGGTGAGAAAGCACGTGAGGGTGTTAAATCTGCACGTAAGGGTTCTCCCCGATCGTGACGGTTCGTTGTCCCAAAGAATTATGAGTGTCAGAGAATATTATGGTGCTGTGTTTGTAGTACACTCAAATGTATTGTATTGTGCAGTTTGCTTTGATTCTCATTCCAATAAGTCTAACTGTTATGTTTGAAATTTACTAAAATACCTATCAGACGAGACCCTTTACAAAGAAATAAATAATTGCAAGTTTGCTATGACGTCATTTACTCTCATAAATTATATGCCTATGTCCTTGTCCTAGCCAATCAATGTAACTTTTAATTAAGAGCAGTTCAGTGGTTCTCTCGAAGCGAGGTAACAACAAGCATTAATATAATGTTAGTATAGAGTTTTTATATTAATTAATTAAAATAAGCTAAATTTATATTACAGTTAAGAAAATTAATTTATGTTCTACAATATATTTTTAAGAGATTTAATGTAAAATGTGGTTAATTAAAAAATTGAGATTGTAATAAACACGAGAGTCCGTGTTGGCTGCAGCCATAATTAATCTTAAGCTTCCGAACTATGCTTAGGTCTCGTACTTGGCGACGGATGCAATAAAGATCTAGCGGGACAGTCACTGCTATTCATTTTGTATTATTATTCTCGTTGTTAAAATAACATTGGTTACGGATCCCCTTTAGATTTAATCTTTGATAAGTATTTTGCAAAACAAGTGTCAAAGCTAGAAGTTTTAAAAATTCATACTTTTTATTCAATAAGTAAGGATAGTTTTTTTTTGGAATTCGTAACTAAAATATACCAATGCAGCGCATATCGGGGAAGGTTTTAGTGGATAGGTAATGTATACAAATAAATTATCTACCTATCCGTATGGCTATCCGTTTGCCTGTTTTGTCCGGGTAATTTTCAAAACAGCTAAAAATAATAAATGCAATTGAACTGAACTAGACTATTCTGAGGAGTATTTAAGATATAGCTTATTCGATGTTTCATGAAAATCGGTTGAGTCTATCAAACGTTAGTTTTTGTATTTCAAATTTTAATGTTCTGCCATGTAACTAGTCATATTTATGACTGCCTCGTTGGTCTAGTGGCTAGATGGCCGCAGACCCGGTGGTCCTGGGTTCAATTCCCAAGTCGGGCCAATAAATAGTTATTGGGTTTTTCTGTCAGAAAATTCTCAGTAGCAGCCCGGAGTCTGGAAGTTGGAAGTGTGTACACTCCCGTGCCTCGGAAAGCACGTTAAGCCGTTGGTCCTGCGCCTGAACTCTTTCCGGTCGTGTCGGATTGCCGTCCCATCGGATTATGAGAGCTAAGGAAAAGAGAGTGCATCTGTGTTTGCGCACACACTTGTGCACTATAATATGTCCTGCGCAGTTGGCTAATCTCTCTTGAGATTGGCCGCCGTGATCGAAATCGGTCTGGAGGACCTTATTAGTCATATTTAAATCAGAATGCTACAATATTAAGAATTAATGTTAAGCGATAAAATAACTGATGACTAGGTTGTATGTACTAGTTTACCTAGATACAAATAGGCTACAGAAAGCTGTAATACTAATAACTTTGTCCTTTTGCGAATACATTTATATGATAAATATAGGGTAACGGCAAATTCAATATATTCTATACTGAATAAAGTTTTTGAGTACGTATACCTGATTATTGATGAACAATCGGTCGTAAAGTAATACCTCAGATCTGAGAAGAACCGACTAAACTTGGTATCTTTTTTTATCAACAACAAAATAATAATATAATATTCTGAGTTATGATTAAAATAATTATATTTTGACAAATAAATAGATTGGCCACGAAGAAAATGTTTGTAGACAATAGTTTGTAACATAGCTTAGTTAATACAGGGGACCAATTCTACTAACAAATTGCCACTTTACCGCAATCGAATCGAAGCCGAATCGTGATCGTTGCCGTTTATCCGTTTTTCTATTTTTTAATTTAATTATCGACTATTGGCATAAAAGTTGATGTTTAAGTTTGGTTTCGACATAACGTTATATGTTAACATCATATCGGTTCGGTTCCTCGTTGGCCTTTATCCGTTTTCCTATTTTTTAATTTAATTATCGACTATTGGCATAAAAGTTGATGCTTAAGTTTGGTTTCGACATAACGTTATAAGTTAACATCATATCGGTTCGGTTCCGATCCGAATATATATAGATTAGTCAAAGTTGGATCGGAATCGAATCGGAAACATATTGTAATCGTATAGCTTAGCAGAATTCGGCCCCAGTTACATCCCATATTCTCAGGAAGTATCTTTAAATAGAGATTAATACTCCGATATTCCAAGAATATTTAATACGGATTATTGACTCTTGTTAAATCCAATATTTTTAATTTTTTTAATTTAATTCTTCATTTTCCACTTTGGTCTCCGGCCGTCCACGAGGTTGGTTCTGAAGGTCGAAATTTCCACAACGAAAACGTTGAAACCAAAAACGTACCGTGCTTTCTTTTGCGACACCAGCGCCGTATACATAATTAATCCTTCGAGCTGTTTCTGCAGCACTGGTGCCACGGTAGAACTCGTACTCGTAAATATACCGATATTTCATGTTTCAAAAAAATAATGAGGACAAAACAAATGAATGACTGTTTTCAAAACTCACTCAGAAAAAGTATATTCATATGTAAGGACCTAATATTAAACCCACAAATAATATTTGGGTGAGGTTGTTGATAAAATCCTATATGTTAGCAGAATAAAAGTGATATTTTTGTCATTATATTCAGGCGCCCTACATAATAAGACTAGCTGTTGCCCGCGGATTCGCTCGCGGTTAGATTTTTTGTATGCTTGTTTGCAATGAATAAACTCAAAAACTGCTGTATTGATTTTAAAAATTCTTTCACTATATGAAAGCTTCGTATCAGCGAATAGCATAGTCTATGTTTTATTTAAAAATAAATCTAATTTTATTAAATTAAAAATAAAATTAGATATCCTTACAAAAATAGGAATAAGTAACCCAAGGTATTTTTTTCTGTAAAAGTAATCATTTGGCGTGCGCTGCAAAAACTATCGAAGATACTTAAAACAATGTGCTACATGTTTATAGTACTCATCATTACTTACAAAAAAGTTAGGGAGGTGCTATATATCTAAGTTTTAGTAAAGTCACAATAACTGATTTTTGTTCCAATTAGTCAATAAAAACACGGGTTTCTTTCAATTAATAAATAACGTTTCATTTTCGTGTAAATTATAATAATAGTTAACAAATATAAAATAATTTACGTTTACATATCCAAAACTTGTTTGTAGACAACATGTGTGTTTTTCTGGTTGAAGAACGATGAGATCCTTAGGTGAACTCACTCGTGAACATGCCACATAAAATTAACCATGAGAAAAATAGACAATTTTTAAATCTACACCAGCTAATTTGAAACTCGGCCCTTGTGCTTTATTTATAGTCATTGCAAAACAAACTCTAGCTGGAAACTGCAAACGCTTAAATTCAAAATGTTAATCTGTTGGAATAAAGGGTATTCTTGGAAAAAAAACATTTTCACCCACATACTTTCCTGTCAAAATGGTCGCTTCAATAATGTTTTTCCACAGAGTTTTCACTTGAAGTTTCGTGCCATTACACAATTTTGGAGGACTTAAATTACACAACAATATTATTGGTGTACCAATCTTTAGATAAAGAATAGTTTGTGGAATGCCTAGTGGGTTGACTGTGTGCAGAAACTCCACAGGATAGTGAACAGTATCTTTTACCTCTATCTAACTGAATCCACAGACTCATATTTCATACGTTCAATTGAGAGTTTCTCTAGTAGAAATATGTTAATCGTCTCAGCTGAATCATTTGTTGGAGTTAGAATTGCTCTTTGTTTCAACCACGACGGACTATCTCTAGCAGCATGTTGAATATTTGGGTATATTCTATCAGTCAAAGTAATTAAATCTCCTATAGTATCACACAGGTTACTTGGAATTGGTATCTTTCCTTCTTCTGGTATATTTCCGTTGTCTATGTCTATCAATAATTCGGACAACTCTTTCGCTCTCGAATCATTACGAAAAGAGACCCTCATGTAATATAATAATATAGTATAAAAGTTTAATATGAGGCCATAAAATTGAAGTTTTTAGACAAGTTTCGATTTCATCTGCGCGTGTCCCTCGTGGTACAACAGGAAATGTTTGTCTGATGTCACCAACTAGAAGAACAGTCAACCCACCCATAACAAACACATAAGGTGATTATTCCCTCTTATGTCCTGAAGTGTCCGGTTAACAGCCTCAACACCTTTTTTGTGGGCCTTAGTACACTCGTCCCACACTAAAATTTTTCATTCTCTGAGTACATGCGCCATGTCACTTTGCTTGGAGATATTGGAAATAGGATTTTCAGCATGATTCAAATTGAGAGGAAGTTTGAAAGCTGAGTGCGCCGTTTTGCCTCCCTTATAACGCGATAACGATATTTTTTCCACTTTAATATAGCAAGCAGAAGATTCAACCCTACTTAAGACTTCGTTATGTACTTGTTTTTGATCCTAGTTCGATCGAATTCCTGGAAGATTGCTTTGGTGCACCCGATCCCTAAAAAAGGCAATCGCTCTGATCCAACAAATTATAGGCCTATTGCTATCACCTCCTTGTTTTCCAAGATAATGGAGTCCATTATTAACTGCCAGCTCCTACGGTGCCTAGAGGAGTACCAGCTGATTAGCGACCGCCAGTACGGCTTCCGTCGGGGTCGCTCAGCCGGTGATCTTCTAGTTTACCTTACTCACAGATGGGCTACTGCGGTTGAGTCCAAGGGGGAGGCATTAGCAGTCAGTCTGGACATAGCGAAAGCCTTCGATCGGGTATGGCATAAAGCGCTTCTCTCGAAGCTTCGAAAGCTCGAAGTGGATCACCAGCTTTTTGGCAGATCGGAGCATCAAGGTCGTTGTCGACGGTGCATGCTCGGACCTAAAATTTGTCAATTCTGATGTTCCACAATGCTGCGTTCTTTCACCTACTCTGTTTCTTCTGCATATCAATGATATGTTACAAATTAGTAACATTCACTGCTATGCGGATGACAGCACTGTAGACGCCCTTTACACCGGCCGTGCTAATATTTCTCGGGAACACGTCGACGAGTGTCGGAACGAACTTGTGTCTGAAGTCGAGACCTTGCTATCAAAGTCTCGGACTGGGGCCGACTAAACTTGGTCCAATTCAACCCCAATAAGACTCAAGTTTGCGTGTTAACCGCAAAAAAGTCTCCTTTTGTCATATCCCCTCATTTCGAGAATACTCCCCTCACTGCCACAGCCAGTATCGGGATACTTGGCGTCGAGATTTCGAACGTTTTTCAGTTCCGTGATCAACTGGAAGTTAAAGCCAAATTGGCTTCCAAAATTTTCAAATTAATCCAATTTTTGTCACCTCTATATAGGTATCGTTCGCAATTTTTTTCAGTCTTCTGTCAATATAAACATGAAATCGGTTTCTGATGTTTCATATGGGCTCTCCTGCATATAGAGAGAGTGATAATTAATAAGTGATAAATCTGTATAGCGAAGTTCAAAATCATCAAACTCACTCTAACATTGTTTTAATGAAAATACAAGTATAAATACAAAATTATCATAATTCTTATATTTTTATATTATAGTTCTTGTGTATGTCTATGTTATTCCATAGCATGTTCTAAGTAAGATATATATATACACCGTACATACACAACTGTTTATACTGAGTTGTGGTGTCGGTTTGTTGACGAACTCCCGCTGAACGTTCGGGGTGTGTACCTGCTACCGTAAAATAATTAATTTACGATCGCTGTTTTGACTTTGGCAATGTCATGTAACTTTTGTAGCACGAATTTTGTAATTTTTAACCCCTACTCGTTAGCTATAAACCAGTCATAAATATTCATACAGAAAATCTCCTAAATAAGACCGATGGGAAATATTCTATGTAAATTTGTCACGTTATATTTGATCTACTTTAATCTAACTTATAATAAAATTAGTTTTATTTGAAGTAAAAGTAAAATTTCTACTTCAAGAAGTCCGACAAAAAAATCAACTGACACTTTTAAGAAATTTGATTAAACTGAAATTGGAAATAATTTAATAATGAAATGGGGAACGAATCTATTGGAACTCGGGTTGAGTTCCAATAGATTCGTCTTTTCTTAAGTTATAATTAATGTACAAATTAAGTTTTTTCACGTAGAATCCTCACTAATAATACAAATTCGAAAGTGTGTTTGCTTGTATCGCTCTCACATAACTACTCAATTTATCTGTAGGAATTTTTGCATACATGTTGTCAGGAGTACAGAAAATCACATAGCCTAACACCATCCAACACGTTGGCGAAGACGCGGACTGAAACTTGTAACAAAAATTTTTAATTTGTTAGTAAATTTATCAACATAGATAACTTCATTTAGACAATTTTCACTATATAAAATAATGTAAATACGTTTTTTGTCATAATTTATTATAGTAAGGTTGATGTTTGTTTTAAAGTTAATTCAAAGACCAACATCGATTTGGTATGTTTGGTATGTATATATAAATGTAGTATGTAGGATATATAAAGCTTTAATATCTATTTTAAACATTTTTATGATTTTAAAGTTAGAGAATATATTTATTTTAATGATCGCAGATACAACTTTATATAAAAAGTCTTTTGTTTTTTATCTTTTGTGCCAGTTATAATGTATTCTTGAGTCTCCGAAACCGTCCGTATGAAATCCAATACTCTGAATTTTCTAGAATACAGAGCTAGGCTTCCAATTAATTCTCTTTTAACTAATGATCTAAATGTATTATTTATACAATATTATACAATTTATACAATCAATTGAAACAACATTTGAACACAACGAAAACATGCATTGTTTCAAATTTTAAAATATTCCCTCCAGATTCTCACTCGACGCAAAGCTGCCCATAACACAGGCCGCATTTCCGCGCTGTACGGCGATTGTCAATAACTAATGTAAATTAACTAATTTAAATTGTTCCGTAGTTGTTGAAATAAGTTTGATTTGAAGTATATTTATGTGAACGTTTTCTTTGAAGTGAATAACGTTAGGAATTACTCATTGATTCAGGATGGCAATTAAAAATCAAGATGTTTTTGAATTGATTTTCTTTTTATAAGTTGCTACTGGCACGAATTTTGCAATCACATTAGATTCGATCCTTGCATTTAAATGGTCCTGAGCTCTTGTGATCTCCTATTAGATTTTATTTTTACTTGTTCTCGCAAACTCGTATTGTGTCAGATGGTTAAAGTAATAAAAATAATGTTTAGTGTTGTTTCCTCGTTTCTTATTGCAGAATAAACAAATAGTTGTTTAATTTTTGGTTAAATGAATAAAACAAAATGTAATAAAAATATCAGTCAGTTAAAATATGCTTTTTCTTATTATACTATATATTTTTTGGTTTTATATCTTTTTCCCATAGAAGAATTAAGAATATAGTTTATACCTTTATTCGTACGTTCTACATGGTCAGTGTGCACGTGCTCAGCCGTGTATTCACAATTGAATTATTTGAGCCCCGTTCTACTGACTCATGTTAACTTGTACAACTGTTAAAGCATATTACGTCACTGTCAATATCACCGTTATATCATACACAAGTCAAGACTAAGCCTATTATTAATAACAGTAACTTATTCTTTAGCTTTTTATAAATAATTATTTCTTAGTTTCTACACAAAGAGTGTATATAACTCCTGTACTATACATACGATATACGATGTAAACTGACGGACTCATAAACTGCATCAAAGTTCAGGATTACTTTCGAATTAATATTTTTGATAAGTATGCAGACTTTTTAGATTAAACTAAATGAAAATATCTAGACTGCCCATTAATCATAAAAAAAACTAAATTAAAATATTTTATAGATACTTCGTCCGAATAAACCGCTAAAATTGTGGCAATAGTGCGGAGAGGCTTGGATCAACGAACGAATGCTAGAAATTTAAATTTAAACTAGTCTACGGCTTCTAGAGTATACCAAAGGTTTGTAGAGACAGGTTCTTACAAAAGGAGACCCGATACCGGCAGAACTCGAGCAACCACCCGTCGTGATGACCGATTTATTATTTCAACTTTCCTACGAAATCTTTTCCTTACATTCGTAAACATCAAAACAGAGCTGAATGAAGTGCGTGGAGTAAACGTGAGTGCACGAACAATAAGAAGGAGCTTAAGGAAGCAATCACCCATTTTAGATAAGCAAAGGGACCAAAGTTGTCTGCAGCTCACAGACAAGCTCGTTTAAGATTTGCGTGTGAACATATTAATTGGACTGAAGAGTAATGGGCCTCCATATTGTTCACCAATGAGTGTAGGACATGTTTAAATGGTGCAGACGGTCGCAGAAGAGTCTATCGTCGACGTGGGGAGAGATATGCTCAAAGTCGCATTAAAGAGCGTGTTCCTTTTGGAGGCGGTTCGTGTATAGTGTGAGGTGGCATTACGATGATCGGGCGAACGGAGCTTGTGTTCATCGACATGGTTCGTCAAAACGGTACAAGAGGTGTGAGGTATATAACAGAAGTTTTAGAAGCTCACGTGGTACCTTTTAGGGATTAATAGGCGAAAATTTTACTGTAATAAAAGATAATGTCCGACCCCACGCCGCTGCACAAGTTCGACAATATTGCGAAGAGGTTGGGATACGTACAATGAATTGGCCAGCATGTAACTCGGATCTTAATCTCATTGAGCATGTTTGGAACAGTTTAAAGAAGATGTATATGCGAGAAATCCTCTGCCCACAACAGTGGCAGCACTAAGAACAGCGATTTCACAAATATGGAACAATATTCCGCAAGATTGCTTAATAACTCTAATTAGATCTATGCGAAACCGATTAGAATCTGTAATAAGGGCACGTGGAGGAAATACAAGGTGTATTAAAAGAAAAAGAAACCTGTGCTTCAACTTTTTTTTCAATTGTAAAAACCCATTTTTCAATAAACCAACCAAAATCAATTTTTGTTACATTTATCATTTTTGTTCAAAAAATTGAATTCCAGTAAACAAACATACACTTAAAGATATGATATTACGCTGCTATGAACTTAACGAACCAAATTATAGGTTTCAATTTAAACTTGTATAAAAAGTTTGAATACTTGGTTAAAATGTTTATTTCAAAGGCGTCTTGAACATTGATGCTGTTTCTGAGTCAGTGTATTTAAAACATTCTACAATAGTATTTGGCATTCTAGTAAAGGTTTTTGGGATAACAACAACGCAAATGTCGCATGGGAGATACATATATAAGTTTATTATTTTTTATAAAAAATAAGTAGAAGAGATATTGTATCTCATGTTGGACGTTAGGTAGTAACTTATATTCGAGGCGTTTAGAAATGGGATAGGTAAAGTTGATTTTTTTGTGGGTATTCCCATTTTTTATTTTAGTACCACATACTACTTCATATGGGGAAAACGCATAAATGTCTATGTTTCAGGGTAATAACTGATATGATAATATAATTTTTATAAGTATTTGTTATATACCTTGAAAAGTTTGACTATATAAAATTTATATTAAGAAATCTAGAATCGAGATCCTTTTCAAAGAATTTGATTTAAAAAACTTAATAACTTTAGATCAATCGAATTATTTATAAATGGAATAACTTACACCAATAATACATTTACAAATGAATCGTAATAAACGTAGTCTGCAAAAAGATTTTTCAGAAATCGTAGGTGACTTTGAGTACATTGTTACTCATGATTGAGCAAAGTTCTCAGGTGTAACAAACTCAGATGATAAAATAAATTTATATTCCAGGCAACATTGTCTATCGTGTTACAAATTCAACGGTAGAACTAGGTTCTTCTTAGGATTAACATAATAAATGATTACACGTTTTGCTTAAACAGGCTTTGAAAAGGAATAATTCATTCACAAGGTAGTATTAAATTTTATCTTTTTGTATCTTAATTTATGGCGTTTTACGTTGGTGGTTTATTTTATACGATACGTAATTTTATAATTGCCACTTCATTATTCTGAATTTTTAGTGTTAATTTACGTTACGGGAAATTTGAATGTCCCGCGGGTGTCGTGGCCAATGTTTGTTGATTAAACTGGAGTAGCTGTAAGTATGAGAATTATTTCGTTATATTTATATATATATATTTATTGTATAAGTTGGCGGACGAGCATATACAATCGCTTACATTGCCAATGCGCCCTTGGGAACTAAGATGTTATGTCCCTTGTGCGTGTAATTACACTGGCTCACTCACCCTTCAACGCACTAACACAAAGTACTGCTATTTTGCGGTAGAATATCTGATGAGTGGGTGGTACCTACCCAGACGAGCTTGCACAAAGCTCTATCACCGGGTGAAGTGTTTTTTTAATGTTCTTTATGATGTTGATATGAAGGAATCTTAGTAATAAAGCTTTTAATAATTCTACAAATTTTTGATAGAACTGGGATTGTTTTTGATGTATATTCCATATCTCTGCACGCCACGCTCTCTGCACGCCTTTGAGCGTTCAAAGGGATTGTGTATTACTTACTCAACATATAGAGCCGTATTGTAGCTTTATAGATTAATTCACTTTTCCTTTGCCTAAGTGCAAGTGTGATAAATTATTTATTTTTAAATAAGAATATCGCCTTTATTTACTTTGTAATATAATATTCAAGAATACTTACAGATTTGTCGGTTCTTTTTATTTTTATTTAAAATAAAATCAAAAGTTATATTTTACCGTATACCTTTTACCTTATATTTTTATATAATAGAATAAATAGGTAGTAGTGATAAATGATGCTATATTCTTATGAAATTGCAATTTCTCACAAAGTAAAATATTATTTTAAAAAATATTTACTGAAAAACAAATTTGTGTAAGGGTTTTGTCCAAGTTCATCTCGATATGAACCCCCACCGGGTACCGATAGAATAAGTCAAATACGTGTGTACTCAGAATTTATTGTACTGTTAAATATGACTTAGTATTGTTGTTTAAAATGGTTATCACTTCTTACAGAGTTTATGGGCGTTAGTGACCATTTCCCATCAGGTGCTCCATGATTACTTTCATCCACCCTCGACTTCTAAATGTTGCAGAACTTCGTTGCATCTTTCGTAATAAAAATATATGGATATGAGTATATTCAATCAACAGCCAATCGTAGTCCACTGCTGAACATAGGCCTCTCCCAAAGTGCGCCAAAGCTCCCGGTCCTCCGCCTTCCGCATCCAGTCGGTTCCCGCCACCTTCATAAGGTCATCGGTCCACCTGGCTGGAGGGCGCCCTACGCTGCGTTTGCCGATTCGCGGTCTCCACTTTAGGACTCGTCTGCTCCAACGGCCATCGGTCCTACGACATACGTGACCAGCCCACTGCCACTTCAGCCTGCTAATTTTGCAAGCTATGTCGGTGACTCCGGTTCTTTTCCGGATAATCTCATTTCTGATCTTATCCTTCAAAGATACTCCGAGCATAGCTCGCTCCATAGCACGCTGAGCGACTTTGAATTTGTGGACTAGTCCCGCAGTTAGTGTCCACGTTTCGGCACCGTATGTCATGGCAGGTAAGACGCATTGCGGTATAGACGACGTGAGGACTTGACGAAAGTTGCCAAATGCTGCCCATCCCAAGCGAATTCTTCGATCGGCTTCCTTCTCGAAGTTGTTCCTACCGACTTGTATGACCTGTCCTAGGTAGGTATATTCACTAACAACTTCGAGAGGTTTCCCTTCGACGTATATTGGTCTCGGCACGACATGCCTATTGAACATGACCTTGGTCTTGTCCAAGTTCATACCGAGACCGACACGCCGGGAAGAATCGCTTAGGCTACGCAGCATTTCGGTGAGTTGTTCCAGCGACTCTGCTATGATGTCGATATCATCGGCAAATCGAAGGTGTGAGATGTACTCGCCGTTTACATTGACTCCATATCCAGTCCAATCCAGCGTCTTGAAGACGTCTTCCAACGCGTTGGTGAACAGTTTCGGAGATATTACATCCCCCTGTCTCACCCCTCTGCGCGCCTTCGTCTTACAGCCTTGGATGTGGACAGTTATTGTAGCGGCGTTGTACAGACATCTCAGTACCTCGATATATCTCCAATCGATATGACATCTCTGCAATGAGTCGAGCACAGCCCAGGTTTCGATGGAGTCAAAGGCTTTCTCGTAATCCACGAAAGCCATACCCCGGCTGATTGTACTCTTCGGTCTTCTGCACAATCTGCCGAACAGTATGGATGTGGTCTACGGTGCTGTAGCCTGATCGAAAGCCGGCTTACTCTGGGGGCTGGAACTCGTCAAGTCGTCTGGCGAGACGGTTCGTGACGACTCTTGAGAACAGCTTATACACGTGACTCAGGAGGGAGATTGGTCTGTAATTTTTCATGAGGGTTTTATCACCTTTCTTGAAAAACAGTACCACCTCACTCCCGCTCCACGTTTCCGGGGTCTTGCCATGTTGGATGACGGAATTAAAGAGGCTTGCTAGCTCTTTCAGGACCAGAGTCCCGCCTGCCTTAAGCAACTCTGTTGTGATTCCGTCATCTCCCGGAGCTTTGTTGTTTTTAAGCTGTTCTAGAGCTGCCCTAATCTCGCCTTGGTCAACGACCGGGAGCTCCTCGGAGTAATGGCACGTAAGAGGGGCGCGCTGGTCATCAACACTGATTCCCACAGGTTTATCCGATCTTGAAGAGAACAGCTGCCCATAAAACCTCTCTACTTCTCCGACGATCTCAGGCCTTGAGGTTGCCATTTTCAGTTTTCCGTTTTGTCAGACGCGGCCTCCCAAACTTGCGAGCGAACACTTTCGATCCCCGATTTTGCTCAATCGCAGCCGTAATGGCACGGGTATTGGAGCATCGGAGATCACGTCGCGTCAGCGTTTTTATTGTTCGGTTTAAGGCCTTATCTGACAAAAACGATGGTAGTTCTCGTCGTTTCCTCATGAGCTCGAGCGTCTCAGCAGAGAGTTTTGTTGCGCTGTCTCTTTTCTGTGGCGGAAAACACTTGCGGGATGTGTTTTGCAGTATTTTGACCAGCGTATCGGTTTTCTTATCAATATTGCTTACGGTTTCCAACGCGGTGAATTGATTTTGAAGCTCCATTTGGAACTTTTCGGAGCCTTGAGCAGCTTGGCGCATGGTAGGTCGGAGAGTAGACCTCATCAGTCGCGATCTTTCGGCTTTGAAGTCGATATATTGTAGCATTTATAATATTTTTATTTATTTAACAAAATTAAACCTGCAACGTTAGTTTCACAATAAAAATAATTGTAAATTCATATTTATTTATAGTTCTGATATAAATCAGATTAGTTTATTCCACGTATTTTGGTGGACAGCATAATTAGTTGTGGTTAGTAAACAATAAATAACAAAACAAATAGCACAATATGTGCCGTTTTGGTGGTAATATTCAAATTAAATGTCAAACTACATACGTTTGTTTGAATACTGAATCGGTACTATAGTCAGATAATAGATATGATTATTTTGAGGATTATAAACAATTTAGATGTAGCTAGCAATCAAATATATCTAAAATGTAACATGTAGTTCAAACTTCAATTAATATAATTATTAAAGTGAAATAATACAAAAGTAATATTAGTTTATTTATATTACAACTTACGATATACAAATTTCTGAGTTATACAATGCAAAAGATAATATTAAAAAATAAAACTAAGCATATGTATAACATATTATATACAAATTTCTTGCTGGGCTCTCCTTTTTGAGGAGGAGGATTTAGGACTTAGAGCTTACTCGATGCTTCAATGCGTGTTAGTGGATACACAATATGGCAGATTTTCATCCGCCACATCGAGGTTTCCTCACGATGTTTCGAAAATTCAGTGCTTGTTCGGTTTTGAACTTGGAATCCTCAGTTAAGATTCTCGTCTTCTAACCACTGGGTCAGCACGGCTCGTTACGGTTAATAAAGTTAAGTGGGTTAAATTAATTTTACATTATTTATTTGTCAAAATAAAACTGTATAATAAACATCGATCTGTTACATAATTTATACGTCATCAACTTCTAGAGCTCGCCACTTTGTTATTCTCAAGTATTCTCACTGAATAATATTCGCATACATTTAGAAGTAATCTGTTTGTTTCGAGTTTGTGTTTTGTTTTGAAAGGATCTGTCTAAAACGCGCTTCCTGTTATCTTCAGATGAAACTGGTATATTTTATGTATTCTATATTGTATTTTATATTCCTAACAATCACAATATATTTTTTTTCGGGAACGGGAACGGCGGTGATTACGAGGGACTTCTATTGAATCATTAAGAGTAAGGCCGGCATCGCACCCGCAAGCCCTCCGGTGTTGCAGAAGTACAAGGGTGGTTGTAGTCACTTTCTCTCAGATGAGTTTTCTGTCCGTTTGTATCCTCTTACATACAAAAAAGAAATACAGTGAATGCTAAGCTTGAATTCCTTGGAAAAGAAATACCGCCAACAATTTATCCACAGGGAAATCTGAGCCTGATGTATATTGGTGTTTTCAGCTAAAAATTATATTATGCGAAAACATTAATTATTATCTTGGTATCTATCTGATTATTTAGTTAAATATATGTCTTATCCCAAAGTTTTTGTTAAGGAACTTTCTATGTGATATTGTCACTTGACTTTCAAGATATCTATAATATACCATTATTTTTTATTAAATTTAAAAATTCGGTAGTACTTTTATGCAAGAAATATGAATTCTATTAAAAATAAATATATGTTTATGTAACTCTCTAGAATATCAAGTTACACTTAAGGTAAAGCTATGTACTCTGTAATTTATGTATTTACTTATAAAGTCTGTAATAATCTTCTCGAGAGGCCGTGATAGTATTCGTGACCTCTACACTAGCGAGCAGATTTAGTTATGTTTGATGTTTCTACTTTATTGTTAGAGCTCTTTGTTTCGCTTTCTATCTTTATAATTTAACTTTAATAGCACAAAGATGCTGGCCTGCCCATTTTGATTAAAAGCTTGAATTTTAACAAAAGGCGTTCAACAAGGAGGCTCAAACGTTACAAGTATTTTCTTTTAGAAGCAAACTCGTTTATTTTTATATTACACTTCCAGCTCAGCGGTGATTGAGAAAACCTGCTTGCAACGGAATTATTACTGTCTCATGTGTCGCGGTAGAGTAAGGGCGTAATTATTATTAACAGAAAAAGTCCTATGGCCAGCAGTTGGCATAAACGGATTAACCTTTTAATAATTACTGTTTAGTTTTACTAATTTTCGTATTACCCTTATGATGTATCGCTGATCGCCTGAGTCTTCAGGTTCAGAACCGATAACAAAAGGTTTGGTATAATTAAAAATGAATATAATAAATTAAAAAACGAATTATTATGTTTTATTTAATTTAACAATGTAACCCTTCTGAGATTGTGAGTGTGTGCAACTGTGCATGTATGTGTTTTTATTATATTATTACAGTGCGATTCAGTAAAGAATCGTCATTATTTCGTGTTAATAGAAATTATTTTAATGATGATGATGGTCCTCCAGACCGAATTCGGCCACGGCGGCCAATCTCGAGAGAGATTAGCCAACTGCGCAGGACATATTATAGTGCACAAGTGTGGACGCAAACACAGGTGCACTCTCTATTCCCCTACTCTCATAACTCGATGGGACGGCAATCCGACACGACCGGAATGTGTTCAGGCGCAGGACCAACATGCTTTCCGAGGCCCGCGAGTGTACACACTTCCAACTTCCAGACTTCGGGCATCTACAGAGAATTTTCGACATAAAATCTCAATAACACTTTATTGACCCGACAGAACCACCTTATCTGTGGCCTTACATCTAGCCACTAGAACGTACTTATACAATCTATTTGAATAAATTACTAGTGTAATTACTTAGATGTTTTTGTTCGTATACTGTTTACTTATCGTTCATCCAATTTGTCATATTGTTGTTGGCAAATGCTTAAAGTTTTCGAGAAAACTATTTTACTAATTACCATGAAATAGGTGGCATACGAGTCATATATATGATTTTTTATAGTATTTGGATATGCTGATTACTTTTAGTTATAATTAATAACCACGTTCCAGCAACTATTCTTATAACTAGACTAGTAGGATAATTTATAAACACGAAAAACACTGATATCATAGGAGAATAATAAATGACAGGTCATTATTATATGATGATCTAAGTTGTAACAAGTGGTGAACGATGATCGACAAACGGTTTTGACGAATGGAATTGATGAAAGTCAGGAAAAGAGAACCAACTCAATCTCGACTCGACTCGATGAAAATTAGAATGAATGAATTATTTTTGTTAGACATGCATAGACTACGAAATCAAGGGTAGAGGGTCCTGTACCTGTCACTAGGCCCTCATCCCTCAATTGATACAACTTTATTTGTTTGTTAATTCTACTTTTATTAATTTCAGTTGAGTCTTATGTTAGCAATTTAATTATATTGATTATTTTATAAGTGTTATGTAATTCAATTGTATTAGTGTAAATGCCTGTAATGATGTATCACACGTACTAATCTATTATCGTAATTATTGGTGTTAATTTAGTGTAAATCAATAAATTAATGATGAGTCAGGCCGAGGAGCGAACAAGGGAGGAGCTATGGCAGCCCTGAATAAGGACCCGTGTGCCTTGGTACACGTGGTAAATTCCGCAATCTGGATGCTGCCGGAGCTTAGAACGGGTCCGGACGGTGTTCCAGAGCGTGTTCTGCGCGATGCCTTGGAGTCCAAGTCTTTGTTGGAGTTCAAGGCTTCAAGAACTGTTTGGCGAGTGTCTTTTTGTATGAATAATACACCAATTTTCATGACATTAACTTCCAATACGTATCTCTCATTTCAGTGAAAATTACTGAGATTAATTACACAATCATTTGAATGTACGTTTAAAATACAATTAATTAACATTCTATCAGACTGAAAATAAAATAATCTTTTACAAATTTAATGCGAATGAATTATTTAAAAACATAATGTTGTTTAATAATGATTGATATCATATATATTTTTATAATCTGATTTTATTCAGATTAATAATAATTATAGAATTAATGTTATTTTTACTTCATACGCTTTGTATGCTATATAAGCGGCCGCTATTTTTTTCTATTAGTTGCTGACCGATTTATAGGTAACAGGAATAATAGTTTTATGAAAATAATAAATCTAAAGCCTATTCCAATTATAGGAGGACTAACTACAAATAAACAAATATTACATTAAATTGACTTGATGTTATTGGTCGCGATTGAAAATAATATATTGTGTTCTTCAAATAATGTTTTGAATGTGGTTGAAGTTGCTATCAGAACTTTGGAAGTGAAATTAAATTAAGTGGCTTAATGGCATTACAGTATTGTATTATAGAAAATATATAAGGTGGGTGGACCATGGAAGGCTCCTTTGAAGGCCAACTATTAAAAAGTCTTGGTTTTTGTCATGTGATGACAAATTCCGTCTAATCACACTAAGATCCATCAAACTTAAGGACACAGACGCGGCGGCGAGTCGCTCGCGACGCTATTTTGTTGATGAGGTCCCTCGCTTCGTAGACTTTGGTCGTCAACGTTAAAATTGTTATTCGCGCGCACAGCAAAACGTAAGTTTTTAAGTAAATAGCCTAATATCATCTATTTTTTTACTGTGAATTGTCATATTAGGATTTGTTATGTTACTAAAGACAAAAAAAATATTTTGCTTCAGTTTCAGTTAAAATATCCGTAGTGTTCCTAGGAAAGCCGGTGGTTCCTTATAAGGCCCATTAAAAATTTTGCTAGGGTACACGGGCCTTACTAGGATCATCTACTAACAAACGTACAAAACGACGATTAAGAAAAGAAAAAGTCTACAAGTAAGCGAGAACAAAAAAAGGAAAACATAAATACGTGTCTATTATCTTATTATATAAAAAAAAAGCTTGTGATAGGTGATAATTATTGTTAGTTTGGCCTTCTTAGGAAAATTTTGGCCTTACATGAACCCATAAGAAGGCCAATTTTATTTTTTTATAATTTCAGCCTAAAACTCATTGGCAACATATTTGATATCGATATAATACTCGTTACTATTATTTTTAAATCATTTCCATTAATATATTCTTAGTTATACCATGGCGTTCAAGGAATGTTCGATGAGCTTTTTATAAATAATTGTAATATATTATGTTCCGTTTAAATGAAAGAGTTTTTCATGTAGTTTTAGTAAAAGCGGATATTTTGATTGTTACAACTCTACTTTTAAGTTGAACGACTAATTAATAATATTGCCCTTGTATGGAGCCATGTTTCTTGCAAGGCCGTTTGAAAGAGCTTAATAAAACTTAAGTTTTATAAATAGTGATTACATCTAGAATAAAAAAAAGTTATTTATATGTTACACAATAAAACAAAGTATTACTTAATAATTAGTTTCTTTCATTTATCCAGTAAATAAACTAATAAAAACTGTTTATTCGTTAGAGTGGCCTTCCATGGCCCACCCACCTTATTTATCAAGAATCATTTTGTATCGCATATCATAGCAGTTATTAGCAAATCGCATAAAATATGTAAAGTTAAGGATTGTTTATTTCATGTGTTTCTGCACTATAAAAATAGGCGGGATTTAAATGTTATGTTTATGTACAAAATGAATTATCTATTTGTAATGTAATGTTTGTTTTATAAATAACTACAAACATGTAAGAAAATGTCAAGAAAATAAGAGCGAATACGCGAATAAGAGAAAAATCTAATACAAAACAATTACTCTAATGTGATTTAAAACTAATAATAGTAATTGCTCAAGGATCTTCATCCGAACGCCAGTATATAAGGAGCTGTTTAACAAACAGAATATTATATTGAAACAAACTTCAATCAATAAAGGTGAGCCACACAAGATAATATTAATTCTATGCAAAATTATATCGTGTTTTAAAAATGTTTTATCAATCTATGTTCATATCAAATCATATTATGTTTATTCAAATAGACTTTCAAGTATTGAATCGAATCATTACCAGTTTGGAATATATAATTTTATGTTTATTATGTGTTCCTAATAAGTCATTTCATTGAGTTCACATTTTGTACAGTGATTGTTGCTACTATCGTGAGTTTCTGAAATATTTAGTTACTGCTGTTTGTTTTGGGGGATGCGCACGCACCAGTATAGGATATAAAAAAAAAATTAGTTTGTTGTAATTTTTACTAAATATGTAAAATTGTTTTCAATTTATTAATTTGTAAAAACAATTATTTTATAAATAAGCTTATTCGAACATACGTAGTGATAGCACGAAGTTGTGTTAAATTAGTGACAGTTAGGAATCATGTTTATCAACAGTTTGTTTGTATTTGTTTATGATAGCATGTTAATTTGTCTCTCACAACAGAACTCAAAATGAAACTCTTCCTCGTCCTCGCATTCGTGGCGGTGGTCGCCGCACGACCAGACGATGACTTCAGCCGCTACGAGAACTTCGATATCAGTGGAATGACTGGTAACGATCGTCTAATGGATGCGTACATAGAATGTTTCCTCGGAAGTGGAAAGTGTACGCCTGAAGGGAACGACTTCAAAAGTAAGTTGACGGATACTTTTGTGTATTAAGACAAATATGATATATTTTCTTTACAGATATATAAATTAGAATGCCTTATTCCACCAACCCGCATTGGAGCAGCGTGGTGGAATAAGCTCCAAAACCTTCTCCTCAAAAAGAGGAAAAGAGACCTTAGCCCAGCAGTGGGACATTCACAGCCTGTTACTGTACTGTAGATATATAAAAAGTGAAATAAAAATATGAGAATACGAATGAAGTAGCTGTCTTTATGGGAAATACAGTGCACAAATAGTAAGATATAGTTGCAAACACAATTTTTTTATATATTCTCTCTCATATTCTGATGGGGAGGCAATCCTACTAGACCTGAAACAAACACAACGCCTTTGTGTACTTTTCAACGCACGGGACTTCAAACACTATCCATTATTTTTAGATTCAGGATTTAAACCTTGGTCGACAGGATTTTCAGATTTTGAAGCTAGACACTAGACATTAGTCAGTTCAATTTACAAATAAGTTACATTTTACTATAGATATGTTATTTATATACATAATATTTATTATATTTTACATTTTATACATAAATAACTGAATTTCAAAATATATGTAAGCGGTATTTGGCTCTGTGAGTAAGTAACAATAGTCGTTCTTGTACTTAGTGTATGAGTCAAACTATAGTGAAGTCATTTCATGCGTTGCTTTTTTAGAATGGATCCCTCAGTCCGTGTAAGACAGCTGCAGCAAGTGCTCTGAAAAACAAAAAGGCCTAGTAGGCAAGGTGATCACTGCTATTAAGGGAAAATTCCCTGAAAAGTGGGAGAAGCTCAACAAGTTATACAACCCTGAGGGCAAATACGATGCAAGCCTTAATGAATTCCTCCAGAAATATGGACAGTAAATTATTTGCTACTTACAGTACTCACTGATACTACAGCATCCGCTATTCTCATCGTTTAATCGATTTTCAAATGCATTATAAAACATCAGTGAAATAAATGTAATTGGTATCCAAATATGTGTAATTATTTACCAAATATTAAACTTAAAACAAACTCCACTCATATTGTAAAAAATGCTTGTAATAAACATATCAGCCAGCTCGTGTCAAATAATACCATTTTTCCAAATTATGTATATGAACATTATAAATCTGTATATTTATGCATAGGAAATTAATTTCTCCTGGTTTTTTATGGTTCATTGGAATGGAACAAGCTTAGTTTGGTTTATTAAAATATCGGCTTTAAATCGCAATTAAAATCGACTGAATTATTTTTCAGTACAAAATAAATTAAAAATAATAAAGCTTTTTAAAAACAAGTTTTTATATAAATGCTTATAATATAATTATACAATTTATATGATATAAAAGCTTGTTGTGAGATTTAATTATTCGTATTAACTTTGTTTGAAAATTTTAAAAATTGTCATTAAGTTATATAATTTATTTGTTTGTATCTTCTCAGGTAAATATATTTATGTATATATATATCCATTGTAAAAGTTTTAGTTGCTAATTACTTTTATGAAACTTTCTTATTGGGTTGGAAAAACTCACAAATGATATCAACTACGTTTTTACGGGCAGAATATTTAAATTTAAATTTAATTTAAACCCACAAGCGATGCGGAGTACAGATTCTACAAAGAAGAAGAACCTCAATCATTATTCTTTTATACGGATTTATAAAGACAAATTATTTAATAATATTCAAATACATATTGGCCGCAAAAATATATGCACTAATACAAATTATACGACAATTTTAAATGTAAAATATTTGTCGTTTTTTTATAAAATACACAGGTATGGTTTGTGATTGAATTACAAAATAATTTAAACATTTATTTGAAGTATTTATTATGTTCAATTTGGGTTATCAAAAACAATTATCATGATTAAACCATTCTTGTTATCCTTTAATTGTAAACTTTTACAAAAGTAATGCATATTAATTAGGTATTTAAAAACAGGCACATATTATGAAAGGGAAATAATTTAATTCATAATAAACAAATAATACGCCTGAATGGTTTAGTGGATCAAACATGTGAAACATACAAATAATTTTTTGAATTTCGAAATTGCGGTTTCACCCGGGATATCACCTAAGTTTGAATGTGTTTAATTTGAGCTTCATGGTGAAAAAATACATTGTGATCGATCGACCTTTCGTTTTCCTTAATTTTTTAAAAATCTAAGCGCTGGTCGTAAATTTTATCTAATATATGTATATATGTAATCAAAATTATCCTGATATGCCGATCAACAACATTATCATCAACATGGTCTCGATAGTTTATATAGATTTAGCATCATTTGTTTTATTCTACTGCATTCCGTTGGACTTGGACTTCAAAAACACAATTCTTAGAAATAGAAAAAACCCAAATATCGTTTTAAAAAGTTATATACTTCAAGTTCTATAGATTTCCCAGCTAAAAACCAGTATCAAAAAGGCGTATACCGAAGTTTATGTGTACTTATACATTACATATCTAAATATATGTATGTATTTTACAAATCACAAAATAGTTACTCACAATGTCGATATGATATGTTTAATTTGATATAAAATATATTATTTTACTTACCTATTTATACTTGATGGTATAATAAGGTCCTCCAGACCGATTTCGGCCACGGCGGCCAGTCTCAAGAGAGATTAGCCAACTGCGCAGGACATATTATAGTGCACAAGTGTGTGCGCAAACACAGGTGCACTCTCTTTTCCTTAGCTCTCATAATCCGATGGGACGGCAATCCGACACGACCGGAAAGAGTTCAGGCGCAGGACCAACGGCTTAACGTGCTTTCCGAGGCACGGGAGTGTACACACTTCCAACTTCCAGATTCCGGGCTGCTACTGAGAATTTTCTGATAGAAAAACCCAATAACTATTTATTGACCCGACCTGGGAATTGAACCCAGGACCACCGGGTCTGCGGCCTTACATGTACCCACTAGACCAACGAGGCAGTCAAACTTGATGGTATAAAATACTGAATAACGCAATCTCTGCCAAGCGTTTCACTAAGAAAGTACTTTAGCACTATATTAAAAAAAACGCATTAACTCATATATACTATATCCCATATATACTAGTCTTTAAATAATAGTTTTTAATAGCATTTAGGGGAGACCCATGTGTTATAATTATATATAATATGGGACTAAAGACATCATTTTAATAATTAACGTAAGAGTTTCAACAAAAAGTTTTGAAAACTTTTTTAACACTGGTTACTAAAATAAATCATTAGTTTAGACATATGAAAACGAAGAAATATGTATAAATGATATACATATTTAGAGATTTACATTTGTGTACATACCTTTAAATTAACATAGTAATTGTAAAAGCATTATTATATATCAAACATGGCGGCGGCTTGTCTTTATGGGTATGTAACCATACTCATACATTATTTTAGCATCAAACATTAGCATTAAACATACATTGCTATTTTTTTAAAGCAAGTGTATCTTGTAGTGATCATCTCAGCCGGAAAACGTGCACTGCTGGACAAAGGCCTCCCCCAAGGATTTTCACGACAGTCGGTCTTGCGCTACCCGCATTCAACGGCTTCCCGCGACCCTTACGATATCGTCGGTCCACCTTGTAGGCCTGCCCACACTGCGTCTTCCGGTTCATGTTCGCCATTCGAGAATCTTTCTACCCCAGCGGCCGTCAGTTCTGCGAGTGATGTGCCGCGGCCACTGCCACTTCAACTTAGCAATTCTTCGGGCTATGTCGGTATATGTCGGTTACACTGGTTCGCCTGCAGATTTCATCAATCCTGATTCGATCTCGCACGGAAACTCCGTGTACAGCCCTCTCCATTGCTCGTTGGGTGACCTTGAGCCTTCTTATGAGGCCCATAGTGAGCGATCACGTCTCTGATCCATAAGTAATCACTGGCAACACACACTGGTCGAAGACTTTCGACTTAAGACACTGCGGTATTTGAGATAAGAAGATATCGCGTAGCCTCCCGAACGTTGCCCAGCCGAGTTGGATTCGACAATAATTGACCTTCTTCTCGAAGTTGGACTTACCTAGTTGGATGATCTGACCTTGGTAAAAATAATGGTCTACAACGTCGAGTGTAGAATATCCAACTTTTACTTGAGTGGATGCAACATGGACGTTCGACATAATTTTCGTCTTGTCAATGTTCATTTTTAGACCCACTTGTTGAGAGACCCTGCCTATTATAATAGTAATAAATCATAGAAATTGTGTTTAAATTTGTAAATAAGTACCATTGAAGCTGGGACCGATTTAATAGCAGGCTGAGTAGCCTTGAGTAGGATGGCAAATGTGAGAGATGGCCAATTTATAATAATAATAATAATATCCTGGGACATTATTCACACACGGCCATCTGATCCCAAACTAAGCAGAGCTTGTACTATGGAAACCAGACAACTGATATACTACTTACACTACTTTTCTTTTGTAAATACATACTTATATAGATAATTACACCCAGACTCAAGACAAACAGATATGTTCATGCACACAAATGTTTGTCCTGGGTGGGAATCGAACCCACGACCTGCAGCGCGAAAGGCAGGCATCTACCAACCACGCCAACCAGCTCGTCATTTATCGATATTTAATTAGATTAGTTGCTACTGAAACAGCAATAACATATAAAAAATTGTATAACTTTCTAAAGTCTTACAAAAAGAGATCTATGTCTTACCGATGATTTTTTAAACAATTTTTCTGCAACATCCCTCATCATTTTCTCACTGTTGGCAGCATTGACAACAAAGTTGTCAGTGCTGCACTTCTTGAAGTATGTGATTCATACTTCGAGAAGTGCCAGTTTCTATTAACGAAGGTAACCATTTACTCGCACTATCAAGTGACACATTAGAGGAGTGGAAGATATTTATCAAAACTTTTTAAATAATAGATTTGTGTAGGGAAAAATTTATGAGACTTTTAAGACGGCTTAGAACGCCAAAATGAAGGTGTATACAAGTTTTCAGCTTATTATCTATCATTCTGAAGTTGACCCCTTTTTATGCTTAAGTTACTGGACTATAATATGAATAGACTATGTTTTAAGGTTAATAATATAAATAAGTTTGTTTACATTAAAATCTTAAATAAATACAAATAAAAATTAAAAATAATTACTATACAAATCGTAACTTTCCCTTTCGTAATCGTAAATCCGATTCTCTGGGCGAAAAATGAACCTGTCATCAGTAGAGCCAATAAGACGGGGTGTAATATTTTGGATGAAATTTTTTGCACTCTTACTCCAAGGTTAATAATTGGAAAATAATTACACATATTCGCATATTAATTATATTTATTTCACTGATGTTTTATAATGCATTCGAAAATCTATAAAACAATGAATAGCAAAAAATGCTATATTATCAATCAGTATATACTGTAAGTAGCAGATAAATTAATGTCCGTATTTCTGGAGGAATTCTTTAAGGTTTGCGTCGTATTTGCCCTCAGGGCTGTATAACTTGTTGAGCTTTTCCCACTTTGCAGGGAATTTTTCCTGAATAGCAACGATCACCTTGCCTACGAGGCCTTTTTGTTTTTCAGAGCACTTGCTGCAGCTGTCTTGCACGGACTGAGGGATCCATTCTGAGAGTAAAAAGCAACGCATGAAAAAATGGCTCCTCTTTATTTTGACTTATAAGGTATTTAAAAGAACGATTATTGTTACTTGCACACAGAGCCAAAAACATAATTCAGCCGTTTATGTATAAAATTATAAAACATTAAATAAAATAAAACTTATTGTAAACTTGAACTGACTGATTGAAACTGTATCTCCCATAAAGATGTGACGCTATTTTCCGTATTCTCATATAATTATTTCACTATTTATAAAATTGATAATTAACTATATATATCACATTTGTCTTAATAAACAAAAGTATCAACTTACTTTTGAAGTCGTTCCCTTCAGGCGTACACTTTCCACTTCCGAGGAAACATTCTATGTACGCATCCATTAGACGATCGTTACCAGTCATTTCACTGATATCGAAGTTCTCGTAGCGGCTGAAGTCATCGTCTGGTCGTGCGGCGACCACCGCCACGAATGCGAGGACGAGGAAGAGTTTCATTTTGAGTTCTGTTGTGAGAGACAAATTAACATGTTATCATAAACAAATACAAGCAGGTCCATCTTTGTGAATTCATTCGCCTTAGTTTAATTTGAAACTACTGTTCATTGACATAATTTACAAATTTATTTCACAGCGTTACATTTGAATTTAATTTAATCATAATTGTTTTTTCTTAATTTACATTGACAAACGTATATGTGTTAACGATTTAATTTAATTAATAAAAAAACTAACTTTTCCAGAAATTCACGAAAGTAGTAATCACTGCACAAAGTTTTAACTCAATCGAATGACATATAATTAAGAATACATAAAGAAACATTGACTGATAATGACTTGGCTTACGACTTGAAAGTGTATTTCAATAAACATAAAATGATTTGATATACACATAGATTGAAAAAACATTTTTAAAACACGATATAATGTTGCTTAGAAATAATATTATCTAGCGAGGCTCACCTTTATTGATTGACGTTTGTTTCAATATACTGTTCTGTTTGTTAAGCGGCTCCTTATATACTAGCGTTCGGATAAAGATCCTTGAGTAAATTCCTGTTATTTATTTTAAATTAGAGTAATTGTTTTGTTTATAAGATTTTATTATTTTTTTGTATTGTTTATATTATTACGCATTCGTTCTTGCTCGCTCGCTGGCTCGTTACATGTTTGTGATTATTTATAAAACAATCACTACTAGTAGTACCAATAAAAATAATATTTATAAATTCTACAATCCTTATTAATCTGAATGAAGACATATTTTGAACATATATATATTTTTTATTTTTTTTTATTGGTAGGCGGACGAGCATTTGGGCCACCTGGTTGTAAGTGGTCACCAACGCCCATAGACAATGGCATTGTGAGAAATGTTAACCATCGCTTACATTGCCAATGCGCCACCAACATTGGGAACTAAGATGTTATGTCCCTTGTGCATGTAATTACACTGGCTCACTCACTCTTCAAACCGGAACACAACAATACAAAGTACTGCTGTTTTGCGGTAGAATATCTGATGAGTGGGTGGTACCTACCCAGACGAGCTTGCACAAAGCTCTACCACCGAGTAAAGAGTGAGATATTATATCAATTATAGTTGAGCAACATTAATATGTTTTTAAATAATTCATTCGCATTACATATGTAAAATATTTTCTTATGTACAGAGTTAATTTAAGTGCAAGCGTTAATTGTATTTTAAGCGTTAGTTTAAATGAGTATTAAATGAATTTGTAATTAATCTTAGTAATGTTGACTGAAATGTAAAACGTAATTCTCTCAAATTCCAGAAAATAAATTTTCAAAAATGTAACAATGCGTAAAAATAGTAATATTTTTGAATATGTAGATATTATTACATGTAATCCAAAAGAATAAACCTTGAACCTCAATGTATATATATATAAATATATAAAATTTCGTGAGTAGTAATTCTTTACGATTCTTCCATATCATTTTATTCAAATTTTTTTGAATAAAGACCTGGAAACTTTGTACCAAGACTGATTATGTAGCTGAGCGCGGTGTTGCTTTAATGATAGAATATAATCAATTGATTATGAAGAGCAAAAGCAATATTTGGTTTTATTGGTGAAAGAGTATAGGAACAAGTCAATTTCGGAGGGTGATTCTGTCAGTTATCTGTCCGGTAATTGTACATTGAATCACTACGGGTATGCGACCCCGGGCTGCTCGAGCTGCTGCTGTCACACTCCCCTCACCTGTGACAGTAGTATCCTTTCCCCTTTTTCCTACCTACCGCAATGAGTGCGGATGCCCCCCGCTGACATCGACTGGCGATCCCGGCCAGTCATAAATACTAGCAATAGTACGGCTTAGGTTCGCGTTAGGGGCCTCGCTAACACCTAGGGACGTCTCTGCCTCTCTCTAATTGTAGCGGCCCTCCGTTCCATTAGGTACAGGGAGATAAGAGATAAGAGTGCACCTGTGTTTGCGCGTACACTGTCGTTTTCAACGTCTCATGCACTTTAATATCTCCTGCGCAATTGACTTGGCTTCTGACAATGGATTCCGAATAATTAAAGTCCTGCGGCGATGGGCAGAGATAGAGAGGTTTGGTTGTGATGCCAACCAGACTTTGTCTGATGTCTGCACGCAGGCGGCTCAGGAAAGACGGTCGCTTTGCACTGCAAGGGTTTAACAGTGTAATTCGGCAGCTCCCTGGGTGACAAAGCAGCCCTATTTAGGGGGACCCTGCTTTCCTCAATCGGGGAGGGGACTAGAAAAGGTGTCCTAAAAAAAGGTTTAACCTAACATTTTCAGGGATGGTAACCGCGGCTGTCCCTGCATTATTCAAAACGTGGTCGAAAGCACTTCAATTATAGTTCGAAACAGGACATTAAAAACCTCCTAAATATGACTTTTGCAGCGTGGAATATTCGCACTCTTCTGGACTGTGAAGGCAAACTGGCTCCTCCCCGTAAAACCGCTCTCGTATCCTGAGAACTCCGACGCTATGGCGTGGATATCGCTGCTCTCAGTGAGACGCACCTGGCCCATGAGGGGGAGAGGGTAGAACGTAGAGGTGGTTATACTTTCTTTTGGAAAGGAACCCCGTCCTCAGAGTCTAGGAGATCTGGTGTTGGTTTCGCAATAAAAAACCTCATTGCATCGAAATTGGAGCAGTGTCCTATACACATTTCGGACCGCGTCACCACGCTGCGCCTACATCTGGATAAGGACAATTACCTGAACGTCATCAGTGCGTATGCACCAACCATGGATAAGGATGATGACATCAAGGCCAGGTTTTACGAAGAAGTTACGCAAGCCCTCTCTAGGATTCCTCCCAGAGAGCAGGTTTTATTAATGGGTGACTTTAACGCTAGAGTCAGGCGTGACTTTGAAGCGTGGCCTTGGGTCTTGGGAAGGCATTGTGTTGGAAATATGAATACCAATGGACAACTCCTTCTGTCCCTATGTGCTCAATTCGAGTTGGCCATCACCAACACCAAGTTTAGATTCCCGGCAAAATATAAGACCACTTGGATGCATCCAAGATCTAAACAATGGCACCTTATAGACTATGTAATTGTCCGACAACGAAATATTTCCCAAGTGTGTATCACATGAGTCATGCGCGATGCTAATGCGATCTGCTTCTCAGATCATCGGCTAGTCGTCACTAAACTGAAACTTCGATTGCGTACTCCTCGCAGAGCCCAAGGAGTGAAGCCTAAGCGTCTAGACATTGCACAGGCAGTTAGTGTCGTGGTTCAGAAGATGGACGTTGAGAATGGTGATGCTATGGCTAACTGGCATAAGCTTTCGTCCAGTCTAGTCACTACCGCCTCGCAGACACTGGGTGCCAAACTCAGCAAATACGAGGATTTGTTCGATGACAATGACGGAACTTTGACCAAGGCCATATAGAAGCATCGGTCTCTCTTACGTCAACATCGTGACGACCACCAGGCGGAGCGAGTCAAGCAATCTGTGAACTACGAAGATACGTCCGGGAAATAAAAGACAAGTGGGGTCAAGACAAAGCTGAGCGCATGCAGTGGCTTGCTGATACTAAATAGCTAGGTGCATTTTATGATGAGGTGCGTAAACTTGTTGATACTGTGATTCGAACTAGAGTGCCCCTGAGATCGCATGATGGCATACAATTGCTTACCAATAAGCATCATATACTCAACCGATGGAGAGAGCACTTTAACACCTTGCTCAATGTTGACAGACCTGTCGACAATTCGCTCATTGCCTCAATGGTAGCTCTCCCCACGATGAACAAACTAGACGACCCACTGTCTCTGCGCGAGGTCGTTGTTACCGTTCAACAACAGCAGAACAAAAATGCGGTCGGCCTTGACAATATACCAGAAGAACTGTTAAAGTACGGAGATGCAAAGTTGCATGAAACCATCTGGAAGCTTTTCGTTCAAATGTGGGATGAGGAGCGAGTACCGGACTACGTTCGAGTGTACAAGAACAAAGGTGACAGGTCTGATTGTAATTCTTATAGAGGCATCTCCCTGCTGAGTACTCCTGGAAAAGTGTTTGCTCGAATTCTGCTTAACCGCTTAATGCCCTTGTCAGAAGATATACTGCCTAAAGCTCAATTCGGCTTCCGACCAAATCGAAGCACTTGTGAGGCTATTTTCTCTATCCGCTAATTTCAAGAGACAAGTCGAGAACAGAACCTTTGTATCTTTGTTTCGTTGATCTGGAAAAGGCTTTCGACAGCGTGCCTCGGGAAGCCTTATGGGTTGTGCTGACGGAACTTGGATGCACGGAAAAAATTGTAAAAATGGTCCGGCTCTTGCATGATGATGTGTCAGTGTACAGTTCTTTGCAGTAAGCTGCGGTGTAAAGCATGGCTGCGTGATTGCCCCAACTCTGTTTGCTCTGTACTTTGCAGTTGTAGTCCGGAAAGCTTTATAGACTTTGACCGAGGGCATCCGTATTCGTTTCCCGTTGCCGTTGGTCCTGCGCCTGAACTCTTTCCGGTCGTGTCGGATTACCGCCCCATCGGATTATGAGAGCTAGGGAATAGTGAGTACACCTGTGTTTGCGCACACACTTGTGCACTATAATATCTCCTGCGCAGTTGGCTAATCTCTCTTGAGATTGGCCGCCGTGACCGATATCGGTCTGGAGGACATTATTATTATAGTTTTCGAAATGCAATTTGTGTAAATAGTCTCCGAATGAATCCCTTTGGTAGTTTTTGTTTTTGTTAATATTCAGTTTTTTTAATAGATTTGCGTCAATTACGTAGGGCTGCCGTTGAGGATGCAGAATGAAACCGAACGAATTTAACTTATACGTTTATTTAAGTAATTAAATTTAACAATTAATTATATCTAATTTATAATACGTGACAGTCTGTTCGATGTTAGAACAAAAAGTGAAGATCTGTAGTCTGAATTACATATTTATAACGAAATCGGTTAATCACTGGATGGTCTCCACGGTATGGTAATTCTTGGTAGCGCTCGATGTTCGGGAGGTCTTGCGAAACAAAGCAGCGACGCTGGCAACAGGTGGTAGCTTCAAGGAATGCATGGTGTGATTATTTCTCACGGTATGGTAATTCTTGGTAGCGCTCGATGTTCGGGAGGTCTTGCGATTATTTCTTAACACGTCAATTCTTATAATAAAAAATATTTTTTATTGATAAACAATGCGTGACAAATGATAAAGATTTTAGTCAAGAAAGTTTGAACAAAATCTGTTTAAAAAATCAATATCAATATTAAAATATTCTTTATTTTATTATCGTCATACAATTTTTAAATCGTCATGTATACTGAATCAAATGTAACCAGATCCAAGGGTTGTTTTTCTTTCTGCTTCTGAACCAGTCATAAAATTGACCTGCAAGATGTTCAGGAGCTACTGTTTTACATCAATTTGCAAAGGTATGTTAATTTAAAATAATTAAATTTATTATTTATCCTGCATGAAAATCAACGAATAAAAATCCATGTTTTTTTTAATTATAAACAATTCTAAAAATTGTTTCATTGAGTAATAATCTTTAATGTATTCTTGAGATATTACTTATAAATAGACTACTGAATTTCATAATGTGCTTTAAAAAAAATATGATGATGACAGTGAGGGAATAGAGAGTGCACCTGTGTATGCGCACACACTTGTGCACTATAATATGGCTTGTGCAGTTGGCTAATCTCTATTGAGACTTGCCGCCATGGCCGAAATTGGTCAGGCGGACATCATACCAAATGTATTTTAATAAGAAATGTCAAAGTAAAATTATGTCAATAAAGGGGTCACCAGAGATGTAACTATGTTCGAAGCGAAGCACCGTTAATTTTGACGTTACAGTCGTGTTAAGTAATATGCACATAATTGAGCCGTCTGGGCTCTTTTCAAATTAAAAAAAATGTATGATAGACATGTTTATACATAGAGAGGGCCAGTGGGAATTGAAAGTAATACAAAATTTAACTGTTAAGGGACAAATGGGAATTGTACGTTATTGCAAAATGTAAGCCTTGAAGTGGCAAAAGGGGATTGTCATGAAAATTGTTGTGTGTTCAATATAAAAATAAATATATAAAACCTGTTTTGAATATTCTATCCATAACAAAAGGTTAGTATGGAAAATTTTATAATTTTTTTGATTTAAGTTTATCGCAAACAGCTGGCTCGTTATGGATATAACGACTCATTAACTTCCAAATGCTGGGCAACGACTTTTGAGATTTAAGAGGAAGTTTGTAGAAGTCTACTTGCTTGAAATATATCAAGATATTTGGAATAGATTTAGAAACGACGGGACACTTGCATTTTTGAAAATAAGTGTTTAAATCATAATATTTGTTAATCACATAATATATAACACAAAAAGAGCATTATTGAAGGAGCGTAATTTAAATGTAACAAAACACATTACATTACAATCCTTCAGCTATTACCGAGTAATCTTTGAATTGTGCTTATATATATGTAAAGCGATTACGGCTTAATATGTTCGTTAGAATACATTATTATATTATATAATATTTCAAGCCTATTTATAAACTTAACGACAAAGTAATATGTACTTTTTTATTAGAACGAAGTTCTTTTTCGCGGCTTACAGTAGAATGAAATGGTAGTGGCCCAAGGTCATATAACGAAATAGCTTTCTTACTGTGTCTACCAAATGCTTCAAAATGGGTGTTGGAATTTAGGAGGTTGAGGTGCTTTTTGGTGTGACCAAAATACAGTAATAAAATCAATTTAAACCTACATTTTAAAACGCAGTTTGAGTCGAAAAAATATCTCATAGAACTTCGTTCCTGACGGGGGTCCCCCGACCGCACAATATTTTCTTATGTTTTAATTTTTATCACATCTCTTATTTATATTAATGTTATTTTAAAGTGCAAGTTTTAGGAGTATGAACTGATAGAAATATGGTATTTTATGTAATTATGCTATATGATTTTAATGTATAAAATTGTGTCACGGAGTGATAAATATTCATTATATAGATGCGCTCGAATACCTACACTCGATTAAATAATTTAATGTAACTACATAGTAGGTACAGATGCAAGTGACTGAAGCGGCTACGTTTCAAAGTCCAAGGATGCATCGTTCGTGGGACGAAGGATGGGTAACTAACTCGATGACGTGATAATGTAGTAAGGCCAACGCATAAAAGTTATTTACTTTGTACATGTTAATGTTTTCGATTTACTTATTTTGACAGTAATCATCACCGTCGCCTACATTGTAGTCGTTATCATCATTCAGCCAATCGAAGCCCTCAGCAGCTGGACGTAGGCCTCAAGATGCTGTGTGAATAATTACAACAATTTTTTTCTTTGACTTTTCATTTGTCGCATTTTTACTAATATTTAGTTATTTTTATGCCCAGAAATTGTAAAGGTATACTTTGTATGTGCTCTAAAAGCTACCTCAAGGTTAATAGAAGTTGTAAGCGGGTTCGCAAAAACAATTGAAAAATCCTACAGATCTCGATGTAAAAATTATGAGATTCTGAGAATAATAAACTAAAATTCAACTGCAAGCAATTTATGCGAGACAATATTTAGCGAACTAGCATCAATCCGACTCAACCGGCTTACCAATAAAACTATCAATGTCAATAAACTCTAGGTATTAAATTAAACTAAGTTGTACTCAGACAGTCCCTCATACAAAAACACCAGTGTTGCAATATTTTTTATTAAAAATATTTTTTTTGAAAATGGGTAATATTTGACACCAACTGGTTGACAAGACGGCTAAGTCTTATTATGAGTACGGGACACTATTTTAAATAGGAATTACATGTTGCTTATTATTAAAAATAATAATTCTTATTTTTATTTTAAAACATATTTATTATTTATGAATAATTATAATATATAACCAGTAAGTTTCGATTAGGCTATAAATACCGGTCACAAGTGATTGAAGTGTGTTAGTGTGACGAATTAATGTCCATATGTTTCAATGAATTCATTGAGTGTTTTATCGTGTTTGCCTTCAGGGTTGTATAATTTGTTGAGTTTCACCCAGCCATCAGGGTAATCTCCTTTAATGGCAAGGATCACTTTGGCTACGAGAATCTTTTGTTTTGGAGAACATTTGCTACAGCTGTCTTCCACGGACTGAGGGATCCATCCTGAACAACAACCAAACATATGACCACAACAATGTACACTTACTATTTACAGATACGATTAATTTATTACATTAATGTATAAAATAAATGTAATAAAATTTGTTAATATTTTAATAAACACTCATATAACTGTATAGAGTACTAGTTTTCCCCCGCGGCTTCGCCCGCCCGACGTGAAAGCGTAACAAACAAACTCACTTTCGAATTTATAATATTTGTTAGGATTTTAATGTACGAAATAATAACATAAAACTATAAAAGTAATTCAAAATTAAATATATTTATTTTACTATCACCAACGTAATTTAAGTAACAAAACACAAGGATATTCTGTAAGAACAAACTCGAAACTTATCGCAGAAAACTGTCGTAAATGTCAGAAAGTGACATTTACGACAGACATGCGATATTGACCATAATAACTATAAAATTTTAAGTATACTCGCATCAATATAGTATATCGCCATAAGTCAGTTGTCTATATTTCAAGAGTGAGAAATGAAGTTAGTTCTTACAGAATCGCACTAATGTATTGTAATCCTTTTCAAAATTCGAACGTATAACATTAAAGGCTTATTAATGACGTAACCTGAGGGTATTTGAAAGTGTTAATATATATAAGCACCTGCCAGACTTGCCTAAAGTTGACATTCTTCCAAGCCTTACACTATTTAATTTACTAAATATATAGTCATAGTTAACTTACTCTTAAAGTCGTTCCCTTCAGGCGTACACTTTCCAGTTTCAATGAAACACTCCATATATGATTTCAGTAGGCGTTTGTTATTAATCGCCTCATCAATATCGAAGTTCTCGTAGCGGCTGAAGTCATCATCTGGTCGTGCGGCGACCACCGCCACGAATGCGAGGACGAGGATGAGCTTCATTTTGAGTTCTGTATGACATAAAATATTTAAAAGTAAAATAACAGCCTGTAAATATTCCACTGCTAGGCTAAGGCCTCCTCTCCCTTAGAGGAGATTTGAGTTTATTCCTCTGCGCTGCTGTAACGAAGTGTTATAGTGCTACATGTGGTAGATTTTCATGTAACGCACTTTTTTATTAGTTTAAAAAAATCCTATTACGACCACTTAAATACACAAAAGCCATCAGACTATTAATATAGTATGCTCATTTTAATTATAACTAGTAACAATATGATATTTTTTTATTATAATAAAGCTTCAAATATTTACATGATTTTTACATCACTTCAAGTTATTTGAAATACTTTTCCGATATCTTAATAAAAGCATAAAAATACATAAAATACACTATAATACTTTTTATTTACTTTACGACTATGTACATAGTAAAGGCTTTTTAATTAACAGCGTAAATACTAATAAAAATAACAGTATTGCTTATAATTACATATAAACGAGGCTCACCTTTACTGTTTAAGGTTAAATTAAATTTAATATAATATTTTGATACGACTTCTATATATACTGACATTGATATTAAGATCCTTGAATCTTGGCGTAAACCGTAACGCTGTGGTGAAGTTCACATTAATATATTCAAATTTGTATAACATATATAAGCAGGGCCGGATTTAGGGGAGGGCCAACGGAGCTAATGCCCTGGGGCCTCCACAAAAGAGGAGACCCCACAATAGAGACTTCCGAAAAAAAATATTGGAAACAAGTTTTCCTTATCCCAAAGGCTGAGTGGGGTGGTACAAAAAAAAAGCGATTGCACATCAGCGAAAATTACGAGGCTACTGCCCCGGGTCCTCCACAAGAGGGGGGGGGGCACAATAGAGACTTCCGGAAAAAATTGTTTGAAACAAACCAAACATAGATAAGAAAAAAAAAACTCAGCGACTGCAACATCAGCAAATTTTATTATGATGTGCAGTCGCTGCATATTTATTTATTTTTATTTTTCTTTTTTTCTTTCGTTTCACGCCTCTAAATCCGGCCCTGTATATAAGTATAAAAAAAGGTTTCGCATTGTTTTAATTTTATTAATATCATTACGTATTTATAGTTTTTGAATTAATTTAAAAGAAAAACTAGATAAATATCATTTACTCAAAAAGAAGGAAAAAATAACTGTTTTTTTGTATGAAATTAAATTGTAGTGTAATAAACAAAAATAGACTTTAAAGTAATACATTATAAAGTTTTATTTCATATATGACATTAAATTTTGTATAATTTATATTAAATACAAATGGTAGCTCCGTTTTAAAATTACAATTAAAATCTAAATCATAAATATAAAGTTGTATCGTTTATTCTGAGGTCATACATTTTTTTCGTTAAGTTTGATTAAGGTTATACTTAATTATTAGAAATGAAAATTTAATTAAAACCAAAAGTTGATTTGTCAATAACATGGTTTTATTAAGCTTTATCTGTCACGTATAAGTCAAACATTGCACATATTTTTTCAAAATTTTAATTACAAAGCCTTAAATGAATACAAATAAAAATAGTACTGTAGGCACAAACCATGACAGGACCGGAAACACCTTGCCGGCGTATATACGCTGGTGACGTGCGCTCCATGGTGTTGTACATCTATTTGGGTAGATGCAGATACTTATCGGATACGGTTGCTTCAGTAGGTACCTGCACCCAATAGCGAGGTGGGAGGACGCAAGGCCCTCTTCCCATCTGCGAATCAGTGCTCGCTGTCCTAGAGCCCGGTTATTACGGTCACCACTGGATGGCACTCGGAACCGGTACACCTCTGCCTGGAGTGCATGAAAGCCTTATTATGAGCGTTGAGAGTGTCCACCCATATGGGTGCACCATGCAGCGCCATAGAGCGAATCACACCTGCATATAGGCGCCGGTACCCAAAGTGGAAGCGACACTGATGAGCTTCGGGTCCAGTTAAACAAAGTGTTACTCGAAGCTCCATCTTTCGTCCAAGATCAGGCCCAGATACTTCATTTGGGCCTGCACCTCTATCACCGTCCAAAGGTCGGTGATACGCGCCCCACGAGGGCTCTCCTCGTGACCGTGGAATAAAGCCTCTCCCCCTCCGTCTCTAAGTTTCGAAATGTTCATGTAATTGTAGGAAACTATGCTGGTACATCTAACATAAAAAATTTTATAGGTTGTTGTATTATTAATGAGAGAGGCTTAGACAAAGCCGTACCAATAGCGCTTATAAGTATTTATTTGAATTTCCATTGTTGTAGCCAAAATAGCGACAATATTTCGAATTTATTCAAATCCGTATTGAATTTGCTTTGAAATGTCGTATATGTTACATACATATCTAACTCTATATGTTGCGAGAAACCTACATATCGTATAATAATAAAATGTTCAAATAATAGTAACATTATCGCATTCGAAACTTAATTTGTGAAGGGTACCATTTATACCCTCGGGGGTAAAATCGTATGACGTGACGGTAAGCGGCATGGTGTTCCGGCCTTATATCTAGCCACTAGACCAACGAGGCAGTCACTACTACACTACTACATACTATATAAATATATAGTATGTAGTATATAGTATAAATAGTTCTATTTATATAACCACCACTTTCCGCCCGCGACTTTTCCTGCGTGAGGAGTAGATTTTAGGTCCGTTTCTTTACTCCTGCCGTGTATGCAAAATTTCATACTGATCGTTTGAGTAGTTAAGACGTGATAGTGTAACAAATAAAAATGAACTGATTTTCGCATTTATTATGTTAGTAAGGTTAACTATTATAATATTTACGGTCAAATAGACATTTAGTATAGCTAATACACCGTTATAGCATTAATAATTAAATTGACAGCGGCGACGATGTGGCTTGTTCAAGTACGAAAAACGGATAATAAAACATAAATATAACCTTTGAAATATTAATTGCATTTGAGGCTTTTGCAACTTCAAAATAGAAGAATGATAAAAAATAAATATTATTTTTGGGTGTATATGGGACTAAACCTCTTTTGATCACTATTTCAAAAGGTATACCAGTCCTCGAGAGTCGGAGGTCTGAAAGATTCACCTCAAAGAGATAAAGGAAAGTTGAAAACAGATATTGGCTTATTCCCTTGTTGTTTGTAAATAACTTGATATCATAGATTGACTTATTTCCTTTATCCATCCAAAATTATAATTCAAAGATAGATGTTTTTATATTTAAATAAATAATTGTTAGAATGGTATTAGGGTGTATATATGGTCAGTAGTTTCTTATTGAAAGAGATCAGTAATTATGACGCGAGAACTGTAATCGATGATCGCGAGTTCAAACCTAACCATGCAGCACTGAATTTTCATGTGCTTTATTTGTCTGTAATCTGTATATCATCTCGTTATCGGCGGTGAAGGTTTCACTTAAGTTGCAAATCTTCTCCACAAATGATGAGGCCTAATTGTTACTTTACTTATTATTGATATTAAATTATTAAAGAAGTTATTTTATTGCTTGATAAACGGAAAAAATATGCGCGAGTCTGTACTCATTTTTGAAGAGAATTTCAAAATCATCATTATCATCATCATCTATTGATATAATCTAATAGTTTTAAAAGTAAGTATTTTATTATATTTTTAAGAAGCTAACACTCAAATAAGATTATTAGAAAATCCGTCACTTTCATTACCTGTCCACTCTAGTACTATTTTCTTTGAACAATCCATCAAACAATGTAAGTGTATATTTTTTTTGTATTAAGTGTATAAATATAATTTTAAATTCAAATTTTAATATCGGTATTTATTTAATAAATAATCCTATTTCAAATTATTATTAAATAATCCTATTTCATACTATAAATTGATGATATGTAGTGTATGATGTGTAGTTTTCATATATTTGTAGTTGTGTGTGTGTATTATGTCGTATATAAATATTATCTTTTTTTTAAATCTTTTAATCTGTAGATTCAAATTTACATTATAATGCTATTCACTAGGTTATATTAGAATACACTTTTTTATTTTTTTATTTAAGTTAAAGATGTTCTTTTTCCTTTTGTTTTTCGTCAATTAGAATTTTTTTATATTGTAAAAGTTAAGTTAGCCTATAATTGATTATATATTTTGTTATAATATTTTTATAGGAGGAGTATAAAGTAATTTTTTTTTTTTGTAAATATATATTAAATTAATCAAAGTATCCACCGTTGTTATCTATGCACTTTTGCCATCTCATAGGTAGTTTACTGATCCCTTTACTAAAAAAACCATAGGGGCGAGAATCAATAAACTCTTTGAAAGCGGTTTGGACCGCCGCATCGGAGTTGAATTTTTTTTCCTTGTAAGAAGTTGTCCAAATTCCGGAAAAAATGGTAATCTGTTGGAGCAAGCTCCGGGAGTACGGTGGATGTTGCAGATATTCCAATTGTAGCTCATCTAACTTAGTGGTTGTTTGTTGTGCAGTGTGTGGTCTTGCGTTGTCGTGAAGCAGCAGTGGCCTAGAGCCATTGACCAATCTCGGTTGTTTAGCAGCTAGTTCTTCCTTCATGGTTTGCAGTTGCTCACAATAGATATCTGCCGTAATCGTTTGGCCAGATTTTAGAAAGCTGTAGTGAACGACACCGGCGCTAGTCCACCAAACACTCACAAGTAACTTTTTCTAAGTCAATTTTCGTTTAGGGCAGGATTTGGCTGGGTCTCCAGGGTTCAGCCATTGCGACGAGCGCTTCCGATTATCGTACAGTATCCACTTTTCATCACAAGTAATGATTCGATTTAAAATCCCTTAATTATTGTGTCGGTTGAGCAAAGTAACACAGCAGTCGACGCGTGTTTGCAAGTTCGATTCACTCAATTCATGAGGTACCCATCGTTCAAGTTTTTTTACTTTCCAGATTTGCTTCAAGTGGATTAATACAGTTTTATAACTTAACGCGAAGTGCTTTGTGATGGATCCGCTTCCACAATAGCCTTTAATTCTTCATTTTCCACTTTGGTCTCCGGCCGTCCACGGGGTTGGTTCTGAAGGGCGAAATTTCCAGAACGAAAACGTTGAAACCAAAAACGTACCGTGCTTTCTTTTGCGACACCAGCGTCTTACACATCATTAATCCTTCGAGCTGTTTCTGCAGCACTGGTGTCACGTTAGAACTCGTACTCGTAAATATACCGATATTTCATGTTTTCCATTGCACGGTAATAAGCGCCGCCAAAAAAAAGAATGAGGAAAAAACAAATTAATGGCTGTTTTCAAAACCCAAATGTACCAGCTAAATGAATTTATAAATTTGAATTTGGAATTCTTAACCAAAGAGGATATATTTCAGATCTAAGTGGGTCAGTACGACAAAACGCAAATTTCATATGTAAGGACCTAATATAACGTTCCTATTTGATAAAATAAAATAAAAATATTATTGTATTTATGTCAAAGTATGTCCTAACCTAAATGAAATAAATTGCAACTGAGCGATAATATCGCCTTTTGTGCTGCATATATTTCTATCTATTATTTTTAATTATTATCGTAGAGATCATAATCTATTTCTTATATATAATTTTATATATCAATCTAAAATTAAATATGTTATGTTGAAGTATTTGAAACGAATGTGAACTCTTTATAAAGTAACAATTATTGTAATTATAGATTATTATTAAACCAACGTGATTATGCGATCTAATGACCATTACGTCTGTGACGTACGGCACAAAAACTGGTTTGAATTTTAAGCGATCAGACGAAGTGTGTTGTTATTCGTATAAACTTATTGTATTTTTCCGTTAACGTTATTGTTTTTTTTTGTATTTGAATATGGTGATGATACGACCGAGGCAGCTCAATTAAGTTAAATATGAAATAAACTCCAAATCTCATTAAAAAGAAAGGTAAAATCTGCCCAGCAGTGGGACATCCTCGAGCAGTTACTTTATAGCTTTTAGTAGTTGTGTTCTATTTTCTGCTTTCCATTTTGACATTGATATTTATAATAATAATAATAATAATAGAAATATCCTAGGACATTATTCACACACGGCCATCTGATCCCAAACTAAGCAGAGCTTGTGCTATGGAAACTAGACAACTGACATACGACATAGATGTTTTCTTTTGTAAATACATACTTATATAGATAACTAGCGGTTCACCCGCGGCTTTGCCCGCGATAAACTCAAAAATAATAAAATATGTTAATTATGGTCTATTTAAGCTGTTTCAAGCAGCAGATCAGACCAATTTTTTATACGAATGTTTCAACTCATTTCTCTCGTTAGGGGTTGAATTTTTAACAATAACAAAATACGTGTGCGTTTATTTTTGCTCAGAAGCTTTAAAATTAAATTTCATGCTTCTTACATAAAAAATGACGCACCCGCCATACAAACTTTCAACCCCGTATTTTACCTTCTTGCGGGGTAGTTTTTAAGAACCCTGATATATGTATTTATTTATTTCTAAACAGAAGCTAGTATATAAAATATCATGATTCTTACATGAAAAATGACGGACATGCCAAACAAACTTTCAAACCCCTATTTCACCCTCTTGCAGGGTAGTTTTAAAAAAAACCCTGAAATAAGTAATTCTTTATTTCTAAACAGAAGCTAGTATATAAAATTTCATGATTCTTACATGAAAAACTTTCAACCCCCATTTCACCCTCTTGTGGGGTAGATTTTCGAAAACCCTGAAAACGTATTTATCTATTTCTAACCAAAGGCTTGCATATAAAATTTCATGCATCTTATATCAAAAATGACGGACCCGCCATACAAACCCCTAAATTTGAAAATGTTATTGAGATTTTTTGTCGAAAATTCTGAGTAGCAGCCCGGAGTCTGGAATTTGGAAGTGTGTACACTCCCGTGCCTCGGAAAGCACTTTAAGCTGTTGGTCCTACGCCTGAACTCTTTCCGATCGTGTTGGATTGCCGTCCCATTCGGTTATAAGAGTTAGGGAATAGAGAGTGCACCTGTGTTTGCGCACACACTTGTGCACTATATGTCCTGCGCAGTTGGCTAATCTCTCTTGAGATTGGCCGCCGTGCCGCGAAATCGCTCTGGAGGACCATTATTTATTATTATAAATCAAAATAATTTCACCCTCTTGCCTTCACCTCCTTAGGGGTGGAATGTCCAAAAATCCTTTCTTAGTACGCGTTTTTATCATAAAATGCATCAACTGTCAAAATTTCAAGTCTCTAACCCCGGTTCTAACCTCTAAGGTTTAGGCTCAGCGTTGATGAATCAGTCAGGACAAGTCTTTTTATATAGCTATATAGATAGATTACACCCAGATTCAGGACAATCTGTCCTGGGTGGGAATCGAACCCACGACCTGCGGCGCGAAAGGCTATCAACGTAAAAGTATCTACCAACCACGCCAACCGGCTTGTCCGGTTATATAAGTTTTAGTTTCTTAACAGACTACTGTCGACTAAGTACTAACTCAATAGAATATCTGATCAACATCAGAAATGCTCATTCTTAGCAAGTGTAATTTAATTAGTGTAATTTTTATTAGATTGAACAGTAAAAAAACAAAATAAACATGCTTTTATTTATTGTTTTCTTTCAACCGTACGTTAAAAATAATAAATGCTTTATGTAATTTTATACACCATGCTGAGAATATACTAGTGGTAGGTCTTTGTGGAAGCCTATAACATCAAAATTGATTAATATTTAAAAATATATTATCGTAGAAAACCATTGTATAAATTTAAAGCAAAATAAACGAACTCAATTTGATACATAAAATTAATAGCATACATAAGTGTGCTGGCCCTTGTTTCGTTACATAAAATCATTAAAGTAAAGTAACAGCCTCCGAATGTCCCACTGCTGGGCTAAGGCCTCTTCTCCTCTTGTGAGGAGAAGGTTTGGAGCTTATTCCACCACGCTGTTCCAGTGCGGGTTGGTGGAATTCACATGTGACAGAATTTCAGTGAGATTTGATACATGCAGGTTTCCTCACGATGTTTTCCTTCACCGTCAAGCACGAGATGAATTATAATCACAAATTAAGCACATGAAATTCAGTGGTGCTTGTCCGGGTTTGAACCCACGATCATCGGTTAAGATTCACGTGTTCTTACCACTGTACCATCTCGGCTGTCCGTACATAAAATCAATAATTGTATAATAACCTTTAGCACACAAGCGTTCCTTTACAATTTTTTTAAATTTAGCCACAGGCATTTCGAACGCTTTCTGGGATCCTGTTGTAGAACCGTATATATTGCCCCACAAAAGAGTTACTGACTCTATGCAGTCGAGTAACGGGAGTAATTAATTTGTGTTTGTTCCTTGTACCAATGTTATGAGTATCACATTTTCTCACAAAAGATTGCAAACGTTCCGTCAATAGCATAGCATGACCGGTTTATTAAGTATTATGCAAATTATTTAAATATCTATTATCTTTATAATAAACTTTGATATTCAGTTACGTTCAGAAAATATCTTTGTATTATGAGAATACAATACAAAGGAGCGGACACACTTATTTGGCTTGAAGGAATCTGTCACATTTTATGTCTCCATCTAGGGTAAGAGTGAAAAATCTATTGGGATGTTTGAAGAGCTCTGAGCGTGCCTTAAGTATCATGGCCATGATCTAAGAAAGTTCGTAACGAAGTCGACTTAAGTATTGGGGATCAGATATTGAGTGTTCAGCATTTTTGATAGAATATTATTAGCAAGGACTAGGGTTCCTTGACAAAAACTAAATATTGATTCAATTATTATATTGTTTACTCTTTGTTTTTTTTGTGTTTAAGATATTTAATTAGGGCTATTTTCAGTACCAAAAATTATGAACAAATGCGTAATGACTGCTTATTCAAATATGGATGGATGGATCATTGTTACTCTTGCACGGAAAAAGTACTAAATGAATTTGTATGAAATTTAAAGTTGAAATAGCTTAAGAAATAAGCTATCCTGCTCTCACTCCAAACGCAGATACAGCCACGGGAAGAAGCTAGTACGCACGTACGCACGCACGCACACACACACACACACGCACACACAGACTTTTACCTGTACTTTTTAAGTCATTTTAATAAAGAAATAGTGCATTTAAAATATCGATATTTACTATTGAGCTAGGTTCCGAGAATAGAGCTTAAAGACGCTTTCAAAAGTAGAACCTATTAACGCGCGATCTACGTCGTAGAAAAAAATGCTAAACTTTTTTGCTGCAATTACGTTTAACTACTACGGAACTTGTCGCGGTGGCTTTGTCATGTACCGGGTTATAAACTTGAATAAAATCTTGAAAACTTGAAAAAACATCGTATTAAAAAGCGTGTTTTATGTTTATTTTATCGTATCTTGAAGACAATAAATAAGTGATTATAATACCTAAGCTTAAATGTGTCATAGCTGGGGTTATGTCTATTCTACCATACAGGAGATACTTGATAGAGATAATTGACAATGCTGCTTGATGGACACACACGTGACGGAATTTCAACATATGTTTCTCGTGATGTTTTCAGTCACCACGGAGTATGAGATGAATAATTAGAAATACAAATAAAGCATATATAAACTCGGAGCGTGCTCGGCTTTAAAACTGCAATCATTGTTTAAGGTTCATGTTCGACCCACTGGGCCATATCGACTAAGCTAAAATTTTAATATTTTTTTATCAAGTATCACTGTTTGGCGGTAGAATATTGATGGGTGGGTTGTACCTACCCAGACGAGCTTGCACAAAGTTCTGCCACAAAGTATAATTATTATTCAGTCAGTTGTATGTCCGCCAGATGCTTACTTACAAGCGATATATGTATACATATATTCAAAGAATAATCTGTAAAATTGAATTTAAGATATAGCCACGTGTCCATTGGTAGTAATAAATGACTGGTAGTAATGTATTTCATTTCTTTTTCTTGTTGTCTATTTCTCACAAATTATTTTGAAGAGTATAATGGTTAGAATCCGGCAAGAACATCTCCCACAAACATGTGCAAGTAAAGTCGTATGCAGTTTTTTATAATTAGATCATATTCTAACAAAAATAGAGAGTTTGATAGGTATACATTAAAAAAAAAAAATACATAGTTATCGTTCATGAAATCTAAAAGGAAATAGAAAAACCCGCATCCTTGTTGACTTAAACTTCGTGCATGATATTAAAGGTTTCTTTTATATTTTTATTTTAACGTTCAAATAATATATGTTGGTTCTTGATGACAAAATGTAGAAAAAAACATTTCATTTTATTCCTCATCTGTTTCGATTTTGTTTCTTATTAATGTATATTCTACTAAAAAAATTTTATTGTAATTTAGAATCTTCGAGAGCTTATAGAATAATGTTTATATATATATGTATATCTGCATTTATATTTATTCTTAATTTGTTATCCAAAGATGACAATCCTAATTTATGTTTTTGAATATCATAATTTAAAAAAAAATCAATGATTAGTCAACTTTCTGAGCAAATCTGTTTTTTTTTTTAAATATATGATGATCATATTGTAGATGTTCAACTTAATTATTGGATGCGAGATGATCTCTACTAAATCATGTGTATAACTAAAGTTTATATTTCATTTATCGTAAAAAAAACGATGTATATTAATATAACTATGAGATCCCAGGAATTATGTGACAATTTGGTCTTCAAAAATCATCAATTTAAACCAAAAGAAATTTAGTTTTCCAAATGAAACTCATAATTAGGACTAACTAGTGGCACATTAAAACTTATCGTGATCAAACTCAAGAGATAAACGCTGAATTTTTTATCCCCTCAAAATGAAATAATTAAAGATCATTTAGTAATTACTTTTCTATCTTCAGAACTTTCGTAATAAATTTTGATTAGAGCGCATTTAAACTCGACTGACTATATATTATGAGTCAGTGTTGAATCCCAAGGTATTACATAATTTGATAAGCTAACGGCCGAATACTGAAACGTCCCTCAAAGTTAAACGCTACTTGAGAAGCTCCTAAATTAGTATGGGAAATTGTAAATTAACGGCGTCTCAAATAATTAAGTTGCATTTAATATTGAAGTGACGTTTCAGTATTCGCCCGTAAGGGTTGTATAATATGACTATAACTACGGGGATATCTTGTAACGGATTATAACATAACATGGCTACTAATACTGTTGCGTTCTTCTTAAAACTTCCCACGAATGTTTCATGTCAGTAATAGATTATAAGGGGTTTTCCAATAGGGACGCTTGAACTTTGACAGCTGATTGCGGCCATGTTGTTTGAGTGACAGCTGTCAAATGCAGTGTGTTATATTCATTCCGTCCTCCCAAACCACCATGGCAGGTTACAATGTCGAGCAGCACGTGCAAATCATAAAATGGTTTTATGAAAATGGGTCTTCAGTTCGAGCAACGTTCCGCGCACTTCGCCCGTTTTACGGTCGCGATGATCGTCCTGCCGAGTCGACTATCCGTCGATTGGTGGACAAATTCGAGTCAACCGGGTCAGTTAACAATCAGCCGGTTCCCGTGCGTCAACGTAACGCGAGATCTGCCGAGAATATCGCCGCTGTGCGCGACAGTGTCCTCGAAAACCCGCGGCAGTCAATTCCGCGTCGCGCACAGGAACTCGGCCTTTCGCAGACGACAACTTGGCGAATTTTGCGTTGTGACTTGAGCCTGCACCCGTACAAGATCCAGCTGACCCAAGAACTCAAGATTAATGACCATAGACAGCGCCGTGTGTTCGCTGACTGGGCATTAGAGCAGTTGGAAGTTGACGCCGATTTTGGCAAAAAAATCATCTTCAGCGACGAGGCGCATTTTTGGATGAATGGCTATGTCAACAAGCAAAATTGCCGTATTTGGGACGAGACCAATCCACACGAGGTTCACCAAGTGGCAATGCACCCGCAGAAAGTGACTGTTTGGTGCGGATTTTGGGCCGGAGGCGTGATTGGTCCGTATTTTTTCGAAAACGATAATGGTGTGGCCGTCACCGTCAATGGTGAGCGATACCGGTCGATGATAACCAACTTCTTTTGGCCTGAAATCGAGAATATGGATCTGGACAACATGTGGTTTCAACAGGACGGCGCTACGTGCCACACAGCACACGCTACGATGGAAGTTCTGCACGAGCAATTTCTGGACATGGTCATCTCGCGCGGAGGCGACGTGAACTGGCCACCGAGATCGTGCGATTTGACCCCGCTGGACTTTTTCTTGTGGGGTTTTCTTAAGTCGCAGGTCTATGCCAACAAGCCGCAAACCACCGATGCCCTCAAAGTCAACATACACCACGCCATCGATCAAATACAGCCCGATTTGTGCGCCAGAGTCATCGAAAATTGGACCTTTCGTGTGCGCGCCACCAACCGAAGCCGTGGCGGTCATTTGAATGATGTCATATTCCATACATAATGGGGTCAATAGACCTTCCAAATAAAAAAAAATTTCGCAAATATCTCTCCTACATGTATTTTTTTTTGCATTTCAAAGATCAAGCGCCCTTATGGAAAACCCTATATATACCTTCGATTATTTAGATGTACGACACGTTTAAACAAAAAAAAAAAAACTTTGAGTTACTTTCGACAGTTCACTTAGGTCATTATTTTTTCTCTTCCGAACCGGTCGTTGTTTTTACTTTGATTGTTATATAACTATAAAATGCATCTGTATTGAAATAAAGAATTTTAATTGTGAATTGTACTCTGAAGCTTTCTTCAAAGTACAAATATATTATTAGTTATTGATTTCTTGACATTTGTATAAATGATCTGTTTTTTTTTGTCCTTGTTTATAAAAAAGTAATTAAAATTTTGTACTGGTTATCATTTTAAAGAAGACAAAAAATTTAAATTATTAAAACGAAAAAGTCTTTGCCATTTTGTCCGTTTATACATCTATTATCGTAATGAATTGTGTGGAAATAGAAGTGCATATGACGTAAACAGTGAATCTAATATTTTTAATAATTTCAGTATTTCAGTATTAAAAAACATTGATGTTGTAAATGTTGAATATATTTTATGTTATTGTTAATATATTATGATCTTACTGTACCCACTTCCTATTAATACAGCAAACTGCTTAGTAGGTTATGATATATATGTTGTGAAAAATATATCGACGGAAATCTCGAGTTTCAAGATTAGCCCTTGAATTTATTATATAATTACCCCGAATAGGCCTGTCATATAGAATAACTAAAATATATTACTCGGGCACGGTCGATGTCAGTTAGTTGTCTGAATTCTATAATGTCTTGTGCAATTGGGGTATTTCGAGGATGTATAATAAATTAAATTCTACTTGAGCTTTGAAACTAACTGAATTCCTATTCCTATTGTAAATACATGCTTTTGATATAACTTGTCCAACGGTAGTTTTATGCAACTGTACTGCAATATTAGTGTTTAATGATTAAATCCTTTATCCTCGCATAGTTAACAGTTATAAAATAAATAATCATAAAATATAAAACTTATACGCTGTTAATTTTTTTAAATAATATTAAAATGTATGATAAGGCGAAAAGGATGTCATTGGTTCATAAAATACTTTATCTATTATTTAATTACTATTCCGGCTTTGGACAATTAACTCAGTATTTATATTAGACAATTTAAACAATTTTCACGTAACCATCACCGAGTAATTAACACATGTTTAGATGACATTGACGATAAACAATATAGGCAGTTTTTTAATACACCGCATTTTAACACTTAAAAGCCGAGATGGTTCAGTAGTTAGAACGCGTGAATCTTAATTGAAAAATGCGGATTCAAATCCCGACAAGTACTAAATTCTCACGTGCTTATGTTTATAATTCATCTTGCGCTATGGAATGTATAGATATTCCACCAAATTGCATTTTTTTATGTAAGAGAAGGCAAACGGACACAAGGCTCACCTGATGGAAATTCACTACCACCGCCCATGGGCACCGGGAAAACCAGAAGGCAGAAGGCAGGCCATTGCCGGTTTTTAAGAAATGAGTTCCTTGAAAGTTCCTAAGTCTATATAAGAATTATTTTTGTCCTTTTCCTGTATGTATTTCTGTAAGAACATTTCCGAGAAGGATATTCCCAATGACCGAATTGACTTTCATTAATTGAAAGGTCGTGTATGGGTATTTGTTGATTTTCTTTATTTTATTTTATATCCTAATTTACTATGAATATAAGGACTAGAATAAATATACAGTTTAAAAATAACTACATACAAAACTTAATATATCAACATAGTTATGTATAAAAAGTTATGTATAATAAGTCTAGTTATGTATAAAAAGCAACCATTTAAAAACAATTAATAATGTTCATTGTGTCTTCCATAAGTTTTTCTTATCTCTCGTCTTGAACTCGGTTCATGGGCGCACTTAGTGCAGACGTAAATTAACAACACATATTTAAAAAAAAATATTTTAAATAAGTGAGTCATTTTTGTATGTCGCATTTTGTTGCATTAAATATTTAGTTAGTTTAAATAAGAATAATGAAAATGAATATTCACTAAAAATTACGTTATTTTCGTTAAAATTTTATTATATGAGTTGTTTATACAAGTTTTGGGAATCTTTTTAACTGTTATAAGACAATGTATTAATATAATAATAATTGAGGGGTGTTCATACGATGGAAATTGAAATGTTTTAACAAGATCTGTTAATTAATTTAATTTTTAAGTTACGATTTACGTATTGCCCAATAATTTATTATGCGCAATTGAGTGGATTTTCAGTGTTTTTTTTTTGTTTTTTTTTTTTTCGTATCCCAGAATTCTACCGCGTTATTCTACCGCAAAACAGCAGTACATGCTATTGTTTTATTCCTTGTAATTATAGGCACAAGGGACATAACATTTTAGTTCCCAAGGATGGGTGCCCATTGGTGATGTAAGCATCTCTTACAATGGCAATGTCTATGGGTATTGGTGACCACATATCATCAGGTGGCCCATATGATCGTCCGCCTTCCTATGGAATAAAAAAAATATATATTACTTGATGATACGAGTATTAATTACTATTCCTATTATAAACTACATATACAACAAAAGTTATAATTTGTTGTATTGATTAGAAGACTGTGACAACTTTCATTGTTACTATTATTCATATACAAAAAGTCACACTTACGTATTATACTATGCTGCTGCCACACTGCAGTTATTGAATATTTGTTAATTAAAATTTTGTCAGAACTTCATAGTTTGACCAAATTTTATCAAAAGTTTTCATGATGTACAACATTAATTAACACTAGCTGCCCAATGCGATTTCGTAAGAGTTATTACAATTATTTAATTCACACAATGTAACCTCAATATGGCCCATAAGCCCTCCAATTTCGCCTGTTGGTCCTGTAGGAATATCTAAAAATCCTTCCTTAGTAAGCGTCTATTTTACTAATGGAGTAATTATATTAATTCAAGTCAATGGGATCTATAGTTTCAAAGAATTCGTGATGGTTCACTAAGTTAGTGGTATTTCGATACTAAATACATACCACATACATACATATACATGGTTAACATTATGTTTTAAACAAATTACCAACCTCGGAAAGTAGATCTAAAATCCATACTGATGAGTTATAATAATTTATTAAAAACATCCAATAAAAATCACATGTTCGTAAACGTTATAAGGTCAATTCAATAATGTTGTACAACAATTTAAAATTTCAACATAAAAGCACCAACACTCGACACTGTTAAAATAATGTTGGGATGGCGACATTATATTGGAAAATTTATTACTGAAGACATGATTGAACAATCGAAAATCAGCATATTTTATTCAATCTAAACGAAATATGAAACAAGTGATTTAAGAAAAATAAGACGATATAATAAATTCACCAGTGTTCGTGTTTTTCTTTATTTAAAAACAGAATGTTATTAATATTAAAGGTTTTCATTGTTTACAATATACTATAATAATATCATGGGATATTATTCACACAAGGCCATCTGATCTCAAACTAAGCAGAGCTCGTACTATGGAAACCAGACGACTGATATACTACATACACTGCTTTTTCTTTAGTAAATATATAATTTTATAAGTAATTACACCCAGACTCAGGACAAACAGACATATTCATTCCCACATATGTCTGTTCTGGGTGTCGAACCCACGACCTGTGCGGCGTGAAAGGAGAGTATCTACCAACCACGCCAACCGGCTCGTCAATCTTAAATCTTAACTTTATTTTGCCATTACATACAAATAAAAGAATGCCTTTTGACATTATGTCTGTGCAAAGGACAACTTTGCATAATCTATATATATAAAAAGACATGTCCTGACTGACTCATCAACGCAGAAAAACTACCTAAATCACTGGAGTTAGAGACTTTGACAGCAGGAGGGGAAATTTTGACAGCATTTTATGATGAAAACGCGTACTAAGAAAGGATTTTTGGAAATTCCACCCCTAAGGAGGTGAAATAAGGGCGAACCGTTATATGGAAATCCATAATTTTCAAAGTTAGAAGCATGATATTTCGTATACAAGCTTCTGAGAGTTTTCCAAAATTCACCACCTAAGAGGGTGAAATAGGAGTTGAAAGTTTATATGGGGAGTTCGTCATTTTTGAAGTAAAAAGCATGAAATTTTATATACTAGTTTTTGCTTAGATATAAATAAATATGTTATTCAAGGTTTTTGAAAATTTACCCCCCAAGAGGGTGAAATAGGTGTTGAAAATTTGCATGGGAACTCCGTCATTTTTGAAGTAATAAGCATGAAATTTTGTATACAAGCCTCTGGGTTGAAATAAATAAACACCTATTTAAGGGTTTTTGAAAATCTACCTTCCAAGAAGGTGAAATGGGGGTTGAAAGTTTGTATCGTGGGTCCGTCATTTTTCATGTAAGAAGCATGAAATTTTATATACTAGCTTCTGGTTAGAAATAAATAACACGTATTTGAGGGTTTTGTAAAAACTACCCCGCAAGAGGGTGAAATAGGGGTTGAAAGTTTGTATATCCTAGTTTCTGTTTAGAAATAAATAAATACGTCTTTCAGGGTCTTTAAAAAACTACCCCACAAGAAGGTAAAATACGGGGTTGAAAGTTTGTATGGCGTGTCCGTCATTTTTGATGTAACAAGCATTAAATTTCACATACAAGCTATTGGTTAGAAATAAATAAATATGTAATTCAAGATTATTGAAAATTTACCCTCCAAGAGAATGAAATAGGGGTTGAAAGTTTGCATGGCGACTCTGTCATTTTTGAAGTAATAAGCATGAATTTTTATATTCAAATCTCTGGTACGAAATAAATAAATACTTATTTCAGAATTTTCGAAAATCTACTCCCAAGGGGGTGAAATAGAGGTTGAAAGTTTGTATGGCGGGTCCGTCATTTTTGATGTAAGAAGCATGCAATTTTATATACAAGCCTCTGGTTAGAAATAGATAAATATATATTTCAGGGTTTTTTAAAAACTACCCCGCAAGAAGGTAAAGTACCTGGTTGAAAGTTCGTATCGCGGGTCCGTGATTTTCGATGTAAGAAGCATGAAATTTTATATACAAGCCTCTGGGTATTAATTAATAAATACGTATTCCAGGCTTTTCGAAAATTTTAAAGCTTCTGAGCAAAAAATTTTCTCATTTTTGAAAATTCAACCCCAAACTGGAAAAATGGGTTAGAAACATGAGTATAAAAAAATGGTCTGATCTGCTTGAAATTTACTGTTTTTGCAGCTAAAATAGACCATAATTAACATATTTTATTATTTTTGATTATGTCGCGGGCAAAGCGGCGGGTTACCCGTACATGATAATTTAAATAAAATAAATATATAAAGTTTAGAAACAAAGCAAAAACCGAATGTAATTGATATTATCAAAATGTTTTTGTGGTGTATTCATATGTAATTAACCAACTTAAGATTAGATATGACGTCAAACATAATCAGATTTAATTTGTCACTAGTATGTGTAAAATAAATTAGTGCTTTATATTCAGTAGATAGTTTTTCGATGCACGTTTTTAAAGCAGATGAGCTAGCAACACTTAACTTGCTCGTTTTATTAGAAATTCAAGAGGAATTGATTGGATTTTTTAAAATATCTATGTTGTTCTTAGATATTTATGGTATTTAATTATAATAATAATAATTTATTTATAATTTCAATAAATGTGTATAACTATTAACAATTTTATCTGTAATTTAAGAAAAACATTGTATTATTGCTTATATAAAAATATTGTAACAAAATATATATCAATAGGCTAACTTAACATTCAAATAATACCATATTATTTTTTAATCCTATATTTTTTACTAAAGCATTTAAGTAGCATTTACTAAAAATTTTAGTTTTGCTTTTAATTTATTTGGTAACTGGAACTCACTTCCCTTCATGGGTTATTTAAATAACCTGTGTTAAGCATAGCAATTTACCAACCCCCAGAATGGGTAAGCAGTAAGCGTGGAGCTACATACATGTATATATTGTTTTTTTTAGGCTTAGTATAAATAACAATAGTTCTATTTACAAAAAGGAAATAAGAAGACGATTTTATGAATGATATTGGTATGGTATTTGATTATGATAAATTATTTATTTATTATGTTCATTGTTTTTCTGATTTATTTGAAAGAGGTTGTACAGGGTATGAATTTTTCCTCTAAGTTATGTAATATCTTTGTATAGATTCTTATGAGTTCAATCTGTGACACGTATTTGTGTGTGTTTCTACTTTGTACATAATTAATCTTGTACATACTAAGTGAATTACTTTTTACAGATACGTCTAGTTTTTATTTGAGCTTCACTCCCGATTGAAATTTATTAATAAATTTTGATTTAAGGCTAAAAGATTAATAAAAAAAAATCTACGTCTTATTCTACAATATAAAAGATATAATAAGTAATATCTAAGAGTTCACTTTTTAAAACCTGTCTAGTGGCAAGTTATAATGCCGCAGATTATTTATTTATTTTATTTTATTAAATTATTGGGTTTTTCTGAGATATTTTCAGTAGCAGACCGGAGTCTGGAAGTTAGAAATGTATACACTGTAGTGCCTCGGAAAGCCTGTAAATCCGTTGGTCTTGCTCCTGAACTTTTTCCGTTCGTGTCGGATTGCCGTCTCATTGGATTATGATAGTGAGGTAATAGAAAGTGCTTATATGTTTGCACACACACTCGTGCACTATAACATTTCAACGGCTTGTAACATACAATTATTAGCTAGAATATGGACTATAAATAAATATATATACATATATATTACGTGAATACTATAATTATATATTATACTTACTCATATCTAGATTGTGATTTTACCCAATAAAAATAGCCAAGAATATTAAAATAATATTAATAATTATACATTATAATTATACCTCAAAGGCACAGATAATACGTCTGTGATACAATCACAACAATTTAAAAAAAAATAATAATAAAATAGAGTTGTTTACGGCAACGCTGTCTGAGTCATCTGTCATTTCTGGTTTTTCTGAGTTTAAAAGAAATTATTTTAATTATTTTGTTATGTATTAACCTGAATGTTAAATAAAGATGTGATGTGTTAATAGTTCAAAGTAATAGGTTCGACTTGCGATGTGAAAGTAAGAGCTTCGATTCATATCACTTTTGCTACTGTTTCACTGTAAAATTTTACATGTAGTTTATAACTAAAGTAATCGACTAGAGTACTTAGAAATTTGACAACATGAAGAATTAATTTTTTTTTTTTTTAAATAACGCCCTGGGCTTGACTTCCTAGTATAGTACCTATACGTTAGGTATAGGAAACTACATCTCTTTCGTGACTCGGAAAGCACGTAAAGCCGTTAGCCGTTCTTGCTGCGCCTGAACTTCTTTCGATCCGGTCAGTGAGCATTGAGCACAGCACATTTGGGCACTATAATCTATCTATATGCGCAGTTGAATAGTCTCCCTTGAGAATAGATGCCCGGACCGAAATCGATCAGGAATACACCATCTACAATGAAGTTCTCGTCGAACTTCTCGCGGGGCTTTGTGCAAGCTCGTCTGCCAAGTAAGTAAGCCAGTATAATTACAGGCACAAGGAACATAACATCTAAGTTCCCAAGGTTGGTGGCGCATTGGCGATGTAAGCGATAGTTAACATATCTTACAATACCTCTAGGGGCGTTGGTGACCATTTATCATCAAGTTTTTTTATTGTATAGATAGGCCGACGAGCTATATGCTCGTCAACAATTGTTTCTTATTTCTTTTTAATTTATAAATTTAAAATACTAAAATTACATACAAAATATAATAATACACAAGATTTTATGTTTATATTTGTTTACATAACAAATTAAGAAGACAAACATGGGATCGTAGTTGATGCGATTTTACGATTAATGCAATCCTCATCTAATGACATTTAAGATCCTCAAGAGCCCCCTAGAAATAGCTCATTAGACTAAGACTGTTAGACTCGGTGGATTTCTTAATGAAGGTTATCACGATAAGACACGAGTCGATTCGGCGAAAAACTTCCACGCCATCTACCCTTGAGCTCATGACTTATCCACGTTGATGACACTAAGTCCGCCGTTTATTCGACTAATATTGTGCTGTTTTTTTCTTACTTTTAATATTAGATGACAATTTAATTTAAGAGGAATTTAGAGTAAAATAAAATCATTTATGATTATTAATACTTTTTGGGACAGTTCATTCACTGTCATTTAACTCAAGACTTTATTTTGAGGGATTAGCTGAGTGATCTCAAGTTTATGAAAGAAAATGTTCGTCACACAATTTTAGATGATTCGTAACTGTTACTTTGTCAGCAAAGCTGGTAATTTCCTACAAGGTTGAAGTATCAGCACTAATTAAGAGGTCGGTGAGCTTTTAGTTAGTTTACTAACTTCCATACTTAAAACTACTTTACTTAATATCACACTTCACAAAAATAAAAACTTTAAAAAAATTAAACCTTCTTTGAAAAATAACAAAAAAGCACTATTGTAAAAATTAACTTAAGTGGATTTTTTCATTAAGAGCAAAGTAGTCTGAAGTCAGTGCCAAACCCTATATGAATTTGCAATTTCTTTTTAGGTATTTACATACTAGGTCAGCCCGCCAATCACAAGTCGTAATTTAACTTGATTAGATTGGAATTTGTTATAGACTGAAAATAATATTAAATGACATGTATAATAATAATTTAAACATAATAATATTTAAACATACGCTATTTAAACATAATAATTCTATACATAATTTTATTCTTTACATAATCTTGTTCTATACATATTTGGTTACATGAGTCATGGTAGATGTTTTGGAATTCTGCAAATCTCTAATCCGAAGTTTTACTTTACCTGTCATAGTTTTGGCAGATGTCCAACCGACTCATTTTTCTCTGACTAAGTTAATAATTTATTACGCAAACAAACACAAGATATAAATATACTTTACCAGCATAGACTTTTTCTCTGCATTAACAGTAAGCAGGAATTAATTTCGGCCTAGCCAAGACCTAGAAAACCCACTGCTAACCAGACGTTACTAACTTTGTCTGTCTTTCCTGAGAATATAATATAATCTATACTAAAATTATAAATGTGATCGTAACTTTGTTTGTCTGTATGTTACGATTTACGGCTAAATCACTGAATCGATTTTGATGAAATTTGATATGAAGCAAGGTTCGACCCCAAGGAAAGGCAAATGCTGCCTTTTATCTACTGTGTGTGAAAACAAGTCTATCATAAAGTAAAAGTTTTATATCAATTCGACTGAATTGACTACCTCGTTGGTCTAGTGGCTAGATATAAGGCTGCAGATCCGTTGGTCCTGGGTTCAATTCCCAGGTCGGGCCAATAAATAGTTATTGGGTTTTTTGGTCTGGAGGACCTTATATCAATTCGATCATTCAGTGAACTTATTACACACACAATATATTCACAAGCAGTAACAAAAATTACATGAATACATGACTACCAATAAATTAATCATCTCACTCATTTCTGATTACATTATTTATCATTCTAAAATAAAAAATAGAGCCTATTTGTTTCCATATATTACATATATTACATTCCATGTAATATATTCACAGCTACCTATTAAATTTGTCAATTTGCCAAAATTCACGTGTTATTAGACTGTTATTTCACCTGAATTCTCTTGGCTAGCAATGATGAAAAGAAAATTAACAGGACAATACAAATGACTTTAATCCATTAGAAATGTATATCAATTAATGGATTTAAAACATTTATGAGTAAAAGAAATGAAAATTGTTCGTTGTATTTTAATATTACTTATTAATAGAAGTTACCAGATCCAGATTTTCAAATACATATAGACAGCTAATGACAATGATTTACGGCCTTATTCATAAACTTTATTTAACTGGTGATTAGTTAAACAATATTTCGTCTTCTTCTTTCGTATGTCAAATCAATAATGACAGAAAGAGACAGATCAGTGTTTAGCTAAACAGTAACTAAGCAACGTTTATAAATAAGGTCGTTAGTGTTATGAGTTATCAACTTCATTTCTCTTATCAAATTGAAGAATTTAAAGGCTTTAGTTTAATATATTCGTTTATATATACTTCTCCGAGCGTCAATCCCTATCAAAGCAAATGATATACGTTATATTCATTTAAATCACGTTTTGCAAATGAAAGAACCTTACAATTTGTATCAGTTGAAAAAAAGTCTTTGTCATTACCATCAACATTTAAATAATACACTAATTAGTTATTTTGGAAGCCAATATTCATATGTATATTATATAAAATATATTTCTCAACTTATATAATAAAGTAAAAACATATAATTTGTATATAAAATTAAGTCGACCCTTTGTCCAAGCTAGGCAGGTCTCTTGTTCCGGTGTTTTCCAGGCTCATTCCACGCAAAAAATAATGGTATTTTTTAAACATTAATTTGAGCTCGATAATGTCTTCAAGCATATTTCACAAATACTTAACAGGTTCCTTCCTAGGAAAAGATAGTATTTTTTTTAGAGTTGAAACTAACGCTGTTATTACTTTTATTAAATAGTGTACGCAAAACATACTAATTTCACTTCCTTCATTCAAACTTTCGTGCTTTTCTTTAAGCTGCTGCGATATCTTAAATTTTTTTGATACAATTAATTTGTCATCTCGGTCATAACTTTTAATGAAATCAATAAACGGAAATAAATTTGTTATCTGAGAAAAATATAAAAGAATCTTTCAGCTTAAACAATTTAACTTGAGGGTCGTTTAATTATATTTGAAAGAGGAAAATTTATCTTAATTCTTTTGGAATGCATACTAGATCTGTCCCTCGGTTTCAAATTTATTTGGACTACATACGAGTTTGATGAGCCGTTATGGCCCAGTTAAAGGATGAGAATCTTAACCGATGATTCTAAGTTCAAATTTGTGTTAATTAATTAATCTTGTGATCGGCGGTGAAGGAAAACATCGTGGAAACGTATGTGACGGATGAAAATCTTCCAGGTATCCGCATCTATTCACATACATGAATTAAGATCGAAGCCTTCTCCTCAAAAAGAAGAGAGGAGTCTTTAATCCAATCCAGTGGAAGGTTGGCTGTTGTTGCTGACGAGTAGGTAAGTCAGTTTTATACAGTTTGCTATATTGATTGACATTTATATTTACTGTTTCGTTCTTAAAGTGAAATGATTTAACCTTACGAAATAAAATAACTGTATAACTGATTATCAACCATAGGCTCTCCAGTTTTATATGCATCAACCCTCCAGTTTTACAAACATCGGTCAGCATTTTCATTTCTGTCGAAAACACACTGCAAAAATGCTTTGAGTGAAACGATTGCGACCAAAAACTGAATGTTATTTACAAGTTATGCGCAACGTATTTTTGAAAAGTAAATAAAACTGGATCGGTACTTTTTACTTGATTTGAGAACACAATAATACAGACAAAATTATTGATTCACACATTCGAGTATAACTTTCTTTGTTTTTGAACTGATCGTGATGATTCTTTTTTTGCTTTGGGCTTAGTATAGCTCTAAAGTAGCCCCCTCTTAATTTCATTGGTATTAAATATTATTTAAAGTTTATATTTGAAGCGATTGAGGCGACGTACGGAAACAAAGTAAAATCGTTTTTTTATTTTTTTATTTTAAACATTTTCATTTTACTAAAGTGTACATACAAGTTACATGAGATGTTGATGATGATGATGTTCATTGTTTACAATCCGAAAGGACGGCTGACATGATGACATGACCGGTAAGAATTACACACGGGCGTGTACACACTTTCAACGTTAAGGTTAATGGCAGTCCGGAGTCTGGAACTACAGAAAAACCCAATAAGTTTATATTGTCCCTACGTTGGATTTGAACCAAGGACCTTGGCATCCTAATATCTGGCCACTATGTAATTACATAAAAACTTAATACGTACATGTAACAACAGCTTCGTTGATCTCGATATTCGCTTTACAATTGTAAAAGCTGGTCCCTGTCTTTACTCATCATTCGATCAAGAATGAGGCAATAAAAAGTATTGATGACAGTAGAATAACTGATAAGGAGGTATCTAACGTACACCAGTTCAGGAATATAAAGTAGCATTACTTTTAGACACAATAATAGTTCGTCGATGTATGTTTTGTTTTTTTTTATAGTATAGGTTGGCGGACGGGCATATGGGCCACCTGATGGTAAGTGGTCACCAATGCCCATAGACAGTGGCATTGTACATTTCTTTAAAAAAAACATCGCCATACGCCCCCAACCTTCGGAACTAAGATGTTATGTCCCTTGTGCCTGTAATTACACTGGCTCATTCACAACATATTTTATGATTTCAGTATGTAATACTTATTAAGTATAGCAAGTAGAGTGAAATGGCAGTGGCTCAAGGTCACGTCATATAACGAAATATCGTTCACACTGTGCCTACCATATGCTACATAATGCGATGCATTGGGCGTTCGAATTTAGGAGGTCGAAAGGAGGTTGAGGTGGGTGTATGGTGTGATCAAAATACATTTATATTATAATCAATTATAATCTACATAAACACGGTTTGACTCGAAAAAACATCGCTCTGTAATTATACGGTCCCCAGACCGTTTTTATTTTATTTTATTTTATTGTATAGGTTGGCGGACGAGCATATGGGCCACCTGATGGTAAGTGGTCACCAACGCCCATAGACAATGGCATTGTAAGAAATGTTAACCATCACTTACATTGCCAATGCGCCACCAACCTTGGGAACTAAGATGTTATGTCCCTTGTGCATGTAATTACACTGGCTCACTCACCCTTCAAACCGGAACACAACAATACAAAGTACTGCTGTTTTGCGGTAGAATATCTGATGAGTGGGTGGTACCTACCCAGACGAGCTTGCACAAAGCTCTACCACCGAGTAAATTCAACGTACAATTTTGTTTCTTATTTTATAAATTACAGAGCAATTATTAAGTTAACAATTGATTAAAAAAAACACCCCACTTCCAATCAACGGTAACACGCGATAATAATGACAGAACTCATAAAAATTAAATAAGATGTTTATCTGACGTTTCTCTTTCTGTCATCATTGATTTGCCATTCGAAAGAAGAGGACAACACTTTGTTTGACAACTCACCCCTTAAAGAACATTTAATAAAGCCGTTAATGTTTTAAAAGAAGATATTACTTTTATTGATCTTGTTTCTTTTTCGTTCCTTTGTTTTACTTTTTCGAAGTAGTATTGAGTAAATACTATATTTTCCTATTGGACATAACATGTAAGACAAACTTTACTAACTAAATATAAAGTTCAAATACTTATCTAAAATTGTCTTTCTAAGTACGTATATCACAAAAAAACATAAAAAAGTGTCTGAAAACGTAAGCATATATAATATATATATAAACCAAATACCGTCGTCCCTACTTTGCAGGGGTTTATTAAGGTTTTATCCCATGATATTTATGGTGTAAAACTATTTGTGTCGCTTAGAAGATAATAAAAAAGTGTCTATGATTTATGCTATTTATAGAAATTATTCAAATTGTTCATTTTTAACTGAGTATACAGTAACAGACTGCGAATGTCTCACTGCTGGGCTAAGGCCTCCTCTCCTCTTTTGAGGAGAAGGTTTGGAGCGTATTCCACCACGCTGCTCGAATGCGGGTTGGTGGAATACACATGTGGCAGAATTTCAGTGAAATTAGACACATGCTGGTTCCTCACGATGTTTTCCTTCACCGTCAAGCACGAGATGAATTATAATTACAAATTAAGCACATGAAATTTAGTGGTGCTTGCCCGCGATTCACGCGTTCTTACCACTGGGCCATCCCGACACGAATAAAATAAATACAAATTAACTAAACCATCTTTAAAAAAAAGTCCTAACGAGGTTTTTTCTCCTTGAAGCCAATTATTGTTCTTAATCAACGTTCAAATCTGTTACCAAATCATTGAGTTTGGTTTGGTATATATATTGGCAACGCCTATGGACAGTGGTGACTACTTACTGTCAAGTCTCCCATTTGCCGTCCGCTTTCTACTGTATTATAAAAATAATATGTAATGATTGTTGATGTATTGGCGAGAAAACATTTTCAAAGTACTTATCGCTTGTTTACCATTTCAAACAATGGTTAATAACATAATCGTAAATACTAGCCACATACTACAACGACGGAATTCTTGCGGAAAATTGGGTCTTAAAATTTCCATATAAATTTCATATGTTTTCGGCTACGGCCTAATTTTACTTTTATTAAATTGAACAAGCTATATTCAGTGGATTTGGCTGGGAAAGATTTTTTTCTAACAAATTTTTTATTTAAATTCTAGTTTCTTTCAAAAATATTCTATTTGAATCTTTTTCGTATTTGAATCATACGTAGTCTTTTTTTCTACAAAAATATGAACGAAAGAAAACATATCATATTTTCTTATGACGATAAATGTGGCATTTAGAACGTGTCCTTCGCACGATACCAGGACAAGATGGGATATCCCGGGTGGCTGATATACAGACATCATCAGGAGTGGCGAGGCGCGCATTTGCCAAGATTTATCCTCTATTTCAAGATGTAGTCGACACTGAAGACCAGTTAACAACAACCAAAGACCATTGAAAGCCACTGCTTCCAAGGCCGGGGGCATGTTCATACTTCCTAATAGATTAGGGACAGGTGGTGATATCTAGGGTCGAGAAGATAAACTTACGTCTCACCGTTGCAACGTCACACCTTTTATCGACCGCAATTGGTTAAATTCAAATTTTTAATATTATTCCCGCACTCCCTCTCCTCGGTCTTTGTACTATTAGATTAACAACATTACAAGCAAAATTTTGATTGAGAGCACAACACGTCTTTTATTTTTCGCCACTTTTAAAACTCATCATCATCAGCGTTCATCATCATCAAGGGTTATTCAACCCCTCACCGCTGCCGCTACAGTATCAGCCTGTAAATGTATGTTCTAGTGCTGGGGTAAGGCCTCCTCTCCTTGGGTCAATTCTACTAAGAAATTGCCACTTTACCGCAATCAAATCGAAGCGTAATCGTTGCCGTTTATACCGTTTGCCTATTTTTTTTATCAAATTATCGACTATAAGCATAAAAGTTAACACTTAAGTTTCAAGACATATATATGTTAATATAGTTTGGTTCCGATGTATATCGTGATCGTTATAGATTATTAGAATTGGCTCCCTTTTTAAGGGGAAAATAGGATGATAAAAATTAACAATGATTAAAATATCAAATAGCTCCCACTATATAATATTATACATTATTGTGTTTGTCTGTCCATAGTCCCTGCAAATGGTTGAAGACACCTGCAATAACAATTACCTAACAATGAATATTCTAGACATCTGATTCGTAAGAACAACTACGTGTTGTCGCAAGAATATTTCGTTGTATATATTAATAAGTCGATTGATGGGTTCGGAAACATCTACAATAAAGGCTAAAATTGAAGGACATACATATATGTTTATACTCGCAACTCTTTTGATTTTTATTGTAAGTTTGTAATGTGTATTCTCTTTTAGAGTTTCCAATAAAATAAATTAATGAAATAATGAAATAAAAAAGTCACCTTCTCGGCTGAATGTTTATTTTTTATACGTTGACGGACGAGCATATGGGCCACCTGATGGTAAGTGGGCACCAACGCCCATAGACAATGGCATTGTAAGAAATGTTAACCATCGCTCACATTGCCAATGCGCCACCAACCTTGGGAACTAAGATGTTATGTCACTTGTGCTTGTAATTACACTGGCTCACTCACCCTTCAAACCGGAACACAACAATACCAAGTACTGCTGTTTTGCGGTAGAATATCTGATGAGTGGGTGGTACCTACCCAGACGAGCTTGCACAAAGCTCTACCACCGAGTACATTACGTTTGTACATTGAAAAAGTGCTTCTATGCCTAATTAAATAAAGAATATTTAGATTTTTCCCTAGCAACATCCTGTAATCCAGGCATCATATTTGGTTCGACTTAAAATCGAGTTACATTAGTAGACGGTTATTAAGTGTGAGTGACATTCTCATCACGAAGCGAATTCGCACCCTAGGCACGGGGCAATTTACATTTTCTTCAATTTAGTCAACTCCGACTGGAATTTCTTATTGATTCACTTAATCGGAAACATTGCAATATGCTTAGAAAATCAGCGACTTGTAAATTAAAAGATTTCAAACGAAGTGAAAATATTTTATTATGTTTTTCAAGATAATAAGCCTATGCATTCATATAATATACAAAAAAAAAAACAGATTGAATTATTAGTTAATAATTTAATTTAATTTAATATCCTGGGACATTATTCACACACGACCATCTTATCCCAGGCTAAGCAGAGTTTGTACTATGGAAACCAGACAACTGATATACTACATATACTACTTTTCTTTTGTAAATACTTACTTATATAGATAAATACACCCAGACTCAAGACAAACAGATATGTTCATGCACACAAATGTTTGTCCTGGGTGGGAATCGAACCCACGACCTGCGGCGCGAAAGGCAGGTATCTACCAACCACGCCAACCGGCTCGTCAATTGTTGATATATTTGATGCTGAAATGTAAAAGAACTGCAAAAGAGCATTGCTTTTGAGCATATTAAATTATAAGACAATAGGGAATAAAGTGAACATGAAACAAAAGTCCCGGGGAGTTTCTAAATAATTTTTTTTATTACAATTAATTTCGTCCGCTCTGGTAAAAGAAAACATACTATTTTATACCATTAGACGTTCCCTTACCAAATTTAGTATCGTTAGTTGTTAGTAAGCTTGTTACCATCTCACCTACATACTATCCTTCTATTATTGCATTTTTATTTATTTTTGTTTCGGATTTATAAATAATAAATATTAATTAATATTATTTATTTGAGTAGGCAGGCATTACAAATCAGCCATTAATTCTAAAGCTAGAAACGAAATGTAGATTCTGCTGAAAATCAAATATCAAGAAATTCATTAGTATAAACTACTACAAATTAATATAAATAAGCAGAATGTGTTTAATACTATCAAACATAGTTCATTCTAAATATCCTACGAGAAAAAAATAAAAATATAATTGGCCTGGCAGATAAACGTCATTGATGGTTAATGAAAAATTTTATAATTAAAGAAAAAGTATGAAGTCAAATAAACAATAGGTATAAGAGTTTTGATTACAAAAAACTTTTCTTATTATTATAATAATTTAGCAACGAAGTCTATGTTAACGTGACACGCAACAATAAAAAATAATATTTTGAATCTACAATGGCCTTACAGTTGAATAATTGTCTAATGCGGTTCAATAAACGTCACCACAAAAGAAGCAAAATAACAAATCTTTTCATACATAAATGAACCTCAAACAATACAATTTATTGAATAGATTGTAGCCAAGAATAGACTCGTTAAACTCACAATTTCGATGCATTGAATACTTACTTAGTTTGGAATCGTAACTTAATAAGACAAACAATTCAAAGCTCGAGGATTACTTGTGTTATTGATTCAGTAATAAAACGCTGTGTTTTATCATGGTCCATAACTTTTGGGGTATAAATACGCAATTTGGCCACATTTATTGTTTCGTGGTGGTTACCTGTCTAGGTGCGGCGTAGCTCTAATAAATTGCGGTTTGACTGTCACCTGAGTTCTATGAAAAATGGCATAAAATATTTTATAGCGTTAATCGTATACATAAAATAATAATTTAAAAAATTACTGGTACAATTACTTCATAAGAGAACTATATACTTGTTGGTTGAATTTTTTTCTCCATCATATCCGAAAATTTATAAATATAGACAAATATGAGACAGTCAAGAACAATGACCCTACAAATCATTAATTACAATGTATGATTTAATCTGTTGTATAAACCACAGATTATCATTAGACATTGATGTTGTGAACGATACAGTAACAGCCTGTGATTGTCCCACTGCTGGGCTAAGGCCTCCTCTCTTTTAAGGACAAGGTTTGGAGCTTCTTCCACCATGCTGCTCCAATGCGGGATGGTGGAATACACACGTGACGGGATTTCAATGAAAATTTGTCACATGCAGGTTTCCTTACGATGTTTTCCGTCAATCAAACACATGAAATTCAGTGCTGCTTGCCCGGGTTTGAACCCACGATCATCGGTTAAGATTCACGCGTTCTTACCACTGGGCCATCTCGTTGTGAACGATGGTCTATCTGAAATAATACATTAACACAAAAGAAAAAGAAATAAAAAGTAATACATTAGCTTAGTGTCACAAACTTATAGGTCAATATTTCAAATTCTATATTAATTCTATATTAAACTCTTTTTCCCAATAAGAAGAGAAAGAGATGTAAAGATGCGCGTTCTCATGCATTACAGTGCAGAAAAACATGAGTGTCATCATGCACTTTATTAGCTAGTGAAAAGCGATACCCTCTTCTTAAGAGGAGTGGAATACCTTCCTCAGCTGCAGGTAATTCACGGACTTTAATTTCAGAGTGAAGTTTACATTTTAGAATTTTACATTTATAATAGGTGAAGTAATACAAGCTTGTAAAATAAAAAGATAATAAGTGGACTATGACTGCGTCAGGAATGGTCGGCAATCCAATGCTCAACACATATGATATGTTACATCATTGGATAGTAGTTAAATTAGAGGATTCTTTATTTATCGATTAAACTCCATTGGCGTATTTACAAAATGAACAAAAAGAATTACGTAAGATTTGCGTATTTACAAAATTAATAAAAATACATTAGTGGGCTTGTACAATGTTATATACCATATCAGGTACTTTGTGTACGTTTCTTTATAAGTATTGACATTCGTTGAATTTAAGACATTATATAAAAGGGTGAAAGAATGAGATTATTAATCGCGTCCAAAGCTAAAGAAATGTTACGAAATAAATTATCTTCCTATGTATCGTGGCGTTGTCTAATATCATCAGATACATCAAACGCATTACGAAATACGTGTCGTGTCACATAAATACACGACCAAACTTGACAACTATTGCGTGATATGTTTTTTTTATCCAAATCCATTTATTTTAAGTGCCATAACGCGAACAACTCATATATTTTTTAAAAAGCCTCAATTCGCTGTACTTAAAAGAGCTATACTGTTAGAACAAAATCTGGAAACTCATCACAGATGACGATCGTGAAATGTCAGAAAGTGCATAATAATAAGTTTGTAATAATATTATAATGCTGTAATAATATTATAATAATGTAATGTCTCTACTACTGTTACGCTTTCACGGCTATACCAATGAAATGATTTAACGACATACGGCTTCAGTTCGAACCCTAAGTACGGACGTAATGGAGGCTTCTTGGTATCCTTGAAATCCTCGTAAGTATTAGATGGTATACCGGTGCATTCGACGTAAGAGTGTAAGTGTTCATATATTTTCCAGTTATATGAAAAGAGTTAGTACACCTAAATCTTAACCAAAGATTGTAAGTACAAACCGGCAATGGCCACAGACTTTTCATGTGCTTCATTGTGCTTATAATTCATCTCGTGCTCAGCGTGGAACGAAAACATCTTTAGGAAGCCTGCATTTGTCGGATTAAATTCGAACCCGTATTGTTGGTGGAATAAGCTTCATAACTTTTGAGGAAAAAAGACCTCAGGCCATCTATGATTCATACACAGGTTTTATTCTATAACATAAATACATATTCAAGTTCAAATACTATTATTAATGAAACACAAGTTTGCTATTTGTTCACGTAAACTATGAATACTACACATAATATACACTATAATTATAATTTAGTCGAACTGTAGATACGATATTAATTCAAATTATAGTCTTTCAATTATACCTACTGACAGGGTATTGAGACCTTTATACGCACTAATGCCGATATGAACATTAAATCAATATACGTCTCCTATTTCAATAACAGTAGGTATTTAACGTTTAATTTAAATTGAAGCGAAGCAAGTAGTCGTTTATAATAATTATTTAATATGACACATTAGCCCAAGCGAGGCTTTGCATTAGTTGGTTGAGTAAGCTATCGCATCGTGCATTAACACAGAGTGTGTTTTCGTCGATATACATATAACACAATGTTTTTTTAAATTCGAATGCTTCAGTTTTAGTTTTCATCATTTTCCTAAGAATATAAAGTCTTTTGATACAAAAAATAGAAGCTATTCGTTTTTGATTATAATCAATTCGTTCGTAAATCTTTTATTTAATTAAAACTTTTTACATGTTGTTATTCGCATTTGTTTTGAAGGTAAGTATTTTGCGTGAATTTAGTGAGTGGAATTATTGGCCAATAAAGTAATTAGGTTTTCATGACGAAAAAAAATTTACAAGGAAAGTAAAAGAATTGGTTGTGTTTACAATATCATCATATGCTATCAGTGACGTATTTACCCTACGGTTAAGAGGGCACGGGCCCAAGGCGGCTGATCGAGTGGGGGCAGCCAAGGGGTATTTTATAATCGTTACCCATTTTTATACTCTTTTTCATTTGAATTTTTTAAAGGAACTTGCAGAACTTACCTAATCAACATAAAACAATATTAGTTACTTACTTTTAAACAACCATGAATAATCACCAATATAATACGTCATTTTCTAAAAATTAGAGAATGTAAATTTATTTGTGCCCGTAGTGCCAAATCCTAAACGCTACAGGCTGAGCCTGCTCTTACCCAAGATGTCATTCCATAAGATTAGGTAAGTGAGAAAATAAAAAGTTTACTTGTGATTACGCACGCACATTTGTCAATCTGATTTAATGACCCGTCCTTATTAGGAACGCCTCCTTAGTTTAGTGTTAGGAATATCACAAGTGACATTATAGCATGTCATAGTAATAGGGCCACCTAGTTATGTTTCTCTACATGCGTCAACATGCTAGCGATAGAAAGTGCAGCTTGCATATATCTATTTTGTGTAAAGTGCAAATAATCATTTGGGCTTTGTGCTTGTTTGGATAATCGACAAACGGGTGCGTTGCCTGTTGTAGGCTAACGTTTAGTTTTATATCCACTATGGAATTTAGATTTCAGTAATTCGCAGAGCGTATAAAAGGTAAATAAGTAGGGTACTGCGTTTATTGGTTACAAAATAATAAGATATAACTATATTTTATAAACAATACTAAAATAAACACGTGAGTCTACTAAAGAGAGCACATAACAAATTATATTTAAGTCCACTTGAGTGGCACCCACCTATACCTACGTGGTATTTGTGCATTCGATGGAATATTTATATTATTGAATACGATTCATATTATAACAACGGCGCTCTACGTCAGTAGATATGAACGTAAAGCGTTTGGCTTGCATTAGGCCGCCTGGCAGTTGTGTACTTGAGCTGGTATGAGAACCAGTGATTTAACTGTATTATTACAACCCAGGGCTTGTCCCTTTGGCTTCGGCTTTGACTGATTGAACCTTGGATTTTGTTCCTTATTTTTATTATTATTGTTGTGGCTACGGCTCCTTTATGAACACCGCAGTTACGACTGTGCTTCCCACTGGACTACGGTCTAGTTTATTGATAAGACTTTTAGTCTTTAATACACCTCAGCTACGGCTGTGATACCTAATGGACTTTAGTTCCACTTCATATATTATTAATTTATTGTGGGCGCACTATAAAATTGTATGTCCCATGACCGAGGAAGGTTCGTCGATGCGCGGTCGGAGCCTATAGCTGATGGCTGGGGTGGGTCCAATTCAGCCTACTCCTCCTTTTATATTTTTCTATATCAGTTAAATATATAAAGGGGAATGCGAAGGAGCGACATCCTTCAACTACTCGTAAGAGGTATTAAAGGAAATGGAACCGGGATCTCATAACTAAAATTGACAATTTCACTTAATTAAAGTAATTTCATAAGATAAAGTATTTATAATAAAAACGAATTTAAAAGATAAACGTGGTTTTATTTGTCTCCTCTATAGTTTGTTGAATATGATCTCTGACGCTCTAAAAAACACGGTTATTACGAAAACAACATAAAAAAGGACCCTAGCTAACTAGACGAAATCACGAGCCAATACAGTATTTAAATAATACAAACATTAATATTTAATTCTATTTTAATTAAGACAGGTAATAGTCACAGAAACACAAAATGTTTTTCTAAAAACGAAAAATGTTAGCCATTTTTAGAATAAAAAATTCAACCAAATAATTCCAGTACATAATTTTTATTTATTTGATAAAGTACACCAACATTACATATATTAAACATTTATAAATTGTGACATATAGCTTAAAAAGAGTAACAGATATTGACAGGAATCATCGTCTTCTATTCAAATATACATAATCGAATTAATCATTTATAAAAAATAAGCATTGGAAAATTATTTAAAAAGCATTTACATTAAAACCTTAAATAAATACAAATAAGAAATAAAAATATTTACTATACAAATCGTGACCGCGTGGAATGGTGGCAAGAATGCTAGCAGGATTTCCCCTTCGAATCGCTATTCCGATTCTCTGGGCGAAAAATGAACCAGCTCTCCTGTCGCCAGTAGAGGCAATAAGACGGGGTGTAATATTTTGGGTGAAATAAAAAGTACAATCATAAGTGAAATTATTTTATTTGCCAGACATTTCGCTTATAATTCACCAAGGTATCGGATTATCAATAGTATATAAGTATAAAATACATGCATTAGGTAAAGACTCTCCTAAAGTACAACCTTCAGTTCTATAAATAGTTCTTCATTTCAAGGGGATAAGTTACTATAATTATTAGATATTTCTCATGATAGCGTCGTGTGTATTAATGGTGTAGTTTTCTCACGGTAAATTCAAAGCAATCAAATATGATTTACGTCATTATGAGATATTTAAACGTACTTCGTTTATAATTACTTTATATTAACTCATATACATATTTACAATTATAATTTAATGAAACCTTTATTTTCAATATTGCATGAAATATCATTCATTGTTGATAAAAAACATGTCATGCAAATTTGGAGCCATTAATGGCAAAAGCCGTGATTGTAAACATTTACCATTCGTTTTTGTTATGACAATAATTTACTTAAAAGCTTATAATCGAATTGTGAGTTACTTAGATAATAAACTTAACTTCGATAATAAAGCGAATTAAAAATATATCGTTAATTATTTTTATTAATGTTAATGCCATCAGAGTACACAGAAGGCAGGTAAATTAATAGATTACGGGTTTTTCTGTAGAGTGCCGGGCTTAGAATAGCACTCCCCCATCTCTTCCCCGTGGGTGTCGTAAGAGGCGACTAAGGGACTAGGAAAAGGGGGGATGGGCAGCAGCGTCTCCCCGTAAACAACTACCGCCCTACTGCGCTCGCCAACACGCCTGCCCAGCGCGGCGAGTATGGGCAAACCCTCCTAAATGGTAGGTGCGCAGAAAAAAAGGCCCCTAGTTACCGGCAAGCCCGCTAGGCCCGACCAAGGTAGCGGTCGCGGTATCGGCAGGGCAGGGGGTGCGAAGAATCACCGGTTCATGGCAGGCTACCATAGACGACTACACATGGCAACGTATAATGGACGCTCGATAAGGCCGGACCATCACCTCGCCGAATTAGAAGTAGAGTTAAGTCATATAAACTGGCACATACTGGGGTTATCTGAAGTCCGAAGACAGGGGGAGGACACGATAACTCTAGAGTCCGGTAACTTACTCTACTTCCGCGAAGGTGATAAACTCTCCCAGGGTGGTGTCGGTTTTCTAGTCAAAAAGGATCTCATTAGCAGCATTGTAGAAATCAGTAGTGTATCGAACCGGGTAGCGTACCTCGTCCTAAAACTTTCCGACAGGTATTCCCTGAAGATCGTACAGGTATTTGCGCCAACTTCGGCATACTCTGATGATGTGGTAGAAGCGATGTACGAGGACATCGCAAAGGCCCTTAACAACACCTCGAAGGCCCACTACAATGTTGTTATGGGAGACTTTAATGCTAAAGTGGGAGTACAAGATAGCGGTGAATCGAAAGTCGGACCTTACGGCTTGGGCTGCAGAAATCACAGGGGGCAAATGCTGGTAAACTTTCTCGAAGCGCAGGGGCTCTTTTTGATGAATTCTTTCTTTGAAAAGAAGCCCCAGAGGAGGTGGACCTGGCGAAGCCCCGATAACGTGACAAGGAACGAGATAGACTTTATCATTTCGAATAAAAGGCACATATTTAGAGATGTCTCAGTGATCAACAGGTTTAATACCGGTAGTGATCACCGCTTGGTTCGAGGCACTCTAGATATCGACTTCAAAGCCGAAAGATCGCGACTGATGAGGTCTACTCTCCGCCCTACCATGCTCCAAGCTGCTCAAGGCTCCGAAAAGTTCCAAATGGAGCTTCAAAATCAATTCACCGCGTTGGAAACCGTAAGCAATATTGATGAGAAAACCGATACGCTGGTCAAAATACTGCAAAACACATCCCGCAAGTGTTTTCCGCCACAGAAAAGAGACAGCGCACCAAAACTCTCTGCTGAGACACTCGAGCTCATGAGGAAACGACGAGAACTACCATCGTTTTTGTCAGATAAGGCCTTAAACCGAACTATAAAAACGCTGACGCGACGCGATCTCCGATGCTCCAATACCCGTGCCATCACGACTGCGATTGAGCAAAATTGGGGATCGAAAGTGTTCGCTCGCAAGTTTGGGAGGCCGCGTCTGACAAAACTTAAAACTGAAAATGGTAGGGTCGTTACCTCAAGGCCTGAGATCGTCGGAGAAGTAGAGAGGTTTTATGGGCAGCTGTTCTCTTCAAGATCGGATAAACCTGTGGGAATCAGTGTTGATGACCAGCGCGCCCCTCTTACGCGCCATTACTCCGATGAGCTCCCGGTCGTTGACCTAGGCGAGATTAGGGCGGCTCTAGAACAGCTTAAAAACAACAAAGCTCCGGGAGATGACGGAATCACAACAGAGTTGCTTAAGGCAGGCGGGACTCCGGTCCTGAAAGAGCTAGCAAGCCTCTTTAATTCCGTCATCCAACATGGCAAGACCCCGGAAACGTGGAGCGGGAGTGAGGTGGTACTGTTTTTCAAGAAAGGTGATAAAACCCTCTTGAAAAACTACAGACCAATCTCCCTCCTGAGTCACGTGTATAAGCTGTTCTCAAGAGTCGTCACGAACCGTCTCGCCAGACGACTTGACGAGTTCCAGCCCCCAGAGCAAGCCGGCTTTCGATCAGGCTACAGCACCGTAGACCACATCCATACTGTTCGGCAGATTGTGCAGAAGACCGAAGAGTACAATCAGCCGCTGTGTATGGCTTTCGTGGATTACGAGAAAGCCATTGACTCCATCGAAACCTGGGCTGTGCTCGACTCATTGCAGAGATGTCATATCGATTGGAGATATATCGAGGTACTGAGATGTCTGTACAACGCCGCTACGATGACTGTCCACATCCAAGGCTGTAAGACGAAGGCGATCCAACTGCGCAGAGGGGTGAGACAGGGGGATGTAATATCCCCGAAACTGTTCACCAGCGCGTTGGAAGACGTCTTCAAGACGCTGAATTGGACTGGATATGGAGTCAATGTAAACGGCGAGTACATCTCACACCTTCGATTTGCCGATGATATCGTCATCATAGCAGAGTCGCTGGAACAACTCACCGAGATGCTGCGTAGCCTAAGCGATTCTTCCCGGCGTGTCGGTCTCGGTATGAACTTGGACAAGACCAAGGTCATGTTCAATAGGCATGTCGTGCCGGGACCAATATACGTCGAAGGGAAACCTCTCGAAGTTGTTAGTGAATATACCTACCTAGGACAGGTTATACAAGTCGGTAGGAACAACTTCGAGAAGGAAGCCGATCGAAGAATTCGCTTGGGATGGGCAGCATTTGGCAACCTTCGTCAAGTCCTCACGTCGTCTATACCGCAATGTTTGAAGACGAAAGTCTTCAACCAATGCGTCTTACCTGCCATGACATACGGTGCCGAAACGTGGACACTAACTGCGGGACTAGTCCACAAATTCAAAGTCGCTCAGCGTGCTATGGAGCGAGCTATGCTCGGAGTATCTTTGAAGGATAAGATCAGAAATGAGATTATCCGGAAAAGAACCGGAGTCACCGACATAGCTTGCAAAATTAGCAGGCTGAAGTGGCAGTGGGCTGGTCACGTATGTCGTAGGACCGATGGCCGTTGGAGCAGACGAGTCCTAGAGTGGAGACCGCGAATCGGCAAACGCAGCGTAGGGCGCCCTCCAGCCAGGTGGACCGATGACCTTATGAAGGTGGCGGGCACCGACTGGATGCGGAAGGCGGAGGACCGGGAGCTTTGGCGCACTTTGGGAGAGGCCTATGTTCAGCAGTGGACTACGATTGGCTGTTGATGATGATTGATGGGTTTTTCTGAAGAGAATATTCATTGTTATAGACGAGCCGGTTGGTGTGGTTGGTAGTTACCTTTCGCGGCGCAGATCGTGGTTTCGATTCCCACCCAGGACAGACATTTGTGTGCATGAACATGTATGTTTGTCCTGAGTCTGGGTATGGTTATCTATATAAGTATGTATTTACAAAAGAAAAGTAGTATAATTATGTAGTATAGAGTCTGGGTGTAATTATCTATATAAGTATTTATTTACAAAAGAAAAGTAGTATATCAGTTGTCTGGTTTCCATAGTACAAGCTCTGATTAGTTTGGGATCAGATGGCCTTGTGTGAATAATGTCCCAGGATATTATTATATTATATTATATTATTAATTATTAGCACTTCACCCGCGACTTCGTTCGCGAAAATTTAAAAACTATTTAACGTAAAAACGTAAATTAGTATTTGTTAAATATACTAAACATAGTACAGTTACAGTTTGTTCAAACCGTGACATTTTTCTTACTTAGAGAATTTTTATACCCGTCATAACTTCTAAACGAAAAGTCCGATCCGAATAATTTAAAGTGGAATTTATACGTACATAATCAACCTTAATTATCAAATCATTTAAATGGATAAGGATTAATAACATAATACCAACATCACCACTGTTATATTCCACCCGTATTTGAATTTAATAATTTAAACAAAAACTGTTACTGTAGCTTAACTACAATAGTTCAGTAGCAATCATGAGTACCCTTAACATACAGAGCACTTTTTTATATATCGTCAATAGTTTTCGCAGCGCACGCAAAATAAAGACTTTTATAGGCAACATTTTCATACCTTGAGTTACATCGTTCCATTTTAGGTAAAGATCTCAATTTTTTTTGAAAATATAATGTAGCCTATGTTACTCGATTAAGATGTAGCTTTCTACAGGTGAAAGCATTTTTTAAATCGGGCGAGTACTGTTTGAGTTAAATCATAACAAATAAACAAAAAATCAAGTCTTTCCTCTTTATAATATTAGTTTAGATGTACAGTAATTGCTAATCTTTTATTTGCATTTGTATGGGTAATACCAGATCAAAGTTAAAAACAATTTATTGTATAAAAATAAATTACATTTTGTTTGATCAAAATCAATCATAAAAAATAAAATAAACTTTGTGTCCATATTTAATTACGACAGCCCGATCTAACTTTCACCATAGTTAGATAGTTTAGTTCATCACTATCGTTAATCATCAACAGCTAATCGTGATCTATTTATTATATAGGCTATTCAAGGCGTGCCACAGCTCCCGATTCTCCACATTCCGCACCAAGTCACTTTATTTAGTTTATAACAACAAATAATGTAATTATCAGAATTAATTATTATTATAAATGTTTTACAAGTAGCTTGTAGTGTAGCTTATAAAAACCATATTTAAAAAAAAAGAATATATATATATATATATATATATGTATATATATATATATATATATATATAAATCTTTTTAAAAATAGTAACTCTTGAGAAAGCCAGCCAGCCATTTTTATAAATAATAGAATATAATAGACCCATTGAATCATGGAATAGAAATCTAGTTATCCATTTGACACGGGTAATATTCCTAATTTATATAATAAAAAACGGTTGCCCCTTATTAGGTCCTCTGGTCCGTGGTCACCTGAAACCGAATCATTATGTTAAGAAACCCTTTTTTTGAAAAGAAGTATCTCATTACTGTAGTTACACTTTTACACTCAGCCTTCAAACTGGAACACATTACACAACAATACTAAATATTGCTGTTTGACGGTAGAATATCTGAGGAGTGGGTGGTACCTATCCGGACGGGCTTGCACACAGTGCTACCACCAAGTAACAAATTAATTAATAGAATATATATGCATAGATTGAATTGTCCTGGACCCTGTTGATATTGTAATTAAATTGTGACTCATTTTGTTATGTTTTGATTTAGATTATTTTGTAATTTACACTTCTTTTTTCTTTTGCTCGCATATTATGTATATATGTTTACTTTTGGAAACTGTAATGGTCAATGTTTTGTCTTTGTATTTTAGTTAAATGTGTTACTTTGTACTGTTTGTTTCCTTAACGAAATAAAATAAATAAATATTTTTGAACCCATTTCCAGACTAGATTATTTTGAATTTTTACATTTTGTACCTGTCTTCTTTCGTAGTCACACGAAGTTTATGCAGCAATTGTTCAAAATAACTAGCGAAGCGATCCAAAGCGTTTGAACGTCGCCTACGTCATCAAGATACCAACATCAGTATTTTAAAAGACCACATTAATACTTTTCTGTCGTAAGCATGACGCAGCGTACGGTGTGACGTAAGCGATGACGTTTATCGGAGATCACGGGCTATAATATCTCCAGTGAACTTGGCTATTCATTATTGAGAATAGGTCAAAAATGTTATTAAAAAAATATATATATTAACTTTTAAAGTACGTAACATATTTTTAATAATAGCTAGTTTTATTTGGCACATGTACGACTATGCGTATTATTATTTTCTCTAACGGCTAAAATCCTTGATTGCATCTAAGCTTGGCTCACACTTTTTCATATGACTCATCGTCAAGATATTTGAGCACGATTCATAAGGCTATTGGTTCGATAATTATTTTAGCTTCTACCGTGTTTTAATTGCAAATTAGAATTTGGAGCTTATGCTACCGAGCTTCTGAACGGCGGGTTGGTGGATACTCATGTGGCATAATTTTATCCAACTGCTGCTTTTCTATGTATGTTTTACTTCTTCGCCTATCGACATGAATTATAAATACAAATTCTGAACGTGAATTTTCGTAGTCTAAATTTTCCTAATTTGAACCTGAAACTTTGATTAATATTCACATATTCTGTTGTCTAAAGCTTCGAGATTTCTTAATATTTCGATTAAAGATAATTTGAATAATGGAACATGGGAAGAGCTCCGGTCTAAAAAATATTAACACCACAGACACGTTATCGTCATTCAAAATCATTTTTATTTCAAACGACATACAACAACAACATATTCAAGAATCTCGACTACGACACGACGAAGTCGGTTCGCCACAACGTCATCGACATGATCCCAGATGGATTTGCACGGAGCATTTTGCGTTAAATCTTGCAACTTAGTATCGCCCTAGCGATATTAAACAAAAACGATATTAAATGTATTTTTTTTAAACAGTGGATCAGTCTTGTTGCTTATTAGTGACTTAGGCTTCGTGATTGTGAAGTTATAAATGTGAACGAGTTGAGTACATTTCCATTACTACGTAATGTTTTGTTTTTACACGTTACTAACTGTGCCCGCGGTATTACCCGCGTGTAATTAATAAAAATATAATAAATAAAAATCACCAAGAGCAGACTTATAATATTACAGTATATAAAATATTTTTATTTGCGTCAAACCCGAATCTAGCAACATACAATAATTGGCCATGAGAGACAGGAAATTGCCCTTAAATGAATTTAATGACTGCAAAATGTGCTTTATTATTGTGGCTATAAATAGGCTATCCAACACACATTTTTTTATTTGAACCAGTAGTTCTTGAGATTAGCCGGATCAAACAAACAAACTCTTCAGCTTTATATATTAGTATAGATATAGAAGTATAGATATATAGAAAAATGAATGTCCTAAAATAGAAAAATAAATAAAATTTTCTTTTAGAGAATAACACTTACATAATGAAAGATTTATTTAAAGTGAATGAGCTATGTACATGGTTATGTACTAGCTATGCGCTTTATGTAATTTAGATTTATGATTACTGTTTCTCAGCTCGCCAACAGTTTGCAGGATTGGCTGGCGTTTAGGATTACCGCGCTTTTTCTCAAGGCCGTATCGTTAAACTACACTGCCTATAACCTTATCAATCCACGGGCTATCTAAAAAATAATTTCATATTGGACGAGTATTCGTACATTATGAGTTTACCTCACAAATATACTATAGGGTGACTTTATAATATATTTGTGAGGTAGTCTCAGAATATTAAAAGTTATAGATTTAAAAAAAAAACCTAATATTATATACAAGAACTTTTTATCCGTTTAAAATATGACTTTAAAGTTTATAGCTAATATTTGTCGACGTGTTTTGCCTACAATATAAAATCCTATAAAATCATAATGTATGTAATGCAATTCTTATAGCACCACACGATTTCGTCTCTCGTACTCAGCAGGTTTATAGCCAGCTGCCAATGCATTTACGCCACAGGCGTTTCTCGTGCGTCATTATAAACATATTGTAAAATCTATGTGTACCCACTATATGTCGGAGGCTTAATGAGAAAGCCATGTTATTATAATTTCACTAATGGCATTACAATTTCATGGAATTTTGTTAATCGTCTGAATTATATTTAATACGATATCACGAACGAGTTTTAGTTAAAATTGTTTTGTTTTGTATAAGGTTGGTGGTAGGGCAAATGGGCCACCTAATGGTATGTGGTTATGACCTAGTAAAACCTACCACAAAGTAAAAATTGCAATTTCACTGAACACATTAAATAATATTTTAATTACTCTGTATTGTTTGTTATTTTAATGTTTTTAATTTAAGCGATATTTGTAGTGTTACTCGAGTGCACTCAGAACATGAACAATATAAAAATAATTTTCAAAACAAATGCAATCAATTACTTTAAACAACAGTTTCATATATAAAACACATTATTTTCTCAAATAAAAACTTAATTGTTTCGTATTGAATTGATACCTACGGATCGATTGATACCTAATATTTTTGTATGTCAATTCATACAAAAGAGTTTTCTCTTTTCAATAAGAAAATTTTGAACTCATACGATAATTTAATAAGGGTCTTTTTTCCGTTTCTCATGAGTAGAAAAATATTGAGTTTTACAATATTATTCTTATTTAAATTCCATCACATTTTATAATTATTTTGTATGTCGATTGCTTGCCATTGATATATCTAAAAAATCGATTTTATATTAAAAATTTTCATTTTGGATTTTCAGAATTTTGTGATGATTTTAGGGCATAAATATAGTATGTTGTGTTAGTAATTTGAAAGAGAATAACTGACATACAGATTTGTATATGCATAGTAGTCGGCTTGTCATTAATTATTTTCTCCAAATATTGTATAATTATTTTGAGAAGTCGTCGACATTATTTCGTACTAAATAAACTAATTAAAAAAACTTTTAAATAACGTCCTCCTGACCTTTTTGCGTCCATAATGAAGACTCAGGAGCTAATAAAGGTGTGCAAAAACACATGTACACGCTCGTTCCCTTAGTTTCATTACCTGATAGCAGGGCAATCCGAATCGACATGAGAGCAATAACAATAGCATTCATTACATTGTATTGGAACAGTTTTTATATTGTTGTATTTATTTCTCACTGATTTATTGCTCACAATTTCATATCAGGCGCTACAATAAAAAAAAAATCATCATCATCAATTATGATAAAATGACTGCGTCGACATTCCAAGCTTCGATACGTTCTGCGGTCAGTTGGAATATAAAGCTGAATTTGCTTCTCAAAAGCTGAGTGTGCTCAGCAGGAGACGAGACTACTTCACGTCGGCTTGTAGCCTAAAACTTTACAAAGCGCAATTCGGTCTAACATGGACATCGGTATTGCTACCATCTACGGGTCAGCGCTTTCGAGTACTAGTAAGTAGAGATGTATCACTCTGCATCTTCTACCGCATCATTCACGGTGAATGGTCCGATTTTTTTTGGATTAATAGTGGCTGATGAATTTCACTAACAGATATTGTAGGCGTTCTAAAAAACTTGCAACGCACTTGCAATACATTATATCGTCAGGTAACCTGCATGCGATAGTTGAAAGTCTGTCACATGTGAAACAACCATCCACCATTGAAGTAGCGTGGTGGAACAAGCTCCTAACCATCTCCTCGAACGTAGAAAAGACCTTAGCCCAGCAGTGGGACATTTATAGGCTGACTTTACTTTGTTACTGTTACATATCATTGAAACTTTATAAAGAAGTAACTCTTACTCACAATTTTTTAGGCAAATTATGAAAAATTCATAAACTATATTTTTGGCTTTAATATATTTTCAAATTTTTGAAGCCTAAAAAAATGCGGTCTTATTTTTTTTCTTATTAGTTTGAAATTGCCGTAGAAGTAACATTTTACTTCTATAATTAACGAATAACCTAAATAAAAATCACATATAACTCACACATAGGGTAATCGCAGAATATTGCTTGAAATTAAACGTTAAGAGTATATTTACCCTAGATATAAAAGGAGATCGATATCGGGTTTGTAACAAAGAACTCATTGTTCTATGTATTTTTTCGGGCTCAATGACATATTTTATACGAACACCACAATTAAGTACGAACAAAATATAATCTACATTTTTTCATATTACCATTATCTATTTGTAATCATAATCAGAATTTTTTGTTATTATTAGGTCCTTACATATGAAATTAGCGTTTTGTCGTACTGACCACTTTGATCTGAAAGTGGTTTCTTTGAGAATTCCAAATTCAAATTTATAAATTCATTGAGCTGGTACATTTGAGTTTTGAAAACAGTCATTCATTTGTTTTTTTCCTCATTATTTTTTTCTTTGGCGTCGTTTATTACCGCACAATGGAAAACATGAAATATCGGTATATTTACGAGTACGAGTTCTACCGTGGCACCAGTGCTGCAGAAACAGCTCGAAGGAATAATGATGTGTACGGCGCTGGTGTCGCAAAAGAAAGCACGGTACGTTTTTGGTATCAACGTTTCGTTCTGGAAATTTCGCCCTTCAGAACCAACCCCGTGGACGGCCGTAGACCAAAGTGGAAAATGAAGAATTAAAGGCTATTGTGGAAGCGGATCCATCACAAAGCACTTCAGAGATAGCTGCAGGCTTCGGATTAAGTTATAAAACTGTATTAATCCACTTGAAGCAAATCGGGAAAGTGAAAAAACTTGAACGATGGGTACCGCATGAATTGAGTGAATCAAACTTGCAAACACGCGTCGACTGCTGTGTTACTTTGCTCAACCGATACAATAATGAAGGGATTTTAAATCGAATCATTACTTGTGATGAAAAGTGGATATTGTACAATAATCGGAAGCGCTCGTCACAATGGCTGAACCCTGGAGACCCAGCCAAATCCTGCCCTAAACGAAAATTGACTCAGAAAAAGTTACTTATGAGTGTTTGGTGGACAAGCGCCGGTGGAAAGGAAGAACTAGCTGCTAAACAACCGAGATTAGTCAAGAGATGGAGATTACCATTTTTTCCGGAATTTGGACAATTTCTTACAAGGAAAAAAATTCAACTCCGATGCGACAGTCCAAACCGCCTTCAAAGAGCTTATTGATTCTCGCCCCCATGGTTTTTTAGCAAAGGGATCAATGAACTACCTATGAGATGGCAAAAGCACATAGATAACAACGGTGCATACTTTGATTAATTAAATATATTTTACAAAAAAAAACAGACTTTATATTCCTCCCGTACAAAAAGCCAATTTCATATGTAAGGACCTAATATATAATGATTCAATTGAAAAATTATGTACTTCGTATAGATTACAAACTTAATGAAATTTTCGTTAATCAAATATCATACAGATTTAGAGACGTGCTATCAACAAAGAAGGCGTAGATATGCATACGTGAAATGGCTTAATTTGTGGTTTTTTTCGGCAATAGATACCGAAAAAAATATGCATGTTAACCTATATCATATACAACGTTTACTCTTCGTTTCAAAAACATTTAGAAGTAATACAAATAAATATGTCAAGTACCTTTTGGTTTTTTTATTTACATCAGATTATTAAGTAATACAATATTAAGGTAACCTTATTTCCTAGTGTATATTTTTAATATTTTAACGTAATCGGTGCGCGGAAATCGTGATGCAACAAACGAAGCAATATATTAAAAAAGAATATATTAATATATAATAATATACGGGGATATATTAATATTAAACGGGAATACGTACAATCAGGAGATTATTTATTAGAACAAAACATTTTTGAATTATACAATTAAGGACCACATTTTTGCTTAACGAAATTAATATCTCTACGTTAAATTTGAAATACATTTATTTAGCATTTAATACTTAGACATAATTACAATCTACGACTAGATTCAAACCTTACTTAGTCTAGAATATATATCAACACTGAAGATCTTTGTCTTAAATAATCAATTACACATTGAATACTAATTTTAAACCCACTTTATATTAATTTCAATTTGAAGTAACAACAATGTTTATGTTATAATATTTTTCAATGTTTTTTTTTCATACAAATTGTTGTAAAACATACGCCTGCCTCTCTTGCGTTCTCCTGTTTCAAGGAACCGATGTTTTGACTCTGTAACAAAGAAATAAAATCATGAAGAATTTTAATATTCAATAATTTGTAAGTATGCAGACCCCTCTTTCCCACTGGGCACGTGAGCAGGACCCGTCATCGATAGTCCCTGCCATAACACCAAACGATAACCGATGCTCATTACCGAAAAAATATTTCAATGGTAATGAGGGGAGCGGGGGTGGGAATCATTATTCTAATGTGCTCCAATAGGTTAAATACGGCCCTGTAAGTATTTATAAAGGCCTCAACTAATCAACGGTATGCTTAGCGGGTGTAAGTCGCAGGTTCGATCTTCAACCCTTGATCCAAGATAAACGCTTAAAAGGAGGTTGAATTAGAAATAACAAAATAGAAAAAATATTCTTTAAAAACAATACTTTGGTAACAACCATTAAACTATAATATTCCAACTGACACTTTAAGTCACCTCTAAATCAACATAATAATATATATTTTTTATTTTGCCTCCTGGACTAGGTCACTGTTATTAGCCAACTTCAAAAAAGTTGAAGTTTCATCAATACGGCTGATATATTTGGTGTGTGATGTTTCACGATAACTTCGTCGATTGTTAATCAACGCTTTTATACCAACTAAACTACCAAAATTCTACATAGAAAGTTGGTTATAGCCACTAAAAATAAAACAAAAAAGATAACAAAACAAAATTTGAAGGCAATGAAATTTTATACAAATAAAAATAACTTATAAATTGTGAAAAGCCTATTTAAAAGAGTATTTGTAAAAAGAAAGAAACCGTAACATTTTTATTCAAACAATGAAATCGGAATCAAAAAATAATTTCAATCTGAATTTACAAATATGATAACATTTCCTTTAAGTTTCACGTCAAGTTCATTTTCCTTAAAAAAAAATTCAAAAATATTATTAAAATAATTAAAACGGGAGCAGACCTTGCGATTATTTTGTTTTTATTTTAATGCAGTATAGGAAAATTATTTAAAAAAAAAAAAAAATTAAGTAATTATAGATATTTAGCATTTATAGAAAATTGGAAGTTATTTAAAAATTAAAGTATATTCATATGGATCGTATACGTACGTGTTCAAACCGTCCGAATGAGAAGCTTGCGGTGGCGGCCAACGATGAAGATTCGCTCGCCATATCATCTGTCTAAATGTCATCCGAAACTGTCTTGACATAGAACAGTACAGCACAAAATTAATAGCCCCATTCAGCAATGCCAGCGCGTCCATTAGCTCGCCGAACAAATCGTAGCATCGCTTAAAGAAACATCGTCCTAATGCTCCACTTAGAAGGCCTAAAATCCCTTGAGGAAGTTCGGTCACCAGAAATAATAGCAATACAGCTACTAACATCTTCGTTGTTCGATTTGTTCTTTTGTCTCCTTTGCATTGACGTTTCAATAATTTGTCGTTTGTCGGACACGTATTGTAAACTCGAATCTTTTTCTGGTGCTCATTTGCGCTGTACACTTCTCTTATCAACCACAAGCTAATTACTGTCAGTATAAAGCAAGGTAATAGCTTTATGACCACCGCGTGTACCCAGAAGTTTATCTGGTACAGCTGACCTTCTTCATCCGAATCGACGTGGTACAGAATCATAGGTCCATTCGGTTCTAACACGACAGCTGTATGGATATCGAATACCTGCACAAGATAACAAAGAAAACTTAAGTTATTTACGGTGCAAATTAAGTACGATACTAAAAATTTACTTAAAGCTAAGGCTTGTCAGTTGTTCAATTTATAAAACATTGACTGGTCGTTATTGGGTTTTATTATATTTTCTAATACTTTCGTCAGAAAAATATAAAAATACAGTTTTATGGCAAGTAGATGTTTATCGTAATCGTTTCCATATTAATAGTACAATTTTGTTTTTATTACCCATTCCAAGCATCGAATGAATAAGACATGGGTAGTTATAAAATAAATTGCGTGTAATCAATTGAAAAGTTATGTGTATGTGTAATTAGTTATCGTAAGATGTTTTATATAAAAGGATATCTTTAATGCTCGTTACATATTTGAAAATCGAGCGAAAAACATCTTTAACATTAAATTGAATGTAGTTTTTTAACCGTCGATGTGACAAAGAACACACATACACTTAAATATTTCTATTTAACTTTGTCATAATTGTGAGAATATATGCATCTTGAAAAAGCCGAGATGGCCCAGTGGTAAGAACGCGTGAATCTTAACCGATGATCGTGGGTTCAAACCCGGGCAAGCACCACTGAATTTCATGTGCTTAATTTGCGATTATAATTAATCTCGTGCTTGACGGTGAAGGAAAACATCGTGAGGAAACCTGCATGTGTCAAATTTCACTGAAATTCTGTCACATGTGTACCAATACGCATTGGAGCAGCGTGGTGGAATAGGCTCCAAAAACCTTATTCTCAAAAGAGGAGAAGAGGCCTTAGCCCAGCAGTGGGACATTCACAGGCTGTTACTTTTTTTTTTCTTTTATGCATCTTGAAATAGCAACCTTTACAATCCACAATATATGAGTTCGACTTGCGTTTTACTTCTTATGACATTGGTAGTTTCGTTATATTATTTTTCTCAACAGAAACAGCATTTTGACTGGCGGTTAGACATTAAGGGGATGTTATATACAGTTTATTTTAATAAATTCTGAAACTGTGAACATAAACCGAGTTGATCTTAAGCTCGCATACAAAGAAAATATTATAATATTTTATATTACGATAACTTAAGATAAAATGAAAATTATCTTAATGTGTCACATGAGTCGAGATAACACAGTAGTTATAAGATGGAAATCTTAACCGCAGATTTTCATGTGATTAATTTTTCTTTATAATTTATCTTTTCCTCGGTGCGGAAAATGATCGCAAGGAAAACTGCATGAGTCGGATGAAAATCTACCATATGCATCCACTAAGATGAAGCCTTTTCCCAACAGTGAGAAAATCGTAAGCTGTTATTTTTCTCCAACATGGGAACGATTATACAAAACACTTTTATATTCTTGAAAGTCTTATCTAATAGCGCGATAATTGAAGATAGTCTAATATTTTATCTTAACATAAAATATCGTTTAGCATACAAATGTATGGAACACCCCAAACAGTGAAGTAATATATATTTCATCTCGCAGTATCTTAAGATACCGTATAAGGAAATAATATCTTAAGATTTAATGTAGATATTATTCTTCGGTACTAATATTTACAAACAATGGTTTTAAGCACCAAATAATGTTTTATGCTAAAACTATGCTATATTAAAGCTATGCTATGTGTTTGTGAGAATTTTGATATTATGATAATTTACTATGTTCAAAAAACAAATTCGTAAGTAAACTTGCAAAAATGTCATGATGCTAAGCTTAACCACTTTCAATTTTTTTTTTCAATCGAGAAAATTACATGCGGCTGCTTTTTCTTTTTTAATCAGATCACATTTAAAAAAAAAACATATTTTTTTTTATAGCATAGGTAGGCGGACGCCCATATGGACCACCCGATGGTAAGTGGTCACCAACGCCCATAAACATTGGCATTGTAAGAAATGTTAACCATCGCTTACATCGCTAATGCGCCACCAACCTTGGGAACTAAGATGTTATGTCCATTGTGCCTGTAATTACACTGGCTCACTAACCCTTCAAACCGGAATACAATAATACCAAATACTGCTGTTTTGCGGTTGAATATCTGATGAGTGGGTGGTACCTACCCAGACGAGCTTGCACAAAGCTCTACCACCAAGTATATACTTGGAAAATGTTTATGAACCATAAGATTAGATAAATATGAGTGTGAGTGTAATCAAAACATTCTTAAATACATAATTTTAAATACTTATGAATTTTACTTAGTGACATAATATTACGTCATTAAATTATTTTTATTTCTTAAACATATTATATTACTTAGTGTCGCTCCCATAAACATAATGGCGAAGATAATGAAAGAAGACGCTAATTGCCTCTTGCTAGATAGCAAGTTAAGTAGTAAGCAGATACTAATTTTATAAGAAAATACGATATCTCAAATATATTTACAATGAATGAAGTCGTAACCACTCCATTCACTACTTTGTTATAAAAAATAGTCAGTTATATTCATAAGTAATATAGCAGTATAGTATAAATAATATTATAAAGATTTAAAAAAATATACGCAAATGAAAATGTGCAGCGAACGATACGATGCATTAGTTAGCCCTTGTTTTCGTCGTGCGGGCGGAGATATTTGATGTGAAATGATGATACTCTATTTTAGTAATTATCTATATATCTAATGAAAAAATATCACAATATTTTATGCACACGTCATGTCGAGCTAACCAGTTTAAATAACGGTACTTAATTTCTTATATTAATATTTCTACACAATTTAAAAAAAAACCATTGAGTTTTCGCTTTTCTCAGGTCTGGGTATTTTCTTTTTGGAACTAGTTGGAACCAATCGCAACTTTGGAATTATATATATATTATTCCTTCTCCTTTAATAATTATTAAATTAATTTACTTAATCCTTTTAAATGTTTATAACAATACCGGATGAGAACAAAACTGACGAGCTACAACAATGTGGATAGTAGGTATAAAAACATTACAATACAAAATTTTATTATTAATCAAACCGTGTTGAATTCTTTTTATCTCAATCAGATACACAAACATGCGTGTATACCATAAATCATACATTTGTAATAAAATTTTGCTCACCATAAACGTAGGAATGCACAGGATTGGCGGTAGAATGAAGCTGCTCAGTATGGCCGTGCTGCAACGTCTCTCGGTGCATAGAACGTGGCTTCTGTCTGAGTACCTGTGATCGATTAATTAGAGTTTGATTTATACTCAGCAGAATACTAATAAAGCTAATGGCACTAAGATATCCCAGTGCAATGAACGAACGGAATCAAAATGAAGCTCAAAGGTTGATGACGTACCTGAATAACATTTGTTTTTGCTATTTATGCTTATAAAAATAATTATTACAAGTTAATACTTATACAATTCATGGAATTGTAGACGTACATATATGGACATACGTGTACTATTCAATTTGAAGTGGAGTTGTGTAGCGGAAAAGATCCTAATCAAGTCTCAAAAGAAGGAAAGCACTATATTCATTTATTTTTACAAACACACTTACAATATACATAAAAAGTATTTAATAATAAACTTTTAAAACAATAATAATAATTATATCTGATGTACAATGGCATTTCCAGATATTCATAAATTAAAAGTAACAAAATATTATTTAAAAATATGTTAAAATATTATATTTATTGATAAAAAAGTAAATATTAAATTTATATTTAGCGAAGTGTGACATCTTTAAATTATATATATTATATAAATATATTATATTTTATTATATTCATTCTTAGTGTAAGTAAGTAGGCGGTTGACTTATATCTGGTTTGTGATTAGTTAAATTATTTTAAAATGTATTCTTTATGTAATGAATTTACCAACTATATAATAAGTAGCTTTTATCTTATATTAGGATCTAAACAAATGAACACTAAATTGGAACAAACCCAAACGTGTTTGAAATTTAAGCTAAATCAGTTACGGTTAAAAATTCACTGATAAGGTTTGAACCACACACTAACAGGTGAAATTTAATAAAAAATTGAAAAAGAGATTTGTTTATAGAAACATCTATTCCATTTCTGTTTTCGTAATACACGCTCTGACGTTTGCATATATGATCGTCGAATCCGATTGTTGACGAAATCTATTGTTTGGGAAACATTCCGTGAAGCATTTGCGTAATTTTTATGGTATATATGTTTTAGACAATTTTTTTGGTAAAATTTCTATGATATTCCCAAAAGTTTTTAATACTGGATTATATTTATAATTTATTATAAAATTATAAATTTTAAATGAAGTTAAATAATATATTGTTACGATCGCGATAACTTATAAATTCTAAACACAACGCTCAACGAATTTAAAAAATGCATTGTTTAGGTATTCTTATTAAAATAAAAGTTTTAGAATCATGCTCAAGTATTTAAACTGTAGTAACGAAAAGTTCGATGACCGTTAGACTTACAAACTAAAATAGACTTTATTCTTAACCAGTTCAAAGTCAAATTCAATTTTATTAAGTTGTTTACAAAGTGCCTTATATTATTCGAATTCGAACAAAGTAAAGAGTAAACAGTTTCAAAATGGAAGTTAAAACATTTCTGTATAGCAAAGGATGAGATAAAGGCGACTATAGCGAAGACTCCGGAAGAATCTCTGAATTCCTAAGCGATTTGTTATATTTAATGAATGCATTTTCTGTACTGTGGTCGGTATTTTGTTACATTACACGGTGTTTTTATAATATTAATATAAATAATGTTCTTTTTTTAATTACCGCTAAACAACGATATAAAATCATATTTTTATTGTATTTCATATTTGTTTTCTTAACATTGTAGGTTAAAACTAGCTTATTACCAAGAACGCATTATAATATGATCTTCTAGGTTTCTATGAAGGCAATACCCATAAAACTGGAATTCAAATGATAGCACTTACTTGATAGCAACGTATCTCCAAACCGCTAAAGAGAGTGTGAGGCATATTGATGCTGTGTGGAATATCTGAGCGAAGTGCATATGGAAGAGCAAATAGGCTGCCCACTTGTATGGCATTTCACGTTGACCTGGCAATATCTGGAGGGCAATATATCGAATTATAATACACAGTTAAATTCGAAACATAAATATAATAGTTGAAAATTTATCAAGTTATAAAATAACCATTTCAAAACAAACGATAATTAGGCCGGGTACTATTATTAATTATTCTATTTTTGTTACCAAAGCCAATAGTGTGGGCTGTCTTCGGTGAATTAGTAGAATTAAAGTAGAATTACATACACAGAATTACACAATTTCTCTTGTTTTAAACTCAATTAATATGTACCTGTTTCTTTTGTTATATATATATATAGTTATAGCTCTAAATAAGCACAAATGGGCATTAATGTCAAACCTCTGTGGTTTTTATAATGCTCTTATTTTGTTTAATTGTTAGTCTATGTATTTGGATAATAATAAATAAAAATAAAAATAAATTGCAAATACACCTGCAAGAATTCCCTTAACAAGAATAAATTAAATAAAAGAACTATATTTTTTATTGTTTTTATATTATTTGTATAGCAAAGTATCTAAATATTTAGACGGGATGTATAAAATAATTTTCCAGGATATCTTTTCTGTTGTAGCTGTATATGCATTCCAAGAAGATATTTTCCATTTTGTTCAGCTTGTGCTCATCAAATGGAAATTTCAATAGTCAATAGTTTAATGGTACATAGGCTGCGTACCGATGTTAAAATCGACAGATTTATACTCATAGCTTTACGCTTATTTCGAGCTTAAATTAGGAATATAAGTCATTCCTACAAAACAGGAATATCTAGTATTTTATCCTCATCATATTAACATCAATTGTGATAAATAATTTGCTTAATGAGCTGATCATTAATAGTGGAATTCATATTCATATTATGTTCAATTTATGGTATAGTTATAATCTATATTTGGTGACTGTTATAATATAAAGCGGGCACATTAAAGCCGTTAATCTAATCTTTTAATGTACTTTTTTCGATAAAGTACTCGTTCAGCGGTACTATTATCGATACAAAGGCCAAAAACCAAGGTTTTGAATGTATTTATAATCTTGTTAGCGATTAAGCTGAAGTGCTTACTGAGATTTAATGAAATTTGGTTTGGCGTCAGCTTAGACTTAATTTATATAGGATATCACTTACCGTATTAAATCAAAGGGTTTTTGAGTTTGAGGATTGTACCTTTAACTTAAATCTATACAAATGCGGAAGTGTTTTTTTTGTAATGCTTAAATGAAAAATCTACTAAACCAATATGCCAGATTTAATTACCAGAAAATAATGTAGATACGCCTTTTTAATGTCGTATTAACATAAATACGAACGACGAAAGAATGAAAGAATAATTGTATTCCGGTCTGGATACATTACGATGAAATAATTGAATTGCACTGAAGCCTTTTGTATCGAATACAGTAGAAGTTACTGCATTGGAAATGTTTCAGCCATTCGTTAAATAAATTTACCGTAGACGAGAAATACTATTGCAAGCTATATTGATTTTAAAAGAAAATTTAAATTTGAAAAATCAGCCTTGACTCTTCTTATAAAAATAAGTGAACAGTTCCGATTTTTTACTACGCTATTTATTTATTGCATAGATGGATTAATTATAAGCGTATCAATATTTTATCGTCTCTTTTATATTTCCACCTTTTGACCATCAACAACGGTGTCAATATTATTCTCTTAAGTATAAATTATTTTATTAATAATAATTAGCTTTTTTTGCTATTCAAACTAAGCATTTTAGAACCTTCGTATAAAGTTTGAATCCTATTGCGATTATACATAGGCTAAATTATATTAACTGTATTAAATGATATTGCAAACATAACGGTATTCCGAATCAAGTATTTATTTTCTTGGTGTATTTTCAAATCCCCGCAATCCCATTAAATTTTTTGAGCCTTGTCAGCTAGTACGTTAGTCCACGTTAAATAGTATTTTGAGTCTCGTCAACTAATACGATTGTCCACGCTTTTCTCCCTTGGTGAACTATGGTAAACCGTAATCTGTTCTATAAAACGATCGACGTTGTTGTCTGAGACCTGTGTGATTCTGTGAGTAAGTATGAACATCTGACTTTTATTCATTCATTCCACATGTTTCCAGTGACAACCAGTCATCTTGCTCATGACATCTGTGACCTGTGCATACTTGAAAAGTCTATTTGGGCCGCTGCTATTTTAAGTATTTTACAGCTTAAAATTAAGTTCCTAAGTATCTTAAATTCTAATTATCGAAATGATACAAAAGCCACGTAGTTACGAAGTTAAGTAAGTTTTTAGGTAAACGAATTAACGGTTAATCAGTTTCAAAACATAACAACGTTTATATACACAGTATAAGTACAGTCAGCAACAGAATATATAATTTTATGCTTAGTTTTATTAGAAAACATTGTATTTATTTATAGCATCAAAACTGTTTAGCATTGTTTTGCTTTGTGACGTGTTATGTTTATGATTTCTAGTTGCGTATGTAACTAGAAATATCCCAAAATTCTCGGTTCAATTCAGGTCATGCCATTAAAAAAGTAATTGTTTTTTTCTTTTAAGTAATTCTTAGTAGCAGTTCGGAGTTTGGAAGTAAGCAGTGTTTAAAAAAACAATACATACAGCAACTAACTGCTTAAATACTAAATATTATATTTAAATAAATAAATATTATTACCTCTTACTACTATACTCTTATGTTTTTGTTTTTTTTAACTCCATGTTAATTTAGTGTTTTTTTTTTAATGAATTCTTTCAATAAGTTTACATTGTTATATAATCATAATTAAATGTAACTAATTTAAATAAAATCGATAAGTTTTGTAATGTATATATCCGTTGCTAAATATTCAACCTCATAATCATTCAAATTGTGTTTGTTTAGGATGGCAAACTAAAACAATCTAAAATCAATATAATGTATGTTTCTGGTAGAATAATAACTCCATCGCCACTAAAATTTGCGTATGTAATTTCAAATTAATTTATGTTTTGTAAAATAGACTTACACCGTAAATTTTTAATTAAATTCATTAAAACGAGTCCCGAATTCCCTCACGTTTATTAAATGCTGAGATACCAGTTTATTCGTTTTATCTGAAAACATTATATGTGTATCAAAAAAATAACTTTAAATTGCTATTCTGTTTTTGATGGGTTGAACATTGTCAATAACTTCAATTACAGACCTACATGTAAAGTGAATTTAGGTCAATCAAATTGAATTATATATTTCTACGCATATAATATTACAAAGTCCTAGATGAGTATAATTCCTGGACATACACTTTGCTAAGCTACACTTGCTAAGCTCGATTTGCTACGGTACACCAGCGTGAGGAAAAGTGTTAGCCTTCCGGCCTTTCCTCCTTCTGTTATAAGGTCATCGCAAAATTAATGATCACATTAACTTCAAATCATAGTTGTTACAGATGCGATAGAAAAATACAAGGTATTGTCTTAATGACAATTTTCCAAGAAAATTACCAGTGGTAAGCATAATACGATATTGTTTGATGCTAATATAATAAGTGTAAATACCACGCTCGGCATCTCTATATCAACAAGAGTCAGGTCGCCTTCGCGAAAAGTGCTGAAATGAACAGACGACAAAAATATTCGTCTCTAATTCTAAATCATATTTTTGTGGCGCTTACATTAAAACACTTGTACCTTGGAGCAAAATATTTTCTGGAACAATAAATCTAAATTCAAATATACAATAACTTCCTTTTTTTATATTGTATAGTCAAACTATTACCCAAAGCGAAGATCAAGATGTTTCTATTTAATCCATTTTTATCACGTCAATAGTCTTAATGTAAAGCGGGCGGCAAACTTGACAAAGCGTAGCTTATTATTTACTAAACGAGTCTCCGAAGCAAAGCGCTAAATTTTCTGATAAAAGTTTGATGGATATTGGTTTAGTGCTCTTATTAGTTAGGCATTACAAAGAAAGTCTCCTCATTATTACAGATTTATGTTATTGATATATATTATAACACGAAACAATCGAACTGTACTCACCAAATATCTATACACAGCAAATGGTACGTACTCCATCATAACGAACACGTCTGCGACCGCCAACCATTTCAACAAGCGGTTAATAGGAGCCGCTGCAAGGTCCCGTCTCGTTAATACCGCCACGTTCAAGGCATTAGCCAAACTACCAAACAGGCATACCTGAATAAACAAGAAATGTTTATTTTAGACAATGTAATATATGATAAGGCATAATAAAAATAAAACCATATTCCTCTATGCTTAAGCTCGAATTATGTTGTAACGAATTATCTATACCAATATTATACATGTGATAGTATCTGACTGTCTGTGTGTGTGTTACGCTGTCACGGCTCGATTTTAATGAAATTTGGTTTAAAACAAGCTTGACCCAAGGAAGGACATAGGCAATGTTTATCAACATATGAACACCCAAGTCGCCCTTACACAGGCAATTTTGATCAATGATTTGACACGGAACTTGCAATGGACGAAAGTTGGAGAAATTAATGGAGTAATCTGGATCAATCCCTAAAAATTGATTTAGTTATTTTGACAACATTGCTTTTAATTGCTTTATATAGTCTGTATTGCTATATATTTTGTAAGGTGTAAAGATATACCATATTTTCTAAAGTGCTAATATCCAGTGGGTGTGAAAACCAGCTGTGATTTTTTAACTGAATCGTTGTTTTTTTTTGGTTTATTGAGATTATCGATACACAGTTTTACACAACATTGTAAATATTTAAATAATTCAGATTCGCTTACTTTATACGCAATATTTTTATTATGACACGACACAGGTGAATTAGCTACTTCTTTATTTAGTTACTAATGGCCCGCCCCGACTTCATCCGTGTTGAAAAATTATATATTTTGGTATATTTCAGAAGCAAAATATAATACATTATTGCAATTTTCGTAGGGATCTCAAATTAATATTATTATTATATTAGATTATTTAGTAGTTTTGAGTTTATCCATTACAACATTTAGCCTCATAATTTAACCTCAGTAATTGATGAATACGTTTTCAGTCAAACGATGAACATATGGAAATATCAGATATATTCACTATCATACTCTAATGCGATTAATTTGTTTACATTGTTGCTAAAGTGGCTTTCGATTACCATGTGCAACCGTAGACAAATTACAATTTTAATATGAAAATTGGATATCATTCAAATCATAGAATCGGCTTTGTGTATGACGTGAGGTTAGGTAATATCTATTAATCGATAATCCTACATAACATCATTAGTTTGTTTTAATATATTAAATACGGAGATAGCGAAATATTTTGTATGATTGTTCCAATCCAGTATGAATGAATCTTCCAGTGTAGTAACAGGTTCAAACGACAAGTTTACTTGGTAGTAGGGCTTTGTGCAAGCCCGTGTGGTTAGATACCACGGTCTCATCATATATTCTACAGAAATAGTTAGTATTAAAGTGGTCTGGTTCGGTGGGTATGTGAACCAATGAAACCTCAGGCACAAGAAATCTTAATTCCCAAGGTTGATGGCGCATTGGTGATATAAGGGATGGTTTTTATTTCATATCATGGCATTTCTATGGGCAGCCGGGACCCATTTGCTAGTTTACACTCCTATATCAATTAAAAAATAAATCAAAAATATCTTATATGTCTTGGTTAATTGTTGGTAAAGGCGAACCTATTCCTTCTTAATTAACGAAAATCTATTGATTACCACTGTAGAAATAGCTTCAACAATAATAATGATTGTATTGTATGCTATTTCTGGCACGAATTGAGTTGACTTAGGAAATCCTTCTGGCTAAAGTTCAAATATAAAATTAATATTAACCAGCACGAAAGATTAAATGTAAAAAAAGTGTGTTTATATCATAATTTTGTTCAAGATAAATTGATGTACCTATACGATAATTCTTAGGGTTGAAATTAATTTCTTATTCTCGTCAGTAGCACGTAGATAAACATATCATATTCCTCAAAAGTTATGGCATTCAATTTTTGCTCAGTTAATGTATCTATAGCATTCATATTCATTGTGGAATTTTTGTTGTTTTAAATTTACCACATAATTTATTACAAAATAATGAATGATTAATAAAATAAATATAATTAACTTCTAACGCTTCTAATGCGAGAGTACGAGACGCTTAGTAACTGGCGCAAACTGCTTTATTCCGGTTTTAGTCACTTTTTGTATTACACTACTACAAACGCAAAAACATCTCCAAGCTGATTTATCTGATATTTATTATTTTTCTGATCGGCCGACTTGTAATTCTCAAAAGTAAACACAATAAAATTTCTTGGCACGTGACGCCGAATCCCAACGAATAATATTGGAAAAAAGTTAATATCGTCTTTACAAATACGCTCAACATTTTAAAGATATTTCTTTTAATTAATATTCAGAGCACCTCTGTTATTCTTCTGTTTTGGATTCTATTTAACTTTAAACAGGCTGTTATAATTAGATATAACCAAACATAAAGGTCGTTCGAAATATTTACACAATGTGTTCAATATACAATTAATCATGTAACAAATTAATAAATTACTTCTTATAAGCATGTAGAGTGTTCTATAACACTGCTAAAAAGTAAAAAGAAAACTTAACTCAAAAATACAAATATAAGTAACTATTGAATTATTTATTTATATTACTCTTTGATATTATATTCAGTGCGTCAATTGTATATACATCATACAATTCTTCGAAAGCATAAAAATATTACTTATAATTATTCTAAGCTAGCGCAAAAGTAGATAAGGATAAAGTAGTAAGATAGGGTTTGCCGGACCATTCCATTGACATAAGCTATAACAAGTCAACAATATAATTACTTGAGCTCGATTCTATATAATAGAGTAGATAAAAAGATCAAAATGTACTCACATACAACTTACCAATGTAAAATGCAAACTACCAACTGGCTTTCAAATGATAATATTTTCACGAAGAGATAGTAAATACTATACATTATTTTGGAACTGGAATCATGATGTCATTTCAAATCAAGATCAAAGGTGTTTATTTAGTTTTAAATCCTACCATTTCAATCGACTATACAAAAAATATTATGATCTTAATATGTATATATTATAGATTCAAAGGAAAATGAAAGATAGGAAAAATTGTTAAAAAAGCAATTGGTATTGACGTTACAAAATTGAACTGACTGAACATTTCAAAAGGATTAAGTCTGGGTTATTTTTTGTTGAACTTTTATTATACGTTAAATATAATAAAGTTAATGTAATTTTGATCACAATACTGCTTCCAGTTATAATACCAACATTTAATCAAATTTTCTGCAGATTTTTCATTTAACTTACTTCAATTCAACTAAGTCTTTAAACTTGTTAGTCTTGTTCTCTGACTAAATACACAAAGTTGCTAAGTATGTTATGTGAAAACACGTTGTAAACGCAAAATTTTAATGAGCTACTACCAAAATTATTTTCGCTAAATTTTACTATGTAACCGAATGGAAGGGAAGAGCGAACACTTCCGTAGGATATATCGAAATGAAAATTGATCATTTATGTCAAATAACCAGATGACTATATTTCACAATTTATTTTATCTCCTTTTAATCAAAAAACAGTTTTTAATAACAAACATATGTAAAATAATCACGTTGACCTCAGTATATTTTTAAAGAAGCAAAATTCAACACGTCAAATACTTGTAACTTTTACAAACTGAAATACTCTGAATATACAGAGAACAAAATCTATTTGCGTTTTTTCTTCAAAAGCTGTTTTCGGGCTATGTAAATATTTAACTAATACTTCTGGCATAAACATTTTTCTTTCCACAAGATTAAAATTTACTAAATTGTAAAGTAACATAATAAATTAAATAGCCGTACGATGTTTTCATAATATATCGAATCTCAATGCTTCGCTCATTCATAAAATATATTTTAATAGTTCTTAGTATTTCATTTACTTTTCCAATATAAAAAATTCAATTGACGAAAGTTCCAAAGAAACCCAGACACAACTCCTCATACAGTTAAGTACCTTATTATTATTTTTTGGTTAAAGAAAAAAATACGAATGTATTTAAATGAATATATTTCCCTTTATCCTACTCATAAATTAGGGCAAAGGGAAATTACATCGTTGAAAAATTGGTCATCGATGAACAAATCAAGTGGCAAATATTAATGGCACTAATTGACGTTTATTCACGATTCATTAGCAAGTAATGTGAACAGCGCTTTAAGGACCAATAAATTAACTGATGACTTTTACATAAATATTGTGTAAATTACATAAATCTATACTACTATATAAATCTATTGGTTCTGTCTGTGCATTTTTTTCACCTAATTTTGTGATAAATAAAATCGTTTTATGATGCAGTGATTCACATTATACATTTTTTTTCATTTTTGTCTATCTGTCTGTATGTCTTCTTATAACTCAAGAACGGCTTGACCAATCTTGATGAAAATATGTTCAAACGACAAGTTTACTTGGTAGTAGGGCTTTGGGTAAGCCCGTGTGGTTAGATACCACGGTCTCATCATATATTCTACAGAAATAGTTAGTATTAAATTGGTCTGGTTCGGTGGGTATGTGAACTAATGTAACCTCAGACACAAGAAATTTTAGTTCCCAAGGTTGATGGTGCATTGGTGATGTAAGGGATGGTTTTTATTTCATATCATGGCATTTCTATGGGCAGCCGTGACCCATTTGCTAGTTTACACTCCTATATCAATTAAATAAACGTGTCTGAATACTAAATGCTAAGTGCATATAGTGTTTTAAATGTACAATATTATCTTGTATTGTATTGTGTGTGGTATGTATACTAATCTATAATAAACGTGAAAAGCTTGTTTGTTTTATTTCAGGAACTTTCAGTTCATTTAAAAGCTATTTTGCGTTACATAACCTGTCTATCACACGATAAACCTAAAGAGCGCATGTGTTCCGATGGCAAATTCAATCTCAAAACTTATTGATGAATGAGCCAGTATTCATTTATATTAACATTTCAAGTTCTTTCGTTTTATTTATTACAAGAAAATTGCCCGCGACTTCGTCCGCAAAAAATTTAAGAACTATTAGTTAACGTAAATTCATCATCATCATCAGCCTTTCGTCGTCCACTGTTGGACATAGGCCTCTCCAATGGCACGCCACTGAGCTCGATCTTCAGCTCTCAAAATCCATCCGTTGCCAGCCACTTTGCGTATATCGTCACTCCACCTAGCCGGAGGGCGCCCTACGCTACGTTTGCCGAAACGTGGTCTCCACGCCAGAACACGTCTACACCAACGGTTGTCGGTTCTGCGACAAATGTGTCCAGCCCACTGCCATTTCAGCTTGCTAATCCTTTGGATAGCAAGGATAACGTAAATTAGTATTTGGTAATAGACTAAACGTAGGACAGTTACAGTTTGTTGAAACAGTGACATTATTCTTAGTGAGAGAATTTTATACACGTCATAAGTTCTTTTTTTTTTGTGTAGGTAGGCGGGCGAGCGCCTGATGGTACCTGGTGGTAAGTGGTCACCAACGCCCATAGACAATGGCATTGTAAGAAATGTTAACCATCGCTTACATTGCCAATGCGCCACCAACGTTGGGAACTAAGATGTTATGTCCCTTGTGCCTGTAATTATACTGGTTCAATCACCCTTCAAACCGGAACACAACAATACAAAGTACTGCTGTTTTGCGGTAGAATACCTGATGAGTGGGTGGTACCTACTCAGACGAGCTTGCACAAAGCTCTACCACCGAGTGTGTCGATCGAAAAGTCGGATCCGGATCATTTAAATTGGAATTTACATGTAAATATAATAAATATCTAATATAATTTAAATGGATAAGGATTAATAATATCATGATACATATATCACCTCTATTCGATTCCACCGTATTTGAACCTAATAATTTAAACAAAAACTGTTATTACGGCTCAACTATAATAGTTAGGCATATACCATCACGACCTTTTTTGTGAGCAATCATAAGTACTATTAATATATAAGAAAACTTTTTTTTGTATACCGTCAATAGTTTTCGCAGCGCACGCCAAATAATGGCTTTTATAGGCAACAGTTTGATATCTTGGGTTACATTGTTCCATTTTAGGCATCTCTACACTCTCGTTTTAGGTAGAATCTCTAATCTTTTTGAAAATATAATATAGTCTATGTTACTCGGTAAAGATGTAGCTTTCCAATAGTAAACGAATTTTTAAAATCAGTTCAGTACTTTTTGAGTTAAATCGTAACAAACAAGCAAACAAAGAACAAATTATATTATAATTATATATATTTATAATATTAGTATAGAAAGTTTGATAAATTTAAACCAATTTCACCAAAGTAAAGAAAAATAATTATAAATTAATTGATTTTGTTTGCTAAGCATAAATTACGTCATAAAATAAATAATCACAAATTTAACTTTACTGTTTCCAATATGATATTGGAAAATTTAATTCTGAATAAAGCCACTTTGAATAAACCAATCAAGGTTATCTCAGTAACCTTATTAAATTATAGTAAATTATAGTAAATTTGTTTTATGTTGCCGTTTTTACCATCCTGTAATATTTTCATAGTCCAATAAATGTTCCATAAATTAACTACAGTTGTAAAACGTGACTGAAAAATATGATAGCAATAATTTTCACGCTTTTAACTTTCTTATTGCGTTTCTTTTAAGGATCTATAAATTTTATGTTTTAAGTTTATTTATAGAAAGGCAAACAGAAGATTATATGTAATCATATTATACTTTAAATAATATTTGAGATGAATAGGCTTTGTCACCGTTTGACTGATCACCATGAAAGTTGGCACTTGAACGTATTTTTTACGGAGAAAGCTTCTAATTAATTATAATAGACGGGATAGTCTAAGGTGGATACTTCATAGACTATATAGACTCATAAATAGGTGAAGTCTCGGGTTACCTTCATAGTAATACGTCTAAACAAAAATGACATAAGTACACAGAGATTTGATAGTTAATCTATATATTTTGTGTCTATAGTGCATATTATTCTGTAATCTCATACAGAATAATATTCATGATATTTTTATATTATAAATATTATTGACTACTTCAGCTACAATGAGCAATATCAAGGTATATCAAGGTGCAGGAGATTGATATGGTGTGACGTGTGTGTGTGTAAGTGTGACGGCAAACACAGATGAACTCTCTTTTCACATATTTTTGTTATCCGATGGGACGACAATTGAACATGACCGGATAGGATACCCGAGGTCTCTCTTTGGTTTTTTGTGGTTTTTTTATAAGCACGGGAGCAAAATTACCTACTTCCTAACTCAAGCATGTACTGAGATTTTTTGACAGAAAAATTCATCGTTCGGATCGTGGATTGAATGAAAAACAGGATCTCGGGATCTCTTTTCCAATAACACTGATCAACAAAATTTTGTAACAAGAAAGGTAAGCAGTAATTTCGAAATTTCTACCAAACCTCTCCACAAAATCATATGTATATTTAATTTGATTAGGACTAGTTTTCGTGTTCTCCGTACCGGTAGGTTATGGTGCTAACATGAAAGAATCCTATGAAACAATGAAATATATTTTAGAAAAGATTCAATATGACGAACATAAATGGAAAATTTGCGGAGATTTAAAAGTTGTTGCCCTTTTATTAGGATTGCAACTTGCGTATACAAAATTTTGTTGTTTTCTTTGTGAATGGGACAGTAGGGATAGGAAGAACCATTACGTTAAGAAAAATTGGCTTGCAAGACGATCTCTTACTTTATTATTACATTAGTACAACCTAAAGATATATTTTTACCACCTCTCCATATAAAACTTGGCCTGATGAAAAACTTTGTGAAAGCAATGTATAAAAATGGCACTGGATTTCAATACCTAATACAAAAATTCCCTAAAATCTGTGACGCCAAGATTAAAGAGGGTGTGTTTGTAGATCCTCAAATTAGGCAAGTGATAAAAGTAGATATATTTAAAGAACAACTCGATGATCTGGAAAAACCATCTTGGGAATCATTTATAAAAATCACTGAAATTTTTGAGAACGATTCCACCGAGACATTTTTACCATAGAAAAACGATACCAGGGAAAATGGAGTCCAACTATGCTGGTAGATTATTGCTGGGGATTACAGAGGGACGTTCCTGACGCAAAGTACAGGAGAAAATCATAAAAAAGTACTTATATTAATATTATAACATTGATAATAATTTAATTTTTGTTAAAATAATTTGTAATTTAAGAAAAGTAAAAAAAATCTATTACAATAAAACTATTCGTATCTAAAATTTGAGACGAATTCTACTCTACTTGACCTTATTCCTAACAAAATCAGCCAAAATTTTTCTTGTTACACAGAAAAAAATTTTTTTGTTGTTCAGTATAATCTACAATATATTATTATTAATTAGTTCAGGTATTTGGTTAGCCAGTGAGTTAAAGAAGTGTATACCGATGGTAGATTAATGATTTAATAAACACAATTTAATAATTCTATACGTTTGTCATCAATTTGATCACAAGATTACAAGCGTGTTACTATTGTATTACGATTCTATAATAGCTTGCTATATTTGTATGGCGAATAAATAAAAGGTTTTAATAAAATATTTATTTATATTCCTTTATTAATTGATAACCGTATAGTGTCATGGATTTTATACATAATTATATTTTATTATTACAGTATTTCTTGTTGACAAATTTTTTAGTCGTATTTGGCTTACACAATAACTTTTTATTAAAAATATTTTTAGGCTTAGATAGACAGACGATCGACTGATGGTCAGTGGCCGCCATCGCCCATAGAAATTGGCACTGTAAGATACATTAACCTCTAACATCGCCAATGTGCCGCAATCTTAGCGAACTCTACTTGGTGGTAGAGCTTTGTGCAAGCTCGTCTGGGTAGGTACCACCCACTCATCAGATATTCTACCGTAAAACAGCATTACTTTGTATTGTTGTGTTCCGGTTTGAAGGGTGAGTGAGACAGTGTAATTACAGGCACAAGGGACATAACATCTTAGTTCCCAAGGTTGGTGGCGCATTGGCGATGTAAGCGATGTTTAACATTACAATGCCAATGTTCATGGACCTTGGTGACCACTTACCATCAGGTGGCTTATATGCCCGTCGCCTACCTATGCTATAAAAAAAAACCTTGGGAACTAAGAAGTTACTGTATCTCTTGTCTGTATTTACATTTGATAACTCAACACTTCAAATAAGAAATTATAATCTATGTAAATCTATGTAAGTATAATTACAGAGTTCTAAATTGTTTATAAATGTCATAATATTATTATTTGTTACAAAATATTTGCCGACACTTAAAAACATTACACTCGCCGAATAAATATGGGTAGTTTAACTTAAAATATAAATTGTTGAATATAAAGTTATAACTTTGAAATTTATGCAGCGCGATTCTTGGATTTTATTTTCGTTACTTCCTTTTGAAACTTTTTTGAATAACAGTCAAATTTATTTCGTATAAGATCAAATATTATTAATATAAAATACCCACCAACCTATAACCAGAAAAATGATAAATGGAAAACGAATGAGAAGCAAAATAAAACATACCCAATAAGAATAAATGAAATCGCATATTGGAAACACTCAAATATTTCCCATGTCATCTATAAACGGATTTATCCAAAGTAAGATTAATGATACTTACAATTAAGCTGACGTATCCGTGTATGCTATTATACGCCAGAATTATATCTCGAATGTTACCGTCACAGTAGTTACATGTCGCTTCAGACGGCTTAGTGAGATTTAGTTTAGAGCGCCAGCCGTCCACTAACTTCACCAACGTGCCGAAATCTAGCGCGTCGTGACTACTTTTCGTCGATTTCTCTTTTAATGCCATCAAAAACTTTGAAACGTCAACACTCTTGTTCTCGCTGGATTCTTCCGTCGCTAGTAACATTTCTTCAAACAAATTCGTTAACGTCTGCGTTATGTTCGATGTAACGTTTTCTTCGAACGACATTTTTGCGAAGTTCAAATCTTCAACTTAACTTAAGATACGTCTCCAACTCCTGCAACAATTTTTAATGTAATAGATTAAAAAAGCGATCAAGTGAGAGTCGTACGATAGGCAAAAAAAAATGTATTGCTCAATTAGGAATATATAAAAAAAAATTAAAACATATAGCCTCATGTTAGACACGATTTCGTAAAAATAAGTCTGATGAAGACTAAAAACAATTAACTTCTGATGAAAAATAAAACATTTTTTTTTTCATTTTACTTCATTATAAGACGCGAGGTTTTACTTTTTTCATCGGATATTCGATATATGAACATTTAAACCCTTTACGTTGATAAAGGATTAATTAAACATCATAATTAATTCCCTGTTTTATAGTGACATTAATGTACCCATTAATTAGCATTTGAGTGCCATTAAGGTTCAGATCTTTATAACAGCGTCTATTTTTATTCCATAGTCAATACGAATATGCATTTCCGTTTCATTAACTATCTTACGCTTACTTATTAAATATACACTTAAATATACACCATAATCTGTTGAATCACCAATTGGTTGTTAATCCCTTTTTTATTCGGATGTGTTTCTAGAACTCATTTGCATTATTGCAATAAGCAAAATTAATTTAGTCTATACTGTATGAAATACATTAAATAAATGAAAAGAATGTTAATAATAATGTTAAAAATAAACTATTGTTAGATATTTACTAAGCAGCATCATCATCACACTTGTACCATGGACCAAAGCTGATACTAAGGACTGTATAGACACCACTGTATCTTGAACTGAAGGTATGTTGATTAAAAATTAAATCAAATTAACAGCTTGTAAATTCCCCACTGTTCTGATAAGGCCTCCTATCATTTTCAGGTGATGGTATAGAGCTCATTTCACCATTGCGGATTGTTTGTTTCCTTTCACCGCGCAGCACGAGATGAATTATAAACACAATGTTAAGCACATTCAGTGGTGCTTGCTCGTTTAAATCCGCAATCTTCGATTATAATTCATGTGTTGCAACTACTAGGGAATTTTGACTCATAGGTATGTATTGAACTTACACTAGACACATAAAATACATTTGTCGTAATGCAAACATAAGACGTTATGTGACAAGTATTGCTGTATATCATTTAAAAACAAAATCTGTCTGGGTAGGTACCACCCACTCATTAGGTATTAAACCGTACCGGTCCATATGCTCGTCCGCCTAACTATTCTATAAAAAAAAAATCGTTTTTAAGAACTTAATAATATTCCTATTTTATTCTCCAGTTAAAAGTAAAGTTTATTATAAAGGGGACGATAATAGCCCAAGGGGACAGGATCGAACCTGCGACTTTCACATCGCTAGACGATGAACCGTTACGCTATTAACGCTTCAACTTTGAAATTGACTGTCTTGAACAATGTCAAATGGTTGATTGTATTGATGGTATTGTAAAAATCCTTGCTTACGCTAACGTATAAGAATAGTTTGAAATATATCTCAATGATTCCATTTCCTTTTATCAATATCTCTATTTCTTTTTATTGGCTGTGCAAATTGAATTTATAAGGTCATCGCACACCAAGAGTCGCAAACAGAAATCTCTTTGACATCCATCACTCGTGGACGTTGCCTTGCTTAAATTATCTCATATCGTATAACATTTTTTTTTTTTGGAATAGAAAGTAGAATTCTAATGTTAATAATATTTACGCATGTGTTTCTATAGTTAAAGTTATTGTTGAACTTTTCTTAACACTCGTTTGAAGGTTTAACGAGTTATGGCGTACCATTAATGTAAAATAAATGTTGCGCATATGTCCTATTCTTTTTTTAAATTAAATCTGTGAAAGTTTTGTTCCATTAGGAATCAAACTACAGGACCACATGTATGAAACTATTACCTAATCTTTAATTTTTGTTACTTTTGAAATGAAATGAAAAAAGAAAACAGTACATAAATCCAAACTTTTAACCGTAATTTGTTTTTTTAACCGTCGAGAAGACCTCGACTGTTGTTGTTTGTTTTTAAATTTGAAACTTTGACCGAATAATTTACGTAACTGATTTAATATATACGATTTTTTTGAAAGGTTATTCTCTCAATCTTTTGATATTTTTTAGTATAACCACTAAATTATATATATGACACAAGTCTCCCAGTTAAATATGGTGGCTTAGGTATACGGTCTATGTCATCTTTGGCACTCCCAGCTTTCTTGGCCTCTGCTAATGGTTCTATCACTCTATTTCGTCAGTTGAATATTTAGCTTTCCAAGTTTGATTGATGTAGTGAAGGATCTTGCGGGAGCTAAGACAGCTTGGAGTGTTTCTTGCCCTGATGAAGTCTTTCCCTCAGATATAGCTTGTCAGAAGCAGCGTATTAAGCATACACACAATATGCTCATGTCCCGGTGTACCTCAGATACACACCGTGCATACACTAGGACATACTAGCTGTTTTTGAAAAAGAGTCAGGCCACTGGTTTGGGGCTCTCCCTTCCCAAAATCTAGGGACAGTACTTGATCGGGCAACGATACGCATCGCCGTATGCTTTCGTTTGGGATTAAAATTGTGCGAGCCTCACACACCTCCCTGTCCCTGTGGAACCCTTGTGGATGATTTCGCATACCATGGACTCAGCTGCCGCAAAAGCGCTGGCCATGTTTATTGCCATAAATCTCCAAATGACATACTACGTCGGGCTTTGGGCACAGTATCGATTACTGCTACATTAACGTTTAATGCAGAGATAATGGCAAGAGACCTGATGGAGCAAGAAACGCCGGCAGTATCTCATGTTATGAATACGTCTTTTCGTTTTTTCTTTAAAACTTTATTGTGTAGTTTGTTTTTTATTTTAATTTTAGAATATAATATTAAATATGTTAGAGTTATAAAATAAATGGATTTGATTGATTTTGTTTATTTTACAATAATAGTGGAAACCAGGCATTACTTTCATACAAATATACTATTTAATGTCTATAAGTCACAAGTCACAGGGCTATTATCAAAGCTATTATGTTTTAATATATATATATATATATATATTTTATCACATGATTAATATTATAACAGCCGTCCATTCAATTTAAGTTTATAATTTTATTAATAAATATTACTATATCAATTACGTCAAAAATATTATAGTTCTCTGTAACGAACTTAACAAAAAAAGTGTTTTTTTAGGTTAAGTTTATGTCAGATAAATATGAGTTTGATATTTGATATTTCATGAAATATTTTTTCTTATTTCCAATGGATATAATAAATAACAAGACTTGTGGACATGACAATGAGTGATTTATTTACAACACAGTATTTATATCAAAACAACTATCGGAGTAATACACTTTGTAATACAATTTAGTACTTGTGTACATTTTTGGATACAAAATCAAATGTTCGTTCTTCTTTCAAATCGTTATTCGATTTTCTAGTAAAGAATTCTTTTCAAAATACTGTAATTTTCAATGCATAGAAGACAAATGATTTGGAATATCATATTGGTGTACCTTAAGGGTCATGATACCGTATGCCGTGACGGCAAACGTAATGACGATCTCCCTCTCCGCGACCGCTCTGTACTCATTGTGTTTGTGTGGCGTGTATATCGTAGCAACTGACTGACTTGACTGCCTCGTTGGTTTAGTCACGGTGGTCGTGGGTTCAAATCCCAGGTTGGACCAATACAATGTAATTCAGATTTTCTGTCGAAGCGTACAGCCGTTGGTCCTGCGCCCGAACTATTTCCGGTCGTGTCGGATTGCCGTCCCTTCGGGTTATGAGAGGGATTAGAGAGTGCACCTGTGTTTCAGATTGGCCGCCGTGGCCGAAATCGGTCTGGAGGATTATCATAATATTGTAGCAACGAAGTATATGATATTGCAATATTGTATTATAATAAAAAGAAAATTTTATTTGTTTTATTAACTAAACATTATGCTCTTATTTATTTTACTCCATATTAATTTATTTTCTTAATTGTTAATGTATATTACAATTCAATATTACATTTCAATATCAGTCCAATATGAAGTTTCATATTTGCTGGGCATCCGAAAAAAGTGGTTTATAATTATATAAGATTAAAATAAGTCTGAACAGTCGACTAATAACATATTGTCAACATGAACATTATTTATAATAAATAAAATAAATCCGGTGACCACAAGCAAACAGCCTTATCCGCTTAATCATTCTCAATTTATTTAATTTAAATTTCGAATGCATACGAAAAATTGCTTCATTTGAAGTTATACAATGCACTCAGTCGGTTCATTTCACGCTCAATTTAATCTGAATATTAAGCAATTTTGTTATTTTAAATTATATGGTACTAATATCAAAACAATGTGGTCGATTATTATATTATTAATGTATATAGACAATAATATAACACAGATACATATTTAGTAGTGTTGTAAAATATATTTTCATTACTTTTACGTCAAAAGTAAATGCACGTAACACTTCGTAAAATATAAATTGGTTCCTTTAGTAATATTTGTAAAAAAAATCACAAAGGTACGTGAAAATATTTTTATGGAAACGTGTACTCGAATTTAATGGCTAAAGCTCAACTCAATAGTACTAAAAGTATCCAAAAATTCAGCTTCAACTTTTTGAAGTGTTATTTGAATTTTGTAAAAGTTTGAGAAGTTTCAGATGATTTTTATTTATAACGTGGCCATTAGAATTAGAATTTTGATTAAACGGAATAATTCTGCAACAATTTCTTGCTACCATTACACCCTTTTGTATTTTGTACAAAAATGTCAAATAAAAAAATATTAATATAATAAATTAAATAAAAATATATAGGATGAATAAAAATTACAAAAGATATGTTCTTTTTTATGTTGAGTAAAATACGAACAATTTCAAGAGTAGCCCTTCAATATTTTTAAGGGAACGCCTTTTATAGATGAATAACCTCTTCTAACTTCTGTCTATTCGTCAAATTTTAGCTCTTTTGTTGTTTTTACTTGACAGTCCTTTTGTCTTTTGTTCTTGACTTACTTCCTTATATAAATCACGAAATACGATACTTTATAAAATGATGAAATTCATCTCAGTATACTTTTATAATGAGAAAAAATTGCCGCTTGACTGAGCAAAAGAGCGATAATAAAAAAGAAAAAAAAAACGTTCTATTAAAATAATTATTCGGAAAATACTTTTATATCTCTAACCTATTATTAACCATAAGCTTTAATTATGGACACAGAAAATGAACCATAACATTTAAGACGGCCTTATCTAAAGCTTTGCCTACTAAAACGCATGATAATATTGTGTGTTTTGAATTAATGTATTTATCCGCATGCGCGCCCATGTATATTTGCTTGTAGATACAGTCGCGAGCACTATCAATTTATTTACAAAAAACCTAAACGTATTTTTATGTATTACTTTTCAGAATCAGTCATTTGTTTGAGGTTAAAATGTATAACGCACTATAATATAACTATACTAATAAAAATTAAATTGGATTGAACATTTAATTAAAAAATACATATAACATTATTTTCCGAATGTTACTATTATGACAATTTTAGTTGCACTAACAGTATCACTAAATAAAGGTCGGGTAGATAGGGATATTTAATCTTACGTCATATTCTATTTGAAATATGACAACAATATTACAGTGGTAATAACAATTGGGGCTGACGCCCTATTAAGTTACAATTATCCTTTAACATTCGTGTGATTCTAGGCGAGTGCTTTTAAATGTTAATTCAAATGATAAATGTTTCAATATTATTAATTTCAGTTGCGTGTACATTTTATTCTGAAATTTTAATTTTCTTTTACGTCTAAAAAAGAAAATATTTCTCAGATGTTTTTTTAGAAACTACCTGTTATAGACGCAATATAGACCTTATTATTTACTGCCAAATTTAATAATTAATTAATTCATTGGAGTAGTTCCACATATCCACACCTCCTGCTTGAGGAATATCACGTTTTTTAATTCAGCCTCATTCCCCATCGTGTTTTGTTTCTCGAAGTTTTTTTTAGTCGTACTCGTACATCTCTGAAAGATGTTGACGCTGATACGTTTGATTTAGACGACATTCATGCAAAATGCAAGCGTTGAGCGTACAGCAAGAAACTAAAGGATTTTTAAATTATTGATTTTTCCTATTTAATAATAAATATCTAAAATTTGGTCTGCCCTATTTACTATGCCTATTCAACGGTAGTTCAATATAAGGCAAGGATGGTGGATCTTTCTTTTTAGTATGATTATAGTAATCAATTATCGAATATTTACTTAAAAAGTTTATCTTCAAAATACACTTTGGAATGTAGTAATATAGATTGTTTATTTATAGGAGAGTTATTTACATATACTGCCTCGTTGGTCTAGTGGCTATATATATGGCCACAGAGCTGGTGGTCCTGGGTTCAATTCCCAGATCGGGCCAATAAATAGTTGTTGGGTTTTTCTGTCAGAAAAATCTCAGTGGCAGCCCGGAGTCTGGAAATTGGACAATTGAACTTCCCCAGTTGGAAGTGTGTACACTTTCCGTACGTTCCGTTGTGCACTTTTATATGATGGGTAAAAAATGTTAAGCTCACGTCAAGTCACGTGACCCTGATTGAAAATTCGTTAGCCGGTTTTGAAGTGTTAAATTTTTAATGTAATATAAATTGTCATGTTTGTGTACGATAGCGCAATAAATGAATATTGTATTTTATCACATAAATTATAGTACTTTTATACTGACAATTAAAACAATTCGAGCAAAAATTTTTTCCCTAATCATTCCAAAATATCAAAAATGCACAACATTAATATTCAAGTTTGCACTTCTGCCGGCACTCCCGGAGTGCACCTCGTTGTTTTTTTGTGTCAAAACCGGTGGTAGCCGTAAATTTAATTTAATCTTGTAAAATTACTTGTAAAATGACTGACTCAAAAGTGCTTGTAAGACTACTTGAATGAAGTATCTGGGGTACCATTGCTTAACATTGTGACCTTATAATGAAATTGATTTTCAAGTATATGTCATGAAGTGCTTGGAATTTTTAATGTAGTCCGTCCAATAATTATCAAAGCTTTCATAAAGGACATTCGATAATTTATTTTACTGAAAGTCTAAGGACGAAAAGGAGAATAAATATCACTCATTAAATGTATAACATAAAAAAGCTTTTAAGTATATAAATAACATTTTTAATTAGTTTTATATTCGAGAAATGGTTTCTTTTTATACATACATATTTTTCTGTTACTAATATACCTTTCAAGATTTGATTTGTTAGGTGCTTTTGAATTAGTTAAACCAATTACATTTATAATATTTCTATGGTTACTTCGGTGGAAATACAAAGTTAACTAGAAAGTAGATTTATTGAAGCGCCATTTTTTTAATATTGCTTTCTAGGTATCCTATAAAGGCTTTTTAGGTTTCAGTGAAAATATACTTGGAATCGGTGTTATATTTAACCAGATTTGCCTTCATTTTGCTGATAACAAAACGATGACGATATTGACGTCAGATTACAGAGCAATTTTACTGTGTAACCCAGTTCTAATTTTTTCGTTGAACATTGCTATTCAAATTTTAATATTTCTTAGAAATGATCAACAGAAAAAAAATGTAACTCCAAGACATCATATTATGTTAATTATCATGAAGCAAGCAGTGATTATTTTATACTGTAATACATATTACATACGAAACTCAGCAGTTGATTAACTTATTACTTAATTTTATAAATCTGACATTAAACTACGTTTCCCCAATATGTCGCTACAGACTTATTAATTTTTACTGATTAATAGAACAGTAACATTATAAATATTCTCAAAAATGACAGATCTTCTCATAATGGAAATGAATTATTTTTAATTAATATTTTGTTGTGTTCTAACATCAAATCATCGACTTGATCAAAAATTGATTTCATGGCCACTGTTCCGACTAATAACTTTTATTTTCATCAGTGTCTGATAATGAATAATGAAAGTCGTTTAATAATACTTTCAATTGAACCGAGAGCTATTGGTTTTAAATTTTGATGGTATCACTCATTTATTGATTAATAGTCCTCCTGACCAATTTCAGTCACGGCAGCCAATCTCAAGAGAGATTAGCCAATTGCGCAGGACATCCAACTTCGAGACTCGGAGCTAGTACTGAGAATTTTCGAATGAAAAACCGAATAACTTTTAATTGGCCTGACCTGAGATTTGAACCCAGGACTTCCGGGTCTACGCGTTCTTACATGTAGCCACTAGACCAACGAGGCATTTATTGATTACATAAAATGGGGATTCCATATATAAAATACTAACCGCTGTTAATAATACTCTAATAATATCCTGGGACATTATTCACACACGGCCATCTGATCCCAAACAAAGCAGAGCTTATACTATAGAAACCAGACAACTGATATACTTACATATACTACTTTTCTTTTGTAAATACATACTTATATAGATAATTACACAGAGACTCAGAACAAGCAGACATGTTCATGCACACAAATGTCTGTCCTGGGTGGGAATCGAACCCACGATCTGCGGCGTGAAAAGCAAGTATCTTACCAACCACGCCAACCGGCTCGTCGATTTTACCCGCAACATTTAGTTAGTTATTGTTTCCGGCGTCTTTCAAAGTATTTAGAGTAATTTATTTTTATTCCTGTACCCAAAGTTGGATTGGAGTTAGTCAAACAATTTCAGACCCATCTCAATTCTTCATTTCCTGCCAAAGTGTCTTAAACAAGTATTTACGAACAAATATTTCTCTTTGTTCATAAGAACAATATTCTTAGTGAATTCAAGCCCGCTATTTTCGGTTTGCCATGGTAGTTGCTTCTGTTATTTATGTAATGGAAGAAGCTTTTTTTTTATAATATAGGTATGTGGACGAGCATATGGGCCACCTGATGGTAAGCGATCACCAACGCCCATATAACGCCCTTAGGATAACACGGATAAAATAATGAAATATTTCGGTTTCATAGATAATTGTAACGCGGTAAACATGGTTAATTAAAAGACTTGCTTTGCCTAATATTATAGAAGGCTTATCTTGATTAAATTGTTTAATGTCATATTATATCAAATTTATTATTTTATTTTTTGTTATGCTTCTTAGTGTAGTAATTGGTACAATTAAAAGATATAATCGATCTCACCCCAGTTTACAAAATCTAGATTTGACTCGATAATCTAATAGCTTCATCATCAAATACAAACCTATTCGATATTACACCCACTCATCGCATATTCTACCACCGAATAGTAATGTTTAAAATTGTTGACTTCCGGTTTAAACGGTCAGTGAGCCAGTGTAACTTCAGGCACAAGGGACATAACATCTTAATTCCTAAGATTGCGCCACGCATTGGCAATGTAAGGAATAGTTAGTACATCTCAATGTCTATCGGTCCATCCATCCATCCCGCTACGTATTGTCCATCCGCCTACGTATACTATAAAAGGTGGCATATTATAACTTCTATTCTCTCCCTTAATATTTTTTATATTAATATTCTTTCTATATCTTCTGTTTTTATTCTGTACCAACGAAAGTAAAGAAGTTCTGTATTAAAAATTAATCATAACATTTCAAATAAAAAGCATCTGTTATATAAAATGTTATACAAGCTAGTTAAGTTCCAGGCGATTAACATAGAAAGTTTTCACTTTGTTGTTAATGGTAATTTAACAGAATTAAAACTCAACTCAACTTTCTATTGAGCTTACGTAAAATACCAAGGATCATATTATTTTGAATGGTTAAATTAAGCAGGACTGTACAGTGTATATTAATGAAATTAGTTGACTAGTTATCACTACTCTTTTAATTGTTTTTTTTTTTTGCCTCTACGGAGTATGAAATATTTTAATGAATAAGTTTGTTAATCAAATTTGATTCTTTTATTTTCTATTGTATGTTATATTTATAGTTATATTGTATGTTATTTGTATGTGTATTGTCTATAATAAATAATCATTAAAGTTCTTCCTATTTAGACGTTAGTTACAATAATATCGTCACAATTTTCTACATTTTAACAATCATAAAAGTAGAGCCTATCCACACGGCTGATTTTCGAAAACGGGTGCCTATTACGTTACTCAGAGATGAGCAGACTACACTGACAAATTTAAAGTGCGTTATAAAGGTGTGTGCAAACACAGACCAGCTTTGTATTCTTATATCTGACAATACGATGGGTCGATACAATGCAATAACTTTTTTTTTGCCCGAGTAGGGATTTGATCAAAAGCCGGCTTATATTATTAACTTAAGGCTGTTTGCAACTTAAAGCTACAAGACCATGGTAGTTATTAAGAACTCCACATGTTCCGACTGTACAGCATGTAAGACAAACTGGCTTTACCTAATAATTATGGGCCTTCGCCATCTTGTTAGGAAAGGTTAACAGAACATCTAACGTTACTTATTGGCTAAAATTATAGGAAATCTCACATGGAATTGTCTTCCTGCCTCGTTCCTCTTAAATTTAACATGTCACAATTAGTCTGCATATGTGTGTTGTTAATATTTGTTATGGAGTTCTATTATTTTAAAGTAGACTGCCTCGTTGGTCTAGTGGCTAGATATAAGGCCGCAGACCCGGTGGTCCAATTCCCAGGTCGGGCCAATAAATAGTTATTGGGTTTTTCTGTCAGAAAAATCTCAGTGGCAGCCCGGAGTCTGGAAATTGGAAGTGTGTACACTCCCGTGCCTCGGAAAGCACGTAAAGCCGTTGTTCCTGCGCCTGAACTCTTTCCGGTCGTGTCGGATTGCCGTCCCATCGGATTATGAGCGCTAGGGAATAGTGAGTGCACCTGTGTTCGCGCACACACTTCTGCACTATAATATCTCCTGCGCAGTTGGCTAATCTCTCTTGAGATTGGCCGCTGTGGCCGAAATCGGTCTGGAGGACGTTATTATTATTTTAAAGTATTTCTAAATTACTGACAACTTTGATATGAGCACGCAGCAAGATTATTTGGCGTTTGTTAAACTTTAAATAATTATAATAAAATCTTAGATATATAATTTTGTTACATTAAACATTTTTTTAAATTTATTTATGGAGGCTTATGTGTAAATAGGCAGTCGTTTTAATATCTGTAGTGTTGGCAACACTACAGAAATACAACACAACACAACAGTTTAAGGGAACATACCCAGAAATAACCTGTAAGATATATCTATGATAATAAACAAAATATATTTTTGTTACTCATGTCATGTTGGAAATATAGTTGTGTCGTCATTGAGCCGGACCGCGATGCTCATTGATCACAATCAGTTCCACCACGACTCTGGCGACTGACACATACGTTCTTGTACATTCAACTATTAATTCAAAAAAAAAGTTAACAGCATTCACTCACGGTCACTAACAAAGCTACTATGCTAACCCTAACTAATATTTTATAATTAGTTTTGGTTTCTGAACACAGGCGTTGGTAAAGTTTTCCAATTTTAAATTGGCATAGCTTTATACAGAGTCTATCCTGTAGAACGGACACATAATATTATGCATTACCACTTAAAATGATATACACGTCAACCTTTCGCTGAATCTCTTATTTAAGTGGGTAAATAAGTCGTGGGTACGAAATAGTTACCCACTTAGACACACAACTTTTCAAATTATCGTATTTCTTGAATTAGTGATTCGATAAATTAATTGTCTGCAATATTAGGTTATTTATAAAAAGCAATCTAGTTTCATTTACGTAATAGTTAATTAACAGAAATTTATTATTTTATTCAATTAACATAATGTACTGATGTAAAAATAAATTAAAAAAAAACACTTAATAATAAAGGGAGTATTTTCTTCTGAGTTAGGCTACTACTAAAAATTAGTCAATGGAAAAATTAAATAAATACTTATTAATCTGACCCGGGAATGCAGCCACATAATATAGCCACCAAACCAAAGAGGTGCTCAAGGATTAAGAATACGGGACACACATATAACATAATAATGAAATGTTCACGAAAAAATCAGAAGCTTACAGAAAAAGAAAACCAATTATATAATTCTGCGTGAAATATTCAACAAAATCTTGATTTGTAAGTAAAAATAATATTTTGTTTGACGACACACGAGTATTATACAAACGTTAATGGCGTTTCGGCGATACCTTGAATTTCGCCGTCGAAGCGTGATTTACAAAAAAATCCACATAAAAAAATATACATTTGCATTGTAATCAGTTTTATACGTCCAAAATAAGAGACGTATTTTTTGAAAAATGTTGTTTTATATAGAACGGCTGACACGACACGGTTCGTTTTATTCTCAAAGGAAACCCTGCCCTGGGTCCTTATAAAGTTACAATTTGACATTTTAAAATAAAAATTCGTTTATTGAATATTATGTAATTAGTCTCCTCCTGAAACTTCGCCCGTGTTAGTAGGCTTTTGCGTTTGTTTTATTATGTTTCAGATCTGACTCAAATCTTGAAAATATTATGTAGTCATACATTCAATATTTTATTTTTGACTTTGAACTGGATTTATCGATGCAAACACAAAGAAATGATTAGCAATTTAGCTTTTTACCCACTCCATGTACAATACTTAGTTCAAATAATAAATACATACGAACCAGCAAAGTTAAATAAGACATCTATAAAAAAAGTTACTAAGTACTAACAAAGAGTTTTCTTAGAAGAGTAATTTATATTTTTTAAATTTTTCATAAAGAACATTTGACAGGGTTGATTTTTTTACTATATGAAACCATAAAAGCGTTAATAAAACGTAAAATTGTACGCGAAATAAGGCCTCGCACTCTGATTTATGAAAGAGTTCAGCTTTAAATTATTATTGCTCTATAAATATTTCTCTTTAATTCTACCTTTCAATATAAGAGCACATTCAAATATAAAACAATAAACGCTAACTTATTATGTTAGCAAATTAAAGTCCCAATGCTAAACTGCAGCTTGAATATCAAACAAACTTGCAGTTACAATTTGGCTTCATTTAATTTACCTTAATTGCGATATTATTAAAACAATTTAACTATGAAAAGTAATTAAGTTTTCGAAATTGCTACTAAGGTGACTACCGCTGTAATAAAATTAAACCAAAAGAGGCGATCGACATTTTTGTAATATTAATTCGCTCTTAGCAACTGCCAGATTATTTAAAGTAAATAATAATGATAAATAATACACTATGGTGGGTGTAAATAATATAGTACATATGAATACGTAAATCGCATGCGAAAATCTAGGCAAGATTCATTGAAATTTGAAGTAATCGTAGAGCATACGATGAAAATATATTGATAAAATACACATATTAAATTTGATGTAGTCCTAACACACACCAGCCGTGGAGCAACGACGAATTTACAAGCTGTGATATTGATACCAAGGCACTCTAGGTCTAAAGGAGAAAGAAAATGTAACGTGCAAAGGTCAACCGAAACGCAATAACGATAGAACTCACGCCAATTTTTTCAAACTTATATTTCAATACCACATTATTTCCTGGCACTAGTTTCAATGTAATAACAAAACAGCTAAGCTAGTAACATTATTTTAAAATATTTTAATAAACCAGTTTTCAAAATATGGTCGAAATTCTGGACCATAATTATTATTGAAAATTTTAGGATAGCTAATGTGAAACTACTCTTATTTCAATTTTTTTTTATCGATCATTAATAGATACCAACCAAAAAAAAAGAAATCAGTTGATAAACATCGGAGAAAAGGTTATGGAACTGTTCTATCTTTACCTATTCATATATAGATGCTTATTAAAAAAGTCATATAATACAATACATTAATAATATACCGAATGATTGATTTATATAAATTTTCATTTTATTCGATATTTGTTTAATTATTGTCATCTAAATATGTAATTAACTATCAGTTGATAATATACTGGCCCAATCGAGCCCACGACCTTTTGCTTTTCATTTCCTTTGATACTTTTCTTAAGCAGAGTCCTACAGTTATAAGTTATAAATCAATTGAGTCTTGATTAGAAGAAGCGTCATTAAAGTTTCTTGTCGAAGTTTTAAGAGCGAGGGTCAACGTCATTAAAAATGTAATAACGATACGTTCCATAAAATGGACTTGTTCATTACGTCATAAGAGATTTTGTCGCTAACTGCCACAGCAATTACATTTCCCATTACGTTTGTAGTTCAACCCACAGCGTTCCCTGTCACGCTTTCCGAAATCAAGACAACATAAACAAATCGTGATAGTATGCATAATATCATTAAATTTGATCTGCTACAGAAACTAATTACTATGCTTCGTAGTAGGAATATAAGCATCAAAGATCTTTAAAGGCTTATTTATAGATAAGCCTTAAAATAACTTCGAAGCTAAGCTATATTGTTTCTTGAACAAGTTTTCTTGGTTTACTAAGGAATCGTTTCAATTTTAAGTAACGATATGACAATATGAAACATACTTCGCTACTTGAAGTCGTAATGTCTTAGTTAACTATAGGGTTTTCCAATAGGGACGCTTGAACTTTGACAGCTGATTGCGGCCATGTTGTTTGAGTGACAGCTGTCAAATGCAGTGTGTTATATTCATTCCGTCCTCCCAAATCACCATGGCAGGTTACAGTGTCGAGCAGCACGTGCAAATCATAAAATTGTTTTATGAAAATGGGTCTTCAGTTCGAGCAACGTTCCGCGCACTTCGCCCGTTTTACGGTCGCGATGATCGTCCTGCCGAGTCGACTATCCGTCGATTGGTGGACAAATTCGAGTCAACCGGGTCAGTTAACAATCAGCCGGTTCCCGTGCGTCAACGTAACGCGAGATCTGCCGAGAATATCGCCGCTGTGCGCGATAGTGTCCTCGAAAACCCGCGGCAGTCAATTCCGCGTCGCGCACAGGAACTCGGCCTTTCGCAGACGACAACTTGGCGAATTTTGCGTTGTGACTTGAGCCTGCACCCGTACAAGATCCAGCTGACCCAAGAGCTCAAGGTTAATGACCATAGACAGCGCCGTGTGTTCGCTGACTGGGCATTAGAGCAGTTGGAAGTTGACGCCGATTTTGGCAAAAAAATCATCTTCAGCGACGAGGCGCATTTTTGGATGAATGGCTATGTCAACAAGCAAAATTGCCGTATTTGGGACGAGACCAATCCACACGAGGTTCACCAAGTGGCAATGCACCCGCAGAAAGTGACTGTTTGGTGCGGATTTTGGGCCGGAGGCGTGATTGGTCCGTATTTTTTCGAAAACGATAACTGTGTGGCGTCAATGGTGAGCGATACCGGTCGATGATAACCAACTTCTTTTGGCCTGAAATCGAGAATATGGATCTGGACAACATGTGGTTTCAACAGGACGGCGCTACGTGCCACACAGCACACGCTACGATGGAAGTTCTGCACGATCAAGCGCCCTTAATGGAAAACCCTATAGTAGTCACGGGAATCTTTGCGTTTGTATAATAAAAACATGGAATCAGCTTTTAAGAGATTTAAAATAAAGAGATTTGCCAACATTTCAACGATATTAATTGTATTATTGCAATGGACAGTTACGTAATAAAAACCTGAAGAATGACGTCGCAAACTCCTAACCAAGTTCATATTTTCCGACAAATGAATTTAGGACCATTCTTACGTAAAGTTTCGCATAAATTATGTTAAATCATTGTTTGTTTGTGATGATAAATAGCGGTGAGCGCTGAGCGCTGAGCGAAATGTTATTTATTTATTTACTGCCTCGTTGTTCTAGAAGCTAGCTTATAATAGTACAGATCCCAAAGTTTTGGGTTCAAATCCAGGATCGGGCTATTAAAAAGATCTTAATAGATTGCGTTTTTGTTACTTTTTCTATCAAGATTCTCACTACCTTTTGTGAGTTAACTAGCTATCAGCCTGTGAATGTCCCACTGCTGAGCTAAGGCCTCTTCTCCTCTTTTTGAAGAGAAGGTTTGGAGCTTATTCCACCACGCTGCTCCAATGCGGGTTGGTGGAATACACATGTATGAATTTCAGTGAAATTTGACACATGCAAGTTTCCTCACGATGTTTTCCTTCACCGTCAATCACGAGATGAATTATAATCACAAATAAAGTACAAGAAATTCAGTGGTGCTTGGCCGGGTTTGAACCCACGATCATCCATTAAGATTCACGCGTTCCTACCACTGGGCCATCTCGGCCATGAGTTAGGAAGATTAATATTCCTGTGCGTCGGAATGCACATTAAAACGTTGATTCTATGCTTGATCTTTCTACAGTTGTATTTGATTGATTGAGTATGTGAAAAGAGTGCATCTATGTTTGCATACACTTATGAACTAAAATCTCTCGGCATGGCTGGTTTTTCCTTAAGCCCAGCCAATATAACCACAAAATTCTATTAAAACGACTTCAGTCTTTGTTCATTAACGATACAGAAAACAAATATAGACCCATATAAATTTGGTATTTGTATCTTGTACATTGAAACTACGCGATCAAGTTTAATGTAACTTAGCATATAGATAATGTTGACTCTATTGATTCCGATTGGCTACTCCAGACGAGTAAACAAAATTAATGAATGTGATTCAGTATGAGAATAACACTTGTAAACAATAATAGATCTCTTTGTTGGCTATAGTCCTCGAAATTGACAGCCGTAGTCTTGATTCGGTCAAAAGAACATTTTCAACATTATGTATTTTATATACTTTCTCATATATTACTAGCTACCCGGCACACGCTAATAAAGCTCACTAAATATAATATTTTTATCGGAAATCTTCAACAATCATCGCCATATTTCAGTCTACTACCAAAAACATAAATGAATTATACACCTAAATTGTCCTCATGAATCACTCCGTCCATTAATGAAAACCGAATCCGTTCGGCAATTTGTTGAATTTATCGCGTTCTGATAGATAGAGGGGCATACGCGACGGGAGGACTTTATAATATGTAATAATAAGAAATTACATGCATTGGGGAATTATATAAATGAAATAAATAAAAAAAAAATATATGTGCTGCACAAAAATGGTGGATTGGTGACGACGATACTAGCCTAGTATTATTATTAATGTATAATAAAATAAAAACTTTGGTGTTTTACTTTTATATTGTAACCATTATAGTATCAAAATAATGTTGGTAAGTCAATAATTTCTTCAAAGGGGACTCCGCGGATATATTTAGTGTATAAGTATGTGTGCAATCACATTATAATCCCTTCCTCCCATAATTCTTTGGAACGGTAAATCTGACACGGAAAACCGGAACCGGAAAGAGATCAGGTGCAGACTAACGGCTTTACGTACTTCCAAAGCCACAGGATCGCAAATGTCCAATTCCCAGACTCGTGGTCTGCGACGTTATATACTAGTGACTGGAACAACGATCAGTCAATTATTTTATTTCTGAAAGAACAATTAATCCATTTAATACTAAATTGACTTTCATATAGCATAATAGTTTGATCATAGATTGATATGATAAGTGGTTTATTAGTTTCGGTGATACAAAATGTTGTTTCATAGAACGCATAAGAAAAATAAACAGCGTGTGTGATGAGAGCGGTTGACTGAGTACACGTAGGCTTGGCGTACCGTATACATTACATTATTACATACTTATATATTACTAACTGTGCCCGCGGTTTCACCCGCGTATAATTAATAAAAAATTAAATAATTAAAATCAGCCTAGAAGCTTCCTCGATCAAAGGACTATACAACACAAAAATATTTTTTAAATTCGAACCAGTAGTTCCTTAGATTAGCCGGATAAAACAAACAAACTCTTTAGCTTTATATATTAGTATAGATATAGATTTTATTAGCTTCCCGTTCCAGCTCCACACGGGTAGAATAAGCGCCTGGATAAAATCTTTATATCATAATAACTCTATAGATTGACGCGACGTACACCAGTCTATCTCTTAGTGAGCATCAATTTTTTTCGACATCTTCAACAATAATCATCATATTTCAGCCAATTTACACAATACTTTACCACGGCAGTATGCGCAAGCGATCCAGTGGCGTCCCCGAAGGGACGGTGAGAGTGCCGCTTGTTTTAGTTGGTATTTCGATGCACTGGTAGTTCTAGGCACCGGTCCCATATACTCCCCCACTTCATGTGGGGACATAACGTTAATGGTTTTCCAGCGGGAAAAAAAGACACGGGCGCAGCGGGGGTATTTTGATTTATAATATGTAGTGATCTCTATATACCCGTTCAAAGCGACATCCCAGACTGCTAGTATGGCAGGAGAAGACTGTAAATGTCTCACTAAACGTTTCCTCCTTTCAAGACGGCTTAGAGCTTCTTACGCAGTTTTTTTTTACCGTAACCACGAGGTAAATTATTTTAAGCACAAAAAGTTTGAAACTGATTCACGTTTAACAAATTTTCTAAAATATAACAACAGTTTGTTGTCAAGGCAATTGACGTGATACTAATAGGACTATTTTCTTCGTCAATAAAATGATAATAATGGCCTTTAATATTTTAGGTGATTAATTAACCTGTCATACGACGCCCATTAATCGATTACCTATTTTCCCAAAGTGGGACAATAGGCGTCTAGAACGAAAGAATATCTATAACAAGCTTTGTAAATCTTATATGGCCACTTGTTCATTTTCGCCTTATTTAAACTATCTAAAAGTTACTTTATGACCCGAAACTCAGTGCAGGACACAGTTGATCTCAGAAATGACTTTACTACAAAAATTATAGCATTTCATTAAATTTACGATTCAAAATAGCGTCACCAGTAGCCAGAAGTACTGATGAGGTAATAATGGTCGCCATTTAATTTCGATTTCATTTTATTTTCGTTTCGTTGAACAACGTATTCAGAATACAACAAATATACATCTAGATTGCAAATTATTTCTGTGTAGGTTCGATGCACTATATTATTCGTCATAAAGACCTTTAATTATACTTCTGTACACATACAACGTGTAACAAAATTCGCGTCCGACCCGTGAAGTGGTTATCAGGTATCGTGAGTCGATTTAATACATATAATCATTTTTAAAATATTAAGTAAAAAAATTACCCCGAGTAAAATTAATATTTAACTAAATAAAATGACGAAAATCACATGGCAACACAGGCGTGACGAGAGCGCTTGCTAGGTACTTACCTATCGGGTAGCGAGGGCATAAAACCTCAGTTGTACAGCTGTTGTTAATCGTTCGGTACAGTAGTAAGAAACTGAATTTTACAAGCACCGTTGCACATAGTTTGCAAGGATGCGTTGTAGCACATTTGCTCCTGTTTAATTTGGTCATAATTACTCATACTCAGACATATTAACATATTGAAATACTCTTAATTAGAAAACGTAAAACTTATTGCGGAACACAAGCAAAGCTACAAAACGACCACTCCCAAGTAGTTTACGCGCCAAACTGACTACTGAGAGAGTGAAATTTGGAATAGTATTGATAACAGCAATACTACCGATACTATTATGATAGTAATTCATTCAATAAAAACGATAGTGTCGATAGTATTGCAAAATACATTAGTTTTAACCAAAACCTATCGATACTATTAATAGCATCGATGGTTTTGTATAATCAATTTAGTTAATGAAAAATCAATAAGATAGTCAAAAACCATCGATAAAATCGATAAGTTTTGGTTAAAACTAATGGGTATTGCAATACTATCGAATGCATTACTATCGATAGTCAAACTATCGATTATTCTACAACATCACTTCTCTATGTCACGTACCGGCGCTCGCTCCGCCGCTTCTTTGAACCAGTGTCGGCTTAACAAAGAAAAATGTGTTCGAACGAAAAGTAATAAAATATTTGGTAATAGTTTAGGGCAGTCTTCCATCACGCTCATTATTTATTTTTATTTTATTTTTTCTTTCTCTTTAGTCTTATAAGCTGCGTGGTTAATGTTATTTTTATGTTTTAGTTAGTCATGGAAACTTGATTGTGTAGGAAAAAAATTTTGTTACTTATAAAATTACTGTATGTTTCCCTGAAACATTTAATAAATAAAGAAAATAAATAAATTACGCGCTAGAATTCAATTAGCTCAGATCATTTGCTGAGAGTGTGAGCTAGGTGATTTGTGGCGTTTTTATTTTAGTTGGCAAATAATATCGCACAATATCGCGCTTAGTAGTAGTGACACAACCTTACACGTGCCAGCGGCGTTTCAAAGGCACTAAAAGGAGCCGCCTAAAAAATCTGGTGACGTCGTATTTCAAAAAATTTGCTCGATGTTGGGGAATTAGGTCACTAAAATGTGTATTTTAAATTACAATAACATTTTTATAATAATAAATATTTGATATTTAATATTATTTTTAGTTATGTCTATAACACACCAATATGCCCCTTTCGGGACGGACAGGGTTTTTGTTACACACTGTATATATTTAAGAATAAATAAACGCAAGGGCCACAAACATATTATAAATACGAGGAGTAAAAATAAAATAACCGTTAAGACTTGGAAAAGTCAATAAATCGTTCCTAAGACTAAACATTCAAGTCTGTAATAAAGTTTTGCTGATATTTTTACATTTGAGTTTCTCATCATTTATCATTTGCTCAGTTTGTGCTTATCTCTTTCTCGACAGAAAAAAAACATCGTGAGTTCTATTTGACTTTAAATGGTTCTTATTCTTAATTTAAATTTTAATAAAAATGTGTTAATTGGGAAGCTTTGTAATAAAGTCCGTACTTTTTATTTACGTCGTTTGAAAACAATAATTATATCTGGTTTTGTCAATAGTTTTGCTACTATTCTAGGCAAGAAGATAGCGTTAGACATTTTCAAGTTATTTCTTACTAATTTGACAACCCTTCGCTTAGCGTGTATCACGTAATTAACGAAACTAATAATATAGCGCTAGCCTTCTGAGTGTAACCGCAGTACGATTAATCGAACTTGTTATATAAATTACGAGTTCCAACCGAGCAGACAATGTTTTCGTTTCGTTAATTATATAATTCGACCCCTGAACGATCGCCATTCTTGAAACAAATGACTTGGAATTTACTGTCACCATTACCTGCTCTATTATCTTTAAAAGCAGCTGTATCGACAAATCGCTCCGACTATATTGGCATAGTTCACTATATTTAAAAAATACAACATGTAAGAAATACTCGTAATAATGTACAAATTACATATTATCAAAAACATTTATACTTTACGAATTCACGTAATGCTTAAAATAAATATATATATATAACTAGCTTATCGGGGTCGCAATAACGGTTGCATTTAAAGGATTTCAACCTTAGTACAACTTTAAAACATATTATAAATTTTCCTTGTGATAAATCTCTAATACCTTCATTCCTTATTACCGCTCGCAATCAATACAGCTTTGACTTAAGTTCCGGCTGAACTTAAAGTATGTAAGTTGATAGCGTTTACTATTTAATTGTCTACTTCTCGAGAATATCGAGCAATATATTAGACTTGGACTATGTAATACAAATTCACATTAGTTATCAGTGGCAAACCTATGTGCTGCAACTATGTGGTAGAATTCCACTGTTCCGAGTTGCAATGATAATCCTCATTCCTCGTGACAATATACATATACGAACAGGCATAAAATATTTTATACAGAGAAATTCCTATAGTGATGGTATTACTACACAAAAACTCGCGGTTTCGCCACCGTCGAATTGGATTTGTGACGAAAATTCAAAATCTGCCATTAAAACGTACATAATATCTATTCGTATTTTATGCAGTTAAAATATTTAAATTATTTGGTTAGGTTATTATTAGGTATCTCCGAGACAGATAATATTGATAGCGGCAAGTAATGTGTAGCTAATTATTTTTTAATAAGCTACTGTGCTCGCTGACGCTCTCCCGAGATCTATTTAATTTCATGCCATAGCATCCTACAGATATTAAATTAATAGAATACATTCTATAAATTTAAGATATATAATGGCGTTTAAACACTATGTTTCCATAGGATTATTATTTAGGAATTTATTATTTGCAATAAATAAATTATTAATTTCTATTAAATTTCGTTTTCTATTTTGATAATAATCTTAAAAAAACTATAATGCGATATATTTGTCTTAAAGTTTTGTCATTATTGTATTATTTAAGTATTGTCAGAATTTTTTTTTATAAAAATTTACATTAATGCTGTTTAAATATGTTCTTTTATAAATAATATAACTCACTATAAAATTATAATCAATCAATGTAATATTTATAATATTAAAATATTTGATCGAAACGAATTGTTTATGTGCTAAATTAAAATGTCCAAACTATTTCATAACTAGAATACTAAATATAGGAATATTAATATTGTATTAACTACGAGTAGGTTAGTATCCAGAGTGATATCCTTATTTCGTCTACTAAAACGCATTTTGTGGTAAAAGTATAAATTTTATTTAAAATATAATACAAATTCTTACAAATGTCCATTATAATAATATAATATTTCCTGGGACATTATTCACACAAGGACATCAGATCCCAAACTAAGCAGAGCTCGTATTATGGAAACCAGACAACTGATTTATTTATTTATTTTAAGCAAGACAACCAGTAATAAAATACACAAAACAATTAACACATTACCAAAAAAAAACCAATCAAGTCTTCGCAATTAAGTAAATCAAAATCAATTCATAGCAGATTGTTAGGATAGTAGCAACTAAAATAATAATAATAAAAATAAGAATTACAATTAATATAAAATGGATTAAATTAAAATTTTATAAAATATGACCAAATTAATAAAATTAAAATTATTCTGTAAGTAATTTTTTAAATTGAAAATTGATATTACATTTAATTTCTTTTAATGACAAAAGAAATAAATCAAAATCATTAAATTTATTGTTGTGAATTGTACATGATCTATAAAGAAAGCTATTGCGTACATACTTAGACTTGGTTTTGGGAACATCGAACAACAATTTTTTTACGTGTTTGCACGCGAGGACATGTAATAAATATATTACTAAGTAAGAATAAAGATTCAATATGATTATTTAATAATTTAAAAAGAAAGAGTTCATCTTTAATCATACGTTCTTTTAATGTCAAAATATTAAGACTTTGATAATCCTATCATGAATATCATTATTTCGTTAAAAGATATTTAAGAAATGTATTTTGTATTCTCTCGATTTTGTCTCTATTTTTCTTAAGCAATGGATTCCGAGGCATACTCGAGAATGGATCGGATATAGGCATTATATAGCAAATACTAGTTGATATACTACATATACTAGTTTTCTTTTGTAAATACATACTTATATAGATAATTACACCCAGACTCAGGACAAACAGACATGTTCATGAATACGTCGGTTCTGGGTGGGAATCGAACCCACGACCTGCGGTGCGAAAGACAAGTATGTACCAACCACGACACCGCCTCGTATTTTTTTGGCTTTACTGAATGATCTTAACGTTTATTTATTTATTTTATCGAGGAACAATAAACAACGGTAAAAAATCACAAAATTTTATTTAAAAAAATTCAATGTTCGAAACAATGACAAACAATTTTGTATTAAGATTTAATGCAAAAAAGTGTAATATACTTGGAAATATTAAATTATCCATGAATAAATATAGCATAGGAAACAAAGGCAAAGAGTTACAATTGACATTTTCTGAGATATCGTTCGAGTTTGATACGGATTTGACACAACCGTTTTATTTGAAATTGAATTAGCACTATCAGATGTCAGTGTAACTGCCATCGGATTTTACAGAAGCAGATTTGACATCAGATAGAAGTCTCACGAATCTTTTACAATAGACATTTGAGAGAGATTGTTACAGTTTTTCAAGTGATAACTTCTTATGGGAGGGTAAACCGCTTCGTAACGTAACGCGTTACGGTGCCACTATTACCGACGCGGACTGCTGTACCTGAGAGTTACCAACCTAACGCCATCTAGCGTATACAGATAGTACTTATAATAATTTAGCAACTCTCAAGTACTAATTTAAATTATATTTAATATATAAATATTTTCATTTCTGTCGAGCGTCCCGAGACGCACAAGTTTTTTTTCAGCTTATAGCCGTCCACTGCTGAACGAAAGGCTCCCATAGAACGCTAAGTTAATAGTTACAGTTGTAGACCTGAATGCGTCATTTTTACGTGATATTTATTTTATTTCATCCCCTTATCAAAATTATATCAACGTTTGTTCTTTCGTTAGTGCGAAGTTTTCTTAAGAATGATGAATCATGTTTGTTCCAAACTCTACGTTTGAAAACTTTTATTTTTAAGTCCGTAATACACATAATTCGCAAGTTCAAGGCTTACAGCATTTTGACTTTTTAGCAACCTTCAAAATATAAGGAAGAATGCCAATTCGGCTGTTTTATATTTAACTAGTATCGACCATGGCTACGCCCGCGTGTTATGGGAGAGGCAGATGATAGGTAAACTTTGTGTTTAGTCAGATAAACTATCTTTATTGCAAATTTCATTCAAATCTGTTTAGTAGTTTTTGTGTGAAAGAGTAACGAAGATCCATCTATCATCACAAACGTTCGCGTTTATAAAGATAGTAGTATTACAAACATTAAAAAAAATTGTGCAGTTCTACTAACAAATTGTCACTTTATCGCAACCGAATCGAAGTGTGATCGTTACCGTTTATTTGTTTTCCTATTATTTAATTTGATTATTGACTATTTACATAAAAGTTAACAAATAAGTTTGTTTTTTGTGTTGTAACCGTTGTGTTAAAACCCAAAAGGGTTATAATATGTTAACATCATATCGGTTCGGTTCCTATTCAAATAAATATAGATTAGTCAAAGTTAGATTGGAATTAAATCGGGAACCTATCGTAATCATTATAGATTAGTGGAATTCTGCCCCAGATACATCTGGTGAATGGCGGTTAAGGAAAGCATCTTGGTAAAACCTGCACGTGCCGTATAAAAAACTGTGTTTGTATAAAGCAAATAGCAAATATGCAATTCATATTATTATATTACTCATTATATTTAAAATGCTCTTACTGTTTGAGAAAAATCGATAAACTTTAAGATTTTTAAATTCTTTTGTAAGATGGACCCGAGTCCATTGTACATAAGAATAATAATTGTCGTCTGATTTTAAGAATTTTATTTGTAATCGCTATCTAAAAGCCGATGTAATTAATATACAATATAATTTATTACAATAAGATATTATAAGAAATGATAACTTTTATATGAAAACGTAATAACTACGTAAAAATCATTCGTTATTCTAAAGAATGTTATATAATCTCTCAGCAAGATCAACTGCACATATATTTTCACATAACGCTGGTAAAAATTCATACGATCCGTTCTAAACCAGCTATGTGGTACTGAAATTGTGGGAGACATACCGGCGCGGTGCATTTTCTAGAATGCCAAGAACTAGGGAAGATAATTAAAACAAAATAGCGTTCCAAATTTGAAAAACTAATCTTTTTTTTTTTAAATGTTTCATTGTTAAAAACATTGTTTCAATGCTAAGTATTTCGGGGTACTTTTGTGATATATTCCGAAAAGGCAATTCGTTTTCTGAATAAACATATTTACAATAGAGGCTACGCAAGCAACATAAATGTGACCTAAACAAACAAATCGAAACGACGTACGACATAAATAATAAGCCCGTCATTTTAAATGAGAAAATAATACTAAAATGCCACAATTTATTAAAGAAAAAGGTTGAGTTTTTCGAAAATATTGTTATCACAAACGAATAGCAATAATATTTGAAAATTATTTTGAATGTTATACGAATAAAAAAAACAACATTTTCTTTATTATTTTATTTGGCCAGTGGTAATTAGTTACGATTTTACGCAATATGTTATAACATTGGATTCAATCACTCTTATACAGACCATTTTTGTTTCGAAAAAATAATCTTACACAAATTATAAATGGCATGGTGTAGATATATAATGTTGTCTTGTAAATCAATATACATAAGGAAATTGAATAATATATTTATAGTTATATAAATACATGTCGATTTATAAATTTTCAAAAAAATATTTAACTAACTCAATTACTTTATTTTATTATGCTATTCAAAAATTGTGTTTTCATTTTCGTAATAATTTCGGTAATTGTATTTCAATGATAATAATTTATACAATTGTCTAGTATGAAAAAAAGATAAAAAATAAAATCATATTTTAATTATAAAAAAACACTATTTTAGGATCTTTAATTACTAAAACAACATAAAATTATAATTAAATATATATTTTCGCACAATAAAAAAATAGAGTAGTTTGATTTTAAATTTGAAATCACAGAACATAAAATTTAACTACCAAATCCAAAAAAATATAAAAGCATACTTACATGATTGATCGTTATTTACACATTTTTGGGTAACACTATTCAAAATAAACATGATTTGAAGGGAGAAAGAGAGAACAACATATAAGGAGAGCCATCAGCCCTTCACACCGGGCGCCCGTCCGTGATCAACTGAGAAGTTATTCATGCCGGTATCATATACACTAGACTCTGATTTCGTGCAAAATATTTACCGTTTTACGGTTTTAATGTTGAACAGATATCCGACTCACGTAAACGCTAATTAATGTTTGACGTTGAAAGCGTACTGGAGTTTTTTTTGAAGTTATCCGTTATTTAGTTACACCGCATGGGTCATTGTCATAAAATATCATATTTTGAATTAGATATTTATTTCAAATATTATCAGCTTTATAAGTATTTAATACCCCATTAGTTTTAATTTATGAGCAATATATATTAAAATAAAATATATTAAAATTTAATCATAAACTTATAATATAATTGAAATTTGTATTATGAAAACTATTTTTATTTATTGATTATAATAAATTGAATAGTATTTCAATTTTGAAAGATTAAATAGGTCAAATCGATTGATTGTTTATCTTTATCTTTTATTTTATTTATCTATTTTATATATAATTGCTATGCTTTTTCTATCTAAAAAGTATTGTAGTTATTTACTATATTTATATATTATACTCTATTTATAAAATAATACGTTTATATTAAGATTCCATGAAGTCAGAAGTTTTGAGCCACATTCATCCACTAATCCGCTGTAGTACTGGAAAGGTCTGGCCTATTAATCGTTTAATCTATTAATAATTTACTTCATTTATTACAAATTTCATTACAAATCTGCAAAACTAATCTTACCTAACCGTTTCAAAATTGTATTAATTAATCAAAGAAAATATGAATTATATATATTTTCAATCATTTTTTCATTAATCATATTTTATTTAAGTACTAGTATATTTTTTTATTTGTACTTGGAAGTTGGTGAAATATAGACCAACGTGACCGTCTCGTAAAAAATGACCATTTTAATATTACGTCGTAAAAAACGTAACTTAAAAAATCAGTGATCAACATATTCTTCCCAATGTGTCAATTTGTAGCCCGGCAGATGTGATTCATCAAAATTTATGATTATTGCAAAATATTAAATATATATAAAAATAATATAATATATATGAGTGCCACGCACTCGAAAGGGGTCATGACAGCATAAGAGGCAGTCATGACGTATACCGTCACGACTTACGAGTCGTCATTTCCACCTAGGCGCGACAATAGGTGTTTGAACGGAGACTAGCTGACTATGCAAAATCTACGAATATTATTTGTGTTAGTGTGTCTCTATTCCTTCACTTTGGGAATCCGATCGTATGACAAACTGATAGAATTAGCCCCAGTTGTGTTGTGTTCGAAGCTGAGACGTATGGTTCGCTCCAGACTATAAACTGTGTTCAAACATTTTTGATAGGTAAAATAATTATATAATAAATTAATAATAATAAAGTTTTAGTGGCCCGATCCGGGGCTTAACCCAAGATCTCCGAATAGGATTCGGCAGACAAGAATATACTGACTTAAGTTGCTAAAGCTTAGCTATTAACCTAGTCATTAGTTATCTTCTAAAGTTTAGATATTGGTGGGTGTTATCTTCACAAAAAGGTATTGAAGAATACAAACTCGTTGATATTTCGTTACAAACAAAACAATTCCAATTTACACTAAGCTGTTTGTTCTTAATGTACTGCTTGTCTTTATAAACTCCTTCAAGTACTATAAAATATATATACTCCTACTCAATGGAATACGTTTCCAGACTTTCCATTCTAGAACAAAACAACGAGATATTTGTATGTATTACAATAAATTAATAACTAAATGCTTTTAAGTGAAATTTAACTGAAATAATAAAAATACCAAAATGAAACATTCAATTTATTCGTAATATTAATTTATATATTTCGGAAGATATTATAGCAATGTTAGTTTACAATCCATATTTAGTGCCCCACGACATTTACCAGACATGGAAACTATCTTGACAGATATTAAGAATTCCCGAAGACAAAATTGCTTATTAAGATATACTTGAAACTTAAGAAGTTTTTTCCAAAATCAATTTTCAAACATACCTTCTAACTTTATGTATATCATCGGTTTTTATTCAGTTCAATTTATTTAGAAAGAAATAAATGACTCAATAGCAGTACGATTGTGCCATTTGTCGTTTCGCCAACTTTTGTGATGCTTAGGGAAGTTGCTCAATTTAAGGTTGAAAATACGCCTGTTAACTTTGCCAATTAATAAATTTAAATTTTATATTAAAAAGAAAAGAAATATAAATAAGGCTTAGTACACAATACAATTATATTATATAATTAATAAAAATTATAGAATTATTATATAGTATATTATATATTTATATTTTAGTATAAAATTAAATATATTTAAGGCGTAAGTACTGAATTACTGAAGGTATTAGGCAGCATATTGTTTTACATTTAATTAAATCCTGTAACATGAAGAAGATGAGATTTGAATGACTTCTCCGCTCAAATTATCATGTAATTTGCTCGTCTTATATTTTCTTATTCGCTGATCTATGAATATAACAACTCTTTAAATCAGTAAGTAAAATATATAATGATTGGTTACTACGTATTTCGGGTTTCTTAAATCCACCATTTAAACGGCATATTTACATTTTTTTCATATAACATACCTCGTGAACAAAATTGGCGTAGCTTTCCAGAAAGCTATAAGTAACCCTTGAAAAAAGGTCCTTTTATACTTGTGAGTAACGGTCGATGGTGCTCAATCGATACAGCAATGAAATACACCAAAAATAATATAATAAAAACATTTTTATATTTCTGTCATGATAAATTATAATAGAATAATTTCAGAGCTTTCATAAATGTTGCCCAAAGAGTGATTAGTTATACAAAGCTATGGTATGTCTTCTTGTTTCGAATGTCAAATCAGTGATGACAGAAAGAGGGAAATCAATTAAGTCATACATCTAAACAAAGATTATAAGTAATAAAAAAGTGCGGTCGGGGGACCCCCATCAGGAACGAAGTTCTGTGCGATATTCTTTAACTCAAGCCGTGTTTTAAAATGTATATTTTAATTGATTATATAACGTTATTTTTGTCACACCAAAAAGCACCTCAACCTTCTTTATATCGACCTCCTTAATTCGAACGCCCAACGCATCGCATTGGCCACTGCCATTTCACGCTTCGTTCCTAAAAAGTAAACGCCGGCCATGTCTATATACTTTGAAATATTTATGTATTTTAAGTTGTCAATTAAAATATGTGTCATATAACCTTGGTATATATATTAATTTTATTTTAATTTTATTTTTTTTTTCAATAAGGAAATCGGTCTTGAGTACTATTATTATTATTATTATTATTCTTGGTAATATCAATAATGCCCTTCTGACCGATTCCGGTCACGGCGGCCAATCTTAAGAGCCAAGAGATTAGCCAACTGCGCAGGAGATATTATAGTGCACAAGTGTGTGCGCAAATACAAGTGCACTCTCTTTTCCTTAGCTCTCATAATCCGATGGGATGGGACACGACCGGAAAGAGTTCAGGCGCAGGACCAACGGCTTAACGTGATTTCCCAGACACGGGAGTGTATACACTTCCAACTTCTAGTACGGGCTGCTACTGAGAATTTTCTGACAGAACAACCCAATAAATAATTTTCTTTTCCAAGACATTTTTTATGTTAAGACAACCGACCTACGTCTTAATGGTCCTGTACCGAAAGCGTATATCGTTGTTGAAACATTAGATGCGTAAATATTTTCGGCCTTACTACTGATCTCCCGTCTTTATCTTAAAAATAATTTCTCTCGTATTATGTCATAATATTTATTTGTCATTTTCTGTTGAATAGCTCGTAAAATGTTTGGTATGTTGAAAAGAATGACATATCGAATCGGGTCGATTAGACGAGTTGATGACTAATACATTTTGTTCGTTCATTGTGTGTGTGTGTCATGTTTATCTCATCTCAAAAAATGTGTATGACCATATTATTAATTCGTCTTGCTGAGAAACGAATATAAATATAATTAAAGTATACCAAATAATTGAGCGAAGTTAAAGATTAAGGGGATATAACGATCCTTTAAATTCAAAATTCCGCATAACCTCAAAGTGTCTCCACATAAAAAAAAAATGTCGATCGTCACTGGATACCAAGCAGATGTGACACATCGAAATGTTTGTTAATTGAAACAGTTTATAAGTATATATTTGTATTCTAGAGTTTCATAGAGTTTCGTTTTATTTATACATATACGAGCCGTCTGGCGTGGTTATTAGATACTTCCCTTCACGCCGCAGGTCGAGGTTGCGATTCCCACCCAGGACAGACATTTGTGTGCATGAACATGTCTGTTTGTCCTAAGTCTGGGTGTAATTATGGATATAAGTATGTATTTCCAAAAGAAAAGTAGTATATGTAGTATATCAGTTGTCTGGTTTCCATAGTACAAGCTTTGCTTAGTTTGGGATCCGATGGCCTTGTGTAAATAATGTCCCAAGTTTATTTTATTTTATTAAAATAATATATATAAACGAAACCTCACCACAGACCCACAAGGAAGTAGAGAACACCAGGAGCATGACGACATAAGGGAGCATCATATAGAACGATCTGTTAGTCGTCACAGCATTCGAGTCGGTCTTACTCTCAAATCGCGCCCATCGACATTTCCCATCAAAAGAAGCTGTCTCAAATATAAAATTTTATTCCTGTATTATATTATCCATTATATGAATATATAGGTGGATGAAACACGGTATGACCTCTTTTCTTTCAAACTCTAACCGGACATTTTTGTTTGATGTTACTTTGTGTTTCTATGTAATTTAACGTATTCGTAGCTTGGGCTCTCAACAAAGGAAGTAATCCCAAATCACTTAAAACCTTTGACACGTAGTTTCAAAATAACTCCAAACTACACTCGTTAAAGAGAACTACGAACTTGAATTTTAAATGATGGTAGTGCACTATAAACTTTTGTACAATATAATCTTAATTAATTTTTGTTTGTTATAACATTAGCTCACGCTCACGCTTCAAATTATAACACAAAAGTGACTAGTAGATGGTACCAAGTAGCCCAAGCGGGCTTGTATTTATACTTAACCAATTAAAATATAAACCTATATATTTGTATTTCTTATTAACTATAAAGCTTATGATATAAATGAAATAATTTGTATTGAAAAATAATTAGAAGCGACAAGGCAATTCCTTCTATGTTTAAGATGTTGATATTAATATTTACAGACAGTCTGAACACCATCCAGACCGGCCTAGGAAGCCAGAATTCGAAATAAATTATATTTGCTTCCTGAAAATGAAAATATGGTACACAAAACATCAAACTATAAACCAATATGAAAATACAACAAAGGCACGAACACGTCTACGGTGTCTACAAAACTGACATGAGACGAGGCGTGAAGAGGCATCTTGCGGGCCGGCAAGCTGGGGCGGCAAGGCAATATTATTTCTGACTGTACTGGCCGTCGTCGCATTTAGACTCCACTTTACCAGATACCAGGTGGAGTGGAGTAATTCGCCGTCCCGGTTGCTTTAAAAAAAAAAACATACTTTTATTACGACTTTCACAAAATTTAATATGATGCTATCCTTTTTTAAATAATATGCGGGCGAAGCCTGAAGCGAAAAATAGTATAAAATATAATGTTACTTAATCGAGAAATGGCGTACAGTGCCTGTGTGACAGTATAATACTGTCACACAGACGTGGTCATAGAATATTATACCAAATTATGCATTAAATTAACGCATGGAAAATCGTTCAAGCCGTCATAATCAAAACGCTTCAGCGTTAATAATGTCATGATTACTTGGACAAAGTAATTGTGTTATATATAATGTTCTGGACGTGTGTGTTCTGAAATGTGGATTATTTTGTTCAGTATTTGTCTTATATTAGTGTTCGTTCAGTGGTTTGGTGAAATTATTTTTAATCATTATTTCAACTTAAAGGAAAAATGTATGAATAAATAATTTTTATATACTTTTATTATATTAATTGTATGCTCATAGACAATTAAGCCTATGGTATATTTTTTCTTTGTGTTGTTATGCTTCTTTGATTCCGCAATAAAATTGTGATATAAAATATACTATGGCTACGTCTCTTTATAAAATAATACATATGTTATTTTTCAAAAATACCGTTTATTCGTTTTTCTGTATAATTTTACCTCTTTATATTGAGAGCCAGGTTAAAAGTCTATGGACATTAATTTCATATTTTAAAAACCATTTACATTTTATTTATTATAATACATATATATTCACTTCGTGGTTGAGCTTTGTGCAAGTTCGTCTGGGTAGGTACCACCAACTCATCAGATATTCTACCGCAAAACAGCAATACTTGTTTTTGTTGTGTTCCGGTTTGAAGGGTGAGTGAGCCAGTGTAATTACAGGCACAAGAGACATAACATCTTAGTTCCCAAGGTTGATGGTGCATTGGCGATGTAAGCGATGGTTTACATTTCTTACGCGTTTGTGACCACTTACCATCCATCAGGTGGCCCATATGCTCGTCGGCCTACCTATACTATCTTAATTGAATACAGTCTGCTTATAATAATAATAATAATAATAATAATAAGCAGTTGTATATGATTGTAAATTATGATAGAATTACCTTTCTGTATATTTAACTCGTAGTAAAAATGTTGCGGTTATTTTTGTTTCATATTCAAGAAACCATAATACTCTATTTAAAAAAATCTTACTTAAATTTTCTCAAAGTATTTTATAATTTGTTCTAATATGTACTATTAAAATATCGAAATTTTTTATGCAGAGATTTTTTGTGGTACTTAAATTATAACTAATATATATATATAATTTATTTATGTTTATATATACACGTTTCATAATTTCGTTTGCCGGTCTAAGCTTTTGTAGGTTAATTATATATTGACAGCATGATTGATTATAATTATAGGAAATGAATTGACAGTAGCCGACATATAAACATACATATGTAGCTATGTTTCAAAAATAATACTACAAACACTGCTTTTACCGAATGTGACTACAGTGTAACCTGACTTGACAGTATTTTATTTTTTCTGTCTGCATCCTCCGAGTGAGATAAATTTGTCATATAAGTTGGCTAACCTTTTGAAGTTATAATGGAAACGTCTGGCATATTTCTGAATGAAATTAAAAACATACAAGTGGAATGCAAAATGCCTCGAGCAATATGAAACAAACGAATGCTTATATAACCACCTTAAAGCTTAATACGTTCAATTTTTATGTTATAAACAAATGATATATTAATTCCATCATAATATAATAATATTTATGTAATATAAATATTTTATATTTATCTAATACAAATATTTTATATTTATCTAATATAAATATTTTATATGTGTAAATTTGAGTATTATTTTAATGGCACCATAATCATGTAATTCTCATGATTTATCATTAAAGGTTGAATGTTATTGTCTTCAGGCCTTGAACACCTTTATTACCAATCACATTTTAAAATATTTTTGATTGAATTATACTGTAAAAACAGTTTAATATATAGCAAAAGCTATCTATTTCATGCCAAAATATACAACACAAAGAGAGATAATTGTTTACTTAAATAAACCAACCATTATAATAATAGGCCCGGGAAAAACTTTTTTCGTATTTTATATAAAAATTAAAGATAATTTGTTATAGTGTTTTATTTACATTTCATTATAATATACACATACACATACACGCCATTTCGTTCGATATCTTGTTCCCATTTTCATTGACTTTTCATCAACAGTGATCAAAGTTTAAAAAAATTGATCGATTTCATTAATCTTTAATTGAGAATTGCAAAGGAGGACACGGTTCAATAGTTTCCTTTCAGCGAGCTAGTGGGGCATATATCGAGCTTTTCTGTATATCCAGAGTTTTTCAAGTGGATCAAAACTATTTCGTGGTCAACCAAGTCAAGCTCTTCACCTATCGTAACTACTAACATGCCGTGGTTGCTCCGCTTTTTCAAAATGGCATCCACTTTATACATACCAGGTTCTAAATTCCCGGACTGAAAACGCTTGAACCAATTTTGTGCTACTCTTGTTGACACTGCGTGAATTCCATATACGTGAACATTCTGTTTCCCGGCTTGTGTCACATGTAATAAAACTTCAAAATATATCGAATGTCTTCGTTAGTTTCACTCATTTTGGCAGACAGCAAATTAAAGGAAAAATGGCGGATAACGGTTTTAAGCTTTTTTGCTGTTTTTAAAATGTCATATATTTAATTATATAAAACCAACCAGATACAAACATTACAACTGAAAAGATCGTACTCAACTTTTTAATTATACTCCAGTACTAACAAAATGTTCATTATAGAACACTTATCCATATATAAGCTACAGCCGATTTTTTTCCTAGAAATGTTAATACGAACTGATTATATTATGTAATATCAATTAACTTTGTACTTCATTTAGTAAATGAAATGTTCTGAGTAAATATTATATAATATGTATCAGTATAATATGGACGCAATAAAACACTTGAGCATGGTATATTGTATACAAATTACAGAAGATGAAAACATATGAGGCGATAACTGCCCCTTTATAGGGTCATGAATTTCTGATAATACTGCGGAGTTTTTGGCTTCGCAAAGCATGGGACAAGGAGATAATAGAAATCCACGATCAATTTATATTTTAGTCAAATTATATCATCTATAATAATTATATTATTATTGTACCAAAATTAATTTGCAATTTCACGGGGAAGTTTGCTTGGAATGGCCCACGCATACCTGTAATAAATATTTAAAGAATTGTTAAATATTAAATCTTTTTTTTTTAAATTATATACCATATTACATAATTTAAAATTTCTGCTATTTTTTTGGACATTTAAATTATGGTGTGTAATGTATTTATTTATACAAATAAACTAATTATAACTTATATGCAGCAGAGATAAATAATACCATTTATTATTCATCTATAAAAAGATAATTTAATCCAGAAAAAAATGTTTATAGTTCTTCACGTTTACTAACGATAAATGACATTACAATTCCCTAACATAATCAACATAAATCACAAAAGATTTATGAACTAAGCACCCGAGGACAACACAGAGATCCGTTAAATATCGTAGCGTGTTTCGTCAAAAACATTTAACGTGATACAGTACAGAATAAAACTGGCATCAGAACTCGGAATGCGATAAATCAGTAACATCTTGTTGTTACAGGTTACAAACTGTGGCAGCCTGTTAATATCCTACCACTGGACTATTTCCTTTCTTCTTTAGATGATGACTTGGAGCTTATTCCATCACGCTGCTCCAATGTGTGTGGGTGTACATACATGTGGCTGAATTTCATACGACACGTGTACGTTTCATATAAGATTATACATACAAATTAAGCACATGAAACATGGCCCCAGGGCTCAAGACCCGGGTTCAAACCCGCAATCTTCAATTAACGTGCACGTGTTAAGCCACTGGGCCATCTCGAGTTTGTCACTGTCAACAAAAAAATAGAAAGAATTTTTATTCGGCTGCGAAGTTTTCTATCTAGTAGGCCATTTCGATTCTTCGGTAAATATAATAAAATAATAACTAAATAAACACTAGAATACTTCTAAATTATTAACTGACGTTTGCTATCTTAAAATTTATTATTATTGGTTGATATACTAACTATATTAACTTACACAGTATATTATTACACTTACAAATAACCATAAGATAACATAAACAAGATTCAAACAGTGTAAGTATGGCGTGGAGATAATTATTATTAATTGAATTCGATATCCTATGTTATTAGATAAGAAAATTAATTTGTAGACACGGTACTAAATAACAATCATTACGACGAAAGACTCAAGATGTAGATAACAACATTTACAAATATATTAATTAGAACAATTTACGAAGTAAATTCTATAATTATGATTGAATCTAACAAAATTATCACAGTTTTAAAACCTTTATACTACCAATTCTTAATGTGATATTCGAGATACAAATAAACAGCTTTATATAAATAGAAGACGAAATGTATTCTAAGACGAAATAATATGTATTTTTATATATATTAAATTTTAACTCAATTTTAAAGGAAAAAAGAAAGTTTGATACCTGCACCGGATAGCCAGGGAGGTAACACCCTCCGGCCACGATTGCGTCGAGCCATCACTGCAGAAATATATCAGAAAATGTTATGCGGCATTGACCATGTTAATTATAACATAATTAGTATATTTTATTATTACATTATCATTGGAAAAGTTAAGTTTTACGTTTCTTATTTTATTCAATATAAAAATACTTTTTGTTCTAAAATAAATAAATAGTAATTTCATGGTCTTAAATTCATAGTGGCAATTAAATTTTAATTTAAATTAACAATTTATTAAATTACAAAATAAATAAACATGTATTTCGAGGTGGTCTCTATTTACAATAACATTAGTTCTCTCAAGCAGACATCTAGTATCGATTTCAGTAAGCAATAATGGAATTATTTATGTGAAAAAGTTCTAAAAAAGTCTGTGATAGCATATGTCTATCTTTGAAGGTGACTCACTATAACCTTTTTTATCGTAATCATTTTTTTCCGAAAGTAATGTATTATTTGCGAAGTTGTTTTCATAAACATGGTATTCATTCTTATTTAAATAAACACTTATGCATCACAAGAATTTAATTTTGAAAAAAAATTGCCGTCTCATCATTTGATTGCAATGAATATCTTAGGAGATATCACAGTTTAAAATAATTCCGCAGCAAAATAATGATCAAGTGCGTGGTGGGCCTTTATGTGTGCGGAGTAAGGATGGCGTGGTAGCTAGGTCGGTCACTAGCTCTTCGGTTGTTCGCTCCCGATATGATTTTACCAGTCCTAACTTCTAAACGAAAGGCAAATTCGAATAATTTAAAGATAAATTTAGATGTACATAATCAACCTTTATTATGAAGCTACTTAATTACGTAAGGATTAATGTCATGATACGAATGTTATAATCGTTCGTAGCTAGCCGTGTTTTTATTGACTAATTTGAAAAAGCAGATATTGTCACCTAACTATAATAGTTAGATAATTAATAGCCTCGCGGACTTTTTGTAGATAATGATGAGTACTATAAACATTATTCCAGGTATCGTCAATTGTTTTCGTAGCGCACACCAAATAATTACTTTTTAAAAAATATTTAAAATATATATAATATAAATATAATTTTTAAAATATATACCTCGGGTTACATTATTGCAATTTTAGTTGGGATATTTTTTTTTTAAATATTATTCGTCTACGCTGGTAACGTAGATTTCTTTAAGTAAAATAATTTTAAAAATGATTACTGTAGAGTTTGAATTAAAAACAACACAACACATAAAAAAAAACAAATGTGACCTATTTATAATATTTGTATAAATATAGATAACGCGCGAGCGAAGCCGCGGGCAACAGCTAATATTATATACACAATAATGTTACAATATATGTGGTTTTTGATTCAAAATGTTATCATTACCTCGAAAAGTCGCAGGACTAACGGCCGCTGAGGCTGATAAGTTCTCGAGTAGCCACTCTACAAGGTTGACCGACGATATCACAAGAGTCGCGGAAAGCCGTTGGATGCGGGCAATGCAGCAAGACCGGCCAAAATGAAAATCCTTGGGGGAGGCCTTTGTCCAGCAGTGGACGTCTTTTGGCTAACATGATGATGATGATGATAATACAGCTAACCCTTTATTTAAAAAAAAATTTAACTGTCAATTTAGTTTTGAAAGTCAGGCTACAACTAAGGACCAAGCCTAAATTATTACATAAGCGTTCTATTTGTTTTTAAACATTTATGATAAAATACTGTTAATTTAATGCGATTTAATTATAAATTTATAATTATAGTCAATTATATACACACTTCAATTTAAAAACAATAATTACGGCACAAATCATGAATGATGGCAAGAATGCTATCTGTTTTTCCACACGAAATGCCAATATTGATTCACTTGATTAAAAATTACCTATCACTCCATCCGGGATGCCTTCAAATTAACAAGTAAATCAAAAACAAAAGTTTCAGATATTATATTCCAGTACAGTGATTATCATAGCTTAATAAAATTTAATCTTTATTTTTTCAAGTAATTTATCCTTGACGTAAAAGATTTCTAAACTAATTATACAATTTTCAGGCGTTATTTTTTCAAATTATATTTTCATGTAAATGTGGCAAATGTATTTTTACATCCACTCATCAGTAATTCGTTAGCTTCGTATTACGATATCAAGTATGAAGAATTAATTTTTAAATATTACTGGGATTTAAATCATTTTATTTTTCCTGATGTTTCGACAGAATTACATATGCCACGTCACAAGCTGAACAACCCACATCGCAAAAGTTTAAATTATAATATACAATAATGTTATTTTTAAACTTTAAATAAGCTTTCTTTACTCGCATAAATTCACTAAATACGTACCTTTTTCATATATTCTAGGACTTCAAGTAGCTTATATACAAAATACAGTTTTACAAGAGAGACAAAAATATTAATAAAATCTAAAACTAGTTGATAAATTATAAAGTAATCAATAATGAATCGTCTGCTCCAAGTGTTAACTATGGCATAATATTAAAAATCATTATTTTTTATCTTAACCATCATATACTTTTGTGTCAAGAAAAACATCCAAGAAGATTCACAAGTTATTTTGGCGTGCCCTTTACCAGAAGATTACTCCAAAAATCTACAAAACAGTGCCTTGTTGAATTCTATACGTTGGCTGACTATAAGGATCTGTGGGATTTTTTCTGTTTGCGAACCTCGCTTGTTAACAGTAACAGCCTGTGAATGTCCCACTGCTGGGCTAAGGCCTCTTCTCCTCTTGGAGGTTTTGAGGAGAAGGTTTGGGGCTTATTCCACCACGCTGCTTTAATGCGGGTTGATGGAATACACATGTGACAGAATTTCAGTGAAAGTTGACACATGCAGGTTTCATCACGATGTTTTCTTTCACCGTCAAGCACGATATGAATTATAATCACAAATTAAGCACATTAAATTCAGTGAAGCTTGCCCGGGCTTGAACCCACGATCATCGGTTAAGATTCACGCGTTCTCACCACTGGGAAATCTCGGCTTTACTTGTTAAGCTGAAGGCAATTTAATATGAGCTCCTCATCAATTGGTAGCAAGCCACCGAAAATATTGAGAGGACTTCTCTTCTCTCCTTCGTTTCTATCATTGATGGAAATACCACATCAGGGAAAATTAAGGATGTCAATGGGGATAATTATCAGTAACAGTATTATTGATTAGGATGAATTTAGCAATATCTTATTTAAAACCTACGTTAAAATGCCCACATAGACGAATTGTAACTCATTGTTGCTTTATATTTTGCAAACTTTTAGTACTGAAATATTGAATTTTACCTAATGCTCAACTTACTAATGCAATATGTTTCGAGGGTTTAATATGCGTGGGCTTTTGTTATGAACATTGTTTGTCAATTTCCAGGATTCTATGTATACGCCAATACAAAATTCGAAGAAACATATATTATGTAGTTATTCCTGTTATCACTCAGTAAATAGAACAGAAAATGCTTTTAAATACAAAGATACCTTGCAGTTTCGTTATAAGTAATTATATATCTCAGAAATTTAGCATAAACATAAAAAAAAAACTTTTAATTGCCTATGAAACTTAATCCAAATTGTTTTCTTTGTGTAAAATATGTTTTCAGAATTTAAGCTTTAAGATAACAGTCTCCGCTAATAAATTAATTGTTGTCTTCTAACTTTTTTAATGTTGTGAAAGATTTACATTTTTTTTCTCAATTTCTAAATCCCTTTTGTCACTTTTTAGTGTAACCTGCTTTTGTTATTTACAGCTAATATCAAAGTAAACGGTAAGGACGATTTAACGGTTTTATGTATTTATTTTGTGCCCTTTTTGTTTTTTTGTGACACAGGGTAATCGCTCATGGCTCGGCGGAGCTCTTTTAAGGAGGCGAGAGTATTCTTCTTCCGCAATCGTCACTAGTGCTTACTGCAACGTGAATCGATACCCGGGGCCGCTTGAAACAAGACACGCAAAGCTCACTTCACGTGTCCACGGCTCTATGGTCTCATCCCGTCTCTGAGGAGTGGGGTTTACGGTCCCGCTCCGCTATCTCGTAATGAACCTTGACGATCTCACAAAACAACCACGGAAAAACTCTAATAGAGGTCACAAGTTCACCCGTATAATTAAGTTTCCACAACTCGATTCTTACTCGATTTAGAGTAATCTTGCTTGCTTTACGGGTATTTAAATTCTTCGTTTATCTTTTGTATCTATTGAGATTTTTTTAAATACAGACTTAAACGTTCAATACAAATAATAATTCGTTATATACCGTAATAGTTGGCATAGACATAAATGTATCTGTATCTCGTTGTTTCTCTTATTGGAATAAAAATGTAATAGAAAATTTCGAAATATTCTATAATTAGTATACTGTTTCATTTAAAGCATTAATTATTTTGTTGTATTATTGGTTTTAGAGTAAAAAACAATTACTTCACGTTTTAGAAAGAAACTTAAAATTTAAATGTAATCTAAAAACGAGGATTCCATGAAAGCTTATCCCATTTAAATTCGAATTTCCACACGTTTCTAACAGAATTCAAACGTTTCATATAAAACACTGAAGCTTAAAATAGATACGAGTGCATCGTACATTTCCTTTTAAAATGAAAATGAAAGAAGGATTTTATACAAGACAATGACTTCAAGTATTCAAAATTGTATTTTAATATGGGACGTCTGGAACTCTGTACTTTTACTATTTTTCACTCAAGATTTTCACTCAAGATATCTTAAACAAGTTTGGTACAATTATTATTAATACTTTAAAATCAAAACAAACTCAATGTACTTAGTTAAAATCTAAACAATTGAAATACGTATGAATACATATTTGTATGAAAGGAAATGTAATGAGATGACAAGTGACAGAAAGAAGTGGAAGGAAAATACAATTTGTGCCGATCCCACGTAGTGGGATAACGACAGGAAAAAGAAGATCTTTAAAACACACTGATTATTTTAAATTGACATAATATTACATTTTAATAATCTAGAGTGTCACATGGGACTTTTGGCATAATATAATATATATTATATAGCAATGTTATCGTTGAATTTCGCTTAATTAGTTTTTATATACGAGTTTTAATTTTAATATATTTTAAATGTTATTCTACCCTAGGAAATTAAGAAAACGATCGCAGACTCCATATTATACTGAAGTTAATTTGAACTCGTTACAAGTTATATCACCTTAATTTAACATTCATCGAAGTAATCCAACAAATTGTGTCTGTGAAAACTTTAAAATAAAAATTAATTGTAATATTATCTTTTTGAAATTCTCATTTATAAAATAATTGTAAAATGTCCAATGAATCGTTAAATCATTGTGTCCTTATCAGCTTTACAGTGTAATCGGATTTAATAAATGAATATGACAATGTCAATTCATAAATTTGCACTTTCGTGTAAACGGATAACAAATTGTAAAGTAATATATTATTTTTAAATGAACAATATTTTTTTGTATCCAGTAAAACAAATGGGGTTAAGCGTTTAATATTAATGATAACAATAATAGTTTTATTATTACAGAACAATGGCAAAATAAATAGTTTATTATTACATAAGCCCAAATTATTAAAAAATAGTACAAATTAATAAAACTAATTACGTAGCACAAGAGTAGTCTTCAGAATTGTCCGTTTCATCATATGATATATATTAAAATCATTAGCAATGTTTGTCAGCGTTTCGGCGGTTTCTATTCTCTGTAATAATGATTTCTGAATATTATTTAAGCAGCCCATTTCTTCATTATCACGTTAATATCACCACTTTTTGTGCAAACATTTCTGCTGCGCTCCAAACTCAAGTCAAACTTAACAGTATCCTAAACCAATAATAATATCGCTTAACTCAGTTGTTATTGTACATAACAATGGCAAGAATGCTTATTCTTTAAAGAATAATTAAAAAAGTAAGTGATATTCCACAAAATATGTACCCATATTGGTATATTACCAAATTGTAATTATCTCCTTATTGATATCATAAGAATCCACATCTATTGTATTTGTTTCAATATGGAAGCATATTGACCTTTGTCTACTAGTGTCTGTCCCCGGTTACACCTGCATGTGAGAGAGAGAGGTGTTATATGTCCTTTTCTGTAGAAACGAGAACGTATATGCCAAATTTCATGAAGATAAGACATGTACGTAACAAACACATAAAAACTCACTTTCCCATTTATAATATTAGTAAGAATTTTCACTAAACTATACTCGTATTAATAGAAAGAAACGGAACGTAGATTGTAGAGGAGATTATTTAAAAATAGCATATATTAATTATCAATAAAATATAATAATGGATCTTATACGGTGGCAGACAGCTTCAAGATGTACACGTGTACATACGTAAGCCTAAGAGGCCGCACACCAGAGCAGCATAAAGCTAATGTTTTATGAAACAATTAACGCGTCAATACAATAATACAACGCACACGCGAAAAACTAAACTCGACGCATTTTTTGCCACGTAGTATTGAAAAGTTAAAAATGAGAGGTACCGAATTTATTATCGTTTTTTTAAGAGGAATTGAATAATGTCCTGACCCAAAGTAGCCTCTCGCACGATTATCTTTTTCAAAAAAAATCTTTTAATTACATTTCTTATGAATTATATTTATTTTATTTTAATATTGTACTTAAGGCTCACAAAGTAAGCTTAAAGCTTGGTGTAGTAATCATTCTCTTTTTAATATAAATACATTGCTTGATAACTGACTTTAATTACAACGTAAGTATGAGTATAACATAAGATAAAGTTATAAAAAATCTAAATAAGTAAATTCGATTTTTAAATATACTTTCATTCATTCATAATCAAAGGACATGGTTTTTTGTCATTTTTGCTGTAACTTTTCGCCCAGTCGCCAAACAGGACACCTATATCACAGTGACGTCAAACGAAATTATGGCCATTGTCATCTTCATGTCTATCCCGTTTTATAATAAGACTTACCCACTGACTACAAATTAACAACGGCGAAATATGAGGAAAATATGTTCCTCCTCGGGGAAAAATTTGTTCCAGTAAAAGTTAGAAAGACAAAGAACATTTTATGTGAATTTTTATCATGAATATTTCAAAACTTTGACTATATTTAGTCGCTTGTATAGTATAAATAGAAACATGTGACGTATTCGGAGAAAACATGTTCGAAACTTATTTCAAGAAACATTCTCTCTGACAATTTATATGAAAGGTTTCGTAGAAAATCAATTTAAACTAAAATATAGTTTGATAAAACACAAAAAATCACGATTTGATGAATTCAAACGTAAGAAAAAAACAATTACATATAACTTGAACACATACAAAATAATTTTGGGGTCACTGCAACTGTTTAAATCTTACATCATATTAGTTAAAAAATATAGTCCCAGGCCCAAAAATCCAGCCAAAAATAATATGAGCTTACAACCCACTTTACTCAAATGTAAAAGTACTTTAGGGACTTGAATCTTTAAATCCGGACGTGTTAAATATCGATTAGTTTTAAATAACTTCAAACAAGTCCATTTCATTGTTCACAGTCATATTTTAACAAGTACTTTAGTTTATTACATATAGATACTTACTTAGTTTTCACTATTTTCCCAAGTGCATGTTTCTTAGTTGAATAAAATTATAAGAGTAGCGATCTGTGATTCAGAACCCAATAAATTCCATAATAATGACAAGATCGTACAAAATATAAAAATATTAAGACATTGAAGATTAAAAGATTTTAAGTATATATTTATAAAATAAATGTCCTCCCCAACTTAATACTATTAATAATAATATTAATTACTAGTTTTCTTTTTTATAATAATGAAATATAAATAAAATAAATCAAAAAAGGAAACATGTAATCATAAAGTGTATAAGAGTAATCTAGCTATCTTATAGTTACAAACAGAAATTTTGATTAACAAGTTTCAGTTACATTTACAGTTTAAAATGAACATGTTATTTATTTTCATAAATGATACTAAACACTAACAAATAAATTGTATTAAAGTTATTATTTATTAAACATAAAATTATATTTTTTACTTTTCTATAAAAGACAAATATAAACTTTTAGATATTTTGGAAATCAACAATTATTTTTGCAACGATTATGTACATAGTCCATGTTTCTATCAAAACTATTATGTAGTATATAATATTCTATTTTAATCGGATAAATATAATAAAAACGTACAAAACTGACCTTCATATAATATAAGTATAAATAACAAATGGCAGTTTATAATGTTTCAGTTTATTTATTTTGTTTAAGTATAAGTTTATATATTTAAAGATGTTTTAATTTACTTTGTAATTAATATAAGTTATGTTTAACAAACCCTATATTCCAAGAAAAAAAATAATTACGACAAAAATCAAAACAATTAAAATCTCAAATACAATTTTAATTTTTTATAACAACAAAGCAAATTTTCGTCTCATTTTCCGCCCAGGAGACGTAAAACAGTTTTAAATTTACCTTTCATCTGTTTTCCTGTTTTCGCTTTAGAATATTAATTTAGTTATTCGTTTGTTCAAATGAAATGAATAGCGCTATGCAGTATAATACATGAACAAAAACTTCGTAAATGTATTACACGATATTTAAATCAATTAATAAATAAAGTTGTTTGATTAGATGCGCTAATAACATGAATCTGACAATAAATTTACGCATTACACTTATTAAGTTGGACAGGATAGTCTATGTCAGATTCAATAATTCTATGTTAATATCACATGAATAGTTATAGCAAATGCATCAGTTCTCAAAGGCTTTCCTACAAACACAGAAGCTCCTAGCCAGCAAATATTTGAAGAGTCTAAGAGACTTGTAGATCATTGACTGCACACTGACAAGTTACTCACTAAATTCAGACTATTGATCACAATCGGTCTCAATAGCAAAGCCAATTTTTCATGCCATTGACTTCCGCGGAGGAACATCTTCGTCTATGGTTTATTTATCTGTTCCGCTTTCGCTTAATCCATATACATATATTTTACGACCAGAGTCACTCCATTTTATAAAACAAAGAAACGGAAGTACGTCTTTTATATTCAAGCTAGTTGTGTCCCACGATTTCACTAGCTTCTAAGGATTTTCGATATGTATCTGTTTCATTGTTTACTATATCAGTTTTTTTTTAATCTTTTTTTAAGGGTTTTTTATCCTTACTGCATGTCAAACCCATCGTAACTTAAGCTATCTTCTAAGTTTTATAATTAGGTTATTTATTAACAAATAGACATATTTCTTTAGCCACTGAAGAAGTGGGATCTTATTAAGCACTTTGCATAACTCCGGCATTTGTTTTTTTTATGTAAGATGAGGCAAATGAGCCTCATCTGATGGAAAGTGACTACCACGCCCATGGACATCTGCAACATCCGAGGACTTGCAGGTCCGTTGCCGGTCTTTGAGGAAAGAGTACACTCTCTTCTTGAAGGTTGCAATGTCATATCGGTTCGGAAAAGTCGCCGGCGAAAGCTGATTCCACAGAGTAATTGTTTAATCGACAGAGATGAAATGTATTTATTAATGCTTCCCTAGGACCTCTATATTTGTTACATTCTAATAAAACATGATGAACATCATCTGTCGTACCACAAACATTACAATTACGGGAATCAGCCTTTTTCATGACAAAAAGGAAATTGTTACAAGAGTAATGACCAGAGCGAAGTCTACATAATATTTTGGTATGCGACCTATTCATTCTAATGTTTTCGAACCATGGTATTTCAGGAGGCTGATTTACGATCGTTTTATACCATATGCCTTTGTCTTTTGAACGTCGGTCAAAACATTCTCGCCATAAATACAAACTTGCAGCCTTAAATCTAGGTAAAACTTCTGTTAGCTAGGTTTAATATTAAAAATTCTTCCTTCAACACATGCCATTTTAGATCGTTTATCAGCCTCCTCGTTACCTCGTATACTAATATGAGACGGAACCCATTGTAATCTGTTAAGTTGCCCACCGCCTTTAAGAAAAACATGTAATTTGTCAAAAATATCAAAGGTTATCGGTACACCTCTATATCCAGAGGCGCATCGAGCCAAATGCAGTAAGGCACTCTTACTATCTGATAAAATTACAATTCTATTGCTATTAATTTGTGTGATTAATTTGTGCATTTTTGGAACCATCCGTAAAAATTATATACCAATCTTCTCATCGTCATCATAGGCTTTTATCAATAGAGGTTTCTTTTTGTTTAGCCAATAATTGTTAGTTTGTAATGTACATATGGTTTGTAAAATTTCTATTGAAACATCATTTGAAAGAGAAAAGCACTTAAGGACAAATTTATGTGCTAAAAAGGCTCGTCTTACGTATAAAGGTGGTAAACTAATCTCGCTTTCCATAGCATGGATTGGCGTGCTTCTTAGAAAACCACCTATAATTCTAAGAGCTTGATTTTGTATTTTATCAAGTTAAGATAGGTGTATATTGGATGAATTTCCTATCAAAAAACTAGCGTAATCCATTCTACTTCTGATAATAGACAAATAAAGGCGTCGCAGATGCTTAAGATGAATTCCCCATGAAGGACCAGCTAGAACTTTTATTATGTTCAAGAACTTAGAACACTTCTTAATAATTTCCTTATATGTCTTTTCCAACGCAAACTTCTATCCAAACAGACTCCTAAGTATTCAACATTAATTACTGAAGGTACAGGAACATTATTTATTTTAAGACAAGGTAAAATTATTTTTGCATCTCTACTAAAGTAGCCATAATTACTTTTATTATTTGTTACCTGTAATCCCAAATAATCTAGTTTCGTCACAATAGTATTCAGAGCTGACTGAATTTTTGATTCACATCGTTTTAATTCCTTATCACTGAAATAGAATACAAAATCGTCAGCATACTGTGAAATGTACACCTCTCTAGACCGACATATTTCATGTGTTACAGTATTAAATAATAAAGGCGAAAGAGGATCGCCTTGTGCTAAACCTCTGTTATCGTTCCGAAAAATCTTGAGTCCCTCTTCAGACTGAATAAATAATCGACGGTTGCAAAGAAAATTCCATAAATATTTTCTGCCTGCACCTAAATTATCAAGTGTATTACAACATTTTAGTTATTATATGCGTTTTCTATATCTTAGAAGCACGCTAATGTTGGGATGTTTTTGACAAATCCTATTTGAATATAAGTTATCACTCTTGATAACGAATCTAAGCAAGAATAACTTTTTCTAAAGCCTACCACATATAGTGAAAAGATGCGATTTCTCAAAATACCATTCCAAGCGTTTTTCAATCATTAAGTGACACAACTTACAGATGCATGATATTAGTGAGATGGGTCGTAACTTTATATCATAGTCATTAGTTTAAACCTGGTGGCTTAGGAATAGATAGAATACGGATATTGAGCCATTGGTTGGGGACATATCCCGATGTAAAAATTAAATAAAATATATAAAGTAAAAACTGTTTTGCACTTTGCGGTAATTTGTATAGCATCGAATAGGTTATTTCATCTTCTCCCGGAGAGGTGTCTTTTTTCTTAAGGTAATTTTCAAATTCTTCTATTGTAAAGTCTGACTCAAGAATGTTATTTTAAGAATGTTAGTAAGACTCAAGAATTTGATGATGAGAAATTTGGCCTAGAATTAGTTACCGACGCTGGAGTTAATGACTTTAATAAAGTTTCCTGTTTATCCATATTTACCATTATACCACTTCTCTTTAAACCTTTAACCCAACCCATTCGACGCCACATTTCTATACTTGATATGGTCTCATCAATAGAGTTACAAAATGCATGACGTTTAACACTTCTGGCTTTCTGAATTGCCTCCTTAGCTTCTTCTATCTTTTGTTCCAATTTATCCTAGTCATCCGGAGTCGGGTTGCTTCAGAAATTACTTAGAGCCAACCTTCGCTGAGCTATAGATAATGATAAAGATGTGATCCAATAATCACGAGGCTTAAATTTTGATTCTGGGTCAGTGCATATTTTAATTAAAGGGACACTAACTTCAATAGCTTTAAAATTTTGATTTAAAAGTAATTGTACATTAACTGGATTTCATCATTAAAAATCCCTAAATCAAAATTACAAAATGATAGAATACCACTACCCAAGTTTTCATTTAGAATATTCCAATCTGCGTTAACTGCTATATCAGATGATACAAAAGTTATATCAGGAGATGATTATTGCAAATGCCTACTTACCAATTTAACACGAGTAGGTGAACCATTATTGAAGGGAATGAAGCCATATTCAAGTGCCGAATCTTTAATCTGTATTCCTCTACTATCAGTTTTGTTAGATTATTATATTAGCAGGCGATTTTAATGCACATCATAGTGCCAGTCACTATGATGTGCATTAAAATCGACTGCTATAACTGTCTTTTTAGCAAAACAAGAAAATAATTCATCCCAATCGTAGCTTTTAGTATTTACTGAAGAGGGACAATAAACTGACACTATATTTTCTAGAATTTTGCAATTAAGTAGCTTTACAAACATAATTTCTATGCCTCTATTAGAAATGTTAACCTCGTCAACTGTACATTTTATAGACTTATGTACTACTATTGCCACCCCTCCGTAGGAATCAGTTCTATCCTTTCTGTATATATTATTATCCTTCATAAATATCTCTTTTTCAGGATTCAGCCATAATTCACTAATTAAAGCCAAATGGATTTTCTCCTGTAGTAGAAGTTCACCAAAAGAAACGACCTTTGGTCTCAGACTTTGAGCGTTCCACTGTAGCAAATTCATTTTAAATACTTTAGAATTATCCATTATTAAGAACATTAAAAATACTTTCAAAACATTTTGCCTCCGTAAAGGTTTTGTATAAAAATCGTTTAAATTCTTCAAAAATAGCTACAAATACACCTACAATTTTCTCCTCTAATTTAGTTTGTGAAATAATTATTGGTTTTAGCTTAGTTAATAACTTTTTAAATTCGAATTTCATCTCTGAATTTCCTGCTGCTCCTGGATTCTGCTCTGACTTTTTAGCTGTTGAAATTTGGACTTTATTTAGATTTGAATTTGTCTTTATTTTCTTTTTCTTCGGAACCTTGTTTTTTTGTGGATATGTTAAGGTCTTCAGATTCTTCTTCGTCACTATCTAGGGTAATATTATCCTCATGGGGCTTAACGGTAGTTGTTATTTTATCATAATGAGGATTAGCCGAATTTATTAGATTTTCTTCATTCATAATTGCATTGAATTCTTGTGTTTCATTATTTTGACATATTAATTTGACATTAAATTATTATCTTTTTCAGTCTGATTGAGGTTAGCTAAAACTTGCAATGCTTTCTTATATGTAATATTGTCTTTACTCGATATCAGCCTTATCTCTTTTTCTTTTAGGAAAAATGGACAAGTCTTATCCAACACAAAATGAGAACCTTCGCAGTTAAGACACTTTAAATTAATCGTCTCGCAATTTGAATGCTTTGAGCTTCCACATTTAGGACAAGTCATCTTCTTTATAGGGCAAAACTTTAAAGTATGGCCAAACTTCCAACATCCTGAGCATTGGGTAACGGGAAAGACAAAAGGAGACACTTGCATCCTGCAACCATAAGCAACTACATATTGCGGAAGAGTAATATTTTTAAAACAGACTCTAATATCTTATATCTATATTTCACTATCTACCCATTTTCCATTCTCATCTATCCGCTTTAGAGGTTTAACAGATTGAATCACATATTCACATTCCAAAATATCGAGAAGCTCCTTTTCCGTCATATCCAAATCTACTCCTTTAATAAGTCCATATGATGATCTATTTTCCAATGTCTTTTGACATCGGTAATTCATTTCATCCATTTTTTTACAATTTAATAGTTTATCTGCGTCTTGCTCGGATTTAAATCTAATAAAAAATTTATATGGGGACCTGTATTTTATTCCCTGAATGCCTATGATATTTTCGTTTCTTACCAATCTAGCCATTGCCATTTGCTTTGGAAATTCGCTCGATGAACTCATACATATTTCATCTATGCTATCAGAATTAGTTGATATTACGTCATTGGTTAGATTTTTATGAGTTGCAGATTCACTTCTTAACAAAACCATCATCAATATTATAATCCTCTTCTCGATCTTTTCTCTTCTGCGCGCTCCTAGTTTCGTCTTCTTCACATTCTCTCATACTTTGTACTGTACGTTCGCATTCTTTTATAATCTCAGAATCTGAATCACTTTTATCACTCAAAGTAACGAAATTGACATCATCACATATATTTTCTTCCATATTTCACATATGAGGGTAGATGTAAAACAAATAATATTAAATAACCTATCGTTCGCAACATACGTAACGCGTGCATATCGTAAACAAGCTCGCGCTGAACTGTGACTATATCAGTTGATCAATATAGTTTCTGCTGTTGTTTCTGTTGTTTCGCGAAGTAATACCTGTATAGACTTAATTATAGGGTTTTCCATTAAGGGCGCTTGATCTTCGAAATGCAAAAAAAAATACATGTAGGAGAGATATTTACGAAATTTTTTTTTATTTGGAAGCTCTATCGACCCCATTATGTATGGAATATGACATCATTCAAATGACCGCCACGGCTTCGGTTGGTGGCGCGCACACGAAAGGTCCAATTTTCGATGACTCTGGCGCACAAATCGGGCTGTATTTGATCGATGGCGTGGCGTATGTTGACTTTGAGGGCATCGGTGGTTTGCGGCTTGTTGGCATAGACCTGCGACTTAAGAAAACCCCCCAAGAAAAAGTCCAGCGGGGTCAAATCGCACGATCTCGGTGGCCAGTTCACGTCGCCTCCGCGCGAGATGACCATGTCCAGAAATTGCTCGTGCAGAACTTCCATCGTAGCGTGTGCTGTGTGGCACGTAGCGCCGTCCTGTTGAAACCACATGTTGTCCAGATCCATATTCTCGATTTCAGGCCAAAAGAAGTTGGTTATCATCGACCGGTATCGCTCACCATTGACGGTGACGGCCACACCATTATCGTTTTCGAAAAAATACGGACCAATCACGCCTCCGGCCCAAAATCCGCACCAAACAGTCACTTTCTGCGGGTGCATTGCCACTTGGTGAACCTCGTGTGGATTGGTCTCGTCCCAAATACGGCAATTTTGCTTGTTGACATAGCCATTCATCCAAAAATGCACCTCGTCGCTGAAGATGATTTTTTTGCCAAAATCGGCGTCAACTTCCAACTGCTCTAATGCCCAGTCAGCGAACACACGGCGCTGTCTATGGTCATTAACCTTGAGCTCTTGGGTCAGCTGGATCTTGTACGGGTGCAGGCTCAAGTCACAACGCAAAACTCGCCAAGTTGTCGTCTGCGAAAGGCCGAGTTCCTGTGCGCGACGCGGAATTGACTGCCGCGGGTTTTCGAGGACACTGTCGCGCACAGCGGCGATATTCTCGGCAGATCTCGCGTTACGTTGACGCACGTGAACCGGCTGATTGTTAACTGACCCGGTTGACTCGAATTTGTCCACCAATCGACGGATAGTCGACTTGGCAGGACGATCATCGCGACCGTAAAACGGGCGAAGTGCGCGGAACGTTGCTCGAACTGAAGACCCATTTTCATAAAACAATTTTATGATTTGCACGTGCTGCTCGACACTGTAACCTGCCATGGTGGTTTGGGAGGACGGAATGAATATAACACACTGCATTTGACAGCTGTCACTCAAACAACATGGCCGCAATCAGCTGTCAAAGTTCAAGCGTCCCTATTGGAAAACCCTATAGATATGCAAAATTGGTAGGCGGATTGGAAAATGTTTCACCTGATAGTAGTGGTGTGTGTGCGTGTGCGTGTGTGTTATTATAGTAATAAAAATATTTATTAAATTTTTATTAATTATACGCGAGTGAAGCCGCGGTGCACAGCTAGTATAATATAAATTATAAGAATTTGTATATTCCTATATTGGGTTTGTTTACGAGTCAAATAATATTTAATGTAATTAATAGCTTTTCCTGACAAAACCTTCTCAGAAACACCAAATAGCTTATTTATTTTGGAAGTTTGCCCTGTTTACAATCCCGCTTCTAAGGGCGTGGACACATGTCTACGGTGCGTGTTACCATCGGAAAACCATTGCTACTATGATTAAGTTCTCTCAGGTCGTGTCGCCATTCTTTGGGTTGTTTGTTATTCCATCGGATCAAGGAACAGAGTGAGTATAATGTTAGCGCACACGCTTGTGTTGAGGACGAACTCAGCACTTTCAGTGTTTGTCAAAATTAACTTGTTAATTTTTTATCTATTAGCACTAACCTCAATATCACAAGAACTATTTGTTTATCGTACAAAGTTGAAAGAGTGTTATAAGGATAGCTATATTAATATCAAGTTATATAATTACCTGTTTAAAAAAACCGGCTTCAATCCGATCCGAGCCTATAAAAAGTTTCATCCCCTAATTTTTCACCTTAATGGAAGACTTTACATAAAATTTATATGGAAAATCCTCCCAAACAAAAAATAATTCTCTAAATCGGTTGATAAATGACAGATTCTGAGGTAATATACAATAAAAAAATGCAACCTTATCTAGAACGTTCTCGTTTTCTAAGACAATAAAATATACTCCAATTTCTTACATAATTTAATAAATCATATAAATTTTTACAATTCAATATTATACACTATACATTAAAAATTGCATACATAAGAAATGTTTAAGCAAGCATTTTACATAAGAATATCTATAATCTCATTCATGGAAAGTACGCGATGAATTACTGTCGTACCGTCATACCCGGTTTAGGGTCCACTTAGTCATATAAAAGTCATAAAAACCTGGACAAAGAAGCTATTAGCATAATGAATTTAGGAAAGGGATCTTCTCTCCACCCGCTATGTTAATCTTATCTAAACCCGTGTCAGCGATCTTAGTGATATCGATTGTATGACCTATTTATTTGTAACGTTTTTCTTGTGACTCGATTATAGATCAATATTTCTACGAAAGTTAACTATACTGCTTGTTTCATACCAAGCCCGATGCGTGTTTTAAAACTGGGATTGGGATTTTAAAAAAGCTGTAACTTGAATTTAAAACAAAACTATTTTATAAGTATAAAAGCCATGCGATATTCCCTTCCCCATTCTGAGCAAAGGCCTCTTCTCTGATTACGCTGATCGAAAGCGTGGTGAATATATGTCTTGGAATTCCAAAGAAGATTCCTCACAATATTTGTTTATTCTCTAATATAAAATAATTGAACACATAAAAGCTCAGTGGTTTTTTTCTGGATTTGAATCTGAAAACTCCGGTTATATTTCGACGTGTTCCAGCCACTGGACCATCTCGGCTCTTACGTTAGCCATATTTAAATAAAATATGTAATGGTTATGATAAAAAGCTTATATTGTATAACTTAACTTTCTTACATACATTAACAAAATCATTTAAATATTAAATTTTATATAATAATATACTACGTACATAAAACATTATTCTACAATTATAGTACAAAATACAAATTTAATCTTCATTCAATTTCAATTCAACATCTTACTAATTATAAAACACGTTTTATTCCTAAAATAGTTTCCTTAATGTTTGGCCTTATCTTAACATCTATAACAATTGTGAATCTAGTTTAAGCTGGTTATGTAAACATCACAGCACAATAAAATTCCATTTTCAATCATTAAATCGTTTACTTTATTCAAAAGATATTCGTTTTACTTATGGAGTCGAATTGAAGTTTATAATTGCGTATTAAACAATCTGTCATCATCATACAACTACCCTATAATCCAGACATTCGTAGCTTTTTGATAAGTAACAAGCCAGTAGGCTCTGAATTACCAGTGTAATCGATTTTTGAGTATAGTAAACGCTCTTTAATTTAAATTCATTTTATACACCTCAATCACACTTATGCTAATTTTATACTTATTTTTATGATTTTTTAAGCTGTCTACGGAATACATACATCTCATTATTAGGTACTTAGCATACAAGAATTTACTCAATTAACAAAATATAAATACAAATTACAATTAATATCATAAAATATTATTATTTGAAAGAAAAAAAACCATATTAATATTTAGATCTATTTATAACGCGTTGTATGATATCATGAATATATATTATTCAATACAAAAATATTAAATTTATTTTAGCGGACAGCTTAACAATAACCCAAGAATGAACGCCTAGTCATAAATGAGCCGATGCTTCGTCCATTATATTCTTGAAGCTTATAATTATGTAAACTGAATTATCATCAAAATAATAAGGGCTAAGCACACTTTATCTTTCTATGATGCTATCGTGAAATATTAGATTTCCATCCCTTTCATACATATGTTGTTTGTAGCTCAGTGTGGGAGCTCGCTCGTGGAGTCGGGGCGCATCGACTCCACATAATTTGCCTGAAGTTCGTCCTGAACTGCTTGGACATGGAGCAGTACAGGATGAAATTGATGGCTCCGTTGAGGAGGGCGAGGGCGTCCATCAGCTCCCCGAAAAGATCGTAGCAGCGCTTGAAGAAACATCTCCCTAACAAGCCGCTCATTAGACCTGAACAAAAGAATGTTATTTAATAAACAAAAACACATTATTGTTGATAACTACGCTCAATATAGCTTCAATATGGTCTATACTGAGGTCATTTCCAGTTTTTACTGTTTGTGTTTCGTTTTTTTTAAACTTTTCTCTACATCAATTACAGACAAAGCCAATTAAATTACACAGTTGGAAACATATTAGGACAACACGAAGTGGTCATTATATCAATGTTTATGCGCAAGAGTGAGCCTGAGCTTGTTTTTCTATTTTTAACGCAAAGAGCTACAATGTTTTTAAGTACTGCCTTGTTAATTATTTCGACTAAATAACTGGACTTTTTTCATCATTTCCATTTCATGTTGGCTTGAAACCAATTTCTTCCAGTAGTTGTCGCTAAGCCCGATCAGATTCTTAAATTCAACCGCTTCACTATCCATTCGCAAAATTGGATGTGAAGAATATGAGCCAAATATGTTTTTCTAATGAACGAATTCATCGAAAACTTGAAATAAATATAGGGAATGAAATGTGGTAAGACATTTTTAATTGAAAATAGAACACTGTAACCCTATACTTCTTTTTGTTTGCGTTATAAACACAAGCAACTCGTGTTACTGACGAACTAATGCGTTTTGAACAACATAAAAAAACAACCGCTAATGCATTGCTCATACATGTGATATAGAATATTGTTAATTTCTATTTACATTATAATATTCAATATAAATTGTGTCATATCTAAGCAGCGTCAAAATTAGCTGTGAAACAATATAAAATTTGAGTTCAATAAAACATATTTAAAATGTAGGTAGTTCAAAACATCGAAATGAAAATGATGTTCGTAAAAAAAAACAAATATGCCAGTCGATGAAACCATTCATTGGGAGCCCAAAACATTTTTAACGGAGTAATCCAATATTTACTCGATAAAGTTTATCTAACTGGCGCTGGTAAAAGACTAACAGTGCTGCGCAACTTTTATTCTGAAATAGTTTTTACAAATAGTGCGAATGGCATTTATTCCTATCGGCCACATATAGTCCCAGAGGTTATTTCTGACGATGAGCCAAGGAAAGGGAAAAGGGTAATCGTGTTCCAGCTGAGCTGAACACAATTTCAACAGAACTATATCAGAGGGTAAAGTGATTTATGTTGACATTCGAGACTTGTCACCAGATGTCACGATAATATGAGACGTAGGGTAAGCTCTCCTTTTTGATAATATCTAGAAAATTTATCCAGGCAAAAGAAAAGTTTCTCACCATATTTTGAATGTAAAAATATAAATTTATTTATACGTATTCTATAATGACAGCAAATTATTAAATTGGCCCGGTTAATACTTAATCGTTCCAAACTATCAAATTTCCATTTAACTTCAAAAGATAATCTTCTAGTTCTTATCTTAAATATGCTTTAATTCTTAGAAAAATTAAAAATGTGTTGGATATGCTTTCAAATTTTGATTTAAAATTTTAATCAAAACAGAATTCAAGCATCAATAATTGAAAATCGGAGCTAAATTATATATACATACCTACTTATCTTTAAGAGTACCTAATTAACCCCTTTATTAAGAAAAGTCTTTCATAAAATCAAAAGCAAAGCATAATCATAAGAAAAATGAAATATGAGAAGACTAACATAAAAAACTAATAAACCTATTTTTTTCATATTTCTTTCACGCTTGCATAGCTTACACAAAAATGATTGTTTTTCCTCATAACTTCTTAGCGATATTTAGTTAATGAGATGGACTTTATATAGTCTCAGCTTGGGATAACAGGCATTTATAATTCAAATGACACCGCGGGACAGCTGACATATAGCAATCGTAGGAAAATAAATTATCGTATCTATCCATACTGATCTTGAATTCCTTCGAAAGAAATTTCTTTCTAAGTCTCACAGAAAAAAGTCACACAAAATCCCGATGGATATGATTTTTCTTATTATAACCTATTTATTTATAGTATAAATGGATTAAATTACCCAGTTCTATCTGTTACATCATACTAAGTAACCATAGGCGTGTATGGTTTTGCCGGAAAAAGTTTTACCTCAAATATTCCGAATAATATGAAATAGAATATTGACCAAAGTGAAATGTAATTTATATTTCTAAAGTTGCCTATATCTGGGACCAAAAGTCCCCAATATTTATTTTCCTACAATATATAAAAAAATATGTATTATTCTGCGTGTAATAAGCCCAAAACATTTGTACTCAAATTATGAATTAACCCAAATAACTGACAAAACATGTCACGTGTTTTCCTAATACTCATACTTTACTGAAATAATATTATGTCCCTTTGAGTGTTGAGTGCAGATTAATCTTATAACTAACAATCTAACAAAGTACATTTGGTTTTCTTCGAAGAGTTCGACGTCTATTTATTTTAGTCGTATTGTACACTCTGAAAAGCCGGTACGACTAAATTGAATGAAAACAAGAGTATATACTCAATACGTTTGGATTCGGCTGAATTGTCTTTGTCACGGATTGCAGTATATGAAGTGTAAGATATTTTTCTCAGCTTATTTTTCTTTAATTTAAGTTTGACATGTAATTAAAAGTGAATTGTATTTTATTGTAAAGTTTGATACAACTAGATGGTATTTTAATATGAAAACGAAAAGGATTATGAAATTGTATATTTGTTTGTATGTTATTCCATTTCATCTTTATGGACTATGAATCGATTTTGTTTATTTACAACACAATATACACCCGTAAATTTAAAAAAAATATATCATTTTTATCACAATATCAGAATCATTTTTATTTGAAAATGACAATAATCGTTACATTAACAAAATAATTTAGGAATTATCGATATTTACTCACCCAAAATACCTTGCGGGAATTCCGTCAAGAGGAACAGCAGGAGTACAGCGACAAGCATCCTCGTTGTTCTATCTGTCCTTCTCTCAGACTTGGATCGCTTAGTTGACTTTCTTTTAAAAAGTTTCCCATTACCATTGACGACCGTATCCGCTGGACACGCGCTGTATCCCTTAAGTGCCTTTTTCCGACTGTTCGCTCGGTACAATACCCGGATTAACCACGCACTAATTACGGTCAGGATAACGCATGGCAGCAACTTAATGACCACAGCATGAACCCAAAAGTTGATCTGATAAAGGCTGCCGTCGTAGTTTGAATCTACGTAATAAACCTTTGATGGTGATCGGTCTAATGTAAAATCTTCGTGTATAGTAAATACCTAGAAAGAAAAATAAATAAAAAATAAGATTTTTATATTAGTTACACATTTACAATTGTCTGGTTAGTTTAGTGGGTAGTTGATAAAACTCTCCCGAGGTTTTAGGTTATCTCTGGTTAGGCCACAAAAAAAAGTATTGAGTTTTTCCATCGGTTCCAAGTAGCAGGCAGAATTTTGGAAATTTTCAGAGGTCATTCTACATTAATCTAAAGAATTTAAAGACGATCCATCTTCACTAAAACTCTAGAGTTCATCATCATGATTATCTAGTTACACGTGCACGGAGCATATCAATCAGTTATCTAAAAGGTAGATTCTAAATTCAGATCTGATACATTTTTGTCTTAGATTTATTAAAAAATATAATAACAAAATCAATATTCCGTAATTTCATGCGTTGATTCTTGTAATTTTGTAATATTAGTAATACAAATTAAAGATAAATTAATTATTGTGTTATTATTTTATGATCTAAATACTATTTAGGACAAATATCTTACCAAAATTATTGTTTATCGTTTCTATGGCTTATGTGTAATAGATATGCTGCTTAAAGTTTTCTATAAATCTTAAAGAGATATACAAATCAAATTTACCATATAATATTAAGTCCTTACATATGAAATTAGCGTTTTGTCGTACTGACCGCTTTGATCTGAAATATCTCCTCTTTGGTTAAGAATTCCAAATTCCAAATTTATAAATTCCAAATTCCAAATTTAGCTGGTACATTTGAGTTTTGAAAACAGTAATTCATTTGTTTTTTTCCTCATTATTTTTTTCTTTGGCGTCGCTTATTACCTCACAATGGAAAACATGAAATATCGGTATATTTACGAGTACGAGTTCTACCGTGGCACCAGTGATTTTAAATCGAATTATTACTTGTGATGAAAATTGGATACTGTACAATAATCGGAAGCGCTCGTCGCAATGGCTGAACCCTGGAGACCCAGCCAAACCGCCTTCAAAAAGTTTATTGATTCTCGCCCCATGGTTTTTTTAGTAAAGAGATCAATGAACTACCTATGAGATGGCAAAAGTGCATAGATAACAACTTTGATAAATTAAATATATTTTACAAAAAAAAAAGACTATATTCCTCCCGTACAAAACGCCAATTTCATATGTAAGGACCTAATATATGTATCATTTATACAAATAGTTTTGGCAGCGTTCGTTTGGAAAGCTTCCGGACAAATTTCCTTTTGACTACGTTAACATAAACAAACTACGTACGAGCAGTATTTTGTCTAACCTATACTCTATGCAGTCCTATTACAATGAAGTATAAAATGTAAATGCCATATGAACCAGATTAGTGCTTTTTATGAGAATCTAGAAATAAGCTACTAATCAAAACTGTCCTTATCATAATAATATTATTATTTCTGAAAGTTATTTGAACAAATTGATTACATAAGACCATACTAAGGCGCATTAACGTTAGTCAAGTTTAAAACTAATTCGAGAAATTTACCCAAACTTGGGTTTTGATTAACAATTATCTGTGTTGGTTAGAACCGGAGCAAGCACAGATTAGATTAATCAACGTGCATCAATCATACATGTGTATCAACGTACATAAAAGCAGCTTGATGGAGAAAGTTTTAAACCTCGAATGAAGAAAAGGCCCGACAAATAAATATAAATAAATAATATATATGTGGCAGATGAGAATGTGGTATAATAAATTTGTGACAATATTTCAATAAAATTAGTCACGTGTTTGATCACTTTATTTAATTTTATCGCTTTTAACAACGGTTTAACAAAAAATTATCTTTTTTATATATGTCTGGCTAATGAGCTCTCTGATACTAAGGGGTCACCAACATCCATAGACAATAGTGACGTAAAAAGACCTCGTACAATGCCTACCGTACAATGAATTGTCTTTTTTATTGTCATAATCATAGATAAAGTTAAAATCTACTTCATGTTATTAATTAAAATAATATTATATTTATATTAAACATAAATATTATATTTAATGTATATCATTGAAAGTTGTTCAACTCGTAAATAACTTTGACGATTTAAATTAAATTATGTGACTTGGTCAAAGAGATTTAATATTCCTGACCAATATCAGTAACGATGTGACTATGTAATGGTAAATCTGGAGCAAACTAGATAGTTTAAATACTTTGAGCTTGGGTGAACGAAACGTAGGGCTGGGCTTAAGAAATTAAGACCCAAATAGAATTGGTTCAAGCTTCATATAAAAACATGAGGAGTGTTTTGTATAAATTCATTTCAGGTTTCGAGCCAAGGGAATTCCTGTTCTATATTACTATTAAACAATCGGTGTCAATGTTAAAAATCTTTATTCAATATAGCAGCGTTACTCTTGCTTATTTATTGTCAAAAATCTTCCACCATGTGTGTGTTTTTACAACCAACAAATAGAGTATATTATATTCTAAACTACAATTACAGGCCTATCGTTATAAATAATTACGAAACATTAGTATTTAACGAAGTCTTCCTTAGATAACCAGAGCTTGTGCAAGTCATCAAGAAACATTAAATTGAATACCTCGATCACTATGTTTAATCAACAGGAGGAATATTTGCCAAAAAATCTGACTTGTCCGGAGTGTTAAGGAGCCAACGTTTTGACATGGATTGAACTTAGAACATCTGCAGTGCTTTTGTGCTGGCCACTAGACCAGTGAAATAGCCAATATATATGTAGGCCAAAAGTTATTAGCCAATGAACAATATTAAAAAACCTACTTACGATACAGAATCGAATTTGATAAAAATAGAAACATCAGTATCGATTAATTAAAGGTGTGGAGGAACCTTGGCCGATAAACCACGTTCCATTAATTGTTCTGCGCCACACGATTTCCTTAATCAATCACCAAACTTAGCTGAATTTGTTCTAAATAATTTAGCTGCTTCGAATTGTAGTATATTAATCATTGTCGTGTATTTGAAGTGCTGTTCAAATTAACCTTTTAGTTTTATTTAAAAGAATATAAGTTCCAAAATTACGTGCAGATTTTATTAATATAGTATTTATAGTACGAATTTATTTCAATCTAACTTCATTTTTAATAACTAACGGTGACACTCAAGGAGAACTCGTTTAATCCTCTTTCTGTGATACACTTATTTATTTTATTAGTAAAAATAAAAACAACGATCGATTCTGATAAGAAACACCCTTGAGAAGATTGAGAAGAACCAGCAAAAGAAACTCGTTGGTATTTTTTGTTTAATTATATAATTATTTACAATTTCAAAATCCTCCAGATGGATATCGGCCACGGCGGCCAATCTCAAGAGAGATTAGCCAACTGCGTTTTGCGTGCGTTTGTCCTGCGCCTGAACTCTTTCCGGTCGTGTCGGATTGCCATCCCATCGGGTTATGAGAGTTAGGGAATAGAGAGTACACCTGTGTTTGCGCACAGACTTGAGCACTATAATATCTACTGCGCTGTTGGATATCTCTTGAGATTGACCGACGTGACCGAAATCGGTCAGGAGGACATTATTATTACAATTTTCAATATCATAAGGAAAATTCCAAGAGTTGAAAGTTTCATTCATTGAAAAATATACATATACGTACGTGTGGTCATACTTAAAATAGAAAAAATATTATTTCTGAAGTGATAGCATACAAAATATATATTATATAATTATTTATTTGCATATAATATATTAATACACGTTTATCACAATTCACATACAATCCCAATAAGGTAAAGTATCAATAGCATATTTTACTATCAACAAAATAACAATAAGGAAAAACCATTTCACCGGAAGCCATTCGCGATAATTTTTCGTCACATAACAATTCTAAACGTCAAATACATCTCAGCAACCTGCTATTACCCTGTACATTTTATGACACTATTGTTTCCCGTTCAATCTGCAAAAAGGTACCATTTTTATATTGTTTAGTAGTATTGTAAATAGCAAAGCCAAGTCAATTCATTCCTTGGGCAAGTTGTTTGTTTCCGTGATAAAATTCATTACCAAATAATACATTTAAGTCAAAAGTGAAGAAAACTTTGATTAATAAGGCGTATTACTCAATAGGTGATTATATAGATTAAAAAAGTGTGGAGTTAGTATTCTTTGATTTCTGAACCGATGTTAATGTGATATAAAGTTTAATGTAGTCTTGTAAAGTTTCAATACATAAGTGTTCGCAAGGTCTTACTTGAACAAAATGTATTTTGATTTAAATATACCGGTGTGGACAATTTTATACCTGCATATAATACTCGTTTTGTCCAGGATAGAACCCATACTTAAAAAATACATTTAGTTCTTTTGTTTTTTTACCGCAATTATGTTTGTTTCTTAAAATATAATCCGGCATTATATTGATAGTTAATGAAGCTAGTATTACATAACTAGTTAGTTTTACACGCCTGAACTCTTTCCGGTCGTGTCGGATTGCCGTCCCATCGAATTATGAGAGCTAAGAAAAGAGAGTGCACCTGTGTTTGCGCACACACTTGTGCACTATAATATTTCCTGCGCAGTTGGCTAATCTCTCTTGAGATTGGCCGCCGTGGCCGAAATCGGTCTGGAGGATAGATAATATACTACGGTACTGTAATGTCAAGATATTATTGTGCGGAATTAAAAATAACCTATATTAATTTTTACGTTTTTTTTAAGTGTATTGTATAATTGTACATAATCACTATTTTTAATGTTAATTTTTTTGGTATTATTTTTTTTGTCCTGACTGACAAGTGACATTATTGGGGACTAAGTCACCCTCGTCCGTGGGAGAATACCCTTGACTCGTAACACCACACGTGGTCCCTGGGTGGTGCAAATTAGGTGACAAATCTACTGGTGGTAGGCCTTAGCCGTGGATAGTGACCACCCACCGGACAAAGCCGTACCGCCAAGCAACGCTGTTGTGTTTCGATACGATTTCCGGTGACACCATTCAGAGAGTCGGGTCAGAACAGTTGCGCCCCTGCAGAGGACCGAAACGATGCATACTGGAGTCGTCACATCGGAAGACTAGGCGCGGAGGGTAGCGGGATCCGAGACACGGTGCACCGCTGGCCGACCGCAGATAGATGGGGGCCCAAGTAGTGAGCTAGCCACACACAAAAGGCTGCCCCGCCAACTGTCGAAAAATCCCGCGGATGCGCCATCGTGCCCGTCGGCGACCGGATGAGAGGGCCCAATGGACATCCTTGGGGGGGCTCGGGCGTCCCCGCAGTCTCCAGCCTAGTCCCCCATCAGTGTGTGTGATATTTCTTGTATGTATCATCGTATCTTAGCACCATCGCCTCGTTCTACTTCGACTCTCTACCTAAAAAAACTCTACATCAATGGTCAAGAAACGAAAAAAGAGGAAAGTTACACAGCGGTTGCACTCCCTCTCACTTAAAGTGCACTTCAGCAACATTAGAGGGTTGCACTCTAATATAGTGCCAGTCCACTACCACCTTGAGACTGAGAAACCCCACCTCTTGTTTCTGACGGAGACGCAGAATGGTTGTCCATCCGACGTATCGTATCTTTCTTACCCAGGGTATACCCTGGAGAACAATTTTAAAGCACGAGCAGGCGTATGCGTTTACGTTCGGGATGACATCTGCTTTCGGCGTCTCCGACGGTTTGAAGACACCACATTTTCCGTACTTTGGGCTCTGGTGGACACGGGTATGGAGAAAATCCTGTATGTCTGTGGCTAACGCTCGCACAGGGGGAACTTTAATGCCCACCACAAGGAGTGGCTTTTCCCATACCAGGACACTGACCATGCAGGGTTAGAGACCCGAAGGCTAGCCTTAGCGTTAGATCTTACCCAGCTGGTCCATGGTGCTACACGGGTACCTGACGTTGACTCGCATAAAGCTTACTGCTTGGACCTTCTGCTGACAACTGATCCAGACCGATACTCAGTGCCGATCTCTTCACCGTTAGGTAAGTCCGACCACTGTCTGGTGAAATCTGTATCTGTTTACTCACCGCCCAACCCCAGCCCCACTGGCACTCGGCGGGTGTGGCGATACAAGTCAGCAGATTGGGAAGGATTGCGGTCTTTCCTAGCATGCTATCCTTGGCAGCGTGTGTGCTTCTGGTGATCCCTCGATTAACGTGATAGCGTCTGGCCATGGAACATTTTATTCCGTTTTCAGACATGCCACTTTCCAGCAAAGCTCAGCCTTGGTTTGGGCCTGACTGTGGACGCGCTGAGGCGAAGAAACATCAAGCGTACCTGGCTTGGGTTGATGCTCGTAACCGCAAAGCAAGGGACTTGCGCCAAAAGAAGAGAGCCTTAAATAAGGCCGCCAAGGTATGCAAGAAAGCTATGCAAAAGTCACGCTTTGATCACATTAGTCGAATAGGGAACAAACTGGCTTCGTACCCCTCGGGTAGCAAAGCATATTGGTCCCTAGCTAAATCGGTTGAAGCGAACTTTTGTCGCTCCTCACTGCCTCCCCTTCAGAAGCCTGACGAGACGCTAGCTCACACCGCCGAAGAGGAGGAGAAGGCAAATCTCTTTGCGTCTTTATTTGCGGAGTCTTCACGTCTTGACGCTGGTAGCGCGACACTTCCAGCAGCACCGAGCGCCAACACTCACATGAGTGATATACACATTCGGCAAAATGAAGTTCGCAAAATGCTACGCAGTCTAGAAGTGAACAAAGTTAGCGGACCTGATGGCATTCCAGCAATTGTCCTGAAGAGCTGTGTGCCTGAACTGTCTCCTATATTGACGCGTCTGTTTCGCCTCTCTCTTGTGACTGGTCAAGTGCCTAAGTTCTGAAAGCTTGCTAACGTGCAGCCCGTGCCTAAAAAAGGTAGTCGTGCAGACCCTGCCAACTACAGGTCCATCTCGGTTACGTCCATTCTGTGCAAGACAATGGACCGTATCCTAAATACTAGGCTCCTGACGCACCTGGAAGCCAATGGCCTTCTCAGTGACCGACAGTACGGATTTCGCCGAAATCGGTCCACTGGTGATCTTCTGGCGTACGTCACACACATCTGGATTGAGGCCATCGAGAAAAACTGGGAGACACTTGCTGTTTCTTTGGATATCTCGAAGGCCTTTGACAGGGTTTGGCATGATGGCCTCATCAGCAAGCTTTCCGCGGTTAGGCCATAGCCTACCTGCTAACTTGTGTGTGTGGATTTCAGACTTCCTGAGGAACCGATCGTTGCGGGTGATTGATGGCCAATCCTCGGATCAAATGGCTATAAATGCCGGTGTTCCCCAGGGGTCAGTACTCTCGGCGACATTATTTCTGCTGCACATTAATGATTTGCTGATGGCTGGTATCCATGAGTACATGACTGCAGAGTTGTCGAGAGCTATAGGTCCACCGCACGAGCTAGTGAGGCCCAAATTAAGGCTCAGAGAGGCCAACCAAGACTCAGGCGTGTCTTTTTTCCGCCAAAAAGAGCGAATTCCAGCTTACTCCCTCTTTCCGAAATTCTTGGCGTTACTCTCACGTCGACTCTAAATTTCGGCTCTTTTATTGAGGATAAAGCCCTAATAGCCGCTCGAAAGCGTAGTATCCTCTCCAAGGTGAGACGTTACTTTACTCCAGAACAACTGCTCAGCTTATACAAAGCACAAGTGAGGTCAAGTATGGAGTACTGCTCTCACCTTTGGGACGGCACTGCTAAGTACCACCTTCAGGCTTTAGAGTTGATTGAGAGGCGTGCCAGGAGGCTGATAGGAGACGACACTTTCGTCGAGTCTAGGCTCCAAAGTCTGGAACATCGACGTGTAGTGGTTTCACTTTCAGTTTTCTATCGGATACATTTCGGAGAATGTGCTCAGGAATTACACGATTTAAATCCGCCCGCCCTCTTTTACTATCTTTTACGCTTCGAATCCACCTTTATCATTCGCACTGTTAAAGCGTGGAATACTTTGCCTGAGTCTGTATTTCCCGATAGGTACAACGTTGGTGTCTTCAAATCAAGAGTTAACTGGTATCTTCTAGGCAAGCGTGCTACATCGTAGACCGTATCGATGCTTAACATCAGGCAAGACAACGGTCAAACGCAGGCCTATTACGAGTAAAAAAAGTCAATAAGTAACTATTACAGTTACTAAATGATCACACTTTCACTTTAGTAATGGATTATTTAGTGTTAAGCAATTATAGAATGCATATCTGTTAATATTTTTTTAAACCTGTCAATTTTTAAGTCGTTTTGACTGTTAGTATATTTACACGTTAGAATATTACGTACAAAGTTTACTATTACACGCCTACATGAAGTATGGTCGGTGTGTAAAATAGGTCAGTTCGCTCGACGTTGGAAGCCAACATTGGTTGGTACGAATTATAATATAGGGTTTTCCATTAAGGGCGCTTGATCGTCCATCGTAGCGTGTGCTGTGTGGCACGTAGCGCCGTCCTGTTGAAACCACATGTTGTCCAGATCCATATTCTCGATTTCAGGCCAAAAGAAGTTGGTTATCATCGACCGGTATCGCTCACCATTGACGGTGACGGCCACACCATTTTCGTTTTCGAAAAAATACGGACCAATCACGCCTCCGGCCCAAAATCCGCACCAAACAGTCACTTTCTGCGGGTGCATTGCCACTTGGTGAACCTCGTGTAGATTGGTCTCGTCCCAAATACGGCAATTTTGCTTGTTGACATAGCCATTCATCCAAAAATGCGCCTCGTCGCTGAAGACGATTTTTTTGCCAAAATCGGCGTCAACTTCCAACTGCTCTAATGCCCAGTCAGCGAACACACGGCGCTGTCTATGGTCATTAACCTTGAGCTCTTGGGTCAGCTGGATCTTGTACGGGTGCAGGCTCAAGTCACAACGCAAAATTCGCCAAGTTGTCGTCTGCGAAAGGCCGAGTTCCTGTGCGCGACGCGGAATTGACTGCCGCGGGTTTTCGAGGACACTGTCGCGCACAGCGGCGATATTCTCGGCAGATCTCGCGTTACGTTGACGCACGGGAACTGGCTGATTGTTAACTGACCCGGTTGACTCGAATTTGTCCACCAATCGACGGATAGTCGACTCGGCAGGACGATCATCGCGACCGTAAAACGGGCGAAGTGCGCGGAACGTTGCTCGAACTGAAGACCCATTTTCATAAAACAATTTTATGATTTGCACGTGCTGCTCGACACTGTAACCTGCCATGGTGGTTTGGGAGGACGGAATGAATATAACACACTGCATTTGACAGCTGTCACTCAAACAACATGGCCGCAATCAGCTGTCAAAGTTCAAGCGTCCCTATTGGAAAACCCTATATATAGGGTTTTCCAATAGGGACCAGTTAAATATACTTGACACATATTGGAACCAACATCTAATTTGAAGACAATAAAAAAATAAGGAATGGGCCCACGTCAGATACTTTGTTCTGTACCGTATTTTGTACTTTACTGGGCTTCTGTTGTATAAAATAAGATCCCATACTATCTTTGTAATATCCTTATATGTTGTAATATGTTTTGAAAATGTCAATATTTTTCTAACATTTAAATCTATATTCATTATTTATGGGTTTTCCCATTGTAATAAAAAAATTTTATCTGACTCAGATTTATATCTATAAAAGACTTTCAGTTGCGAATTTTTCTAAAGAAATTTTGATGAACAAACTTTTGGCAGCGTTCGCTTTAGAGCAGCCAACCCGATAATTTTCTGCCTGACTACATTCGCGTTATGAGCTACATATAAAAAAAATAGGTACAACTTATAAACATCTGTCCTGAATGTACAAACTACCATAATCAGAATCAAAACATAGGCACTTTATTCAAGTCTGCTTTTGCGACCACTTAAATCCTTAAAAATTAAGGAATTTAAAGCTACAGCTTCAACAAACACAAACACCAAATAAATACAAATATGCCTTATTTAGTAGAGTAATATTTTTTTACATGAGATTTAAAAATATTAATCAGTATTACTTTAGTTATTAGTAATATTTGCATAAATCAAAAAATAAACTAACTAACAATTTTAATAAAATATATGTATATATAACGCAACGCTAATATTTGTCTCAATCGTACAGTTTTTATGTGTATATGATGCACTAGATAACACTCTCTAAGGGATACTCGAAGTTTAATGAAGCGTACAATAACGGGTTAGAGGAAAATAAGCACATAGTTAGGACGATATTTATTTTTAAACCCTCAAACAATGCTTTTAATATAATCCAACCTAAGTGCCTATTTGAAGTAATGAACGCTTAGCTTCAATTAAAATTATCAAAATATTGATTTCAATTTTTTTTTAAAAGAATAATTTGTCGTTCGAGCATATGGGCCACCTGGTGGTAGATCACCGGTGCCCTTAGACATTAGCATTGTAAGAAATGTTAACCATCGCTTACATCGCCAATGCGACACAAACCTTGGGAACTAAGATGTTATGTCTCTTGTGCCTGAAATTACACTGTCTCACACACCCTTCAAACCGGAGCACAACAATACAAAGTACTGCTGTTTTGCGGTAGAATATCTGATGAGTAGGTGGTACCAACTCACCCAGACGAGCTAGGACAAAGCTCTACCACAAAGTAGATATAAATAATAAATACAAGTAAATAGTAATTAATAAGTACATATTAAATATTAAAGTTACATTATTATCGATGCAGATGTTAAAAACTTTTTCATCTGGCTTTGTTTTTAATGATATTTCTATTGGAAACTTTGAACAATTTAGAGATTTTTTTTATAGCCCGAGTCATGACTTAATAACATGAAAAGACGATTTAAGCGAAGGCAGATCAATTATAATGTATGTTGTACGTACACATACTTTTTGCCAAAATGCCTAGATAATTTTGAGATAAAAGAGATCATAATTTGTTTAACAACGATATTACGGTATTATATCCTGCAGCTAGAAGTTAGTTAGATACGAACTAGAAGTTAATAGAACTCAATACGCTTTATTACGCTAAGAATCCTAACGAACAGGATATTTTGCGTTCTTAATGAAACTAACCGCCTCGTTGATCGAGTGGCTAGATCATAAGGCTTCTATGTTCTATGTTCAAACTTCGAGTAACCCAATAAAATAAATTTACTTCGAGCTGCAAACTTTTACATTTCGAGCTGATACTTACAAGCTGCTACTTTGTAGCATTGGTCCTTCGCTTGAACTCTCTTCGGTTCAATGACAGGTGACAAAATGACCAAAATCAATGACTTGGTAGAGCTTTGTACAAGTCCGTTTCGATATCTACCACTCTTAATATTATTCCACCGAAGCAGAGCAACTGTTTTTATTGTAGTATTCTAGTTTGAAGGATGGGTTGTATTTCAGGCCCAGTAAATAAAAATTACACAATTTCTTAGTTAGTGGTGCATTGGAAGCGTCATCAGGAATACTTTATATTTACAGTTCCAGTGTATAAATGGACGGTGGTGATATACCATCAGGTGGCCCATTTTCGAGTCCACCTATCTATTATAAGTATAAAATAAAGTTAATCAATGTAATCGTTTCGATTTTGAATTAATCAAGGGTGATCTTAAGACTGTATCATTGTAATCATAATTAATTTCTGTTATCGATAGTATTCAATAGTCATGGATATAAATATTTATTGTCAATACTACAGTTAAAGTTTTATGATTGTAACAATTACATATACAGTTAAAATCTTATATACGAAATACGGCAGCGTATTATTGAATTAGATTTCTGTTGTGTAACATCTTAGGTATTATATGTATGCGCCATTTGGTAAGACAAATTTTGAGAATGCGGCGGAATTGTTAAACAGTCAGTGCAATAACGCGCTATTCAATTTAATATAAGCTTACTGTAATAAACGATAATTTTCAAATATAATGAGTGAGGTGACGTGTTAAATTATTTTCATTTATTTAATCTAAATAATATTACTTTGGTGATTATATTGGAATGAATCAAGCAAATCTTATATCTTTACTTTAAATTAAACCTCGAATAAAATTTAAATGAAAAAAAAAATATCTAAATAAATATAATAAAAATCGATTCATTCTTAATTATAAATACCTTCGATAAAATATTTATAAAATATGAATTCCCATTCCTTTTGATCACACTTCCTCCTCTAGACTTCAAAGCCAAACGTAACTTTACCCATGTTTAATGAATATTATTGTAGTACAATCTATTGTCTGTCTAATGTCAGTGATCGGCGTTTTTTAAGGGAGCAAAAATTATTTTAATTTATCTTTTCTATTGTTTTTGATTCACATTATTTTTACGCGAAAAATATATTGGCGCGCCTTGGGGATAAGACCGAATCGTATGCCATGACGGCTGAAATAAATTGATGCTGTTTCAAGCCGGCGTACCTCAACGCCACTCTCTATTCCCTTCTGTATACGAGGCATGTAAAACATTTCATTGCTATATAATATTATAATAATAAAAAATAAATGTTTAATTTACGAAACTATGTGTTTATTTTTTTTACGACGTATTTCTTTATTTATTGCGTTTCATTATAATCCCTAAATTTCGTTACAGCCCGAAAAGGTAGCGTGACGGCCACGCGTAATATACTTGCATTGTATTACCAGACCTCGAAATTTAAAATAACTATCGTTATTTTGCTACTATCTAAGTATATAAAATATGACAACCCTTGTGCCTCTAATTACACTGCTTCACTAGCACAATAATTGAAAACATACGTGGAAGAAAGAGTCACGAAACAAAAAGATGATTTTAAGTAATTGTCAGTTTTATGTTTTTAAATTGATCACTTATTCGTGTATAGGTCATTCATTAATTGCACTTATAGCTCTGGAATGTTTAGAACGAGAGCTGAAGGTATAGTGACTTAAATTTTTTTTTTTTTTTTTTTTTTTTTTTTTTTTTTTTTTTTTTTTTTTTTTTTTTTTTTTTTTATATCATAGGTTGGCGGACGATGGGCCACCTGATGGTAAGTGGTCACCAACGCCCATAGACATTGGCAGTGTAAGAAATGTTGACCATCGCTTACACCACCAATGCGCCACCAACCTTGGGAACTAAGATGTTCTGTCCCTTGTGCCTGTAATTACACTGGCTCACTCACCCTTCAAACCGGAACACAACAGTACCAAGTACTGCTATTTTGCGGTTGAATATCTGATGAGTGGGTGGTACCTACCCAGACGAGCTTGCACAAAGCTCTACCACCAAGTAAAAATGTTATAATGTAACAAATTCAAAATGTTTATAAAAGCGACATAGCACCTTCATCCACTTGTGTTCAACTGAATAATTGATTCATGTTACCAGAATAAATAGAAGTAGCGAAATTGATATAGAAAAGAAACTTAACTTTTTTATATCCGTTAAATAAAAAAGTTACGTCGTTAGGTTAAACATTTATTGTAATTTGAAAAAAAAAACATAAAGTAACCATAGAAATTTTCCTCAGAAATGCGGAAGGAATTAATGAATAAATTAATGTTAATTTATGCTTAATAAAAATAGAATTAATTAAATTTTGCTATAAATGAAATGGAACTTTCTAATGAAAATACTTTCATAAAGTAATAAGCTGGTAAAAAGTTATTTAAAAATCCATTGCAGTTGCTTTCATCGCCCTAATATTTCCTTTTCAGAACCTTTTTTTGGACTATCATTAAGAAGTTTTCATAGCAAAATACGCTCTTGTACTTTGAAGTATTATAAATCACACTGTTTCCAACTAAAGTTATCAAAGGGATGAAGCAAATTCGTCCAATAAATTACATTACTTTCCTACGTCAACACGTCTATATATATCTGCGTTTTGTCACTTTGTAAAGTTTCAATAAAATATTTTTTACGTTCGCAAAGAGGCGCAAAGAGGTTTTATATCCATCACGTAATTCTATATTTTTTTATTAAAGTACTAGTAAAAGCCGACATGTCTCTGCCTTGTATAAATACCTATTTTGAATCGGTTAAACTCCAGTACCATCTTGTCTCGAGTTAAAACAAAGTTTAAAAATCTTCATGAACAAAACCAAACTACATATAGCAATTTAATATATCTGGCAACATCCACGATATTTGGTCAAAGTCTATTAATCCCAAACATAGTTATATACCTACCAACATTAATATTTATATGAATACAATATAGTCATAATTAATACTTACGAAGTAAGAAGGAATGCAGAGTATCGGAGGAAGCAAAAAGCTAATTATAATAGCGAGAGAGCATCGCCGTTCCGTGCACAGGGATGGGCCGTGAGATGGATACCTGGGAAAGATTTACAAGAAAACTGTTTTAAAATAGAAAAAAAAAACATCATCGTTTTTGTATCGTATTTCGTCAAAACTTCCTATTAAATAGTTTTGATTTGAAGCTTCACTTAATAGTTCCTTTGATAGATACTTACATTTAATATGTAAAAAAAAAAACGATCTTCTGTATAAATGATGAGCGCGCAGAAGAATGCTAGTATTTAATGATAATTAATTAAATGTAATGTTGCAATATATATAAAAAAGTAATTCAAAAATAAACCTACAGCTACAATCCATTGCGGGATAATAAAAACTTGTTGAATGAATATTTAAAAATGGTTAATTAAACAAGAACGAGATGGGCTAGAATGGTGAATACTTGAAGCTTAAACTAAGATTACGGGTTCAAGCTCGGACAGCACTGAATTTTCATATACTTAATTTGTTATTATAATTCATCTCGTTACTGACGGTGGAGGAACACACCGTGAAGAAACCTTTATCGAATAAATATCTGTCACGTGTGTATCCACCACACCACTTTGGAGCAGCGTGGTGAAATACACTCTAAGCCTTCCGTTAAAAAGAGCCCTTAGCCCGGTAGTTTTACATTTACAGAAAATTTCTGAATTTTTTTTTTTTTTACTTAACAAAACAAACAACTAAATAACAATGAAATTATGGCACTACGAAAACAACAAAAGTTTATCTTGAGTGCCTTTCCGTTTATACATTTACATACAATATACGCTATAATTGTTTTAAATAATACATCTTTAACTTATACTTAATATTCTTATTAGTTATTTCTCGTCTTGTTCTGATATCTAAGCTATTTAATAAGAGAGGAATCAAATAAGAGCTCGTACGCTATCCTTATTTATTGTTATCGGGAATAGTTAATATTTTTGTTGTGTCACTCAACGCGTTTTCATATTATGCAGAACATTATTCTTAAAATCTGTACTGATGATTTTTTTTTCAAAATATCATAGAACTTTATGCTGTATGCGTATTATTTGACAATAGCTTAAAATGATACGTCCATCAAATTTTGCTTTTGTTTTAATGTTAACAGGTACAATATTTTGTTTAAGATTTAATAAGATAAAAGGTTTTTTTTGGATTTTCATTTGCAAACGATAAATATTTTGTAGATACGATTTGTCACTTCGTCCGTAGCTACTTAGCCCATGTTACATCTTGTTTTATAGTTCATTAATAAAATGAATGCGTAGAATTTTATTTAAATTTCAGAAAAGAACTCGGCTTCCTATATATTGGATATACATATACATCAAAACGGTATGTTACAAACTAACAGTTATTTAGAGCCCTTCATACTCTGTTAGAGAACTCCTCGTGCGAAAATAACCTTTATTTTTCATCTATTGTTAGCAAGTTTATGACGTTCGTGTAATAAAAGCTATTTTTGCGCTTTATTAACACTGCTGAATGAATATTCCTCTACAAAGCAATTTTCAATATTTCGCTGATCACGCTATCCGATTATATATTTTAATTAATTTTCCAGTTAATAGCATTATGAGAGACCAGGCATAAGACCTATCATTTTAACGTGATTTCCAATGTACGATAGTGTGAAATTGCCAACCCTATATATATATAACCTAACTTAGATATAATACTGAGAATTTTGAACCCAGGAACTAAGGATCTAAAGACTTATCTAGTCAGTAAACCAATAAGGCACTCTATGTGTTCTAGATAGCAATGGATGCATCCTTTGTACGCTAAGCCAGTTAGTCAGTTTCAAAAACTGCAGTATTGAACTCTTGGGACTATAAAAGCCAAGGTATTGTAGCGAGCGTGTTTGTCAATGCCAGAATATCAGATTATTACACCGTTTTACGCAGCGTAATAGAAGGTTTCTGGGGAGCTATTCCCGCTAATACCCAATCCCAAAACGAATAGCATGATAATCTCGCAATATGTTTGTAAATTCTAATTTGAGTTCAATTAAGAATTTACGAGACTTAGAATACTAAATCATTGTAGTACGTATTAGCAATTCAGATTTTACAAACTCAAACTTCAACAATAAATGATTTTTAATTCACCATTTAAAAAATATTGCAACAAACAAATAATAATAATAGTCAAATTAAAAATTAACATTTTCTCAAATATTAAAATATGCTTGGAAAATAAAAGACAAATCTCCTATTCGTTGTAAAATCGTAACAAATATTTACGCCACAAACGTTTCCTTGTGCATAAGATTGAAAAATTTACTCTACTGTAAAAAATAGCTCCATACATTTTCATCTTTAAGATATGAGGTACGCTTGGCAAGGCGCCCGACGCCTGCCATACTCGTAATCTTTGCAAATAGATATATGTAGTCCATAAACTTGGTTTTTATTTAAACATATTTAATATTCTGCACCGGACGTCTAAGTTATGATGTCGCGGAGCTCATAAATCTTCCTCATATTATTTATCTTGTTTACTGTTATCATAGTTTTTTAATGTTGTATAAGAGCGATACGTGACTATTTTATAAAACCTGAAAACTCAAAAAATATATACATTTTTGTAGTTAACTAAAATAATGTACAAATTCTACTTTTTCATTCTACTTTATTTATTCTACGTTGATAAAAAATACAATGATAAGATGTTAAAATATTCCGCAAATATCACTGATATAACAAAGTACAGATGTAAATCAAATAAAACACGAACTACTAATCGTAGATATAAAATTGAATAATTAATGAAACCAATTAATAATTCGACCAACACTTAACATTTGTTTAATTTAATATGTACTTACTTGATAGCGATATATCGCCAGATGGCTAACGACAGAGTGAGTAATATCGAGGCGGTGTGCAGGATTTGCGTGAAGTGCATGTGGAACAGCATGTACACTGCCCAGGAGTAGGGCCTGTCCACTTGACCGGGGAACAGCTGAAAGACATTACACATGTTAACTTCAATACTCATTACAGCTATCACATTATTTTAATTATTTTTACGAGTACCACCCATTCGATAATCATTTTTTTACCAAATAACTATACTTTGTATTGATATAATCTATTTTGAATTGTAAGTGAGCCAGTATTACAAGCACGAGGCTCTCAACATCTTAGACTCGTGGTTGACGGCGTATTGATAAAGTCAGGCCTTTTTATTTCTTCAATTGTTATATTTATCAATCGTTGCATTTAATATTACATCGTGTCTAGATTTACGGGAACTATACCAACTTTCGTGGCACTATTTCTGAAGACGAATAATGTTTCTTTTAGGTATTTTTAAATCAATTTTTTTGAAACTGTTGCATAATAGTTTTACAAAATGTATATAAAATAATATTATGCAAAGCCTTCATTTTTCGATAAGGTGGTTTTGAATCTTATACCACGAAGTTGCTTAGCTGCGAAGCTGTTTTTACATTTATCGCCGAATACAAGATGAATTATGGATACAATTATATTAGGTCCTTACATTTGAAATTGGCGTTTTGTACGGGAGGAATATAAGTCTTTTTTTTGTGTTAAATATATTTAATTAATCAAAGTATGCACCGTTGATATCTATGCACTTTTGCCATCTCATAGCTAGTTCATTGATCTCTTTACTAAAAAAACCAAGGTCCGGGGAGTACGGTGGATGTCGCAGATATTCCAATTGTAGCTCATCTAACTTAGTGGTTGTTTGTTGTGCAGTGTGTGGTCTTGCATTGTCGTGAAGTGGCAGTGGCCTAGAGCGATTGACCAATCTCGGTTGTTTAGCAGCTAGTTCTTCCTTCATGGTTTGCACTTGCTGACAATAGATATCTGCCGTAATCGTTTGGCCAGATTTTAGAAAGCTGTAGTAAGCGACACCGGCGCTAGTCCACCAAACACTCATAAGTAACTTTTTCTGAGTCAATTTTCGTTTAGGGCAGGATTTGGCTGGGTCTCCAGGGTTCAGCCATTGTGACGAGCGCTTCCGATTATTGTACAGTATCCACTTTTCATCACAAGTAATGATTAGATTTAAAATCCCTTCATCGGTTCCCATCCCGTGTCGGTTGAGCAAAGTAACACAGCAGTCGACGCGTGTTTGCAAGTTCGATTCACTCAATTCATGAGGTACCCATCGTTCAAGTTTTTTTACTTTCCCGATTTGCTTCAAGTGGATTAATACAGTTTTATAACTTAACCCGAAGCCTAGAGATAACTGCATCTCTGAAGTGCTATGTGATGGATCCGCTTCCACAATAACCCTTAATTCTTCATTTTCCACTTTGGTCTCCGGCCGTCCACGGGGTTGGTTCTGGAGGTCAAAATTTCCAGAACGAAAACGTTGAAACCAAAAACGTACCGTGCTTTCTTTTGCGACACCAGCGCCGTACACATCATTAATCCTTCGAGCTGTTTCTGCAGCACTGGTGCCACGGTAGAACTCGTACTCGTAAATATACCGATATTTCATGTTTTCCATTGAGCGATATAAGCGACGCACAAGAAAAAAATAATGAGAAAAAAACAAATGAATGACTGTTTCAAAACTCAAATGTACCAGCTAAATTAATTTATAAATTTGAATTTGGAATTCTTAACCAAAGAGGAGATATTTCAGATCAAAGTGGTCAGTACAACAAAACGCTAATTTCATGTGTAAGGACCTAACATATACAAAATGAAATCCAAATTGGCCACATGGAAATGAAAATGTCCTGGGCCTATGTGAAATTAAAGCCTATCAAATAGGGCCCATGTGTTTATATATGTATATAACAAGTTAAAACGGAATTATTAGTGTCATGAAAATCGAGGTTGGAAAAATATGTTAATCAATAACACTGAAATACTGGCTAATAGGCCATATGCATGTAAGTAAGACATCATATATTGGCATGATATATTTTTATAAAAGTCATAATATATTAAGCTTCTAAAGTAATATCACTCTGTCTCTCTTCTCATCCTCTCTCCCCATAGCGTGCACGCAAAGGGCTGTCATAATAGCTTTCCATATCATTATCTCGATCACAGTACGCTTGACTTCACTCCAGGTCATTCAACTTTTCTTCGTTTCGATTATAAGGATGCAACCTCATGTATGCGTCGAGGATTTTTCATTTGTCTTGATAGTTTACATTCCCGTGACTGCCATATCCATTCTATTAGATTGTGATCTGGTCTACGCAAGGTTTGTCAGATTTATTTCCATGTTTTTTTTTTTTTTTATAGTATAGGTTAGTGGACGAGCATGTGGGCCACCTGATGGTAAGTGGTCACCAACGCCCATAGACAGGGGTTTGTATATTTCTTAAAAAAAAAACAACATCACCACTGCGCCACCAACCTTGGGAACTAAGATGTTATGTCCCTTGTGCCTGTAATTACACTGGCTCACTCACCCTTCAAACCGGAACACAACAACACAAAGTACTGCTGTTTTGCGGTAGAATATCTGATGAGCGGGTGGTACCAACCCAGACGAGCTTGCACAAAGCTCTACCACCGAGTAAATTTTGTCTTATTTACTTGGTGAAAAAGCTTTGTGCAAGCTCGTCTAGGTAGGTACCACCCACTCATCAGATATTTTACCGCAAAAGAGCAGTACCTGGTATTGTTGTGTTCCGGTTTAAAGGGTGAGCCAGTATAATTACAGGCAAAAGGGACCAAGGTTGGTGGCACATTGGCGATGTAAGCGATTGTTAACATTTCTTACATTATCAATGTCTAAGAGCGTTGGTGACCACTTACCATCAGGTAGCCCATATACTCGTTGGCGTACCTATCCCAAATAAAAAAAACATAACTGACAGATGTCTAGGTCCTATGCCGAATATATTGCATATCTGGTGTCGGCAGTGTTGAAAATGTGTGTTGAAAAATGACTGTTTAATCTGTATTTTTACGTCAAGACATGAATGATATGCAGTCAGATAGATATAGAAACCACTCATATAAGATTCACAGTTAGCAGGGCATTAACCATGTAGATGTACATATGTATGTAATTCTGACAAAAGCCAAAGCCCAAAGGCCAAAAGTAGCCGTTCTTAGAGCCCAGTTACCCTCACGAACTTTTTTAGATTGATAGTCAACCTTTTTTGTGATCCATAAAAAAATATTTTTATTAACCTTACTTTGGGCGAGACCCTAAACAAACTGAATATTATTCGGGATTTCAGTTTAAAATAAAATTAATGAAATTAATTCATTTACAATAACATGTTTGATAAAAAAATTATATTTATTTAATAAATCCTATAAATCGCTGTTTTATAACGATGTATTATTTTTTATTTTTGGTTACACAAAATGTATGAGGTCACAGTCAGGTCATATTATAATGAATAAAGACGAATGAATTGCCTTAATAAATAAATGCTAAGGTAATGAATACAGCAATTTGCTATAGAAGCGTGTTTTGTTCTTTCGTTTCAAATTATTTAAATTGCAAATAATCTCTTTGAAATTTGATAAATTTTGCAAATAAGCAAATATTAAATTTTATACAACGTCATTTTTTAACGATGTTTTTTAAATATTGATATTTTTAAGTGCCGACTTCATTTCATACATGTAGAATATTAGTAATCCAATTTTTTTTACCCATTCTTTGCACATAATACGGGCAACACCGCGTGTAACAGCTAGCTGCTGCACTAAAAAAGGAATGTATTTGAAATGATGTTGTCGTCATCGCTTACCAGATATCTATAGATGGCAAAGGGGACATACTCCAGCATGACAAACACGTCAGCTACCGCCAGCCACTTGAGCAGTCGATTGATCGGAGCTGCAGCAAGATCTTTCCTTGTCAGAACTGCCACATTTAATGCATTCGCTAAACTACCAAAGAGACAGATCTGTAAAAAAAATAACCATTGTTAAGCCGTATTGTTAAACTGTATATCGAAAAACAAGTTTCTGAATCACGCTTACGTCTAGTTTACTACGACATTTATTTATTTATCCAAATAACAACGTAAACGTAAAGTTATTGCAGTAGGTAAAATATGCTAAGCAACCCAAGTCGATTCGTATTACCCTCCATACTGGGTGAACCTTATGATGGTAGGAGCAAAATTATATATTTACTTTTTAAACAGAGAGTTGTTATTCTTGTAACTTATTTTTTTAATTCTCTCGTAATAGTATCAAGCGTCACCCGGAACTACGGAAGTTGCTTTTTTTGTAGTTCGTAGTTTTTAGTTGGATTGTTAACACAAAATACATTTTATAATATTACAATACGTTATAATGATAATAATAAATATATTTCATAGTGTTTACATTATACAGTGTTGATTGGAGTCTTTCCTTTAGGCCTGAAACGACTGTGTTCCGCTCTTCTAAATTTACATTTCATTTGCTTAACTAATTATTATGAAACAACAAATTTATAACAGATAAATATATTGTATATAAGTAAGACTAATTTTACAAGTACGGATAGAAAACACCCATTCATCGAATATTCTACCGCAAAACAGCAGTACTTTGTATTGTTGTATTCCGGTTTGAAGGGTGAGTGAGCCAGTGCAATTACAGGAACAACGGACATAATATCTTAGTTCCCAAGGTTGGTGCCGCACTGGCGATGGTTAACATTTCTTACAATGCCATTGTCTATGGGCGTTGGTGACCGCTTACCATCAGGTGCCCCAAATGCTCGTCCGCATACCTATACAATAAAAAAAAAAAACTCAAATAATTACATACTTACATTTAAATAAATATCGAATAGTTCGCAAATAAGAATGACAGATTTAAATATTTTCTTGTTCCGTACTTTTCAGAGCCCGATTTTTCCGCAGTCGGGTTTTAGTTTTTACACTTATTTTTTATGATTATTTTATATGGAAATCTTCCTTGAGCAGAGTTATTCTATAAGAACTCTCTTTTTATCTCACTCGTAAAATGATTGAAGTTGACTTATAGTGATTCGCTATTTTGACGCTTATGTCCTTTAAATATTATTATTATTATAGTCATTGTTGATTATCACTGTGTCACATTTGATTTTGTCATTATAAAATAGCTCAACAGTAGCCTTCTTTACCCGAATAGTAAACTAAGTTCCATATTCAAACATCTTTAACCGACTGTAATATTAATCTAATAATAAATCAAAATAATGGGTTTCTAAATAATGAAGTTTATTGTCCAAGCATTAATGTTCATAAAACAATAGGCGATCTAAAAGTCAATGACCTAATATATTCCCGTATCACTATATTTATGGTGCACACTTGAGTATTTTTGTATTATTACCTATTTATGCACAATATCAGCTTACGCAAAACACATCGGGCGTTGGCTTACTGTTATTGAAAACGCTCAGCTAAATTGAAAACTGTTGTCTACCCGTTTACCATTCGCAAGTTCATTTAAATATGTAAATATATCACTCCGTGAGGATAGACACGAGTCTATTTTGATTAGCATTAGATTGAAACTAATCAGCAATATGAATTACTTACCAATAAGCTTATATATCCATGGATACTGTTGTATGCAATGATTAAGTTTCGTATATCTCCTGCGCAGTACTCGAAACGATCACACTCCTTGATAATAGATATATTATATTTATTTCTCAAATCTTCCAATGTCCTCAACCAATCTCCTATATTTGTCTTGTTGCTTCCTTTTTGTTGTAGAAGATTCAACAGTCTTGTGTCGTCGAAGTAGTTATAAGTATCATTGATACTGTAGCTAATGTTAGTATGTTTGTGTCGTGTGTCATCGCCCGCTAGCATTGTGATGGATAATGCACCTTTGTTCATCACTTAACACTAACACATGATCGTATTCCGTCCACTGCTTTGATACGAATACGTTTCTTTATACAAACGTCCCGTATCTGTATTTATTATTTCACTTGTGATGTCGAAGCCTTCATCGTGCACCTTTAAACAAAGACGAATATTTAACTTTGAAAATAGAATCAAAACAATGAACTAAAAAAATCTCTTTTGTATTTAAAAGCAACTGCTTAAAATAAACTGGGTTTATCCTCGACATCTTGTCAAAGTTCGATCGAGAACTTATTAGACTTGACGTAGATTGGAAAAAAATAATTTATTCTCTAATAATAACACGAGGAAAAATCGAGGTTACTGAAATAAAAATAAAATGAGAGGAACAATAATTTTTATAAGAATTCAGATTATAAAAAATATGTTATAGCCTAATAATCAAAAATTATGTATTGGTAAACTTAAATTAGCAATAAGTTGCAAACTGAAATTAGATAAACATTTAAGACTTCGATTTATTTAAACGACTTCAAAAATATTTACAAATTCATCAAAAATAAAATTATAATTAATAAAATCTCTTTTATTAACAATTTTTGTAAAATTATTCGTCTTAGGAAAAAGTCGGAATAAAGTCGGTACTCTATCACTGAGTTTTTATTTACAACTACAGTTTGAAAAAGCTTAGATTTTTTTTTTTAATGTGGTTTTTCATTCAAACAGCAATACTAGTAATGTTTTGTCCCAGTTCGAAAGGTTGAATGAGCTAGTGTAACTACAGGCACAAGGGGAAAAAATAAATAAATCTTAGTTTCCATGTTATTTAATTTTATGTAATTTTAAAATCGGTGCAAATATTTAATAAGAATTAGGAAACCATTGCAATACAATAGAACATTTTTTTTTTTTAATCTGTCGTTGCCATTGTTTATGGTCTATCGGATCAACTTATAATTAAGTTGCTCATTGGCTTGACTGCCTTCCTTTTTATAAAATGTCTTTTCCTTATCTTCAAATTTACTTTCTGCGTGATGCGAGTGCTTGTAAATGATACTACCATTGTCCGACTAATATCTGCTGATATTGTTTTGTTTTGGGCTCTTACATTGACTTGAACGGTTCCCACAATTAATGAAACTTTATATATTCGTTACGATACACGTTTGAATATCTCCACTGTGTATAAGTAAATCTTATTAAAATATATTTATGAATTAACGTATAGATAAGTCTTTGTTGAAACAAGTCATTTGATTAAATAACTAAATCATTTTTGCTTCTAAATGTTTAAAATAATTTTACTTTGGATTTCATTTGAAAATACTGCGCCTTTCCTCTGTTATTGCTTTCGTAGTAAATTGTTTGTTGATTTTGCATAATAATCGAGATAAGGGCAGCTAAGAACCAGTGATGGGTTTCGACACAGCTACACTGAGCTATACGTTTGCTGTAAAACATTATCGTTATTTGAAATTTAAATTGGCGTTGTTTGGTTTAGTTCTGCAGTATTGGAATAAAAAGAATTCTTTCTGTTATTATTATACTGTTCTCTGTTCGTTCTTACTATTGGTTGGTTGGTATATACTAATTGGTATTAGGCGTTGTATAATTTAACTCGTTAATATAAATGGAGGTAGATATCGCCTCGTTATATCTTATGAGGGATTTCAATGGCGCTAGTTTATAGTTGATAGTGAAATTTAAAGAGCTTCGATATAAAATATAAATATTGATGAAGTAAATATATTGGTGGTTGACTTCAATCCTTATCAAAATAAATAATTAAGTTTTTTTCTCGTTATATATATCATGATAATTTTGAAAAATCGCATATGAAAAGACAATCGATTCGTTTTACATCCGACCGTGTCGTTGCCTACAGCGGTCAAACGCTGCTATTAACGATAAAAAAGAAAAAAAATATCGTATTAACATTCAAATTACTTCTAGTATAGATTTGTTTCTTTGAAAAGGGTATTGATTATAGGGCAAGATTAAAAAAGAGAATAAAATTTATACTTATCAATGTAAAAACAACGTAATGACGCTCGTAATACATATTATAGTCATATATAAAATAATTCATCTTATTTACTCGTACAAATTCCGAACATAAATATTAATGGCGATAGTGTGTCAGGAATCATATAGAATGAGAGAAGCCCTTATGTTTTATTAATTTTACTTTGAGATCTGACAGCCGTGATATTATCTTACTTCATCGCATTTTGATAATTTATCACAAGTCGTCATTATTATTTTATTTAAACGTCTGTTTTTATTATTTATTAATTTGTATTTTTGTTAGGTTGAGTTTTTTGTTCTTTTCTAATCATTTTACAATTTTATCGTAATTGTAAGCCACGGATGTCTATGTTATAAAAAGTTTTAATTTTCGATGTGAATAATCGAAATAAAATTATTTTATGTTTGATTTGTTTAATTATGTAGTCATTCTCGTTCAATCTTTTATGAGCTGTTAAAGCTACTAAAACGTTTTTGCATGATTTATTTATATACAAATTCAAATTTAAAATGCATATTGTACCTTACAATTCATGAGCGAATGAAATTGAATAGCGGTGAGAATGCTAGCAGCATTTCCTCTTTAAATCGTAATTCTGATTCTTTGTGCGGAAAATAAACCAGCCTTCCTGTCTGTTTTTATACTGTGTATTGTTGCATGTGTCATTTATGTAATTGTACGTAGTTTGCTGAGATGGCCCAGTAGTAAGAACTCGTGAATCTTAACCGATGATCGTGGGTTCAAACCTGGGCAAGAACCACTGAATTTCATTTGCTTCATTTATATTTATAATTATAAATCTCAAGCTTGACGGTGAAGGAAAATATCGTGAGGAAATCTGCATGTGTCAAATTTCACTGATTGGATTGGAGCAACGTGGTGGAATAAGCTCCAAAACTTCTGCTCAAAAAGAGGAGAAGATATCTTAGACCATCAGTAGGACATTCACAGGCTTTTACTGTCCTGTTCTTTACGTATTTTTGCGTAAAGTTCGTAGTTTTCGTAATAAAGACGTAAACATTAAGGTAATCGTACTAAGTTCTCCCGTTTATAAAAGAGTACAAATTATATTTTATTCCGAGGTTTTTAAAGCCATGGAAAGTAATATATAAATGTATATGTTTGTATTGTATCAATTCTAACCTTCCATTATTCAGATATTTTTTATTATACGTTATTTTTAAATTATCGAGAAAATTACGTAATTATTTATTTTGATTACTATTAATGTCAATAACCAAATTAATAACCAATATACTTTACTGCAGCAATATTTTTATTCTATGTCGAAGCTCTTTAAATTTCACTATCAACTATAAACTGGCGCCGTTGAAATCCCCCATAAGATATAACAGGCATTAATATCAGTTTATTAGTTATAGGCTTGATAACATCGATAAAGGCTGTAATTAAAATCGTCGCTTATTGGAAAAATATTCAGTACATGAAATTGTGGTGTGAGTGATGGCGAAATTTACGTATGCTTTTGAATCTATGAAATTGCGCAAACGGAATTGGAATTTTTTATCGAGATTAATTAAATTTAACGATTTATTTATTTCAAAATATTGAGGGCTAAAAGGACGGAATTTGATTTGTATTGAAATTGATATGTCATATATCCCTTAATCAATAAAATTATTATGGATGTGACATAAAGTCTGCTTGTTATGATACGACAGAGCCATGGAACCAATTTTGATACCTGTGATATTTATTTATTTAGGTACACAAAACAGAACGCAATCAGGACTTAGACTTAAAGAATTAGGAATCTATACAATTTCAAACAAAATAAAATCCCAAAACGTGTGTACACGGCATGCTTTTAAAAATAATACAGTTAGTTAGGTAATTAATGAATTACAATAATAAAGGCAATTAATAATTTAAATTAAATGAATCAATTAACAAAATAAATTAAAATTAAATTCGAATTGATACAATAAAATAAAACAAAACAATAAATTTGACAATTAAATTAAATTCATAAATAAAATTTGTATAAAAAATGTAATGTCCAAACTAAGAAATTGTGTATAATCAATCATTGGATCGTAGATATAATATTCCTCACAGTGTTTTTGAATTTTGGGAAATTGGAATTGAAAATATCTAATATGTTACTGTGTGTTAAAAGTAAATCGTTGTAAGTGCGGCAAAATCTTACGATTGGATTATAATAAGATGTATTTATTATTAATGTGAACACTGAGCACAAAACGATTTAAGTGTGGATGACGAGATCTAAATTTAGTATTAAAATTAAGAAACGATAACAGGGCAGAAGAGTCTATTTTGGAGTGAATTATTTTGTGTAAAGTAAAGAGGTCATTACATATACGTCTTTGTTTAAGTGTATACATATTAAAATATCTGATTTTATCGTCATAAAGCTTTAGCCTCCTTTGTAATCCCAATTTATGACATAAGAAATAAAGAAACTTTTTTTGGACACGTTCAATGTTATCACTATGGGTGGAATAGAAAGGGGCCCAAACAGTTGAGTTATACTCCAAGGTGCTACAAATTAGTGACCTATAAAGACGAAGGAAGCTGTAAGGGTTCTTGAAATGCTTAGTAACTCTATAAATAAAACCGAGAAGGCGCATGCTTTTGTTGATTATGTAATCATAGTGACTACTAAACCTCAATTTGTCATCAAACAGAACACCCAAATCCTTAATGATGGTCTTCCTCTCAAGGCAAACATTATTCAATGTACAGTCAAATTTAAATATTTTTTTTTATGAGAAAATGAAATTACATTGCACTTATTTACATTCAGCACCATATTGCTTTCTTTACACCAATTATCAACATTATTCAGATCTGATTGAAGCTTCATAGCATCCTCAATATCATTTACCACTGTGTAAATTTTAAGATCATCTGCGTATAATAAACAAGGAGATGCTAATCTGTCAATAAGGTCATTGATAAAAGTGATGAAGAGCAGGGGACCTAAATGAGATCCTTGTGGGACACCAGATGTAACCTTAACCGGAAGAGAAACTTCTCCCTTGATAGCAACTAACTAGCTTCTATTATCGAGATACGAGACTATCCAACGTAATAGGTCACCATGGATGCCGTATTGCTCTAGTTTTGTGCACAGTATTTTATGGTCGACTTTGTCGAACGCTTTAGAAAAGTCCGTATATATATATAGAGTCTACCTGCAACCGTTTGCCAATAGCACGCACAGGTAGTTTTTATACTCCAACAAATTCGAACACGTAGACCTACATTTAATAAACCCATGTTGTTTAGGTGATATAAATGGCTCAAGGTGGTGATATAACGCATCGTAAACAATTGATTCAAATAATTTTGCCAAACATCACAATATACTAATCGGCCTATAATTTTCGCAGCGGGATTTATCACCAGATTTGTGTATGGAAATTATGTGCGCGGTCTTCCAGATTGATGTAAAAATACCGGAACGAATCGATTTTTCAAAAATTATAGAAAGCGGTAAGCTTAATTCCTTACCACACATTTTGATAAAAATTGGTGGTAACCCATCAGGTCCTGCACCTTTGTTGACATCTAGTTTTTTAATTTTGTAATAAACTTCCTTTTTATCTATTTGAATAGTACTGAGAGCACTATTGCATTTTGCTGATATTTTAGGAAGTGAGCCGTAAGTGTGTGATGAAGTTGTTGGTTGGTAAATAGAAGCAAAGTACGACGAATAAAGCTCACATATACTTTTACGATCATGAGATATAAGGTCACCGTACTTCATCGTTTGTGGAATTGATTTGTTAGATTTCTTATTATTAACAAAGTTCCAAAAGTGTTTTAAGCCATTATTAAGTGTTGATTCCACAGAGTTGACAAAAGTGTTGTAGTCCTGATCCATGAGGGTTTTGCATCTAGCGCGAAGCATAGAGAAGGTGTCATAGTCTCTTGGATTGCTATATATACGATGAAGACGATGGTACTTTAACTTACTTCCCATGTTCCGCATTAAGGAAACAGAGAACCACTGTGGGTAACAAGGATCTGGACTTTTAGAGTAAGGAGTATACCGTGTAATGAGTCTATCAATAATACTATAAAACTCCTTTACGCATGCATCAAGACAAGATGGCATGCCAATTCATAGCGCCTAGTTCATCCTTGAGCGCAGCATACTTACACTTATAAAAATTGCGTCTTTTCAGCTTATTAGATTTAAGATTTTTAAAATTCGTAGTTTGTATACTGAAATCAATAGCCAAAGGTGGGTGATGAATATCTAATCTACAAAGTGGATCCGTTGCTGTGACAAGTAAGTTGTTGCACGTTGAGAGTATAAGATCAAGGTAGCGGTTGTTGCCATTAGGCGTTCTGTTGAATTGGTACAGATTACACAAAGATAATGTTTCAACAAGGAGACATGCTTTACGATCTAAGGGTTGTGATGGGGTTAAAAATATAGGATATTCTCTCTTATTCCTGCGTCCCCCTTTCTTCGCAAGTCTACGCGTGCTGGCTCACGGTGCCACCGCCTAATTGTGACATCAATTCCACCAAGTAAAAATTAAATTACCAGCATTAAATTAACAGATTAAAGTAACAGCGGCAAATCCTTTCTCAAAAAGCTCTAAATCCTTTTTCATTGCTCTTCTACATTACAAATTAAAATGTTACCCAATTTTTGCGTTTATATTCTTAAGTCTTGCAGTTGAAGAATGATTATCATCATCATCAAACTGTAAGTACTTATCGCTAGTGTTGCGAGAATGTCACATTATTTTTGTTTATTTTATTTTATGATTAAATAATATACTTCGACACACAACATTCCAGATCAAAACGAACGAAAATAACATCAAAGGCCTTCAGCCTTAATTATTTGATAATATTATCCCTTAGAAACATGTTGATTGCGTTAATACGACTATGTCCTCCTGACCGAATTCATTCACGGCGGGTGGACTCAAGGGAGACTAGCCCACTGCGTAGCCAATATTATAGTGCACAAGCGCAAGGCCGTTGATATGCAGAAACGAACAAATTATTTGCTTAAATTGATTTTGTTTACTATTTACTATCAAAATATGGTGGAATACATTTATATTAGATCCCAGATGACCCAGTGGTTAGAACGTGGGAATCTTAACAGATGATCGAGGGTGTAAATCTAGGCAAGTACCGCTGTATGTATGTATTTAATTTGTGTTTATAATTCATCTCGTACTCGGCGTTGAAGGAAAACATCGTTAGATACCTACACGTTAATTTCATTTAAAATTCTTCCATATCCTATAATGGTGCTGCTTGGTGAGATAAACTCAACCTTCTCCTCATAGGGCCTCAGCCCAGCTATGAGATATTCACAGGCTGTTACTTTACTTTTACTTGATACGTATATTTATTTTATATTTTACTGAAATGTATACGTACATAATAAGTTAAGATATCAAAAATGCATTGTAATTTTGAAATTAATATTTCTCTTAGCTTCCTACACATCTTTTGATATATTTATTTTACAAAACTTACAAACTTTATACTCAAGACAGAGAAGAAAAAATTTCTATTTTTATCAAATATAAAAAAGACCAGAGAAATTTGAGATATTAAGCTTCAAGTTTTTATATTTGAATTTAAGTATTTAATTTTTTAATATAATTATCCAATCTCAGTTATCTATACCCAAACGCCAACCCGTTTTATATACCTATACATAGAAGAGAAGCAGAAGAAGATGTAGATTGGTTCAGAATACCTATGGACATAAGCGGCAATATATTCAGTACTTTTCTACCAACTACTCTTGTCAACTATTGGTATATATTTCACGCAATTTTAAGGCCGGCCAGGCACATGATTGGATGCAATAGTAATGCACATAATACGAAATAATTTACCCTTTGTACTTTGGTAAGTTATTAACATTGGCCAGTGTGCAAGGTACATGTTAGTTGAGGGGCGCAAGATACAACAACGCAAATATTCCTTTTAACAAACTCATCACACACACACACACTAAAATTGATGTTAGCCATGAAAACCTATACCATCTACAGCTATCCTACTGATACTGCCTGCATCAGTCCGGGCTCAGCTCCTGCGGAGGAGAAAGTCACTTGCAGAAATTCACAGCGATTAGAGTGATACGTGGATATAGTATAGTGTCTTGTACAGCCACGACACTTTTCGCGGGCGATCCGCCCAGGGAACTCCAGGTAGAGGTGCTCGAGGGAATGTACGAGTCCCGGGTGGAAATGAGGTCGGGTTTTTTTCAACAAGAAACATAAAAAAAAGTTGTCTATTTGGTACGGTAGTCGCCTACACATGCCTATTTTTAGGTGATTGTACATTTTTGATTGGAATTTAATAAAATATTAAAAAGAAAACTCAGCAAAAGAAAACTAAGCAAAAAGGCATGCTTAAAGAGACCTTTAAATTTTATAATTCGGCATGAATTTTAAAGATATTAAATAGCATTTAAAATATTAAAATATCATAAAGGGATAGATGAATTCTTAATGAAAAATATTTTAGTTAGCACTTTAGGATCCCAAAAACTTTATAGTTTTTTACAATTATATTCATATAATTTATAACTGTTGTTAAAATAGATTTATCTCAATTAAATGTTGTCGTTAAAAAATATCTTAAATATTATAAATTAAAAACATTATAGAACAAAAACGATAATGCATGACGCGTGTTAAGCCGTTCGCATGTTTAAAACAAAAAATAATCGTTTTTTAATCTTTTTTCATACAAACGCTCATCTCACAATTCATTACAAGCTCCGCTCATACGTGTGGAATTTCGCAATTGTCCGCTAAGAATGACAAATCGATTTCAATTCTTCACAATATCAAAGGGAAAAAATATATTGATCCACATACAGTACCAGTGACCATTTATCATCAGTTGGTCCATTTGCTTATGTAAATCTATTTAAAAATAATGCTTTTAGCAAGCCTTCAACGTACCACTGCTAAGCAAAGACCTCCTTAGATCTTGAATTGTCCGATATTGAAGTTTATTCCATCACGCTGCTCGAAAGCTGATTAATGAATACACAAATGTTGGATTAATTCCAATTCGAGAAACGCAAACAGGCTTCAACGAAATGTTTGCGATCACCCCCGAGCACGTAACGAATTATTAAAACGAATGCAGGATACATAGTTAACCGCATAAAACACGGGTTCACCACCCGTGTTTTAAACCACCACGCTTGGCTTTTATTATATTTTAATAATAATATTAATGTAATTATATTTAATTTCTCAGATACATGATGGTATCGATGAAAATTAGCGTCATACGTCATTCATTTTCGTAACAGGTTTAACCTTGTCACTATGCCTTGTCACATAAAGGTCGTATGTGTATTAAACTTTACGAATGTAAATGAAGTTTAGTGGAATGGTACGTAAAATCTGCGGTACGACGATCTGGCGCCGAGGATAAGAAATATTGACATATTCAAACAATATTAGCAAAAATAATTATTAAAAAAAAATCTTATATTGTCTCGTTGTTAAATATCCAATAATTACTGTAAAAATTATTTAAGTTATATACGATTTTTCTCAATTATTCATTAAGCTTTGTTAAATGATGAAATCAATGCACAAAATAAGTGTATCGGATACAATAAGCAGAAGTCTGTGATTGATAACGACACAGGAATTGGAATCGGTATTTATTTAAAAACAAATATTATTTTAACGTAAATTATGATTACGATGCTCTATTGAAAAGTAGTTGTATGTCGATATCTCGTATGAATCGAGCTAATGTATTTGTATTGGTTCTACTAAAGCGTGTAATCGCAGTACGTATACATATATCACTCAACGCATACAAATATCCACATAAAAACTTTTTGTTTTTAAATAGGTAGGTAGGTAGACGGGCAGTTGAGGCACCTGATGGTATGTGATCATTGCCCACTCAGTGGCAAAATAAGAAATATCAATCAACTAAGATGTCCCTAGTGCCTGTAATTACTCACACTCCAAAACGGAACACAACAATACTAAGTAACTATTAATATTTGACGCTACAATATGTGATGAGCGGGTAACACACCCACTCATCAGATATTCTACCGCAAAACAGCAGTACTTGGTATTGTTGTGTTCCGGTTTGAAGGGTGAGTGAGCCAGTGTAATTACAGGCACAAGGGACATAACATCTTAGTTCCCAAGGTTGGTGGCGCATTGGCGATATAAGCGATGATTAACATCTCTTACAATGCCAATGTCTATGGGCGTTGGTGACCACTTAACATAAGGTGGCCCATATGCAAGCCCGCCTACCTATGCTATAAAATAAAAATACAGAAAGGCCCTTGAAGTGACAACACGTCTACAAAACTAAAAGAGCGTAACAACCAAACTCACTTTCCAAGTTATTATAATATTAATAAGGATACCTTGAAGTAAATGTAAATACATATTTAAATTAATATTTAAACTAAAACCTGGTTAATTACAAGCAATTAAAATAAATTTATCACTACAGAATATTTTACTGAAAGTGCGGAATATGTTATTTTGTTTACTACATTTTACGACAGAATCGCTTTCATAGGAACGCGAAGCGGTGTAATGTCATTTTCTACCACATACAAGCTTGCCAACTAAATTAGCGACAAGTATAAATTCGGAAACATCGTGTTTCCTTTATTGATGAATAAGAATTTGTTGGCTTGAGTTAACTCTACTTTACAGCGAGGGTGAAATTAACTTCCGAGCCAATTTACTGTTTATGAGTAACCTATAAAGAGCTCACATAAACACCTCTATAGTGCTTATCATGTGCCCAGTTATTTGTTAGCTTTCTAACAATTATAATTAAAATTGAAACAAGGTGACTTAATGAAAAATGTAATATCTTATTCTGATTATTAATCTACCTGGTCGATCAAGCTTCACTTTAATAATTATTAGTTATAAAAATATATTATTTTTGTGAAAAATTGCGTTAGATAAACATAAAATCAAAACATAATTACATCTTCTATACATTTTTTTTTTCTTATTTACGTTGTCTTTGTTAGGTTCAATAATTAACTAAAAAAAAAAACAGAAACAGACGAGCGAATATGTCTATTAGCTGTCACATGGTTCGTAGACAAGATCGTCTCATTCTGAAGACTACTCATACATACGTGACACATTCATAGTTACTTAGTATTTCCCTCGTGTCTGTAATTACACTGACTCACAATTTATACCAAACGAAACACACACATACAAAAACATAAAGTATTACTATTTGGCGGTAACTGGTACCAACAACGGTCCCACAATGAGGAATGTATGTAAATAAATGACTTCAACATTTTTACTGTGGTTTTGTGGTGAATTAATAGATGTCTCATCAGCTTTCATAGTATTCAAGGATAATAAAGTAAAATTTTAGGTGAAGGCCTTTTAAAAAGAAGGTTTGGAGCTCTTTCCTCTACGTATCACCAGTAAGGGATGGATATACATTTAGAAGAATTTCAACAGACTTTCATTCAGGTTTCCGTGAGATACTTTACCGCCTATTACGGTTAGATCATAATCATAAATGATAACTTTTATCTGTATATCAGTTTGTATATTTATCTTGGAATTGAACCCTCGTACTTCTCCAAAGTTGATGATCTATTCATTGATCCGTCTCAGTTTTTTAATTTTATTATTATAATAAACATCATCAAGTTTTGTCAATTAAGAGCAAAATTAACGTCCCGTATAATTTTTTACTGAGCTAATTACGTCCGCTTGTGGGAGAAAAGAAAGTCGAAATTACACGAGCGCAAATAACTGCGAAGATACAATTATAAAAAAAACAAAAATCATGGTATATCCTATGTGCCAGTATTGATAGTAGTTCAAGTGAACCATCTGACCCATAGTGATGGAGCTGTGTGTGTGCACACAACCAGAACTCAGTAATATTGATATGAATGCTCAAAGCTTCACGAAAAATTAAATGATTTAATATCATTTTACAATTAAATGTATCGTTTAAAATACATCAAAAGGTATTATATTTAATACTAGCTGTGCCCCGCGGCTTCACACACATATAATTAATAAAAATATAATAAATTATTTTATTACTATAATAATAAAATAATTTATATTACTGGTTTTATTTGATTGCATTGTTTGTAAAGTTACTGTGTACATCTATACTCTACACTACTATACAAATCTAATGTCTCTGTCAGTACATTTTTTTTTTCACCTAATTTTGTGATAAATAATCGTTTTAGGATGCAGTGATTCACATTATACTATTTTTTTCATTTTTGTCTGTTTGTCTGTATGTCTTCGTATAACTCAAGAACGGCTTGACCAATCTTGATGAAAATTGTACACACAAAGAACATGTGATGGCGCAAATGTTAGGCCATATATAAGATCGGTAAACCCTACGGTATCTTATAAAAAATAATTTCAAATCGTTAATTACGTATTTCTTTACCAGTAGCCATATATGTATATGTGTGTGTGTGTGTGCGTGTGTGTTATTATATTAATAAAATAATTTATTATATTTTTATTAATTATGCCCGGAGCACAGCTATTACAAGACATATAAATTTAATTGTTTTTAATTAACATACCTACCTATGTAGTTTATAGGAGGAATGAGTAAATACTTCTGCCCGAATTTTCTCGGTTGAATCTACATTCCGGCGTAAGCTTTAAAATTTACATTAACATTGTAAAATTTAGCTTCAAAATTGCTTGTAAGAGCCAACTTGAATAAAGTTTTTGACTTGAATATATGTTATGCATTTCTTCAATAAAATTAAATTCCTCCGAATAGGTAACTGGTGGTAAATGGTCACTGCCGTCCATAGACATCGGCGCTGTAAGAAGTATAAATCATTCCTTACATCACCAATGCGCCTCCAACCTTGGGTACTAAGATTTCATGTCCTTTTAAACCTATACTTACATTGCCTTACTCACCCTTCAAGTCGGAATATAATAATAATAAGTATTACCATTTGGTAGAATATGTGATTACCATCCACTGGTACAAATGTGACAATTATTTTTTAAGAATTTTATTTACCGACATGACTCATACAATGTATAGAAATGCTGACTACCTCGTTGGTCTAGTGGCTAGATATAAGGCCGCAGACCCGGTGGTCCTGGGTTCAATTCCCAGGTCGGACCAATAAATAGTTATTGGGTTTTTCTGTGAGAAAATTCTCAGTAGCAGCCCGGAGTCTGGAAGTTGGAAGTGTGTACAATCCCGTGCCTCGGAAAGCACGTTAAGCCGTTGGTCCTGCGCCTGAACTCTTTACGGTCATGTCGGATTGCCGTCCCATCGGATTATGAGAGCTAAGGAAAAGAAAGTGCTCTTGTGTTTGAGCACACACTTGTGCACTATAATATCTCCTGCGCAGTTGGCTAATCTCTCTTGAGATTGGCCGCCGTGGCCGAAATCGGTCTGGAGGACCTTATATAGAAATGCTGAGGTAGTATTACAAAGTGAAAATTACGACAGTAACCTTATCTATTGAGAACTAGGTGAGACAAGCTCTGACCGGAGTTTGAAAGATAGGGCGTAACGTGGACCGTGGAAGCGTGAGGATGTGGTAAGTGCACACTTTTTCTGATAAAATATCATAAACCATTTCTTACAACGTCAAGGAACCGCTAACCGCGGGATCATAGATACCCTTGTACTTGTTATTAAGCTGGCTCAATCACAATTAAACCTCGTAAAGTGCTGTACTATGTAAATCAGATTAACCCCCGGCTTATTGTCATTAGTTAAAACAATATAATATCCAATGCTAAGGACTTTGATCTGTGAAAAACATTTATTCTTTATAATCATAATTATACTATCAATTAGTAAAAGCTAAATTAACCATTATTGAACTTATTAACTTGACTTAAACACAAAAGGTATCTGCTACGGACGTTTCTGTAGAAATTCTTGATTTACACTTCCCCAATCAAAGTTTAGTTTCATGGCAATACGTAGAGACGACGCCTGCGTTTGTCACGAAAGAGCGATGGCTGATCTCGCAATCATTGAATAACATAATAGAAAACATATCGATTTTAGATATTCGATTTAATAAAATTCTGATAAACAATTATGTATTTCATTGTCAATTCAATGTCATATATTTAATCTGTTAAATTACTATATAAATAATAATCGAGTGTTGTCGTTGTTTCGACAATGATCTGAATTTATAACGAGTAGAATTTAATAAAATTATTACAAATAATATATTTATCTATATATATATAATCGATTCCCCACTCATCACGAGATCTCCTAAGCTATGCGCCAGATTGACTTGAAATTTGACACAGATACTCCTTCCCATACGTAGACGCTCACTTAGAACGGATTTTATTCAACTCTCATCCAAAACGGATTTATCACATATTTTATCATTCTCTTTATTTGTAGGAGAGCCCAATTCAATTTTGTAATTTGTTCATTTTACTTATATCGTGTATTTTTCTTTCTTTTATTTTATTTTATACATCTCAAATGTTTTAAAAAATAGAGAAATGTCGCTTATTTGGTGGGCAAAAATTACTGCTACGCAGTTTTATACAGCAGTTATTATCGTTCACATTTTGTTAATGATCTGATATGATGCTTTTAAAAGAAAATTATTATTATTATTATTTTAATTATGTTATGTTTCTTATGCCTGTAATTACACTGGCTCACTCACCCTTCAAACCGGAACACAACATTTATACCAAGTGCTGCTCTTTTGGTGTAGAATATCTGATGAGTCGGTGGTTGCACCCAGGCGAGCTTGCATAAAACCCTTCCATCAGTAAAATAATATGCATAAACTATATTTTATATACCAACTGCTACCCGTGACTTCACGCACGCGTATTTTATATCTTCAATAATATTACACAGAGGTAAAATTAGATATTTGGTATGTTTATATGTAATGAATAAACTCAAAAACCGCTGTCACCGATCGATTTATTCGACAATACAGTACAGTGTATGTGTGTTCAGTACAGGGCATATAATCTATACATATAATAAATCTGTAACTGGTCGATGTCTGTACATGGAAGATATATGAGTAAAACTTTTATCGGGGGTCTTTATAAGCCCAATAGAACCCAAAACAATGATTAAAAGATTTTTTGTCTGTTTGTCTGTTTGTCTGTTTGTCTGTTTGTCTGTTTGTCTGTTTGTCTGTTTGTCTGTTTGTCTGTTTGTCTGTTTGTCTGTTTGTCTGTTTGTCTGTTTGTCTGTTTGTCTGTTTGTCTGTTTGTCTGTTTGTCTGTTTGTCTGTTTGTCTGTTTGTCTGTTTGTCTGTTTGTCTGTTTGTCTGTTTGTCTGTTTGTCTGTTTGTCTGTTTGTCTGTTTGTCTGTTTGTCTGTTTGTCTGTTTGTCTGTTTGTCTGTTTGTCTGTTTGTCTGTTTGTCTGTTTGTCTGTTTGTCTGTTTGTCTGTTTGTCTGTTTGTCTGTTTGTCTGTTTGTCTGTTTGTCTGTTTGTCTGTTTGTCTGTTTGTCTGTTTGTCTGTTTGTCTGTTTGTCTGTTTGTCTGTTTGTCTGTTTGTCTGTTTGTCTGTTTGTCTGTTTGTCTGTTTGTCTGTTTGTCTGTTTGTCTGTTTGTCTGTTTGTCTGTTTGTCTGTTTGTCTGTTTGTCTGTTTGTCTGTTTGTCTGTTTGTCTGTTTGTCTGTTTGTCTGTTTGTCTGTTTGTCTGTTTGTCTGTTTGTCTGTTTGTCTGTTTGTCTGTTTGTCTGTTTGTCTGTTTGTCTGTTTGTCTGTTTGTCTGTTTGTCTGTTTGTCTGTTTGTCTGTTTGTCTGTTTGTCTGTTTGTCTGTTTGTCTGTTTGTCTGTTTGTCTGTTTGTCTGTTTGTCTGTTTGTCTGTTTGTCTGTTTGTCTGTTTGTCTGTTTGTCTGTTTGTCTGTTTGTCTGTTTGTCTGTTTGTCTGTTTGTCTGTTTGTCTGTTTGTCTGTTTGTCTGTTTGTCTGTTTGTCTGTTTGTCTGTTTGTCTGTTTGTCTGTTTGTCTGTTTGTCTGTTTGTCTGTTTGTCTGTTTGTCTGTTTGTCTGTTTGTCTGTTTGTCTGTTTGTCTGTTTGTCTGTTTGTCTGTTTGTCTGTTTGTCTGTTTGTCTGTTTGTCTGTTTGTCTGTTTGTCTGTTTGTCTGTTTGTCTGTTTGTCTGTTTGTCTGTTTGTCTGTTTGTCTGTTTGTCTGTTTGTCTGTTTGTCTGTTTGTCTGTTTGTCTGTTTGTCTGTTTGTCTGTTTGTCTGTTTGTCTGTTTGTCTGTTTGTCTGTTTGTCTGTTTGTCTGTTTGTCTGTTTGTCTGTTTGTCTGTTTGTCTGTTTGTCTGTTTGTCTGTTTGTCTGTTTGTCTGTTTGTCTGTTTGTCTGTTTGTCTGTTTGTCTGTTTGTCTGTTTGTCTGTTTGTCTGTTTGTCTGTTTGTCTGTTTGTCTGTTTGTCTGTTTGTCTGTGCGTTTGTGCACGCTAATCTTAAAAACGGCTTAACGGATTTGAGTGCGGTTTTCACTAATGTATTGTGGCTAACTTCACTTAACATTTACTGTTTGTTTTATTTCAATCGGTTCATAAATAATAAAGTTATGTCAATTTAAAGATACACGTAGAACATTTATTAAAAAATGGTTATGGTCAAACTGAAAAGAGATTAAATATTACATGTAATATACACTTTTGCTTATGATTTATCCTATATTTTGTCCTATAATTTTTAATCTCTTTATTTATTTATTAAAAGTTTAGTATCACTACTAAAAATCAATAAATTATTATCTGTAGGAAAAGTACGCGCACCTGTTAGTTGTCAAAATCAAAAAGTTTTGTTAACAATTTCGTCTTTTCAGTAGCTTCGTGTGTTGTTTTTGCTTAAAAACTAATATTGCATATATATTGTGTGTATCTTTATGATCTCATCTTATATCTTTCATAACAGTGCGCTTTGAGTCTGCGTGTGAGCAAGTCAGTTAACTCAGTGACAATAATTAATACGTAAATAGTATAAAGGTGTATAAACAAAGCCTAAAAAACAACTATAACAATAATATATGGTTTTAGAAGTGCTTGCTTTAAACATAAACGTCGTATATCACTTCTTAAAACTTTAAATAGGTATAATTTTGGTAAAACTTCAGCAAACTTCTCCTGGAATTGGGAGAGCAGAATAGGGGGAGAGTAAAGGGGGGTTAGTCCCCTACTCCCCGACATCACTCCCATTAGCAGGTAATGCACCGTTCATGAGAAAATTTAAAAAATAAATCTTGTAAAACTAACCTGAAAAGTATATTTACCGCCAAAAAATCAATTGTAACGGCTCCGGCGTTACATGAATTTAACATAAAAATGATTATATATTTTGTTAATTCAAGTAAAACCTCAAGATCAGTGTTTAAAATAACAAATAATCACTTAATCACTACGAGCGTTGTTTGCATTCACATCTTGTCATAAAAAATTTTGTTAATTTTTACTCGTCACTTGACAGTTGACATTCATGGGCACAGATTATTTTTCGAAAATCAAGTAAGACTAAGAACTTAAAAGTACTGCCAAAAAACCTAGATTGTATGAAATTACATGTATATAAAAAATCACTACGATTCGGTTCTGGCACTTCGCCGGCCGCTGCCGCGGCACGCTCGCTTCGCTCGCTCGGCTCGTGCGATGTACTTTAAAAGTAACCTAACATAACCTAACCTAAACATATATAAACCATAGAGACGTCTTTATCGCACGTTTACTTTATCTATGTTATTTTTTATCTATGTTGTTGTTTACAGTAAATGACAGCAATGTTTTTTTCGTATTTAACCCATTTCGAGGTTATAAATGTTTTTCTTAATTTTCTCAAAAATAGTGCATTTCCGTTTACTGTGAGTATTATTTCTATGATCAGGGACCAAAGTTCTACCAGATACAACACATTTTCACCTCAAACTTTTGCAGAAGTCTGTCGAAGCGCAACCATAATTTTTTCGTAAATTCGTGTTTCCTGTCAAAAGTTTTAAAACGGCAGATAAAAATTCAAACGTTTTACCTACCGAAGTTTTTTCTAAACAACGAAATAAATAACAATTTAACGTGGAAAAAATGGCAACCATATTTTGAACTACATTTATTAGCCACTGGATATATATAAGGAGTATTAGCCTCTGGTTATATATAAGAAGTGTAAATAGAGAAAAATAGCAATTTTGTTACACTCGATTGGTGGAAAAGGTGTCGAAATGTTCAATTCATTCAACATTAAAATAACAGAAATTACTTAAGAAGACCTCATTAATAAATGTAACAAGTATTTCGAACCGAGGAAAAATTTAACTATGGCCTGACATGTATTTTTTATGAGAAAACAAAGCAAACACGAAAATATAACCAACTTTATTACGAGTCTAGAAAATTTCAGTTTAAAATGCGATTTCGTTGAATTAATAGTCATAGGTCAGTGATAAATTTACAGCGAATATGTGGTAGAGTAGCTCGCCAAACATCAAAGATTATTACAACGGTCTGATCTGTCACTAAAGAAAGCTATAGAGATAGCTAAAATAGTAGTGATCGAACAACAAAATACGGAGCACATAAATAAAAGCACTGAGACGTCGTCATCACCGTCATCATCTAATGAATATCAAGTGATGAAGGGGGAGTAAAAGGGTTAAACAACACACAGTACAGAATACAGAAGATGTGCATATTCCTACGAAGTCAGACGGGCAACTAATTAAGAAGAGAACAAAATTGTGAAATGTGGGTCTATTTGCCTTATCTCAATATAAACCGAATAAAAGTATTTTGAAATCTCTCAGTTTAATTCAATTGGTCTTTGGTTACGTCAAGCTTGCAACAGCATAATCATGAATAGGAAGAAGTAGATCTGTGCAATCATAATTTAAAAGACAATGTTGATGATGTCCCAAAGTATATTCAAAGAAAACTCCCAGGTTTTTAATATAATCACAATAAGGGATGACAATATTATCAAACATGATATTTGGTTCAGCCTGCCAATAATTATGGCTTGAAATCTACTAGGGTTGGCATTAAGTGCTAAAGATTTCTCATTCCACTCAAGAATGATATTGAAGTCATTATTCATCCTTGCGATAGCCATAGGTGAAAAAATTATAATTAAGGTTACTAAGATATTGATTTTATATATTTTAAAAAAATCAATGCAAAATTAATAATGATAGAAATATTAGAAATGATAAAATAATAATGTATTAATTTATATAATATGAATGTACCAGCCTTCTTAATATTCAATATTTTAGTTTGTTATAAATTTGCTACTGTAGTCATATTCTTACTTGGCTGCCTTTTAATTATATTTGGTTAAAAATATATATAATATAAATAATATATAAATCATTTATTTACTACGCTTTATTGGTCTTACTCAATGTTATGTGTTATTTTATATACATAATGCTATCTCATATAAGTGTCATCTCATTTTTGATTGTTAAAAATAATTAATGAACACTTAACCTACCAGAGCGGTCAAACAACTGCTTTTGAACCTTTAATCAAAATTGTTATATAGGTGCTTTTTTGTATATTATATACTTTTTCTATATGAGATGGCCGCTTAAGTAGCTCATTGACATATGTGTGTCAAGTTCAATACACAACATTTGTTTTAAATCCCCTTATTTTTTTGTTTAGTTAAATGATTATGCCTTGATTAAGTCTGATTTTATTTAGTCTCTGACAGAAGAACCTTTTCTTTTACTTTATATTGTACACATAAAAGAACATAAATCTATAGCAACAAACGAATTAATAAATAAATTATCCATACATATAAATAATATTGTTTTCGTGTTTCTGTCTGTGAATTCAAAATAAATGCCTGTTTTAAAGGTATATACGATTTACCAAAACCAAAGCAATATTTTTTTTATTTTTTTACACTGTATGTCTTTTTGTTCAGACTAATCTTTCAAACGTCTTAAAATTACAAATAACCGAATTATTATAACGTCCTCCAGACCGATTTCGGCCACGGCGGCCAATCTCAAGAGAGATTAGCCAACTGCACAGGAGATATTATAGTCCAGAAGTGTGTGCGCGAACACAGGTGCACTCACTATTCCCTAGCTCTCATAATCCGATGGGACGGCAATCCGACACGACCGGAAAGAGTTCAGGCGCAGGACCAACGGCTTTACGTGCTTACCGAGGCACGGGAGTGTACAAACTTCCAATTTCCAGACTCCAGGCTGCCACTGAGATTTTTCTGACAGAAAAACCCAATAACTATTTATTGGCCCGACCTGGGAATTGAACCCAGGACCACCGGGTCTGCGGCCTTAAATCTAGCCACTAGACCAACGAGGCAACCGAATTATTATAACAACTATTTCAAGGTTCGGTTTAGTCTTTATTTCATCAAAATCAGATGAGTCTATCAAAAGTTATAAAAAATATGTATTTTTGTTGTTATCTATACACATAATATAATGATTTTTCCTGAACGATTCATTATCGCAGAGCCTAATAAACCACGGGGGTTAGAAACTTGAAATTTTGATAGTTGATACATATTGTAATGTAAACACCCACTAAGGTAGGATTTTTGGAATACCACCCCTTAAGAGTTGAACAATTGTTTAGAAACCCGTCATTCTTAAAGTTAGAAGCATGAAATTTAATAAGCAAGCCTCTGGTTAGAAATAATTAAAAATGTATTTCAGCGTTTTTGAAAGTCTAAATCTAAGAGGGTAACTCTAAAAAGGGGTTGAAAGTTTGTATGGGGATTCCGTCATTTTTGGTGTAAGAAGAATGATATTTAGTATTAAAGCTGTGGTATGCATAGTTTTAATACTAAATATCATTCCGTCGTTTTTAGAAATTCAACTCCAAACGGGAGAAATGGGGTGAAAGCATTTGTATAAAAATTTAAAAAATAGAATTTACTATTTATGTTTTTTGATTGATTTTGATAAACATGTATTTCAAAGTTTTTAGAAACATTTATTTTTGTTTTGAAGAGTTGGGTGCAAATAATGAAATTCAAAATACACAATATCTTATATCAATATCTCTTAGGGAGAAATATACGAACTTCACTATGTTAGTGATGTTTGAATAAAGAAAACATATTCCATTATTGCCATGTGTACCACTTAATTGGTAGTCCCTAAGCTTATATTATTGTAAAGTTTCATTAAAATCCATTCAGTAGTTTTTGCGTGAAAGAGTAACAAACGTTCATACATCTATACATACTTTCGCGTTTATTATATTAGTAGGATTATTATATGCCCTGTACTAAACACACATACACTGCACTGTATGCTCGATTGGTGAATGTTTATATCTTATTGATGTATGTACGGGATAAAATCCTTATTTTACCAGCAGTACAGCAATTTTTTAGTTTATTCACTACAAACAAACATACAAAAAATCTAATTTTACTTCTTTATAATATTAGTATAAATAAGGACCACGCGCGAAGCCGCGGGCAACAGCTAGTATAATAATATATGTATAAGCATAGTACAACACACCCTGCATATCTTTTTTATCTTTTTCATTTATTGGAATAAAGTTTTTTTACGCGGCTTACAGTATAGTTAACTGATCGAAATCGTCATGTAACAAAAAAAGCGCAATTCCCTTCCCAGGTGACCTTTCCTCTCTTTCTTTCTTACCGTTTCTTCCTATTTTATACAGTTGTATGTGTACGTGTGCGAATTTTTTAGATTTGACAATAAGCATTGTGTACATCCAACGATATAAATTTTTACAGATGTAAATATCATTTGAACTCTTTTTTTAACTTAGAATACGCTGTTTCATATTTAAATTTGAAGAGATTACTATTTACCTCAAATTTTAAATGAAATTTAGTGATTTAAACTACCTTACTAAACATTTTTGCATTGAAAAAACAAAATAAAATATACAAATTAAAGAGTCAGTTGAATAAAGGAGGAGAACGCTTATTGCTGTGAAAAAATAATAATAATAATAATGTCCTCCGGACCGATTTCGGCTATGGCTGCCAATCTTAAGATAGATGTGCCAACTATATTATAGTGCGCAAGTGTGTGCGCAAACTCAGGTGCACTCTATATACTCTCATAATGAGTAAGGGAGTCTGACAAAAATACAGAAATATAATCGTTTTGGTAGATAAATAATAGACTAAACGTAATACTGTTCGCTCCCAATATCCATGGTGCGCTTACATCGCTGCATTTTTCTTACTTTTTGTCACCTTTGAGGTTAGGACTGTCACCAGTCCTGACTGGTCAAATTCGAACCATTTAAAGAGGAATTTACATGTGTATAATCAACCTGAAGCTATTTAATGGGATTAATATCATGAAAGGAATATCATCATCGTTCGTTTCTGCCCGTGTTTCTTTCAAACTAATTTTAACAAAAAGCAGTTATTGTGACTTAATTATAACATTTAGATACATAAATCTCCCGATCTTTTTTGTAGTTAAAGATGAGTAATATAAACATGTATTATGAATAAAATCCTTATTTTACCCGTACAAAGTCGGGACGGGCAGCTAGTTAGATATAAACAAGGAAGATCCAATAATTTTTTCAAATAAATCATATAACCTGCAAAGCCTGTAAACGCTTAACAATGACACGCTAAGTTCAACGCAGACTATTTCAATAACACGCTCAGTAGGCTTACAGCATCTTCATTACGTTATTTAGATATCGGATTTATTTCACATTCAGATTTTTGATTAATATTTGATTTGATTGCATGTTGACATAAAAGGTAAGTTTGTATACCAGAATGTAAACACAACATCAAAATGCAATAAACAACAACGTTGCAACAATCCAAAGGTTATTTCATTTTATTTATTAGCACAGTTCAAAATAATCAAATTCTACGATTGTGTTTAGTATTTTTTAAATTTTAATTAATATTTCTTTTTATATATCTTATAATTCAGATAAATATATTTTTAATAAACAAGTTATACCGAAATATAAAACGAGATAATATAACCAATTTATATTAAGAATTCTCTTACGCGAATCTTTACTTCAAAATATAAAACTTGCCAGATATATTTACTGGCTCGGAATACGAATCAAGAAGAAACGGTGGGAAATAAAGTTGCTAGTTTAAAGAGACAGGTACTGCAACTAGTTCAGGTATAATCTGTAGTTTAGCATAAATAATAATAATTAAAAAACAATATGTTGGCCTGGATTCCACAATTTTTATCCTTATAATATAGGGTTTTCCAATAGGAACGCTTGAACTTTGACAGCTGATTGCGGCCATGTTGTTTGAGTGACAGCTGTCAAATGTAGTGTGTTATATTCATTCCGTCCTCCCAAACCACCATGGCAGGTTACAGTGTCGAGCAGCACGTGCAAATCATAAAATTGTTTTATGAAAATGGGTCTTCAGTTCGAGCAACGTTCCGCGCACTTCGCCCGTTTTACGGTCGCGATGATCGTCCTGCCGAGTCGACTATCCGTCGATTGGTGGACAAATTCGAGCCAACCGGGTCAGTTAACAATCAGCCGGTTCCCGTGCGTCAACGTAACGCGAGATCTGCCGAGAATATCGGCGCTGTGCGCGACAGTGTCCTCGAAAACCCGCGGCAGTCAATTCCGCGTCGCGCACAGGAACTCGGCCTTTCGCAGACGACAACTTGGCGAATTTTGCGTTGTGACTTGAGCCTGCACCCGTACAAGATCGCCGTGTGTTCGCTGACTGGGCATTAGAGCAGTTGGAAGTTGACGCCGATTTTGGCAAAAAAATCATCTTCAGCGACGAGGCGCATTTTTGGATGAATGGCTATGTCAACAAGCAAAATTGCCGTATTTGGGACGAGACCAATCCACACGAGGTTCACCAAGTGGCAATGCACCCGCAGAAAGTGACTGTTTGGTGCGGATTTTGGGCCGGAGGCGTGATTGGTCCGTATTTTTTGAAAACGATAATGGTGTGGCCGTCACCGTCAATGGTGAGCGATCTTCAGAATCAGAATGTTATGATGAAATCAGAATGTAATTTTTTTTTTATCGTTTTATTATTTAGTTATAGCCAATATTATTGCTATTATCTTTTTTTACAGTTTTGGTAGGCGGACGAGTATATTATGGGCCACCAGTTGTTCATATCTTGTATATAAAATTCTCGTGTCGCGGTGTTTGTGGTTAAACTCCTCCGAAACGGCTTTCCCGATTCTCATGAAATTTTGTGTGCACATTCGGTAGGTCTGAGAATCGGACAACATCTATTTTTCTTCCCCCTAAATGTTAAGGGTAATCCACCCCTAAATTTTTTTTTTTTCAATTTTATATAAATTATTTTAATTTTTTTTTTATGATACAACATTAGTAAATACATACAACCCTAAATTTTCACCCTTCTACCATCAACCCCTATTTTTTAATAGAGATATTAGTAATTCAATCATTTTCAACCTCGGTCGATAACTGGATCAATTAACACTTGATCAGTTATCCCCGTCAGGGGTCTTTTAGTGTCACTTCTCACCATGTAAGCAGCACGGAGTAAGGATGGCAGCGTTCTCCTGTCTCTCTTGCAAAAAGCTGTATCTCATTTCTTACACAATTTTGGGAAAAAATTCTGCCATTATTATTGTTTGTACATCGATCGCAGTAGTGACATTTACAATTATCATTTTATCATTTCCGTGTAATTCTCAACTAAATTTATTATAAATTTGCAATGCTGTAATTATTGTTATTATTAATATTAAGAGTATTTCTACTGTATTATTCTTAAGGAAAAATATTGTGAAAGGTAAGTTAAATAACAAAAATGTGTGTATACTTATGTACATGCGTTAGACCTAATATAATAAAAAAAATCTAATAACGGGCCAACTTTTTTAAAAAGGTCTATATCATAGTGTGGGACCATTGTCCCACACCATTGTGGAGGAGCATGAGCACATAGAAAACGTAGACAGAACGTAAAAATATAATAAAAAATGTGCGATCGGGGGACCCCCGGGAGGAACGAAGTTCTTTGCGATATTTTTTTAACTTAAAACGTGTTTTAAAATGTATATTTTTAATGATTATATTTCTGTATATTTGTCACACTCCCGTGCCACGAAAGGCACGTAAAGCCGTTGGTCCTGCTTCTTACCTGAACTTTTACCGTTCGCGTCGGTTTACCGTACTATCGGATTATGAGAGTGTACCTGTGTTTACGCACACACTTTTGCACTATAATACGTCCTGCGTAGTTGGCAAATCTTTCTTGAGATTGGCCATCGCGGTCGAAATCGGTCAGGAGGAAATTATTCTTCGGAGTGTGCTGCGTGGGACCTCAGAGGCATACACTGGCGACGATAGTCGGTGGAGATCTCTCGCTGCCGAGCATGATTAACGCCATGTTGCATGTGGTCTCCTCCTGCGTCCTGCCAGCCTTCGAAGCATAGATGAGATGAAAGCGACGAGTCACCTTCCGACTTACGCAGGTAATGACCGGTCACGGTAGTTTTGGAGAATACCTGTGTAAGATCAGACGCGAATCGACGGCGATATGCCACCACTGTGGCGCGGACCAGGACACTGCCCAGCACACATTGGAAGCGTGCCCAGCGTGGAGTGCGGAGAGGGAGATCCTGGTCCGTGAAGTCGAACAAGACCTATCCCTGCGAGCAATCATGTCGGCGATGCTCCACAGGGAATCGGCGTGGAGGGCTGTAGCTTCCTTCTGTGAGACCGTCATGGTCCATAAGGAGACAGCGGAGCGGGTGATCCTGCTCGGCGGAGACGACGTCGACGTCGTCTCGGCCCTCCCACGGCCCCGACGCCCGGGGCTTAAAAGATAGGGCGTAACCCTAGGGCCGTGGATGCGTGAGGAGGCCTCGCGTGTCCTATTTCAGATGGCCCTGAGGAGGACGGCAGCCGGGATGGCCTCGCGCTGCCGTACGTACTAGCGAGGAGTGCGGGGGGGCTCGTAGCTTGGCGGAGAGCTCCGCCAAGCTACGAGCGGAGCACGGGAGGGGCCGCGGATGCGTTATATCAACACGATCCCGCAGCCTCTCCGATCCGTGCCAAGGACGGCCATCGCAGTGGTTTTATTGGGTAAGAATCCCACATAACCCGGTCCCTCCGCTTTAGAGAGCCGAGTAAATTACTGAAAGTTTCCATTGAGAAAAAAAAAATGTTCTCCTTCTGCGTGATGTGTCATTTCGCAAAAAGAGGCTGCGGAGCGGCAGCGCGAGGAAAATTCGACCCGTCGAAGAAGACCGGGGAGAAGGCGTAGGCGCTATGCGTACCTTAACAGCCACCGGGGCTAAGGCGGTTCCCTGTATCTGGGAACTCCGGGGCGACACGGTAGCATGCGCAAGCGATCCCGTCGCGCCCCCCGAATAGATGGAGAGGATACCGCTGGTTTTTTAGTGGGCACCTTCAGCGCCGGTGAGCTCAAAATACGAATCTATACATGTGGGGGATACGCGTAAATGTATTTTTCCAGCGAAAAAAGGAGGAAATTGTTCCTACTTTTTTATCACACCAAAAAGCGTTGCCCATGATATTTTTATTATGATTTTAATGCAAGAATATAAAGTAAGAATTAAAATTGATAAATTTCATTTAATACTTAAGGAAAATAGTAATTTATTCAAAATTAAATATAAAATAGCGAATTATAAGTTAAAAAAAGAGTTCAAATTATATTTAAATTTGTATAGAATTGAGGTTATCTCATTGGCCGCACACAATCCTTATTATCAAATCTGAACATTTGTTTACTTACACATACATACATACATATACAACTGCTAGAATAGAAAGAATCGGTAAGAAAGAAAGAAAGCGACCTTCGCTTGGAGGACAACGCTTTTTTGTTACATGACAATTTCTGCCAGGTTACTCTACTTTGCAGTAGTAAAAGAACTTTGTTCCAATAAATGAAAAAATATGTAGAGCATGTTGTACTTTACTTTATGCATTATTATTATATGCCCTGTACCGAACACACATACACTGTACTGTATGGGCGAATGTTGTTATCTTATTGATTAAAAAATGCACGGGATAAAATCCTTATTTTACCCGTACGAAGTCGGGTCGGGCAGCTAGTATAGTAATAAAACCGACTTTAACGCGAAAGGAATCACGGGCATCAGGTAGTCACAATTATTTGGGGTGATGTGTGTTTTTTATTCACAACAGGACAAGTAAAGATTTTGAAATATGGAGGAGTGGCAATGGTCACCCACCTTAATTGACAGCACGCTTTTGCTAATCTATTCATTTTCCACCATATGGGCTATTGAAGCGTTGATAGGAAGTTCCAAGTTTGTTCTTACAGATTATCTATACAGCTTAGCACACATATAAATACCTAAATAAATAAAGTAACAAACACCCATTTTCAAACGTGATCGAGTACGAAGTTAAAACATGAGAGCGGGTTGGTTCCATTTTATTGATATACTAGAAATTTTATTAAGGTCAGTGACATCCCCAGTGCAGCTGTCGATGTTTTAAAATGATATCATGCACACAGTTAGAGCGCTAGTGTATATTTTTATTATTAATTAATAAAGAGAAACATTTTATTGATCGATTGAGATTGATTTCAAGTCAAGGTCATTTTCTTACCTTAAATTTATAAGGCTCAACAACTAGAGGAAACTTTTTTTTCATGTACTGGAAAACTACCTCAAGAAATATCTGCTCTGAATGTTTAATTAGTTCGACAACTGAATAGAGTGTACCATCATTAGTTCATGCTACGTAATTTGCTATATTCCAGGACTTTTTATTATCTGTTTCACTCTTTCTTTTATTCTTGTAATAAAAAAATATTATAATACATTTTCTTTAAATAAGCATATCAAAATAATAATAATATAAAAAAGTTAGTTCTACTAATATATAGATATATATATAAATAGGGAAGTGGAGTTCATTCGTTACGGTTTCACATCCTAACTACTCAATCGATCATCGTGTAATTCATAGAGTAATTCCTCCCCCCTTTCATATATATTTTCGTCTCATTTATATATGTATATATATAAATAAATTAATATTATTCCATGTGACAAAGACAGAAAAAATGACAATAATAATGATTGTATCTTATACATCTATACTACTATATAAATCTATTGGTTCTGTCTGTACAATTTTTTTTCACCTAATTTTGTGATAAATAGTCACTTTATGGTGCAGTGATTCAAATTATACTATTTTTTTCATTTTTGTCTGTCTGTATGTCTTCTTATAACTCAAGAACGGCTTGACCAATCTTGATGAAAATTGGTACACACAAAGAACATGTGACGGCGCAAATGTTAGGTCATATATAAGATCGGTAAACCTTACGGTATCTTATGAAAATTAATTTCAAATCGTTAATTACGTATTTCTTTACCAGTAGCCGTATGTGGGTGTGTGTGTAATAAAATAATTTATTATATTTTTATTAATTATACGCGAGTGAAGCCGCGGGTCACGCTTGTTATAATATATTGCTTTTAATATCATTTTTAGTTATTACAAAAATATTAAAAAAGTGTAATACTTTTTTAACCAAATTAACCGTTAACGTAAAACAAAAAAAAAAATAAACATCGATAGTTGTCGAAGTTACCTTGATAATAATTATCATGATTTATTTTATGAAGTGCAATTTAAATAAATCACATATAAACCTGATACGATATGAAAACACGTGTGTCGTTCGGATCACATTAAATTACATTTTCATGTAAAACATTTGACCTTATGATAAATACAGTCCAGAACGAGGTAAATAAAGTGTACACGCGCTATGTAGAAAACACTTTATAATGTTGATTCATCATTATAATGGTTAAATTAAACATTGTTAAAGGATATGACGTGTTATAACGTAATGGTGTTGTAGACGAATTGAAACTAAATCGAAAAAGGTCAATGAACTTTCGTTATATCTAGGCAATTTATGGTTTTATTTCTATACATGATTCACAAGATTAATTTTAAGGACATGATAATTCACTGGTTCTTGCCTGAACTCAAACCTACAATCATCGTTTAAGATTCAAGCGTTCGAAACACTGACCCATTTCGACTCTCTTATCAATATCAATCAATTGAATTAACCAGCTTTTACGTAATAAATAAGAGGATACAATACAATTATTCAACGTGATAATTAAGGCAAATTACTTCCGAAAAATATTCTCCTGAGTTTCGTTAAATATTGTTAAATTATTATTATAAACGCTGTTACCAAATACGAAAATATTATTACGCAGTCATTATTCATACGGAATTTCACACGAGAAAGCAAATAAAACAATTGAAGGGAAACCACACGTATTAGTTGAATAAGGTAACTATGTGTTTTATTATTTCACGTTAATTCATAATTGGAGAATATTTAATTCGGAAAATCACATTATAATTTAATATTACACATCATATAAACCATGATGAAAATGGGTCGTGGTGACCGCTTAACATCAGGTGGCCTATTTGGAGGTCCATCTATCTACAACATAAAAATAAATTATGATGCGATCAATATTATCAATAAGGATTGTCAAATTATTGAAGAACCTTTTGTTTGACTTTTTTTACAATTAATTGATTTTCTTTATTGTTGAAGATAAACAATGGGCCACCAGATAGTGAGTAGCCCTCATCCATAAACAATGGTACTTATACAAGAAGAAGAAACGCTTTGGGTCAATGCTCTGCTAACTACAAGATTTGAGATGTTGTTACCCTTTGGGCATATATGCATCACAGCAATACAGAATATTGTCGCTTGGTCTAGAATAATTTATGAGTTACCCACCCAGACGGGTCGGCACAAACCCCTACCATCTGGTACTATGTATCTACACGTTTGAAGTAATCGTTGAATAGTTACAGAATAACTTAATAACTAACTTTTATTTACCGAATTACTAAATTAACTTTCCGAAGTGACGATGTTAGTAAATACATTACTGTTGTAACAACTCAATATATATTCAACACGATGCCCGTAACATTTTAATGTAAACATCGATGCATATGTGAAAATGCAAATTTGCACGACTCGCAGGAGTTAAGGCCACGTCTTAGAGTTCGTATTTTAACACAAAATTATAATAATGTTTCTCACACCGCACATTCAATCTTTAAACGAGCGTAATTTAAATTTCGAACATTTCATGAAACGTAAAGATTTTTTTTTATCGAAAAATGAATTGTCATATAATAGTAAATTGATTCGGAAACAGAACAACAGTTTTGAATATCGAATCGTTAATTAAAAACTCGTCTAAATTCAAACATTTTAATTAAACACGCAGTAGAACCATATTATTTGAAATAGCCTCGTAATTCTTAATCTTCGTAATTAATTGCAGTCTTAATAAGGATTTATTATAAGGCCGTGTTACAATGGTTAGTTTTTCTGCAGTGCAAGTGGATTTTCTAGCACATTTACAACCCAAATAAAAAGTTTATGAACATTAAATGGCCAGTTAATTTTTTTTTTTGAACAGATTAAAAAGTAATTAACGAAAAATGCACTAAGAAGTGAATCATCTTGTCAATCAATCTAATCGAGTTTTTTTCACTGAACAGAGCAATGTTTTGCTATCTTAGCAGACAGATTATATGGCATACAATTTGCAATTTAGAATCGAATAAATCACATAGAAAACAATCATAATCATCTATTGTATCAATTGCGCCAACTTCTTACTGAAGGTTCGGCGTGTTTTCTTTTTATATCATTTTGATTACAATATCTTGTACCTGACCTATAAATAATGATATGGATATGTTTATAATAAAAATAAACAATTAAATTAAATATGATTCAATCTTACCGTATGCCTTCCGTCTTTAATTCTGAAACGTTTTTTTTTTTAAACATCACAAAGTACTAGTGGAAGGTACTAGATAAATATGTCTTAACGATAATTTTGATTTGTAAAAACCCCTAAAATTAATATATTATTAGTGTTAAATGCCTCGTTGGTCTTGTGACTAGATATAACGTTTGTATGTGCGCGTTAACGTAAGCTGCATGACAATGTAAATAAGACCAATCAACTTTTACTTCCGATTTTCTGAAAAACAGTATATATTTCAAATAAATTATCCAGTGCTTGAGGATCTAACTCAGTAGAATAAAGTTTAGATCATCCAAATCAATTTATCCAGCTTATAATAATCGGTGAACAAAATGACCCTACGTGTCAAACATATAAACTTTCTTTAAAGCCGATTAAAAATATTGTAACGTTGTTTTACAACTCTTACAATCAATATAAGAGCTTCAAATAAATATCTTTAAATTATTAATTAGTACTTTTATCTGTGTGTGTGTGAAAGAGTATTTCTAGGAATTTTAATATGTCTAGCGAAATAATGAAATATTTTATACGCTCTAAAAGATTTTATTTGTTAAAACGTAATTGCATTAGCATGACCAGTTTTTGCAAATATAAACTAATATACTTTTCTTTTCGAACCGGTACAGATAAATCAGCTTAGATACGTTTTTGCGTTTGTAGTAGTGTGACACACATACACACAGTGTCTAATACCGAAATAAACTAGCTTGCGCTAATTACCACGTGCCTCAAATTGTCCGAGCGATGATTATGCTACTAATTAGTTCATAACAAAATATGAGGGAGTGTGAAAAATTACAACACCATTTATATGAATACATTAATTAGGTCAAGAAAAATTTAATGCGAATACTGAAGAGAAATTAATTAATATTAGTTTATATATTTATTCCATTGAAGAGAATAAACTAATATTTCTCACAAGTCTAAATTGGCGGTGGTGGCCACTTAACATCAAGTGGGACCACAACTTAAAATTTAACCTTACTAATATTCTACTTAAATCTTTTATAAAATATCTAGATCCTATTGATTTTCACAATTTAAATGTCAAAGCTCCCTAAGTCTATTTAAATGCGCTTCTCTTTTTTTTTATTGTATTGGAAGGCGGACGAGCATTTGGGCCACCTGATGGTAAGTGGTCACCAACGCCCATAGACAATGGCATTGTAAGAAATGTTAACCATCGCTTACATCGCTAATGCGCCACCAACCTTGGGAACTAAGATGTTATGTCCCTTGTGACCGTAATTACACTGGCTCACTCGCCCTTCAAACCGGAACACAACAATAACAAGTACTGCTGTTTTGCGGTAGAATATATCTGATGAGTGGGTGGTACCTACCCAGGCGAGCTTGCACATAGCTCTACCACCGAAATTCTCTAATTATACAATGCTAATAGGTTCTTGAAAATCACTCTGCGACGCTGAGGTATTGATTGTTTTTATATTTTTGCTCTACTTATTCCATCGACATGCTTCACAATAATGACTTGTTTAATAATATTGCATCGTAATATCTAAAATTTAATAGCCCATTAATTTTCACTGCTATAGGTATATCTGCTTAAGGTTAAGGTACTATTTAATTTGGTCCTCCTTCAGCTTTTTACCACAGAACTGCGAGGCATCGAAAATATCTGCATCCGTACGTAGTTGATGTACTTAAAACACGTACGAAACGATTTGCTTCCTCGTTTCCGATACGCTTACCGCTAAGGTCTGGAATATCCTACCGACCTCCGCATTCCCCACCACCTACAATATTACCTTCAATTCAAGAGTGAATAGGCATCTTCTAGACAAGCGCGCTCCACCTTAGACTGTATCATCACTTTCCATCACGTGTGATAACAGTCAAGCGCTAGTTTATATATTTAAAACAAAAAAGGGTAGAGTTTATTCCACCACCGGTTCTTGAGTTCCATGCAATACATTCATGATGTGTCTCTTCACACCTGAACACGATATCAATTTGGTCAGGCTATACCAATTCAATTAATCAATTTGGTGATTAAAACCTAAAGTTTTCGGCTGGAATAAACGTTCCCTGAAGATTTATAACGGCAATAGTGCGTAATAATTAAGTTCAAATAATTACTAATTTGATTGATTAAACATATATTATCTTGATAGTTGTGGTACCGCCTTCAGGCATTAAGCCAGCTTTTTAAATATGTTATAATTTTAGCATTAAATGATTACAGAGCTAGTAATAATAATAATAAATAAATTATTGCACGGAACGCTATTATTATTACTTACGATCAAGGACAATTAGTAAGCCCGAAGATAATTTCATTAAATATTATGTTATTTGTTAGAAGTTACTCAGTAGTTGGTGTGCAAGCCATTGTTGGTGGGTGCGACTCATTATTTATTTAATCGCTAAACAGAAATGCCTTTGATCGTTGAGTGAGCCAGTGTTATTACACGAACAAGAGAGTCGCAGTGTGCGGTGCTTGGTGGTGTATGAAATCGTTATCAATATTGACTTACCACCCTGTGGGCCATTAGTCGGACTGCTTTTTTATATGAAATAAAAAAGACGACGAATTATAGCCAACACCACTTCGAAATAAAGATTCGGCCGAGAAAATACGGCAAGAAGCACGGTAGTTACTCTTCCCCGACTGTTTAATTGGATTATTACAATATTTAATTTAAATACAGTAACAGCCTGTGAATGTCATCCCACTTCTGGGCTTAGGCCTCTCCTCATTTAAGAAGAAGGTTTGGAATGCGGGTTGGTGGGATAAACATGTGGAAGAATTTCAGTGAAATTAGACACATGCAGGTTTCCTCACGATGTTTTCCTTCACCGCCAAGCACGAGATGAATTATAATCACAAATTAAGCACATGAATTCAGCGGTGTTTGCTCGGGTTTGAGCCCATGATCATCGGTTAAGATTCACGCGTTCTTACCGTTGGGCCATCTCGACATTTAAATACAATTTAATATAATATGGTAGCAACACCACGTTAATTTATAATATTTTTCTGTATAGGTTATGGTTTTGCATATATAATTATAACACATCTTTGGAATTAAGGACTCCCAGACTTTTATATATAAAATCATTTCTTTTTATTTAAAATAAATGTACTGAATTATGAATCGCGAACGGCGTGTTGGCCGTGTCGTAGAGTATATTTATTATTTTCAATTGAATTTAGTAGCTTCATGAGCATACTATTGTTTTTCTTTTTTAATGCAAAAGCAGATTTTGATATTATAGAAGTTACTAATTAATGACTTTAAACTGAATACATTTTTTAGCTTTGTGTACATATGAGAAGAAACGAGCAAAAGTCATAATAAATAATATTTATAAGCACGATATGAAAGTTTATATTTTAATACATAATAATATTTCTTTATAATATTTACATATCTTCTAAAGTTTATATACTTTAATAAATATAATTTTTATTTTATAAAATATATAATAATTATTATTAATTACTTAACTATGCTGGTAGTTGTTACACTGCTAATGTATTTGGAAGTCTCTGTTTACTATTTAAGGGCTATTGTATCAATTTCTTGAATGTGTCGTAGGAAGTGTTTACATTGGTTAAGAACTTCGAAGAATTAATTGTTCGACGTGAAATACTATTACGTCGTTGTTAGCTGTCTTTGTAGTTTAGTAATTTTATTTATAGAATATGTTAAAAAATACAAAGATTATGTTTTAACTTATTTAATTAATTAATAATTAAATCACTGGTTCATTATTGCTGATACCATATTTGCCGTTCTATATTCCAAATGCTCATGCTTTATACCTACAGTAGCTATTTTTAATTTTTATATGTATATATTTAAGGCTTTGGTTATGTAAATAATTATTATATAATTATTGTTATAAAACCAATTCTATAAATGCAGATTTATACTTCTTTGATGCATGTTTTCTTCTTTTTTATTGATGTATATTCAAATAAATATTATAATTTCTTAAGATATAACTTATAAATTAGTTTTATAAATCCGACACAGTTTTAAATAAGTCATACAATAATTTTACGTGTTATTGGCAAACCAGAAAACATTAAAAAAATATATGTCCTTTTTTGATAATTCATAACTAAATTTTCACGAACAGACACGGCCAGTTAACGTTTCATTACATGTTGATAAGGAGATCATGTTTATATATTTGCGTACATCTCTAAAATTCATAATTATATTTACTTAAAACGTAACATCAAATACAAATGTATTCTTTGAAATTCCAATTTTAATAAAAAGTGTTACGCATTTTGAACGAATTTCTATATAATTTTTTCACACATTTTAACCGTTTACACATTCACATTATCAATGTATAACATTTGTTTATAAAATGTAACAAATGAACCGCCAAAATTTTTAAATGTTTACGCTACAGTATAATGTTTGTTGAGAAGATAAAAGTGGTTACTTACGGATGTTCCTCCCACGGAAAATTATTAGCACAGTTTTATAAAAGCAAACTAACGTAACTTTAATTTATTTGTTAAAGATATGATTGGTTGTGTAAACAGAAAATATATCATTTTTCACTATGTACGAATTGTAAGAGCGGGGCGTCCGAGCCGACCGACGTCTCTACACTGAACCATTGCCGCCTGTTGCTTTACACACTCGAAGTTTAATTTATTTTATCACTTGTGCCATTACCGTTTATTTGTGAGAAGCTTATTGAAAACCTTTAGATTTAGGAAGTCGAGACAGACGATAAACATTGACCTAATGTACGATTTTTGCTTGAAAAATACCAAACGTCTGAATTACTAATTGTGTCATGTTTATGATTCAATTATATTGTTCAAAACTGCACTTTACATACTTAATGAGTATTTATTGTGTAAAATGTGTGACTTAAACGATTAACGATAGCTTTTTTTATTTCTTTTCGTAATCTATTGTCAATTTTTACTATTTTTGTCCAAGTCCAAATATCTGGTTCAGGTCTGCTTAAGTGAGTTAAAGAGTGTGATTCTGAGTTTATATATTTACTTTTAAGGAGAATGTATTATATAATGATTGTATGATATTTTTATATATCACAATATGTACACATTTAGTGAAAAGAATTACGATTAATCTTTCTGTATATTAAATTCTAGTAAAATTTTAAAACATCGTATTAAAGATCGCGTGACATGTCTATATATGAATATATCTCTAACTAGTGCATAAAATAAAGCCAAGCGTTAATTACAGCTTAGGTTGGATAGATGCAGAAAATTGCTATTATTCGAACACTAGCATAAATAATGATATATTGTAGGAATCTATCATATTAAGTTGCGTCACTCACAAACTTAATAATATCGTACGACATAGACCAGACAACATGATAATTTAATAAAATGACGATTTGAACAATATAATTTAATTATAATGCTTTTACTATACAATCAAAAGGAATTTCTTAGATAATTCTCCAAAAAGCTGGCGATTTTATGACGGTTAATAAAGATAGAATTAAAAAAAACTAAAATATTTTTTTAGCACAGAATAATTTGTACGGACTTAATTCTGTAATAAAATCTTAACTAATATTATAAATGCGAATGTAACACTGTCTGTCTTTCACGCTTTCAATCCAATACTAAACGGATTTTGATAAAATTTCGATTCATTTCGAATTTTGATAAATGAAGCAAGCTTGAACCTCAAAGATGGACATAGGTTAATTTTCCCTCCCCTCTCCCGCGCTTCCCCTCTATCACACGAGTGAAACTGCGGGATACTAGTGTGTTGTAAACATCATTAACTATAGTACGATTTTTTTTATACACGACACGGTACAAGTTTAGAGAAAATAAGAACAAACTACAAGCCGCCGCAGAAAACGATCGCGCCTGTACTTAGGTCCGTCAACGTTTTATGTTGTTGATAGTACCGCGTAGACATAGATTATTTTGACAATATTACGTAGTAAAGATAATAGGTACACAAAAGTGATTGATTGATGCGGGCCAGCATTATTCTGAAAGAATTTAGTTAATATACCATTAGTGTAATGTTGAAAGTCGATTTACGATGATACGCTATTCTGATGCTTGTGACCTTTAAATGCTGTATATAATTACAGCCGTAAATAAATGCCACTTACGACTTTTTTGACATACCACGGTCTTGCTCTGCGATTTTTTCAAGTTTATTCATACAAAATAGCTCTACATATTATAAGATATGTTGAACATTTTTAATAAGAATCAACATAGCGAGATATAGTGAGAAATTATGAGACTTAATGATATTTTTCTATCAGCCAATAAAAATATATCGACCTAAAAATGGACCCTGAGTAAAGGCCCTATCTGATCTTAAGGTGATGGTTTGAAGCCTATGTAGCAAAAGCCATGTAGCAAAATTTCCTCTGACATATAATGCAGGTTTCCTCACGACATTTTTAGGCCATATCGGCTTCATAATATTTTTTTCTTACTCCTTATATTGTTTATATCCGCTTTTCAAAGAAATCTTAGAACAATTTATATAAAGTTTATATTCAAAGAGAATAATCGCGATTATTCTGAAACGTAGTTTACAATATTTCCCCTTAAAAAGGAATTGTTACCTTATAATACTTTATCATTACTAGTGGTAAGACGTGTAGGATACTTTGCGTGGCTATTTGTCGGTAAGCCGAGTCTTTTCTTGGAAATTGTCGCATGGTTGGCGACACATTGACGGTATAAAGAATAGTTAATATTTCTGTCAGTAACAATATCTATGGGCGATTATGGCCACTTACCTTCAGATGGCCTGTTTACTCGTCAGGATTCCTCGTCGTCTGAATCACTTCGATCACAAACTAGCTCACTATAAATATATAACTTGCTTAGGCTTTTTAAATTTTATATAAAATATATTTTTGTAAATAAATTCATTTGTTTGATACTATTATTCGTGTTTCCTATACTTATACTATTAAAAATGTTTTACATTCCGATTTACGTTTTTTATAAGATTATGATAGAGTCCTACAATATCAGATAAAATTGGATCCAGGACCTCTCTCGCATTTTAAATTATAATATTAAAACTCGTTTAAGAGTTCTCAAATATTTTTATACTACTTTACTATCTGAAATGAACATAACAATTATACTCTGAATGAAAAATTTACTTGGCAAGCTAGTCTGGGTAAGTACCACCCACTCATAAGATATTCTACCGCAACACGACAGTACTTGGTATTGTTGTGTTTCGATTTGAAGGGTGAGTGAGCCAGTGTAATTAGAGGCACGAGGAACATAACATTTTAGTTCCCAAGGTTGGTGGCGTATTGACGATGTAAGCGACGGTTAACATCTCTTACAATGCCATTGGGCCATTGCCATGTCAATGGGCTATGGTGACCACTTAACATCAGGTGGCCCATATGCACGCCCGCCTACCTATTCTATAAAAAAAAATAGAGAAAGGCCCTTGAAGTGACAACACGTCTACAACGCAGACCCATTTTCGAAACCAGCGGGTAGATCACGCGGCACTATAGTGGCGTAGTGTTATGTTCGTGGTTGTGTCATCGAGATATTTGTTTTTATTCGCGAACTATATGTCTGAACAGGATGACGATGATGATGATAATTATTTACATTCTTCCATTTTATATTTTTGTAAAACCCTTTCAATAATCATATCTTTGCAAACAATGAATCAATAAATTCAATCCTATTCGTAAAATCATGCGAAAGTAGTAAAACATAGATAAGCCGCGTTGCGCGTTGATCGGCCGTACTCGTAAGATTATTGTTTTAGGCTTCTGCCTCGAATCTTGTGGGCCGAATGTCACAAAAATAAATTTCACAACACTGCAAAGCAGACGCGCGGGCGGTCACCGCTTGACTGGAGTGCACCGCTCGTTTCCCGCTCCCGCGCCGCTGTTTTCGAGGGCCGGTCCATTTCCATCCATTTTACGCATAAGCTCCGGCCGCTACCGCGCCACGCCGCCGTCGCCGCCCCGCTGCCCGCAAGATTCGAGACAGAGACCTAAACCATGACGGGAAACGACATGACGTTCTATTACGGCGACATGCCCCTACAGATTGACAGTCATGTTTTAAAGTTAAACGTAAATGTGTTTAATGTGTGAAATATGCCACAATACTTTTTTTAATTTCAAAATATTTGGATAAGAGCGTATTTGCATTAATTTATATATAAAATAAACAACAAACTTTTCTAGTATTTACAGTACATCCATGTAATTATCTTTTTACATACATTTTTATTTAAATTAACGTGTTCATACATTACATTATTTAATATATTTACCTACATTGTATATGAGTTGTCAAATAAATTTACTCGCTTTTCTCGCATACACTAAATAATAAATTTTAAATTAAGATGATGTCATTCTAATAGTTTTAAATCATACAAGTAGCATTCGTGTTGACGGCGGAAAATAAAAAAATATTAACGGGATTTTTCGCGGCCTATCTCAAGAAAAAAAGTCTAATAAAGAATATTTATTAATTCATTTTCATCTCGACAAATTATTTTAATTCACGTGTCACCATATAATATTTGTCTTGTTGTACTAAGTAGACTGGAACGATCGGTTACATAAACTTGAAGATTAACCGCTACACTACAAAACGATGGTCTTTTTTAATTCAAGTAATATTTATAATATTAATAGTTAAAGGATGTACATTTAACACCCAGAGAACTGGTATTTTGATATTGTGTAAACAAAATATTTAATTTTTTAAACTGTTCATATTTATTTAAGACTAGGACTTCGCCCGCGACTTCGTCCGCGAAAATTTAAAAACTGTTATATAATGTAAATACGTAAATTAGTATTAACACGTACATAATCCACCTTAATTATCAAACCATTTAAATGGATCAGGATTAATATCATCATACCAATATCAAGACTATTCGATTCCACCTGTATTTGAACTTAAACATTTAAAGGAAAACTTTTATTGTGGCTTAACTATAAAAGTTAGGCAAATACTATCGCGGTCTTTTTGTGAGCAATCATAAGTACTATTAATACATAGAACATTATTTTATATATCGTCAATAGTTTTCGCAGCGCACGCCAAATAATGACTTTTATAGGCAACATTTTAATACCTTGCGTTATATTGTTCCATTTTAGGTAGGGATCTCTAATTTTATGGAAAATATAACGTATATTACTCGGTAAAGATGTAGCTTTCTAATGGTGAAAGAATTTTTAAAATTGATCGATTAGTTTTTGATTTAAATCGTAACAAACAAAAAAACAAATCTTTTCTCTTTATAATATTATTATAGATATCGATGCCCCTTTCCCCCCATGCCCGCAGTGTCACCTGCGGGGCCACCCACACCGCATTATTTTATTATTGCATTATTTTCTCTAGACTGACATTATTAAATTCGTTATAACTTTTGAATGGAATGTCCGATTTTAATAATTTAAAAAGTACTTTACACGTATTGAAACGGTCTTTAATAAAATAACATTTAATGGGATAAGGATTAATACAGAGGTATGAACAATATGGTTTGATTAATGTCGGCACTTTTATCGACTTTTAAAATGTTAAAAAGTAGTTATAGTGGCATAACTACAGTAGTTGGACATATGGTATTGCGGACTTTTTTGTAGATATTGATATGTTCTATAATACTGTAGAACACTTTTTTGTTCTTTTATCAATACTTTCCGCAGCGCACGCGATGACAGATTTTTTATGACTAATTTTTTCACACCTTGGGTTACACTATTGAATTTTTATTGGGGACCCCTATTTTTTTTGAAAATGTAATATAGCCTATGTTACTCAAGATGAAGATGCAGCTTTCTAATGGTTAAAGAATTTTTGAAATCGGTCCATGTAGTTTTTGTGTGAAAACATTACAAACATACATACAAAAATACAAATGTTTCCTCTTTATAATATTAGTATAGACAAATTTTATATGTTCGGGAACCTTAAGTTCCTTTGTTAAATACGAGTAGAATACAATTTTACAAGCTTTTATTAAACCTCACATATGTGTAGGTTAAATCTCACGACTAAATTTGAAGCCATTTTCAACCGTAAAGTAAATTTTGCACACCTTTTAGTTCTGGGAACAACACAATCTAGTACACTAAATATCGTAATTTGTTCCAAATTGTAGCTTAGTAAATGCTTGCTTTCGTTTAGCTATTTCTTTGCAATTTTAGTTGGTAATGTTTTTCAGCTTAGAAAGCGAGGATTCTTTTTCATGTATGAAATGTGATGTATGGTATTTTGGAAATAAACATGATATATATCCTCAGATAATATCATATACTATTCGATTTCGAATTCTTAAAAAATAATGAAACCAATTATAAAATTCCTAAAATGCAGTAATAACATGTGCACGTGCATTGATGTTGCAGAATTTATAGAAGAAATCCCTCAATTATTATTTTTTTTTTTAGGCCTTTCGTTGCTTAGGTTATGTTTGTTAAACAGTGATTTTGCTCTTTCTGTCATTATTGATTTGACATTCGATATAAGAAGACACAGGATTGCTTAATTAATTACCCAAAAAACAACATTTAGAAGTCTGCAGTAATCCGTTAATAAGACTACATTTTGTACTACATGCATACATTTTCCTAAATTTCTTTACAAGCATGATTTTAAACTATAATTTTAAGTATATAATTCAATATATAAATAATAATAGTAGGTATATATCGAAAAGCAGGTCTTATAAACATTTTAAAAACACAATTATATACTATCTTAAGAATTAAAAAAAATAAGTTACTTATTTAAAGTGTGACAATAAATTAAATCAACAACGTGTCATTGTTGGAATTAATTAATGAAATTCTCTTTTAGGCTTTACCACGAATAACATTTAGGTGTATTTTCTCTGTTATTGCCAATGATATCCCTCTCAACAGTAAAGAAAAGAATGTTATGTTTAATTTTTACATACAAAAATTCTCTCACAGGCCAACCGCAATGCGTGCTCCAAGATAACCGTTGAAACGAAATATGTACCGAAGCTTTCTAATACATTACCCAGTGAATTCACATACATATTTCTTAGGGGTAGGTCTATCGATCTGTCTAATATAAAAAAGAATACATAAATTTGGTACATTTTATAATCTTTTCAATACAGATACCTAAATTATTGAAGTACTGAACCAGTGAATGTCAAAATGTTTTGTTTTTAATTTTACTTTTTGTTTTGTTTTGTATTTAATTTTATTTAACAAAACTTGTATAATTGCTAATGTTTCTATTTATAATCATCTTTGTCTTTGTTGTAATAATTTGCTCTCTGCTTCTTATTTGTATTGTATATTAGTGGAAACTTGATTGGTTTATGTGTTATTTTATTGTTTTTTTTATTGTAGCTAAAACTAAATAAATAAATATATTTATTTATTTTTCAGGAAACAAACAGTTCAGCTACAAATATATTTATTTGTAGCTACAAATATATATATATACATTTTTAATAACAATATATAAACAATTTTCTTTATTTATATCTAAGTAGAGTTTAGCTCTACAATCTACTTAAGCTTTGTTGGCCTTTTAGTAAATCGGTCACTGGTATTATCGTAGTCCTCGACACGACAGGAAAATACAACTTACCGCTACTGTCCTATGGGGCGCTTGGACGACTAAAGCCTCTAATCTCGCCCGACCTCAGAGCCGAGAGTCAAATTAATTTCCGATCAATACTAAATAACAGCAAAAGGAGCCATAAAAATATACCATGGACTTTGATATTTAAAATTAAAATGTTTATATTATACGAGCTAAAATACTCCCTCCATTGGCAATGATTTCTCTTAATTGTATTCTCCACTTCAAATATAAATATTTATCGTAAAAGAACATAAATATATTCTTACTTATATATCCAATAAGTATCTCATGAAAGGACCGAAGTTAAGAAGATTACGTTTTCAATAAAATCATCAGCAGTCAGCTGCCTTATGTAACCTCGTCTCTGACACTAAGGAACAGATTCTACATTTTGCGATTTTGCGATTTGTAATAGAGACGTTTCCTAGAAAAATTCAATAATTGAATCTGGAGAAATGTAAGAACCTTTATGAATATGGAAAGAGCATTTGTAAAATAAACTTTTCCGATTTAAAAATTTAAAGGCATAGAGTGATATCGTAGATTTAGAAGCTACCAATGAGTGTCTGCTTGGTTTGTTCAAAGTAAACATAGTAAAATTCTGCCCCATTCATATCTACCAACCCGCACTGAAATAGCATCATGGAATAAAATCCTTCTTAATATGGCTGTTGCTTATTATTTTTATAGTAAAAATATACAATAAGATGTTACCGATATAAGTAACATTATACAAATAAAATAACATTAATCTTGTTATTTATAGACCTAAAAAAACATGTAAAATAGAGTAAAATTCAAGCAAACATTTCTGAATGCAAATATAAAAATGAAACACTCGGTGGTAGAGCTTTGTGGAAGCTCGTCCGGGTAGGTACCACCCGCTCATCAGATATTCTACCGCAAAACAGCAGTACTTAGTATTGTTGTGTTCCGGTTTGAAGGGTGAGTGAGCCAGTGTAATTACAGGCACAAGGGACATAACATCTTAGTTCCCAAGGTTGGTGGCGCATTGGCGATGTAAGCGATGGTTAACATTTCTTACAATGCCATTGTCTATGGGCGTTGGTGACCACTTACCATCAGGTGGCCCACACGCTCGTCCGCCTCCCTATATAATAAAAAAATAAAAAAACAATATCTAGATTTATTACCACTAAAACCAACGTTCAGGGAATTTAAGATTCAGGAACTTAAATGACCAGCAATATAACTTTTCGCAATGTATGATGGAGTTTCATGACAGCGCTTTTCCATTTAAACCATTATCGCGTAAATATTAAAAGCTATATTGCAATGAGACTTTCACAAACGGATGGCGTCAGCAGAAACTTTTTGTGTAATGAATTCATAGATGCATAAAGGCAAACTTTTTCTCATTGGCAACACTTTTTTATTCAAATTTTAAACATACCTACTGTTTTATAATAAACATCTTGTTGTATTTTTTCCTCTCTACTAACATTGTATGTGTGTGTGTGTGTGTATTTATTGTAATGCTAATTATAGGACTTTGTGCTGTATAAGTTTATCTTGGTAGGTGACAATCCACTCGTAAGTGTTATTCTACCGCCTAACAGCCATACGCATTGACTGTAAGGCACAGTCAATATTGCCAAAAGTGCCCGAACGTCGCATCGTGCAAAAAAAATGTCCGCCACGGGACGTCCGTCAGATGTAAAACATAAAAACTGATAGATATGGAATATTTTATAATTAAAGAAAACTTATTAATAAATATGAGCAAAAATAAAAATATACAATTTCTTTGATTTTATAATAATAAATAAAAACTTTTTAGTAACTAAGTAATAACTTATTATTATATTGTACAAGCAAGGGAGTTGAGAGTGGCGGAAAGAGGGCATGACGGCATAAGACAGTGTGATGCCGTTTGTCATGGCGGCATTGGAGTTGGTTTCGGATTTATCACAACAAAACCTTTAAATACACCTCATCTCTCGCATTATATCAATAAAAGTGATATTATTTTCTTAATTATTCATTGAAACAACATGGAATTATTATTAATAATTATATTTATATTTCACTCATTTAAGTAGACGTTAAACGATACGATTAAGTGCTTTAAGTAATACCCCGCTAGTTAAACCATTTACTGATGAGACCTCTTGGGTCTATTTCAAAGCATTTAATACCAAGGCCTTGCTTAAGTGTGATTGTTATTGATCAAATAAGTTGATGTTGACGTGTATATAATGTCAATGTAACATAGTCAGGATTCGTTCATAATACATATTGAAAACTATTCTCAAATTCTGAAAGGCGCATTAAATTTAGAATAAAACATATAAAAACACCATAATTCATTTTTTTATTTGTATATCGAAATTTTGCCATGTAGGGAAAGCTTAAGTGGACTTTTTCAGTTTTTCACCAATACCTTCGAAATGACATGGCGTCGCATATCCTCTCGTTTGAAGGCTCGCTAGACGCAGCGACAAGCGACAACGACGACCCCAAATAAAAACGAGACGTTTTTGGACGTATTTATCGGTTAAAATTTTCAGGAATTTTCAAACATCTAGCACACAGATTATACTTCCGTTGAATTCGGCAGAATCAAATTAACAATCAAAAGTTTTAAAAGCAACAAAATCAGCATGAAATAAAAACATTTCGGTTAATTGTATCTTTTTATAATTGAGATAAATTTATAATCTTTCTTGGTTCTAGTATGGTTGTGTATCGGTTTGAATAGCGAGGGAGCCAGCACACGGACATAAATTAGTTCCCAAGGTTGAGGGCGCATTGTAGATGTAAGGGACGGTTAATATTTCTTACAATGCTAATATTTGTACTAATGGTGACTTACAAGTCTACCTATCGAATGCGTTAATTTCATATTTTTCGTCAATTTACAATCCGGCCAGATTTATATAAAGTAACTGTTCTTGCAATTAAATAACATACGTTAACATATATACTTTGCGTACTAAGAAACTTAATATAAATTATATACAAATTAAATTAAATACGGTATCCAAAATAGGATAGTACCGAAGCGAGAAATAAGTGATTTACCGCGAACCGACAAGCACTTTTACATAGTATTTCGCAAGCTTTTATTTAACTTCACCTGATATTATGTTTGAGTCATGCAGTTTAGTTTTAAATTAAACCAATTGGTATTGTAATTTTACGCACAAATCGGGTACTGGTATATTGGTGCGAATGCAGAACTACTTCAAAGGTATTTTATTCATTTTACTTGGTGGTAGTGCTTTGTACAAGACCGTGTGGTTAGGTACCCACTCAAGACGTGTTCTACCGCCTAGCAGCAATATTTTAAATATTGTGCTCCGGTGTCACCGCAGGCTAAGGGTCTAAATTCCCAAGGTTGGTGACGTATTGACGATGTATACTATGTTTTACGCATTTATAAAAAGAAAAAGAATAAATAAAATATGACAAGACGTAATAATAATATATAAATCTCAATCAGAACCATTTATGCACAATTATGAAAATACAATAAATAGTAGATTTTAAATGTCAAATATTTAAGATGTTATGTAGGACCCTTGGATCTGTAGTTAAACCGGAATACAACCATACCACTCAGACGTGATTGCGTTATGTTTTTTTTAAGGAAATTAATATCTTTGCATTTTGTTTAAAACGAATGAAGCCTGAGACCGATTAATCGTAGGAACCTCACGCTAGCATTGGCTGGCGATCCCGTGGCGTCTTACTATGACGGAGAATAAACCGCTATTTTTGTTTATTGTTTGGCTTTTAACGACGAAGACAGCGTTAATACAACAAATAAAACGGTAGTGTGTTAGTATAATAACGCTTTTATCTATAAGTAACCGTTTTCATGCAATATTTCAATGTGATGTGTATTGAAAGAGATGTTTTCTATCATATGTACATTTCTACGTCTGTTTTTCTTGATTAAAAAAGTTAAATAGCCTTACGATAAACCTATTAGGATTAAAATAATATTGATTTACAAAAAACACAAACAAAAAAAAACTTACAACTACCTTTATTTATTACCACGTGTCATTTGTTATTATTATTAAAAAATTAAAAAAAGATCACTCCAACCCGTATCTTACTTGACTTATTATTATCTGGTGACGTGACATTTAAAATGACAGTTTTATTAGAATAGTGCCTTCCATATTAATAACATATCGTTTCGAAAATGTCGTAAAAGTTTATTATAATCGTATAATTAATACACAGGTGGGCATGAATAAATTAACCCCTATGTATGTGAGCGCTAGATAACAAGTTGACGAGTTATATCTACGCAGTTTATCTTTATTAGTATGAATTATTCTGCATTGTTTTACAAATGCCTTCATACGAAGGTTAGGATGTTATAATATATGATTCTATAAAGCGAATATTGAACCGTTGGTTTTAATCCCAGTAGTCGTAGCGAGATTAAGTTTTTTCAATTTTCTCTATTAAACAGTGATAATTTTTTGGTTTAAGATTTTTCTCTCTATTTTTGCTTAAGTAAATCTTAGGTATCACCATATCTGCCGAGATGGTCCAGTGGTAAGAACACGTGAATCTTAACCGATGATCGTGGGTTCAAACCCGGACAAGCACCACTGAATTTCATGTGCTTAATTTGTGATTATAATTCATCTCGTGCTTGACGGTGAAGGAAAACATCGTGAGGAAACCTGCACGTGTCAAATTTCACTGAAATTCTGTCACATGTGAATTCCACCAACCCGCATTGGAGCAGCGTGGTGGAATAAGCTCCAAACCTTCTCCTCACAAGAGAAGTAGAGGGCTTAGCCCAGCAGTGGGACATTCACAGGCTGTTACTTTACTTTTACTTTACTTTAAATCTTAGGTCATTGTATGTATAATAAAAATTTGTACTTCGCATCTTCGCTTCGCTTCGCATTGCTCTAAATATTGCAATGAGTTTATATATTATTTTTCTGCATACGTCATTGTTTGTATTATGAGTTAGCCAGTGTAACTACAGAAACATATATAACATCTTAGTTTGCAAGCTTGGTGGTGCATTGGCTACGTAAGGAATGGTTAATATTTCTAACAGTGCCGATTTATATGGACGGTGGTGACCATTTACCATCAGGTGAATATACAGTGGTGGTCATATAATTAGAAACACTTCTTATGAATAAAGAAAGTATAACTTCAACGTACAAATGTTCGTAAAAAATATACACATTCAATAATTAATAATTATGTAATAATATAGCCACTCAGATAAAAAACTCATTAAATGCATAAAATATAAAACATATCTTACTTTTAATTACAAAATGAGTCTTACTCATGTAGGAGTTTATTTTCTGTTACTGGCCGCTTGGACGCCTAGTTAGAAACATTTTAAAAAAGCATCCATAGCTCGATCTTTTTTTGAAATTAGAGAATAACATTTCTTTTTCTATTATTTTGGCGGCAATTCAAAATTTAATCTGAATTTTATTTTATTCAAAATGGGCAAAAATAAAAGTTGTGACGCGTCAACTAGGCAAATAATTGTTAATTTACATATAGATTATAAGTCGGCGTACAGAAGAATAGCTGAGCATTTAAATTGTTCTGTTAAGAAAGTTTTTAATGAAATTGAACATTATAAAACACATGGAACTGTTGAAAATGTTCTTAGAAAGGCTCGGCCAAGAAAAACCTCTCCCAGAGAAGATACGCTAATCGTTCGTGTTGCTAAAAAAGACCCAAGTGGAGCAAGTGGAGATTGGAGCCTTTTCCAATCAGATTAAAAATAATTTTTTTTAGCCAGATGACCCGAAAAACATCTCGTCAAGACTGATACGCCGAAGATTAGTGGAAGCTAAATTGTTTGGAAGAATATCTCGAAAGGTACCGCTTCTTACCAAGCAACACCGAGAGAAGCGATTATTATTCGATAAAAAATATGTTAATTGGACGGTACGAGAATGGAAAAAAGTGTTATTTTCAGATGAAACAAAAATAAATATGGTAAATTCCGATGGAAAGCGCTATGTTAGACGTCCTGTAAACAATGCTTTTAATTATAAATACACAAGGAGTATAGTCAAGTACGGTGGCAGTAACATAAAAGTTTGGGGGTGTTTTTCCGGATGTGGAGTTGGACCCGTTCGGAAGATTGAAAGATCAATAGCAATACAAGAATATTTTAGAGCACACAATGATTCCCTACTCGGATCATTTGCCTGTAACCTGGATCTTTCAGCGTGACAAACACCCTAAATACACGGCCAATAGCATCAAATGTTTCCTTAGCGAACTGTGTATATCCGTTTTAGACTGGCCAGCAAATAGTCCGGATTTAAACCCGATAGAAAATCTCTGGTATATTGTTAAAAAAAAGTCTCAAATAAACGTAACACCAGTCAAAACGAACTATATGAACCATTTGTTGAAGCATGGAATTCAATACCCCTAGAAAAATGTATGAAATTGATTGAATCAATGCCACGTCGTTGCAGTGCTGTTATTGAAAATATGGGATACGCCACTAAATATTAATTATAACTATTGGATCGGTAGGCTGTGGATAGTAGCTATTTCGTAAAAAACAATACTAATTACTACTACTTAAAAAAATATTGTTTTTTTTATATTTTTTGTTGTTGTTTCTAATTAGTTGACCATTTTTGTTCATACCTTAAAACTGATTTAAATGTTTGTCCGTAATGTAATATTGAAACTGCACTTGTGTAATGGGATTTATATTGTTTTTCTAATAAATGATAAATCGTTGAACATATTGTTGTCCTATTTATTGTTTAATTTCAAAATAAAAACGATTGCGGTGAAGTATCTTACATAATGTCAAGGACCGTTGGTAGAGTTTCCAATTATACGACCACCACTGTATATTTATATTATACATGATAACAAACAAATAATGTCAAAAGGATGTGGTTGGCTTCAATAGCCGCGGGCAACGAATGGATCAGTTAAAAATGTATATAGCTACGAGAAAATGCGAACAATTGTAAAACTAAGATAATTACGCTACGCAGTTGAATGCTTATATAGGGTTTTCCAATAGGGACGCTTGAACTTTGACAGCTGATTGCGGCCATGTTGTTTGAGTGACAGCTGTCAAATGCAGTGTGTTATATTCATTCCGTCCTCCCAAACCACCATGGCAGGTTACAGTGTCGAACAGCACGTGCAAATCATAAAATTGTTTTATGAAAATGGGTCTTCAGTTCGAGCAACGTTCCGCGCACTTCGCCCGTTTTACGGTCGCGAAGATCGTCCTGCCGAGTCGACTATCCGTCGATTGGTGGACAAATTCGAGTCAACCGGGTCAGTTAACAATCAGCCGGTTCCCGTGCGTCAACGTAACGCGAGATCTGCCGAGAATATCGCCGCTGTGCGCGACAGTGTCCTCGAAAACCCGCGGCAGTCAATTCCGCGTCGCGCACAGGAACTCGGCCTTTCGCAGACGACAACTTGGCGAATTTTGCGTTGTGACTTGAGCCTGCACCCGTACAAGATCCAGCTGACCCAAGAGCTCAAGGTTAATGACTGGGCATTAGAGCAGTTGGAAGTTGACGCCGATTTTGGCAAAAAAATCATCTTCAGCGACGAGGCGCATTTTTGGATGAATGGCTATGTCAACAAGCAAAATTGCCGTATTTGGGACGAGACCAATCCACACGAGGTTCACCAAGTGGCAATGCACCCGCAGAAAGTGACTGTTTGGTGCGGATTTTGGGCCGGAGGCGTGATTGGTCCGTATTTTTTCGAAAACGATAATGGTGTGGCCGTCACCGTCAATGGTGAGCGATACCGGTCGATGATAACCAACTTCTTTTGGCCTGAAATCGAGAATATGGATCTGGACAACATGTGGTTTCAACAGGACGGCGCTACGTGCCACACAGCACACGCTACGATGGAAGTTCTGCACGATCAAGCGCCCTTAATGGAAAACCCTATAATTTCCATTATCATAGTAAGCCACTTTGTTACTTATAACTGTATTTATTTAAAAAAAAAACGTGGGTAAGCTCAACCTTCATATAAAAGAAAAATGTGCGCGCTCAGACTCGATAGCTAAAGATGGGTTTAGTTTTCGGAATAACTATTCAAATTAGAAATTCCGCTGCCTGTTACAATTCTTTCCACCATTTCACTACATATTTTGTTCAGCATAAATCATATGTTGGTATCCATTTTTTCCTCATTAATTGATAATATTGAGATATATTTTTTAAAGATATATGTATAATAATTCTATACACACAGTATCTTATTACCACTTCTCTATGATATAATTAAAAAATAATTGAATGAAAAATTTCATGTCGGAACTTTAATTTCACGCGTTAATAAAAAAAGTAATTTATAAATGGCCTTTTTTAGATAATAATATTACACTTATTTAATTTATCGCACTTTCAACATACATTAAATGTTTCATGGAAAATATTTTTTTACATTCTGTCAGTTTCTGATATTTATGTAGGCATACAAGGGCGTACCCAGCTTTTGATCCAGGGGGGGGCAACTGAGAAATTCCTTGAGCCGTCTCCCCCGCGCTTGTTTTGCCCTTCACAAAACACGAAACATTATAATAGTGTGGATTAGAAACATAAAACCACAGGAGATCCTATTTTTATCTCGCTGGAGAAACCCATTTACGCGTTTACCCCACATGAAGTGGGGGGTTATGTATAACGCCGGTGCCTAGTACCCCAGAGCACCGTGATTCCCAATAAAAACCAACGGTAGCCTCACCGTCTCTTCGGGGGTGGCTAGGGATCGCTTGTGCATACTACCATGACGCCCCGATTGTTAGCCCGCCTATGCGGGCCTCCTTTCCTAGTTGGGTTACCGGGATATTGAGAACCCAAATAGCTTCAGAAACGCTCACGGGGGGAGAAATCTCCGCCAACTATCGCAGGGAAAGCCTCTGGGGTCCCCAAGCAATACACTCTATGAAGATGTGGTGTGCCGTGTCCACACTCGTTGCAAGTGGATGATACCTCCCGCCTAAGGGAGGTGCTGAATAAGACGGGCAGCGAGAATCTTCTCGAAGAGTTTGCCCATCTAATTCTGCAGCACAATTGAGCAATTGGAAGAAGAGTCCAAAGAACGCCCCTCCTTCGGCAGCAGGACCAACTTGCCCTCCTTCCTCGGCTTCCCTAGCTCCTCGCTGGAAAGACACTGGTCAAACAGTTCCCGAAGCCTCTCACCTAGGTATTCCAGGGCATCGCGCAGAACAAGCCCTACAACCCCGTCTGGACATGGTGGGTTGTGGTTCTGGCCCTTAATCGATCGAGCGCCATCTCCATCTCTTGCTCCGTGACTTGTTGTGGAGAAACAATTTCTTCAATCCCGGAGCGGGGAGCCATTTGTGAAATAACGTGCTCGCCCGAGTGGGGAGAAAGATCCCCAAGCAGAACGAGCTCCGGCGACAGCGTTTCTGTCGTCCATCGGTGCAGAATTTTCTCCGCACACCACGATAAGTTTTCTCCCACGAAAAATGAAAAAATGAAACATTTCTAATAAAAATAAAAGACTTAAATTTTCGCATACACTTTTAAAATCTGCCTAAGTCATAATTCAGGTTAATTTAAACAAGGCCACCCTTTCGTGTGCTTGGCCTACTAATGCTTAATTTTTTATTTTATTTTGTTCGAAATAACAACGGTGGTGTTACAACACTAAAATATTACATAGACCGTTTTGCTGTTTTATTTAATTTTTATGATTATAATAATTCATGTTTTTATGCTATAATATATCGAAAACAATAGAATCAAAAAGTCATAGTCACAAACTTTAAGGTTTATTAATTTGTCGTCATATAACATTATTCACATATAAAATAATTCTTTTTTTAATTTGTTTGCTATGCGTTTTTGTATCATCCCATAGAGTAGAAAATCTGTAATTATTGCTCGCACGCGCGTACGCTTCGAATCTTCAGGAAAACAGATTTTCCGAAATTTTGACTAACGATTGGCCCCGTCAGTTCTGAACTTGGTTCAATCTATATGACATTACTCATCAACACTAATAAATATATAATGTAAATATAATATGTTTTTTAGATTAGAAATACTTGAAAAGAGTACAACGTTAAATTTACTTATAAAAATAAATCATCAGCTTCGTACAACGGACCCACATTAATTGTGATTCTTTCCAGCATATGATCATAAATAAATATTAATTTAAGTAAGACAAATGTGACACCTGTAAAACACCCAAACATACACGATTTATACGTTAATCATCAACTTTATCATGGAATGAAAACAGCGCCGTCTAGTGACAATAATCGGAATTCCATACAAATCACCATTGAATATGTATGTGGTGATATTTTCGTTACGCGCGCTATTTTTTGCTCGTGTGCAAATATGACATCAGTGTGCCTTGCCATGCCTACAACCAGCGCAGATGGTGCCAAGCGCCCGAGGCCGGACTCATCACCGGAATCGACGGAAGGGGAGGACAAGCGTCCCAAGACCGACAACTCCCCCCCGCCACCCTCTCCGCCGCCATCGTCATCATCGCCGCCGCAAGACGCACTCGAAATGAGTGATGCAAGCAAGGACGCACCTGCGTCGAGACCACCACCACCACGATCTTATGAGGGGGCAGCTACCGCTCCAGCATCGTCCAGGAGCCGAGCCTTCCCCCCACCTGTACCAGCATCGAGAACGACGCCGCGATCCAACTACCCGCCGATCACGGCGGAGTGCCTGCCTAATTGGACGGGGCATTTCGAAATCATAAAGCGCAAGCTCGGACACGCTCCAAATGCGCGCCCATTGGGAAAGGGATTGCGCTTCTTGCCCGGATCAGCGGAAGAGTTCCGGGTGATCCAACGCCACCTCACCGAGGCCATGAACCAGGACAAATCGATATCCTGGTTCTGCTACAGCCCGGCTACAGAACTGCCGTCAAAGGTAGCCATCAGGGGGCTGCCTTTCGATACGCCCGCGGAAGAGATTATAGCCGCGCTGCAGGGACTAGGTTTCCCTGCGGAGCAACAACTGCGGTACAAGGGCAATTTCGAATGCGAGAAGCAGGTATGGGTGCACCTACTTCGTACAGTTGGCGCACCTACGGGAACAGGAGCTCAGGGAGCTCTACCAAATAATAGAGCTCCTGTGCATGCCAGGCCGATTGACGCCTGGAGAAGGGGTAAAACCCCACCACAGTGCCACCGTTGCCAGGTTTTCGGACATGCCTCAGCTAATTGTCACAGGCAACAAAATTGCGTTCGCTGCGCTGGCGAGCACCTGGCCAAAAGGAAGGCTAAACGCGCGCCTAGACCGGCCCGCTCTGAGCCTGCGGCTGCGTCAACACCGCGGCCCAGGCAGGAGGCCTGCCCGAAGCCTACCAACCAAACGACGACGGCCCCCGCTCCCGAGACACAACGTGAACGTCCTGCCCTACTAGGCAAGGCGCTCCCCCTGGCTAGTGCAACTACAGACCCGGATACGACCACCATTATCCGAGTCTTTATGGAAGCCCTGACGGCGATCCTGGTCGCCTACACGGGAGGCCAGGACATCATACCCGCCATCTCAGCTGGAATAGCCTCCCTAGCCAAGTTAAATTCCAGCTGAGAATCATCTACTGGAACCCAGGTGGCATACGAGGCCACATCCGGGAGCTGTTTCTACTCGCCCAGTCGCAGAATGCACACGTCATTCTACTGGGCGAGGCCAAGCTCTCAGAAGAAGTCGAGCTCCAACTCCCGAATTTCTTCGTGTACCGGCGCGATGAAGTCACTCCCCGGGGACTCTCCTTCAGCCCTGGTGAGGAGAGACATAGTGCACGAGGAACTTGCACACGCCCCTTTTGTGAGCCTGCATACGCAGGGGGTACGTGTGCATGCTGGTAAGATGGAGCTCCTTCTGTATGCCGCCTACAAGCCACCCGGAACGACATTCTGCAGTACCGATATCCGAACGCTGTTCGACTCGCAGCTTTAATCGTAGGTGATTTGAACGCGAAGCACCATGCTTGGGGCTCACGCGTCATCACCCAGGTGGGCAGGCATCTGCTCGAGGACAGCGAAAGTCAGGGCTACAGCGTGTTGGGTGCAGGAGCGCCGACCCACATTCCATCCAGCCCTAAGTACCAACCGGACGTCTTGGACATCGTATTGCATCACGGACTGGACTGCCCCATTGATGTTGAGGTCAATTACGACCTCAATACGCAGCACTTACCCATACTGGTCACGCTCACTCTTCAGCACGAGTTCAGAGTGCTTCGTTCCCCAAGATCGCGGGTCGACTGGAGGCACTTCCACCAAGAACTCTTGGGGCTCGAACTCACAGTCCCGATCGCGACGGCCGCTGACGTGGAGGAATCTGCTTCCAAAATCTCTGAGGCGATCCGGAAAGTCAACTACAACTCAAGGCGTAACACCAAGCAGACGTCTGGACCAGCTGCCGAGCTCGTTCCGAGCAAAACTTCGGAGGAAGCGGGAACTTCGTCTACTCTGGGCACAAACGCGCTGCCCAAGGGTGAAGCGTGACCTCAAGAAGATACTCCGCCAGCAACAGAGCCGAGATCCTGGCGGAGCATTTGGAGGGACAGTTTACCCCCAACCCACCGGACATGACCAGCCTCAATGTCGTCCGTCACCACGCGGCGATCCAGCATCAAGTGGAGGTGTTCCTGTCGGCCCAGATCAAGCCGCTCCAGGGTGATGAGCTCATATCCCTGTCCGAGCTGCGGAAGAGGAAGGTGCCAGGACCCAACGGTATCACCAACGCCGCGTTGATGCAGCTACCCAATAATTGCCTCGAAGCGCTCACGAGTGCATTTAACGGGATACTCCGGACCGATCACGAGTACTAAGCCACTTAGCCAGTGAGAAAAACAAAGGGCATCCCAACGTCGGGGTCTTTCTCGACACGGAGAAGGCCTTCGATCGGGTGTGGTATGCCGGATTCCTGGCTAAGTTACTGAACACCTCGGCGCCCCTCACATATGTGCGAGTAGTTGCGTCCTTTCTGGAAGGCCGTAGTTTTTACGTCACGGTGGAGGGCACGGATTCCCAACCGCGCCCCATACGATCCGGAGTACCACAGGTAAGCTGTTTGTCACCGTGTCTATACGCGGTGTACACGGACGACATTCCCACCCTCAGCGACCATCTGCGTGAGGGTGAAGAGGACGTACTGTTAGCCCTTTATGCGGACGACAGTGCGTTCTTCTCGACCACCGAGGCCAGGACGTGCAGTGGCAGACCTCAGTTTGCTACTTGGGGTGTCACTTGGACCGTAAGCTGAGGCTGATGATTCCCACCGTTAATAAGATGATGAGTGATGGCTTCACGGTCTAAGTTGCACACCCTCTTCACATCCCGCCTACCACTGAAAACCAAATTGATGATCTACGGTGCCTACGTCCACTCGCGCTTGACGTAGGCGGCCCTCGCCTGGTACGCATTCTGCTCAGCGTACCAGCACGCAAACTGTTCGCCAGAACGGACAGCAGCGTATGCGTGCACCTCCACGCCATTGCACCACTGCATGCTCGACCATCTGAGGGGCGTCCTCTAACTCGGGAGCTCCTACTGTCGCCGATCACCTGCCCCGGCGCGGGCATCGACGACGACGATTTAGAGGACTAAGGATAGGACGACGACAACCACCGGACTTGACTTACCTGGAATTGACAGTAATGACGAAGCTAGAAAGATGACTACCACCAGGCCAAATTAAGCCTTGACCTTCCAGGTCGGAAAGAAACGACCTGGCAGTTAAGGCTGCCGGAGAGGAAATGCCCGGGTTGAGAGGGAAGCCTCGAGACCCGTACCCGGACTGTTTTTTCATAATCAGTGAATAGATTTAATAAAAAAAAATAGGCGTTAAATAAAATACTGTAACCCCCTCAATTTTATGAAGTAGTTAGATTAAATAAAAATGGCTTTACATTTTTTTTTTTTTGTATATGTTGGCGGACTAGCATATGGGCCACCTGATGGTAAGTGGTCACCAACGCCCATAGACAATGGCATTGTAAGAAATGTTAACCATCGCTTACATCGCTAATGCGCCACCAACCTTGGGAACTAAGATGTTATGTCCCTTGTGCCTGTAATTACACTGGCTCACTCACCCTTCAAACCGGAACACAACAATACTAAGTACTGCGGTTTTGCGGTAGAATATCTGATGAGTGGGTGGTACCTACCCAGACGAGCTTGTACAAAGCTTTACCACCGAGTAAACGTGGAGTTAAAAAAACCATCCTTGTAGCTATAAACATAAATCTGCCCAAAGCGACATCTATCCGTGTTTTAAAACATTACTAAGTCATTAGTAAGATTGAGAAATGAATACAAGTATGTAGTTCAATTAAGTATGAAGAGATGGCGACTGCAATAATAAGTATATTTTGAAATATATATTCCATAGATATTGAATGAAATATTATTAACATTTTACTCCTTTTCTTTTTATATAAATTATAACATTTATTTTAACGATTTCAAGTTATAAAGTGTTTTAGTTAAATTCATAGACAATATGTTATTAAATAGCTTAGTGTCTATGATATCCCAAAATGGCAGCCCGTAGTAGTCATGTCGTATCGAGGTTTTATATTCTTTGTTTACCTTAAAATTATGTTTCTCGTTTATATTTTCTGACTTATAAGTGGCGTAATAAAATGTTAATGGACAATCAAGACTTAAATAGTTGTTTGGATTTATATAAGTGTGTGATTTGACGTAAAACAAGTGATACCAGTCTCACCTTGTAAAGAGAAAATGGGGAACTGTTTTAGTAGCACGGGAGAAAAGGATTCCAAAAACAAAAATGAACGGGTCAACCCTCACGAAGAAGATCCTAGACAATTTCAAACACCAGTGCCGACACCGCCCCCAGATCCAATAAGATCTACGGTGAATCAAGGCCCAGATACAAACGAGGTCCCTCCCACCCGAATATTTGTTGCCCTGTACGATTATGATGCAAGGACCGATGAGGACCTTAGCTTTAGAAAAGGGGAGCATTTGGAAATCCTTAATGACACACAGGGAGACTGGTGGTTAGCTAGAAGCAAGAAAACAAAACACGAAGGCTACATTCCATCGAACTATGTCGCCCGCCTGCAATCTATAGAGGCCGAGCCGTAAGTAGTCGAATATGTTTTATGCAATCGTTACAATAGTGAGCGGTTCCTGTACGATTTCTTTTCCTTTGCGTTATAAATACTGCAAGATTTAATTACTGTTTCTAAACCTAGTACTTAAGTTTTATAATAAATATAAATGTTACATTCAATACAATAACAATGCAATATCAATAAAAACATTTAATTATTTTAACCTAGGTATCCTTATTATGATGTTATTATATTATGGCAAGTAATATAATATTAATAATGTTTAGATATGTATCACAATCAATATGAGGTCATTTAAAAAAACGTATCAAAATAAAAATGATAAAAACATTGCTATAATTATAAACCGAAATATTAATCATTAAGTATGAAGTGAAAGCAATGGGTATGCATACATTACAATGCACTCAAGACTGATAGAGTGTGAACTTAAATAGAAAGGTGATCTTAATACTATAAAAGCTATTAATACTGACACTTTTTATGTATCTCATTCATTTTCAACAAAACTTTGAAATGATATCAAGTTATAAATTTTTTATCATAAGTATAAACATACAATTATACCGGTTATACTTTTTATCAACTGCATATTTATTATATGATTCATATCCAATGATAACTTTCTAAATAAATTAATTAATGTAATTTTTAAATTTATGCAGTTAAGTCTTTACACTAGGAAATCAAAATAGGTATTTTTTGCTGATTAATTAAGTTACATTCTTATCTCTATTTTAAATCTATTAAATATAGATGTATATTATTTCCTTAATTTGTAAACATTTTGACTTAAGTTATTATGAATCATTTCCTTAATCTAAATTATGATGAAAATCATGAAATATATAAATATACTTTTACGCATTCAAAGTATGCAAACAGTAACACATAAATGAAGTCCTACATTTTGATGATGTACACATTGTCTCTTTACTTGTTATTGACAGTGACATGCTTACAAAAGCATCACTAAACAATTGAAAACATGATGATGAGTAGGTGATATGTAAAATTTTAATTTTATGTCATAATTGAAGGTGTTATGCCTATGGGTTCTTACGAATGTTATGAGAAATGTCCTTATGTTGTTACATATTACTTTTAATCATTTTCGATTTATGCATTTACTGATCCCATGACCAGATGAAATAAGACATTGTGAAATGTTTTTTATTGATTAATATATGTTTTGTAAGCTTCATTTAATTTTTCGTCAATAATATAAAATACTACATCTCATATCTAGAAATTCGAGAATATTGTATTTGTATTTCAAAATCACACATAGTTCAAATATTTGTAAATTATAATTAAACCCTTGTTGCTCATTTCTATAAAATTACAAATCTGTGGCTTATCAGTTCATGTATTTGCTTGTTATTTTGAAGTTACAATTAAATATCAAACTAAAACCCAGAAGAAAAGTCATAGCACACCACTGGGTGCGCATTTTAAGGGTGCGTAGAGCATATTCCACTGCATTGCTCATGTGTATGTTGGTGAATGCGAAATTCTGATAAACATTTACCCCTTTTTTTCTTTCTTTTATTTTTCTTGACCGAGCATGAGATGAATTATAAACACAAATTAAATTAAGATTCACATATTCTGTCTATTGGGACATCTTGGCTCATATTGTAATTGGTATTAAATTAAAAATATAAAAATATACACACTCAATAATATGGGCATATTAAAAAAGATTTACGACTGGAAAGCCCCTATTGTTAATAGTCTATTGTCATTGACAAATTAATAACAAACTGTTAAAATCAAAGGTATAAACTTAAGCTTTATTGAATTTATTAATATCTTCACATACTTTCATATGTAATAAATATATATATATATATATAAATATATATATATATGATTAAGAATAATGATAAATCATTAGTAATACTTTGTATGTCAATATAGATATTAATAATATTCTATATGTTATAATGTTAAAAGACCAATTAATTATTTTTATATGTATTTTGATAAAAGGTTTTGCTTTTAAAGTTTATCTGTACTGTCTGTCTTTCCTGAATGAATGCGGTATTTCACAAAAAAATACAAAAAAAAGGCAGAGCAAAGTTCAGATACTATTTTTTATGTATGTACTTGAATATTACTTTTTAATTCATGACTCGCTTGGTGGTAAGGCTGGTTACAAGCCTGTCTGAGCAGCTACCACCCACTCAGCTCTCAGGTATAGACACAGGGGACCTTCGTAGTGTCAAGGTTAGGTTAGGTGAGCTAATGTAAGAAATCGGTAATACTTCTTACAGCCATCAGCACATACCATCAGGTGGCTTATTTGCCAATCTGCCAAATAATGTCAATTAAAAAAATTATATCAATACATATAGTATTTAAATTGGAGTGGATAATAATTTCATGATATTTAATGTATTTTTAAAATCGAATGCATTTATGGTAACAAAAAGCCTAGATGGCCCAGTGGTAAGAACGCGTGAATCTTAACCGATGATCGTGGGTTCAAACCCGGGCAAGCACCACTGAATTTCAAGTGCTTAATTTGTGATTATAATTCATCTCGTGCTTGACGGTGAAGGAAAACATCGTGAGGAAACCTGCATGTGTCAAACATGTGTATTCCACCAATCCGAATTGGAGCAGCGTGGTGGAATAAGCTCCAAAAACCTTCTTCTCAAAAGAGGCCTTAGCCCAGCAGTGGGACATTCACAGGCTGTTACTTTTATAACATTATTAAAAGTTGTCTTTAATCGTTGCAGATTACCTATAATAATCTAGGAAATTTTTGTTTGCTAAAACTACTTAAAACAAAAAACGATACTTGGGAATTGAACCCAGGACCACCGGGTCTGCGGCCTTATATCTAGCCACTTGATCAACGGGGCAGTCAATATACAATCATAAAATATAATAATACTAAACAATCATAAAAGTATTCATTTATTTTCTTTCGTAGTAGTGTTCAAAATCTCCCATTATGACATAAAAGGGTTCACGTACCACTGGTTTTAATGGCCACTTGGCCAAAAGCTTCACATTCCCTCCTAGTAGAGTAGGGAGAGATGTATAAATGCATTTTTTTATTTATATAACTAAAACGCAAGTCTTCTACTTCTATTAAATAAAATCTTAGGACTTTTGAGCTTAAACGTTTTTTTTTTTTCTTTTTTAAATGATTATGGAACCTTTAGCAGACAGTTGAAGGTTGAAGGTTTGAATCCCTAGGTCCGGCCCATAAAAGTTATTGGGTTTTTCTGTCTCATATAAGTCCTCAGCAGTACGAAGGAAAAGCATGTAAAGTCGTTGGTCCACTTTGACCTCGCCGGTCGCGTCATATTACCATCACATGGAAATTCTTGTAGAGGTACTTATACATTTTTGTTCGTAATTAATTTCTCAAAATTAATAATATAAGGTATAATATTAATAAGTTAGATTTTAGCAAATATTTTAACGTTTATCTTAACTGAAATTGATTTAAGGGGTTTTTTGTATTACTGAATATACTGCCTAAGCATATAAAAAGTTGAAGCAAATAAATATTAAGCTATAACTAATTTTTAAAACATTTATTATACATTTATTACAATATTATATAATTGCTTAAATAAAGATTATTGTTTAACTTTATATAATACCATGTAAATAAGGAAAAAGAAGTAAATTTTGACTCGAAATTGAATTTTAAAGCCAAGTGTAGTGTGAATTAACAATTCAACTTTTTAATTGTATATAGCAGATTTGAACAAAATATGTTCAAATCTGCTTTCACATACTATCTATATTGACGTGTCATGACTCGTTTGCATATAACGCTATAATAATAACAATAATAATTGCGAATATTTAAAACTCGGATTGTGCAATCTTTCCGATCGTTGTCACATTTGTTTGGTAGAAAAATGCAAGCGAAAGTAGTTAAATACATGCTGAGTCTGATCAGACTGACAGATTGTTATTGAAAACACTCGATCTAATTTAAAATGTAAATATACTAACTCTACCACGCGTCTATATCCGCGTTTTTTTTTTCCCAACCATAATCGCGTTATTTGTTTGTATATTTTTATACAATTCCCAGGCTAATTCAGTGTCAAATATTATTAGAAACGGTTTAGCTATTTTATCGTTTTAACAAACATCTAATCTCATCACACATCACATCACATCAATCTAAAGAAAAAGTTTAAACTAAATACTACAATTTACTTATACCTAAGATTAAGGTCTTAAATAAACAACACTATGTGAATGGCTAATTCTATAGATTGAATTTATACTGTTAATAATAAAATTAAAATTTTAAATAACACCCGACACGATATACCTCTTAAAAACTAAAAATAAAAACCTGTCAAGTGCGAGTCGGACTCGCGGACGAAGGGTTCCGTAACATTATCTATAAAAACTGCAAAAAAAATCATGTCTGTAGTATGGGAGCCCCACTTAAATATTAATTTTATTCTGTTTTCAGTATTTGTTGTTGTATTTCTGTTGCCGCTATGCAACAGAAATACATCATCATCAATTTTAACTGTTAACTATCACGGTTCATGAGGTACAGCCTGGTGACAGACTGACATGGACGGACAGCGGAGCCTTAGTAATAGGGTCCCGTTTTACCCTTTCGGGACGGAACCCTAAAAACTAATGTCTTTTTTGGCCTTTTAATATTATTATAAGTACAACCTAGTAATATTTTAATACAATCGGACCTGTGAAAGTTGGTCAGATCCTTATCGATTTGGATCTTCACACGCCTTAACAGATCTTAATAATTTATAGATGAGAACTATTTCTAAAAGATTAGATTTTAAACACAAAAAAGAAACGTATCATATTCGGTTCATTCGTTTGGGAGCTGCGATTCCACACACAGATACACACCCCTGACGGTGTCGGGGGTTAAAAACACCGTGAAATATTTCTATATAATCTGTGCCATTCGACACAATTTAAATTATTATATATTAAAAAAAAAACTTTATACAGACAGTTATGAGGATAATTTTTATTACTGTGATTATAAATTATATTAGCTGTAAAATATGTCATGTTATTGTCAATTATCGCCATGATACTTTCACTAATAATAATTAGATACATATGTACATCAACACATGTCTTGGTTACAACCTTAATAAATATTGTTTCTGTCTATGTAGAGAAGTTGTTACTACTAGTGAACCACTATACTAGTGAAAATGTGACTATTGCACAATTATAATAAACTTACATTAAATATTGGAAACAAAAAAGTACTTTCTTTGTATTTAATATAGAACAAAAAAATATAATAAGCATGCTCTGTAAACAAAATTCCTTTTAAATTAGTTTAGAAAATTTGATGGCTATTCGGTTTATATCTTTCGAATTTTTATCATACCAAAGTTACGGAACTTGGGCAACGGCAACGAATTCATATAATAATATATTCATAAATGCACTTCCTTTTCTTATAATTTAACCTGGCGCCGTGTTTTAGAGGCTCATGAATTTTGTAACATTCTTTAGATATTTGCAAACTTGTTATGATAATACGAATTTCATTAAATATAAGATAACGCGAACATATAACAAGCTATTCGTATGTTAAATTAATACTTTTGAAAAGGATATATTCTAAGAATTTTGAAAATTTTAATTACAAAATTTTAAAACGTGGAAGTCGGTTTGAACTCGACTAGTTAACGTCCGCGACTTTGCCTGTTTTTGAGAGGGGGTAGGTTACCCCTAAAAACGTGTTTGCATAATTTAATTGGCGGTTCAGTAATTAAAATGCAAAAGCTTAACAAACAAATCCAATTTCGCATTTATAATATTACTAAGGATACAGGAATGAATGATTGCTTATAAGGCTAAACAGCCTCAGGCCCTGGGCTTATATGATTTTAGGGAACCAGTTGGTTTGAAATAACAAAAGCTACTTATTTTTATAATTGGCTGAGGGTTGATACGTTGACATAGGTGTCGCTTGTCCTGCGCCTGATCTCTCGACGTCGCACAGTGTTTCATGCAGCACAAGCTAGGTGGACAAAAATATTTTTTGGTATATTTGTATAGTATTTACTGAATTTAGTTACAATAAGTCATTTCCGTAATTCTTTTCCAAATTTAGATATAAAAATTGAAAATTAATTAGTACAATTTTATTTTTTTATTTTTTATTGTTTTGGTAGGCGGACGACGTTGCACAAAGCCGAGTAATATATAATATGAAAACTGAAAAAAATCTAATCATCAAAATCAGAGTCTTCTGATGAATCTTGCAAAGTGTAATCGTCTACTAGTGACCGTGGGTCATCATATGGCGACGATTCTGAACGCGATTCTATACTAGGAGCTACAATATGCTCACGAAACCTGCGGCAATGTGATAAAATATAATACTTACCCTCAAAAATCACTAGAAACCTCGGTTGGATGTGTACGATAGTATCGCCAAATTGCTACTGATTAATTTATTTTATTGCACTTACCTCATTACCTGACTTTCGGATACCCTATGACTCATCAATGTGGAATGTTAGGAACAAACAATTATCGGAATTCCGAGTTTAGGGGTGTTGCTTACTTTAATTAATTAGCATTTCCTGTAAATTGTAAAATGAATTTTGTCCACCTAGCTTGTCTACATGACACACTGTGCGACGTCTCTTACACAGTTTTGTGAATAGCCGCCCAGAATTATTTAGTTAGAATATCATAAACAAGGAATAGATTGAGTAGCTTTTTTTTATAAAAAACATCTTCGAAATACTTATTTAAAAATCACATAAAAATGAGTTTCACTTTAAAGAACAATTTCCTGTATTCCGATTATCAATTATATTTAATTACATTTTAAATTGAAGCAATACATAAAAGCACATCATGTTTTCTAAATTGAAATCGTCGGGAGGTTTTTAGGTCATTCGGTCGGAATGCAAGGGTCGTTAATACCGAAACATCGATTATGATAAATGAAATTCCCCGTAATGTAACGTGCGATGATAAAATATAATGATGTATGTGTATGCTCGTTTTTGTTGCATTTATCTTATTACACATAACACGACAGTAACTTGTAACGTCATATATGTATGTACGTAAAGAAAGTCGTATAAATAAAAATTATCATTGTGTGTAAAATTAACACGTGTTTAATCGATTTAAAAGCTACAAATTATTTCGCACTACAACAACATTTTATGTCGGCTTCGTCTGCGTCGTAATTTTTTGTTATTAACCAAATAGTTGCATTTTGATATATGACAGGTACTACCCGTCGTAGCCTTACCTCCGGTAAGTTAGAAGGATTTATGTGTAAGTACACTAGCGTTTTGTCCGCGGTTTCACCCGCGTAGTTACCGTTCCCATGGGAATACGGGGACTAAATGTAGTCTATGTTACTCACTGGTAATGTAGCTTTTCATTGGTGAAGGAGTTTTTAAAATCGGTTTCGTGGCTTAGGCGTGAACACGTAACAAACACACAAACTCACATTCGCATTTATAATATTAGTTAGGATATAGCCTATTCTAATCACAAGTGAAGTTAATCGAGACGCATTAAATATAATACAAATGATCTAATTTTTTAACACTAAAATAATATTTTTCTCAAATAAAATAACTTCTACCTACTTTTTCATTAGTAGTTAAACCAATCACAATTTTGATATAATTTCAATACTGTAATTTTATTAAAAAAATATTCCATTAACGTTTTACATCTTTACTATATTATGCCTTTGTATATTTATTTATTCTAATTAATACTAATCATTATTATTATGAACAAATCACTACGTGTTCGCCGTGCACGAATAACGTTAGTCGTAATGTTTTATATAAGAACCGACGAAGACACGATTTAGCTTTGATGGTTTTATGATTTGTTACGTATTTTAGAAGTATGGCTGAACAAAAACGTCCTTTGCCGTTTCCGTTGTCGCTGATAATACAGTATTCATTGCGTTATAGCGATACACTTATTATGCGTAATAAGCGTATGAATAAAACTATTTTTTTTTATAGCATAGATAGGCGGACGATCGTATGGGCCACCTAATGGTAAGTGGTCACCAACGCCCATAGACATTGTTAATAAAGACAGATGTTAACCATCGCTTACATCGCCAATGCGCCACCAACCTTGGGAACTAAGATATGTTATGTCCCTTGTGCCTGTAATTACACTGGCTCACTCACCCTTCAAACCAGAACACAACAGTACCTAGTACACCTGATTTGCGGTAGAATATCTGATGAGTGGGTGGTACCTACCCAGACGAGCTTGCAGAAATCTCCATAACCAAGTAAAATACCACCAATAATTGTGAAGATTGATAAATAATTATAAAGATATGGTGACGCATCATCAAAGATTCTCTTTAAACATTACAAATGCTGTTAATAAAGAGAAAGCTATAAATTTTATTAAGTGAGAAAAAATTGGCTCCTTGCGTAATTAGTTTACAGTTATTCAAAAATATATATCGAATCTAAATGCGCTTTAGTTTTTAAAATGTTTGTCCAGTGATTGTGAAATTCGTGAATGGAAATTTGAGAGCGTGCTGTAAAAAACCTTAACAGTTGTAGCTGAAGGGAAATGTTACTTAAGTATTGTCCTTATTTATACATCTAGAGATATATCGGAATAAAATTTACTTGTAACGTGAATATTGATAATGTTTGTTCAGATTGAGGCTGTAATGGCGATCGTCCTTCGTCCTTAAAATTAGGATCTAATTTAAAAAAAAATTGACAGCCCACTTACTTGCTTAAAATTAATATGAATGTAGTAATGTGTATTATGGTAATTTATAATTATGACGCTACCTACATTAATATAAATACGAACGCATACTCTAAATTGGCTGAGTTGATTCTCTTTAAGATAAGCTGCCCCCCTACAACACTACATAAATAATGAAATTAAAAAACAATAAGTTACAAGTCTAGCCTATTTTCATAATTTAAATAACAATAGTAGTATGTAAATGTAATATAACGAACGTTACGCTAAAGACATCAAATAATATAAAAACGACCTCATTAGTTATTTATGTGCATTGTTCTTTATATTCGACCACAATATTTTATGCAAGGCTTTAAAATGTACGTCGAGACAAAGACGCTGCCTTCAAATAATTAAAACCGCCATGTTCCGCACTTCCACGGTGGCTGTGCAAACAAGGTCGACTCACTTCGACAAACAAATTGGAAACTGTTGATCATTTCGTTCTTGAATTTAAATAATCGCTTTTACTTCACAACTACTATTAATTTATGCAAAAATTTCATCCTTTATTAGTATATCTTGAAATCTAGAATAAAGCTTTTCGAAATTTTACTAACATTACTCTTAAACGTTGTCAGCAAAATTCTCATTGAATTATCGGTGATATGTCTAATATTTAATTTAAATGTATAATCTAAGGAAAAAAAACATAAAGAACTAGAAATGTATTGAAATATAAACTATGAAAACTAACACCAGTTGCCATCTCGGTAAAACCGACGCGCTTACAAGGAAACAGTTCCTGGTCAAACAAACAAATTGTAAGACAAATATTAAATGGCGAAGTTCCTATACTTTGTATGTGGCGTTCGTACCGCCTGGATACTTAACTAATAGCTATTCCTGCTGCTTACTTAACGGTGTGCTTGATGACTTGAATAAAACCACCAACAGAACAAACATTTTATGGGTCTTTAGCGTTAGAAAACATAAGATCATTTTCCTCTTACACATGAGTTTTCGTTTATTGCATTTTCCTATTATACTAACGCGATTCCATATCAGCGACCATAGTCAAATACTAACTTAAAAAAAAGTTAATAAAAAAAATTATGGAGTTTCTCTAGCGTTTGTTGCAGTAGCTTTTTCCTTACATAATTTCTATAAATGTAGTAGTCAGTTTTGAAAGTACATATTTGGTACAATGTAATTGGTAATTTACCTACTATACCTATTATTTTGTTTTTATTTAAGTTTAAAGCTTGTATAAAAAGTAATTTGATACTTAAAAAGTACGTAAAGAAGTTAAATTTTCCGCGTCTCATATTACATCAGATCGAATTTACTTTACTCAATCGCCAGTACAAATAATCAATTAGTATACCAATAAGGCTTGATATATATACTTACGACTTTCTTTGTGTCTCTCTTTTGTCTGACTTGCCGGATGTACGTTGTATATGATTCATTTCTGTTTTTTTCATAAAAAAAAACTTCACCTATTCAAGATAAACTCGATACATGGATTGTGTTTATTCATGGCATGCAAGCGCAATCCTGGATTGACAGGAAGTCAGCCGGTTCGCTGAATCGCACGGTCGCGTCAACCGACATACGACACTTACCAGCGCATTCTGATCAACCATTAGCAATAAACAATTTACATATACTGCGAATACAACGCTAATTCGTACGATTTGAAATTGGCTTACACGAAAACTATTTATTAATTAGTTCCACGGAACATTCGAGTCGTATTTATTTCGAAAATTAAAACATTTGCAAAACTCGATACGACTAAAAATACTATTCTAATTTTAACCTGAACTGTTGCGAAGTGGCAAAACTTGTATTATGTTGTAAAATAAACTGAGCTATCTTATAGCTTATTACATACCGCTGTTTTACATGAATTGCTAATTAAAACACTTTAGCCTAACGTATAAAATAGTTATCTCATTCTCACTAAACGTAGGAAACATCACTAGTTCAACACAAATTTAACAAAATGTAATATTTTAAAATACTTTACAATTTTAATCGATTCTAGAAATATGTCCTTGAAATATTGTACGCATTGCATGCGGGTGCATTAAAGATGATTCATGATGATGATGAACCCACAGGTTATGTTAATTTTTCAATTTATCGACATACACTCAGAAGTAATAAATATAAACAAAAAAATCTCGAAAGATAAACGTTAAGATTTTCTCTGAAGAAATTGTCCTATATTCGTAAGGCGTCGAAACGGATGAGCCGAGATGTTCAATTGACCCGACAGGTGATGTGTTGGGTGTGCCTCTAACGGCTTCTTAAAACCCACATTTCCTAGTAGAGATGGCTCGCCACCGGCTGAGAAGACAGGATGCACGAGTTCACCGCCCCGGTCCCGTCCATAACGATTCGTTGTAAACCTGCACTTAGTTAACATAAATTGTCGTTTTAACACCCCTGTACTACATCTATGTCTAAATTACATTTAATAATAATATTTTTTTCTCTAATCTATTTGGTTTTGCGACCGCGATCGCTTTGGTCGTTATATGAATAAGACTAATAAGGAAAACAACTGTCAACTACGAAGTTTGCTTCCAATAACTCATAAAAAATACACTAGTTCAGCTGCCAGGTAATACTTAAACAAATAAACAAAAACTTAGTTAATTACGTCATTTGTATTACTGTCTGCTGTAGTAAAGCATTTGACATCGAGTTTTTTTAATCTCGACACGTTATATAATCGTCAAAAATATGAATTTATAATATAATGGGCCTTTCACAAAACGTCCGATCTCTAGGAGTATTAAGTGAAGTTGATTTTCTGATCCTATCAAAACTGAGGACATGTAACGCAGACGAGTCTACGCGGTCATTGGCTTGTTGCATAAGCCACGCGTTCACGTGCTAGGGCGGATGATCTACACGTCTAGTGATAAGTGGGGTTCTAGGGCCCTCAAGTTTGATTTAAGAGAGAGCAGTGGCCGAGATCGCATGCAATTAAGGTCACTGCAGACGATGTATCGCTTACGAACGTTGCCCCTATTTACATTCATGACTAGACAAACTGCATATTATATAGAATTACTTCATTAAATATATATTTTATGTTAAAAAAGTAGTTTAAAAAGCTGTAATAATTTAATAAAAGCATACAAGTAAATTTAAAAAAAAAACAGATCTCTTTTTAATGAGTACGCTCAAGAAAGGATAGGAAATATGTTTGCCTTATCTAACATTATTGGATGAAGCTGAATTATAACACTTATGTTGTAGTAGATAAATATATAGTTATCGAATTTAATTCACTTAAGACCCCAATTAATGCTTGAAGTCTTATAAGTAATAATCCGGTTGGCCCGTGGATCCGCCCCGTCGCCACGCAAATGATAGCTTCCCTTCGCTAATGGTCTAAGTGCAGGGGAAAATTCGCATCACACGCGCAGACGAACGATTAAACACTACTGGCGCCACTGAAGTATTACCCGGTCCGCGTCACGGATGTATTTGCAGTAGAATTATGTTATCAGTTTCTGTAATATTGCCTACATTTATAAAATTTAACTTATGATCATTATTTATTTATAATATAGACTTTTTTTTTCGTGATTTAAATCTTAGATGTTGTATATTTTCATGGTTATTGTGTGACAGAAATGACAGCTGCAAATAAATGTGTATGAATAATTATGTCATTACTCATTCATAAGATTAAGTAACAAAGAGGTAATAACATAAAATACGATCCATTTCTCGGAGTTATTGGGGAAACGTGATCGTAAAGTAGATGAAACGTGACAAAAGAAACAATAGAACACAAAACATTAGTTCAGGCTACAGGCGTCACTAAAAATCTGTACATTATTTATATTTATAATTATTATATAAGGAAAATAATTACTTATTCTGTTGTTTGTAACTTTTTTTAATATACTAGAGACAAATTATATAACACATCTTTGACCTTTGCTATTTTCAAAGATATAAATGTTGCCATAATCGATAAAACTTTATGATGTGTAAATTCAACTTAAAGATTACAATCGCGTAATTAAAGACTAATGAAAGATGTAAAATTTTATATCCAAAGAAATATTTGGTTTTATAATTCATTAAAATATATAATTAATGTTTTAATATGCTACCCGCGACAAAGTCCTACATATTCATGAAAGGAATTTTATTTAATTATTTTACTGGTGAGATTTAATATAATTGTCTTTACTTTCACGTACGATCCTAGTGGCGCCGATGTCTGTACAGCCTACGATTATTTTTAGATTAGAAATGGGCTCAACCGCTTTACGTAATTGAACAAGTCGCATACGCGGCTGGATCCTGAGCGTTTGCTTCTAAATATAGTCACAGAGGTGGTGTGCAATTATACCTTATTATCGCATGTTTCAACTGGAAGGTAGGCTGCTTCTTGCCACAGTTATTAGTTGCAGTTTCTTTAGAAAGTGTCCAGATGTGACGAAACTGAAACGAGCATGTTGACTTGTTTACAGAATGACCGGAGAGCAATTTCCCTTGTATTGACGACTTTGTAATGTCGCGTGCGTGCCGTAGCTAACTCCCGGCAGCATTCACCATTCAACACTCGGAGCGTTGTAAACTTGAAAATTAGGTCAGGTCCCTTCACAGCTTAATAACAGAACTGAAACTTTAAAATGTATGTTTGTAGATTGTGTATTACACGTAAAATAACACATAAGTTCATTCTAAATGAATTTGAAAGTTTCTTTTTACCTGGTATAGTGCGACATGTATTCGGAGAAATGGTATAGATGATATGTAAAGCCACCCACGCGCCGAACCGCACGCACCCATGTCATGGTCGATTTTGTGTAGTCAAACGTCAAGACCGTGAAAACGACTTGACACACATATTATCTGGTACAGACTTACTGGATCGCTGAAGTGCCTGCAAGTGATGGCACTTTCAATTATCACTGCACTGTGAGCGCCCACGCCGATTTTATTATTGATCATTTTTAACTGCAGTATTTTCACTATGACATTCAATGAATACTTTCACTTATTCCGATTTTTTTGTTTTGTATGTATAAAATCTACCTTCTTATCTCCAATGCGGCTGTCATTCCATATATTTTCGCTGTCGTCTTATATGTCATTTTATTGACGTAGCTAATCCTAATTACAATTTCAAATATTATATGACGCATTGCAAATTAATATGTGATCACTAGTCGAACGATTTTTGTTGGCAGCCACATAATGTAATGCAAAAAAGTCCCGCCAATTATCACGTATCTCGTACTGATCAGATCCTGGTACCGGCGATTGTCCATCACCGAGATGATGTAAAAGGCTTTCAGCGAATCGTACGCGTTGTAAATTTCCGTTGACCCAGATATGATTAGAAACCTCAGCGAACAGTGAAAATAATATTTTTTGCTGTATGCCAATTTTATCGGTAACGAAGCGTCGCATACACGAGATGTGAATGCGACATTCATAAGTGAGAGTTTTGCAATGCCGAAACTGGTATGTGTACCGCAAAACATTCGCGCGTAATTAATTTTTTCTTAGATATTGATACTTCCGGCTTTTCTAAAGCGATCGTTGTTTATTTTAAGAATAAAATGTATTTACATTAACGATTCCTTGTACGGATAAAAAGTTGACGCGTTGTGTCTCTAAATCGTCGTCTAATAGATATTTCTCTAATATATTATAAATGCAAAAGTTTGGCTGTTTGTTACATATGTAAAACAATGCGAGGTTTAATTGCTGAATAATTTGGACAAGATGAAAAAGTAAAAAAGTAGTTCTAAAATACCCCAAACTGTAAAGGTCATCGTCGTCATTATACGAGTTGGTAATGGAAGGTAAAGGACTGGGCTACGCATGCTTACTTGGTTATATATAATATAAGAGTATACCACATTTAAACGTTTTCGTTTAAGAGTAATCATTCTAAAACAAACAAGAAAAGTTACTACTCAAATGATAATCTTAGCGTTACGAAAGTCAGTGCAAGAGTGTCTGACAATTCGCATCAAAACTAAATTGACCGATTTAAAGTTTCTCATTTTTCCATTGAATTTTTTTAGCAAACTGTGACTGAGATATGTGTTTGAGGATGCATAACTTTGTGCTTTAGTCAAAACAAAAGTACGCATTTGCTCAAAAACGGTATTGTCAGGACGGTATTGCCCAGGAAATATGCTACAGTTTTTTGAGACAGTGAAGAAAATAGATTCATTGATTTATAACATAAAGGATACCATTTTACAAGTGCAAAGCCATTTTACAAGTGTAAATTATTGATGCTTTTCATAAATTTGGGATCAACTTGTTTGTTCCCACTCTATAGTCCAAATTTATCTAATAAAGTTATTTTTTTGTTTTGGATTGGTTCCAAATTTTAAGAAAAAGAGTTAAGTGGAAGACAATTTTCAGACGACAATTAAATCAAAGAATGCCATTTTGACTCACTTTTCAACGGTAAAAAAAGTTATTATAACGACGATAATAATACATTACTGGAAACAATTAAATGAACAAGAATGTTTTCTCATTTTTTCACCTAAGTTTGGAAGGCTGTAACTCGGTATACTCTCGGAAGAATAAAAAAAATATCATTTTGAAGCTTCATTCTTCTACTTTTAAGATCGATATCTCCGCAAAAAAAATCGACATTGGCATCTATAAACAAAATCGAAGCCTAATAAACAAGCTACTCGATACTTGGCATTGAAAATAGTTGAAAAAATTTTATCAAGTCCGTGCACGATCGTGAAAAAAAAATGCGAATTTGTTCCTTCGAGATATTTCGTCAATTTTCTCAATAACCAAAATGTATAAGAGAAAAAATGGACCAAGATCGGTGAAAAAATGAGGAAAATTTCTTGTTCCTTTTATTGTTTCCAGTAGTGATTTATTATTTTGACTATAGATTTTTTTTGTTTCATTTTATTTACAACCCTTATATTACAGAGTTTCGGAACTCCCGCGAAACTAAATAAATTTAATACAAAATTTTAACCAAGACAAACCGTTATAATTAAAATTTAATTTCGTTCCAATTATTATTTAAATAACAGTCGAGTAAATAAGATATTCATGTATTAAAAACCAAACATAAATCTATGACATTATTTCTAAAACGAGTTAAGTTTATAGTTAGATACATATAAAATTCATCATATTTTGATGAACACAAACGTAATTATATTTTATATCTCTTAAAATCTTAACAGCCCATATGATCTTCTCGTACGGGGCGTTAAATTCATTTTATTATCAATAAATTACGAGACGATCTCAAAATATATTGAGCTTGTTTTATTTAAAAAAGTGAAGTATGTTTCATCTAGATAAAATGGTTATTATAACTTGTTTTGACAGGGTTGTCGCATAAAATTTTATAGATCAGTGAAAAGGATAATAAATGAATAATAATTTCCGTTTAGAATTTATGATTATAAAAATTATTATTTCAATTCAAATTAATTAATGATACTAGCTGATTATGTCTACATTATTAATTATAATTGAATATATAATACGTGGAATATATAATATCTTAAGAGTTTTTAGATGCCGATTTTATATTGAGCATTATTATGCTATTCGAGTTCAAATTTAAATGTTTAATTTTTTTTACGTAATACTGTATTGTTAAATAAGCACGAAGGTATTACATGAAAACGTTTACACATTAAATTGGACGCGCCTTCTTTTTTTGTCTTTTTTGGTTTTTTTGTTTAACTAAAAAATAATAATACGAAATGATGATTAGTTAATTGTACTTTAGGTGGCTAGTTTAGAGTATTGTATCATTTGTTTCTTACATAAATCAAGTCGTTTGCACGATTATTTTTATAAGCTTTCGTTTATCGTGTATTTGTCGTATATAAAGTGCGAGTTGGTTCCTAATCGCGCACGTTTCAGTCTGTTTCTACACCGCGGAGGAAACGCCTTGCGCGAGCTAGGTCGTTCATCGACCCGCGCTGCACCGCGGTTAGCGATTGTTTATACACCTCCATTAACCAAACAATGTTTTGCTACTTCGTGACATTCCTTTGTAATCATTTTGAAATGTAGGTTAAGGCTTCTCTTTCATGAAATCTTTTTTAAACGTATTGTTTTCGCCCCGTTTATTACATTATCCTTTGCAAGCGTTAAGTTTTACGTATTCTGCAACAGATGAAGCTGGGTTATCTGATACTCTGTTTAGTTACAAACTTACAAAGTATACACAAATACAGTGTATTCCAAAAAAAGTAATAAGCGATAAGTGAACTTATATGTGTATCAATACATAAATGTAAACATTTACTGATGATTCGATAATTATCGATTAAACCGAAATCCCGGGACATTCTAATAGATCAAATAATGTTCCACATTCTATGTAATTATTAATTAATAAAATTTATATGTTGACCCCTTAGCATTAATAGATATGAGCTAAACAAATGTTTAATTAATCTGACTAAATTTATAGCCCCGCCGGTATATCTTTATATTTCGAATTTATACTCAATAAATCCTAATTTAATTATATTTTAAATTATTTAATATAGCTTAAAAGTAGATCCGTTATTCCTATGCTAAGTTTGTAAAAATAATTGTAATTTTATGATTGATCGCTTACTACCTAACAGTGGTGAGAAATATGTTTCTCATACAATACAATCTCACACTGATTTCAATTCAATATTTCTCCAATTAACCATTTCGAAATTACCAAGCTAATTTTATATCAGTAATTATTGAAAATTTAGAACAACTACTCTTAACTCTTTATTTTGCGCTAAAGCTATTCTTCACCTTAAAAAAAAAACTAAAAGCGTAAGTACCAATAAAATGTTACAAGTACAACGCTTAAGAACTCAACCCTACCGATAAAAAACACAAATAGACTAAGCGCATTCCCCATTCTATAGCCCATTTTATGAAGCACCAGCGTTTGGGAGCAACAAACTATTCATTAGCGTTTTATTCTTAGAACGGATAGCCTTGGATGTGTTCAATAATTGTCTATTTTCTCTATCGTCTAAAGGCTCTAGCTTCAATATATACTTTGTTTAGTTTAGCGGAGACATTTTGTGCTTTTTAGTCGTGTTTTAAAGCTCGGACGAGAGAATGCGGTGCGCAGGACATACGTAGGCGCCGTTCAGTCGCGCCGCAACTTTCTACGTGCGCGTCTAGAACGCTCTTAAACCGTAATCTGCAGATTGACGTACTCCGCGAACGTTACGACAGGCAAATTAAACTGCACATTACGTTGCTAATAATTTCCAATTCGCGTTTTAATTGGAATCCCCCAACAACCAATAATAATTACATCGGTTTTTTGTTATCGAGATTTCTCTCAAAAGCTTAGATGGAAGCTACAAAAAGAATTTGGTTTTTATATATTCACCGAAAAGTTTGTTCATCAAAATTTTTACATTCTAAATATGGAAGATAATCGTACAGATATTAACATGCTTTCTGTCTCCGTCTTCAAAGTATTTTAAAATATATAAATTAATATATGAAAGTCGAAAATTGTCTTCCTTTTTGTTTTAATGAAATACGTGAACCTGCAAACTAAAAACCATCTGATGGTAGTAAATGGTCACCATCACCAACAGACATTGGCGCTGTAATAAATATTAACTTATCCTTACATCGTCAATGCGCCACCAACCTTGGGCACTAATATGTTGTGGCCCATATGCCTGTAAGTATTCTGGCTCGCTTACCCTACTGCAAACCGAACAACAATACCAAGTATTGCTGTTTGGCGGTAGAATAGGTCTAATCAGAAGGCGGTATAATCAGTGGGTAGTACCTACCCGGACCGGCTTGCACATAGCCCTACCGTAACTTATTATAAAAAGAGGAAAATAAATCTCATATCATTGAAAAGGTACGTTGCTATAAATGTGCAACATATTACCTGTTCTTTGCATTACATACACCTAGTTAGAACACTTAAGGAAATCAGTAGCTAAATTAGTAGAAGTGGACTGAATTATCTGTAAACTATATGTTCTGTACTCAGATCAACTAGTCGCAAGTGTATTTTCCTCCTGTAAGTAGGTACATGAGAAATTTGTTTATCATCATTAATATTTTATTACATACGCGCTGCAGTGCAACTTGGTATGCTTGAATATTAGTTAGGAGAATGTATTTTCTTAGCTCTCATCTGTGCGTTATTTCATTAAATGCCTTCAGCTAAGAGCATGCTCGCTTAACGCCCTGATTCGGGCACAGATGAGCATAGCATTTTCACAGCTTCATATGATGCAGGTCGCTTGTGCTTCTTTTACTGAAGCAGCTTAATTTCCGTCCACAAAGATAATTTTAATAATCGAGGATAAATTATCACCGTGCCATATTCCAAGTAATATTGTATGATACGTGCATACAGACAGAATAAATATGTTATATTTACAGACCCGGTCCCGTTACATATTTAGAAATTTCTTTAGATATTGCAACGATAATTATTTGGAGACTTGTTTTTTTTTTGGACATTTAAAGGAGGACTTCCTTTCAATTTCCAATAATATCAATCAAACAAATTCAAGTGTATTTTCTCTTAATTATACAAGCAAATATTTCTCATATATATTTTTAATTCGTGTCTCTAAGAAGATGTTACTTCTTTTAATTAAATCAATTTAGGTGCTTTTTTTCAGATGTTTAAAAAGTTCAAACGCGAATACTTTTACGATTAGTATAAAAGTGGAAACGTAAGAACTGTGTCTTGAATGGGCTTGATAGACGAGTAGGTATTTGTTTACATTAGTCATTTCCTCGTATTCAGTTGTGCCCGCATCGGTGCTATATCTACAATGAATAATGTACACGATACGCGAGAAAGAGAAAGAACGCGAAGTCCATTAATTTTTCAACAGCTAAATTATTACAATAAGATACATATTCAAGTTTAAATAAATGTGTCGTTGATTCAATGTTAACGCGATTTAGGAGGATATCCTCCAAGGTTATATCACCTGCCCGATTCCTGTCATGGCGGCCACTTTCTAGGGATGTCTGACTCAGCCTAGACATCTGTGCCGGACATACCTACATTTTCATATTCCGATAAAATCCAACACGACTGGAAAGATTTCAGGCGCTGGACCAACACCTTTACAAGCTTTTCAAGGCACGAGAGTGTAAACACTATCAACTTCCAGATTTCCAGGCTTCACAGGCTGGCAGAGAGGCTTCCAGGTCCACCAGATGTTCACATCACCAGTGGTCACATCCGCCCATAGACACGGGCAATGACTGATAAACCAAGGAGGTCAATGCGCTACCAACCATGAAATCTATGATTTTAAACCCTTTGATTACACTGACTCACTCACATATGTTGGGTGCTTGGAAAAATTATTAGCGGGTAGTACCCACCAAGGCCTTTCTTTTTTTTTTTTTGACGCTGGGAAAACGCATGTCGCGTTTCCCCCCACGGGAACAGTGGGGGGGGTATGTGGGGCTCGCCATATGTCCAAGGCACCGAGTGTGCCCCGGTCATCGGAATACCCACTAAAAACCCAGCGGTACCCTTCCCGTCTTAACGGGAGCGCCACGGGATCGCTACCCACCAAGGCCTGCTGGAATACTCGTTACTTAAAATAATTGCTGTTTTAGGCTAATACAGATTAGTAGACGATTATTTATTCTCTTATTATATTAAAAGAAAAAAATACTAAACATAAATCAATACATCTATAAAAAATGTAAAGAAATATGACACTAGAAATGTAATGGCCTATACCTAACGTCTATGTTTTGAGATTGGCCAAAAAAGTTCGGGGCATTTTTTATGTAATATTTTAGACTCTACAACAAATAATATATATTTTAACTCTTCTCGTTGATTATAATTTGGTTTTCTTGATATACAGTTTTCGGATACAACAATCAATGTTATATCATAACCTCTGCCTTCTTAATTTCAACTTAAACGCTTATTAGACTGGATTACGCAATGAAGCATTTACAGGGTTACTAATTATAGCTCTATTAGTTTAAAGAAAAATAACAACTATTTCATATAAAAAATATTAAGTGACTTTTTTATTTACATGTTATTTAAAAAAAAAATGTATGTCTATAAAACTATCGAAGTCACAGACACAGGGAAACCTGTTTAGAATTAACTATATAAGACATTGCGTAACGTTTTTTTTTTTATATATAAAATAATCAATGTATGGATAACGGAACTCTACCACTCGAATCAATTTGCACTTCATTGGTTTTGAATATTATGAATGAACATCAGCGTCACCGATCATCTGTTATAATGTAGTTAGACAAGATTCGAATTACGTAATCTTCTATAGTTGGCCGTTGACTATTTGTCAATTGATAACCTGCAAAATTCCTCTTTCAAATCTCAATTATATTCGTATTACTAAACACTAATTATTGTGCTAAATAATTAGCAAAGCTCGATGAACATAAGTTGTTTTTATGTTTTCTTTACATAATCAAATTTTAAAATTGCATTTAAACACTCGGCTATAATAAGAAGAAGGTTCAGTCGAATGGAGCAGTATTAATTGAAAGTGCCATGTTAATGTATGTGTGTTGGTAAAAAGCGAGCGTCGCGTATGACTCGCTTAGGCGCCGCCTCTTGGCGCCAATGTCGCCGCTGCCACGGCTTCCACGAAATTACTGTGCTAGTACTGAACGTCATGAATATGCACTGACAGCCACTCAAAGCGTCGTTACCACTATCATTTCTTGTCAACAGCGAGTAATTGTTTATACCGCTGGAAATTGTTTATGCTGTATAACTTAAATAATGTAATTAATTGTTATCAGCTAATGACTAACAGGTACTGTACATTCGTGTCCTAACGATTTCACGATTCGAAGCAGTGATATTTAACTTTTTTGTTCTTAAGAAAATCGCACAATTTATATTCTGTTGATATAAAATATTTAAGGTATAATAAATGCTTCTTATAGATTATTGTATTTTATTACTCTGCTAATATTTTATTCTTGAGTTTTCCTTATTATGATCAATTCATTTAAAAAAATTCAATGCTACAAAAAATTCAAGGAATGTATCGTCGTCATTTAGTTTGACGTAAATAAGTTTCCATGTAAATGAGTTTAGATTTGAATATTAGTGAAAAAGTTGCTCAATCAGAACTGATCACCCTTCCAGGTCAGATCCTGTCGAAGGCAGCAATCCCTGATCGTGAAGTGTCAAACACGTACATTTAATTTATTGTTTAACATAGCTTGATGATAATACTATAAATTGTATGGAAGTATAATTAAATTAAACTCATTTTTAACTGATGGGTTTTTTTGCTAGTCCGCCTGAGTGGTCATTACTCTATTAACTCTTCCGTAAAACTTCAATACTATTGGCTGTGTTCCGGTTTGAAAGGTGATTTAACTATTGTATTTACAGATGCAACGGAGATAACGTCTTTGTTTATGTGGTTGAAAGTGCTTTGTCGTTGTATGGAGTAGCTTAAAATATTTGCATTGCCATTTGCATCATATTGTGACTATCCTCAGGTTTTCCATTTGCTCGTCTGTATTCCTAAAATACCTTCCTAATAATTAAAAAATATATAGATATATGTTAATGACGCTTCACGTGCGTCTTTAAAGGTGTGATCGTATGAACATACCAGTAGTGCGCATAATATAGAGTTATTCGTATTTCGATAAAGATCATTATAATTGCTTCCGATGTATCTCTGTCAAGCTGTCACAGAGTCTGTGATGTTTAATCGAAATGACCTACAAATGATTTTGGTATTCAGGTTTCAAAGATAAATCTGATAATTTTTAAATTTCAAGCACCCTTCAAGTATAATTGACTGATTGTATTTAATGAATAAACTCGACAATTTTCTTTGTTTTTGATGATACAATTTTGTTAATAATTAAAAAATTAAAGGGATTGTTTAAAGTAAATACATATTTTTAAAATATACGAAATATTGGCGAATATTAAATGAGGAACCAAATAATTTACTATGTAGCTGACCATCGACTTCGTAACACGACTTTCCGAATTTGTTTACGGGATAGAATGGTGATCAAATAATTAAATTTAAATTGCAAATGAATGAGATATTAACTTATTTATTCCAAACCGTATGGTAAAAATAACATTACATGAAAAAGAGCACAAAGCTAATACTTTTATGCTTTTCCAAAATATTAAAAACTGAAGGTTATTGAAAACAAGCGTTTCTAGGAGGATTTTTTTCCTGCTGGTGGGTCTTACCAGAATTCTGCTTAACAGAAAGTGTTTCATCGAAACCGCGATCACGTTTATCTGAGGTCGTTTTGATGACGTCGTCGCTACCACTTATAGTATTACATGATTTATTTTCGCAAAGAATCAGAAACAGGAACAGATTCAAAGGCATTTTCGCGCTCCGGGATTTTTATGGGGTTTTATATAAAGTAAGTTATTATTATCCCATTGCGGGGTTAAGGAGGCGGGGGTCTAATTTATGAGAAGTTTTGGAGTTTACACTACAAAATCTCCTCCAATTACCGTTGAGGACGAGCTGATGAATAAGAGATGAACTATAAAAACAACTTAGGCAAATGAAAATTCATTGCAGCTTGCTCGGGTTTCAACCCGCAAGGTCATAGGCCAAGGACTCGTTGGACCATCTCGGCTCGGCAACCATAACTTGACGAAAATTTAACGGTTGTATTTAAACAAAAGAATTACAAGAAAAAAATATTCTTCAAATATAAACTTCTCCAAAACTGCAATGGAATTATTCATTTTGAGCTCGAAAGCAACTAGGATGTTTTATCTTTTTAATATACTATTGTCCGCGAAAACGATAAACGGTTACGAAATTTGACTTACGGTGCAATCTAAACATATCTTGAATATTTTTTTACTCATCGCTTTTTGTTGATCTGTTGAAGGTTGTTAAGATGTACGTCAATTTAGTTATAAATTAGAAACCCATACGCATAATGCGATAATTATATAACATTCATTACTAATGTTTATTTCCGACTGAAGTTATTGCAATTTATTACTGAAACATAAATGTAATTAAAGGTGTTAAACTATCTATCAAGATGTCGTTCCTCGATTTTGACCCATACAAAGGTTGATTAGGCGTTGTATGGATAATTAATACCTGATTTGTCTGTCCCACATACGGGCCACGCATCACAAGCTGCGCCGGCGCCAATCCTAACTGTTGATTGGCATTTGCGCGTGTAATTGCACTTGGCTTGTACATAGTATTAAATTATTTTTAATAATAATTACGAACAGTGATAAATATTTATAACATATGTATGAATATAGAATTCAATAGCTAATATAGCAATTTTTACCGTCTTCTAGCATTCGCGTCGTTTGAAATGATTGTCAAAGAAAACAAATTCGCGTTCACATGACGATGTCCATGAACGCGGTAATGCCAAGGCGCCAACACAATGCTGTCTAACTGTACCTGACGGGATGTCTGTAGATGAGGTGTAGAAGTTACGACTCACCGTCTAATAAATAGCTCATCTCTTAATTAACACACGGCTTAATATATTTTTCGAATATTTCATAGATTCCAAGCTATAAATTGTAATGAGCGACGTCTGACGATGAATGTAAATAGCTGTTAATCGTTCGGTTACAATAAACGATGTCCGCGGTAGCCGAACAGTTTACTAATTTCCATCCAGCCATTCGTTGCGTCAGTAATGCGAATCTTGAGTTAATGTACTTGCATATGTAATGCAAATAATGAAATTTGTCGAAAACGTAACACTTTGATCTGATTATATTTCTCGGTTTTCGTATTTTACACTCTGTATAAGTACATTCTTTAACAGAAACTACTGTTACAAGAAAGTTTTTATTACTTGAACTAAAATAATATCAAAACAATATTCATTTAATAGGTCAATCTATACCGTTCGTTATATAATTGTTTGGAGAAGTGCATTGGATAAAAATTGATGTATGATCGTCAAAGATGGCTTATGCGGTGGCGGGGCGGGCGCGGGTGCGGGCGGCGGTGCTGCGCATGCGACTCTCACCGCCTTATCTCTCGCGACCTCCGCCGCGCCCGGACGCGCACGACCACAGCGCAACGCATCGCTTGCACTTGCGCCGCGCTCGCGCTATGTCGCCCCATATACGTCACAATTATTATGTGTTATATTTGAATTTTGTTTGTTTCATAAGAGGCCGCAGCCCAGAAAAAAGTCAGTGATTTAATAATTTATTATTATAATTTGTGATAGTTAAAAAGTAACTTTTGAAGTAGTTGGTCGAGTGTTTTTATTATTCAAACTTTATAACACGACGATGGTGTCGGAAGGGGCTCTGCCCGTTGTATGGTGTATGCGCGATAACCAACTTGTGCCTCACCAAGTTTCCGGTGTTAAGTTGCAAGGTGCTGTCACTGGAGCCCATATAGCCGCTGTAACAGACTTTTTACGCATGGTAGCCGGTACTCAAATAATTTTACCGCCCACAGCTGTGCCCGAGAACTACGACAATGACATTAATAAAGAAATGGAAAACACAACTAGACGTCGCAAGATGTCAATGCAAGTGGAAGTTCCATGTGTTTTCCTCTCTGAAAGTGCATTACAAAAAGCAAAAAGCCGACATAATTCATTAGAAGAAAAGCTAATCTTTGAAAATTCTAGTTGTTCCACTACAAGGTATTCGGAATCAGATAGTCAGTTTTCTATAAGTAAAAAGAGCGAAGAAAAACTCGGTTCCGATAAAGATATGTTTACCCAAAGAATAACAAGGATAATTGAATTAGATGATTTTAATGCAGATTTAATGAATAAAATCGAAAAAGAACCGTTACAAAGAATAACTAGAATAATCGAATTTGAAAATGATAAATTATCTTCACCATTAAATCAAGATGAAGAAAATGAAGTGCCACAAAAAATTACTAGAATTATAGAATTTAATGAAGACAATTCTGTATCTACGCTAACGAATAGTTACGAAGATTTTGATAGAGAATGTACGCATAAGCTTAATAGAATAGTAGAAACTGCTAAAGATAATAATTTTCCTAGTATGGCTAAAATAATAGAAATGGAAAATGAAAAATCAAATGAAAGGAGATTGTCCTTAACTTATGAACGAGAAATTGGTTGCGGAGGAAATGAAAATAATAGCGAAAATCCTATTGTTAAATCTAAACCAATGCAAAGAAGTAGATTTAGTGTAGACTCCTCTTGCTCCGAAAACTCTTATGCTAACATAGAGACTATTAAGAGTTTACAGGATGTAAGACGGGAGGACATTACAGATTTCAGTGCAAATCCTGAATCGTTATCTACTTGTAAGCCGATTGTTCGGTCGCGTTTTCGAAGGAAAAAAACATCTGTTTGTTCGATTGGCTCGTCGGACTGTGATGATGAGATAGACGTTATATTTAAGTCGAAACCAAAATCTAGTCAGTGGGTGAGTTTGGATTGGATACCACCACCACCCAAAGAAGAGCCAGTGATTACACAAGTCTGTGATAAAAATGATTTTATATCGAAATGGATAGCAGAACAAAACTCTCATGATTCGGGCATTGTCCCTGAAGAAAGAAGGAGAAGTCTCCCTCCAAAATCAAATGAAATTTATTTACAAAATATGAGAAGGTTTAGTGATGGATTACAGATTTGTAAGGAAGACGCAGCGAGCGATTCACCGGCAACAGTAAAATGGAAATGGCATGATATTGTTAAAAGGCATCTTCAATTAGTAAAAAATGACAAAGGCTTTAGAAGACAAAGAGGTAGCTGGATGAGAACTGCACGCCGACTCTCAGGCACAAATGAAAATAACAAACATGTCGAACTTCCACTAGATACATATATGAAACTCAACACAATGCCGTAAGTTATATTTTTACAATCATGTACACAATGTTACACCCTACTTATTTTGAAACAACTAACCCACTATAAATATATTTCGGATGCATTGACGCATGTCCATGAAACTAGCCATGACGATCTACTTAGTCCAATTCGAACCTGCTGAACGAGTCAAACATTCAACATTAACGAGTGCAACTGGTTGCCACTTTTTGGCAGCCATCGAGCCACTTTAAGTACTAATCATTCATCGTAACTATTGTCACATACATGTGTTTAAGTTCTATTATATATGATGACTTGGTGATATCTATAAATTAAGGTACTTAATTTGTCTAACTACTACTAACAGCTAACCTGCAATTATAGTACTATACATGTGTAAACCTGTTCCGTATAAGTTTTCATATGAGAGTAGATTTATGTATTAGGTTAATGTAAATGAGCATCAGGAAAGATCGTTACTCGGGTCTTTTGATAAGACGCCGATCGAGAAGTGCGTGTTACGAGAGCTGTCCCGAGCACGCGCTTCCGCAAGGCCGTCTGATTAGAATGCAGGGAGCTCGCGTCCAAGGCTACGTTAGCGCGGTCGGTCGCTGCACCGACGGCAATCTTCCTCTCGGTAGTTCGGCGATTGGAAGTCAGCTCAGGAAGTAACCTATGAAGGTAACGCTCACGAAAACTCTAGTCGACCAGTCGGAAGTAATCGCGATTTAAATTTTGTACGCATCTTTAGTTCGTGATTTAGTTTTATATACTTCCTTAATCCTTTTTGGAATTATTAACACTCGGAATACGCTTTTCATTCCTATTCCGAATAATTTATAAAGACGAAACGTCTAACTCAGTACCGTAATATAGGCAGTTACTATGGTTTTTTTTAAATTATATAACAAATTATCCTTGCAAAATATTTTTTAACAAATGTAATTATTTAAACATTTATGATATGTATCTGAAGTCCACTAGTCAACCACTAGAGAGCGCGGAAAGCAACGGGTGGTGAGGCAAGGTATACGGACGTGCCGGTGTCGGTTTCACTGATCAGCCTTGAGGGATACTCTGGTTGCACAATTGTAAGCTTCTGTTCCTATAATAAATATTGATAATGATTACAACTGAATAATATAACACAAAACATAACATTCCAACGAAATCTCTATTAGGAGAACAAAGTTCTTGTTCATGGATACATACTTAAAATATATTTGATGTTTAGTTCGGGTCAGGGACATATTTCAATGTCATTATTTTATTATTCCAATCATTTCGTTGAACTCTTGTCTATTATTAATGATCGTATCGTGTCATTTATTAAGATCCTATTCAGATTTAATTATGAATATTAATGTTACCGCTGACTCTTATTACCTTAAGTTATTACAATGTCGATTGGATGTTTCTTTATCAAAAAATGCTTGTTTAGTCGTATGATTATCAACAAAGCTATTGTACTAATGAAATGTAAGTACAATTTGAAACAAACAAAATGGATTCACATCGGAAAATAGTCTTGGTTTCCATTGGTTTTTACAATTATAGCTTTAAAAATTTTCGTGTTGTTCTTATGTAAGAGATTTAATTGAACAATGTTTCTAAAAAACAAAAAGATTGAAATTTTACTTTCAGAACTTTTTTCGTAAAGTAAATAAATAAAATTTATCGTAGGTATTTATTTTATTTTACACAAAAATCTTCCAGAAACTACAAATTTCTATTGATTATTACTATTCGATAATATTAACTGATTATATTATTGTGATAGCGTCGTTTATCTGATATGCTTTAATTTTACCATTGTCATAAGTTTTATTGTATATCAGACAAAACGACGTGTTTTCGTTTATTTTTTTTTACCAGAAATGATCATTTGTTAATCGCGTTTTTATATTGTGTAACAGTTGAAATAGACAGTGAACGATCTATCGGTTTTTAATATGATATTAATCGAGGTGAAGTTTCGTAATGCAATGAGGTTGACAAAAGTAATTTGTGCTACAAATCATGAATACGAATTTTGTATTCGAAACGGAAAGAAAACGCACCTGGAATAAAAAGTGAATATAGTTTGTCCTTTTGCTCTTTTATCACAATGCAGAAACGTTTATATTGTCTAATAACAACATTAATTGCTTTTGAATCACTTTCACTGCGGCTAACGCTATGATTTTGGTAACATTTCGTGACGTCTCTCAACTTCTCTAGGTCGATATCGTTTTTTGTTTTTTTTTGTTAACGAAGATGCTTTCTCGATGTTATAAATTATCTGTTGTCAGTTTATAATTTGTTACAATTAAGAAGGTTTAACCGAAACAATATTTTAATGTAATTATTGGCATTTCACTTTTTTCGATGTTTAATTGTTATTTGAAACACGTGCTAGAAAATGATTTGTACTTATCGTGAGGTTCGGAGATCTCTTGCGAAAGAACAATGCAAAAGTTTATGCTTTTATTTTTGATTTTATGCGTGCTGCGATCGTTTGCGCTGCGAGCCTTCGTCGATAATAATCATCGTTCCGCGGATGTTTATTATAAAATATTTTCGAATATAAATCAAGTGGCGTCTACAATTGAAATTAATATTGAAACTATTTAATATCGAGTACTAATTAATCTATAATTACCTTATCAGTATTGTTATCTATCGAATTATTCGTTGCGTAGGTATATTTAAATACATTTTTATATTAGGATATAATTGCTGTTGTAAAATAAGGTATTGTTTGTGACGATGTGACTAAAATTTTCGCAGTACCTCCCGCTGACGTTTTTGTATTCCGCATCATCATCATGTCCTTATCTGAGCGAAAACAAATGGCACTAATCGTTAACGACTCATTGTAATTTTTGCTAAGTTATCCATTGCGTTAATAAACTATTAAACAGACCATTTGTAACAGTCATTCCTTTCCTGTTTACACCGTCTAAATACAATATATACAATCAATTTAAAAATATAATCCTACTGACTGTACCTGCCCGCCCTAACTTTACATTTTGTAAAAAAAAAGATGCATTCGATTGCAGCGCCACCCACGGGTTTTAGTCCGAACCATCCACCTACTCAAACACACACAAAAAAAGAGTTAAGTGACATATAAACAAACAGACGAAATATACATACATGTACATGGGCGTACCCAGCCTTTGATCCAGGGGGGGGCACCTGAAATTTCAAAACACGAAACATTAGGTATATAGTGTGGAGTAGAAACATAAAACCACAGATCCTTTTTTTTATCTCGCTGGAGAAACTTTTTACGCGTTTACCCCATATGAAGTGGGGGAGGGGTTTATTTATATCACCGGTGCGTGCCTGGTACCCCAGATCACCGTAATTTTATTTATTTATTTATTTGACAACACCAACAAGTAGTACAATAAAATTCACAATAAACCAAAAGTCATCATAAATAATTGAGTAATTGCCTACTTTTTTACAGGTGTTGTAAAATTACACGAAAATTTAAATAGAAGTCAACATTGTAAAAACGATAATTATAAAAATTTAATTGATTAAATAAAACATTATAAAATTAACAAAAATAATGATAAAAGTTTAGATTACAGTTTTTTTCAATATATTAAAAATAAGTGAAATAAAATAAACTCTTTAGCGCGACGTATCATCAGCAGCTCTTTTTTAGCCGATGATAGGTTAGCAATTATCCCTCCAAGTCCGTGTCAAGGTCGTTCCGCAGCGACAGCGGACGTAGGCCATCCGCGCCCGGGTACACGTCGCCCGAAATTGCAATCTCAGGCTACCACCAGTATATTTGAAGGCGCGGTGCCCTGCTCTGGGTCGTCGGCATATCCGCATCGCATACCTCCTCTAGAGCAATGCGCATCTCATCGACACGGATCTCCTCCCACCATCCCGACCCACAGGAGATCCTGCTTTATAGGTAGTCAGAAAAAATATTAAGTAAATAAATAAACATAAATATGCATTTATTAATTTTAATTTTTTTAATTAAATTAATTGTTTATCTATTTTAAAAGTAATTTTTGAGGATCTTTAGCAGAACGCTTTATGTCGTTTCCCGTGAAAGAATCGCCCATATCGTTTACAAGTTTTTTGTTTACACTGAGCATACAAAGTCCATTTAAGCTGTCTTCAACTGATCTCAGCCATGCGACCGTTACGGTATGCTACCATAACTTTCGTCGACAACAGTAGGTACATAGGCATTCAAAAACCAGGGGGGGGCAGCTGCCCTCCCCTGCCGCCCCCCCTGGGTACGTCCATGTACATGTATGAATAAATATATTAAATCCGTATTTAATGAGCGTCTACGTCGCTAAAGAAGTATTCTACTTAATTTCGACTCATTCGAACCTTAGTTTTGGAGGTCTCGTGTTGAGTCAGTCAGTCGTAGTCGGTGGTATTTCGCTTATAAATAAATATATATATATATATTATAAAATTTAATTTAAAATTAAATTATAGGTATATATGAAATTTTTGCTTGACACTTCTTCTTGCCTGAACGTCCTTATTGTAAATTCATAGGATGTCTTGATGTGTATGACTGTTATCCTTATCTGTCAGTTCTCTGAATAAGTAACGGACAAACATATATTGGCCTGCAAAAATACCGTTTATTTTATTATCTTTAATGGGGTTTTTAGTTCATGCATCTCTTTTCAAGAGAATTCTTCTTGCTCTAAATATATCAGTTCAAATGTATGTTAACTTTATCTATTATTCAAAAGCAATATGAACTCTATTTTCATACAAATAAAATGGAATATCACGAATGTGAAAGGTATAAAATATGTTAAAAGATTTAAGACGACGTTCCATTTTGTTTTAAATTTCAAGTTACCTATGTAATATAAAAACTAACGGCCTTATTCATAAACGTTGTTTAGTTACTGTTTAGCTAAACACTGATTTGTCTCTTTCTGTCATTATTGATTTGACATACGAAAGAAGAAGACAAAATATTGTTTAACTAATCACCAGGTAAAAAAGGTTTATGAATAAGGCGGTAAAACTATAAAATCTTATAAAAAAAACGAACAACTCTAATAAACAATAGATGACGACCTTAATGTATAATTAGTCGTCAGTTTTCTTCCAACTAGTTAACTTATTAAACGTTTAAGTATATAAACAACCGTTGAATCAATTACACGTGCATTGATATTCTTTCTCATGAATACATATTATATATACATCAGCACGGTTCGAAACATGTGACAAATTTCCTGATCAATATCACATGTAGTTGACACGTTTTATTGGATCCTAATATAGATGTATTAACGGACAATCGATAGAAACAACGTCATTGTATTTATATCTAATTATATTTTTTTTTTATAAAAAAAACAATTGGCGTTATTGCAGGTGTACACTTAATTGTCATATCCCTTATACGTCTTAACAATATCTAACCAGGCAACGAACTAGCTCTCCCTAAAAAAAACTAGAATCGAAGTCTACGACGAGTATGTCTATCGGGATAGAAACCCTATAATTAGATTACCCATCTAGTGTACAACGTTAAGTCAGGTAGGACTGGCTTAGCAAAAAAACGTTCTTGCATCGGCACGCAAAAGTTCAACGATCGCCAACCCACCCATAGCCCATTGTAAAATTCTCATTTCTCTCATTATGGAAAAAAGTTCAAGATCTATTTTTAGTACGAGTTTTAATGATTTTTTATGATCGGAATAATTTATAGTATAATTTGTACAATTCGATGTTATAATCATTATATTATTTATTGGCAATGGTTTTATTATTTTGTGCTGTTAGAACTGGTCACATAAATTTTGTTGCGGTAAGATAATAGAATTTAGTGTGAATCATTTAGTGTTTATTTATTTATGTTCTTCCTATACAACTAACATTATTTTAATTAATCATACCCAAATCAAAAAAGATTACAAATAACATAAAATGATATAAGCAAAAGATTTGCTTAGTTATTAACGAGACTTCCAGTTTAATAAATTCGGCCATAATTTAACGATCACGTTTTACTAAGAAATTTGTTTTAGGATATTTTTTCTGACGCGAAACCTGACAGCATTTTTATATAGATTCCTACTAACTGACAAGTCTTGATAAATGAAGCTATTCATGTTTGCAGTTTGTTATTTGAACTTTCGAATCTCTCCAATTGAAACATGTAAAATAAATATGTAAGTCGGTGCCTGTTTAAACAAACTTTATGAATTTAGAAAACTTGTTAGAATATTGTTTGCCTAGATATATTTAATTATCGATTTTCAAGGTTCTTCTCGTTAAACTATTAGTACTAAAATTATGAATAATTTTCGTAATTGTGTAACAGTTTTGCGAGAACGATGTCAGTGGTTTTTTTTTTTAGTTTTCATAAGAAATAGCAATGCTACGACTACATTTTACGAAATTTAATTTCATATAATTACTGCCGCTTAAAGTTAGTTACGAATATTTATAAGTACTTAAAATTTTATATTTTGATAGTCCCAGTAAGTACAATAAAACAATTTAATGCCTAGTTCTTAGTACAATTTTAATTGATAGTGACTCATTAGAAGTACTCCATTCGATATCAGGCCCCATAAAACAATTTCCAGTATTTACTAAGGATAATAAACGTCAGGAATTGATGTATGCCAATAAGAGAACTACTTGACTTTGAATTTATATCCAAGATTATAGTAACGCTATTCGACAAAAGAAAAATGAACTCCCTATTATTCGCGAAATTTAAATTAACACAATAATTTCGATATGTTTTATTAACGCTTAAATATAATATTATTTATTGTATTTTCTTTTCTAACAATTAACAGTACATTCATATTTATTTATTCAATTATATATTTGTTAATTAATTACATATTTGTTTGAAAGTATCACTTTATTGTACAAAAAGATAAATAGGAATGTACCACGGCTGATCGAGATTTATTTTTTGAGAAAATAGTGATTCAGACACAGATTTCATTTTCACAATATGCAGGTCAAGGTCGGTCTAAGTTCTAGCGTCTGGTTCGTTCGCAGCTTGTAATTATACATTCCATATTGTTATTAGTAGTGAAACATTTGTGTTACGTTATAGCTCGAAGCGTGTGTAAATTGTTAGTTCATCCTGTGCGTTTTATCTGTACCCTGGCGTTTGCTTTCTTGATGCATACAAATCGCAAACACAATGACTCAACCGAGCTCCACGATTAGCCACAGTATTATCGCACTGTTGCATTTAGACATAGTTTTAGTAAATATTTCAATTTTCACTATGAAATATGTAAAATATCAACCAAGTATTCTTTTACCAATTTCTTTATACATAACTGCTGTAATATGATTACCGAACCATACTCGCTTTTTAATTGAATTAGACTATGAAAGTCTGAGTAAGGCTGTCTCAGTCAACGAACTTGTTTTAATAATGCTTCTTGTATTATTACATAGTTTCGTTAGTCTGGTGACTAGTTTATAAGGCCATGGATTCCGAGGTCCTGGGTTCCGAGTCGGGTCAGTAAAAAGTAAAAATGCCGAGGAGCCCGAAATTTGAAGGTGGCAGTGCTTACACTCCAGTACTTCAGATAACTTGTAAAGCAATTGGACCTGTGCCTAATCTCATTCCGGTAGTAGAAGAATGCTGTCCCGACGAATTATGAGTTTGAGGGGATAGATTGCACTTGTGTTTTCGCACACACTTGTACGTTAATAATATGTCTGTGTAATGTACATGATCATTTTTTTATTATTAAAGGCGTAAATATTTATACAAAACAAAACAACTCATGCACTGTTTATATATGTCAATGTGTCAATAAGGATGATGCCGGCACATGATTGAAATCAATCAATTCCGAATGCGTTTTCCAGCATTAGACCTTCGATCAGGACTACCTAGCAACCGATCTATGACCCTTAGCATGCCCTTAGCACGTGACAAGGTCGCACTAGCTGGTAATAAAAGTTTCAGGACGCAGAGCCCTTTTACTTTTATTATTATTGTGACATTGATTATAATCTATCCTCTATCCTCTACTAAGATTTTACTATCCAGTTGTGATCAGCATACAATAAAGGATAGTATGTATTTTATTATTAATATATCCTTAACGATATATAGATAACCTATTCTTAAATTTTCTTATGCAACTGTTTTAAATTTCCTAATTATGCAAATTTAAAAAAAAAATTAATAAGCAAACTAAAAGTTGTGTGAATTTAATAATTGGAACAAACGGTATTTGAATAATTTACAGGTTTAATTCTGGCGATTTGACTGGTTTTATCATAAACCTGGCTAATTAAATAGTCCCAAATCATTATTGAAATTCAATTAAAATGCGACCAGATGAGGTACGAAACGGTATTTTATTTGTACGAGATTACGTAGATTTATACTAAGCTTATAATTACTTATATATTTTTAAATATTATTATATATTTTTGGCCTCTTTTATAATTAAGTAAAGAATTTATTATTTTTTGTACATTTAAAATATACTCTAAAAATGTATAAAATATTTCCTTTTCAATTAAAGCTGTTTATTATATATAGAGAATTACACCTTATCAGTTGTGATATGTTTCAAGTATAATGAAACCTACAGTTCGGCTCTCCGAGGCCGCTAAAATTACGTATTTACTTAATTGTACTATAACAGTTGTCTCTAGTCCTAGTAACCAACCGCAACCTTTTTGTTTCTAAAACTTTATTTTTAATTTCCGACCGGCAAACTTTTATTGCGCGTATTGTATAGACTTATTTTATTATTTTTTTTATTTAATAATTTACAGCAGAAACAATGTTTATATATTATAGCTGGCTTAATGCTATACGTAAGAAATGCAGGAGAGAATGTTTGTAGGTGTGCAAAGGAAAAATAAATTACTTAATTACAATCCAATTCGTTCGTGCCTCTCGGAATAATCCCGATGAATAATTATAATTACCACTTGAACCGAACCGCATCACGAATACAATAAAAATACAACACTTGAATACTAGATTATGGCTACCATCGCTAATTATCCCATAATTTGAATACGTTACGTACTTTGTTTATTAATAACTTGCATAATACATGCATCGTATAATATGTAATTCGAATGAATAAATATTAAAAATCATTTCCGCAAATAGTTCTACGAATGTGACTTTTGAAAAAGAAGTTGTCTTTTTTCACGGCGGTTTAAAATTATTGTACCGGTTTTGTTGGGAGTCGGACGGCCTCGGCTGCGTAGCGGAATATCATGCAATACCATTGTTAGGCTTTTCGAGTTACGAAACGAATCATAAGGAGAATATTATGTATCTATGTGTCGTTATAGATTTGTTTTTTGATCGTTATTTAAGTAATTAAATTTAAATATGTATACATTTTTCATGACCCAAGACGGACTGGTCATAAATTATCCACCCGTTGATCTTAAACAAAGGTCGCGGCTTGAATTCTTGACCAGCAACGATAACTTTATTTGAAAAAAAAAAAAAACGTCGTGAAGAAATCTGCATGTAATCAATTCTAATATATGTATATACCTTATATTTGTCTGTCAATCCGCAGTGACATAGTGTGAAACTTGACCGGAAAAAAGGTCCTTGCAGTTTACTTGTTGTTACTTAAACTTATCTTTAATAAAGAAACGCCCGATTATCTATATTAAATATAACCACGTTATTATAATTTTTATTAGAAAGAATTCTTAAAACGACTTACTTTCAACTTATACAAATGTAAGTCAGTAATATTTTTTGTTATGTTTTCTCTTTAGCTATGAACACTTATAATAATCATACAATTCGCATAAGCTTGTACTCCTATGTTGGACGTGTTAACACAATAAGTTTGCTCTCTTCGCAGCGCGCTCACGCCAATTGAATGCAAAATACTTATTCATTCGTCAACGTTGAGTCATTGTCGCCCCGCTTTCTGGGCGACGTTTTATCAACTAGCTATGCTCCACGTTGCTCCAATGACTCGTTAGTCTAGTGGCTAGTTATTTACAAGGACTCAGTTCGGGAGGTACTGGGTTCAAACCTCGGGTCAGAATATAGGTTTTTCTTTCAACAAATTCTCCATACATACATCGTCATTCTCAGTTCAGAGTCTTGAAGAGTTCGAAGTGTACACTCCGGTGGCAAAAGCACGTAAGTCTGTTGATCCTGCGCCTGTACTTTTTCCATCTCGAATTTGCCATCCCATCGAATTATTAGGGTGTACTTGTGTTTGCACACACACTTGTGCACTATAAAATGTCCCGGCCTTTGAGAATAGCCGCCACGGCGGAAATCGATCAATCACATCATCATGATCCATGGCTTCATCTACGTTCAATTTGATAATTGTCGATAATAACACGATAAATACCTAGCTAAATGCCTTCCATTAGACTTATATCAGTACATATTCTAGATCGTTTAACACGTATAATTACAATCGTTGCTTCAATTTATAATTTATAGTATAGTCTTTCTTCTCAATGTATAGGAAATATACAGGCTATAAATTTTATAAAGGGATCGCCAAGTCCGACTGATGTTTTCTAATATTAGTAGGTACATTCATACACACAAACTTTCCATTATTATAAACGGACCGTGTGTTCTTAAATTCATTTGCGTGTAATTTGAATATAATTATATATCTTAAGATTAAAAAAAAAAATACAAAATTCTCTACTTCACTTTTTATTTATGTATTCATGATCGTACTTGCCAATCTTAATGTTTTCTTTTTATTACAGATGGTACTTCCGTAAAATTAAGCGAATCGAAGCTGAAAAGAAACTGCTTCTGCCGGAGAACGAACATGGTGCTTTCCTCATCAGAGATTCAGAGAGCCGTCATAATGACTTTTCATTGTCAGGTAAATAAAATATTACAATACACTTTTCATAGAATAATTTTGATTTCATAACTATCCATCCATAACAAATGAGAAATAATGAGAAGGATTATTTCCTACATATTTTTCTTTTTGATGAAGTGAATACATAAGAATATATCTATAAGTAACATTAGTTACATTGTATGGAAGTAAATAATAATTGCTATCTCTGGAGCGACACTTAACTACTCATATTGCTCACATACAATACATGAATGTAATAGTTGATATGCAAAAAATCGTAAATTTCGTATTAGTTGACTTCCATACAGTTATAAGATTAATTGTATATTGTTGATTACATGTTTCTTTTTTTTTTTTGAAAGTTTATTGCCGGTAATTCTCAGTAGAATCTACATTGCAAACCGGTGGCAACCTTACATTTAATCAAATCCTGTAATATGACGACAGAGCTCAAAGAGTTTACTTGAAAAAAAATAATGTTTGATTGAAATAACTAATTTGGAAATTTAAATTAACTCTCATTATTTTTATGGACAAAATATAATATAAATTAATGTATTACCTAAATGTTTTATTTTAATTGTTATAAAATTCAATTTATAAGTATAATATCGTAAGTTCGTATTGTATCGTATTAATTATTATTTTTTTATCACGTAAGATATACAAATGATCAAAATTGACATTTGTATCCTTTCCATTCCGTGTGTAAAACATATAATGCATCGTCTACCGTCTACATATACTTTACTAACTGTGCCCCGCTTCACACGCGTATAATTAAAAAAAATATAATAAATTATTTTATTACTATAATAACACACACGGGCACACACACACACACACACACACACACACACACACACACACACACACACACACGCATTTGGCTACTGGTAAAGAAATACGTAATTAACGATTTGAAATTAATGTTCATAAGATACCGTAGGGTTTACCGATCTTATATATGGCCTATCATTTGCGCCATCACATGTTCTTTGTGTGTACCAATTTTCATCAAGATTGGTCAAGCCGTTCTTGAGTTATAAGAAGACATACAGACAGACAGACAGACAAAAATAAAAAATAGTATAATGTGAATCACTGCATCATAAAACGACTATTTATCACAAAATTAGGTGAAAAAAAAATTACAGAAGGAGCCAATAGATTTATATAATAATAATAATGCCAATAGTAGTATAGATTTAATACAAACAACGAGAGCGACATTTCGTTTCACATTAAAAGCTTACTCGACGCGAATACGTATATCTTAAGAAAGTAGTGCAGTAGGAAAAAGAGGTAAAAATGCAAAATTCAACGTGACCTAAACCCGAGGGCAGACACTAGCTCAACAAAATGTACGTAACTATTAAAATACACAACTCGTCTTGAAATAGCCTCGGAGATTCGATTCCCGATGGTAAACCGGTTGAATTTTTCTAAGACCCTACGTTCGTCAGCCGTGAGAATACGTTATGCATCTCGCAGACTATCTCCATTTTGTAACCATTACTCTTATTTAAGTACCGCTGTTTGATTCATAACTGAACGGTTTTCATAAAGATGAAACAATATTATATGACATATTGGATTATAATAGAACGTAATCGTAAAACAGAATATTAAATTAAAATGTTGAAATTACAAAGTAACGTTCGTGAACGCCGGTCTCAGCACTTTCCAAATATTTCATATTAATTAAAGATATGAATTTTCTCTTGCAAATTATGACATACTGTGATTCTGTAATATTAAAAAATAAACATATGAAACAAACATTATTTCTTGTTTTTTTTAACCTTTGTAACAAAAGCCGGATTCAATATCTTAAAGTATTTTCTACTAGTTAACTTTTCGGTAAATAATAACAAAATTATTTGAATATAATACAATATATATATGTCATATGATTATTAGACACACAATTAAAACATTTAACAATAAAAATAGATATATAATATTCTTGTTATTTTGTATAGTCATAATTAATAATATGTAATATATAGTGTCAATGTAAATTAAACGTGAGCTATTTGATGCTTTAATATAAATTAAAAGTTTTGCCGCAGACTCAGACTGCTTATTTTGCAGACACGCCGGAGATATTTCCATGTGTATATATACAATGTATCAATACATAGCATTGTTACGTGTTCACTAGAAGTTGTCTAGACGAGATAAACTTGAGATTTTAATCAAATAAAATATTAACTTTGAAGGTGTGCGTTTCGATAAAATGTTTTTTTTTTTTTTTTTTGTACTAAATAATAAATTGTGTTCCTCTTCGTATTGCTCCAAATTATTTTTATCATTCAATTCACTGTTATCATAATCAGTTAAGAAAGCTGATCGAATCGAATTCTCTGATTTTTTATTGGAATATGCAAAAGTTTAATACCCTCGAATCGGGCCTTACATATCTCCGTCGATAGCTTCGTTGAATTTTAACGAATACATATTATAGTACATCGGCTCTCACTCGATTCGTAACATACGATACGAAATCAGAACTGTATCAAATAATTGTATCGATAAACGATTCATTCACAGACCACGTAGCCGTTACGTAATCTGACCGAGGAAAAATTAATAATATATTTGAAATATTTTTCTCTTGTTGTCATTACTAAGAAAATTATAGTTTTAATATTGATGACTTTTAAATGTTTATTGCCTTTTTTAGAAACGTGCAATACAATGGTAATTGTTATTATTGGAAATAAAATTATATCGTAAATAATAATAAAAAAATTCCTAGGAAACATATTTTTCACACTTCAATTAAATTCAATAAATATTATAAGAATTTTGCTATTAATATGTATCTAACTCATATTTTTAATTGATATCATGAAATGAGTACGAAGGAATCACAATGAAGCTCTTGGAAATAACTAAATTATAGGCAAACATTTTCCTGAAGTAAACTTGAGCAATATCATTTTCTAATATGAAATTAAATTTATACATTGACCAAGGATAAAATTAAGCATGCGCCTATAGTATCATTACAATCTTTATTTTTGATATTTATCAAAAAAAATAATTATGGTTATGTTTAACGTAATTTGTTTTAGATTCACTCGTATGTATTCACTGACCTAACAATGTGATTATGTTACAAATCGTTCTTTGTTCACATTATCTCCTAGTCGATTTTAGCCCATTTTTAATAGTCGTATCATGTAGTGAGGTAATACACAATAATTCCGTAAAAACAAGCCGATGCAAAGATGGAACAGGTATAATCTTCAATATTATAACTACTAGTAAAGTAATTACTTCCTTTACAATAACCTAATAATTATATTGTGTGAATAAATGTTTGCTCACAAACGACGTTCTTTACATACCGTGTAATTTTATGTTGACTTTGTTTTATTTTTTTATTATTTCAATGTACATAAAAATCCTTAAAATCTTCCATTACATTATTCTAGAAAACATCTTACAGCGTTCCTTTGATATAATTAATTTTTCATTGAATTCTAATTAAGTATATCAAAGGGCAATCGATAACCCAATCTTATACTTTATGTTTTGTACATCATTGCTTTACTTTATATGTTGTATTTTTTGTTATAATTGGATCACAAATATTACAAAAAAATAAATAAACACATTCTTGACGAACAAAATAAGAGAATCGATAAAATCAATTATCGATTTAAAATAAAATTTTAATAGGGGCGCTTAAGGTATCCGTTTTAATCTTTTTATGTGTTAAGTCATTGACGTTTTATTTAGGTGTACAGGAAATACGGCTTCGGGTTACTTAGTATTCGATGTATGTGTTTAAGCTTAATGTTTTTTTTTTGAAACGGTGACTAAAAATGCTTTATATATAAATTTTATACAAATATTCGGGATATGTATTGAATATTGATCGTTTGTCGCTGGTGTTTCGCTTCATTGGGTGTGAAGAATTTCGGTTGCATATGTCGTGTGGAATCGCTTATCGATACGTTTTTTTTTTTTGCACGTATTCCCACGGTTTTTGCGTTTTTAGTTTAGGTTAGTTTTATTTATGTAAGCGATAAATATTATATGACTGAAAAGGGGTTTATGTAGACTTTGTCCTGAGAACGATATTTATTTATTTATTTAAAAACTTTATTGACCACCACCGAGTACATGGGACAAAAGACGGACTTAATGCCTGGATGCATTCTCTGTCAGTCAACCTTTAGGTCAACCAGAAATCAACGAAGGCGGTAATTAATAAATAACACTACACAACAATACACGTACTTATATTTAAAACTATAGAATAAATAAACATATACATACATACGCACAGTGTCTACAAAATAAATATCAATCTATAATAACTATAGTAAAAACATGTAAATAATAGTGCATTATAGATGTCATGAGAACAAGGGGCTTAGGAACCTTCTGACAAAATGTGCTCACGTAGACGAGTCTTAAAGATAAATTTAGAGGCTGCTTTTCTAATATGCTCGGGTATTTTGTTCCATAATCGGACAGCTTGAACGGAGTAAGAGTTAGAAACGAAACCAGAAGTATGAATAGGGACAGAAAGAAGGTTAGAATCCTGAGAACGTAGCTGACGATTGTGATTATCACACAGAAATTTGAATTTCCCTTTCAAATAATCAGGAGAGAGAGGATCAAAGAGAATAGCGAAAAGAGAAGATAGTAAACGATAGCGCGCTTACAGAAAACTAAGCTAACTTAGACCTGTAGTCTAAATTATTGACTTGTTCGTCATAAGTAGTTTTGTACGGTATAATACTTGACTGTAATATGATATGTATGTATATTTTATTAACATAATTTAATATATTGTTTAATAATAAATGATTATTGCCGTAAAATAAAAATGCAAAGGAATATTTTACTTGTAAATTGGCAAAAAATGATGACACAGATAACTGATGTAATTAGCAATATTGAACAGTAAACCTTTTTTTGTGTGCTGATTTGGCTGTTTTTTGCTTAATTTGATTGATTTGTTGATAAAATTTACAAGTAAAATGTGAAGATTTAATTCTTTAAATTGGTAGATTTTTTTTAATATTAAATAACTAATTAAGTTAAAGGAACTGAACGGTATATGACATATTAATTATCAAAGCTCTTTAATGAAATATACGATTCAATTACTTTTTTCGACATCGGGGCCAATACAGAGTTAGCAAAACTATTGATGAATTAGTTTATAGATAAGATTAACAATTATAGAAATGATACAATTAGTATGTATGACGCATGATTAACAATACGAAATGTCGACAAATAAAAAATGGAGTTGCATGTTGGTTGGTTGATCGAAAAATAAAATTTAGAACTATTGGAATTAGAAAGAAGGAATTTTATTGAATTCCGAGTTTTATTCAGTCGTTTTTTTCACAAATCACTTCAAACTAATCGACTAAAATCGACGCATGTGACATAATTTTTAAGTCGATTTTTCAACTATTTTCCTTACAAACATAGATAATAAACTATTTCAATATATTTCTATTATAATTTTAATTGTTATATAAAAAAACCTATTCGAGAAGAACCGAATGCATTTGATATGATTTATGTTCGCTAAACATATCGTTTGTCCACAGTCCGAGATGGTGATACAGTAAAGCACTATCGCATCAGACAGCTAGACGAAGGGGGATTCTTCATTGCCAGACGCACCACCTTCCGAACTTTGCAGGAACTCGTCGAACACTACAGCAAGGACGCAGATGGTCTCTGCGTGTCGCTTAACAAGCCATGTGTTCAGGTTAGTCTTTATACCAGCACTTAACTTATATAGAAGTTCTGCCTCCGATCGGGCTATCTTTGGTTCGTATCCCGGATTGGGACAAAAGTTTTGTTGGGTTTTTCTGCCAAGACTTTCTCAGTACAACGGGATTTAGGGATTTTCAATACATTTCTCCATTCATCTAAAATGTTAAGTGGTAAACACCCTAGAAGTGTTACCATTGCTTGTATCGTCAATATGCCCACGATATCCCGTCAAATATATCATGGTCTCTTGGGCGTATGAGTACACTATAGGTAAATACTTTCGTGCTTAGAGACCATTGGATAACAATGGCAGCACTATTTTTTTCTAACACACACACACACACACACACAAACACAAATATGTAATATCTCTTAACTAATTTATAATTTGCTATCGACACTAAAAGGAGACGCGATCATTTTAGTGCTATATATAATTTAGGTTGTATACAGATTTGCGAGGATAGTGAAGACATGAAGGATTTGATCAGTGCGATAGAAATTTCAAAGTCATTGAGTAATCAAAATGTTGATTCAGAAATTATTTGATGTTATTAAAACAATTTTACTATCTTGCATGTACGTACTGTAGTCTATGAGAAACAAAATAAAACATGCCGATGCATTTGGGCTTCTAGGCCATGACCTCGTTTGGGTCGCGACTGCGATAAAACCAGCGTTTTAAAGCTTACTCAAATATCTCAATATTGTGTGCAAACAATAGAACTATTAAACAATGGGACTTTAACGAATACTTTTAGCTTCATAATTACTATACATTCGTAATATTAATTCAAATAAAAATCGATATGTTTCTAGTTACCGTGTAAAACACACTATTAATGTATAAAATACGTCACTTACTAGTAAACAATAAAGTTGACACCAGAAGTCCCCACAAGTCCCTGGACGTCTACAATACGCCTTATAAGTGACATCGAGCTTTTTGTTTCGATGTAAACGTTAAGGTAGGATTACTAATGCCTAACTCTTGAGCAATACATTCCTTACATGCGATGCGTGCCTGGAATGTAAGATATAGCCCTAGTGGTGCGAACTTGGCTATTGACTACCTATTCTATTTAAAAACTCGATACAATGTTATCGAAAAGAAGCGCTACAATGTTAACCGATAGTTTAGTACTTTATAATCGTTATAAAAGAAACAAATCTTCACGATGAATACGATATTATAATTGGTTCTGTATTTTTTTTTTTTTTTAATAAATTTTACCAATCATTATTGACAGTTAAGGACGTTGATCTTACAAAAGAATCGTTTAAATATGTGAAATTATTGACGATTAATAGAATTGAAATTTTGTCAAGGTTACGTTGTTATCATAAATAATCAAACTATTCATTGTTACGAATTCGTATAAATCGCAAAATCCAATATCTGGACGACTATAAAATGTATGGTTCGCGATGGACACCTTTTGTTCGCGTGAGAAATATTTCACGACGCATTGTATGTGTCCGAGATCGTTTTGAATTCACCGAAAGCTCCCTTGGACGCGATCATATGTTCTTTGTTTTGTAACCTGTTCATTTTTAAACCTTACACCGTTCTATACGATTACTTGGAACAATGTTTTTTATTTATCACGATAACGAATGGTTATACACAAAAAGATTATGATAAATTATATATCTATGAAATTTACAAGCATCAGTTGATGATATTATTTTCTATTGCATTAAAAATACATGTTTTTATTATATCTTCCATCTTTACAAAGATATGTATGTGCGTCCATTCATAGATAAGATATGTTCAAATAATAATTATTATATAAATAATAGAGATAATAATAGTATTTTGTTAAAAGAACTCTAACAAAATATTACAGTAGGACCTCGATTATCCGAACATTGGTGCGAAAGATACATTGTTTGTTGAGACTTAACCGATCAAAAACGCGTTACCGTTCGTCGATTAAAAATTGACGATTTTATAAAAAGAAACTATAACAAAAACATTCGACTTTTTTCAGGTGTTGAAAATACACATATATATATTTTAACGTTAATATGCATGTCAAATTTAAAAATATATATATATATATATATATATATATTGTCTCGTTGGTCTAGTGGCTAGATATAAGGTCGGGCCAATAAATAGTTATTCGATTTTTCTGTCAGAAAATTCTCAGTAGCAGCCCGGAGTCTGGAAGTTGGAAGTGTGTACACTCCCATGCCTCGGAAAGCACGTAAAGCCGTTGGTCCTGCGCCTGAACTCTTTCCGGTCACTCACTATTCTCACCCTAGCTCTCATCGGATTATGAGAGCTAGGGAATAGTGAGTGCACCTGTGTTTGCGCACACACTTGTGCACTATAATATCTCCTGCGCAGATGGCTAATCTCTCTTGAGATTGGCCGCCGTGACCGAAATCTGTCTGGAGGACATTATTATTACTTTTTTATGTAAAAAGGTATTGATTATCATCTCGTCCCAAAAACCCACGTTTCGATTATCCGAACTAGTCTCAGTCACAATTGGTTCGGATAATCGAGTTTCTACTGTATCTCTACTTAGGCGACGTATAGAATATATTTTGAATTTAATGGAAGTATTAGAACTAGACTAAAATTACACGTTTTAATTTCGTAGTAGATACTTACTAGTTACTACATGGAAATATATGTATCAAGTTACCTAAAGGCTCTGGAAAAACAATATATATACTTGTAGTTATAGTTAATTAATGATTAATTTATTATTATGAATACAATTTATTAATTGCTACAAATAAAAATATTAATAATATCCTGGGAACATTATTCACACACGGCCATCTGATGCCAAACTAAGCAGAGCTTGTAATATGGAAACCAGACAACTGATATAATACATATACTACTTTTCTTTTGTAAATACAAACTTATATAGATAATTACAAACAGGCATGTCTGACATGCACACAAACGTCTGTCCTGGGTGGGAATCTAACCCACGACCTGCGGCGCGAAAGGCAGATATCTACCAAACCAACCGGCTCGTCAAACAAAGAGTATAGAGGTTTTTTTAATTTATTTGTTATCTGTTGTATTTTTCGTTTGGCTGTATGCGTAAAACATTCGTCAATTCGCAATATCGTACTGTAGCGATTGAACACGTGTAAATTCCTATTCAATAAATAATACTAGAAATCGTTTTTCAACACGTAGCTATTATACACATGTAATCTCAATGAATTCTTACTTAATGACAACTATGTACGTAATCGTTTAATTTGCTCCATTTATTTAATTAAATATGAATTTAAAACATTAATCATCTCGATAGTTTACGAACTTTTATTTTTTCGATATAGGCTGCTAATTATATGATATATTGTATATCTGAAGACCTAGAAGTAGTAATCTCAGGAATTATTAGATTGAATTTGACTAAATCCTTTGATTTTCGCTATAATATATAAACCTTCTTTTCAAAAGAGGAGAAGAGGCCTTAGCCCAGCAGTGGGACATTCACAGGCTGTTACTTATAATATATAACCAATACATCTTTGGGTAGAGAAATGGTGTGGTGATAAAATTGCTCGCTCAATCAAATTATATATGTTGCCGATATATATATATAGAGGATTTTTTTATATTTATGTTAACTGTGCTGAGCTGTGCTGGACTTCATAAATGCTGTAATGTTAAACTATTTTATTATTGTTATAAAACAAGAAAAAACGAGGAACTGACTCGTTAACTAAAAATGTTAAACGTTTATGATTGGAAGACGATTAAGACGTTATTATATCCATGTCGCTACGGAAATTCCGTTTTGTTATATAATAAAGATATTTTGTAATTTATAGACTATGAACTATAGCTGACTTCGTTTGCGTTCATTTAGATTTTTTTAGTATTTATTTTGTATAGAATGACAATATTTTTAGATAAAAATATATTTTATTTTAACTACAGTTAAAGAGTTCTAAAATAGGTCTAAAATTAAACCGTCTTTTTATTTCATTAAATAATAACAATTAATTTCATAAAAATACAAACTTGTTAATTTAGACATCGGTATCAGCGTTGGCGTCGGTTGTTTTTGTATAAATAAACAAAGCTTTTAATAATTCGGTGTGTTTGTATAAATAAACAATATTTTTATCTACTTGAAACTTCGACAATATTATTTCGATACAATGTATATAGAATATTTATATAAAACATTAAAATACTCAGACGCAATTATGTTGCAGTTTTACTATACATTTTTATAGCGCGGTTATGTGATCGATGAGGCATTTATAGTGCATGTTTTACTGCATAATATCTCTCTGCATTCTAAACATAAAACATTATCATTCATAATTTAATTTATTTACGATGACGAAAGCGGATTTTAAATTCTTCCCAATGACGTTCTAAATCGAAGAACCGACCTTCGATCTCACAGAGGACAACTACAATACTTATTCTCAAAATTCAGACGTTAGTTCTTTTCAGAATTCATACATAGTACATAAGCGTCATCGAACGGAGACGCTGCCCAGCAGTGCTCTTCTGTAAGAATTATTTTATTTACTGTGCGTGTAATGTTGACAACCGACTTAGAATTATATACTATTTTGATGCGTGTGTTCTTTAAATGTTACAGTTATTATGATCAATGTCGCATAACACTTTCTGATATTTGATGCGATGAATTTCGAGTATGTTCTTACAGAATACTAAAGCAGAAACAGGCGTATTGTAAAATGTACAACTGTTATCAAGAAACCCACCCAATTGCAAACTCGACGTTGGATAGCGTCGAAGTCCATGTCCGTCATATAATGTGTGACAGTGGAATTTTCTTAACTGAAATCGGGTTTACTTAGGTATGTTTTAACTAAATAAGACGAAGATGATTAGTTGTTTTTGCTACCTCACTCATCTATAATTTGCTAGTTTTTCAGTTTCCTGTATTAAAGATATAAAAAACTTATTTTGATTGATTTAATTATATTTATTTTACGACCAATCCCGCCAAGACACATATTAAACTTCGATTCTTTGCCTTTTATCTCTTTTTTGACTTTTTGCCTTCGATTAATTATTAGTAATTAAAATATTAACATTACCTTAATTAAAATATTGAATTGGATCAATTACAGTTTTTGCGTTTAAATATGTTATTTTATATGAAACAAACATTTTATGATCTTATATAATGAAACAAAATTTTAAGTAATATTTATATATCGAATATAAAAAATTATGTCACAGATCGAAGTTTGTGTTAAAATTTTAAAGCTACAAACGCTACGAAGTATTACGTCATGTTATCTATAAATGGTAAATAAATATAAAGTTACGTGAAAAATAGACATAATAACGATATATAAGGCTCAGGGACCGACCACATTAGCGGAGACAGTCTCGAACGGTTTCTTTCGAATAGATATCGGATTATGTAATTAATACTTATAATTTTCCCGTCAGACTGATATATGATAGACAGATTTGTGGAGTCGACGTAACATCACACTGCGTTTTACAGTTTTAAAATTAATTCTCGTGCATTTTTGCGGCTCGTATTATTGATTGAACATTTCTAATGTAAACAGTTAATCCTCTATATGTACATTAAAATTAATCCTTTTTCTGTTCGTACTCTATGTTCGCGTAACGTTCTTCCGATTGGGTTGAAATCTTTGTTCCGTTGTTATTGGCGCGTTCTGATTGGACATAAAAAAATATAGAGGCATTGTCACCGCATACCGACTATTCCCTAGTAGGTAATCAATAGGTAAAACTCTAGTAATGTAAAAATGTATTTGGAGAGAGACAATAAATAAAGTTTTATTTTTTTAATTAAACGTTACCGCGTTTAATCATTAATATCAATGATATTGATGATCATATTTTCATAGATTTAACCCTTACTTGCCACCTTGGGGTACAAAACTACCCCAGGCCTATTGAGGAAAATGGTCAGTTTTCCACTTTTGTTTTGGCTTTAGCATTTATTTTTTTAGTGTACTTAAATTTTATTTTTGGCTATATAAAGTAAAAAATCTTTTAAAAAAGCTTTCAATATTATGTTCTGCAACAATTTTCAAGTCGAAATGTTCAGTATTTCATTTTTTATAACAATTTTTGTCACTGGGGTACAAATCTACCCCATGGTGGCAAGTACGCAAATCTACAGCGGTGTGGCAAGTAAGGGTAAAAATGTACACGACGCAATTTATTATTTATCCGGTTATGAAACGAGAGCCGTTCATCTGTTACTGTTAATGTAAATATAATTAACTCGTAACCGCACGAAAGTAATATACGTAATTTTTCTTCAACATTTAATACCTCGGATAACCGGAAACCTTATAATAACCGAGTTCGTATGTGATTTTTTTCAGAAAAAGTTAATAACTAGCGCCGACCTTCACGTCCCTCACGAAATATTAAAACATAAAATCAAAAACTTAAAGGTTCTCCATCGAATTTTGATCTTAAGCGAATCTTTGTTAGTTTTTTTTTTTTTTTTCATAATAACTCAAACGAGCCGACGTTCTCGTAGTGGTAAATGGTATTAGACACCGTATATTTTATCACTGACAACCGTGAAATATATTATTATTTATGTTTTTTTTCCATATAACTACACTGGCTCACCCTTCAAACGTACGCAATGTCACGTAGCATTGGTCAGCATCGCTTGTTATCAATGAGTCACCGAACGCTACATAACTGTAAGATTCTGCACAAAAGCCAGTAACAAATCAATTATTGTAATCTTAACTATTAACTTTATATCATATGCCAGCCAATTTAATCTCTTACATCCTATCAAATTGTGAAATTTTGATATTAATCGATTTACATATTTCATATAAATCTTGTATAAACAAAACTCGTGTGATAGGTCTATAGTTATTTTGTAAACCCCGAGAGTTTGTATATTTTAAATGCAATATTAGAAACGAGTCGGATATTAATCCGTTTATTGAGGAAGGTTTATACTGTATAGGTTATATGACATATAATAAGGTCCTCCAGACCGATTTCGGCCACGGCTGCCATTCTCAAGAGAGATTAGCCAACTGCGCAGGACATATTATAGTGCACAAGTGCGTGCGCAAACACAGATGCACTCTCTTTTCCTTAGCTCTCATAATCCGATGGGACGGCAATCCGACACGACCGGAAAGAGTTCAGGCTCAGGACCAACGGCTTAACGTGCTTTCCGAGGCACGGGAGTGTACACACTTCCAACTTCCAAATTCCGGGCTGCTACTGAGAATTTTCTGACAGAAAAACACAATAACTATTTAATAGCCCGACCTGGGAAATTGAACCCAGGACCACCGGGTCTGCGGCCTTATATATCTAGCCACTAGACCAACGAGGCAGTCCGTGGAGTATATGACATAACGCTGCCACAAAAGCATAACATTGATCATAAAAATCAGCATATACGGCAAACCGCGATAAATAATCCAAACTTAACGCGTTACAAATCTACTATTTATATACAGACGTCATATAATAAAATAAACAAACCGCCATATTGGATCATTATTTATGACATTGTCTCGAAAATGTATGAATATATTTTTATATTATATAGCGTGATTGAATCCTTATTATAAGAAACAGATAATTACATTCAATAGTTCTTTTCGCGTTGTTATCTTAATTGGAGAATTGTGTAAGAGATTGCGTAACAATATAATCACACATATGTATATATGTACATATACAGATGTATATATCATAAATATAAAAAAATACTACAAATAAAATGAATACTTGCATATTTATGAACGAGTTTCTATCGAATATTTAATTGCAAAGTTTCAAGATTTATACGTAAATTGCTTTAAATATAGACAGTTATTGATCGTTTAGTTATAAAACGCGTCCCTAAAACTGATTGCACTTAAACGTTTTTAAAAATCCATTAATAACTTTTTTTTACTAACTATATAAACTATTTGAACAGTATAAGAAAAAAAATATTTTACATTGAAGTAATTGACGATGTTTCTATATAAAAAATGTTAATGTTAATCTTATCCCAAGGACGTGGACATAAAATTTAATACGAAATTGCACGAAAACGCGATCCTCGGTTTAAACCTACGCTTTTCATCAACTGGGACATCTTGCCTTACCTAAATGATTTGAAACAATTTTGTGTTACCATCAATCCACAGATAAGCAATATGGAACATTGGGCAGACCAACCAAGCAGGCTACAATTAGTTATAAAGAATAATATTATTAGAAAAGCCTATTTCTCTGTTACTGAATATATGTCTGACAAAAAATGATAGATTTCGTGCTGTAATTAATTGACGTACGTAATTGACGCAAATTAGTATTTTTGTGGAAAAAAAAACGGGTCACTACTGAGTTTCGTCCCGGTTCTTCTCGGTAGAATACATATTCCGACCCGGTGCGGTGGTAGCGCTTGACGATTCATAAGTACATACTTGTAGAAGTCTATTTGAATGACAAATATTTTGATTTTGAACGCTGTATTCTTCTCAACTGGAATAGAGACCTATAAAAACCTAAAGCCCATTCGTGATATAAACGTATCGTATAGGTTGTGGCTAAATATCTAAATTCAATTATTAAATACGAAACAACGATCTATAAATATAAAAACCGCCTCGTTTTATTTAAAATTAGCTGTGACCGCGGTTTCACCCGCGTATAATTAATAAAAATCAGCCTAGAAACTTCCTCGATAAATGGACTATACAACGCAAAAATCATTTTTAAATTCGAACCAATAGTTTCTGAGATTAGCCGGATCAAACAAACAAACTCTTCAGCTTTATATATTAGTATAGATATGAATTGTATTTCAATGTTTCGCGCAGTGTTTTAAGACAGTTTTATTATATATTTTCTATAAAATAATATCAACAAAAGGCGGCCATTGTCAAAACAACATCTTAATTGATTATATTTATCGGCACGCGATTAAATAAGACCAGTGACGTTTTATACTTTAACGAACTCTATTGTTTCGTGATTGGTTTTAATTACTTTTCTGTTTTATACTCGAATTATTATTTGAAATTATTTATGAATTGTAACGAATGAAATGTAATGATAGATGATTTGTTTTATTACATTTTAAAATTTATTTATTTTATTGTCTTCGTTTAATTTGATTTCAACTTCTTTTATCGCATATCTTGCTTCATTAAATACCTATGACGCATTGAAACTTGAACTTTTATACGTGTTTGACTAATTTAAATAGAATGTTTGTTTATTTTTTATTTCGATGACTTGGATCACGGAGAAACTATATAGACTTGTAATAAACTTGTTTTTTAAAAAGTATTTTAAAAATCAAGTTAACGAATCGTGATGGATGTTTTTTCGTTTTGTAAATTTAGCAAAATAATCACGTGATCGTAAGTAGGTATAGCTTTGGTATTTTTAAAACGGTGATCCAATCGTTATACCTGTAATAACTGAACTGTGCCCATTCCGCAGAACTAAAAGCCATTAAGCTAATAATTGAATTGAATTCTAATTCAACTAATTCACTCAGCCTTCAATCTTTTACACCAAAATCAGCTGTTGAATAACTCATGTGTGGGTTAACACCGACACACACATGCTTGCCAAAATTACTAGAATTTTTTCACCATATTTGTTCAAACATACTAAAGCTTGATTAAGCAAACAAAAGCTATCAATATTCAAATTGCTCACTTTCCAATGTTTACGTATCTGTTATATTTTCATAATATATAGTTAAAAGTAAAACTTCAAGGAGTCAGTCTAGCGTTGGTTGATGGATGTAAATATGTTAATATTGACATAGTTTTGCGATAACGTGTCGCTTAATATTGTGACGCAGTGTGATTATGTTAATGTGAATTTATACATATATATGTATATCACACTTGAATGTTTCAAGTTCAAAGAATTTTGCAATAACGTATCATGTAACTAGTTCTTATCCGTAACTTCGTCTGAGTTGTACCGACCTGAATACGTATATCATGACGTCACATAACGTTAAACCCTTAAAAGCTTTTAACTTTTTACACGCCACAATATACTTTCAAAGTTTAAAAAACATTCGTTGGGTAATTCAAGTTTTCTTTACGATAAATTATTTTAGTTTTTCTGAATTTTATTGCAAATATGTTTTCCGTGTTATCGGTTAAATTATATAAGAAGTTGTCGAAACGCATCGATAAACGTGACCAATGATTAATATAAAAAGAGGATCCAAATAAGAAACTCAGACGCTGGTTCTGTCAAGGTTGAATTCTTTTGGTTGTTCTAAAAACTTGTGGAATATTTCTTATTAAAATTCCATTTTATAATACAATATCAATTTTAACTGTTATTATACTTATATATAATTTTTCTTTAAAGATGAATTTTAATTTACCCTGGGTATATTATGTAATCATAATACATTTCATTGAATTTTATCAGGAACTTCAGAATACAATACTTTTGATAATAACATTGTTAATATTATTTTTGAAAATAAGAATATACTCTTATTTTTTTTTTTTCATATTATACTCACAACGCAGCGAGATTACCTAAGATATCCAGGGTTAATCTAAGAATATTTTTATTCGTAAAATTACTAAACAAGTACTATTGCAATATATAAATATGTATTCCTAAAATAATATTTATAACAACAACGGTCACAAAGTGTCTTTACTTCTGTGCTGATATATGGAGTAAATATATATATTATTATTTTAATATCGATAAGATCTTTGTTGGCTACGTTTAAACTACCTGCTGAGATTTGACACAAAATAAATTCGTTCTTGTTTCGAAAACATAACGAAACATCTTATAAATTAGATTTTCACCGTTAAGTAAAACACAAACGATCTCTCGAATTATATCTCTAGGTACGTTTCTAGGATAATAAAATTAAATCGTCTCTAGTGTATATTTAGATTCACATTTCTCAACATCTATGCGGTTTCGAAGCCAATAGCGGTTGCAACATCTAGTGTTTAGTAATGCAGTGCGAATTATATACAAATGGAATCATTCAAATATCTTATTACTATCCCGAGACCGATTGGAAAGCTTGACCTGTATTAATTTTAATACCCTCGTCTATTATGTATTTATTAAAAATAAAATAAAATCGTAAGTGGATTATGATTAATTTTTAAACGATAAACTTGTACACGAGCCTGCAACTGGTTTCGCAATATGGCAGACAGCCATTGTGATGACGTTACAAAGCCTTTCTATGACTCGAAAAGCACACTTGTTCAAAACCAATTGACGCTTTTCGCTCCTAAATTATTATAAGTTTTTTATATGTTTTAAATATATCACACTTATTATAATAACTTTCTACACGACATTTCCTCAAATGACATTTGTATATTTGTAATACAAAATCTTATTATTTTTTGTAACATCTCTAGGTGAATTGTATTAAACTAATGAGTTTACGTTTTTCTCCGCTGTCAGCTGTCTTCTGTGTCGAGTTTCACGTAATCCTTAATGTAATTTAGCTGTGATGATATATAAAGAACTGTGTACACCAAAGATATCTCCTGTAATATTATTGTAGGTATATAGTTAGTCTTTAGGCACAAGATGAATTATTCGAGGTGCTTACTTGAATTCAAATTTGTAAGATTTAATTAAAAATTTAATATTCCAGACAGTCCAGGTATTTATGTCAATTATATTTTACACGAACTCCAAATTAAATTTGATAAAATTAAAAATATTGCTATCTCTTTCTTTATAGTTAATAAATGACAAATCTTTTATTCCTACAAAATTATTTCAATTTAGATATTGTATAGAACAGAATCGACGACATAATTATTATGCATAGAATTATTTCTTAGACAAAAAAACAAAAAACTAGTTATTATTTAACAAATGGTCACTTTCAGCTGTCTGCAGTGGGACCACTCGCTTGACTAGCGGATGGTCGAGCTGTCGATCAGATGACAGGTGTGGTAGTCTACGTACATACAACCATGTATTAACTGGTTTAACCGCTCGCTAAGCAGCTTAACGAAAGTCAATATTTGACTTCCGAGAAATTTTGGATTTCGTGAAGCATTTACGGTTATCCGCTACTTTTACGGAGAATGAGATGCATTTTTGTTGAATACATTTCTTCTGATTGTTAATTACCAAAATAAAATGAATGTTATTCGTTAACAAAGAATATATTGTCAGTTTGTTATATTAGATTTGTATGCCCCGTGTCGTCATTTCTTCATTATATTATTAATGTAAAATTAAAGTGTAGCGTGTACCTAATTAAATTTGAATCTTATTCATTTACATTTTATTTTATTTCGGGGTAATCGTCATTTAGATATAAAAAGATATTAAATTAAAAAGTGAAACTATTGAACTTGAAGCCTCGAGTGTTCAGCTTATTTTATTATAACATCCGAGCCCAAATTTTGATACGGTGCTTAATGTGCATAAATGTGTGCGCAAACAAATGCTCTTCTGATTTCCTCACTCTCATACTGTACACTATCAAGCTTGAGCTGAAAATAATCACACGTCGAACCAGAGGCATTACGTGTTTTCCTATGCACTAAATTTGCAACCTTATAAGCGTGCCACTAGACCAATGAATGAAACTTATTAACTATTTAATTATTTTTTTATATATAAAATTACTAGTCTTTTCTATTTCAATGCTAACAATTGTTTTTCATAGACATATGTTTAATAATTAATAAGAATACTAGAAAACCTTCGAATTCCAAAATTAAGACACTCGATTATTCAATTAAACAGTTATACAGATTAATTCTATAGTATGTTAATTGTTCCCTTTTTCTCGCATAAAAAGAGAACGTAGAGAAACTCGTTTTCTGACATAATCTACGGCCTTCCCAGAAATTAAATCTCGTTATACAAATTAATAAGAGATTTCTTATTTAATTAAAATCTGTTAGCTCGAGAGGGGATTTTAGATCGTTTGCTTATTTTTTAAACACACGACACACTTGCAGCTATTTGGACATGCAAATAACAACCTATGTCAGTCAGTCAATGTGACAGATTGTATAACGATTCGCACATTTTACATCAACTTTGGTAACCAAGCGCCGAGCACGATTACATCAACTATGCTATTTACGATACGTTTTTGCATTTTGGAACATCAGACATTCAATTAAAGTGATGTTCCGCTATAGCCTTCGATGAAAACAAATAGCAACTATGTAGAAGAAAGTATTTATTGTTTGAATGAATCCTTACCAGAACATTAATATAATTTCTTAAAATGAATAGTCTCATTCATATTATAGTGCTATTTCTCGCAACTATATCGAAGTCAAGTTTATTTTCCATTAGATCTCATATTCATTTAACTTTCTTTTAACTATAACTCGTCTGGTATAAATTGCAATAAACCTAACGATATTCTTCTCATTTTAAAATTGATTATTGTTGATTAATTACAACAGGAAAACGAAATAACATACATGCAGTGGTCGCGGTCGCTTGCCGCCGTCGCCACGAACCGCCGGTTTCAACTTACAACGCGTTGTGAATTAAAAAAAAAAATACATGCTCTTCTCAAATTACAGTCTCTATACGTCGCCTATCCGTCTGCAACATCCTTTATTGTCACTCGATCAACCTACAATTTATCCTTTTTACGACCGTTGACACAACCGACCTGGTCACATAAGTAATCCGACTTTAAAGCCAATTATGTCCAATTCACTTCATAATAATTCAACACGTGATGAGCTCTGAATACATCATTAATTGCGAGTAAAAGTTACAACCAATGTACTGTGCCAATTTACCAGATCTGTAGATTTATGGAAACTTGACAATTGTTGTTTTATTACCTTTTGTTTCGAAACCATTCGCTATAATTTAAGGATGAACGTCAACTCGTTTTATATTTTTAAACTGTTTATTTTATAGGTGGAGAAACCCGTCACTGAAGGGCTATCGCACAGAACACGCGATCAGTGGGAGATCGATCGTTCTTCTCTGAAATTTGTACGTAAACTCGGTCACGGGCAATTCGGTGAAGTATGGGAGGGGCTGTGGAACAACACGACACCGGTTGCCATCAAGACGCTCAAGTCTGGTACAATGGACCCGAAAGACTTCCTGGCAGAAGCGCAGATAATGAAAAAACTACGACACAGCAAACTTATTCAGTTATACGCTGTGTGCACTCTCGAAGAACCGATTTATATCATAACCGAATTGATGAAGAACGGCTCTCTTTCGGAATATTTACAAGGTAAAACTTAATAAACTAAACGTATAAACAAATGTTTGCGTTCAGTCTAATAAATAATCTGGACTTTGCTCACCCGCCTATTGATTAAATGCGGAAAATCTCGATGATAAATATTTAATAAGAATATGTCATCATTTAACTTATTTTCAATTAAATCGTATTATAATATGGAGATGTCGCGGGTCAACGCGAAGTCGAGTGGTATCCACATTATTATTATATATTATTATGTAAAAATATATTACTTGAAAACTTAAATAGAACTATTTACTTTAGTTTTGAAATTACAAGATACTGACACTGCAATTACTCCGATCAGCGTTTATTGCGAATACGTGACAAATCAGATAAAAACGTTTGTTTTTGTGACCACATTGAATGGGTTAAACTATTGCAATATCAGACGTTTTTCTAAAAGTTCGACCGTGATCGTTTTTTTTTTGTATACAAATTAATTTATAACTAACTAATAAATTATAATTTTATATATATTCAAAACTTGTAAATTTTTTACAGGTAAAGGGCGTGGCCTAAAGCTCCAGACGCTTATCGATATGGCGGCGCAGATCGCGGCCGGCATGGCGTACCTCGAGTCCCAAAACTACATTCATCGTGATCTTGCAGCTAGAAATGTACTCGTGGCCGAAGCGAATATCGTCAAAATTGCTGACTTCGGTCTCGCTAGGCTTATAAAGGTTAGTCTACTTCATCAAAAAACCTTAAGACTTCCGACTCCAAACTCTTCTGATTCGATTTATTTCGTGAAAATTACTAGTATTATATATAATCTTTTATGATTAACTGTTTAAAAGTATAATAAAAATCAAACTCGTCATACCTTATCTGAAACATTTATCTCGAGTTGATAGCAATTTTAATTAGTTATTGTGAGCACAAGGCCAAAACAATAATCACTGAGGAAAATCGGTACAGTCATCGTTATTTCTTAACAAGGTAAAGAAAACTAAGCAGAAGCCGTTCGTCTACAACATTCTAGCTCACTTCATTTCACTTTGAGGTTAATCACACTGGGTGGCAAAACCCATACCGCAATGTTTAGTGCCGTTAATAGGTACCACAACTTTTCTACAAAGTTGTCCATAACTCAACTATTTACATATGAATGAACAGTACGACATATTGCATTTACGATTCCCTATAATTATCTATAGCCCGTTACAATGACTAGAGAAGTAAAGATTTATCATTGTTTATAAACAATGTTGACCTTGAATTAACACGATATAATTGGTCGAGATCAAAAATATATAATCTATGCTATTCACTATGGATTAGTGAAAGAATGGCCTTTTGAATGTCGGCATATGTGCTATCAAGACTTTGGTTTGGAAAATTTTATTAATCAATAACTGTTTGTATACTATATTGCAGAACTATTTCGCAAATCTCATGGAATATGTAAATGTAATGTTTGTTTATCTCTGCTCCAACCATTATATGGAATGGGCTATAGAATAATGCAGTGATCGTATTGTTTTGAAACACGGGCTTAATGGTCACGTTTTTATGATTTTTGCGTCACGATATTGGCTCTTCTCTTATTATGCTGATGTCACTTCCACTGCCACATTGATCTCATTATATTCAACGTAACTAGTGGTTGTTTTGTACGACAGCGGTTTATTATATAAATCTATACTAATATATAGAGCTGAAGAGTTTGTTCGTTTGATCCGGCTAATCACAGGAACTACTGATCCGAATTTAAAAAATATTTTTGTGTTGTCCTTTCATCGAGGAAGTTTCTAGGCTGATTTCATTCATTATATTTTTATTAATTATACGCAGGTGAAACCGCGGGCGCAACTAGTGTATAATATTGTTACTTGTCGTATTTATTACTCGGTCATTTATTAATCAGTCAGTGTCCATCTTTATATTTCCTGTAATTAATTTTATATTACGTCTTCTTTTAGCTATTTTATCTATTTTTATTAGACGTTCAACGTCATTGTATTAGGAAATTTGAAAGGCAATATAGATAACACTTCCAGGAAGAATGTACATTTTTGATATCGTTTATAGTATAACAAAGCTTTTTATAAAAAAAAATTAAAAAAAAATATTATTATTAAAATTATTAAATTAAAAAAATTATTAAATTATTACTGTCCAAAGACTATAAGATATTTTTTATTATTATATATAATACTATACCAATTAAAAAAAATGTAAATTTAAATTGCGCTTGTGTGCATAAAGTTATTAAACAATTAGAGAGTTTATGGATGATAGTAACACTTGGGAATTAAACGATCGGCTATGGCAATTTTTTTTTTCATACTGAAAATTTGGAATCAATTGCAGTACATTATAAAAAAACACAGAGTCTTTCGCCGGTTCTTCTCAGGTCTGGGCAAAATCTCACTTGTTTTTCATTCTAACCGGACACATTAGAAAGAGATAGCAGTATTTTTAATGATTGTGTACAATTCGCATCGTTATTATTCAATAAGATAAAGTACTGTTTTTCCTTTGAAACGATTAACTAATTTGGTTTTGTTTGAAGGTTATAAAATACTCAATAAAAGTGTTAATTTTCCAATTTAGGAGGATGAATACGAGGCTCGCGTGGGCGCACGATTCCCGATCAAGTGGACCGCGCCCGAGGCCGCTAACTATAGCAAGTTCTCTATCAAATCCGACGTCTGGTCCTTCGGTATCCTTCTCACTGAGCTCGTCACGTACGGCCGGACACCTTATCCAGGTAGGAAAAATACAATCGTAACAAAGATACTGTGCATCCATATAAGGATAGGAATCGATTTTCGCTATATCTTGACGTCATAAGTCACTATAAACATTTAGATACGGTAAGCGAAAATAAATTATCATTATTCATTGACAAATAAAGTAATAATGTAATAATAATGAAGAAAGAAATAACCTTTCTGTATGCATAATGCTATTTGTGCAAGACATAACGTGAACATTTATTTGTTTAGTTAGTAAATTCGAATATCACCTAATATACGTTTTACCCGATTTTAAATGGTCACCTTCTACAGTTCAAAGTCAACGATAACGTCAGGGTCACGGGAATATTACGAACAATAGACTACAGGTGACCGTAGAAGCTTAATTGTTTTATACTGTACGATTACAATAAATTAATATGACATTTAGAATCATATTAATGTACAACCTTAATAATTATCTCGCAATATATATAATTAAATTCATAAGACTATGTTTCTTTCAAGTTAATAAGTTTTGTCCGTAATTTAACAAAAACTTGACCCATTTGCAGGCATGTCGAACGCGGAGGTGCTGCACCAGGTGGAGCACGGCTACCGCATGCCGTGCCCGCCCAACTGTCCCGCCGCGCTCTACGACATCATGCTCGAGTGCTGGAACAAGGACGCGCTCAAGCGGCCCACCTTCGAAACCTTGCAGTGGAAGCTCGAGGATTTCTTCACCATGGACAACTCCGAGTACAAGGAGGCCTCGGCCTACTGAGCCAGGCCTTCCCTGCCGCCCCACCGACACGCACACGCGCATCACGTGAGTTCACTTCGTAACCTCGTTTAATGGTTGCGAAATTATATATAAAATAAATCAATAGCAATCGACGGGATCCGACAGACTTCTCACTTTAAACAATCGTCCACAGACCCCTGGCCTTTATCACATGCCGCCGGAGTTGCAAATGCTGCACAGCAGCGCATCGATGCAACACCTGCAGATGCACCACGCGCTGCACGCGCACCCGCACGCACACGCGCACGCGCACGGGCCGCTGGCGCACGCGCACGCGGCCGCCGCGCTGCCGCACGCCGCCACGCTGGGCGCGCTACAGGCGGCCGCCCACCCGCTGTGCCACCGCCACAACACGCTGTACCGCGCCGCCTAGGCGCGCCTGTGCCTCCGCCTCGCCCTCCACCGGACACCGCACCGACACCGAGTGACTACTACTACCTTTGTTTCAGAAATTCATGTAATCGACGTCGTGATATGTTAACGGCGTCTAGTTTTCGCTTGTTCGGCTAGCTCGAGTGGCCGAGCTCGACATTGTAATGTTTCGAGTACGGGCTATAGATTCGACCGAATTGTCATTGAGCCGAATGCGTGTGCGATGTTCGCATTATACACATTTTCAATATAAACATTTTCGCGGACTCGATACCTTGTACCCCCATTGTTGAAGTAGCCGATAAGTTTGTAACTATTAATATCGATTCGTGGGAAGTAAAATTGAAAGTAATCTAATAATTGTAATGACAAAGTTGTCGACGACGTTTAGGAGTAAGGGTCGTCATTGATAAATTTTTGAAACAGTAAATTAATTTCATTATTTAAAATTAAGGAACATTTTTAAAATTAAGTAATTCTGACATTCTAATTACATTGTTTGTTTTGCGACCGCTACTCGATGCGGTGTACTCGATTTTATCGCTCCCGGATCGGTAACAAGTTTAGTTAGACTGCCTACAATTTCTCTAAATGTATTTAGCGTACGATAGGTTAACTTACAGTTCTGTATCGAATAAGTCGTCGATGGACGTTCACAGAGAATACGATTCCTTAGGTGATAAATACTGATTAAACGAAACTCGGAACTGGCACGAGTTCGAGCTTTTTGTAAACGATTATTACGTTTGAATTCAAACGTACCCATAATTTCTCGACAGCGAAATAGTTGATTGAGTTGACGTTCAATGCAGTTTTGAGTCTGGATTAGCTTCGAATTAGTTCCACTTAGTTTCGGAACGCGAGGGCGCCGCGGCGGCGGGACGGGCGGGACGCGGGCGAGCGGGACGCGGGACGGGCGAGCGAGCGCGGGACGCGGCGCGCGTGGGACCGCATGTGTACGTGATCAGGAGGAAATTTAGGTTCGGCAGGGATTTTATACTCATGCGTTTCGCATGACTCGTGAGGATTTATGTTCGAAGAGACGCATTATTATCGGATTAGGTATTTTCACCTTCGTATACCATTTTTAAATTAGAATAAACGATATTGGTGATAGATGCCAAATAATCCTATTAAAGAACTGAATTTTATATAAATACATTATTAACTGTTCTGAGGGTATTTAGACTTAGGATTTTATTTATGTAATTTATACGCGATTAGCTGCTTCGGTACGTTCGATTAGAGACGAGTCGTTTTATTTATACGCGCAATGCCGACGACGCTTCGTTGGCGCGCGCGCAGTTTGAGTTTCCTATATATTTATCGTAACCGTACTCTTCGTTAGGACGTAAACGAGACCCCCTCGATCGATATATTATTTGTGCCAAGACTTTTTAGTTTAAGCGAAAGTGTAATGACGCCACAAATAATCTACATTAAATGAAAACACGACACGTGAACGTAACTCCTTATTTAAAACTATAATAAGATACAATTGGCCTAAGAAATTGATATTTTTGAATATAAGTAGGTTTTTTATCCTAACACATTAGATTTAACTTATATTTATAACATATCGGTATGTAATACGCCGATGTCCACTCATTTGTTAAAACTGCACGTCTTGTATCGTAATGTGCAATATTTATTATTTTCAACCCGGTGCTTAGCATTTTTATGTTCGGGAAACTCGATATGAAATTCTCTCGGAGCTTATTTACATCCTCAGAACATTTAAATGCAATTATTAGTATCATTATATAGGCATAATAATATTATATTGACGATTATTCCAATTTTGATGTCACTGCAAATTATTGCAATTTTTTTTTTTTTTTTTTGTTGAATCTTTTCTCGCACCATGTATATAGAACAGAATGTTGTTTTGCTTATTAATGGTATAAGTGATATTAGAAAATTTGTAATAATACAAAATACTGCCTTGTAGTTCACTTTCTTCCAACCATTCCAAACGAATCGCAATAATTTTTAACGAAATGTTATTTACAAAGTATTTCAATATAGAGATAATTAATTATCATTTTGATAAGGCAGAAACGGCGCACATGTTATAGATTTCATACAAGAAGTGGTGCCTCGAAAGTCTATATTTATGTCACAATATTAACTTGGCCATGTTTGTGAATATATCACATGAGCGAGACGAAATTGCGGTGTCGAAATGAATGAAAGAGAAAACACTTTAAAGTTTGACGAAAACGCTTTTAAAAAATATTTTACATGGAAATAATATTGATTTATTGATCGTATTTTTGTAAAATTAAGTTTAACCGAACTTGTCTCGCTGATCTGATATATATAATTCGATTTTGGAATTTAACAGTTAGTGTTAGAATGAAAACGTAAAGGAAGCGATCATACATCTATGTAAATTTTATATTCATAATAAACGTAACTTTTATTCATAAAGAATGATTTTATCTTTTTATAATATACCCTAAACGACTATTTACTCTGTATTATTTCGTTAATTTATTTAGAGTACTCGTTTAAGTTATAGCTGTATAAAGTGCTTCGGGCTTCGCTTCTGAAGTTGCTTAGTTTGCTATGTAGGGCAATAATATATTATATTCGTATTTTAACTTTTAGTTAGCCAATTTTAAGTGTTACATATGAAATGGCGCCATCACAATGATAACGGAAGTCGAGTAGGTTAGGCTATGTGAAGGACGAGTGTTAGCTATATATTATATTTAGTAATTGTTGCTGTGTTACGTGACATCGCGTGGTTTTCAGTACTGTAGAGCCGTAGCGAGTAATATGTCAGCGATTGGACGGTGAAATCGTAAAGTGCGACTGATGTTAGTTGATACTGTTCGACGCGTGAGCTGTCTTATTACCTCCGAGTATCAATTAAAGCTATTTTAAGTTTTCCTCCGGCCGGTATTACACTGCTAATTGTACACTAATACTATTTAATTGATTTCCTTTATCCCCTCGTATCCATTTGTAGGTGTCTATAATCTATGATTAACAATTGTCAGTGTAATGCCGGTGACGTATGGTTATGATTACATTTCACTTATTTGTAAAGATTTTTTTTAACACAACAATAAATATAAATGTGAAATATTTCTCGTTTTATTATAACATCCTATATATACAATGTGTCTTAGACAATGTTTTAGACATTACAAAATCAAATATGCATTAATAAATGTTATTGTAATTTAAAATGCAAATTTCCTCAACATTGAGCAAATCTTTTGAAATGTGACATCACTAGAGTCGGCAGGCGGCTCCGTGAGTGCCTTTAAATTGCCGCTGGCATGTGTAAGGGCGTCACGCTAAGCGCCGAGTCGATAAGTAATATATTGTTTTTTCATAAGACAAGTTTCCACGAGTGACTAAAACATAAACGATATCAAAAACGTTTATAAAAAACTAAAGAGAAAAACACGCTTAATGAGGGTAATGTGCCCTAAACTATCACTACCTTGCAATATTTATTACTTTTTGTTCGCAAAAATTACTCTTTGTTAAGCCGAAACACCGGTTCATGCCGACACCGCCTTTCGGCATGAACCGGTGTCACCGGTACCACACATGAAGTCACTCAGTTTCGCGTGTAAACTACTTCAGTATGGTCGTTTCGTGACTTTGCTTGTGTTTCGCGATATGACGTATTCTAACTATATTTTCCAATTCCTCGTGTAAAATTCTCTCGACTAATGTTCGATTTTCATCAATAAAAAATCGGGAAAGTTGATCAAAAAAGTAAATTAAAGTTAATATTTATTACCATTTGCGATTTAACAATATACTTTATAATCTAACATATAAGCTTTGTCATCATCAAATTACAGATGAAATATTTCTAAAACCGTATCTTGTACATACTACTAGCGAGCGTTGTCGCCCGCGCCTGTGTTACCATGTTATTTAATTAAATTTTCATTTTAATCGGGGTAATCTTTACTTCGTAATTTAAAAATGGAACACGATACCTAATAACCCCTGCACGGGTCGGACTGGGTTTTTTTAAACACTATATTGGTAAAAGTATTTAAATGAAATAAAAGACTTAATAAAATTAGGAAATTATATTTCTTAGATTATCACACACATTTTTGATTCTATCCTTGTGATCGCTTAGAATATTTTCCTTTGCTTGTACAAGCTGTGCCACATTACCTTCTATATTCGATAAGAGATTCTCAATTTCCGTATCAAACCTTGCCTTTTTACTCGCTGGCTCGCTTTCTTCAAACAAGGAGTCGATGTCTATATCAAAATTGCTGCTTGTTTTGATGTTTTCTAGTTTTATATCAGCATTATATTCATCAATGCATTTATGTTCAAATTTATTTTCTGATACAATTTCTAGTTGCTCTTTTCTATCTATATCTTGAAACTTTGTTTTATATTCCACAAAACGATATTTCAATTCTTTTAATGTTTTATGTTTATTTAACATGGGTGTTAATAAATTATTGATTTCATCCTGTGATGTGATAACGCTGAATAAGTAATTCTGAACATTATTATCTGTCGTCAAAGACTTTAGCCTGCTTATCAAAAGATCCATCACCGAATTATCTTCATCTTCACATTGACAGAGCGATATGCAAAAAGTTTTGAATGTCAGTATTATGAGATCAGAATTACCTTTTAACATAATGCTTGATATTATATGTAGTATCTGAAAACAGAGAACCGCTATTACTTATCGAGCATATAATATAAGGAACAGTGGCTTGGCTAGGTGGACAAGGGCCCCGGTGCATAGAGAAAGAATCGGGCCCTCACCCCCTCTTTTGACGCAGCTTGAACTTATATTGGCCTAAAAATTATAGATAGGAATAAGAATAGAATACAGTAAGTTGAACTTATCCCCAGTGGCGCATGTGTTGAAAGTCTTAGATCAGGAGATCTGTAATAATTGTAGATGTTCATTTGAAAATTAAATCCTTTTTTTTTTCTCTTTTTCTTTATGGTCCTCTGTTTTCAAAGCTTAGATTAGATAGCCCCCTGAGCTCCGGGGCCCTGGTGCACTGCAACACCTGGCCCTACGATAGTTACGCCACTGATAAGGAACTACATAGCTGATACAAGAGAGATACGATTCGCTCGCCATATATTGTACGTGGATTTGTCTTTGTCTACCAAATCAATATCAAATTATAGCGAAAAATAATTCTAATTTTATTTGAATTTCTAGCTAATGGTATTGTATGATAATGAGTAGTAACTATAAAAACTCTCACCTTAATTATACTTGTGTTATTTTCAAAATGTTGTACATAACTATTGGTTATGTAAGTTAAACTTTCTATATATCGCAATACATAGGGATGTTTTTGAAGAACAATGCTACTGCAATGTGGACAAACTCTGCACCAGCTTTTCACAATCAATTCCTCCAATTTCGCATAACATTCAACAAACGAACAAGTCGATGCTAGTTTCATATATTTACTCTGAAAATGTATATGTATGAGAAATAAGCACCAAGATTCCAAAACGATAGACGCCAGTCGATTACCTACCAAATTGTCTATGTCATAAGATGTATTATTATTTGACATTTCATCATAATATTTGATCAATTTTTCAACCACTAATCTCTCTGCAAGTATTTCGAGATTTTCAGGTAAATTTCTTACTTTTAAAGCAAACCAAATACCAATATTCTGATTATCTTGTATACTGAAATGCTTGTATATTAAAAGTTTTTCTGGATATTTTAGACTTTGGAAAAACAATTCTACTGTATAATTTAAATTAACTCGTTGAGGTGATGTGGCCAACGATACATTTGTTTCCAAATTTTTGTATATTTTTAATAAATTTTGTAAAGTATTTATTTGTAATTGAGAGTTATTCATCCTGAAAAAAAAAAACGTTTATTATATGCCTGTCAAATATACGACCTCACATTTATTAGGATGACTAGCTACCCTGACAGTGCTGATTATGTATATCCAAGAGTCATGACGATCGAGGAAACCTTCTCCATGAAAAAAATATCCGATTTTTTTTTTTTATGTAAGAGGGGCAAGCGAGCAGGAAGCTCACCTGATGGAAAGTGACTACCACCGCTCATGGACATCTGCAACATCCGAGGACTTGGCTCACTCACCCTTCAAACCGGAACACAACAATACCAAGTACTGCTGTTTTGCGGTAGAATATCTGATGAGTGGGTGGTACCTACCAAGACGAGCTTGCACAAAGCTCAACCACCAATCAGCACATTATATCGCTGCTTTTAAGAGCGTGAGCGAGATGGCGTCGCGTCTGTCTCGCTTGCTTACGATGCCAATACAGTATGCGTCCCACTCGCTCAATAAAGTAGTTAGACTGTGTCAAAAGTGTATTAATTATTATTATTTGATATAAAAGGAAATCAAGGGATGGATTTTTTTTATTTATGTTATAAGTCTTATTTAATTAACCATTTTTCCATATGCTAACACTGTTTATACAAACATAAAGCGAACTATGAACCAACATTCGTTTAAATATATAAGATTTACCTGCACAATGAAACCCAGACATTCGACGAAAACATGGCGGTGTAATAATCGAAACCCATAATTCCTTCATACAATCTCTTTTCCAGTTTATTGTATTCCTGTCGAGTCATGGACGTTGCAAGCGCTATTGTGTTAATTAATAAATGTTCATAGAGACCATTAGATTGTTGATTGCTTTCATTATTTATGGAATCGAATTTCAGTCCCATGTTGAAACACACATGACCTACAAAAGAATATTTTAGAAAATGTTTAATAAATCTTTAAGAATTACTATTTTATTCTAAACATGAAAAAAAAAATCTATCAAAATATTGGAAAAGAAAACACCAAGATAAGATAAGAAACAGCAAAGGGAACTCCCCTTTTTCTAAATTTCATAATCATTTATAAAATTTTAATAAAAGACATCATTTATATCCTCCTGGAATGTGTGGTGTGGACATTATTTCCATTTATAACATCGTATATATTGCGCTGCAAGAGTTATTATGCAGTCTATTATCAAGAAAATGAATACAAAATTGAAACATACTCACAGTGTGGTAGAATCGAGAACACAGAGTCAATTAGTTCGTTTTTCGTTCCACTTATTACATCATTGTGTTTCAATAACGCCTTCATAATTGATATTCTAATAAGAATATATCCTATGATATTTTGATCCTTCATATAATTTGTATTTGTTGAGAGCACCGACTGAAATAGTGCAAAAAGCATTATGATATTATTTTGTTTACTTGTATATTTTGTATATTTGTATATGTATGTTTACTCGGTGGTAGAGCTTTGTGCAAGCTCGTCTGGGTAGGTACCACCCTCTCATCAGATATTCTACCGCAAAGCAGCAGTACTTTGTATTGTTGTGTTCCGGTTTGAAGGGTGAGTGAGCCAGTGTAATTACAGGCACAAGGGATTATAACATCTTAGTTCCCAAGGTTGGTGGCGCATTGGCGATGTAAGCGATGGTTAACATTTCTTATATTGCCATTGTCTATGGGCGTTGGTGACCACTTACCATCAGGTGGCCCATAAGCTCGTCCGCCTACCTATACAATAAAAAAAAATAAAAAATAAATACCATTAATTTATTCTTCTACAGGTGCTTTAATTATGTGTTTATCTGTATGTACATAAATATATTTGAATACCCAAATTACTAACTCTTTAGTACTGGAAGAAATCTCTTGTAGAAATAAAATTTTCTTTTATTATGACAATTTTCATCATATTAATCAGTTATAAGAAAATGTATGCACATAAATCATTACATTAAAGTATCATTCCACAGTGTACTTACTACTTACACTTACTTTTATAAATTTTTCCTCATTGACAAGTTGACTGATTAAAGCATCTGAAGTTACTATAAGATTTGTATGTATGAGTTTCGAAAATCCAGGTGATTTCTTTGCTGTTAATTCATAGTAATTACTGTTACATCTGGAATATTAAAATAGATGTTACGAAATAAGTCTATAATTAAAATAGGTAGGCAGACTGCAGTGTGAAACTGTGCGACATTTGTCCATCCATCTATAGTGAAGCAACATGGTGGAAAAATCTCCACACCTTCCCCTTAAAAGGAGAAGAGCTCTTTGGTCAATAGAACAGCAAAATACAAGGAATTTGAAACCGAAAAAGAAATAAATGGATATCTATTGGAGTTTTTTAATATACAAAGGTTGAACTCACAGACTTATATTTTGAAGTAAATCCCGAGTATGTTGATAATTTACACACTTAGCACCTTTGAAAATAGAAGAAATCTTAAGTAAAATCTTCAGGGAAAAGTTAGCAACTTTTATTGATCTCATGACTATTTTATCTTCTGTTACCTGAAACATTTGAAAGGATATAAATTATCAATACAAGTATCTTTGATCTTTAATTTTAGACTTGCTCCTAAACTCTTCAGCCGTTTCGGATTGCCGTCACATTGGATTATTAGAGAAAGATAGTGCATTTGTATTCGAGCACTCTGCACTTTACTCCGCTGGGCTTTTCTAGTATACTAAACATATATATTTTTACTTAGAAGTACAATGTTCGTTACCTCCAGGGCAGTTTTGATATTATCCTCTATTGTGGTAGCCAGAAGCTTAGCACAATTATTGTAAATATTCTTATCCAATAAGAAATTACAATATTTTTCACAAATCATGACATATGCTTTCCATTGCTCCGCCATCGTTTTAACGTCCAGGGCTTGTACAATTTCACCGATCTTCAAATTTATATCCAATGCTTAAAAAAAAGTTATTTATATGATATTACTAAAAAAAATGGTTGTCTGTAAAGTCGGTTTACGAACGATAACTATACGTGATAACGTCATAAGAAAACATTGATGAATAACTCGGACGCATCGGCCGATGGAGTGGAAGAGAGATAGATGCATCACAAGCCGAACGCTTTCCGAGCTCTCGCTTGCACGCTCGGCTCAGGCGGACGTGACAATGAGTCATGCTTTTTCGTGCGTGCAGTCGGCGTTCATCGATTTATAAGACGTTATCACGTCAAAATTATTAAATTGAAATAATTTAATGAGGCATTTACATTTATATTCAAATTGCCATTTTCAATGCATTATTTCAGTTCAAAATTAAACAGTCCCTTAACAAACATTATGTTAAAGTCTCTTTCTATGTTTATCAGTTTTTGTTGGACTAACCAACTATTAATGTGTATTTAACACAGCATTATTTTGTGGTGTGGAAAGTGATAGTCATTAATTCAAAAAAGAGACTAACATTAAAAAGTTCAATGACCTCCATACTACACTATATATTTATCAGTAAAAATATATTTACTATTTTAAACAATTTTTTGGTTTAACGAAAATCGCAAGCACAACCGATAAAACATAGACACAATCACATTTGTTAACTATTTAACTGCCCTACAGATTGTCTTTATATAAAATTAAATATTAAGTTTACTTAATCATTTTAAACTTAAAACAATAAAAGTTACATACTTTCTATGAGAATATCTCCCTCCTCCCGTTCAGATAAATCAAATAAAAAGTTTTTTTCCAAAGCCATTAAATATGTAAGCTGTAATTCGTGGCAATTCCTAAATAAGTCTTTTAAATTTTTTTCCACATCATGCAAATAACTGCCATAAATGCATTCACTGAAACAATATTAATTATTACATAACTGATTACACTTAATAAACACTATCCCAAACTATTATCACTCACTCATCATTTTTTAGATTTGCTGAGTATTTTTTAACACTGTTTTTAAATGATCAGATTATCCCCTCCATACCTTTACTTGGTGGTAGGGCTGTGCAATACTTAGTATTTTTGAGTTCCGATTTGAATGGTGAGTGAGCCTGTGTAATTACAGTGACAAAGGACATAATATTTTAGTTCCCAATGTTGGTGGCACATTAGCGATTCAATATCATATTAATTTACATTTAATATTATATCGAAATTCAGAATATTAGATTCATTTTTAAATTACTCAAATCAAGGGATTTAAAGAATTTTTTTGTTAACATTGTGAAGCAAAAATATCCTTTTGTTTTCCATCATTAATGTTATTATATATTAAACATATGTATTTATATGTAAACACTATGAGACACACTTTTTTCTAATATTAAGAGAAAAAACAGAAAATCACTTACCTATCCTTACAATGAGAGAAGACAAGAGATATAATATTTCCTGTACATGTCGGGAACGTATTCATTGTACAACAAGTTAACGTAGTAGTTTCAAGAACATTCTTTATATAATTTGACAATATTTGTAATATAAAAACACTATCATCTATATAATTAGATACTTTATCAATAGGCACTGCGGTCTCTTCTAATAATAATAAAATTAGATCAAGAGCCTGAAATGTAGATAATATTAAATATAGTGTAAAAAATATATAATGTCAATATAAATGTATTGATATTTACAATAGTTGTTAGATATAATATACCTGAATAACTAAATTACTGCAGTCATTTAATAATAAATTGAAGCGTTCCGAGAGTTTGTTTTTTTGGCTGACATTTCCAAGCGTATTCTTTATTTTGTTCAGAAGCAAGTCGTACGATTCTGTGTTAATCTAGTTCTGATTTGAAAGAAACTATAGCATACTTTGGTCACTTATTAAAATAAAAAAAGGAAATATTATTTATATACAAAGGATACAGTTACATTCTGTAAGTTGATACTGTTTTCTGAGAAGATGTCAGAACTTTGGGAGTCATCCATTTTCAAGGACCATTGACCATCCCTACAATTTGTTTTTCTCTAAGTTTAAACACTCTTCTTAATTAATTTTGTTAATTATTAAAATAGATAAATGATAATCATAATAACTACAAAATTATTTCGCGCCAACATTTACATCATTTTTTTCAAATGACTGTCACATGACAGATATTAAAATTATTTCATTTATTTCGTCACTCCGTTGGGCAAAGGCACTGCTCTATTCATCGAATATGATTACTTGATTAGTAACATTTTTATAAACAGTTTTCCACTTCACGCTTTTACAATTTAACACTTAGACAGTACAAAGTGGTTCTCAATGCAACAATTTTTGTGTGTATGATAAAGGGTATCTTAGCCTCTTATAATGATTCTTATTCCTTTGAATATTGTGAGTTAAGGATGAAACCGAGAAGACAAAAAAATAGTATAATTTACTAGTAGAGGTAGAACTTTGTGCAAGCTCGTCTGGGTAGGTACCACCCACTCCTTAGATATTCTACCGCAAAACAGCAGTACTTGGTATTGTTCTTTTCCGGATTGAAGGCTGAGTGAGGCAGTGTAATTACAGGCACAAGGGACGTAACATCTAAGTTTCCAAGGTTGGTGGTGCATTGGCGATGTAAGCGATGATTAACATTTCTTACAATGCTAATGTCTATGAGCATTGACGACCACTTTCCATCAGGTGGCCCATTTGTTCATCCGCCTACCTATACTATAAAAAAAAGTTATTTGAAAATTAATTATTATATTTGCGGTATTTTTATTTACTTTAGTGTAGACTCTTACAGTGAGATATATTTAAAATTATCATGGATATTTAGTTAAAAGTCAAAGCTATATAAACCAAAATATATCAAGAATCTTGTTGAGTTTGGTCTAATTGATGGAAATCGGTAATAATTAACTAAATTAAAAAGAGGCTCTTTAACTTATCATCATTCTTAATATTAAATACGGTCTACTAAAACAAACATCTTAACTTAGCTATTGTTAAATATATTTTTTAAATGCATATAATTTAACATAAAGTATGTTAAAATAAGTATCTTTTAATATTATTGCATACATTATGTTAGGGATTATGTCTAAGGAATGGTTCATATCAGGAAAATCATAAAGTATATTTTCTATAATTAATTTCTCTAATAATAAAATTATTGCATATCGAAGTATTCATTCCCATTATCTTCGCCATAATCTCCATCACATTTTGCCATATCAGTCGTACTTATTATATAAACGTTGCTTAGCGGGTTATAAGTTAAACAATGCTGTGTCTTCTTTCGAATGACACAATATATATTAAATAATTATGATTGCGTACAAGTTCGTGCTGTTTTGGCGTTGTAATAGTACACATTTTATGTATGCTAGATACTAATTTGTATTATAACAAAAATATCTTTTTTATATTCTAGCAATGATATGATATTTGTTAAAATTAAAATCGTTGATAATTGCAATGTCAACAAAAAGTTATACCTATACTTTTTTGGCGTACCTATAGTCAATTACTTTTATTTACCAAAAGCGTAGACAGAATAATTTGTTCCTCTGTCTACGACTGAAAGAGATTTTATTTAAAAACAACAAGTATCAATGTCAATGTCACAGTTATCATCATAAACCCACGTGAGAGGCACGTTATTTTACCGGCGACAATGTTTTTATTTTTAAATAATAAAAACGCACAAACCATTTAATTAAAGTAACTGAAAGTTCACGAAAATGTGTGATAAAATTGTAACGTCTCTTAAAAACATTGAATTAGAAGCAAAAACTTCAAATCTGAAAAAAACTTGTCAGCATGTTTTGGTTAGTGTTCCATTGTATTTAACTTTTGTATATTTTTTATCTTAACGTTTCACTATATAATAATTATTTATTAATGTTAAAATAATTTATTTTTGAATTGTTTAATTAACTTTTATGTAATAAAATAAATAAATGAAAAGTAAAGCTGAGATAATAAAATCATGATAATGTCTCTTTCCAGCCCAGGGTATCTGTACCCTTCATTCTGTTAAATAAACAGACCCATATTGGTTTGGTTTATTCAGAACCATAACTTTAGAACTGTATCTTATTGCCTTTTCGCTTTTTCACAGCGAGTTGTGAGAAAGTTAGGATTGTATCTGCTACAGCCAAACCTAATTATATATTTAAAACTTATATTACCTCCCATAATAATGGTACTATAAATTGAACAAATATAAAAATGCAGAATACAAGTTTGTTTTTAGGAATTGATGAAAAAAGATGAAACCGAAATCAATCATGTGATAGATGAGTTGTCAGAATTTATTCTAAACTTTGAAGATGCACACTTATTCAAGAAATATCTCTCTAACATGCTGCTGGCACTGGTATCGAGCAAAATCCCTTTGAAGCCAGTGTTTTCAAACAAAAATTATGATCAATGTACTGATTCAGAAAAAACACATCATTTGGAATTTTCAATAGCTCTGTCTATGTTAAGTGACCATCCTGATGTTCTACAGTGAGTTTAGATATAATTAACTAACAAAACTTGTAATAAGATTCTCAGTTTATTATATCCAAAAAATAATAATAATATTGCGACAGACTAAATCAGACGCAAAGTTGTTATAAATAGAAAAATCTAGATCTTTGAGTTTTCTATGACAGCCATTTTCAGATGTGTCATATACTCAACTGAGAATCAAACTCAAATCAACTAAGTGTGATAATTTGGAGCAAATTTTATAGATAACTAGTTTCTACCTGTAACTTTGCCCCTATGTGAATTTGGGCAGTTAGGATCATTGCCCAATTCCAATATTGTTAGTAAAACTCTTAAAAATGTTTCTATTCTTATGAAAAGTAAAAAAAAAAAAAAACAATATAAATTCATGATATAAAAACTTTTTACATTTACATTTATAAGGATTTATAAGGATAATTGTTAAACATAATTTATGTTTATATAGGATATTTTACTATTAAATTTAATTGTCTATAAGGAATGATAGCTGTATTGTGAAATAATTATTTATCGCTGGACGAACAATGCACCATTACACTATTAAACCTTTTTTAGATATGCCTTGAAATACTTTCAAATTAATGCAATACCACCATATGAAGTATTTATTCATCATGAGGATTCCTACAATGTGGCACCAAAAAAACGAAGATTGCTGGATTACCGACAAAAAATAACAGACTATCAAATAGTATTATGTTGTTATACATTACTTAGCAAATTGCCGAATGAGTTATCAACACAATGGGACTGGACAACGTTTGTAGTCAATTTTAGCAATCATGAAAACACAGAAATACGATGGTAAGTGTTCTATTAACAAAATAAACAAGATAAGGTCCTCCAGACCGATTTCGGCCACGGCGGCCAATCTCAAGAGAGATTAGCCAACTGCGCAGGACATATTATAGTGCACAAGTGTGTGCGCAAACACAGGTGCACTCTCTTTTCCTTAGCTCTCATAATCCGATGGGACGGCAATCCGACACGATCGGAAAGAGTTCAGGCGCAGGACCAACGGCTTAACGGGCTTTCCGAGGCACGGGAGTGTACACACTTCCAACTTCCAGACTCTGGGCTGCTACTGTGAATTTTCTGACAGAAAAACCCAATAACTATTTATTGGCCCGACCTGGGAATTGAACGCAGGACCACCGGGTCTGCAGCCTTATATCTAGCCACTAGACCAACGAGGCAGTCAACAAACAAGGCAATTAACAAACAAAATTTTTAACCCTATTCAACAATTGGTAGTAATAAGTTTCTGTTTATATAAAATGTATATTATCTTATAGGATGGTGAAGGAATGTATGGCTATTCTAACGAATATGACCGAAGCACAATCAAAAATGCTATCGAAACATTTAAACCTCAACGAACAAGATGAAATAGAGAGTGTTCCTCATTCTAAAGAAACATATGTTATTGACGGGAATATAAACGAGCTAAATATGAATTCAAGCAATGTTGTAAATATTGATGGTATATTGATACCGATATATGATAAAAGTAACATCCAATCTGGGCAGTTAGTGCCTGTTAAATCAACCGTTAATAATTTACGAAGCTTAGCTCTAGCTGTGGCATCAGGTACGTGATTTTTTTTCTATATTTGTGTAGTTTTGTATCATAATTTTATATGTAAAAAATACAAAGAAAAGAAAGGGTGTTAAAAAGAATAATATGGCTACAAGAGACCTTTTCCTAAAAACTTAGTGTATTGTATTTATTATAATATGTATCAGTTTCATTGAAAACAAAAAATCATCTACCTCTACTCTTTATATAATATACCTATTATGTTTATAAGATTATCTTTTATAATCTATGTTAAAATTTGCAGGGCAAGCTCTTTCTCTAATGGGTCCAGTGGGTTCAGGGAAAACTTCTCTCGTAGAACATTTAGCAGCTATCACGGGACGTAAGGGTGTAGCATTCAAAAAAGTTCAGCTAGGTGATCAAACTGACTCACGAATGCTGCTCGGTTCGCATCAATGTACTGATGTTCCGGGTGAATTTATATGGGCGCCAGGTGTCCTTACTGAGGTATGTTAAAAAGATATGGTTATATGTATATGGTATTACAGTAGAACCTCGATTATCCGAACCAATTGGGACTGAGACTAGTTCGGATAATCGAAACGGGGTTTTTTTTTGGGACAATATTTATGATATCGTCCCAAAAACACCTTTTTACAAAAAAAAACAGTACATACATTTATATATTAAAATTTGGCAGGCATATTAGCGTTGATATATATATATATATATCTTATATTATATATATATGTGTATTTTCGACACCTGGAAAAAGTCGAATACGCTTTGTTATATTCTTTTTTTTATAAAATCGTCAATTTTTAATTGACGAACAGCTGTAATGCGTTTTTAGTGACCAAGTCTCAACAAACAATGTATCTTTCGCACCAATGTTCGGATAATTGAGCGTTCGGATAAACTTAATCATCGTTCGGATAATTGAGGGTTCGGATGATCGAGGTTCTACTGTAGTAGTTTTTGTTACCAGATTGTTGGGAATTAATTTTTATTTTTAGGCAGTACAAAATGGCCATTGGCTATTATTGGAAGATATTGACTGTGCTGCTTTAGATGTAGCATCAACATTGAGTTCCTTGTTAGAAAGAAACACGCTTTGTGTACCAGGTTATAGAGACGCTTTACCAGTTACACCAGGATTTCAATTATTCGTTACTCAGAGGTAGGTAATGAACCTATTTTAAGGAAGAAAAACTAAAAATTTACTCTAATGTACTTATTTATTTTTACTTTAAATTCCAGGACTGTAGTAACTAATTATGGATTCTATAAGAAATTGTCGAATTCAAGTACGTTATTGCAAAAGCACTTGACTCAAATAAATGTTGAACCTTTGTCTCAATCGGAGTTGGCAGAAATTATACAGACTAAATATTCTAGTCTTTCGACGATCTGTTCGAGGATGATAGAAGTGTTTATGATGTTTTCTGTAGGCAACCATGACGCTTCTTTATCATCAACAGAAACCCATGAAAAATATTCGAATGTCGTCGTAATGCGAGGTTCCAGATTAATTTCAACTAGAGATCTTATGAAATGGTGTGCTAGATCAGTAGTCGGATTCAACATTTCGAGCCCAGATTCCGCTCTTAAAGTTCTTCAAGATGCTCTGGATATATTCACGTGCTCCATATCATCACCAGAACATAGATTAGAATTAGCAAAGAAAGTTTGCACATGTTTGGGCATTGTTGAAACGAAATCGGAGTTTTATTGCAAACATTATAAACCAAATGTGTCATTACATCCAAATTCGTTCGAAGTAGGAAGATCTAAAATACCACGAATTGAGAAAAGTTTGGATATGATTGATTTTGATAATAAAGAAGTTGTGTTTTCATTTACACGTCAGTCAGCTTGCTTACTTGAAAAAATTGCATGTTGTGTCACATCGAACGAGCCTGTTCTTCTTGTCGGAGAAACAGGTACAGGAAAAACATCATCTATACAGTATTTGGCAAGACAAACTGGTCATAAACTCGTTGTTATAAATATGAACCAGCAGTCTGATTCAGCCGATTTACTTGGAGGCTACAAACCGGTAGATCTCAAATATGCCGTACGACCAATAAAAATGGAATATATTGAGATGTTCAAAGGCTTCTATAATGTAGAAAAGAATAGAAAATTCATAAATCATATAGAATCATGCTATGATGCGGAAAACTGGACCGCATTGTTGGCTTTGATGAAACAAAGTCATAAGGCAGCTGTAACACGTTTGACGAACGAAAATAAATTAGAAAAGTTAAAAGTGTGGGTGGCTTTCGGACAGAAACTATTAAAATTAGAACAACAAGTAAAAGCAGCATCTAAATTGACGTTTGCGTTTATTGAAGGATCTCTTGTTAAAGCAATGCAACACGGATATTGGGTTTTGCTCGATGAAATCAATCTTGCATCGGCAGAAATATTGGAATGTCTTGCTGGATTATTAGAAGACAAAAACGAGAGTATAGAATTACTCGAGAAAGGCGATAAAGTTCCTATTGAAAGACATCCTAATTTTACGCTGTTTGCGTGCATGAATCCAGCTACAGATGTCGGGAAAAAAGACCTACCAGTAGGTTTAAGGAACCGTTTCACTGAGTTCTTCATTGACGAATTAACAGTAAGAAATGATTTAATGTTGCTCATTGGTGATTATTTATATCACATGAATTTAAGTGGATCTGTTTTGGAGGCAATATATAATTTTTATGCCACAATAAAGAAAGAAGCAAAACTGAGTTTAGTGGATGGATCAGGTACAGATATAATATTATTTTATGTAAATTATTAGTCAATAAACTGTAGTTATTTTGGTATGTTTTAATCGCTGTCGATTTTCTATCCGTATCTATATTTTGCAGGTAACGCACCACATTATTCTTTGAGAACGCTATGTAGGGCTCTTTCAGCCGCAGCTAAAGCAAAATGTGGTACAGTAGCTCGATCACTGTATGAAGCCTTCTGTCTCTCTTTTCTTACACAATTAGATAGATCATCTCATCCTAAAGTTGAAGCTATGATTGCTAAGTAAGTAGAAATGTGTACAAAACTCAATTATAAACTATATGATCTTTATCTTTAATTAAATACGTATATTTCAGGGCAGTCATAGGAAAAAAGAATTTAAATTCTGTACTGAAGCAATTAATTCCGGAACCAAAAGTTGAAGGCCAAAGTTTTTTACTTTTTGAAGGTCATTGGATTCCGCAAGGAAAGCTTGATATAAATATTCCTGACGGCTATATATTGACTCCCACTGTACGGAAAAATCTCCGCGATATTGCACGTATTATATCTTTAGGCAGATTGCCCATTTTGCTTCAAGGTGATACTTCTGTTGGAAAAACATCTCTCATAACTTATATTGCTAAGGCGTCTGGAAACTATTGCGTAAGGATAAACAATCACGAACATACGGATTTACAAGAGTACATAGGTTCATATGCAACAGATTCTAGTGGGAATTTAGTTTTCAAGGAAGGCGTTCTAGTTGAAGCTATGAGAAAAGGTTATTGGATAATTCTTGATGAATTGAATTTAGCACCAAGTGATGTACTGGAAGCGCTCAACCGTGTCTTAGACGATAATCGCGAGCTTTTCATTCCGGAAACGCAGCAAGTCGTTAAAGCTGATCCAAACTTTATGCTTTTCGCGACCCAAAATCCTCCTGGTTTGTACGGTGGTCGTAAAATGCTATCTAGAGCTTTCAGAAATCGTTTCGTGGAACTTCACTTTGATGAAATACCTAGAAAAGAATTAGAAACTATTCTACATCAACGATGTCACATTCCGCCTACTTATAGTAAAAAGATGATAGAAGTTATGGCCGAGTTACAGGTAAGAAGGCGAGGCTCAGCTGCGGTTCAAGGCAAAGATGGTTTTATTACATTGAGAGATTTGTTCAGATGGGGTCAAAGATATAAATATGCTTCCAAAGACATGTTAACAACAGAAAAGTTTTATGATTGGGACCAACACATTGCTGATGAAGGTTATCTAATACTGGCTGGTAAAGTCCGTCAGAAAGATGAACGAAATATAATAGAAGAAGTTATAGAGAAGCATATAAAACGAATGGTAAACCCTGATAATCTTTTCAGTCTACATGCGACTACGTCTCCTGTGTCAAAGTCAATTTTAGAAATGCTCCTAAATAACCAGCTTTCCGAATTTTCACACATAGTCTGGACATTTAATATGAGAAGATTAGCAGTTTTAATTGCGAAAGCATTTATTCATAATGAACCTGTTCTATTAGTTGGTGAAACGGGATGTGGTAAAACTACTATTTGCCAAGTTTTGGCTGCTTTAAGTCAAAGACAGCTACTTTCTGTTAATTGTCATATGCATACAGAAAGTTCAGATTTCTTGGGAGGTCTTCGCCCAGTGAGGCAATATAATAACGACGGCAGGTTATTTGAATGGGTAGATGGACCGTTGATCAAATCTATGGAGAATGGTCATTTGTTTTTGGCTGATGAAATATCTTTAGCCGACGATAGTGTTCTAGAGAGACTTAATTCTTTACTTGAACCCGAAAGACAACTGGTTCTATCAGAAAGAGGCATGGAAAACAGTTCAGATATTGTGGTTATATCAGCAGTTACGAATTTCCACTTTATTGGTACTATGAATCCTGGTGGTGATTTTGGAAAGAAAGAACTATCACCTGCTCTCCGTAATCGATTTACAGAAATATGGTGCGATCATGTCAGTTCAAAGGAAGATTTACTAAAAGTGCTCGAAAAAAGCGTTGGCAAAGGAATTACATTAGGAAATCAAGAGGATTGTACTTCAGGTATCGGCAGTTGCATCTTAGACTTTACGGATTGGTTGAAAAATTCAGAAGTTACCAACAAATTCCCATTTAGTATACGAGATTTGCTCTCATGGGTACAATTCATTAATGTAACAGTTACAAAAACGTTATTAGACGTTTCTGAAGCTTATGTCCATGGAGCTTGTATGACGTTTTTAGATTGTTTCGGTACAACTCTCACGGGCCATATTGATTCCGAAACGTTAGTTCTCTTACGGAAAAACGCTATAGAATTCTTACTTAATCAAATTAAAACATTTGGAAACGAACATACAGATAAATTAAAAGAAGTATTGAGCAATAAGAAATTGGTGCTTAAAGCAGAAGCAAATGATTCCAAATTTGGTATCAAACCATTCTTCATTGAATGCGGACCTCATAAAAATTTAGACGATAAACAGACCTTTACATTTACCGCACCAACCACTGGATCAAACACCTTGCGTTTATTACGTGGCTTACAATTAAATAAAGCAATTCTGCTGGAAGGAAATCCAGGTGTCGGAAAAACTAGTTTGGTAACAGCTTTAGCTAAATCTTCTGGACATAATGTTGTTCGCATCAACTTAAGTGATCAAACGGTAAGCTTAGTTTTATATTACAAAGTTTTTTTTTAAATACTTGCAAAAATGAAAATTTAATTATTTAATTTTATATGTAGTATTTCATTTCATTTATATTAAAAAAGGGCCTAAATATTCATTGTAACATAAAGCACCCTGAAAAAATATCATATAATAAAGATTATGGTGAAAATGAGATCAGAATGTATATAAATATTCATTATTTATGTTATATTTCTTAATAAATATTAACAAAATATATTTCAGGACATAACTGATTTGTTTGGAACTGATTTACCTTCGGAAGATGGTTCATTTACATTTAAAGAAGGAGCGTTCTTGAATGCTCTTCAAAATGGTGACTGGATACTTCTAGATGAACTTAACTTAGCTCCTCAACCAGTACTTGAAGGTCTTAATGCTTGTCTTGATCATAGAGGTGAAATATATATTCCAGAACTTGGTAAAACGTTTAAAGTTAAGGAACAAACGAAATTATTCGCTTGTCAAAACCCATTGAAACAAGGCGGAGCTAGAAGAGGATTGCCAGTTTCATTCCTAAATAGATTCACGCAAGTATATATTGACACACTGACAAAGGACGACCTCTTGTTTATTGTCGATGCGCAATATCCTCAGCTACCTAAAGATATTTTACACAGGATTGTTAAATTTAATTGTAGAATTGCACATGAGATTACACAAATGCAAGCATGGGGACATAAAGGTGGACCATGGGAAATGAATTTGAGAGACATTCAGAGATGGTGTGAAGCACTAATAAATGATGATAATTTTAGTCAAAAACTTGCCCCAGGAAAGTTTGTTGATATGTTATATATTAACCGTATGAGAACGGAAGAAGACAAGAACAAAATGAAACAAATATATGATGAAATATTTTGTCCAGCTTATCCAAGAAGTTATAGTAGTCCCCAATTTGATATAAAAGACGATGAAATCATCATCGGGGATGTTAAACTACAGCGGAATAAAGAAAAGACTTTCAAAAATAGACGTTCGTTAGAGACAAATTTATTAATACTGAGGAATCAACTACCGACTTTAAAAGCTTTAGCACAAAATATTAAAATGAATTGGCTCTCTATACTGGTGGGTCCGACAGCTACTGGTAAAAGTAGCATCGTTCAAGTGTTAGCGGATTTAACCGGGAATGAACTTCATGTTGTACCCGTCACGTCAGCAATGGATGTTTCTGATCTATTAGGAGGTTTTGAGCAAATAGACTTTAATAGAAATCTAGAGAATCTTTACGATGAAATAGAAACAATAACATTGCAGATTGTTCGAAATATTTGGCTAGTAAAAGAAACCTATCAATGGAAGTCAGATACATTTCTTAGTAACTTATATAGGTATAAATCATACCAATCAAATTTTGTAGATAAAAAATTCACAGATGAAGAGACGAAAAATTTCAAAGAAAAATTGAAATTCCTCTCTGAACATTGTAAGAAGCTATTAGAATGTACTACATCGTGTGGCATATCATGCGAAGGAATAAAGAAAATTATAGATAACTTAGACAAACTACAAGTTAAAGTGACTAAACATTTGTCAGTAAACGCCGGTGGTAAATTTGAATGGGTAGATTCATTGCTTGTAAAAACAATGGAAGAGGGTTCATGGCTGCTATTGGATAACGTAAACTTGACTTCAGCAGCCGTGTTAGATAGATTAAATGGATTATTAGAACCAAATGGAGTACTAAATATTCCAGAGCGAGGTGAACTAAGTGAAATTAAACCACATGTAAACTTTAGAGTTTTCTTCACAATGGATCCGAAATATGGGGAAATATCTCGAGCCATGAGAAATAGAGGAGTCGAAATTTTCTTATTAAGTTCCGAAGATTGGGACTTAGGGTTATCAGAGACAATGGATTATATGGACTTAGTTGCACTGCTTTCTTCTTGCGGACTTCCTAACCAATATCATGACATTTGCATACGATGTCACGAATCGATGACGGCATTCGTTCAAGGTAAATATTGCAAATTTTATATCATTTTGTATTTTTCCAACCTTAATTAAATACAATATGTTTTCTTGACAGGGTTAGATCGTCCAACGGTCTCGCATTTGCTGCAGGCAGCTCATTTGACTTGGCAACAGCTACTACGTGGAATATCAAGTAAGACTGCATTGTTGAATAGTTTTTCAGATGTTTACATAAAACCGAGGAGTGGTAGTGATTTTGCTACTTCTTTAAACACATCTCTCGCTGAAATGAAAAACACAATGTTAAAAGCCTTAGAACTTGAATTGGGAACAGAGAACTACGAACCCATCGTGTTTAATGACGTTAATCACACACTGACAGTTAAAGGATTATGCACGAATTCTTCATATGAAATATCGAAACTAATTGCATATTCTGCAATTAAACAAGCAAATGAAGAAATAACTACAGATAATGCATTAATTTCTCTGTTTTGCACATTGACTACATATCAGAAATGTCCACAACAATTATTACACATTGTAAATCATATATTAAAATTAAATAGAGAAACACCAAATAAAAATAAATTACGTGCTTTAACTTCCCAGTTGAATGACAAAGCATTTAATTATTTGAGAGGCAGCTTAAAATCTGAATCCTACAAAAGGTTTTTCACAGAATCTTATTTATTAGATAATAAGGTTGTTACCGAAGTGAACACAGAGTTTATCCAATTGTTTATAGAATTGAAAAACATTGTCATAAAATTCTTCATGCCATCTACCGGTTTCTCTGCATTCAACTACTCTTCCGCTGTTTCTGAAGGAAAATTAACTGACGATTTTGTAGAATATCCTATTTTGAAAAATTGTCAAATCTATCTTCAAATTGTTGATAACTATATCGAAAATGCAATAAAATCTAGCGTAACTTCAATGAGCGATGACATCGTGTGCCTCTTACTACAGTTACTTAACTGGCGTGATAGATTTATAAAAGTATGTTCTTTATCAATATTCGAAAAAGCTAGAAACAAAAGGACTCCAATTTTAAAGGAAGAAATTATTCCATTGTTAAATGTCCATTGTAAATGGGTACAGAAATATTTGATTGGAGAGTTATTTAAAATACCAACAAATCAAAGATATGTAGAGAAATTTAAAAATGAAGTAGAGGCTATAAACTTAATCAACGACCAAGATCACTCGAAAATTGCTAAAGTGAGTAAAAAGTTACGAAAATATTATGGACAACCAAAATTGTATCAAAATGGAGAAGAATACGATTTATGTGTTGCAAAAGTGGAACTTTATAACAAAACACATTTAAATATCAATGAATCATTGAACAACCAGCTTGTTAAAGTTGTTATAGATCCTATTCATTTATCAAATGTGGCCTTAGCCTTCGACGTCCCTTGCGACATTGCCGTTAGCGAAATCCAAGAAAATTTAAGAAACATAAACGAAAATGCTACTAAGGCTGCAAAATTAAGATCTGATGTTAAACTATTGCCTATTAATATGTATGTAGTACAAAGAGTAATCACTGTATTACAACCTCTTTTATTAAAATTCATTAACAGATTACCGAACGATGAGAATAAAAATGATGTATTTAGTAAAGATGCCCTAAAAATTTTAGAGGATTTAATTAACTTTGTAAAGCTTATGAAAGGATTTCCGCCAATGTTACTCAATCAGCTTCAAGTAATTCAGAAAATTCTCGGCGAAGATGAAGGGGTTGTACCTCAAAGGTATAGTTTAATTAAGTTATTATTTTTTTGTTAATAATGACAACGGCTTGCTTTAACTTTCATATTTTTCAGGATTTCATCACTCTCCGTCACATTTGTGTCTGAAATTTATAAACTGCTTTCCAATTCGCCGGTAAATTATCCATTACCGTTTTTGAATATGCACAGTTTAGTTAACAGTGAAGATATAGGTGATGCGATTCCTGCAAATACTAAGAGAGTGTCGAACAACCTGCCATTGATGCCTTACTACCTTCAAAAATTGACGACGTATCAGGAAACACCAGGTAAGGATATAGATATTTTTAGCCAGACTACAGATTATTTGTTGATGCCCTTCACAAGAAAAAAATCCGAGATGGCCCAGTTGTTAGAATGCGTGAATCTTAACCGATGATCGTGGGTTCAAACCCGGGCAAGCACCACTGAATTTCATGTGCTTAATTTGTGATTATAATTCATCTCGTGCTTAACGGTGAAGGAAAACATCGTGAGGAAACCTGCATGTGTCAAATTTCACTGAAATTCTGTGTTGTGTATTCCACCAATCCGCATTGGAGCAGCGTGGTGGAAGAAGCTCCAAAACCTTCTTCTCAAAAGAGGAGAAGAGGCCTTAGCCCAGCAGTGGGACATTCACAGGCTGTTACTTTACTTACTTTACAAGAAAAAAGTATATTTATTTTAGCACAATGTAATATCAAATAATTCTTTTGCAGATTCACATCCAAATTTGGCGTATGAAAATGTTAGTTTAAGTGATCGCGTAGAATATTCAATGCAAATAGGGACAGTGTTGAATACTTTATGGAAGAATATCGGAACATTGGATGCTGCGGCTGAGATGAAATTGTAAGTTATTAACTTCACTTCTAAAATAATATTACATGGTATATTAAATCGTTATCTTGTTGTTAATGAAAATACTATGTTTTCTATGTAGGAAATCCGATGCGGCGTTCGAACAGGAAAGGTACCAATATCTACTCAATTGCTTACATTGCATACTCTCAGAACAAAGTAAAGTTAAGGAAAATGCAATTGAATCTTCGAATAAAGCGCAATCTTTAGAATCATACTTCAAAGATGACAAACAGATTCTAGATATGTTAAATAAATCGAATAATATACAAAAACATCTTTTGGAAATCGTTTCCCATGAAACTATAAATAACGCTTCGACTAAAACTGAAATAAAAATGCTTACGTCACAATTGTCTCTTATGACGAGTCTCATTTTTGTTCGGATCATGGCTGAAATTAGCGAAATAGATCATGTAGAAAAATATCGACTTAAAGTTCAATATATAGAAGAAGATATAAATATGTTTGATAAACTGCTTAGTGTATATTATTTGTATGGTGTTGTGTCTGGGACTATAAGCGAGCAAAGAAATATAGAGAAGGTCTCAGATGTAGGTTTAGCTTGTTATAAAGACGGATCGGAAAATAAAGAAAAGTTGATAAAGGTTCATCCCTACTGTAAGATATTGATGGATTTGAAAGAGAAAACTGCTCAAAGAGTACATAAATATGCATCCGGCAATACGTTCAGACCACAGGAACCATCTTACAATAACTTTGTAAAGGTAAGTTTTAATATTAAAGGCATTTCAAATTCTGTGTTATTTTTATTCATTTATTCTTTATGGAATTGTCATTATAGTAATAATTGTACTATTTTCAGGATTGTAAACATTTTACAAAGTCTGTTCTATCAGATAAAACAGTAGCTATAATATCAACTAACTTGATATCAACGTGTGCCAAGTTGTTTGAATCAATAAAAACAAACACGTACGATAAATCGGTAACACAATACGCACACACTGTTATAAAGGAGACATCTTCGTGGTTGCATTCAACGAAAGCATTCAATAAAAAAGTTGACTCGTCGTATTCTGAGGCTTTCCCTGATTTAGCAAAACCTTTACAGAGTTCGCTGTCTCAAATCATATATAGCGTTACTTTATTGAATGATTTGATACGGGAACTTGTCGTTAAAGTCGAACAAGGTCCAAATTTGCATAACATATTGACTTCTCTCTTGACTTATCCGGATAACATTCCTTCTAAAGACGCAAGGGAAAAACACCTCAATCGATTTGTATCATCCAGCTTTATACAACTATTAAACAGAAATATCATTGCCGTAAATGATGATGTATACCAAGCTGAAGTAGAATGTTTACAGTAAGTAATGAAAAAAAGGACAAAAATCATTTTGAATTATAAAAATATATATAATTACAAAAGTTTTCATAATACAATTTTTTTTGCAGAGTGCTAATAATGAATTTATCAGAGATTAGCATGAATAGTATGGCATTGGAACGTATTGACAATGTGACGGTTAATGCAATGCTAAATACTCTTGACGCTTTGGTTAAAGCGTGGGAGAAGCAAAGGCAAGAAATTGAAAAACAGAAGCAGGATGAAGATGCCCTCTACGTCACTAAGTAAGTATTATATATTTGTTTATTTAAAAAGTCTAAATGTTCTGCTAAAGAAGATTTTTTTCTATCTCCTATGATGTTCAATTGTCAAATGGATACAGTATAATGTGTTATTTTTAAGATCAAAGTGCGAGGACGAAGACGAAGAAGCAATAGCTTATGAGGAGATAATGGAAATGTTCCCATCATATTCTGAAACCGATTTTGCCGAGTTCAAACCGCCATCACTTGAACAGAAGAAGATTAAAACACCGACCACAGATAAACCAAAATATTTAATAAACTCGGAAGATGTGACACTCATTTACAAGTGGCACTCGAACTTTGTTCGCAACATGACGAGTGCGGAATGGTTAACCAGCCCAAAGAGATTCGGTAATAATGTCATCAAACCGTTGTTACTTCGCTATCCAATATTCAGCAAGGTTGTACAGAACGCCTGGGAAGCTCTGGACGCAGAATTCGAAGGTCAAATGACACCGAGTTTAGTGGTTTTGGTATCTCACATTAAGGCAAAAGTTGATGGTAATGGTGAGTAAGAACATTTTTTTATTCATCTTTGTAATATAATAAGATAAATTATAAGTAAGATTCAGTTTGTAGTTAATTGGTGCAGTAAAAGGCTCTATTTCAAACAAATTATATTTATATATTATAATACTCTAGTGTTTTTGTTTGTACGTGTCAATCTCAGGAACTACTAGTCTGATTTTAGTTAAAGCACAACTCACATATCACATCAACTCAAATGACTCAAGATTTGTGTTTTATAATTTTAAGCGACCTAGAATTAACAAATATAAATGAATGATAAATATGAGTACCTAATAAGCCGAGATGGTGGTAAGAACGCGTGAATTGTAACCGATGATCATGGGTTCAAACCCGTACACGCACCACTGAATATCATGTGCGTAATTTGTGATTATAATTCATCTCGTGCTTGACGGTGAAGGAAAACATTGTGAGTAAACCTGAATGTGTCAATTTTCACTGAAATTCTGTCACATGTGTATTCCACCCACCAGCATTAGAACAGCGTGCTAGAATAAGCTTTAAACCCAGCAGTGGGACATTCACAGGCTGTTACTGCTGGAGTGCCTATTAAGTTAATTATAACGAACATTATCCATTAAACAGATGTGACAAATCAAAAATTGGACTTCTATCGATCGGCCTGGGTGTCGGAAACCAGGGAGTGCTTGCCGTTATTACAAAAAGTTAAAGAAAACACCAACGAGTTACTAGATCAGTGGCCAGATTTTCCAACACTTAAAGATGTAAGTATGTTTTGATTATTCATACTATTTCATATGGATGCTGTTTGTAACATCGTACTTTTTTAATTGGAAATATGTAAGCAGATTGGCCTATGGATGACCTGATGGTAAGTTGCTACCACCGACCATAGACTTTGGTGCTGTATGATATATTAACCATCCCTTAGACTGTTGCGCCACTAACCTTCGATGTTATGTCTCTTCTATATGTAGTTAGTACAATATAATTCTTGAAATTTTAACAATATTGTTAATGTATTCTATTATTTCTGATCTCAAGAATCATAATTATTTAATTTTAATAACTTTGTATGACACTCATAGAAAATACAAAAAAACACCATCACTATATTTGATTTGGAATGTATGCTTTTAAAAAATCCACTCAATTTATTTTCGTAGATTGTAGTAATAGTAGACAGAATCCTTGGTTTCTCAATAACAAGTCCCGTGTCCCGATTTTTGACGGGCTTGGAACTACTCCGGGACAAAATCGAGGAGTGGAACAAAAATGCTCACAAAGGGAATAATATGATCGATATTTCGTTGGCAGTCGGTCAGCAAATTATTAATTGGAGAAAACTTGAAATGAGCCATTGGAAGGAATGTCTCAATAACCTTTATCAACGGTAATTTATCAATTTGTTGTATTTTTTTTATAGAATAGGTAGGCGGACGAGGATATGGGCCACCTGATGGTAAGTGGTTGCCAACACTCATAGACATTGGTATTGTAAGAAATGTTAACCATCGCTTACATCGCCAATGCGCCACCAACCTTGGGAACTAAGATGATTGGTCACTTGTGCCTGTAATCAACTATTTATTATAATATTAATCAATATACTAAACTATTTCGTGTTAATTCCGAAGATAACATTGCAACAATGTCAACGTCGATGAATGACGTTTTAAAACGATAAGCGTACTATTAAAAAAACTACGCCATTTTTTTTGGCAAATCACTGGGTGGGTATTTCGTTCCGGGTCCATTTTCATATTAAATTTATACATATGTTTTGTCTAAGTATTAAAAAAATGCATGTATATAATTTTTAATACTTTAAAGATAAGGCCGTTAGTTGTCTATTGTTTTGACATTAGCTGGTAAATGAATAAGTATGAGTTTTTATTATACTAAGAAATTATTCTATATTGTTGAGAAATTGTATTTAAAACATAATGTAACTATTGTAATCTTTTAAAAACAGGAAACAGTCTGAGGCCCACAAGTACTGGTTCTATATGTACGCAGTGGTCAACTCCTATTTAGACCCCAACTCTGACGACTCAGTATCGTCTGCAAGGGTTGCCTCCGTGCTGAAAGATTTTATGGAGAAATCGAACCTCGCTGAATTCGAGGTCAGGTTAGATATCGTCTTCGTGTACCACTGCCACCTCGTGCACTTGGAACGCAATGAGAGACGAGGTAAGTGCCTATATTGTACTTTATATTACGAGCATATATAGGGTTTTCCAATAGGGACGCTTGAACTTTGACAGCTGATTGCGGCCATGTTGTTTGAGTGACAGCTGTCAAATGCAGTGTGTTATATTCATTCCGTCCTCCCAAATCACCATGGCAGGTTACAGTGTCGAGCAGCACGTGCAAATCATAAAATTGTTTTATGAAAATGGGTCTTCAGTTCGAGCAACGTTCCGCGCACTTCGCCCGTTTTACGGTCGCGATGATCGTCCTGCCGAGTCGACTATCCGTCGATTGGTGGACAAATTCGAGTCAACCGGGTCAGTTAACAATCAGCCGGTTCCCGTGCGTCAACGTAACGCGAGATCTGCCGAGAATATCGCCGCTGTGCGCGATAGTGTCCTCGAAAACCCGCGGCAGTCAATTCCGCGTCGCGCACAGGAACTCGGCCTTTCGCAGACGACAACTTGGCGAATTTTGCGTTGTGACTTGAGCCTGCACCCGTACAAGATCCAGCTGACCCAAGAGCTCAAGGTTAATGACCATAGACAGCGCCGTGTGTTCGCTGACTGGGCATTAGAGCAGTTGCAAGTTGACGCCGATTTTGGCAAAAAAATCATCTTCAGCGACGAGGCGCATTTTTGGATGAATGGCTATGTCAACAAGCAAAATTGCCGTATTTGGGACGAGACCAATCCACACGAGGTTCACCAAGTGGCAATGCACCCGCAGAAAGTGACTGTTTGGTGCGGATTTTGGGCCGGAGGCGTGATTGGTCCGTATTTTTTCGAAAACGATAATGGTGTGGCCGTCGCCGTCAATGGTGAGCGATACCGGTCGATGATAACCAACTTCTTTTGGCCTGAAATCGAGAATATGGATCTGGACAACATGTGGTTTCAACAGGACGGCGCTACGTGCCACACAGCACACGCTACGATGGAAGTTCTGCACGATCAAGCGCCCTTAATGGAAAACCCTATAAATAAGACTGCCTCGTTAGTCTAGTGGCTAGGTATAAGACTGCAGATCCCGAGGTCACCGTTCAAACCCCAGGTTGGGCCAATAAAAAGTTATTTGATTTTTTTGTCGAATAACACTTCCGTGATCATAATAATTACGTCGTAACTTTTTTTTGGTTATGAACCGTAAATTGGTTTTTAAGTTGCTGATAGCGGTTCTTTAGTTAAATTTATATGCAGGCTTAATGTACTTACAGTAATTTAAATCTTAAGGATAACATGTCATATATGCGGGGCTTCCTTATTATTTATTATTTTATATTCATTACATATTTATTAAAATTTTTAGATGAGCTGCTATCAATATTATGGAACACATATAACTTCTACGCTCAGTTTTCGGCTCAAGTAGCCGCATTTATCAAAGAGAAACGAGCACCGATCGAGAAGAAATTGAAGGATTTCGTCAAAATCTGCACCTGGGACCGAGACCTTAGCTACTGGAGTGTTAAGGACACAGTGGAGAAGGCTCACAAAGCTCTTCATAAACACACAAAGGAGTTTGAGGTTTTTTAACTTTTTTTGAATATGAAAATATATGAATGAATTGTCATACAAGTGATGTTTGTAGACTTATTTTAAAATATTGAAGAATTTATGTTACATTTTTTAATCTGTGCCAAATATACTTACGGCTTATATTTGTAGTAAAAATATTAAATAGTTAAATAATAGTGAATTAAGTACATATCGTTACTTTTAGCGGAAAATATTTTATGTAAAATTGATATGAGAGTAATTTCATTTGTTACCTTATTTTTTGGTTGCATCTCTTGTTTCTGTGGCAGTAATGTTTAACTTTGTTGGAAGTTTAATATTAAACTTTCTCTGTTTTTTTTTACATAATCTTATGTTAATCTTATAGAATAACTTAGCAATAACTCAATTCAATATCGCCTTATAATTTTATTTTAGTCTCATCGCGCGCAAAGAGCTTTTTCAAAATGTTACTTCTTTTCACATGACGGTTAACATCTATATTTTGAAATTAGAATTCGTAAAACGTATCCATACCAGTACGTAATCCCTTACTTTAATTGCAGAAAGTTCTTAAAGAGAGCGTAACAAGTTGTCTAGTCGACAACACAAGTGAAGTCGGCGCAGATCACGTCGGTATCTGGGATCGTCCTAAGAGAGCGACCGGCGCCATTGCTACTGGAGGCGCTTATATGATAGACCCGCAGAACCATATCGTACTAGCTAGAAATATAAAGGTCAGTAAACAAATCGGTACTAAATCATTTTTTTTATTACAAAAACATAGATTATACAATCTACTAAGTATATTTTATGACATAACTATTTTTCTTAAAATAATTAAAAGCTATATCAATTATAATGTTCCGTACATTATAATTAATATATTTTTTTTTTTATAATTTATTTAACATCCTTTTTATCGTCATATTAAACGAGTTAACATTGTGACGTCACAAACATTTGTTGTGAAGTTTTTGTCAGATTATAGTTAAAAATTGTTAATTACTTATAACAAGTTATATATATTGAAAAAAAATCTATTATTCCATTGAAGATCTGCTAATTATAATAAATTATGAAATTTATTTTAATCTATCTGAATGTAATTAAACAAATAACAGATACAGCTTAGATTTTGGAAATATTAATTACTCATAAAATCTTATAAGTTTTTTGCCGTTACGTAGCGTAACTACAATTCAAAAATAGTGTTGTAATAAAATTTCATTTTCAGAAATACTTAGACCAATCGGAACAGCCTTGTGCAATAATATCAGATTTGAGCCTTTTATCTAAGATTCCATCCCTACTCAACAAAGCTAAGACGCTGTGTAAGGACACAATCACGAATACCGGATACCCAGCACTAGTTCAGGCGTTAGATGATTTTGTAACGCTTGTTATCGAGACGAGTGCGCATTTGGGCTCATTAGAGGTAAGACACAATTACGTTTTATTAAAATAATATCATTATACACTTGTCCTTATTCCATGAATTAAGCGTCTTGTGTAAAATACGATGTGAAATATTTTTAACATACCTTTGGCCTGTGCTATTTTTCCTAGTGGGGTAGTACACCGCCACCATTTATTTGGAATTATAATAATTTGAATTTAATTAATCGTCATTTCTATAATATTTCAGTATTGACCATCGTTATTCTAAATTTAAATAACTAACCGTAAATAAAAAAGGCGGTAATATTAAAAAAAAAAATACACACTTTTTGTTTTAGGTGGATTCATCAGCGGCTAAGGAAAAGCAAAAGTCCCAAGCAAAGAATATCGTTCAACAGAAACGTAAAGCACTCGCGGACCTATTCAAGTATCTCACTAAAATGGGTCTTAATTATCGCACGGGTTTAGTCATATTGTCAGCTGCAGAAGAATTGTACGACTTTACAATTCCGCCCGTGGATTTGGAAGCGACTATGAAATATTTAAAGAGCAGGTTTGGGAACTTTAATATACTTAATATCAGCTTTTCAAAGCCCGTTTTTGTACATAATATTCGGGCGTCAATTATTCTACGAGTATTATTCTATAATAATATGTTTCGATATAAAAACGAAACTTATATTAGGTATTCCGTATTACTAAGAGTATTTTAAAATATTGCTTATAACTGAGCGATGGCTGATTATATATACTTATGATATTGCGTTTAATTCAAGCTGTATATATCGCAGTAAAACTTAAATTGCAACTAACTTCGCAGTTCGTTAGTATCAACTTTTTAAACCGTTAGGTATCGACATACCAGCTTAGTGCTTACTTAAATGTATATGTGAAACTTAAGTGTGACTTAAGTGTATATGTGAAATTATTAATAAATTTCAGGCGTTGTGACCCAACACTAATTATGCTATGGTCTGGCTGCGAAAAATACTTCCAGAGGAACATCGCCCGACACCGACTGTTTGCAGCCGCCTTACAATCGCCCCACAGTGATCTCGGTATGCAGAACATAGAACGTTGTAAGGGATTCGCGGCACAATTATTGGTATGTTTTAAATAATTATATAAAACTTTAACGTTCAATATCTCTTTTATTGAACATATATTATTTTTTGCCATTATCATAAACGATTCAAGATCGTTTTGTAACTAAAGTAGCAATTATTATAATTTTTAGAAACTAACAAATAGTCAGAAGAAAACAATTTCTAAATATACAAGATATATATGTGACTTACGAACAGTTACGACAAATCTAACGAATGCTCTCGAAGCTGATGTAAGCAACACTAACATTGTAACGTTGAAAGGAAAACTAAACGTTCTAGTCGAATGCTACGCTCAGACGAGTATTTTATTAGACCAGTTTAGTATCGTACTGAAATCACTACCAGAAAAAACGATGAACTCAAATAACGAGCCTGAATTCGATGTTGTATTATCAGAATCGCCTATATCTCGTTGTTTCAAAGATAGTGAAGAATGGCGTGAACTGTATAAAAAAACAAAGGCCATCATATCGATTGTCGATAAACAGAAGACGGCTCTTTATAAATTGACTAATACAATCCCAAAACAAATTGGTGAATTTGTAGAATTCAATGTTGTTTCTCAAAATCACATTGATATAACAAACGATGCTAAATGTAATTTGATCAAAATAATTGAAAACAGTGAAGCAATTTTAACGGAGTATCATTTCAAGCTTGGAACTAATATTTTCGATAATTATACACCACGACATCCTCTTCTACGTGGTATTGACAATTTGGTAAAATATTTAAAAGATACCGTAAATGAACTTGATAAAATGGATCAGCCCTTTGACCAAGACATGGATGAACTAACAGCTAACACAATAGTCACACAAACAGAAGATATTGCAGCTACGATGTTGTTAATCATTCAGTCTCTATACAAAAAACATTTACCAGCTGACAAAAGTATGGAAAATATCGATGTATTAAACGCAATCGATGAAATTATCGATGAAAAAGAAGAATCGAAAGAAATATTAGAGGACAAACATTTAAAAGAATTATTGCAAGAAAAACTATCAACTGACTCCAGAATGTTACAATTAGACACTTTAATTAACAAAATGCGTACATTATTACAAGATTATGTTCAATATATCGCAACTAGGTCAGAGGTTGACGAAGTTAGGATTGCGGTTATGAGATTGGTCCCAATATTGGAACAAGTTGTTTTGTTTGTCCAATATTTTGTATCTCAAAATGTGGCCGTACACAGAGTATCATGTAAAATGTTATCGGTATTACTAAAGATCTTTTCGGACCTCGCAACAAAAGGGTTTGTATATTTATTTTATATTTTTGTACATTTCAGACGAATAGCTTATCGGCAATATCTTGCTTTTTGACGAACCTGACATTATTAAACATTGTTAGAACGCAGATTTACATATTATGATTTTGAAAATAAGCTTTTCTAGCTAACTGTTCTGTGTAACAAAAGGAAAAGACGAGTCAAGTCGATTTAAAAAAAAATATGATTCGACAAAAGTTAAGTCTGCAAATTATTGAATCGATTTTTATAGATTTTTTTACGAGTTTCCTTCCAGTTTAACCGTGTATAGACTAAAAATTACTCGTGTGATGTGATCGTAGTGAAGTTGTCAATTACACAGATAAAGTTTTTGGGATAAGAATATCTAAACCTATCTAAAAAAAGTGCCTTATTAACGATAGAACGTTATTTAAACTGAACAATCCGAAGCTACAGTCATTTATTTTTAAAAAGTAATATATATTTGATTTTAGATTTTGTAAACAATCTGATCTTGATATGGAGGAAGGTGAGGGTGACGGCGGCCCGGGAAAGCTCTCGAGTGGTATGGGACTTGGAGAAGGAGAAGGTCAGAAGGATGTGTCTGAGAGAATTGAAAATCAGGTAATATATTTTTTTACTATATAAGGTAATATAGTTTTTAATGAATTTTATATACGTATATATTTAATACGTATAATAATATATACTTTTATGAATATCTTCCAAGTTGATGTCTCCGATACTTTACTTTATGTTTTACGATATGTATATGTAATGAACATTAATAGGATCAATTGGATGACGCGCATCGTCCTGGAGAAGAAAAGAAACAGGACGATAGAGATTGCAAAGAAGAGGAAAAAGGTGTAAACATGACTGATGACTTCGATTCACACTTACAAGATGTAGAAGAAAAAGGTAATATTATAATGTTTTAAAGAAATATTTCAGAATAACTGATGAGAAAATGGCTTACTCTATAGTAAATACTTACATTACAAAGGCTTAATCCAATCCTTACATTGGCAAAGGGCTGCCCATCATGGAGTCCAAAATGTTATATCCCTCACTTAATATTCTTATCAATGTACTTTTATAAAAAGAAATACCTTTATTTTTGATTAATTATTTTATATTTACATATTGCTTTATAAAATAATATTAGTTATATGGATGTTATTGATTTTCATTTTATAATTTATCTATAAAAATTAAAACTATTATTAAAATATTTGTCTGTTTTTAGAAGGCGAGGAATCTGATCATGATGATGATAACGATGACGCAGACAAGCAAATGGGCGAAACTGAAAATGCAGCTGAAAAGTATGTATCATCAAACTAAAGTGTCAATGTGTTGTTTGCTGGTAGCATGTAAAAATATTTTTATTTCAAGCACATCACATATATAATTTTTATATATCGTTTTATATAAAGATAAATTAAATAAATATAATATATTGGGTGTATAAAACATTAACCTACTACTACTTAAAGATACACGATGATTTTGTTTTACTTTGTAATCATTATCTGTTTTTAATTTTACATAATGATCCAAAGTTAAAATATAAATATGAAGTTCACATAAATATGTTGTTACCCGACACAATTGGGTTATTATAATCGATAGATCCTTTAAAAAATTAAAAGGGTTTGAAGATTTTTATAACATGAAAAAATATTTTTATTTCGAATACTTCAATCACACTCATCGTTAAAATTATTTTTCTCGTTCTTACAATTAGAGAAAAAAAAGTCACAAAGGTATGTCGATTGGAAGAAATAAATCTTAATTGACTCTGCAGCGTAAACTTAAAATAATAACTGAATTTGTGAAATTTGATACACATCAATACTGAATGCAATTTATTTATATATTTTCTTTGTGAAATTATTGTTTGACTCGACTGCCTCGTTGGTCTAGTGGCTAGATATAAGGCCGCAGACCCGGTGGTCCTGGGTTCAATTCCCTGTGTTTGCGCACACACTTGTGCACTATAATATGTCCTGCGCAGTTGGCTATCTCTCTTGAGATTGGCCGCCGTGGTCGAAATCGGTCTGGAGGACCTTACTTACTTACTTACTTATTGTTTGAGATTTGCTATTTATTTGTAATTAACAGACTAGATCAACAAATATGGGGTTCGGAAGATGAGGACGACATAGAAGAGAAAGAGGATAAGAAAGAGAAAGAAGAACGCGGTAAGGGTGAAAGTACAGGCGAGAAAGAGATGGCTGCTAAGGAACAAGAGCAGGGTACGGACGACGGGACCGAAGGCAAGGAGAAGCAAAAGAAGGATATCAATGAAATGAAGGAACCCGAAGTTGATGATGATCATGTAAGTTATTTGAAATACAATCACTGTTCACTTTAATGTAACTCTATGTGTAATATGAACTAGTATAGTAAAAAAACAACCCTCTGAGTTCCTTTCGCCGGTTCTTCTCAGGGCTGGGTATTTCTTTTCTGAACCGGTGGTAGTTTCTAAATTGACAATCAATAAGAAAGTGTAATACTTCAATATTGAATAAAGTATTTTGAATTTGAATTTTGAATTTAACAAATAGGATTCCGAAGTTTTAAATTTGTGACTAGTTATTGTGGATGTTTTGTGAGTGTAATTTTACCAAAACTAACTGATCAACTAAGTTATTTTAATAATAAATCAGATAAAGACGAAAAAAAGAAGAAAAGCGGCCAATCTCAAGGGAGATTAGCCAACTGCGCAGGAGATATTATAGTGCACAAGTGTGTGCGCAAACACAGGTGCACTCTCTTTTCCTTAGCTCTCATAATCCGATGGGACGGCAATCCGACACGACCGGAAAGAGTTCAGGCGCAGGACCAACGGCTTAACGTGATTTCCGAGGCACGGGAGTGTACACACTTCCACCTTCCAGACTACGGACTGCTACTGAGAATTTTCTGACAGAAAAACCCAATAACTATTTATTGGCCCGACCTGGGAATTGAACCCAGGACCACCGGGTCTGCAGCCTAATATCTAGCCACTAGACCGACGAGGCAGTCAAAGGAACTATATAATATGAATGAATCGACTTCCTTATATATTTTATAATTATGTAATTTAAAATTATAGATTGATCCATATCATGGCAACGAACAACAATTACCAGAGCCGGAAGATTTCGAGATGCCAGATAACATGAACATGGATGGTGAAGATGGGGACGAAGACAAGGTAAATTATATTGCAGAATTTAGATATATATTTCATAACTGCTTAAACATATAACCTTGTCATAAAATGCTTACATTATAAAATAAACCTTTGTTCCAAATTTAAAATTTCTACAAGTCAGAGTATTTTTGGATGTACGTTGATAAGTCAGTAACATGGATAATAATTTTGGATCAACAGCAAGCTTGATTCAAATTATCTCAAATCAATTGAAAAACTTATATTTATATAGTATTAAAATCTTAAATTGTTGAAATATTAGGACGGTGAAACAGAAACGGAAAATCCATTTGAAATAGATGCAATGAAAGAGACAATACAAGAGGAAGAGGAGAATAAGGAAAAAGAAGAAAAGGGAAATAGAGATGGCCTTGAGGTGTCCAGTGATGAAGAAGACGGAGAGGGAGATAACAGTGAGGAACAGGTACATATGTTGTTCATAACCGAATTAGTATATATATAACTTTAATGCTGCTAGCGACCTTGCTAACATTCCAAGTGATCACGATTTGTACAGTAGCTAGTAAATTTTTTTATTTGTATATATTTAAGGCATAAATTCAAAAACATTAATATTGTGACATTTTTAAATTTAAATATGTTATTTACAAGCTTATTTAAGATTTATTATTCAAATAATTTTTGTGACATTATATATTTTAGTGAGTCAAAAACATCGTTTGATTTCATATTTTAGAATAAAGAAAACTCGGAGCAAAACGACGAAGATGATAAACCGAAAGAGGACAATGAAACCGGCGATGTAGACGAAACAAATGAAAATGCTAAACCGGATGAAGAAAACCCGGATAATGAACCTGAACCTGAAACGGGACCGGACGAAACTGAACCAGAATCCAAGGACGATGAGAACCTACCAAATAATCCTGATAGTATCGATGAAGATGATGAGAAGCAAGATAAACAACACGAGGCCAATCCGCAAGCTAACCCTTCAAATGACGATGCTTCTGCTGAAGATAAGGTGGAAAACGCGGAAATGGAAAGAGGAACTAACGACAATGTTGAGACCAACACTGAACAAGCTAAAGATGAAGACGCAGCGCCTTATGTAAGTTTATACATTCATTTATCATTAAAATTATAAACGATCTTAATATGTACGTCCTTTACATGATTCTGATAAAGTGAGATAATATTTTTGATAATATCTTCAAACTCCGGATTGAATAAAAAAATATAGGGTTTATCTGTTAAGAAAATTTAATTAGCACCTCGGAGTTCGGCAGTTGGTAGTGTCAATACCAACTATTATGTCAACGATCGCCTCGGAGAGCACTGATCGTACGACAGAATTCTTGTCCTCTGGATTACGACCGTGAAATACTATACAGTGCACTTGTGTTTGTGCAGATATTTATACACATTATAATATGGTCTGCGCAGTCTAGGCACTCTTGGCCGCCGTAGCTCTTCAAAATCGATCTGAAGAATATTATCATATGTTATTTTTACATTCACAATTAATTTTTAACATACATAATAATTAAATAACATTTAACACAGGAACAAGCCCAAGAACAAGTAGGTGAAGACATACAATCGACGGGAAGATCGGAATTAGATAAAAGTGATAAAGGACACCGTGGGGAGAAGCAGGCGGCGAGGGCGGAGAGATCGCAAGACAATCAAAAGAGATTTGAGAACAAACCGGGGAGAACTGATCAAGAACGAACACTCGGTATGTTATCTTATACGAAATGTAGGGATATGAGTGTAAATCACTGGATAATGGGATTTAAGGAGAATGATTGGAGTGTTTTCCACCACGCTTTTCCAATGCAGGGGTACATATGTGTTAGATTTGCATCCGTCACGGGCAGGTTTCCTCATGGCCTTTCGCTTCACAGCCAAGTTGTGACTATTTACAAAGGCAAATTAAACACACGAAAATTCAATGGCTTGAATTCGCAATCTTCGGTTAAGATTCACGTGTTCTAACAACTGGACCAAATCGCCTGTCATATTAATCTTTTATATACAGCGTGTAACAAAATTGGTGTCCGACCCGTGAAGTGGTTATTAGGTATCGTGTGTCGATTCTATTTATGTAATAATTTTTAAAAAACTAAGTAAAAAAATTACTTAATGAAATATATTAATTGTGTTTAACGACACTGTTGGTGGTGAAAACGTGGACTACTGAGGTCATGACCTCGTGTCTTAGCTACCCGATAGGTAAGAGCTATCGAGCGGTATTGCCCGTTCCTGTATTGCCATGTAATTTTCGTCATTTAATTTAAAAAAAAATCCGGGGTGAATTTTTTGCTTAGCATTTTAAAAATTATTACATAAATAGAACCGACACACTATACCTAATAAGCACTTCACGGGTCGGACACGAATTTTGTTACACGCTGTATAATATGTTAGGTTTAATTATATGTATTTATAATTTAACTGAAATAGGCAAATTATATCGTAGACCTAAAATTCCATTAAAACAATCCACAAAAAAAATCTCGCTATATTTTTAATAGACTAATGGTGCTTGCAATTAGTCGATAGCATAATTTTTCATATAGATCAATAAAGTAAAGATAAATAAAGATTGTATACAAATTAATTGATCATTTAATAAACAAATAATTATTATTTCTTTCCGTTTGAGAAATTGATTTTCTGTATTTGTTACTAAAACAATTTAGCGTGAATATTTTCAAATGTATTTTTTTTTTATTTATATTTATTTCTTTACCACACAACAGGTGATGTCAATGAACAGAAACATAAGAAAGCACATACATTAAATGTAGAACAGGAGGATGCAGAAGAGGGCGCTGAACCTGAACAGAACAAGGATCAAGAGGCGGACGCTTACCAACATGTTAAACAAGCTAAGAAAGATGACCTCCAGGTATCTTAGTCTATATATATTACTTACTAGCTTATCCCCGCTTTTTCACCCGTGTAGTTCCCTTTCCCGTGGGAATACGGGGATGAAATTTAGCCTATGTTAATCGCTGATAATGTAGCTTTCCATTGGTGAAAGAATTTTTAAAATCGGTTTAGTGGTTTAGGCCTGAAAGCGTAACAAACAAACTCACATTCGCATTTATAATATTAGTTAGGCTTATATTTGTAATAAACTCAGCGTCAAAAAAAACGCACCTTTTGGTATTTTGACTTCAAGCAACTATATACCCTATTTCATCTATGGTAAGGTATAAGTGTGGGGCCTCATTTTAAAGATTATTGAATCCTTTAAATAATAAAATTGTGATAGTGATTACTAATCATATAAAAAACATTTTTCATGAAAAAAGGAAAAACACGCCAAAATTACTTAATTTAATTAATCTAAAAACATAACAAAATTAAAAAATACAGTAAAACAAATTCTTAAAACTAAACTTAGAACCTAGTGTTACCTCCCTTAGCCCTAATTACAGCCTCCATGCGATCCTTCATTGACCTCACCAACGTCACGATGCGTTCTTGAGGAATGTCACTCCACTCCTCGACGACGGTGTCCCGAAGCTGTTCAAGGGTGGCACGGGCAGTATCACGAGACCGCACCCGGCGTTTCAGATCATCCCAAAGGTGCTCTATGGGATTCAGGTCAGGACTTCTCGCTGGCCACTGCATCACGGGGATCCCAACCTGATTCAGGTAGTCCCGAACAATGATTGCCGTATGGGAGCGGGCGTTGTCGTGCATGAATGTGAATTCAGGCCCGACAAAACCAGCATACGAGACCACATGGTCCTCCAGTATCTCTGTGATGTACCGATGAGCAGTCAGGGACCCCTGGCCACGTGAACCTCCAGTGCAGGAGACGCACACAAATTCGGTTTTTCCTTGGATTTAAATTCTGCCCCAGAACATGCAGGATCCTCCTCTGTAGCTGACGGTTTCTTCAAAGCAGGCCTGTGAGCACCCTTCCCCCTGCCTCCTGTACACTCTTCTACGTCTATCATTGCAGAAAAGGCATACCCTAGTCTCGTCGGAGAAGAGGACAGACTTCCATTGGTCGAACGTCCAATCCACGTGGTCTCGGGCAAACTGAAGTCTGACTCGCCTATGCTCTGCTGTCAATTTGGGGCCAGTAGCAGCCCTACGGGCCTGGATTTTCTTCTCTCGCAGCCTTCTTCTTATTGTGGAGACGCTCACCGACGTCCTCCGAGCTGTTCGGAGCTGCTGTTGCAGCTCAACAGCGTTGGAGAATCGGGTACGCAAAGACGTCGACACAATATAGCGGTCGTCTCTGTCGGAAGTGCAACGTCGTCTTCCGGATCCATGCTTCCTGATGTAGCCTCCAGTCTCCTGGAACCGCTGGGATACTCGTTTCACCCGAAAACGGCTTATGTTGAGTTGTCGAGCAATATCAATTTGGGATAGTCCTGATTGCAGTAGTGCTACCACTTGAGCTGCTTCTTCTGCCGTGGTATCCATTTTTCAGGGTTTTTTTCTTACTGGAGCTGTTCAGGTGTGACTTCTGTGATGTCTGGATAGCTAATGACCCATAATTAATTTTTACCCCCCGTTTTATTCGTGTCCAAGGTGGCACAAGTAATGAGTCCTCTAATGAGCTTTTCAGCACTTTTTTTTTAAAGACCCTAACGTTTCGTGATTATTGTTTTTACAGAAAAGAACGATACGCGTTTTTAAAGCGTATTAATTGTGCTTTCAAATGATATTAATTTTGGTAGGGTACAATAAATAAGTTAAGAGTATTATTCGCTTGAAGTCAAAATTTCAAAAGGTGCGATTTTTTTGACGCCGAGTGTATAATAATTTTTGTCTGGTTGTGGCGTTTGTTACGTAAGTTTGGAATTCTATAATATAACATTTAAATAAGGAATGCAGCAATGCGGGTATAATATGGTACACCTGATGGTAAATGGTTAAACATAGAGAATAGCATTGTGGAAAATATTAACCATTACTACACCATCAATGAACCGAGGACAATAAGATCTATAATGTTGTCTCTTGTATCTATAATTCAGTCACCTTTCAAATATGAAATGTGATTACACACAATATAAAATATTCTTGTTTAACAATAGAATAAGCGAAGAGTGTGAGCCCAGGCAGGGGTGCACAAAACAATTAAAACTATGTAAATTCATTTTTAGGTTGTTGATGCCGCGACAAAAGAACAAGCAGATGAGCAACCTACATTGCAGCAAGAAGACGAAGACTCTGAAAAACTAAAAGACGATGAAGAAGTTCCTATGGATGTAGACGATGATAATATTCAGGTGAATTTCTTTTTTTGATAGCTAAGCTCTATATCAGTTCAAATCGTTGGTCTTTTGTCTTCTTCTTCTGCTTAGCGTTTTCCCGGCCTAAAAACGCCAGGGTCCGCTTTTCTGCATCTATTCCTCCACTTTGCCCGATCTGAAGCATCCTCCTTAGTGAGATCGTGCTCTCTTATGTCGTCCCTCACAACATCGAGCCTGCGCTTCTTGGGCCTGCCACGGGATCTAGGGCCTTCGACAACAAAGTCCAGGCATCGGTTTACGACATAGTCTGGCGGTCTGCGGCTTATGTGCCCAAGCCAACGCAGACGGCTATACTGCAACTTATCCGCTACATCGCAAACGCCGAGACTGTGACGAATGTAGTCTTTTTTAATGAAGATGTTTTTCAAAAAGAATATTAGCAATGCCTATTAAGGAATTTTTAATATTCCTGTTTACCCCTGCAATTAAGCGTACAGCTTGTGTTAGTAGTGGGGATGACAAGAGCCCAAGTGTTCAGGATCGAGGCCGGTACCGATTGTGCTTATTTTTTGTTGAAATATTAAAAGCTGTGTCGTTTTACTTAACATGAAGCAATAATTTTACACATTTACAGGTAGAGAAATCAGAAGAAATTAAATCAGAGAAAATGAAAGATGGCACAGACAAAGATAAAGATAAAACTGGAAATAAGAAAGATGGCGGCGAGGAAGCTACCGGCGAGACCGGTATCGAAGTGGAAGGGGATAAAGTGCTAACAGTCAACGTGCCGAGGGGAAATGAAACTACATATCACACTAAGTAAGTTATTTTACTATCGAGTAATTATTAATGTTAGTATTACAAATGGCTACCTGACATAGACATTGGCACAGTAAGAAATATTAACTGTACGTAAAGTACAGTGTGCCACTAATCTTGGGAAATAACGACCTCACGTTTGTAGCGGGTGATCAGTTTAAAAATGTTTTTCTTCTACTGTTGAACGTCAAATTATTATTAGTAACAAAAATAGAGAGATCACTGTTAAACTAAACAATAGAAAATATAATAAACGATTCCCAAAGTTACACTTTCGGTCAAAAGCGCCGTATTATAGGGTTTTCCATTAAGGGCGCTTGATCGTGCAGAACTTCCATCGTAGCGTGTGCTGTGTGGCACGTAGCGCCGTCCTGTTGAAACCACATGTTGTCCAGATCCATATTCTCGATTTCAGGCCAAAAGAAGTTGGTTATCATCGACCGGTATCGCTCACCATTGACGGTGACGGCCACACCATTATCGTTTTCGAAAAAATACGGACCAATCACGCCTCCGGCCCAAAATCCGCACCAAACAGTCACTTTCTGCGGGTGCATTGCCACTTGGTGAACCTCGTGTGGATTGGTCTCGTCCCAAATACGGCAATTTTGCTTGTTGACATAGCCATTCATCCAAAAATGCGCCTCGTCGCTGAAGATGATTTTTTTGCCAAAATCGGCGTCAACTTCCAACTGCTCTAATGCCCAGTCAGCGAACACACGGCGCTGTCTATGGTCATTAACCTTGAGCTCTTGGGTCAGCTGGATCTTGTACGGGTGCAGGCTCAAGTCACAACGCAAAATTCGCCAAGTTGTCGTCTGCGAAAGGCCGAGTTCCTGTGCGCGACGCGGAATTGACTGCCGCGGGTTTTCGAGGACACTGTCGCGCACAGCGGCGATATTCTCGGCAGATCTCGCATTACGTTGACGCACGGGAACCGGCTGATTGTTAACTGACCCGGTTGACTCGAATTTGTCCACCAATCGACGGATAGTCGACTCGGCAGGACGATCATCGCGACCGTAAAACGGGCGAAGTGCGCGGAACGTTGCTCGAACTGAAGACCCATTTTCATAAAACAATTTTATGATTTGCACGTGCTGCTCGACACTGTAACCTGCCATGGTGGTTTGGGAGGACGGAATGAATATAACACACTGCATTTGACAGCTGTCACTCAAACAACATGGCCGCAATCAGCTGTCAAAGTTCAAGCGTCCCTATTGGAAAACCCTATATATAATTCTATAGTCTCATTCTCACAATTAAACTCGACCGAAGATAGTAAAAATAACAAAATTTCTTACGTTCAAATAAAGACCCATAACCTTTTGATTTGTAACATTACACGTTAGCCACTAGATCGACGCGGCAGTAACAAAAAAAATCATAATTTTTGTTCATTAGAGTCGAGGAAACGCTCCAACACGCGGAAGACATTTCGGTAGAGGAGTACATGAGCGTCCGGCAGTGGCTGGAGCGCGGCGGGGGCGCGGGGGGCGCGGGAGGCGCGGGCGCGGCGGGCGCGTGGCGCGGCGTGTGGCGCGGCGCGGCGGGCGCGGCGCGCGCGCTGTGCGAGCGCCTGCGCCTCGTGCTCGAGCCCACCGGCCGCTCCCGCAGGGCCGGTACGTGCTGCCCGTGCCGGCGATACTCAACTCTTTCTTTGTAGAGGCTATAGATTGTTGGTCGTGGTGTCGCGGGACGCTAACGAAAAGTATTTAGTTAATGATGTGATAGGTTTCGGGTTTGTTACAGATTAAATTAATCGACTGCGAATGATTTTTCGCGTATATTTTAACATTTTCTTTTTTTATCATTTCGTGGCGTTTCGGACACTTTGCAGTGTCCGTGGCCCCGAGCAGTTGTTTAATTCAAATTATTTGGGTGATAATGAGAACCTTTAAAATTTAAAATAGTTCAAAGTAAAGTTGCATCAAGTGGGCCGCCCACAAAAGCACGGCGGGCCGCAGGTTGAGTGCAGCCGGTCCACACTATGCGTTTACATACTTGTGTGCACCTGCATATGTGCGCATATCCAGACCAAACTATTGATACTTATTTTCTTGATTATAATTTTTATTTCGTTCATGATTTTTGTAGATTAAATACAAACTCATAACAACATAATTATATATATAAATGTCACTAATTAAATCGTACGTAAAACATCTAAAATGATCTTTTAGGCGATTTCCGAACCGGTCGTGCGATCAACATGCGTCGCGTGATCCCGTACATCGCGTCGCACTTCCGTAAGGACCGCATCTGGTTGCGCCGGACCAAACCCGCCAAGCGCGAATATAAAATCGCTATCGCTATCGACGACTCCAGCTCGATGTCGGACAACAGGAGCAAGGAGCTGGCCTTTGAGAGTCTGGCCTTAGTCTCGCAGGTAATGTAGTATTACAATCATTTTAATTTATTAACATAAGGCACATAACGTTGTTATAGTTAGATTGACCTTTTGACATTGAAATTCGTCATTCGCTCAGAATCAATGTTACCACTGATATGTCATGTGATATTAATTTCATTTTTGTCCACCAGGCTCTGAATCTTCTCGAGTCAGGCGACCTAGCAGTGTTAAGTTTCGGCGAAAAAACGAACTTACTACATCCGTTCACGGAACAATTCTCAGAACATTCCGGCGCGAAGATTTTGGAAGAATTACGATTCGAACAGACAAAGACAAAAATAGCCCAATTATTAGATTTCTGTACAGTCATGTTCGATCAGCAATCTGTGAGGAGTGACGCTCTTAACGCAAAGTTACTTGTCGTAGTCAGCGACGGGCGGGGAATATTTTCCGAAGGAGAAACAAGGGTTATACAAGCCGTTAGACGAGCGAGACAACAGGGTATATTTTTGGTGTATGTGATTATCGATAATCCTGATAATAAGGTTAGTAATTCAAGGATTTATTTAAATTTTAAAGAAAAAAAAAATTACACTATTCTTCTCTCAATCAGTCTCTATGATTTATTTTAATATATTTGAATAATTTCGTTGTGATATATGTATTTTGAAGTGATTATCACATGAGCAAAATTTATTGGTATTTTTTTGAAAATGTAACGTTTTCAACTGGTTTCATTTCTTTCATTTGGGCGCTCGTTTTTCCACTTAAATGCTTATTATTTTTAGGATTCGATAATGGACATCAGGCGGCCACTCTTGGAACCGGTCACGAATACATTTTCAGGATTCGTATCGTATTTGGATACGTTCCCGTTCCCGTTTTACATCATACTACGAGACATGAATGCGTTACCGACGGTCTTGGGAGATGCTCTGAGGCAATGGTTTGAACTTGCTGCGAATACTGCAAGCTAATAGACACTAGAAAATATATACATATACAAGTTTTGTATGCAATTTTTATCAGACAGAAATTTAGAATTATATACATCCAATATACCAAACTAAAATGTTATGAAGAAAAGCTGTTTGTGTGTATAATTAAAATTTCTGTTTCGTGGTTTTTTTAAAGATAAGTTGACAAAGGTCGAGGTAGATAAAGTTTATGTCCAAAAATAAAATAATATATTTTTATTAAGGAAAATCATATTTTTTGTCTTAGTTTAAGTTAAATTGTAAAACATTCACTATGTCAAAGCAATAAAAAAGTATTATACGTAAATCTACATATATGTAAAATTCTTTTTTTATAATAATTATAATAAAAGTCGATTCTAAAAATATTGTGCGGTTTTTTTTTTGTTGATCATCTTTTCCCGGACCAATGTAGTAGTAGTAGGTGTGCAATGTCAAAATTAAATCTGCTTCTTCGTGCCAATCACAACATAAATCCTCAACAATTTTTGAAACGACTTTATATTCATTACCAACATACGAATAACATGATCGGAAAAAAATCCTATTCAATCCGAAAGAAGCTGATTCATTTCAAAATGTAAAGTATATAATCATTAAACCTTCTCAATTGTTCTCACTAAAGTGCAAAATACGGTATCCCTGCCAGATGAAGAGTGAGCGAGGCAATATCGCACACCTTTATTAGTACGACACAAAGCATTATAGCGTTTGCCCGCATGTTGGAACCGACCAGGGTTGGATTCAGATATGTACTTAAAATATATTGTACATGGAAAATTAAATTATACTATTTGTCCAAAATTATACCACGTTTCACGTGTTATGTTTTTTTATATCGTATTTATACGTTTCGTTTTTGTCTTGAATTGAATTCGTAAGTAATATTTTGTTTTATTCAATTTAGACGAATGGACGTCATTCTCGGCGAATTCGCCAATCGGAACTTCGTCTTTAGCATTGACACGACGTAACATGTTGCCAGATGCTATAAATTCCATGCAGTTATTAGATTTACTTTCTTTTACAGCATCGCAAGAAAGTATCAAAGAGTCAATGGAGCGAGTTGCAAGTTTATTTCTTAATTTGGTTTTTGCCAAGTTAACTTTGCTGAACATTCTTTCACAATCAGCATTTGCATTAGGTAAAACCAAACGATCAAGGCAATCAAGAGCAAATTTGGCTATTTGCAGAACACAGTGTGTCAGTAAACGCCATCCTGTACATCAATCACTCGGAAAGTTTCAGGCAATAGACAGAACGGTAGGATTTTGTTCTCGCACAGATTGACTCGAAGCATTATTAGGGTTTACAAAGTAATTTTGATAAGCGCCATTTTAACATTGGTTAAAATCCCAGTAAATCAAGTATTGCTTTCCCTGACATAAATCATTCCGACTGTGCCATGTCGGTGAAAAACAATTTCAAAATATTCCAAAGTTGCTTAAAACACGTGCCACTACTTGCTGAATTAACAGCCATCTTGTTAGTGATAGGTGCAACATTTTTTGTGGCTTTGAAAAAACTAGAGCCAGAAGTCCCGTTGAAGAACCGTACCACTATACAAGACGCTTTTCTCGTAGAAATGTATGTCGATTCGTCTGTCATAACACTGAACTTAGACGTTTTTAATTTGTTCAATTCTTCTTTATGCTCTGGACTGGATGAACGTTATATATGATTTTAGCAGTCATTTTTCGATTAATATTAGTTTCGATCAAAATTTTGGAATCTGGAAAACATTCTTTCAAAACTTACAGCAGCATTAAAAGCTACATTATGTTCTGCGAAAAAGCAGCAAGCTTGACTTCAGCAACTCGTGCCAAATGAACGGTATTATTCTCCATAGAAGTACTTAGTGATGAAAAATAAGATATGACCGGGCACACGGATCGAAGATAAATTTTTCTCGTGATTTTTTTCGTTTTTCTTTCAGAAATGAGTCGATAAAACATGCTTTGCGGCCATAATTGAAACATTACATACTTTGCTTTGAAATTATCTTGAGGATCATGAGGAAGCCACTACACATTTTGGATCACTCTCCCATTCGGCTCTGTATTTTTGTTGTCTATGTTTTTCCTTCACTTTCAAAAGTTTCAACTCTTCTCTTTCAACGCGTTTTTTTGTTGGCGTCGTTCTCGCTCTCACTCTCACTCATGATTACAAATTGCGAGTAGTTAAATAGTTTATTCTCAAAATTATCAAATCACAAGAATACACACAACAATAAGGTACACACGTCACACACTATAATAATGTATCAGTATATAATTAGGGAAAGTGTATCTGTACTACAACAATTCACTGTCATTGCGAGTCAAGGTTTCTACTCAGTATCATTCAAAATATTGCTTTTTGCTATGAACATGATAGCGTCTTTCTCGCACCCATTTATAAAATAGATAAATCCTTCTCTGTCAGAACGGCTGGGAGTGGGATAGTAGTTAGTAAAACATCACGTGGGGAAACCTCGCCTACCTTGTCGTTGGTGTTGCCGTACGTACATAAATTATTATTATATTCATTTTATTTTTGGTAAACAAACAACATAATATAATACATAATAAGAGTCGGTCGATCTGAAGATAAAATTATAGTATTTTCGCGTAGTATAGTGGCATTACGATACTACATACTATGAAATAATGGTACAAATTGCATAATAAATTATACTACGAAATCCAACCCTGGAACCGACCTATGCATCTGCTTCTTTAAATATATGTATAATAATAATGTAAATAACATCTATAAATTTCAGCTTTGCTGAAATAAGGTAAATTTTTAAGAATTCAAATTATCGAACTTTTGAAATTTTATAAAACACACAGGACCCAGAATAAGTGTTTGCCATTGAATTTATAAATATAAAAAATTGTATTGAATATCATACTAACGGGCAGACATGCATCACGTTCACGTTTTAAAAGTCAATTTTGACGACGTCGAAGGTACCATCGACGGAAATAGTGAATCGCCATTTCACCTACGGTAGGTGTAATAGTATACCTAGCATCAATATGGAGTTTGCTAAAATACCGTAAATCTGTCAATCCTTGGCTCTTAGGCCATTAAGACTTGCCGCCGTGGCCGAAATCGGTCAGGTTAATCGGTCATCATCATGATTTGATTATTTTAACGAATCAAATGTGCTCATCGCACATATTAGTCAATTAAAACCAGACGGGTTAACATTTTCAGTATTATATGTCACATAGTATTAATGGGTATTAAATAAAAATCAAATATAAAAAATATTATTGTATATTTGTCAACCGAATATTAAACAATAATGTTATATTTCGCTTAGTTATTCGAAATCAACAGTAACAGTACGCTCTCGACGTGTTAACATTTAAGGCCTATGTTATGATTATAAATAATTAAACCGTGACCTTATTTTAGAATTTTTGCGAACAAGTTTTTTCAAACTATATCTAATATGAAAAAAAAAAATACCTTAAATTAAAAATGTAACGGTTTCGTACGAAACAACAATATACGTAATATAATCAATGCACCACTTACTTACTATTTCTCCTAATATACATACAAAATATTACATAAACGATTTATAAATGAATGCAATTTAATCTACATACATTATGTAAACCATATAATAAAATTCAACAATCGTAATAGCAAAATATGAACTATATTAAAAAGTTTATAATATAATAGGCTAACTCATGTTAATTATTAAATATGTATTGACATAAATGACTAAGCCTAACCACCGGGCGTAGACAACATACATATCGATATTCGCTTGTAACACGAAAATTGCAAAGTTATTGATAAGTCACGTGATCAAAGTTGAAGAAATATTCGAATCGAATGAATTTGTCTAAGCTCAGTAATGTTAACGTGTTAGAACCATGATTGGTACTATGTTTACACTTGTGCTGTTACGAATATTATGATTGGATAAGATAGTCAAACCATTTTTTTATTGTACATCACATAACAGGAAACCAAACGAATTGTGTCACAAAAAATGATTTACTCATATATTAAAATAAAATAATGTTGGTATACTTGATTGTTAAGCTCACTTAGTTAATGTCACTTAGTTAATTTAAAATTTAATTGTAAAATTTATCACTAACACTCACAAATGATGTCAGATAAACGTTTGTAAAAAAAAAAAGTAATATTATATTAAATATACAGGAATTTTGAAGAATATAGTTTTCTTCAACTATTGAATGGTCAGTGATTGGGAAAACTTCCACAATATACTCATATTTAAAGTTTATTTACAGTGATATTGGATTACTTCAAATCCAAAAAAAAAAAAATTACTTTATTCTCTATATATATATATATATATTGCGAAAATACATTTAGAACTTACTTTGTGTTATTCGGTTTGTCATGATAAATGAGCTAGTCTCATATTTTTATAATTGTTTAAATAAATCAATATTGTTCACAACAAATGGTATTCAACCGATACTTTTTGATTTAATGTTTAAAATAAAATAATTATGAACGAAACACACAAGTGTAAACATTGTATGAATAAATAATATGAATTAAATTAAAAACGATGCCCGTTCAGAGTATATTTGAGCGTTTTAAAGCCGTTTTATTTACATCTAGAAAAAATGTTATTGAAATGGTTTTTTTTTTTTATAAAAATATATATTATCGGTTGAATTCACTGGATTTATAAAATACATAGAAAACTCTATCTAATGTTAAAGTAGAAGGCCATTTCGGTGTTCGTTTAGGTGATGATATCACATATACTAATAGACACTACGATGTAATTGTTAATATGCAGTTTTTTATAACAACCACATAAATTTACTCTAAAAAAAACTTAAAACAATCGCTTCTACACACCAATCAAATTATATAAGATAAATAACTTTTATTATAATTTCTGTCTTTTTTTCATATTTCCACCAAATAATACAATATTATAACATCTATTCAATAAATCGTTATCCTTAATAAAAACCGATATTTTTGTATATTGACAGGTTTATAAATAACATAATCTGTGGCTGATATGATTATATTTTATATTATCTGTTATTTCTTTAATTTAGTGTATATTAGAGCGAAGCTTTTGTGGTTGGGTATACGTAACGACGCAGCCAACTTCAATATTATTACTAAATTGTAAAATTATAATAATTTATGTAAATTACATATCCTGTACTGGGACATTGTTGCTTATTGCTTTACTTGGTATCCTTGGACGAATGGTTATTAGTTTCTTCAGTCTTTTCACCGTCACTGTAGAACTTTGGCTGGAAAAAAAAAACAAAAAAAAAAATTAGTTGCACTGACCTCTCAACGAATGGACATCGGGTCTATGTATAAAATTGACGAAAAATGTGTACTGAGTCATATAAGCGTGGATACATGAACATAATTATAAAATTTAATTTTGTTTGGAACAATTTATTAACCTACACAGCTTTGACTGAGGGTTGAACTATTTTTTTACAATTGATCAAAATATTTTTGTGTCTTAATTTAAATTGTTAAAAGGCATTTATATCATTGAAGTTTTATTTAATCTATGTATTAAAACGAATTCAATTTAGTGTACTAGATTGAATTGTCAAAAGCATCTTCAAGGTTTTACCTGAACAGCATAACAAGTGAAATGAAAAAGAAAGTTTGTATATGTATCATTCTGTCTCACTTTACTTTAGCGGTGTTAACAATAGGATACCGCATTTTCTACGCCTTTTTTGAAACAGTCGATCAAATTAAGCTTGATGTGATGCGTGTATGGTCCCGTATGCGTTGATCCGAAGTCCATTTGTTGGGATGTCAATGTTTAGTTTAAACTTATTAATATGGAATGCTATTCAAAAAAAGTCAAGGCAATCAGTGGAAAAAAAACACAACACGTATAAGGGTGAGGATAAAAATCTCAAAACACAAAAGCATTTTCTCAAATTCACATTTCCAAACCATTTGAAACATCAATGTATTTGTTTATCTATGGAGTACAAAAATGATACTTGACTGTACAAAAAACAAATACATGAGGACACATATATAAATTGGAATAGGCATGAAAGAACCAATTGTGCTTGTGTAAAAAAAAAACTTATAAATAAATAAATAAATGAACACTTCAAACAATTAGTAAAAAAAAAAAAATAAACAATTGAAATTCCAAGTTAAGATCAAACATACTCAAATTTTTGGATGAAAATAATATATTATAATAAAATCTAACATTCCTATTTAAAACAATGGCCTGTCTGATGTAATTTCCTATGAAACTCACAAAAAAAAAAAAACTTAAAACTTTTAACCATAAAGAAATATTATTACCGAATTGATATATTTTTATCAAATTATATATGATGGAATTAAACGAACAGCAAACTACATGACATTAAAAATAGTGATAACGCTGATATATGAGATACGTGAGAGGTGAAATAGTTCCTACGTAAAACGAACGAGTGGTAAAATACACACCATGAACAAAACCATACATACATACGAAACAAAAATCAAAAAGCATGATGTAATCTTGCATTTTGCTCGACTTACACAATATCAACATGTACTATACTGTTGTGACTTTATTTCCGTATCCGTTTTTCACACCGTTATAACTTGTAAAACCCTAAAAATAAGCATATTTGTAAAAAGCTGTATGAAAATCTTTGAAATTTATACATAAGGAATAAAAACGAGTGTTAGATCACAACGATGGTATATAACATAAAATTATTCGTTTATACTACTTGAAGCAGTGGTTTTTTTTTTTTATAATATAACTTTCATTAATTAATACAGCCCGCACAAATACAATATTAAGAGTACATTTTTCTCAGTTTTATGTATCGACGTTTTTTTTTCGTAGAATCTACATCCCTAACCTTAGTTTTACACTTCATTTAATATTATTAATTGATTCTAAAGTACATAATTATAGTGCAGTGCAAATCGTTGTAGTCGCGAAATAATGGCGTTTTGATAGTCGACGAAGTAGTCACTGTATAATGTTGTATTATAAATAGAATAGTATTAGTAACTGTTAACAAAACGCATGAATATGTAAATCTAGGGGTTGTTTCTCTTCTTCTTTTACTTCCTCTTCGATTGCAATAGTGTTTAGTTCTGATGTCAGTGTGTGTGATGTTGTCAATACGTATTGTCTCACCTCGTCATGTTTCTGGTCGGGCTGCACTCGGTCGTCGTCGTCGTCGCTGTCGTCGTCTCCCGACGAGTCGCCGCCGGAGCCTGCGCCCGTAATCTCCGCTTTTACTGGAAAAATTATATTATTAATAAAAAAATTGTATACACCAAACTATTTAAAGTTTCGATATAACCTAATATATTTTAAAAGTTAAATTTTTGAATAGTAACATTTTAAGATAATTATTAAAGTCAGGCAGAAGATAATACAGTATTGTATTGTGTGAACACGGACTTACAACGCTGTCAGTGACTCGTACGAAATGTTTGGCTTAGAATTATTGTTGCATAACAATCGACACTATCATTTGAGTTCTTTATAAATGACCGCAATGTACTATAATATGGCATTGATTATTGATTATGAATGATTTCTTAGTAAAGGAACTATTACACCTAAACACATTAAACAAACTTTTATTTTGTTAGGTTTGATGTTTCTCATAGCGCTAACGACATTATAGCGAATATTCACTATGTAAGAGAATACTGATTGTAAAATAATAATAGTATCAGTCTCGTATGTATGTGTCCGTGCGTGTGCGTGTGCGTGTCCGTGCGTGTGCGTGTGCGTGTCCGTGTGCGTGTCCGTGCGTGTACTGACGGGGCGCGGGCGCGCCGGCGGCGAGGGGGTGCGCGGGGTGCGCGGGGCGCGCGCGGTCGCGGGTGAGCTCGTCGTAGCACTGCAGGCACACCCGCAGCGGCTTCTCGCTCTGCCCGCGCAGCACGTAGCGCTTCGACGAGCACGGCCCGCACACGACCGAACCGCATTTGCGGCAGTGATGCTGAAAGCAAATTACTTTATTCAAGTATTTCGTAGCATATAGATTACTATAGAATTGATTATAGTTAACATGTACCACATAAAACAGTGGTAGCGAAAATTCATACAGATGGTTCATGAAAATTGTTAAAATAGGTGGACTCAGCTTGTAGACAATGTTCTATGTGCGCCTTCAAAAATGCCATCAACACATTGGTTACTTAAAGCTAAAAATACGAGCATATAATAACAAAATAAAAATTATTTGTGTAATGAGAAAGTGAGAAAAAATTACTAACTCTTCTGTTAAGAACGGTGAACTGTGTCTTCTTGCAGTGCATGCAAATGGCGGCTTCATTGTCTGGCACCCACACTGCTGCATGTTCTGATGGTGGCTGTTTCCCACCTGAAACAATAAAATATAATACAATATTAATATTTATTTGTATATCAAAAATATGCTCATAATTAATATTACAATAGACATCTGAAATTATTATACCAGATATTAAATTGATTAAATTTCATGCATTTTGGACCCTTTTATTGTTATATAATATGTATATGCTGTAAGCACATTATTTCTAAATAAATAAATATATGCTGAATGTCCAATTTTTTTTACGATTTACTAATATTTTTATCACCCCTCCAATTGTGTTAATCTTGTGATAATAGTGGGTACGTCAATAGCCCAAGGGGTCAGGATCGGTTGTAAACCATTTCACAGTTGACGCTTTGAACTTAGTTCTTTAGTGACTATCCATATTTGGTAGGATGACAAATACTCTTGAATTAAATCAGGTGCATATTATTCAGGTGGAATTAAAAATATATATTTGATTAATTTTATCCTAATTAATTCGAATCCTGGCCTTACTCTATGATATACACATATTTCCTATTAAATACATTGTGTCACCAATAATAATAAATAATAATAGTCCCCCAGACCGATTTCGGCCACGGCGGCCAATCTCGAGAGAGATTAGCCAACTGCGCAGGAGATATTATAGTGCAAGTGTGTGCGCAAACACAGGTGCACTCTCTATTCCCTAACTCTCATAATCCGACACGACCGGAAAGAGTTCAGGTGCAGGACCAACGGCTTTACGTGCTTTCCGAGGCACGGGAGTGTACACACATCCAATTTCCAGATTCCGGGCAGCTACAGAGAATTTTCGACAGAAAATCTCAATAACATTTTATTGGCCCGACCTGGGATTTGAACTCAGGACCTCCGCGGCTGTGGCCTTACATGTAGCCACTAGACCAACGAGGCAGTCGGTTAATTAGGGAGAATATAAATCCCTTTTCACATTCACATATTAAAAAATAAATTTAGTTATCACTTACTCTTTCTTAACAAATCCTCTATACATTTCTCTATGTGGGCCATCCATTCTTCTTTTTCCGTAGCCGTTGCAGCATACACAGCAAAAGATTTAGATGCAGTTCGGATCAACCAACCATTCCGATATTCTGAAATAAATATTTAATTTACATTTAATCACAGTCATTATATCAAAACTCTTTATGGAAAAAATAGTACATTTGTAAGAAAATACTTACAGATGCAGATTTTGAGCTAAATCTATATTACTTAATATCTAGAATAATCCCATACAAATTAATGTTTAAAAAATAAACATTCAGCTGTCATTTAAAAAATGTTTATTTTTAACTACAAATTTACAGCTCAAATAATAATAAAAACAAAAAATGTATGGTCTATAAATAATTGATCATATTATCCTTGTGGTTAAAGGAAAATCGTATCTTAAGCGAATTCTTACTAATATTACAAATGCGAATGTGAGTTTGTTTGTGACGCTTTCACGCCTAAGCCGCTAAACCTTCTTTCACCAATGGAAGGCTACATTATCAGCGAGTGACATAGGCTACATTTTGTCCCCGAATTCTTACGGGAACGGGAATTGAGCGGGTGAAGCAGCGGGCAAGACGCTAGTTGTATAATAAAAAGCAAAGGACTTCCCCTTTTGAGGTATTGAGCCTATTTCAACCCGCCTTGAAATAGTCTTCAATGTAGGTTGGTGTAAATTCATAATGATTTTTTTAACCAAACATTAGAAAAGGAAGTACATATGTCACAAAATTATATGCGAAACTTTCTTTTCACATGTCGTTGACATTAAACTGGAAAGCTTTTAAAGAACTTCGCTCAATTTTCTAAAATTATCGGGAGCATGGAAACAACAAGAAAAAAAACAGACAGAAAAGATTCAATCTTTGCCTTTATATATATATAAATGTATATCTGTATGAATTTAATATATATACCCTTGAGATAAGCTGTGTCAGTCAACCTTACAAATGTCTGGTATGCATATTTAATATAAATATTTATAAGTTCAAAGTTGACTCACTGACTCAACCACATAAACATCAATGCCATTAATATAGAAAAAGTGATAAAGATATTGTCTGATTCACCACAACAATGACTCATAACTAGGTCTCTGTTTTGTTTTATTTTCACTTCTATTAATAATTTTACTTTTAATCATTTGTTGTTACAATTATATTTGAGAATTTTATGAAAGAAATATGAGGTTATGTTCCTGTTGAGATTTAGAAGTTCCTAATTTTATTTATATCATTGTATTTAAATTAACCGGTGCTTGTGTTTACTTGACTGAATAAAAATAAACTCATCAAATATTTTATGTCAAAATTTTCTATTCCTATGTGCCTGTTTTAAAGGGAAGTGGGCCAGTGTAATCACAAACAAGGGAAACAACATTATTTATAATGCATTTAATCGAAATCTGCTGTACATACATTCGGGGTCAATTAATGCTGGACGAAACTTTGATTTGTCCATCTTCAGATTATTCATTAGGGTTTTTGATATGAGAATTAAGAATGAAAAGAATGTGCTCTGTAATAATTATACTCATATTTATTAGAAATAGTAGTGTTATTGTTATTGAAAATGAAATAATATTTATTATGTTATTTTATTTAATAATTATTTAAGTAATGTTAAAAAAAATCATCATTAATTTAATCAAATAAAATACATATACACAGTATTTTAAAAACGATTACATAAATAGAACCGACATATGATACCTAATAATAGCATATGATACATAATAACCACTTCACGGGTCGGACACGAATTTTGTTACAAGCTGTATATATATGTATGTTTATGAATAATAAGGAAAATTAGTTAGATAAAGCTAATCAATAAAAATAAAAAATGTCTTATCATGACAATTAATTTTTCTGACATTAAAAAAAATTATCATTCTTATTATTAATGAGAATGCTGGGATTTCCATTGATTGTAAAAATTTACTTGTATTTGAAATGGTCAGTCCATTTGTTATTCGGATATCCCTTGGCCTGATATTCATTCAGTATAACACAGCCATTAAACATAGCTGTAACATTTCATTATGTATGTATGTGTGTTTCATAAGTAGTAGCAAGAGCTGTTACTACTTAGCAGAGTATGATTCTGCTAGATGTTTTATTCATTTGCTTTATTAATTTATTACACATTCAAAGCTTGAGCTAAGCTGAAGTTGTAACCTCAGCAAGCAATCATTCCTGTAGAAATTATGCTAGTCATTTATTATTACCAAAAAAATCATTTAGTCTGCATATGGAATATGAAAATCTGCCACATGTATTTACCAATCAACATTGGAGCGTTATGGTGGATTAAGCTCCCAAACTATCCCCTCAAAGGGAAAGGGGAGGCCTTAACCCAGTAATGACACATTTAAATTATATTATTCCTACATATTAATTACTTAAACAAAGTATTAGGGACATTATTATAATTAAAAAACATATCATTTTTATTTATGTCATTAAAAGGAATTAATTACTGGAAAATAGATAAAAAAAAGTATTAATTAAAAAAAAAACCGTTACATTTTGTGTTACAAAAAGTGTTACATTTTGGTCGTAACAAGTTAAAAAATCATTGGTTATTTTATATAAAAAAGAATACGGTACTTACGTCCTTCATCTTTAAGTGATTCCAATTTGACTTCTTCCAGTGGTATAACATGTTGTTTGTTATACTTCTTTTTGTTTATTACTATGTTGCCATATACAAGTATGTCATTGAATAGGAAAAACTGACGAGCTTTAGGTTTTTTTCGACACATTTTTGTTAGGACACCTTCACCTACAAGCACCCGGCCTTGTTCTGCTAATGGCTGCAAAAATATGCATATAATAAAATTTATAATTATTACCACCGTAGTTATCAAGTTTGTCTATTATATCTTTTATTTTTATCTACTACATTTAAAAAAATGTTATCAAATACTTAGAATAAGCAACCTGGTTGATTATATGTCATGGTAAATAATTTTAACTAAAGCACTTCTTGCAATTACAAAAACCACAAGTGAAAGTACAAAATAACATAATAGCAATATTATAATTTATTTTATCTAAACAAATCAGTTAAATTTGTGTACTAAGCATAATCATAAAATAAATATGAATCCATTTCATACGAAAAATATATCAAGCTGATAAAAATGATAACTTTGACCGAACCCACCAATCGTACTTACTGAAAAATTATCTGCTCTGTTTGTCGGTTGATAAAAAGGAGTATAATATAGTAAAGTTTGAAACTTTCTTAAACTAATTTACAAATAAATAAAAGCACACACCTGTCCCGAACTGCCGAAGCAGTTTTCCACCATAGCGATTCTTCTAGCATTGGCTTCACTATTCACTGAAAAAGGAAAAACAATCTTGTACAATTGTAGTGCAGCATCAAAGTTTGACGTCAAAGGAAAGTAGTAACCGAACAAACAATTATACCGATTATCCACTTAACGAAAAACAAATAACTCAATACGTTAAAAAAAATTTAACAGGGCCTCTCTTATTTGTCAAATATTAAATCTAATAGCCTACCTAAGCGGTCCACCATTATAGAATTTTTATTCAGTTTACACGGTACAGAGGCACGATAAAGATGAGAAAAATGTGTCATTCATGTTTGATGACAATGTTGCCAATTGTATGTGGTACTCGATTAGAATAAAGAAAGTTTCGTAATATTAAAAATGTTCCATCGCAAAAATAATCCATCTTAACAGATAGACTATTTTTGCGTTTTATTAAATATAATTTTTAATTGAACTTGAGATTCCATAAGAATTGTTATTTTCGGACTGAGTTTTATTTTTTCTTTCCTTGTGTGACCCGTGTATTATATTAAATATAACTACACTTTAAAAGTAATTCTTAGTACTAACTGATTTTAATAGCATAATAAAAATATTATAATAAATAATTAGGTATATTGAGTTGCAATATTGTTTAATATTTTATACTCTACACCATAGATATAAGCGATCATGTGAGTGTCCATTTTTTTTGTGGCTTTTGACACTTGCTGACAGACAGTGGTCGATAAAATAACATTAATTGTTCGTAATTTTTTTAAATAAACGAGCAAAATGGCTTGCAAACTCTGTGGTCCAAAGCTTTCCTTGTGTGGGCTCGTTTTGAGTGTATGGGGTATCATACAATTGGTGAGTAATACTGCTCCTTTCAATGAAGGCAAAATTACAAGGTATCTGATTAATATTTTAAAATTTCAGACCTTGATGGGCGTTTTCTACTTTAATGGAGCTGTAGCTCTTTTAGAAGACTTGCCACTTGGAGAAAATCATCACAGCATTGAAGATTTCGTCGCTGAAGTTCAGAATGGATACTCTCAGGCAAGTACTTTTCAGTGACTTAGCCAATTCCAACCATATCTCACATATATTACAAGGTTCAAATAATTATTTTGTAATATAATTTATAAACACTTAACAAACTTCAGTAATAGGATTTCAAATCAGAAAAGAAAATATTTATGCGCTAAAAAATAAGTATGACTTTGTTATAAAATATATTTTAATTTAATACATATACTTAATGTTATTTTAAAAACAAATTTAACTAGTATTTTTTCAATTTCAAATAATTTATGATTGTGGTAGAATGAATAAGAATTTGTGTGATAACCCATCACATATATATGACGCAAAACCTATTGAAATCCTCACTCATTGCTATGTAATAAAATAACATTTAAGTCTAATAAGTAACATTATTAAATATTGTAGTATGTAATTGAGAATTAAAAAAAAAAACTTATGACAATTATTTGATTACAGAATGCATACAATTGCTGGATTGCTGCTCTGCTCTATGTGATCACCCTTGTAGTCTCTGGACATCAGTTCTGGATGAACAATCGTTCCTCAGTTAGCATGTAAACATACAAAGTACTTTATAAGTACACTTCTGTGTTTATAGCTCCATTCCATTTAATTTGATTAGAAAAATAAAATATCTAATGAAATTGCTCTGATTCTATGGATTGTTTAAATACTTAAAATTAATCTAAACAATCTAAGTAATGCTTATAAATTTTTAGGCGTATTATTTTTCTAAGCAAATATATTTATAATATAGGTCTTGTTTCAGAAAATATTTATTTCAGTACCATATTGGACTGAGCAATTTAATTGATTGTTTACCGTCAAAACCTAATATTCAATTTAGAACATTAATCGTCCAGAATATTAGTACTATAATTGAATAAAAATTAATTTGCACATAAAACTTTGTCAAGTAAATTAATATGGCAACCCATGCTGATTATTTATTTTATACTGTTTAATTTATTGCCTCTAGAGTTTACTCTTGTAAAAATACTACATTACTAAATAATTTGGCAAGTAAATAGTCCCACATCCTGTGAAAGTATTATGTTGATGAATGAATCGCTATAAATTGTACATAAAATAACTGTAATTATTGTAGGTACATTGTAAAATGGTTCTATAGTTTTTCTTGAATTAAATATTAATGTTATATTGTTTTTTTTATTTTCTACGTGTTCAAATGATAACAATAAATAAGTTTTTATAGATACTCTTATATAAATAAAACAAAAATAAAATTTAATGAGTTTCCAGTAAAAACAAAATTATAAAGGTCATATTTATGCAATTATAATTTTTTGTTTCAAAAACTTCAAGCAAGAATGCTATCTTATTCCACTGAAGAATATGTATAGTATGGAAGAATAGTTAAAAAAATTATCGAGTAAAAATTATTTATGTAATAGGAAAAAATAACAGATTGAATTACTTACATGTAAATATTAGAAAAAAAATGCATTTTCACAGACCTAATAAAACTTGTTATGGGTAAATAAATAACTGGTTGAAAATTTGATTTTTTTTAAATGTATATAACTGTCAAAAGTCGGATGATTTACCTAATATCGTTAGATTCATAAGGTTATGTACTCTGTGTAGGTTATGTTACAAGAAGTTTAAAAACTTAAAATAAAAATGAGTCTTCTTCTAGGTTGTGGTGTTTGTTGTATGCTTTTGAGTATATGGGCAGTTCTGCAATTGGTAATAAAAATAACAAAATATCTTTTAAGGAAATTGAATTATTGTCACTTAGCGTAATTAACGGTCAAACCACAGTAAATAGGCGTGGTATTTTCTAAACGCACTATATTGCGGCTAACCAGAAAAAGTAATACCCGCGCCGCGCTTCACTGTTTCGGCTATGCATGTCGCACTATTGGCGTTTACCTCCAAAGGCATTTCTATAGCTCACCGAGTAGCTCCTCCGCGGGTTAGATACGCTGTTGTACTTAACGCGGTCTTAGTACGGTTTGATCTTAAATGTCTACAATTTTGAAGTAAGTTGATACTTGAAACTATTTGTTTTAGTTTGTTATGGGGATTTTCTTTAAAATGGAAGTACTCGCGTTTATAGAAGAGGCGGAACCTGATCATCATGGGTATGAAGATTATGATGATTTCATGAAACAAACTAAGGAGAACTATCAATTGGTAATAAAATAAATGTAACGCATTTATAGTATGTTGTCAGTAAATTAAAAATGATGTACAGTAGAACCTCGATTATCCGAACCTCGATCATCCGAACGCTCAATTATCCGAACATTGGTGCGAAAGATACATTGTTTGTTGAGACTTGGCCGCTCAAAAATGCGTTACAGCCGTTCGTCAATTAAAAATTGACGATTTTATAAAAAATTATAAAAAATATTCGACTTTTTTCAGGTGTTGAAAATACTTATATATATATATATATATTTCAACGTTAACATGCATGTCAAATTTTAATCTATATATGTATGTAAGATGTTGATTATGATCTCGTCCCAAAAAACGAACTTTAACGTTAACTTGATTATCCGAACTACTATCAGTCCCATTAATTGGATTTAATTCATCTCAGTAATTGGATTTAAATCCATTTAAAATAGTTGATAACGAATAAACTAGTATAAAGAAGAGGAAAGCGGACATATTAATTATATACATAATTATATTCATAAGTTTTGTCCTCATGGATGTCACATTATCATAACAATGTAACATTCCTACCATGGTCATAATATCTAAAATAAAATCCAATAGGTAGATTTTTCTGTTCACAGATAGCCGTTAATTGTTGGGTTGCAACTGTAATTTACTTAGTAACGTTGGGTTTATCATACATGTGTATCAAACACGCGAAGAATAAACAAAGGATGGCGGCTGATAACGTGCAAGACGATGAAACCTATTGTAGGAATAAAGCTAAGAGATCTTAAGATTTAATGCACTTAGTCCTAAATATATATTTTTTCCACCAATTGAATATTTCCTATGAATTTAATTTAATTAGTAGAACCTATCGTTTAAATAATGATACTGTGGATTTAGGTTATCTTCATCATATGGGCTTATATATTGAACTGGTTATGGAGTATTGTTTTAATTTTAAAATAAAACTGCTACAAAGTTAACTGTGTTTTGCTTTATATGTATTAAAAACAATGTAAAGTCGTTTTATTGTGCTGTTTATTTTAGTAAAAACATTTTTTGTAATTTTATATTGCCTAATTGGTTACTTCACTTCTTCAAATTTTCTGTCGAACGTCACTGTGCCAATATTTACACTTTTTATTTCCTCTTTACTCGCTGCGTTATCCTGTAAAGGTAAAGAGAAAATTATTTACTGTTAAGTTTAAAATACGGTCTTACGTAACAATAACAGAGAAGCTGGCAGTCAGACACTTACTGGTTTGGCATCTAATTCTTCATCTTTCGATGACTGGTGTGGACTAAGCCAAGGGTCGGCTAGGATTTGAGGTATTTTTGCTCGTAATTTCAGCGGAGCGAGAATTTTTGTGATTAGCTTGCGACATTCCGTTGATATTTTTGGTTCGCGAGGGAAAGACACCTTGTTCTGGACTTGCTATAAAAGTATAAACAATGTGATATCAATAATGTATATAGTTAAACATAAAATAAAGTATTTAGAATGACTGAATTATCAAGTATATATAAGTTCTAACCATTAAGCCATCTTGGACTTTAGGCTTAGGTGCTAACTACATAGTACGATAAAATACTAAAACTTAAGATTATTTGCAAGACTAAAATTAAAAGTAGTATTTTACAAAACAAAAAATAAGCCCAAATCTTATTAAAAGATTTGTTGAATGCAAAATTACCTACGATTGAAATTAAAATATCATAGCTTAAAAATACCTTTAAGAGTTGGGTATAGTTAGTATCGTCAAAGGGCAGTCTACCATACACAATCGCGTAGAGAACTACGCCCATACTCCAAATGTCAGAATCTTGGGGTCTATAAGGAACACCCTTCAGTATTTCTGGTGAGGCATAAGCATAGCTCCCACAAAATGTCTCGCTTAACGCATAAACCCCATTCTTTGGTTTCATGTGGCCTCTTGCGAAACCAAAATCAGAGAGTTTGATATTCAAACTATTATCCATAAGAAGATTTTCACATTTGATGTCCCTGTATACACAGAAAATCTTACAGCAATCAAGTTTGAAGTATCCAAGAAAAATAAAACTGTAATCTGATAAACATTCAATTTATAAAAGATCGTCAATAAAGTCCATAGATAGTATATAACGTTATAAAATGTTGCTCCAGATGAGGCTTGAACTTACATAAAATCAGATCAAAATACTTATGAATCATCAAGCTCTACCACAATCTACACATATCTCGCACGCAGTGTGCTTTGTGCCGTGCTCTAACCGATTGCGCCACTGGAGATGGAATCCTATACCTACTCCAAAAATCGCACATCGTGAATGAAATATGTGTTAATAGAATCTAATTGAAAATAAGCCGATTAATTGTAGTTGGGTCTTTTCCTGTTTTTGCCTATTGTGTCCAATCTTACCGATGAACAACACCCCGCTCGTGACAATAATCTACCGCCTCTACGAGCTGTCTGAACCAACGACGACCGCGTGACTCATCGATATGTTGGTCTTTCCGAATAATATCTAGAAGGCTGCCATTTTCAGCATATTCCATTACAATGTACACTCTGCAATTAATTCATTGTTAAAATTCATGTTTGTTGTTTGGTTTATAAGTACAATCACAATTATTGTATAGAGGTTAAAAAGTAGTAGGTACGTAAAAGTTCGTAAATCACAGTTCATTTTTTTTAATTATCACATCGACTCAGTAATATTATACCTACCATACATTGTTTTGCCAGTTTAAGAAGAAAAAAACAAGACACTAATGATAACTAAACAAAGAGCAATCATAAAAGTAATAACTAAAAATTTAAATTTATTATAAATAGGTAAAAATAATAAGCTAAAAGTTATATTTATTATCCTTACAAACAAAGTATTGTCATATCAAATAATTGTACCCTAAGGAAACACTACGTAATAATAAGGAACCCAGTTACTACTTACTAATATCGTTAACTACAGAAACTACTTGACATATTTTTAAAGTAGAATCAGAACCTATGAGTGGTTTCAATTGCCTGTAAGAAGCGTATTAAGTTTTCATGCTTCAGTCCTTTTACGACTTCTATCTCTCGAGGAAGAAATTTCTTCAGATAGTCGCCAGGTGCTTGAAACTTGCTTATTATTTTTATTGCCACTTGACAATTGTGTCTATCACTATTGGCTACCTATTGAAATATAATAAAAATTAAAAACTACAGTAACGATATTCATGTCATTAATTATCACGTACACACAATTTGTAATAATACTAAAATAAATTATAAACGAATAAAATTGGCCGTAAATGGTGGTTTCCCAAATATTTAGTGGTTATTATGTATAATAATTATAACGATAATTATGTTTACTTTAATAGCCAGTTTGTACACGAATTACATCTTACCTTGACGGTAGCATAGGATCCTGAGCCTATGGTTCTGCCTAAAATGTAACCATGTGTTTCAAGAACTGTTAATTTTCTTTCGGTTTTAGCTTCAACGCCACTATGAACAGTTGTCGTGGGGGTTGTAGACATCTCGCCATGAACATTTTCGTCAATTCTTATATCGGGCCCTGGCATATCATAGAGTATTATTTATTTTTAAATTTTAATTTAGTAGAATTCATACTATAATTTAGTAAGGCACATGATTAATTTTTCATGTAAATTTTTTGTATATCAAGTCATTCTGTCATTTATGAAGTGATTTTGTAGAGTGACGTAGAAATAAAGTTTGAAAATACCGCTGTTTTTTGTTACCCCTTTATATCTTTGCCAGTGTTTTGTGTATTATTATGTTCAATATTGTGAAATATTGAAAAAAAATAAAAAAAATAATATTATATGTCAACAATTAAACATAAAATATTATAAAGTTCATTTTATATTCTAGGAATTATTCAAATATTTCTTGTTTCAGATAAAACAAAACTAAATATGCAAGTTAAAATTAGTCATTTATTCATTGATTCTATTTATTATGGCCTAGTTGACTTCTAGCTAAATGAATTAGTATGGTAAACAATTTGTTTTATATAAGAATTATCATGAAAATTGGTCACCTTAAAAATAGTGTGAACGTAGCTTATGTTTTAAAAATGTCTTATTGACAGTCTGACTTTGACATCTTCTGTCGTTCAAAATCAATATGGCGGCATAACAATAACAAGCCAGAAATAGGTTAATACAAAATTTCGGTAATATACTATTGTTATTGTTAATCGACACTTAAAATTTTATTAAAAGTAAAATACATCGGGACGGTAAAAGAACGATTTGTGATACAGTGACAATTGGTGCTAACTCAATTTACTTTCGAGAAATAGGTTATTCGTGAATCTTTAACTATATTAATATAATTATCTGAAACTATATTTATAAACAGTGAAACCGTTATTGCACCTCAATTTTTGGTGAGATAATTATAAATAAGATTTGAATGTTAAAGGCATGCTCCTTGAGTAGATTTAGAGAGCTTCTTCAGGATTACTTAATTAATATTTGTGTTCACATTTTAGTAAATTATGAATGTTTTCTTTTTTTGTATATATAAATGTGTATGCTGTTTGTTATTGTGAATATGCTTATTATTTTAAGTTTGATCTAATTCTTCTATAGACCTCAAGAGATAGGTTGAATTTTATATACTTATAATTTAATCTGTTAATATTTCTAACTCTTTTTATCTGTAGAATACTATAATTTTACTAATAAAAGAATAAACATTATAATACATTTGTTTAATTTTTATTTGCTTTGTAATAATGTAATTTTTTGCACTTCATTTTAACATTTATTATGTTTTTCATTTAATTATTAAGGTATTAATTGAGATATCACTTCTGTATTTAAGAGCTGAGGATATGCAAGTAAATAAAATATATGAACATTGATCGGAGACCCAGGGTCTCCGATTATTAATTCTGGAGAAGTACACTGACTTTTCATGTACTTAATTTGTCTTTATGCAATTTATCTTTAGCTTGGTGGTACTTGTGAAATCCTGTCATGTGTATCTCTCAGTATATGATGGTGGCATAAGTTCCAAATTATTCTTAAAACAAAAAGATGCACTTGTAATCCATTGTATCTATATAAGTATGTATTTACAAAAGAAAAGTTGTATATGTAGTATATCAGTTGTCTGGTTTCCATAGTACAAGCTCTGCTTAGTTTGGGATCAGATAGCCGTGTGTGAATAATGTCCCAGGATATTATTATTATTATTATATTATTTAATGGGCAACATATATAGTAATTATAATAGTCGACAAAAATAGTAGTATTGCGAATATATGAAAGGATTGAATAGATTTTAATTTGATTCAGAATTATTATTGATAGTAATAATTTGAATTCATAGTAATTGTAATATAATCTACGAAACAGTTTGTTGAAATTAAATAAACATTATTTTAATGAATAAACTATTTTCTCCATTTTTATCCTGTGAAAAAAATATTTAAATGTTGTTTTTTTTTTAATTCCTTATTTATAAGAACAGAATATAAATTTTGATTTAAGTCTTATAATCATCTTATATTTTAGATAAATCATTAATTCTTCAATTGAAGATTATTTTTTCTTTTTTTCTGGTTTGTATGTATTTTTCCAATTTTATGAGTATATTTACAACTTTATCATATGGGTTTTTGAAATCATAATCTCATTAATCAATACAATTCAAATCAGTCATGTAACTGTAGGGCGGGAAAAAAACCCATCTGCATTGCCAAGAATCGGATTATTAGACAAGTGCCCATAAGTCTAACAGAGCACTAAAAATTATATATAAGTACATTCCTAAATATTTTATAAAATAATTTTCATTCATAAACTTTTCTATTATATCCAATGGTACTGTATAAATACAAGAATTTTCATGACGAAAATTTGAAATTTGAAATATGTGCTATGGAAAAATGCCTGTAACATTTCGTGACATGAGCGTTTGTGACAGAATTTCGAGTTGAAAGCCTCGCGTCATTCGACGTCCGAATACAAAGAAAACAATTGCCACGATCCCATCGGATGGTCTGCGAATCTTGTCGTACGCGCTCCGTCCTCTGTTCTCCACTTTTACATCCATTTACCGAGATCCCTTTCGCAAACTTTTGAATCCCCATATTACAGCAAAGAGGATTCATACCAGGGTCTCACTTTACTGGACGTGTGCAATACTTCATTCGATGACCCATTTTCGTACATTTGCCTCTTTTTTATGCTTTCATTTAGCAAAACGTATTTCTCGAGCATTCCCGCTGCTTTTGTTATCGTAATTGCGAACTCAGCTCTTCGTATGCATAGCTTTTTTTTTTTTTAAATATTTCGTTAATTAATTAAATACTTCTATTTGAACTGTTTTTTACGTTAGTATTTAACTGTTTACTGTAGTTATAACTTATACGTGTATATACTTATTATAATTTTATTGGTACATATTTATTAATAATTACAGGCGATGTTCGTTATTGTAATTGAATATATAAGCTTATTGTATTAAAAAATATATTAAGAGCTAAGATTCTAACTATAAAAGCAGCTTCCTTAAAACTATTACGAACTTCAAAAGATTAATTTACATCACAATCCACTTTCATTACGGACTTTAGGGCAAGTTAAATTATATTTATCTAATAAGGCTCGCTAATCTTAAACGAAAATGCATTAAAAACTTAAAATTTGTTCTTAAACAAGATAAAAGGAAGCTAGACTGGCGCACGTATCCGAAAGGCGTCACATCAAACAATTAAGAGTTATCTCGAGTTAGGTGTACGATATATTGCAGACTTGATTACTTTTCCTACTCCAGAAACTAATAAAAGTTGACCAGCAAACCGAGAACTCAGAAGTCTCGTTTTTAATTGAAACATTGGAGTTTCCATACTGAATCCATCAATGGCATGCTGCCGTTCTTTTTCTATGTATTGCGTTATTGAGTTATGTTTTCTAGAAGATATTTTCAACATTTGTACGTAATTAGAGTAAAAGTAAAGTTGTAACAAACTTCAAAATCAGTAAGGCTAAAGATATCACGGTCTGTCTGATTTCTTCGAGCTTGGTCGTCAATAATGGAGTGGAAAGCAAAAAGTTAGCTTCGAGCGCGTTATCAATTGTATCTTGAAAGTTCGAGAAGAAAGTTTTCATCCATTTATTGCACGCAGAGTGAAAGAAAATGCTTAATGGTTGATTTTACTTAAACTTGATGTGTATAATGTGAAATTCGTCGCAAGCATATAATGCATATATAAGAACAATCTTACATGTATAACATAAGTTCTTAGGTAATAATTTTTATTAATTATCCATCCAATCGGCTACGATGGCCCAGTATAGGTATATAACACGTGGAACCAGATTATGGGTTGAAATTAGCAATAGATTTTTCATATGCTAAATGTTTATATATACAATTATTTTATTTATTATTAATGTAATCCTGACCGGTTTCGGTCACGGCGTTCACTCTAAAGAGAGATTAACAAACTGCGCAGGACATATTGTAAGTGTGTGCGCAAACACAGACGCACTGTCTATTTCCTCACTCTTATAATCCGATGAGACGACAAATCCAACAAGAATTCAGGCACAAAACCAACGGTTATACTTGTTTTCTGAGGCCTGGGAGGACTACAGTTTCAACTTTCAGACTATTATTGAGAATTTTTCGATAGAAAAACCCAATAACTGGCAGTTTCAGCAGAGGCAGTTTCAGCAGAGGCAGTCAATATGAGTTTATTATTCATGCCGTAGGATAGCGAAGAAAAACATTGTAAGGAAATTTGCATGTGTCAAATGATTTCCTATTGCATGTTTTTAGATATATTTAGAAGATTTATTTGGCGAGATATTAATGAATTTATGTATTGTAAACCCGATTATTAAGAACAAGTCTAGTACCTACTTGTACTATCTAGTATTTTTTGTAAATAATTACCATATTGGTGGTTCATAGACATTGGCCCTGTAAGGAATAATAACCATCCTTGATAACTATGCGTCACTAACCTTTGGAAACTAAGGTGTTACGTATGCTATGAGAAATCAGAATAAAACAATGCGTTTGATTGATGGAAATTTTCGCAATTTCAGTTTACTGGGACATAGTCTAAAATACTTCCACTTGACTTCCATTGCTTCTCTTTAAGAGCAATGTTGTGCCCTGTTTCAATTAAAATAATCTAGTGCCCATTCCAGATTTATGAGCAAAATATACGTGACCTACTTTCAGAAACCCGTTTGCAGTTTTTAACTTTTTTTGGTAACTTGGATCATTTTTCCTCTGGTATATATTTTTTGGCAGTCATTACTTCTTCGTATACTTTACTTATATAGAAAAATAAACGTATATGTATAAAAAAAACGATGCTTCTTTGCTCACTCGCTTAAGACAGATCTTTCTAAGCCTTTCATAACATTTTTAGAGTATCATTTTATGAAACTTTTCGGATATAAACCCTCATTCGCCATTAAAATAAGTGGTCGCATTTTATTTTGATAACCCTTCAATGCTGACTTGGTCCTACTATTCAGTATTCGTTTTTCATTTATTTTTTCAGACGCAAATTTTCAGAGTAATGGAAATAACCGGCATTGTATCACATTCCTTTTTAAACACGGGACAGCAGGTAAGCAGACGAGGGATAGCGACACTTTGCATCCCTTTTGTTATTTCCAGAATTTTAATAGAACAGTCCCTGTTTTCGGCCTTGTGGAAGTCATTCATGTGTCTCGCAAAAAGCTTTTTCATGGGGCTATAGTAGTTATGGTTAACGGTGGGGATCATAACGACCGCAATGTTATGTTTACCATCCACGAATGATTATCGTGTATTTTAGGAGTCCAGCTTTAAGTAAATTATTGTTTACTCTGAGCTGAAATTCTGTCTGTATTACTAGATTTTGGTTAATTTCTATAGCGAATATTGTTCCCTGAATCTAAATTAATTATTGAATGTACATTTTTATTTAAAGAGAAATATAAAAGGAACAATAATTGTACAATACATGTATGTATGCAATGATTATAAAAAACTAAATATTTATTTTAAAATATAAGAACCGTCATCACCAGTTAGATACGCTATAGAGCAGAAGTTAAATAGGATTAAAAAAAAATCCCAAATAAATAATTATTTGGGATTTTGAGATTGGTTATCGTAATAGTGAATTTTTATACGTCTTATGCTTCTATTTTATGTAAGTCATTCAATTCAAGTCATCATGTAAATATTTTGTATTATTGAACTCTTCAATTGTATAGTAAATCTCAATTCCATGCGCATTTGATTCCCATATATTTGATATTAATAAAAGCGTATCTGCTTAATTTATACCCGTATTACTTGAACCACAAACTTTAAGTTGTCTCTAAATTTCGACCCTACGAATGAATGCATTTATTTTCGTAAATATTTGATTCGTCTGGCTTAAATTATTATCTAAATAGCAAACATCGTAAGCTTTATACTGCATTAAAAATGGAAATGTCTGTTTTCTTAAAGCTCACTGGTATAGGACGCTTTCGGGTTCTGGTCGTTTGAAGTGTCTGTTCTCAGCTTTCACTTTTGCGCCTTGACAATTGTTTTTAAAAAGCATTTATGTACACCATCTTCCTTTAATGGATAGAAAATATTTTAATTTCAAATGCACATAAATAGACCTCAGAAAATGGATCTTGATTTTATCGAACATTTTTGTGTGAACTTTGGCTGCTGTTCATCCGTTGATGTTGGATTTATGTTCCGATGTGCCTTTACAGTCATAAATGTTCTACGGGTATCATAAATGTTCGACGGCATTGAGATGGGGACTACGCTGGCCTTCCGGGACGTATATTCTGACCTCATTAAGTGTTGCCACGTAGCTGTCTTGTGTTGATATTTTATGATCAGCTCAAATAAGTCTACGTCGAAAGTTTTCTGAAGTGGTACTTCTATTCAAGCTATTTGAAGTAATTTAATATAATTATAATAAAGAAATATATTAAGCCAATTTTTTTGTTCGACTACTTTTTTAGATATATGTACATATAAATGGCAAGTTATAGTTTTGCGTTTGGTTATATTAACGTAGCTAAGGGTTACGACGCTACGCTCTGAAAACGCTACGCTACGTTCTTAAAAACACCAAATAAATCGCATGTGAATTGAAACCGAAATATCTTAATACCTACATCAATATTAACTAAATTGTAGAATCAAATTACATCAAACCATACTGACGATGGCCCATTAATAAATAAATAATTTATTTATTTATTTTTCCATCCTCATCACTCGATGTCTGGAAATTCACAGCAGCGCGTTTCCTAACGCATTTCCTACCTCGCACAAACACTCTTTGGAACCAGCTTTCACCGGCGACTTTTCCGAACCGATATGACATTGCAACCTTCAAGAAGAGAGCGTACTCTTTTCTCAAAGGCCGGCAACGCACCTGCAAGTCCTCGGATGTTGCAGATGTCCATGGGCGGTGGTAGTCACTTTCCATCAGGTGAGCCTAACTAACTAACTGGTAGTTTGCCTGCTATTACATTTTAAAAAAATGTAGTAGAAAAAGAAAATTGAAATTTCTTTTAACTTGGCTTAAGTACAAGACATTAACGTTCGGTTACATGCAATTAACTTAAACGTGTAGTATTCATTTGACATAAACAGATGAGCAAATATTTAGTTGAACTAGGCCAACTATTAAATCCTGTGAACGTTTGCAAAACAAATAGTTACCTTTTATGTCCCGTGTCGCGTTGTTACGTACTGCAGTGTGTAATTGCCTTAAACGCTTTTAATTCGTTCCTATTGCGGCGAATGAATATGGGGATGTTGACATCGATTGAATTACATTTAAATACAGACATTTATCAAAGGTAAAGAAATAAAATTAGAATTTGTGCAAGATGTGCTGTATATACCTATTGGATACAGTTTATAACATAGGTACATATACAGGGTTATTTGTAACACACCAGCAACCTTGTAGGATTAGATAGCTAACACCATAAGCAACAACTTTTGATCTCACGATTGAAACAATACTAAGTATTGCTATCTATCGGCAATAAGGCGTCGGCTGCACTAATTAAATATATCGTATTAAAACCAGGTAGGACAGTCTACATTATAAAATCAAAATATATACTAATAAACTAGATTCTTACAAGCGCTTCTATATCGTCATTTTATAAGATAAATTAAAGTTATCACAGATTCAGAAATTTCCACCCAGAAGTATCTACTGTTAAGAAATTATGGGTACTCGTTTTCATCAATCATATACATATATACAAACACTAACATACAATTAAGTTCATAAAAGTACAGAATAACATGCCTTATATATGTATTTTTTTCGTTTACTTATATATTATATTCCTGGCGGTAGAGCTTTGTGCAGGCTCGTATGGTACCACCCACCCACTCATCAAATATTCTACACAGCAGTGTCAAAACAGCAGTACTTGGTATTGTTGTGTTCCGGTTTGTAGGGTGAGTGAGCCAGTGTAATAACAGGCACAAGGGACATAACATCTTAGTTCCCAAGGTTGGCGGCACATTGGCGATGTAAGCGATGGTTAACATCTCTTGCAATGCCAATGTCTATGGGCGTTGGTGACCACTTACCATCAGGTAGCCCATATGCTCGTCCGCCTACCTATAAAAAATATTATTCGGTAAATATATAATTATTACGTGCATATAAAACTAATTTAAACTTACGATTAATAGGGAGTAGTAGGTAATAATCATATTAGTAAAACAAACCGCTAAATGTTATTAATATATGCAATTACGACCAAAGTGTACCACATACAATAACACAAATTCGAAACGAATTTCTAAAATTCACATTGCATTGTAATGGCTCTAATTAATTAGCTTATTAATTATGAGCGCAACATTTGTGGGTAACTTCTACGTTCCTCGATTATATGGATAAAAGCAATGTTTCTACTTGTTTTTTTTTTTAGAAAAAAAAATATAATTTTATTAATCATCAGTATGAAAGTAAATAAACAGCCTGGTAATGTTTATCCCACGGTTGGGAAAGGGTTCTCGTTTTGGGCAAAAGGTTTGAGCGTATTCCATGCCGCTGTTCCATTACGCATCGGGGGATACAAATGTGCTAAGAATTCATTCAACACATGCAGGTTTTCTCATAAAGTTTAGACACCCCAAACAAAAGCGGACCAGCAAGGCGGTGCAGTTCATTCTTCCTAACTGTACTAGCCGTCGTCGCGCTTGGACTCTATTACCACTTACCATCAGGTGGAGTAGAGTCATTTGCCCTAACGGGAACTATAAAAAAAAGATAAATAAACATAAATCGAACATATGAAAAGTCAATGCTTGCCCGGGTTTGGGCACTAACATTCAAGTCGCATTACTTAATTTGGTCATCTTTGATTAGTATGAACTATGAGACTTAGGTTTGTATTATTGGGTAACATGCAGAATGTTGAGAAGTTGCGAAGCGTCATTCGCCATGCTACTTCATTGCTAGCAGATATGCGAGACAAGTGAAAGAACAAGGTAGCTTGTAATGCTTAGTTTTGTTTATTCAGAGGGAAGGGCGAAGTGGAAGCCCGCGAACACATCAAAATTTTACGTAACAAATCTTATTTTTAGTTCTTATAAGTTATTACCTCAAATGTAGCTTTCATAATAATCAAACCAAGCTTTAATTAGAATAAACGAAATTGAGCACACAAAATAGTCTATGGTTTTTAAACTCACATGCATATGATCCGTATGAGCTATCCCGTCAATGACATTCGTTTTTTTTTATTTCATTACCTATATGCTAGTTTTGTTGAAAATATATGTGAGTTAAAATCAGAATATTATTGGTGTTATTTTGATGTCCGTTTCCCGTCCGGTCGTCACGATCTATACATTTTTTTGTTGGTAAAATATAAAACACACACAACATTATTTGTACCACATAACATTATTACACAAACTGGAATTTGTAAAATCTGTATAAAAATATCTTACAATTAAAATTAGAATTCATAATGTCAAAAGTATGAAAGTAAATACAGTTAAAACACTTACATTAGTATTCTTTTACATACATTTTCATTTTGTTACACTATAAAATGTAAAAGGTTGTACAAGCGTATTAAAATACGCTTAAGAACGCGTTATATTTTCCGAAACTCATTAGCAACGTGTGAAGCAGGGCATTTGAGAAAAATGGCGAAATTGTACGTATATACTTATAAATATGTGTGTTATATCTCGTGGTTTATGATTTCCATGTATCTGTAATGCCAAAACGCTATCTTTGTATGTAAGTACCTATATATTTTTAAGATTATTACCTGAATTAAATTTTGATTTTAATATATAAGAATTACACTGAAATCCATGCACAATACATACATATATGTTATTTAAATTAAACAATAATTGTGTAGGGTAGTCACTTACAGCGTCGACGAAGTGGAAATCTCATTTTATGGCTTGTGAACATATCTCTTAATTAAATTGCAAGGGAGGAAAAAAAACTGAATCAATCTTATTAGTTACGTTATTCTTTTGATCAGCAAAAATATAAATTATCTATCGGTTTAATTTTAATTTATTCATAAAAGGTATTTGTGTACACATAAATGAATATGAACTTATACATAAAAGTTATTTGTGTACACCTAAATGAATATGATCTTTTTTTCTATAATACCGTAATGATTGTATTACGCCAAGTTACATACGTATTTTATTTGGGTTTGTGTTGCTTAATGGAACTTGACCAGACATTAATTTTTAAGCAACATTGTGATGGACGTGTCCATTGTAAGACAAGCGAGTTATTATGATTGTAGTGGTTTTTTACGATAGCCTTTTATTAGTGGAAGTGGCGTTCTCTCGAAACCGTCATTTTAGCGCACTATCGCCTCATAACAAAGAATAAGATAGACATAGAACAAGCAAGTGAAGTCAAATTATGCTGTTAGTATGGCGTTGAAAAAGTTGTAGTAGATTTGATCGGGTTACAAATGTTGAAAATATATTGATGTATATAGTAATAATTTAAACATAAACGTTATTATATTTACCTATATCATAGAATAATTACTATAACTTTATTCTGTCGTTTTGCTTTCGCGCTGTATTCGAAATCTAATTTCGAAATATATTGCAATCTCGTTCTTAAGTACTTCATTTTAGGATCCTGTGATAATTATGAAATACAAAATCTAGTATCCTTTTATAGATATGCTATTGTATGTGTTTTTATAAAATTTGTAAGTTGCAGTACAATACAATTACATTTTTTATATGATTGTAACTAGACGTACGCTTCCGATCGAGGCTCGTGATTCGCGAACACTGTGGATTATTTATTGTCTTGGCTGACTTAACTTACAAGTTCTACGCGCTCAATCTTATTCTTTGGCTTGAGCCTGTCACTTGGATTTTTGAGTGACGTTGAAACAGTTTATTACTTGACCATTAATAAAACAAGAGTTCCAAAGACGAACAAGGCTGCTTTTAAATAAAATAACATCTTAGTCGTCCGGCACTAGAAACATTTGACATGGAAATCTTAACATGGATCATTCCTTCAATCAAATGTGAAAGGGCTGATGGATCAGTATAATAATAGTAAGAGTTCAAGGGCGTGCCTATTTCAATATAAATATTATCGCAGTGCCTCGCTAAACGCAGAATAACATTTGCATATTTATAAGAGAGAGCAGCCCTTAGCAAACATGAAGGGAATTGACAGTGGAGTTTGGGTTTGTAGCCGACATAATGGCCCTTTGTCGATGATACTGTCAACTCATCGATAATCACTCAACTTTACTTTCCACTTGGAGACAATAATATAGATACGTCAATTCGATATTTGAAATAGTGATTTATGGCATTTTTGTTTGTCAGAACAAATAAAAGAAAATATAAGAGCTTCGAAAGAGGTTGTATACATATATATGTATATTCGATGCGTATTTTTTTTCATTACTTTTTTTCTTATTACTCAAAACCTTAAGGATAAAATAATGCAGCTTACATTACCGCTAACTTACTGACATCCGAACACTTTATGTTTTATTGTTATCGGGAATGACAATAAAATATAAACACCATACTACGATATTGAAAGAACGTAATTTTAAGGTACCACGTTATTCATCCCGTGCTTCTAAATATACTTCCTTTCTGACAAATATATCTAACTCAAATCTGGGCTATAACTCAGCGATCAATAGACTGCAGAGTCAATTTAATTCCGTTGTAAAAATTATAGACATTGACATTTTTGCGGATAATTTGTTTAAATTTAAAAATAAGATTTTGGTTCACTCTAATAAATACTATTTATAATGTATATGAAATATTATTACGTACGCTTTAGAATTAGTACGTACTACGTACTATACGATTGCTAATCTCATATTAAATGAGCTGTCTCATTCATTTAATAATTTTGAAATACTTCTTGTATAATACATAAAAGCGGGGAGATTATCTATTTTATCTATTTTATAAATATAATAAAGACACATGTAATTATATTTATTTTTATCTTATTACTATTACAGACTGTTTCTTTTTATTATATTAGATAGTCAATAAAAATACCGTTCAGTGTAGCGAATCTTAAAATCCCTTAGTATAGCATAGGGTGTGTAAAATTTTATATTGCAGTTTGTTTTTATGGTTGTAGGGATCTTGAATGCATACTTTATCTGGGGATGGTATAATTACATGAGTTAATTTATATTTGTTTTTTTTTATCGTCTGCAATACATGCTCGCGACTTCATATTATAAGACTTCGTTATATTATACTATATTTATATATTACGATGGAAATTGTATTAGTTGAAATTGAAATTTGTACTAGTTGTTAAGATAATTATGAAGTATTTTAGCCACACAAACGTTCATAAATAATAAATATATAACGGTGTCTTAAAAGATTAAAAAGATAAGTAAGTATTTGCATGTACAAAAACGGACTCTATGTGATATAACTTAATGGTAGGGCTTTGTGCGTCTGGGTAAATAACAACCACTCATCGTTTCTATTAATTCATATTCTACCGCTAAACAGCACTTTTTTATATTTTTGGTGGTGAATTGGCGATGTAATGATTGGTTAATATTTTTTACAGTGCTACTGTCTGTAGATGATAGCGCTATATATTACCGCTAGATGGCTTATTTGCCAGTTCATCTAGTTATTATTGATGAATAAAAAAAGGTAAATATAAATAAAAAAGAGGCTTGATCATGATCATCATCAGCCTTTGTTCATCCAATGTTCGTTTATCCTATCTCAATGTACTCCACTGCCGCCGATCTTCGGTTATTTATTTTTTAAATACATTATTATGATTAATCGTCGTAAACACTCAAGGTAATTCCAAACAATATTATTATTAGCAATTAACAAAGTAAACAAGTTACGATTAACAACAGTGAATTTTATATTAAGTTATTCTTAAGTGAGTTCAAGCTACTCTCGTATTTCTGATGAGAACTTTATAGTCTGGACTTATCATCTATTCCATTATTATTCTATCTTTCACTTGACTCAGTAAAGCTATTTTCAGAATAATTTATGAATAAGGTCGTTCACCTTCAAAATAGTGTTATAATATATATTTATCTATTATTTGACTGCCTCGTTGGTCTAGTGGCTAGATATTAGGCTGCAGACCCGGTGGTCCTGGGTTCAATTCCCAGGTCGGGCCAATAAATAGTTATTGGGTTTTTTCTGTCAGAAAATTCTCAGTAGCAGCCCGGAGTCTGGAAGGTGGAAGTGTGTACACTCCCGTGCCTCAGAAAGCACGTTAAGCCGTTGGTCCTGCGCCTGAACTCTTTCCGGTCGTGTCGGATTGCCGTCCCATCGGATTATGAGAGCTAAGGATAAGAGAGTGCACCTGTGTTTGCGCACACACTTGTGCACAATAATATCTCCTGCGCAGTTGGCTAATCTCTCTTGAGATTGGCCGCCGTGGCCGAAATCGGTCTGGAGGACCCTTATATATTTATCATTAACGATGAACATTTAAGGCATCAAATAACTTAAAGTGAAGGAATGGACAGTAACTGTCTCATTGCTAGACCTAAACAGAATGTATGGACCATATATGTTGCTCTACTAAGGTTCGAAAACACAACCAAATTTTTTTCCTTACAAAATAATGTATAACATTAAAGTTGGAAAAAGTAACAGCCTGTATATCTCATTGCTGGGCTAAGACCTCCACTCTTTTTGCGGAGAAGGTTTAGAGCTTATTCCATCACGCTGCACCAATACGGGTTGGTCGAAACATGTGTGGTAGATTTCAATGAAATTAGAGATATGCGCAAGTGAGTTTGTTTATTTGTTTCTTACGGTTTCACCTCTCAACTACTTAACCGATCATGATGATACTTTGCATACACGTTATCAGGGGTATAGAGACGGACCTAACCCCCCTCGCCATCGGGCGCAATTTTAGTTCCAAATAATTTATAAATCATAATGTCGCGAAGTATATTTTTATCTTTAACGAAAGACATTGGACTTCCATAAAGCCCTTTCATCTAACAATAGGACCTTTAAATTAGACTAATTGGGTAATGAGGTACTTAAACCCGTAATCTTTTATTTTACGTTACCAGAACTTCTCGCAATGCGATACGGCATACTTTTTTCCTGAACTTTACCGTAAGGCTTCGTAATCTTACGAGTACTTACGATTTTCTGCACAGTTGGTCTATAATTGAAGTTGATAAAAGTAAGAGCTCGTTAATGTCCTACTGCTGTTGCTGCTGCTGCTGCTGTTTTTAGGCATGGCGCTTATTGTACCACGCTGCTCCAGTGCAGGTTCATGGATTCACATGTGGCAGATTTTTATTCAACTCATGTGTGATGTATTCCTCCATAGCTGAACATGAGATTAATTATTATAAAGATAAATTAGGCACTTAAAAATCCAGTGGTGCTTGCCTGGGCTTAAGGCCGCAATCTTAGGTTAAATAAAAGTTTTTACTTGTATGTCTTATATGATATGCGTTAACTAGCATATTGACTTCATGTTTCAAAAGAGAACTTTTGTTTACGTCAAATATACAGTGAAATTATACTTTTAAAATACACGTTTTTTTTATACGAACACTAGTTTCCATGCGCGGCTTCGTCCGCATCTTAGGGGTTTGGTCAGGTGTAAAAAAGTCCTATGTCCTTAATAATGGGATGCTTGCTACATGCTAAATTTCATCAAAATCGCTTCAGTTTCACGCTTTCTTTAACAGACAGACATAGCTACTTTCGCATTTATAATATTACTATATAATAAAGATTAAATAATGATCAATTACCCTTTAAGCCAGCTACTTAAATAACGTTATTTTTCTGTTAATTAGGCTAAATAGTTTGGTCCCGTTCACCGCAAGGTAATTCTGTAAGGCTTCTGTAACTCGACGCGATATCACGAGCAGCCCTCTTAACGGGGCTAAATTAACGACATCCCCTCTTATTAACCCTTGCTGAGCACAGACTCTATTTTGGGAACTACCTCCGTAACCATATTAACAGGCAGCTGTGTAATTTCCTGGATTTTAAATATATAAATTTCATCGTGTTGAGATTAATGTTTTGCATAATATTGTCAAAATTAGCTTTATAATAAACGTATATAATATACAATATTATAAAAATTAATATAAATATTAAAATCATAAAAAACTCATCCTACCATCTTGTATGCTAACTTTCTTAATAATTCTTTTTCATATAGTCCATGAAAAAGCTTAATTCCACTCAGGTGGAGCTGAGCGTCTTCCATAAGAAAAAAAATGCAAAATTTAATTAACAAAGTTAACTCAGAGCTAAAACACAAGTTTCGGAAGAAAAACGAGCGAGCTGACACGTTAATTTGATTCTCTCGAATTACAACTGGTTGAGAGAGCGTAAAGGAGATCGTGGTTCGAATGTAAAGATTGGATCAGATACCTTACCCGTACGTGTACTTACGTAATATCATTATCCACGCTCTTAAAATAATTTAAGACACACTTTAAAGAGAAACGTAAACTACTTGGTGGAAGGGTTTTGTGCAAACCACCCACTCATAACATATACTACTGCCATACAGCAGTTCTTAGTATTGTTGTGTTCCGACTTGAAGGGTTAGTGGGTCAGTGCCACAGGCACAAGGGATAAAACATCCTAGTTTTCAAGATTGGTGGTGCTTTGGCGATATAAAGAATGGTTAATATTTCTTATGGTGACAACTTACCCTCAAGCCAGTATAACTACCTATTTCAAATAAATAATAATAATAAGTAAACGTAAAGTAAAAAAGTTTAAATAATCCTGGTCAAAACATCTTTCCCTGAAGGAGAAAGATTCGAGCTTATGCCACCACTCTCTTCCATTCCGAGTTAATAGAAAACATGGAAAAGTCTCATTCGATACATGCAAATAATTCTTGTTCGGATTATTAAGTCGCGTTCTTTTGTCAGGATTCACGATTCTTAGCCCAGTGGCCATCTTCATACTTTATGTAGCAACAATCGTTATTCTATGCACTTCGCACTAATATAAATTAAAATAATCATAATTAAAAAAAAAAGCGTTTCAAATATTGTATTGTATAACATACAATACAATTGTATTGTATAACATACAATACAATTGTATTGTATAACATACAATACAATATTTGAAACGCACAATTTCTTGAGTCAATATTTTGACATAAACATTAACTCAAAACACCTACTCATCTAAAGAGTATCTCTTCATTATGATAACATAATGTTCATCCATGTAATGTAATAATGAAATTTATCTTTAACATTATTAGATTGAAATGGAATAATGCATCTATAGAGCTAGTGCACTATAATAAAGCTGTCAAGTTACTTACGCACCAACGGATAAATGTATTTAGTTGGTGCTATCAATATTGCATCGAAAGCTATTTAAACTTTGTATATAGATAACATTGTTCGGCACAATGTAAGTATTATATATTTTATTATTATATAAAATATTAACGTGCATTCGTTTAAACCTGTTAAATTAAATATGTAATTTTATATAGGTATTATTATACATTAAATTAAAATGTATAAAATAATATAAATCTATATATTTAAACGTTGATGTCATAAATAAATAACTGATCATAGTTGATATTGAGCCAGGACGGCCATTCAATATGGGTCTGTGTAGGACATATTATAGAGCACACTAAAGTGTAGTGTATTTCTACACTATCACAATTCTATGGTACGGTAAATTTGACCCGGCTAGAACGAGAACAGGCTTAAGATCATCTTTATGTATTTTTTTTGTCATAAAATTTTTTGGGAGTATAAAAAAATGATTGAGTGTTAAGGAATTCAGGAACTGCGGCCTAAAAAGATAGCCACTAAACCATCGATGCACTATTTAACAATTATGATTCTGTATTCAATTATCAACGCCTTACATTGGAATATATTTTATTTTTAAATATATAATGTGTAATAACGCTATTATTTATGAATCCTTTAAATTTTCATTGAAATAAACCTAAAATGGATTAACTTCGAATAGCCATCATAAATTTTCACTCGTGCCAAAGACAATAACGTTCTCAAGCTAACTTCTTTCGTGTTTATTTTATAAACGAAGTGGAGCAGGCTATCGATCTCTTACGTTATTCAGTAGTAAGGATCGAAGCCACTTAATCTGAGATGTTGCACTTGCTGAGATAATTTCACGCCAGCCGACGACGTCAAGGCGGTATGCCGGTTTGCTATCAATTCAATTTCATACCTAGCTCCGGTCGGGAACTATTCGTGCCTTTCAAATAACTTAATGCGACGGTTTTGTCATTAGTTATATTCTTAACTGCGTTTTTTAAAATACGTTTATTTTATATTTTATTACATTTGAAAATTTGTTTAGGTATTTCAATCTGTAACAATTAAAAAACGATTGTATTTATTTATTTATTTAACTTACTAAATGAATATGTTACGTAAATTTGAGTTAAAGGTGCTGTTATACAAACATTCATGTGTAGTAACATTATTATTCTATAACATTAATTTAGATTCATTGTTCAAACAATAAAATTAGTTTATAAAATGAGTTTTATTGAATAATTGATTTATTCAATATAAAAATGTAATATACACAAATGTAATGAAAGCGAGGGACAGACCAAAGAATATACAAAATCGTATCATCCGACATGGAAGTCACCCTCTATGTATATCGAATGGAGTCATTCTAAACTATTCACTGTAACGATTCGATTGACGATCTCTGCACTGCGATAAAATATTTTTGACGTTATAAAACGAACTTAATGGATTTGTTTCAATTTCGTAACGTTTTTGGAAACATGCCAAATTTACTCGAAGTATTGGCGTTTTTATGCGGATATTTGATTATGCTATTAAAACTGTAACGAGTTTCGGCTTTAAATAATGTGTAGATATGTTAGATAAATTAAATTAACTAAAACGGTAAAACTAGCATGCTATTTAATTCCTACAATAATGCTACCATTAGCATACAAAATAATATAATTAACACTATTTATAGATAAACAACAAAGAATAGACAAAATACTCTAAATAGTCGAACAAAACTTTTATTTAAATAAAGAAGAAATCGTTTTTTCTTTAAATTTCGTATTAAGAAAGCTAATATCAAGAAGATTTGTGCCTTCTACACGTCTGGATCGATACTCATATGATTGTAAATGTAGATTGATTGGGTCCCGTTTCTTTTTCACAGGACTAGCTGCACTCGCTCCATTATGTCAGTATTCTGTACGATTTACTGCAGCTATTGGAACAGATCTTGAAATGACTAGTCTACGAAAAAATAATGCGCAAGAAATACATCACTCAATTTACTTTGGACAAAGTACAAGCGTATGATAATATACTTCATTCTAGTATTATTTTGTGTTTTGAACTAAATAGCATGATTTCATTGTTAGTTATCCCGCAATGAAGTAGACTGTTTAAAAGTTTCATTTATGTTCGCCTAAAGTAAGACCTACGGCAATACCGCGGATGCATTTTTTAAATTACTCTTTTGGCATTCATGTTTTTTTAAATAGGTAATCAGACTGGAACATACGTAAATGCGCTACCAACCTTGGTACCCAAGATGTCAGGTCCCTTGTGCCTGTAGTTACACTGGCTCACTCACCATTCAAACCAGAATACAACAAGACTAAGTATTGTTGTTTGGCGGTAGAATATGCCTTGAGTGAGTGATACCTACCCAGACGGACTTGCACAAGGTTCTACCATTAAATATAAATTGTTATAAATAATTTAAGATTTCCAAATAATCGAACTTTTTGCTTAAATTTCATCACCGCAGATTAGTAAGATGAAATAATATACTATACATATTATTATTTTGAGATAAGGTGTAAGATAAATCCATGAAGTTATAAAATTAAACGATGTTATATTAAAAGGAATGATTTACATTGCGGGATCTCGATAAAAATTTGAAATTACGTAAATAATCTCCAATATATATATTTTTATAAGTAACATAATTTCTATATAATTTTCAAAATTATTCCTCGAAACAAGAACTATTTTAAGAAAAAAAAAGTACAAAGTAGCCGCTTAAAATGGCTCAGTTATAATTTACATAGTAAATAGTAACAAAAGCCGTTGTGGTGCTTACTACGACTTTAAAACTAATCGTCGGTAAAGATATGTTTGATTATTTGAAGTGAAAACTGGCAATGTTATTATTCATATTTAATTTAAATTTAAGCTTTGTGAACAATGTGCACTTTAAAAGTGAGATTTTTTGTAAGCTATGACGACGTAGTTTTGAAACTATTTCTATCACGCTCGCACTTCATTTTATTGTTCTCGGATGTATAATTTGATAAAGATGTGATATTACATTTAATATAATAAATTGCATATTTTTTCATGCCGTCAATAGTTTAACTCTATTTCGTCAATCAATATTAAAATACTGATACACACGTTTTAGGTAAATATTTTTGAAATAAAATTTGTATTTTAAAATAAGAAATACAGACAGCTGATAGTGAACGTCTTATATGTTAAAAGGTGTTTTTTTTTTAAAGTTGGAATTGACAACGTCTCTGATGTGTTAAAAGCATTAGCTTTTACAAGGCTTTTACATAAATATTTTGGCATTACTTTGTGCCTTCTTTTAGAGTTATCTAGTATTCACATTTTTCGTCTGGACTTTAAAAATGTCTGTATGTGCAATCTTCTATTTAGATATTTATGTATACGCTTTCAAGAGGTTATTGACCGTCAGTGAAATGAGAAAATAACAAATGGGTGTTTTATTTAAGCAGTTTTCCTTTGAGTTGTTGAAATACAAAAGTATTATACAAAATATATTAACATAAATTTAAAAATAAAACAAATATATAAAAGATATAGAGACTGCGGTAAATATCTCTATGACTAAATTAAAAACACGCTACCTATGTATGTATAAAGTGCATCACAAGTTGCAATTTGTTTTAGACGTATAAATTTTAATTCGTTACAAATAAACCACTGCTACACCGAAATGAGTGGTCGGATAACAGAGACCACATGTAATTAGTTGTAGACCAACAGTATCACGCAAAAGCTACCGGTCTTATTTGAGCTGTGTTTCCGTTAAAATTACTACATAAAATTTGTTTTATCTTATTGACTGATCAGTTTAATTTCTCATATAACGTTAAATTCGATAAGAACAAAGCACTGCGAGAGCAAAATGAGTGGTCGCATCAACCAGACCACATGCAATTAATCGTAGACCAAAAGTTCCACGCATGCTACCGGCCCTATTTGCATTGTGGTCTCGCTGCCCTCGTAAAACTGTTTCTTTTTGTTCGATGCGCCGACTAATTTGGTTTGCAATTTTACTTTGATATTAATGTAAATTTTTACGTTTAAAATTGAATAATGTGACGTCAAAAACTACGATTTCATACGTGATTGATCGTATTAAAGCTTTTAGTCCTCCTATTGATTCTGTTCACATTCCGGTTTGCATGTCTTTACTAGGATTGAGATTTTTAATTTTGTATGTAAACTGTATATAAATAAATATGTCTTTCGCTTAGAGCCGAGATAAACGTTGTTTCTTACTGAAGATCACAGGTTCAAATCGAGGACTATTTTTTTAAATTCATATTAGGTTCCTCAAGTATGGTGGAATAAGCTCCAAGTTATTTTTCGTAGTCGTTAAATATAACTCGCAGAAAAATACAAACTATTACTACTATTCAAATAGTTTCCAACAAAATCATTTGAAAAATAATTTATTTTCAAATAAGCGACTAAATCAATTTTAGATTATACTATATTTATGTAATAAAATCATCTTGTAAGTTCAGTCCTCAAGTTACACAATAATTGTAAACATCTTAGTAAAAGCAACTTTCCACTTGACTCATTTCGTGTGAAGGTACTTTTTATTTTTGTTCTTAAATGGGACGTTTCGCGTTGATGATATTCTTTACTATTCCAGTTGCCAAGTCTGCCTTCGTTGTAAAAATGTGTCAAGTATTCTCGTATTATTGTGGAAAGCATCAGCCCTAGACATTGCTTCGCCACAAATCAAGAAGCATGACGTTACACGATGAAACGTAAACCGAGAGCCTTTGTGCTGTCACATTAACTCTTTGTGTTATTTCCATTCTTTTCACATAGAAAGGAATATTTTATGGCGGTGATTTTTTTACGGATTTTGCGATAATCGCGAATACTGCCCGCCAATATAAGCCTATTGACTATTTTTTAAAGATCCGTAACTACGAGTTTTATTACACCGTGTTTATAGTCTGTTACATTTTACAATAACATAATATTGGTTTAATAAGTAATATTACTCGCATGAAAGTGTTGAATATAAATATTTATTTATAATATTAAATAGTTTATAAAAATAATAACCTTTTAAACTCTTATGTAAAATGAACACATTAGCTTAAATAATGAATATTTAAGACTTAATCAGCGCAATATGTCATTCATTATCACGTATACTATACATGGATATTTAAACCTCAGTATGAGAAGAAATAGTGAGGTGGATCAAAAGAATTTAGTACACAAATAATGCAGAATAAACTATTTTTAAAGCTATATAAAACAGTCTAAGAAGAAGAAGTATTTTCAAATATGTTAAAATTTACATTCAACAAAAAGCGAAATATTTTAATAGACTTCAGGAATATTGAATAAAAATTACCATTTTTGGTCGACGGATAACGTGACGGTTTGAGTGGGTCAGTCCCGCTTTTGAACTACGTGTCCCATCGCCCCAAAAAAACTTCTCAATGTCCCGCTATGACAAAACAGGCAATGAATGACAATGAATTTAAAAAATGGCTGAAGACGAAAACTGATATTTTGAAGTCAATGACCTCAAGAGCTAATTGGCTGCCGAGTTTATGTGTGAATTAATAAATAATTTGTTTACAATAAATATTAGTTATTTAATTGTAAAACTTATCATATTAAAACAACATTGAAATGAAGGAAGCAAATATTAGATACTACATATATTAAATAATGAATCCATTTCGATTTATCAATATTCCACGCCACAATTATAATCATAAAGCTCTCAAATGTTATTTTATTTCATTAACAAATACAATCATTACCTCCTTTCATTAAATTACAAAATTCATCACCTCGAGTTAAGATTTCTTCATTAAATAATCTTCCTTTGGTAATAATAGGCGGTGATTTGTTTAAACATATATTAAATAACATTTTTGAGACAATTAAATATTTCTTGATCGAAAACTGAGAATCGTTGAAATCTTTATAAAAAAATTATCCTACATATTAGTATCTGAGATCAAATTTCACTCACAATAATATTAATTCTTTACCCATGTTATGTTCCTTTCAAGTGTCAAATCAATAATGTCAGAAGGAGATAAATCGATGTTCAATTAAATAAATGTAAGGCCGTAGAGTCTGCGTCTCTGTGTTGTTTAAAAAGATAGAAATAAAATCAGTACACAATAACAATACTTTGTATTTAATTGGTGATAAGGTTTTGTGCAAGCTCACCCGGGTAGGTACCACTACTCGCCGGGTACGCCGAGATGGCCCAGGGGTAAGAACGCGTGAATCTTAACCGATGATCGTGGGTTCAAACCCGGGCAAGCACCAGTGAATTTCATTTGCTTAATTTTGTGATTATAATCCATCTCGTGCTTGACGGCGAAGGAAAACGTCGTGAGGAAACCTGTATGTGTCAAATTTCACTGAAATTCTGTCACATGTGCATTGGAGCAGCGTGGCGGAATAAGCTCCAAACCTTTTCATCAAAAGAGGAGAAGAGGCCTTAGCCCAGCAGTGGGACATTCACAGGCTGTTACTGAAACAGCAATACTTGTTATTATTGTATTCCGGTTTGAAGGGTGAATGAGTCAGTTTACATACACAAGGGACATTACATTTATGTTTGGGAAGTTGGTGTGGTTTTGGCGATATAAATAATTAATAGTTTTTATTAGAGCGCCAATATCTATCGATGGTGACCACGTACTATCAGGTGACCCATTTACCCCTCCGCCTACCTTTTTTAACGAAAAAATAACATAAAAGTTAACAAGTTCCAGATTTAATATTAAATGGTTGTATTTTTTATAGGATAGGTAGGCGGCCGAGCGTTTGGGCCATCTGATGGCTTACCATGATGGTTACCAACGCCTTTGACATTGACAGTGTAAGAAATGTTAACCATCGCTTACATCGCTAATGCGCCACCAGCCTTGGGAACTAAGATGTTATGTTCTTTGTGCCTGTAATTACACTGGCTCACTAACCCTTCAACCCGGAAGAAAACAATACCAGGAACAGTATGTTTTGCGGTAGAATATCTGATGAGTGGGTGGTACCTACCCAGACGAACTTGTACAAAGCTCTACCACCAAGTAATGTTTGAGATTTGTATGAAAAAATATGACACGGTACTACTAGGTAAGAACTCACTTCGTAACTCACTTCGTGACTCATTCATGAAATGTTGAAAATCTATGTACGGTGATACGCTATTTTGGACCGTATATCTTTTAAGTATTACCATAATTATCGTCGAATTCGCATATCAATTTCTGACATTTGAGTTTGTTCATACAAATCATCATCAAAAACAAAAGCTCTATTATAGTTGCTATTTCAATTGATAATTCCACTAAGGTAAGTTTTCAAATGCAACGTGCATTTGAAAACTCAATAAGATTCAACAACCATCCAACAGCATTCATTATGCTGAATAATAGAACCGTAGTTACAGTTATATAAGAATACAAAAAAAATAAATAAACACAAATTGATTGTAAAGTATTGTATTGTAAAATATGTTACCGGTGTATTAGTAATTTATTTAATGAAAGCTCTTTGAATTCAAGTTCGAATTAAACTTTTTATAAATTTGGTTTTGTAGATAAAAAAAAAAAAAATTAAATTATTATTAATAAAATTATATAAAAGAATAAATAAAATAAAAAGTTGGAAATTGGAAGTTAGTTTAAGTTATTTTATTAAATTTCTGTTAGATGGAGATTTTCTAAAGTTTTTTATAGACCTATTAATGTTCGAGTATAATTATTACGCAAAAGAACTGATTCCAAACTTTTAACTTTTAGATTGAACTGAGGAGTCATTTTCGATTCGTACGTAATTATTTTAACCTCATTTTTATTTATTACGTTTTATGTTCGATTCGCATTATTTATTGCTTGACTTAAATCTGAAACTACATACAAATGTCTATTTTAAAAGTTTATACAAAGTCAACAATTTCGTAAGTAAGAATAAGGTTAAAAACATGTTAATGTTTGTTTTGCTTAATGCCGGCCTAAATGAAGTTAATTCTTCGTAATTTAAATGCACAGTGGGCTTCCCAGTCGAGGGCAATAAATGTTTATTTTATTGATTTTCACACGGCTCTAATACAATGCATATCCATGGTACACGAACACAACACGATTTATTTCGATAGAGTTCCATGTTATTTCAATGAAATAACCAGGGAACGACATTATCGTAATAATGAAAATGTTACCAGCGGACCCCTAGTGTTGAAAAAAAGTTTTTATTTCGATAAAGTTCCGCTCCTCTTTTACGTGCCGCGGGAGTTAGAACTTTGTGTTAATAAATTATTTTTTTACTCCGCTATAGGTTTCGTTGCGCATTTATTTATTAACGATTGATTAATTTTATAATGTGTGTAATTAGAAAAAAGTTTTATTTAATGTAATAAATACGTTATTTATAATTTACAAACGACCTTTTCTGTAACATATAACTCTAGACTTATTATTGTTATCTTAGATGTATACGTTATTTACGCTATCAGTTTATAATACATAATATCACGATTATAACTTATCTGACAAACATTGCTTTAGAACTACCATTTCAAGAATATTTGAACTGACGATATGCAAGATTTTAATCATTTATCGTTTTCCAAGTCGTTTAAGATTATTTATTTTTTTGGGTTTTCTAAGAGTATCAGTAAATATACCATAAATCAAGGAAGACAATATTTATTTTATCTTAGGGAGAGGAAAATAATGGAATCTCCCGTTACGCAGCGGCTATACATCCCCATTGTAACCATCAAAGTTGTAATCACAACCTTACGATTCGTTGAACAGCGTCACGCCCTTGAGATGTCGCTAACGAATTTTTAATATGCCTACCGAAAAGTATAAACAAAAGCATAGCAGGCGGCCCCTCTAGAGTTTAATTGCTGGTTTAGCGTTCATTAGGATATGCAGGCAGTTTTTTAACACGATTATGACGTCGCAGGGTCGAGGATAGGCGAGGGTGCGTTGGGGTGAGGAGGGCTGCGTCACGTGCGAGGTCCGCACTCCGCAGCCCGACGCATGCGAGACCGCGGGGCGCCGGCAGCGCAGGCGCGCCCCCCAGCCCCCGGCCTCCCTCATCCGTCAGTCTGCCGCTGGCCACCGCGCGCTCTGCCCGTAGTGTAGCGCCGAGTCGCGCGCCGCGAGTGCTCTCCAAGTGATGACGACTTGTGAATAGTGCGATGTTCGTGCTGCGCTGTGCCCTGTTCGCGGCTCTGCTCGCCGCTGCCGCCGCCGCCTGGCAGGAGAACGTTCGCCCCAAGGTCTTCGCGCAATTAGGTTAGTATGACAGTTAGCATCACGCTGTCAGATGTTGCTGAACGCTAACAAGCGACCTTATAACCCCCTGACAACAGTCGAGAGCTTACATTCGTAGAACCACTTCAGAGCTTCGTGTTTATTTTGTTTTGTTTGATGACATTGACGCCACGCGGCTAAGCGGCTAAACTCATTCAGTAGTTGTTTATGTTGCTTATTTTGAGACCGCGTTTTGTGTATTAGGAGTTTATATATTTATATTTTCCAATTAAGATAGAGATACATTTTTAGAGATTCCAATACGAAAAATAGCACATTATCCACAAGACAACATTAAGTGCATCTAGTCGTTATATTTTTATAAAAAATGATCAGATATAATTATTCAAAACGTAAAGATTAAATGTAAATAAACTAAAAAACTTAAAATTGTTAGAACTTAATTCCTACATTAAATTGTCCCCGACCACGTGACTTAAGTCGACCGAGTTATTTATATACAAACGAACTAAATAAGTAAGCTTAGTGAATATACATAAATAGCTTTCTCATTAATTTAGACGAGAATTAAACGATTAAACCTTATTATAGATAACATTTCAACTGTGCTGTTCATTGTTTAAAACAAGCAGTCGTGTCCCCAGAATTACGCCTTGTGGTACTCCAATAACGAGTCAGAGTCATGCGATAGTTTATCCTAGAGGAATAAAGGCGGAGTGCACAACTATAGAGCCATTGTTTTATTGTGCAGTCTGCATTGCGGGGGACAGCCACGTGGCTCTCATTAGTGCAGCACAAAGCGAAGCAGTTTGTTCTGCGTTTTGCAATGTTACGCCCGGATTAGCGATGCGATGTTTAACCTACTGGATGAAACTTTGTCTAACTTCTGCATGTAGGTTTGGATAATTCATCTTTTGTTCTATTAAGTCGAAATCAAGTGTGAATTTTTGGAGCTTTCACGGTACTAAATTATATTTCAAACAAGGTTTTATTTATATATTTTTCTAAATAAATATTATAAAAAAAACTTTTTTTAAATTAAATACTATAAGATTATTTCTGATCACATTCCTCCAAACCGTTGACTTGTCGTAAATAGCGAAAAGTTATCTAAATACGAACTCTCTTGTTAATTAAAGAAGTCATAATTGGAATCACTGACGTTACTGGTCTAGACGTTATTGTCGGATGTATATCCGTCCATTGTATCCGGAGCTCGCATTGTTTATCGTTACTTTGAAATATCAACGGACTAATTTGATTATGTCGTGTATATCATGAATAATAATTGACATGACGTGGAAAAATGCACAACACAAATTCAATTGATATCTGAACGTACTAAAAGTGCTATATTCGTCGTAATTAATTGAACCAGTTAATTGATTTCGAATTAACACTGCTGACGAGATCTTCATTAAAGCTCTAAGTGACAATTATGATACAGTGTAACTAAGTAAATTAATTGCAATTGAAAGTCAATAAGCTGAAATGAAGTAAGCAGAGATGACGGAGCGAGTTAATTACACCGCCATAGTTTCTGTTTGATGTTCGGACACTCGTAGTGCTCGTGTCAACACCTCTCTAGTAATGTGATCCACCAATTCAAACCAGAGGGTTCACACTGACCGCATAATGTGGTTTAATATACGCACGATCAAAGGTCTATATGGAAATCGGAGATATAAAACTTTCCTTTATTACATCGTTATTTCCATACACATTCGCCTTAATATCAACATTTCGGAATACTTCGATAATGTTATTTTGAATATGTTTATGTTTGCGTGATATTCGAAATTGATAAACGTGTCTTTTCTTCGATATAACTTGTTACTGGATAAATGTTAAACGCGAGACTTGTATAAAAAATTAAGTTACATAATTTTTTGACATTAACTGAAACATTAAAAAAAGTGGTTGATATTAACTTTTCGATTTATTATACTATCTTGGCATAAAGACTCATTTTTGAAGGATATAGTTATAATTGTTACAGAGCTCAAATTTAACTTTGTTAAAGAAAAAAAGCATTACAAAATGATTTAAATGAAATTGCGTTGGTTATATCTTGTGCCCTCAACAACATACGGAATGCATTTTCACTCGAAACCTAACTCGATGTTATGGTAGAGTGGTACTGAATATTTCTTGAATATTTTACAATTTACCATATAGACTTACTTCAGCTTGATACATTTATATCTTACATAGCTTGGTTTATTTATAAATGATAGAATCACACGAAGAAATATTTATGTCTGCGGCAATCTGATACTAACATTTATTTACAACTAAAGATATGTAGTTGAAACTGTCTCAACTATCTAGTGAACTAGTCTCAACGATAATAAGTACATAATAGTATTACTGCCACGGCTTAGGAGATAGCGGTTGCAATCTAACTAACCTAATTTGCGGGTAATGTTACTGCACTCTGCGTCCGTCGACAACTGATACAGTTATTATTCACAAAGTATACCACTAGGGAATTGGTTCAATTTGTGCAAATTGTATACAAAATGTAGAACTAAAATCGCTCAGCACATTCACTACGGAGAATGCTATAATTTGTCTCAAAGTTCTGTAAAGGAAACAGAAGAGTATCGAAACTATTTCGAATACCGATTCTAATGCACGAAGAAAGTGTATCGAACCATAATCGTGTGCTTTATCGTTATTGTGTAACCCACTTATTGTTCTGACTGGTCTCGTGTGGGTCGAGACACGTATTGGGTTTGAAATGAATGCTAAACAGAATTTCTCCCGGTGGAGGATGACTCATTAAGGATCAACGTGTACGAGTAGCTTGATGTGAATCATTGGGATTGCTTTAGATAAACTTGATTTTTCGAGCACATTCTAGTTCGGAATAGTAAAATTTTGATTCAATAATAAGATTAAACTAAAGTATGACTAAATATGAGTAAATTTTGTAAATAAAATATAAAACTCTCGAAGCAATGGAAGGTGAAGAATCATAGTATAATAGAATGGATCCTATAATACAAAATATGAACACGATTCTAAAACAAGTTTTATGGACTGTACCAGGTTTAAACAGGTGCCGCGGCCTAAGGTTCAATTTCAAACGTTTTATGGTGTTGCATTATGGTTTTCGACGCCCTCCTTTATGCTTTAACTACTAGGATTATAGAACGTTTAAAGTGGGTTCATAAAATAACCGTTCACTTACTACCTGAAGAAGAAATAAATTACTTAACAGGATTATACTTTTATATCCTGGAATGTTTTGTACGTGTCGCGTTTCGCCTTATGGGTATTTATTGGGTCATTCGTCAAGAACCAATACCCGAGGGAACTGTTATGTGGTTAGGGTGCATAATACTGCTGTGACGTGATGTTGTTTTGAATTGAACTCTCCTGAACAATTTTTTAACATTTCGATATTGTCCTAGGGGTACGAGCTTAAGTCAAATTTAATTAAGTGTTATATTATTATTTAAAATAAATAGATTTGATATAAAGTTATATAAAGATTGTTAATATTATATTCATTATTGCACACCGAGACTTAAATTGAAATAAACATTTTATTTACTAACGTTGTATGAGGTGCAACAGGCGGCCTTATCGCTAAAGCGGCGATCTCTTCCAGACAACCTTTGGGCAGAGGACTGATTATAAAATATAAAATATTATCACTGACATTTATTTTAATTTTATTATGACAATGACATCACTTATCATAATAAAATGTCTTATATCTTAACGGTTAAAGTACCACGTTACAGTACAAATTGCTTCATAAAATCGTATGGGTGACGATAACCGCTAATCGAATAGGACATAAGTTCAAACATTCGTCAATAAGAACGTTTTGGGCGAGTAACAAAATAATGTAAATTTAATGATAATGTATTATAGTAAATAATCGTCTGTTCTGCTTTTTTTTGCGTTTGTAATTTTAGATGTAAACCTTAAGTACTTGCAATAAGTCGAGTTCGATGCATTTGTTCCGAATGACGTGGTTAAGGAGCATGACACGCACGTGCGTGCGGCATTCATGTTTCGAACGAGGGGGGGGGGGTAACGGAATGGCGCCGCCTTGCGGGAGAGGGACAACTTTATAGCGGTGATATATATTGTCTTCACTGAGTGTGGGATACAAGCCCTCTTTTGTTTTATTTTGTCAAACACACGCATTAACTTTCTTCAGACTGTATTCATAAATTGTAGAATACAAGCAAGCAAAAATATATTAGGTAACATAATACCGGTACGTGAAATATATTTTATATTCAACAAATAAAATTTTTAACATATGCATGATGTTTGTACTTCAATGCATTTCCTTTGCCCTAGTTCACGAGAACTCTCATAACTTTCTCAAATGTGTTATAAAGATTGGTCGTAACTCGAGTGCGCTGTAACGTTTTTGGACGATATTGCTTTTCATTTGAAAAGAGATCATAATGGCAGCGATCGATTGGCAAACGAAGGTCTCTTTATTCAAATCTAACAAAAGGTGGAATAAAAATGAAATAATGGTGATAGATGACAGATTTCTTTATTCAACTCGTACTGCAGAGGACAACGCAAATATTGGTTCTGTAATGAAAATATTTGTTGAAATCCTCAACGGGCACTGCAAAGACTTTTTGTGAGATGACTGCGCGAGTGTGTTTAGCCCATTGTGATGCAGTTTTCAAATCCGGATTAAAAGGAAGCTCGTAATAAGCCCGATGCGGGGTTGTTACGTTGGGACATCGTTTGTAAAACTTCGGTATAACATTTTGCTATTGTAGTTACTTAAAAAACGTAGTTGATTTGCACAATATTAAGATGTAATCCTTTTATTTAGATTAAGTACATATTATATAGAAAATGTAAGTTGGTTTAATAATTATAATAGTTTATTCATCTGCACTGCAGCGGCACTGAGCGCTTTCTATCGACTGTATCACGGCGAGTGCTCAGAGGAGTTATTCTCCCTCATTCCTGCTTCCCCTTTCCTTCACAAATCTACGCGTGCTGGCTCTCGACGTCACTGCCAAACTGTGACAGCAGTTCCAATGCGCACGAAGAAATTTGGCAACTCTTTTCTTTGTCGCACCTCTAAAACATGGAATTCGTTACGAGCTCACGTGTTCCCCTCTTCTTATGACCTGGGTTCCTTCAAACGAGGCGTGAAGAGGCATCTTGAGGCATCTTGCGGGCCGGCAAGGCGGGGGCGGCTAGTGCAAGTCATTCTTCCTGACTGCACTAGCCGTCGTCGCATTTGGACTCTACTACCACTTACCACCAGGTAATCATCATGCCATCCCAGGAACTATAAAAAAAAAATAGTTAGTAATTCTATTTTTTCACATTATATTTGTCTTTAGTCTTTGCAGATTGTTTATCATTCCGTAAACTTAACACTTCATGTACCAACATACTTAGTAGGACAAAACCCTTCTCATTTGAAAATGCACTGATGAATAGGAAATAGTCAATGGGTCGTAAGAAATGGGCCAGCCAGCGTCGCGAAGTACTATACAAGTGAAATGCACTTTAAAACCAGTCTGCCAAGACCCTTCTCACTATACCGATTCCGCAATGCCAGGTGGCATGTGACGATGAGCCTTTGTGCTAAAGAGCTGTGGTTGTACGGTTCATTTTTATTGTTTGTATATCGCTGTGGCAATTTGGGTTTACCGTTTCGAATTTCCCTGTAATTTGAAATATATTTATCACAATTTTAACCTATAATGTTCCGCAATTCACTTTAAAATTAACTCAGATTACAGATGTTTGTGAATTTTAAACATTTTAGTTAAATAATGTGGTTTTATTTATACCCTACTATGAAATGGAATTTTGACGTTAATTAATCATAAATCTGTAATAATCGTTTTTTTTTCTGAGTATGGCCCAGGTGAGAAAATTAACTAACAGCAGCTGTTTTTTTGGCATATTTACTCAAAGTTACTTTACAAGAGTTCTGTTTGGTGCGGTGATTGGTTCTAGTAATGGGGCAGGTGGTCGCGCAATATGCGCTTTCAATACCATCGCTGGGGTCGACTCTATCGCGTGCTCTTCAATTGAGAAGCATTTCTCGTTAAATTAATATTTATTAACGTTGAAATGTTATTGCTGTTATTGAATGAATAATTGTACGTTTCGTTCTTGTTTTCAATATGAAACTGAACTTTGGGTTTTGATTTCTGATTAATGTTATCGTGTTATATAATTTACAAGCTGTGCCAGCGGTGTCACTCGCGTATAATTAAAAAAAATATAATAAATAAAAATCAGCCTAGAACCTGCCTCGATAAAAGGACTACACAACACAAAAATATTTTTTAAATTCGAATTTAAGTTCCTGAGATTAGCCGGATCAAACAAACAAACTCTTCAGCTGTAATATTAAGTAATATATATATTTTATTTTCATTGCTGCTGTAATAATCACTTCTGATGTCTAAGTGCAAGTGAAAACCAGCTTTGAGGTTTCATCCGCATTTTGTAACGTCATATTCCTTTTTGACGTTAAATTTCAAGTCTTTGTTCTTGTTTTTTTTTTCTTCTTTCAATGTACGTTTTATTTTTAAAGTGTGTCATGTAAGCTAATTTTTTGCTTAATTATTTAATTAATGAAATATATTTTGTTTTATTATATATCACATTTTATTGAACATTACATCAAGAACAATTATACTAAATTATAAGTAAATAAATTAAAATTATATAGATACATAACTTTTGATGTCAATTTCCGACTGTAAATTGGTCTTAATTGACTTTAATTAGTCTGATCCAAAAAAAGTACTTAATTAAAAGCATTATACACGAAGATGGTCTTTTATTATCAAATAATTGAATTAAATAATATATCTCTTAGAGGATTGATAAACTTAACGTAAACTATTCTATTGAGACATGTTAATGTGTTGCGCCACATCTGTCCTAACATATGTTTGCTCTAAAGCATAAATGTTAAATATAAGAAACGCTTCAATATATTTCTATCACATTTTCGCTAACAACTTAGCTAATAAAATAACAGGAAACATTACACCAAGTGTATGTTAAGAGCCCTAAAAATAAACACACAGTCCCTTTCTACTCTTGAACTTGACTTAGGTTCAATGAACTTAGCGTTCGATATGATAAATAATGTTCTGTTACTAACTGCAGTTGATTCATTTTGTGTTTTGGCATTCCATTAGTCGTATACGAATATTTATTTATTTACTTCTGAAGTTAATCTGGTATGAATTACTCAGTAAAACTTTATTATTTTTTTAAATATAAATTTATCGTAACCATTTCATTGCACTAAAGTATCATCAAAGCAATATTTTGAAGCGCGGTTCGGATAATAAACTGCTACTTAGATTGTCATACATAATGACTGATACGAGCTCACCGAAAAAGATTTAGGCAATAAAGTTACCATTTGTGGCGTACGAAAAAATTTTTATACGCTTATTAAGTAACATACGGTATAATAAAACAGCGTTTACGGTAAATGAGGTTATAATTCATCCTGGAAGTTGGTGCTGTCACTTTCAGATCTCGGAGACTAGAGCGACATAACGTATAAGTACAATACGTATATATTGTATTGGATTATGATGAGAATGACTGATATAAATTATGTCAAAATAACAAAGATGTGATCTAAGTCTCTATGTGTATAGGTTAACTTAAAAAAATACTGAATATTTCTTGAGAGTTAAACCAAATAAATTTTCATAGACCCGACCTGGGGATTGAACACAACACATTGGTATGTGCGCCATTATAAGCTAGAGCTAGACTATCGAGCAGGGCAAATTCAAACTACAGTGCTAAGGTATCGATTCTCTATATTTAGCGAGTCTACGGCTGCTGCTGAAATAATTAAACTGATTCCGCATTTGGAAAGACCAGCGACAATATTTTTAATAGAAACGAGCTCTTTGAATTCCAATATAGTTATAACGATAAACTAGTAAAAACACAGTATATATGCAGCTCGTGATATAATATAGTATACAGTTTAGCTTACATAGTTAAGTTGCTTTTTCATTGATTGTTTTCGTGAATATTTAGTTTGCCCGGATGAGATTGTTGTTGCAGCATTAAGACCGACTTTCTTAACCATTTTTTATCTGTGTTCCTGGTTCCTATTTTGATCTCCTATTTTGGTGTAGAATAAAATATATTTGTATTGTATTGTATTGTAATGCAGATGATAACTATTGTAATATTGCTATCCTCTTTACGCATTTATGAGATCCGCACTAATGAGAAAGAGATAGCAATTGTTTTTTTAAAAATGTGTGTGAGAGAAATAACACGAAAAATAATTATTAATCGGATTGATTTTGGTAGTTATGTAAATATATTTTTTTAAAGAATAACGAAGAATAAAGCATTCTTTGCTTAAAAACATTCAATGTAGACAAAAAAAATTGAATATAATTTTTCCGCCTTTTCCGGAATGTCTTTAATATGATATTCTATTAGATACAGGAATTCTGAATTAATTAAATGAAATCTTACTCGCTTCTGATATTTTCAATATTACATTCATAATGAAATATCGTATATATTTTGTATTCCAATTATTCATCGATTCAAATAAATTATTATACGAAATAAAAAAAATACTTACCGATAAATTGCTTTTATAAGTATTAACAAATAATTCAAAAGTACCAAGGAACCTTACTAACATATTAGGACAAATCTACGTGATTTAAATATCGAACATCTGAGTGACTGAGTAATTTAAAATAAGGACGGTGACAGCCAATGTGTTCTATAAAGCTAGGTCCACATGTGCAATATTGTGAGTTTCTTGCTTTTAAGAGCTAAATTTTAAATGAAATAATATATATTCTGCTCAAAGCAAAAAAGAAACTAGAATATAAGAAAAAAAAATACCTAGAGAAGACTATTACTTAATGTGTAATGGTTTTGAGCAATGGTTCTTCCATTGCTCACAACCAACGTGAAAGACTCAGCGTGGCGTCCAACAAACATTCGACGTAATATATTTAAGCGATATAACTAATGAACCAGTTGTAAGGTTCATTGACGGGAATAACTTCGCGACTGGTTTCCTGTTACAAACTCGACTTACGCTTACTTACTTCCTTAGTGACATTGGATTAGTTCGGAATTCTGATAAGTTTTCGATGTGATATCGCGGTGTGATATTAGCTACTTGATGTGCTAAGAGAATGTAAAGTTTTGTTATCCATTCAAGCTAATATTATTCAGGATGTTCTATATATCCACTTCTTCTTCTCTTCTGAGTTTTGTCAGTGGCATCTAAGTTTACACACATATAAATGTTGCGTAATTTGATTGTAGATTGCTACTTCACACTTTTTGGTTTTATTTGGGTAACTATTCCAAACAAACTTGGGATTGGTTTTCAAAATAAACGAATATCTGTGTTTTTGTATTTTCATCAACTTTATACGGTCACATTTACAAATGTGGCGTTTTATGACATGTCATACATAATTGCTTTGGAACGGTTACGACCTCCCTGGGGTTCTTCGTAACTTCGCGGTTGCCAGACGATTACAACCTCTATTGCTATGATGAATTTCACTAATATCATACTGTTTTATTACCCCCAGATAAAGATAAATAACTAGGACGGGAAGCTATTGCGATTAATTAGATTTTGGGCGTAGAAAGTACTTAATGCATTTTTGCAATTAATATTCATGTAATTAAGTGGCTTTTATTTTTTGTTATTTGTTCAATGTGAACACTATTTATGAGTAAATATCTATTTAATATTATTTTGCTAAATAGAAAAGTAAATAGAGGCAAACCTAAAACCGTTAAGGTCTAAATGTACTTGCGAAATAATATAATATTTTAAAAATTATATTTTTTACATTTGCTTAAACCACTTCAAAAAATAAACAATAATTTCATGGTATTCGAAAAAAAATGGGCACCAATTAATTTACAACCACTAATGTAGCACCCACTTAAGGCAAGTTAAAACGAGCGAGCGAATCGAGGTCGTGTGCCTCAGCCATTAGGTTTTAAATTGCTTCAGAAGTTCGATATAAAAACCAATTCCCACATGAATGATCGTAGAGAGTGGGGTCAGAGTTGACGGTAAAAAACCTACGCGGCAGCTGTTTGGCACATGATGGGAGCGACGATGGAAAAACGTTTAATAAAACTAGGAGTTCGCTCGCTCATTTCTTTCGCTGTAATATTTTTTCTGATGACTGAACTAGGATTTTGCAGCGTTCTAGAAACTTCGACCTCGTTTGACGGCTGCTGATTTTTTCAGATTTGCCTACTGTTCAATGGATGCTTGTATGCTGAGGGCACCGCTATTGAAATATTTTTGTATGATGGAGGAATATATTTAAATAGTAGAATAAATATTTAAGAGACTAAGCATGAGATTATGATAATAATTTTCAAACCAATTAGCAATCCCACAGAATAGATAGATAGATTTTTTTTGATGACCTTAAATATATTTTTTACAGACAACATCAATGTTTAGGAATTGTGTTGTAGTTAATTTCGTTGGACGTATTTCGCTATTCGATACTTTTAATGAAGACATTATTCAAAGGAATGGAAACTGTTACATTGTCTGAACTTTATCAGATCCAACCTCAAAAATATGGCCTAAATAAATTTAGAAGTTTTACCAAAGTTTCGGGGGCAAGTTATGAAACTTAAGAATGTGCTTTGACCGAAATCGATAATTACGTAGACCTCAAGTCTTACCCTTTTTATGAACAGACTTTACAAAATATAGTCGGATAAACTTTCTTATCCTCCTCTGATATTGAATGTTGTTGTAAGCCCTGAAATACACATTATACCTTTGTAATACTACGGGCCTTTTTTGCTAGTGGTATCTTTAAATTAAAATAAGTCTTTTAAAGTGTCAATTCAAACCTATACATGATAATTTGATAAAGTAAAACATATTTTATATATTAGAATAATCTAATTAATCTTTATATAAATAAAGGAAGCTCTAAATGCTTCATCTTATTTCTTTAAGGTAATTTCACTTTCTCATAGAACTAATATTTATTCGCCACTATTTCCTCAAATGACTCGAGCGGTCTTAATTACTGGCATCCGTCCCGTGTGATTGGTCCCGCATTGTTTGTATTCTCCGCTAACAGGACAATTGCACATGCACTTGGAACGAGCCTGGTTATTAATACCTACTGTAGTCTCATGGGTCATTGGCTTTGAGAATGCCCTATTATTGATCGACACTACACTAGTGTTAGAATCAAATTGATACTATTAATCTGATTTGGATAACGAAATTTGAATATGGTTTTGGTGTTCCGTGATATATTAGTCTTGTAATCTTCTTGTAAAACTATCTTCAATATTTTGTTATATTGTGTTGTAATATATTATTATGTTTAGATTATATAACTTAAACAAATGCTTTATTTGAAATAGCATTTAAAAAGATTTTTAATCTTAGAAAAATTGTAGATTTTCAGAGATCAAATTGAACTTGCATTCAAGCTCTTCAGATTTGAAATTCTAAGCATAATTTGTGAACAATAAATATATTCTGCGTGTGTGTTACAAAAATATTAACACACTTTATTCGACCTGCGTAATATCCTAACGATACCGTACTCACAAAGACTTTGATACGTTTTAGCAGAAAAACGCACTGTCAGCGTAAAAAAACACAATGGCCTGAGGGCCGACAATACGTCCATACCAGTTGTGAACTGATCACTCCGCGGTCCTGAAATAACAAATGAATCGAGAAAATCCACCCCATCTATTGCACCAGTTTAATGTGATCCTCTCGTCCTCAATGAAAGGCAATCGCAACCTCACCAAAATATATCCCATGTCAATTTATGATCTAGTGCTGACCCTTTTTACAGTTCAATTTTTAAATATTCTTGGAATTTATTCCAACAAGTCTACTTCAAGAGACCGTAATTCGTAACATAGCCAATTAGGAATAAAGATCCTAAATTGTTGTTATTATTCAATAGTGTCAAAGATATTAGGGATCAAACACGAATGGTCATGTTACACTTTCACTTTTGATGCCAAGTCAAACGAATGGGTATTCAGAAAATTTAATTTCCGCAGACAGATCGAACAATTTCGCTCCAATGTGGTGTCTGCGAACCGTAATTGGGTCAACCCATCGGACAATGGACTCCAACAATGCTATTATTAGTAGATCTCTTATTCATTCGCTCGAAGGACTGATCTATCATAGCTTTTATGACAAGTTCTGTTGAAAGTTTTTTTCGGAAAAAACACGATTGATAAACTGATATAAAACTTATTTTTGTTAAAGTACGTTTTGAACAAAGCAATTCGATAAATCTATGCAGATAAATCAGTTTGAAGACGTTTTCGTGTTTGTAGTAGTGTAACACACAGTGACTAAAACCGAAATAAACCGGTTTGCGCTAGTTACGATGTGCTTCGAACGTACATACGTACGATATCGATACGTAGCATTTAAATTGTCATTTAACTGTAATTATTTTTACTTATTTGTTTAATATAATAAAATATACGGTGAAAGTGTAAATTTTCGTCGGAAAAATGTCACAGTGAATATGAATGCTATGATATAATGACATGGGCTAATCGTAAGTAAAAAATCAATGCCATTACTGCTGACAAATGGAGAAATGTTTGTTTACATACTATTAAAGAGAAAAAGTAATTTCGGGGTAGTGACGAAGTCTTAGATACAATATTATAATTAACATAAATTATTGATCGGATGAAAAGGAGAATAAGTATTGTCTGAAGTTGAAGAAATTTATGATTTTAAATTACGTTAAATAAGAAATCAAAATTATTTGTTTATTTATTTATCAGCTGATTTCGCGTCACTACAAATACAAAACGTATCGAAGCTGATTTGGATGTAACTTAATAAAATAAACATACATATAAATAATTCAAACAAGCTATTAAAACTATTTGTAGGTCAAACTTTTAAATTGTTCAAATAAAATTAGGAATCTCTATAACTCAATTGATCAACCAACATTTCAACCCAGAACGAAGATCTTCGTTGTCGAAGAAATCCAATCAATAGTTCAATTTACGCAAATCGTTTGGAACGTTCTCACTAAGAGATCTCCGTTAATCTATCCAATAGATTATATTGGCGGGCTAATAAAGGCTGACAGAGACCTTTCACACCGGTCTCAATTATTGCCGTAGTGATGAGTGACGCAAAGGTAACTGTTGGGATACCAATTTGTTTTAAGACTGATGAATGAGAAGTGTGTTCCTGTAGATTACATTTCAATCTTAAACCGATTTTCATATTAACCTTTTTTCTGTTGACTTTTTTCTTTGAAATGGACTAGGGAACCTTCTCTATGTTATAACTATTTAATTGTTCAGTAAACAAATGCTAGCGAAACCCTAAGTATTTCTCAGTTTCATACCAATAACCCCATACAATGCGAAAAGTTAGTCATACAAAGGAGTTATTGTGAATCGAGTAAACAGAGGGCTGGTCGGGCGCCTTGCACGCCCGGGTGCGTACCCCCTCGTTGATACACGTTATCCGAGTTCGGACGAGCGCACAATATATTGTTAATAATTAACTTTTTAAAGTTGTATTATTAGAAGAGTAAAATTTTATAATTTTAACGCCTCTATAAAAGTGATATTTAAGGTTGGTTATTTTCTTAAATAATGATAATTTCGTTAGTAACAAAAAATGTTTCATTAATTATTTTTAATTGTGAACAATGTGTTGTTTATTATACAAATGATAAATATAAGATAAGAAACATTATGTTATTTTTTTTTAAAAGTCCCGTGTAATTATACAACGTATGTTTTCAAAGCATTCTTTGTGCGCCATTTTTACAAATATCCAATATTGTCTGGCGGTTTTGCTCTTTAAATTTTTGTATTCCCACAAAATACACAATATAAGCGGATCTCGGGATTTTGTATAAGAAAATGAGAGGTTTATCGTCTTAAGTCGTTGAGAGATACTGCGGGATGTATCTTAATCTGTCAATGCTATCTTTAATACGTTTATTTACTTCACATACATTTTCGACATTACTTTATACAATTACTTAAGACATAACTGTATTAAACAGACTTACAGAAATATTTTTAAGTATTTTTTGTTTATTTCTTGTAAAATTATTTAGTTGTAGGTACATAATTGTTAGCGTTATATTTGCTATTGCAGACGAGATCACTTGGCAAATTGAACCTGGATACAAAAGAGTTCCTTCACGAAATATTTCACCGAGCGTTCTGTCAAGTCGTGGACAATGCGGCGGGATGCCTACAAGCCCCTTCAATTGTTCGCGTTCTGACGTGTTTGAAGTCCAGTAACAAATGGTGGCGATCACGGATTGAAAGAGTAAAGAAATTAAAAAAATGTATAACATTTATATGAAAATAAAATTAGGAAATATTAAAAAAATGTATTATATTATTGTATTCTACGTCAAAAAATTCATGCATTTATTGGAATAGAGCAAATGGACACTCACTAGAAATCGTACAAGTATATATATACATGTATCTGTATTTAAATATAACAATTATATAACGATATAATATATATATATATTAATGTATAGGTATATAAACATTGTTTTAAGCTCATACTGAAATAGAAAATTTCAAAAGAGATATGAAAATATATGTGTATGTGAGATCACGACAGTCACGTTCGGGAGGGAACTGGCTTCATGCTTCAGTGCCTACGACGCCGGTTCTGCTGGCTTCGCTTAAAAATATTCCAGAACGTTGTTTTATTTACTTGGACATCGAATATTTCCAGATGTGTATCCATTTTTAGGTATACACAAATGTGCTTAACTACAATAACATTGTTTTTGAAAGTGTAAAGCTATGACAGATATATTTTATATTCATGTTAATATTTATGAATGCGAAGTCTTTAAACACAATTTTTAAGCATTGCTATTTTGTACACGAACAAAAATCAAGGTGAGGTTAGGAAAATTAGTTGGCTTTGGGAATTGTGAACACAAACATAAATGATTCGGGATGGCAAGGTTGTTTTTTTGTTCAAGACTGCGTGTTCAAAACCAGCACTAATTTTTATTGTTTAGTATTGTTGTGTTCCGGTTTGAAGGGTGAGTGAGCCAGTGTAATTACAGGCACAAGGGACATAACATCTTAGTTCCCAAGGTTGGTGGCGCATTGGCGATGTAAGCGATGGTTACAATTTCTTACAATGCCATTGTCTATGGGCGTTGGTGACCACTTACCATCAGGTGGCCCATACGCTCGTCAACAATACTATACAATAAAAAAAAAAAAAAAAACTTAATTTTTGTTTATAACTCATCCCGTGCTGGGCGGTGAAGGAAAATGTCATGAGTAAACCTGCTTGTCCACCAACCCGCATTGGAGCAGCTTGATGAGATAAGCTACAAACTTTTCCTGAACAACAAAAAAGGTTTTGTGTATCAGCTGGACATTTATAATCTGTTTCTTTTACTATATAATAGAGCAGAGTTTATACTGAAAAAAAATCAAATCATATATGAGTAGAAAGTACAATAAAAAAAAAGAATTAATTATATATCACATAGTGTACTAAACAATCTGTAAACGACTTTAATTGGTCTCAAATATTAAGTAGGATTTAATTAAATCAAATGAAATCATTTTCATTAATAAGTAAATGAACTATATAAATGCTATGTTACTAATAAGAAGGTATACAAGATAGATTAGGTGATTGATTGTTCTCAACAAAATACATACATACACAACAGTTTTAAGTTAACCAGAATATATTCGTAATGTCTCCAAGAAAAGATAAAAATTTAGATAAAGCGTGACACACAAAATAAGCACTAGTGGTATATTTGATATAAATCCAAAAGACACGATCGCATCTTTATTCAAAGTCCATTCTGTGCAGGATGCAAATCCGGATGTAAGAAGGGCTGCTAAGCAAAAAAGTCACGCTTCGCTAGTAAAAACTATGGTCGCCCGCATCTAGCGCTGTTTGTGGCTTTCTGAGCTGTTGTCGTTCGCGAGTTTATATTCTATTTGTTTTATAACGTTTGATTTCCTTACGAAGTTGACTTCATTGTTTGTTTTATTCGAATTCAAGTCGTTTATTACCACAATAAATGCTAAAGATCGAATGTATTCTAACTTTACTTTTATCTAATGCATTTCTTCTATCGTGATGTTTTTAAAAATAATATCGTAACAAAAATGAGTCGTTTTTGGTCAGTTATTATTATTAAGAGTAATTAATAGTTGATTATTTAAATGGCTAATATTGTTTTATTTTTTATAGTTATGCAATTCTAGTTGAGTTTTAGTAAATAAAAATAAAAAAACCTATATTTATAATTTAAAAATAATTTAGTTTAAAATAAACTGGAATATATAAAATATCATTTAAATCAATTATATTAATATAGAATATGAAACGTTTCGAGTAATACATATATAACAATATTATATTAATTAAGATTAACACCATCCACATGGTTTCAGACTTTAATGATCGGAAGTTCTTTCAAGGAACTACGATTTAATTTTTTTCCACATCTTCTTGGAACTTATCTTGAGTACGGGTCACCGACAAAGGGGACGAACATTACGTGACTCTGTGAGGGAATGCCTTATAAATCTCGCTCGGTAGGTACCATTTAGAGCAATTGAAAAAAATCAGTGAAGTAATAAATTCTGGGCGATCTTCCAATGCGAGTAAAGCCCGACTCGATAAGGATGCACCAATAGATTCAAATAGGAGCTTGCCATATGTGAATAGACGATTCAAACAAACAGTACTAACTATTCATTTTTCAATTACGTCATAGCTAATGCGAATAATGTAATCGTTCAAAAAATGTATTGGTTGATTTATATGACAAAGTCTGAATTAAATAATTGTTGATCGTAATAATATAATCAGTTGTAATAGTAGGAAAAAGCAGTTTTATAAAAAAATATTATTTTTAGAGGGTAATTAATCGTAAATGATCCCGTTACAGTTAATTAATGAGGAAGCTGTATTTGACAAGCAAGATTAAAGCCAATAAATATGCTTCAATAAAGTTTCCTTTTTTTTCGCAAAATACGCGATTTTATGAAATGTGTAGAGTAAATAAAACTTCCAAATTTATTAAAGCCTGGAATGTAATTTTCTCATTCAATGAATATTGTATTATGATATTAAACAAAATGTATGAGGAATTTCCTTTTTAAGTCCATGTTTTTCTCAGAATCATAATAAAAATATCTATTTTATACAGTCGAGATATCAATTTCGTATCCATCTCAGTAAGCGAGCCTATCAAGAAAAATAAAATTTCGATTAAAAGCGAATTGATATCGTTAACGATAAAATTCTACGCAGTACCGAGACGTCTCTTGCTATCGGCAACTTGACAGTGACTGATCGTTGGCTAGCTCTGACACCCCCTCCGCCCACGCTTCTCCACCCAGCTTAGGGTTGCCAGTCTTCAGGGATATTCTCAAAGTGTGAAGAATTAAATTGTCTTGGGAATTTGATATTGAAAACTTAATTTACAAATAATAAACGAAATTAACATTAAATGTACTATTTGTTTTACCTGTTTCGTTGTTTTCATATTGAAATGGCAACACTAATCATATATTTTTTAAAACGATAAAATATAAATCAGTATTAACAAATGTAAACAGAAATACAAGTTATCGTCGTTGGCAAATTATTACCAAAAATATTTCCCCCGTACAAGCGCATTAATTCTGATTCTTTGTGCGAAAATAAACCATCCCCTCCAGTGGAGATAACGAGACGGAAGTCCTTTTATACAATAATTGTCGTAAATAAGAGTTATCTAAATTGATATTCTTATAATGTAAGACATGTTTATTTTGCTATCGTTTCGACGGTGAGGTGAAATTGTTTATATACGCATTTTCAATTTCAAGTAAGTGTTACATCTTGCGGTAGATTAATCAATCGATACTGAAACTTCAACATCACTGTCTGGCCTGTGGCTGGAACCATTTAAAACTTTGATTTTTGTATTCATATATATGATATGTGTTTTTCAAATATAATTGTCAGCTAGTAACCCTAGCCAGTTTTATACTTTAGAGCACTCAACGCCACTTGATGGTATTCAGTTTAAAAGAGTTCTCTATTCTCTACGCCAGGAATATTGTTCTCGTATTATTTACATTTGGGATTGTGTCCGATTGTTTTACTTTCTTCTTTTTAAACTCCCCTCACAATTACTGAGCCTCGTTTATCGTTAGTCGCCAACATTAAAATCTTACTTTGAATATTTATAATTTAAATACGGTCTGAAGGATACCGAAAAGAGAAAGGTTTTGACGGCGTAATGTATGATAAATATTTCTCTATGCTTTTTTTAAGAAACACTCTACTGATAATTATAAGATATGCTTCGATCGCGTGCTTAGCAATGATTAAATAAGAAATGAAATAAAACAACAGCCCACAGCATTTCATATGACACATAAAGTTCAATCTTCTTTCACTATCCAGCATGAATTAGAAAATATATTTTTTTTCACACATTGGAAACCTTTAGAAAGGTACGCTGCTCTCTTGGAAGAGAAACCGGGTTATGTGGGATTCTTACCCACTAAAACTATTGCGATGGCCGTCCTCGGCACGGATCGGCGAAGCTACGAGATCGTGTTGATATAACGCATCCGCGGCCCCACCCGTGATGTACTCCGCTCGTAGCTCAGCGGAGCTCTCCTCAGGCGGCGAAGATAATGTTGCCCCCGGCTGCCATCCTCCTCAGTGCCGCTTTAAATAGAATACGTGAGGCCCTCACCTCACACATCCACAGCCCCAGGGTTATGCCCTATCTTTTAAGCCCCGGGTGTTGGGGCCGTGGGAGGGCCGAGACGACGCTGACGTCGTCTCCGCCGAGCAGAATCGGCCCTTTCCAGAATCGGACCTTTTGGACCATGACGGTCGCACAAAAGGAGGTTACGGCCCTACACGCCGATTCCGAGAGGCCGAGAGGTCATGTCCGACTTCGCGGACCAGGATCTGCCTCTCCGTGCTCCACGCGGGGCATGCCTCCAACGTATGCTGGGCAGTTTCCCGGTCCGCGCCACAGTGGTGGCACATCTACGTCGATTCGCGTCCGATCTTACACAGGTATTCTCCAAAACAACCGTGACCGGTCATTACCTGCGTAAGTCGGAAGGTGACTCGTCGCTTTCGTCTCATCCAGGCTTCAAAGGCTGGCAGGATCGCTCCGACGACGCGTTTGCGCGTCGCAAGAGCCCTCCAGTGTTCCCGTCGCTTCAACGCCTCGAGCGGAATTAGAAACACATATTTAACACACATGAAGTCAGTAGCGCTTACCATGATTCAAATGTGATATTTATCTTTAACAGAAACAATCTTTTACGATTTACACATTCAGATTTTACGTTTATGCATTTATATGTTTATAATACACGTAGTATTATAATGGCTTAAGCAATATCAAATATATTGACGTTCTTTTTTACGTATCATATTTCTAGTTTAAGCAGGTTTGTTAAGATTATTCTAAAGTATAAAATATAAATCATATATTCTTCAAGCTCAAAACTGTTTTATAAGAAACTGCAGCTCATCTGCATGAATCTTATACAAAGAGTGGATTTACCAACTTCGTTCGTGGCTTGAGATTGACGATAGCACAAAAAAAGCTATTACTTTTTTAAAATACAATTTATTTTGAAATGTGAATTTAAATTTTTTGGGAGAACATTGTAACGAAAGTTTTAACAGTTAAAGAATAAATTTAAACAAGCTTGAATTATATATTTAAATATATGTTCAAGGGTTTTATAAAATCAGTAGGAACGTTATTTTGCTAACTGAATCTTGGTGAATAATGTTGATTGATTTCTTATATAAAATATAGGTAATTTTAATTCTAGATGATATATATAAATTTTTTTCTTTCTACATATATCTTCATAAGGTCAAGGATAGGGGTTTTTTATTATAGTTCTTTACTACCGGTTGGTGGCGTTGCTGGAATCTTCACAATGTTTCCATATATTGAGCACAAAAGTACTTGACAAAAATCATAGGCAATTGCCCAAATTTCAAACCTTCATTATCCTTGTTGAACACCCACAGCTTTTTGCAAGATACAACATGTCCTTAACAATTGAAAGCTGAGAAAAAACATTATAAAAAAGAATAAAAAACTATTTTTAAATAAAGATTTTTTTAGTCAAAATCAATTTATTCCGTCGAACACATTTTCGTTGGTAACGAAAGAGACTACTTTTTCTATACTATATAATTTTCTTTGACTTATATCCTTTATTTATATAATTAAGCTCTAATTAAGAATTATATATATATATATATATATATATATATATATATATATAAGCTCGTAATGCATACAATAACAATCAGTCTATACACATTTGATGATACTAAGGCGAATTCAAACTTGCCGCCTCTTGTATACCAATTATTTATTAGACCAAGTTTAGATTTAAGTTTATTTACTTAGCTCGTTAGTTAGTTAACTGGGTTTACTTAATTGTTCGCAGTGTAAGCTCGCTGCTCTTAGTCTGTTATATCATAACGGTGTTAGGTCTTGGTCTAGAACGTCCGAACGCAAAATTTTAACTAAGATCGATTTGTGGTCAATCTATAAACTAAACCGAATTAGGTTTGTTTATTAAGTGAGTATTTTGTTTACGCAATATCTTCTTCCTATTGCTTGACAAATGTCTTCTTTATTATTAATAGTTTAAAGTATAAATTGTGATGGTACTCAAATGCAATATTTATGTCGTTTTACAAATTTTTTGCTTATATCGTTACGGTGATATAAACGTTGCTTAGCGAGATAAGCCGAGATGGCCCATAAGCCGAGATGGCCCAGTGGTAAGAACGCGTGAATCTTAACCGATGATCGTAGGTTCAAACCCGGGCAAGCACCACTGAATTTCATGGGCTTAATTTGTGATTATAATTCATCTCGTGCTTGATGGTGAAGGAAAACATCGTGAGGAAACCTGTATGTGTCAAATTTTACTAAAATTCTGTCACATGTGTATTCCACCATTGGATCAGCGTGGTGGAATAAGCTCCAAAACCTTTTTCTCAAAAGAGGAGAAGAGGCCTTAGCCCAGTAGTGGGACATTCACAGGCTGTTACTTTAGCGATAGTGGGACATTCACAGGCTGTTACTTTAGCGACAGTTTAGTTATACTGTTTTCGCTCTTTCTGTCATTATTGATATGGCATTTGAAAGAAGAAGACAAAACATTTAACTAATCACCCGTTAAACAACGTTTATAAGTAAGACCGTAAGTATTTTAACGTTAAATTCTGAATGATTAAATATCTAAATAGTTGTAGATATTTATTACGCCTATTATTATCCTGGATTAAATATTTATTATCTGTTAAACTGTTTTTTGTAAAATAACTAACGAGAACATTCTGGATCTTTTTGTCTAAAATGAGACTCAACTAAAATTGTTCAGAATTTTGTCATGAATAGGTACGTAGAATTAAAAACACGAGTCTACTGGAGACTAGGCATTAATTTACTTTCAAATGAAATATAAAAACATGAATAAAAAAAAATAATTATCGATAACTTAAAATGAATTATGGTACGAAAACAAAAGTTACATCTTTCATTCTACCATGACGAAAGTATATTATTAAAAATCACAAGAAGATTGCCAGAAAACTGTCATTATCAATAGCCTAAATTAGATATAAAATAAGCATGCTTGAATTTCAAATTATTTGCTCATTAAAACGTATGCTTCTACCAAACATGAAGACTAAACTACAACGATTATTTGAACGTCTTCACTTAGTTTCAAGTTTCGTTGAGTAATATCAATAGTGAAACACTGTTCTGGATCTCCTGAGCCCTGTCTTGGCTGTCTGTTGCTCTCTATAGCTTAATTTGACGCGTAAGACTATACGAACTAGATCTGATTATGTTCTACTTGATATTTTAAAGACAATCTATCCGGATTGTTTCATAGAAAATGTGCTTTGGATAAATTCTTCAGTAAGTTGTGAAGGTGTTTCAGTTTAAAATTATATGATACTAAGTTACTTATCCGAGATACTTATTATTTAACATAATTTTGTTTGTGCATAATAAATTATGATTTGTTATTACCGTTACTTACCAAATATCCGCTGAGTTTCGTTCACCGGTTCTTCTTAGGTCTTATTTTTTTTTTTGAATCGATGGTATTATTTACTTTGAATTTCAATGAATACGTTTTTTTATTCAATAAAGAAATTTATATTTTTGAATAAAATAGTAAAACAATAGATTCGTTTTGCATATATCAAATATACGATCTTTTAAAAAAAAAATCAGTGTCAAAAATATGATTAAAAATGTTTACGTCACACTCCTATAACTGAGATTAAATAATATGCAAAGTTGTGTGTGTTGTGGTCAATTAACATACAATTTTTCTGTTTAGAATAATGAAAGAAATTTCTAGAAACTGTTAGGAAATTATTTTTAAACTTGGTACCTAAATGAAGGAAGTCGAGAACTTCTTACTTGAAAATTAGCAATTCTGTTATAAACAATCTTTAAACTAATTAGACAATACTAAGAGACTTGCTATCTTTTATAGAACATCACGTGAGAAAGTGATGACAATATTTTTAGAGCAGTCAAATTAGAGGTAAAGAGAGAGAAACCCATGTATTTCGGTCAAATATCTATTCGATTTTTCACTAATTATATAATTAAAGAAACAATCTTGATGTTTATGACAAGTTTATAGCATAAATATTTTATTATGTTATAGCTTAAATATTATGAATAACGTGCTTTTAATTAATATTATTAGTTTAAAAAACATTTTAACTTTGCCGCCGTTTTAGTACGTCACGCAATGGATCGTGATACAAAATGTTTCATGAAATTTCTAGAAAATTAAACGAATAATAGAAAACTTGACAAAGTAGGTACATAATTGCTTTCGTTCTTAGGGAATTAAAAGTGCGCGGAGTTGTTAACAATTTAATCTTTTATGGTCAGTTCATACAATACCTAAGTACTTAACATTTAATTAAACAATTAGAAATTACTAATACAATATATCAATCGGATAATTATTTCAATAATAAAATTTAATAATTGAAGTTTTATTATAACAATTAAAAGTTAAAGTAAAAACCTGTAAGTGTACCACTACTATGCTAATGTCTCCTATCGTTTTTGATGAGACGGCTTAGAGCTTATCCCACCACGCTATTAATTAAATAAAATTTAACACGAATGTGTATAAAGATTATATAGTACTTAAGTACAATTTAAAGATTATCAATTTTATATTTTCATGACAAATACGTGTGATACAGTCAAATCAAAGAAAATCAAAATATTCATTAGAAGGCTCAAATAAGCTCGTAAGAGTTTTGAATCGACATTTTATAAGACAAGATTAAGTTAAATTCAAAGATACAACCAGTTCTCAACACTAACGAAACTCAGTAGTTACTCATAAGTCATACCTACAATCTATTCACATGAATGATTTAATAAAATTCATTTTTATTCATCCTGCATTAAAATCAATGGATACTAACTCTACATTTTTATATTTTTTTAATCCTTCCTTCTAATCTAATCCTTTAGCGAGTAATCCGCCTTAATCAAAGTTTTCTTAAACATGTGATTTAAAATTCATTGACACAGTTAAAAATATTTAATAAAAAGACTTAATAAACTATAATTTAACATCTATGTACAAATAATGTAATATCAGTAAAGAAATAAATAAATAAATTGATGGATCGATTGATTCAAATAGATATTAAATTAAAGCAATCATTTTTTGTAGTTATCGAATATTTTTTAATAAACATATAATTTTGTTTTTAACTTAGAACCTGTATCTCTATATTTGCATGAAGATGTTCAGTTTTGAATTTAATCTCTGTTCCTCTTTAGCTAATTGACATATGTACACATATGCATAGCTTGGAACTTTTTAGAGACATACATATAACTTTCTTCACTTTGTATAACTTCACTGCTGATGAATTTCAAATATAAATTAAGCACGTGACTAAACAAAGGTGCTCGTACTGGAAATATGAAGTTGAGATTCTAGTACCAAACCAAAAGTGCTTATAAGTATTAATTGTTATTATTTTTAGCAGATGTTATGTTTAACTGATTCCTTAATAGATGATGTGATATCGACGCGTGCGCCGGTATTATTTAAACCGAAAATATTCGAAACTGGAATAGTAAAAAGTAGTCACAGCCCACACTTTCCATGGCAGCTTAAAAACTGTGACAGCATGTGAACGTTCCCTTCAAAACGTATAAAACTTTCGCCTTTAAAACTGTAAATATTCAAAAATGCATTAAAATTTCTCAATCGGTGATTTCGCCGAGCCCACGTGATGATGGAAATTTTAAAAGTCGTATAATATATCTCATATTCTGTAATTATGCACTTATTTTTAGTTCAGGATACATGGCTTATAGATAATTATATAAAACCTTTTTTCTTACTTGGAATAAGAAAACAATTATAAAATATATATAATATAAAAATAAAATTGTAAATTTTTTCAACAAGGTCACAACATATTCATCTAAGGATTAGACCCTATTAATTTATAGATTTGCTCCTAGCAGGAGTACCCGTGATAATATATAATACTTTAACAAATACCACATAGCCAGGAAGTTTTTTGAAATACAATTAATTTCTACCTAAGACTCGACTCCGGCTCTTGTATACTTATTTAAAAAAAAGGAATACTACAATAACAATATCAATACTTACAATTTATTTAGTAGAAGGCTTAAATGTATTTAGAAACAATCATAATATTTAATATTAAACAATAAATGTAGCAAATAATTATGTACAATGTTTTCATCCAAGGTAAAGAGTTCATTAAATCGCTGAACCATGAGTTTTTGTTCTAGTACTTTCAATGGTACTTCAGCGTCATGGGGGCACGAAATTGTATTGTTACATTTTTAAATACGCTTCAAGCTTAAAGTTCAAGGTCATTTTTGGTACGGCCTAAAGAAAAAAATAGTTTCTTTTATACTAGTACTTATCGTTAAAATTACTGCTTAAATAAACCTTAAAAATTAAATATTTGAAAGTAACATCGGTAAGCGCTTGAAGTGCTTTAGATCAAATAAAGCAAATCGAAATCCAAAGTATAGAGAAGAAATGGTGATTTCCTTGAATAGAAAAGAAAATGTTTTATCGTTTTACTGTGAAGTCGGTAAGCTTAAGATAAATGTTGATCACTTCAAATATCGAACTGGGTTTGCCCATTGAATAGAATATATCTGCACTTAATCAATGACTTATATGGGTTGTAATTCAATACTGATAATACTTTTGAAGTCCCAGCAGTACTATTTTATTTTAACGAATAACGTCTCACATAAAAAAATGTAACAATACCTACTGAATTATTTTTTTATTTATACGTAATATACGAACAATATGTTGGAGCGGCTGAAATCTGAGATGAGTTGAAATTCTGACACATGGATGTATCGACCAGTCTAGTTAAGCAGATGGTTGGGATAAAGTTCAAACCTTTTAGGAGAAGGTTTGCCCAGCAGCGTTTACGGGTTGTTGCTACACTTTACTTGGTGCGAATTGGGCCCTCACTACTAAATTCCTATTTAACTCTATTGGATACGATATTTATGCACTCTCTATATTTATCCTTACTTAATTAAAAATCCTACTAAAATTGAGGTTGATAAAAGTTTAATCACTTCTTAATCACATAATTTATTAATGATATTAAATATAAGGAGACCAAAATGTTCATAAAAAATTCCAAAAACGTCGGGCCAATCCCAAATACTTGCTAATGTGAAAAGAGATCTAAGTATTTAAACATTAAGTTTAACAAAACGATGAGCACTGTATCATCATTAACGATGTAATAGGTATTTTATTTGTAATTGTACAATTAATACTCATTTTTACGGAAGGGACAGCACCACGCCTCAGCCGCACCCTTTATACACTATTACGCTTGTTTACAACCACATGTTGTTTACGTGGCTTGTTTTCATTGGCTACGAGCTCTAATTGATTAACTATTGAATGCTTTTCTTGACTACTTACAAGGAGCACACTGCTTCGTTACGTTGTGTTGCTACAATAAATGTTATCATCTATATATAGATACAGAGCTATCGAGTATGTATTTCTAGCGTTGCGTTCCGTTCATTAAAAAACTCTTACATCGAGACTTTATTATCTGAATGTTCTCTCGTCTCGATTAACTCGTCTGTCTATCCATAAGTGTGTATTGGGAGATATTATCAAGGAGAAAATGAAGATTTCGCTTCATAATAATTAAAATGTTATAAATATTTTATATGTGTGCTTTTCAACATTTCCATAGGATTTTATCTGTAAGCAGTGTCAGATACTCCCGTACTATCTATTTTTATGTTGATGGAACTATGTCAGGAAACTTCAAGTAAATGCCACAACAGTACACAATTTCAATTAACTGTTTTGTATATGTAAGTCTAGCAAAACTCGGAAAATGTTTTCCGGCCTATGTATAACATATTCATGCACATCGGTTAAACGATATAGAAGTTGAAATACTGCAGCGAGCTATAATAACAAAGTGTTATATTGAAAACAAAGATTTATAGCGAAATATAATAATCTTCTACATAAAATAAATGGATCAGCTTTCATTGTGTTCTTTCAAACAAACGTCAAAATCTATTAATCTCAAGCAGATAAATAGATTTTGACGATGACACCAACATAATTTTAATACTCATGTCAAATACTGATTAATTGAAAAAAATAGTTGTGTATCACTTACAGAATAATCCAACTAAGAAAAAATAGAATATTCCGAGCAATTTGTAAAGATGTAGTACCATCATAAACAAAAAGTGAAGATAAATCATTTCCTTTGTAACCTCATTACAAAACCAAGGTCGAGCCTGCGTTCGCCATTACAGAGGTAAAAATTCCATTTTTTGTTAGTAAAAGATACAATCGCGAAAATACTTTTAAAGAAGAAAAATCGTCCACAATTTTGTTACGCTAATAACTTCCAAAATGCTATCGCTCTGGAGATAGCAGTTAAATACGCCAAATTGGACCATCCCTTCTGGAATCCGGCCTTCGGTTTTACGACCTTTTATTTCTTCGAGTAAGTTCCAAGTGTTTGATAACATCGATTACTTGTCATTAGTTATTTACGATAAGCCAACGCTATAAACATAATAGTTACATATAGTTTTATTCACTACAACTGAGTTGAATTCAGAAAAGATTTAAAATAATGATTGTTCATTTTATGTTTCTTACGAATGTCCCATTAATGTCTTAGATATGTATGTATTAGGAAATTGATTTAAGTAAAATAATTATAAAATGAAAAATTTAAATATTACTTTTTATGCAAATTATTTCTTATATCCATATTAGAACTTATACATTCATTGATTCTGAAAACTAAAATGAATATATTTTTAATTTTTTTAACACGATATACATAAAATTAATCGAAGAATGTGATTGATCAATCTTAGAATTAAAGTACCTTTTCTAACCAAATTTTTGTTTGGCGGCATTTTTTCATGTCTTTAAAGCTTCATTATATGATCACCAGCATCAAATACGGGTGCAAATTTACAGATCAATCAGGTCTTAAAAAAGGAGCCAATTCTACTAATTTATAACGGCTACGATACGTCCCGATTCTATTCCGATCTAACTTCGACCAAACCGCAACTGAATCGTTACTTGTAGAATAGGCAAACAGTTGAAGGCAACGATTTCGTTTCGATTCGATTGCGCTAAAGTAACAATCTGTTAGTTAAATTCGTCCCTATTTTAATTTTCAATTGGTATAAAATGTTAAATATACAGTTTCATTTTAAGAATTATTCAATTATTTTCAATCATTTTAATTATTGAAAGAACAAAATATTTAAGAAAAAAAACCACATAATATGAGACTTTACAGGACACATGTTTCAAGATATGTAACGTATAATATATTTATTTGATAACAACTCTTAGAAGCTAGTCCGTCGCCATATAAAACATTTCTGCCTGTATTTATAAAATAATCATGTTCAAAACATCGCTGCAATAATTAAAAATAGTAAATAACTCAGTATGTATTCAGTCTCCTGGCGTTTTCCCGTCTACATTCATTTGAAAGCTAAGCATAACGTTTCGATTCCCCCGACACCCGCAGGCTAGCAGCAAGAATGCAAGATATTATACGTTTCGACACTTCACCCCCAGCGTCTAATTACATAATCTTTAAGGCAACTAATCTTACTAATTGATCTTTCACTTGATGGCTGAAACAAATGGGAATAGAGGTGTGATGACTGTGCAATAATTTGACACAATTAATTAGGTACTGCTGCGGACTCTGTTATAAGACATTAATAAAATTTGTTGATGGCATTCAGATCTACGGAGATTATTTCTAGGAAAGTCATTATTATACAAGATTCTGACTAACGTCTAACGTCTAAATATACTTGTATAATAAATATGAAGTAGTGAATTGTGATTTTTTTTTGTTGGAGTAGAAATTTTGTATGATGTATTATGTTGTTTTTTAAAATGTTTTCGCTATAAATTTGTTTGTATTTCCGTTTTTTTTTCTTGTGCATGAAAATAAAATAGACACAGTACGTCTCGATTAGTCTTTTCTTTAAAAATATATTAAAAATGTATTTTTCTTTAAAAATATATGAAGATTTATATTTGATGATGTGATGAAGCTATTTCTTAATATAAATGTATGTTTACTTAACAGCAGTACTTGGTACTGTTGTGTTCCGGTTTGAAGGGTGAGTGGGCCAGTATACTATGAAAAAAAAACTCATAGGTAAGTGTAAGAATTTAGATTGTATTTTGATTTCGTTTAATAGCTTATTATAAATATGAGGGATTAATTTGAAGGAAAACAGAAGAACTGAAATAATGACTCATACTCATAAAATATCAACGATGTCGCAGTTATCATACTTCTCAGCCCGCGAATGAGATTAAAAAAAACGTCGCTAAGATTACCATACAAAGGCCGCTTCGTGACTTAAATTTGTACTAATAGCGGACTCAAACATAACTCAAGAGCCAGTATCAACGAGGATAACTGAACACACAACTTAGTATTCGATTATCGAATAAGACGGCCAATACAAAGCCGTGATGGCGGCCGAAGACAAACTTCAAACAAACTGTCGAGGACCGACTGGCTAGGAACAAACGCTAAATTTCCCTAGCAAACTCTATAGATAGAAAGATTAACAGATAGATAGACAGTTAACTCATTTATTTACAGGCGAACAAGTTAAATTAAAATTAAAATCAATTAAACAAAGCAAGCTTATTATTGTGATAAGTTTTTAACAAACTGTATAAATAATATATATATATATAAAATATATATGTAATATATATATATGTATAAATAATATATATATATATATATATATATATAGTTATAATATATATAGTTATAAATAATTCCTTAAGTATTAGGCTATCAAATTCCGAAATAAATCCGACTTGTAGTTCCAGAGATATGCGAGATCAAACAAAAATCAAACCAACATATTATAGATTACTGTTTGAGACATTTGTTATTGTTCTTACGATACGAAGATGAGATTTTATCCCAAGATATGTTTTTAATAAAAATAAAAGCGATCTCTCTCTACCAAACCAACTAAGCATCTTAGTGCACGCCTCACGCGTATTTTTCTTAGGATTGCTTTCAAACATATTTTAACATGTAGCTAAGATTATTATTAAACCAAATTAAAAAGCTTAAATGCTGAAACATATTTACGAAAAACGTATGACATTCGTAGTTTGATTTAATAAAGAATTACAAATCAGTAGAGGTTTTTTTATGAAAAATAATATAACTTGTCCTAACTATCTTATAACAAACTAACAATCTCTAAAAGTATTTAACTCATAATCGTCTCACATCTATTTATTTACTTGGTGATAGAGTTATGTGCAAGCCCATCTGGGTAGGTACCATCCACACGTCACATATTCTACCATTTCTACCATCAAAACAGCAATACTTAGTATTTTTGTTTTTCTATTGAATATGTGAGTGAGTCAGTTGATGTTCTTAGTTCCCAACGTTGGTATTGCTTTGGTAATCAACGGAGTGGTTAATATTTCTTACGGCGCCAATGTCTATGGGTAGTGGTGACTACTTACCATCAGATGCCTCATTTATAGAGTAAATTGAATAGATAATGCCTCGTGTGTCAATTGAATGGCTTACGAGGCCACAGGCCCAGGTCCTGGATCGAACAGTATCTTACAATGTATAATGAATTTATGTAAGTCGTATTCGTTTGACATTCCGTTACGTTTAAAATGTATAATTTCTATAGTATAGAATTCCTTTAATTTTTTCGTTAAATTATTAATTCAAGCTGCTTATACAAGCATCTTTGAATAATAAATGCGTCGACACCCTTTTGCAATTTGATAGCATTGTGAAGTTTAAACAGAAAAGACTTACTTTTAAAAATATATATTTCTGAAGAAAATGTCGTTAGAATCTTCGTTAAATAGAGAGATATAATTTGTTATAAAAGTTGCCTAATTATACAGCATTCAAATTCATATAATTAAAGCCATTGTGTAGATATGAAACTATTTTCTATAAAATTTTATTAATATATAATTTTGTATATATAGCTGTGTGTAACTACCCGTTGGTCTAGTGGCTAGATATAAGGCCGCATCCCCAGAGATCCTGGGTTCAATTCCTAGGTCGGGCTAATAGAAAGTTATTGGGTTTTTCTGTCAGAAAATTCTCAGTAGAAGCCCGGAATCTGGATATTGGAAGTGTGTACACTCCCGTGCCTTGTAAAGCACGTACAGCCGTTGGTCCTGCGCCTGATCTCTTTCCGGTCGTGTCGGATTGCCGTCCCATCGGATTATGAGAGCTAGGGTATAGAGAGTGCATCGTGTTTGCGCACATACTTGTGCACTATAATATCTCCTGCGCAACTGCGCAGGCCAACCGGTTAATCTCTGTAGCCAACTGGCTAATCTCTTGAGACTGGCCGCCATAACCGAAATCGATCTGGAGGACCTTAATGTAGCTGTGTGACGCGATTATATCCGCGCTAAATCTAAATAAATAAATTTGTGTCTGTCTGTGATTTCAAAATAATCGCTTCTTTTTAATTTAATATGGCTATTTATGAGTTTTTTAGTAACTTGTAATCTTTTATAATTTATTTATTATTGAAGTGAGTTTTTTAAGTTACTATTTATTAATTTATTTAAACTTTATCTCATGCTTGACGGTGAAGGAAAACATCGTGAGGAAACCTGCATGTGTTTAATTTCACTGAGATTCTGTCACATGTGTATTCCCGCATTGGAGCAGAGTGGTGGAATAAGCTCCAAACTTTCTTCTCCAAACAGGAGAGGAGGCCTTAGCCCAGCAGTGGGACATTCACAGGCTGTTACTGTATTTATTAATTAAATATAAATACAAATGATTTATAATTTTAATTATAACATAATCAGCTTTTCCCACATTAACGCATATTATAAATGTAAAAGGCTTAAATGAAGGACTCACTAGTATTAAAATTAACTGATAATGCAATCAGATTGAACTAATTTGGGAACTTATGGAATTATAAACATTTATGTGATATTATTTTAGTAAATTGGTGAAAAAGAGTTTGTCCTGTTTGATCTTGTAGGTAAAATCTCTATTTCGAAACGATTGTAACTCTATATTTAATTAAATACTTGTAATATGATGATAACTTGTTGGTAGGACTTTGTGAAAGCCCGTCTGAACAAACACTTAGGGTTGTTTTGTTCTGATTTAAAGGATGAGTGAATCAGTGTAACAGGCCATAACATCTTAATTCCCAAGGTTGGTGGCGCATTGGCGATGTAAAGAACGGTTAAAATGCAGTGCCAACATCTATGGATATTGGTGGCCACTTTCCATCATGGCCACTTTGCCACTCCGCCTTCCCCTTTTATATTAAAAAAATAATGCCAGACCTGCTTGAAAAAAAAATACTTTGATTTAATAAAATATAATGAATTCTATAAAATAGCTTTGTTCAATAGGCGTTGCATGTTTTCTCACCATTAATAATTCACTCCTTGCTTTTTACGGTTCTCGAATATTAATAAACTAGCATTAGCAAGTGTAATTATATTATTAATGTTACTTCATAAATTAAATAAAGCACAAATTTTTGGGTCAGTAAAAAAAAAATCAGAATGTTTTAAGGTGACGAGGAAATTTATGAATTTAATTTTTGTGAAATGTAAGAGGCTTATGAATAATAGAAATTATTATACAGAATCTAACAAGCTTTTTTTTTGCTTAGTATTCTAAAAATTATTACATTAATAGAACCGACACACGATACCTAATAACCACTTCACGGGTCGGACAGGGTTTTTGTTACATTCTGTATATAAAATGATGTAATATAATAATTTTTAGAGTATTAATTAAACTGTGATAGCTTTTATGTTAGGTTTTTAATTCATTCACGGTTTTTTTTTTATAGTACAGGTAGGCGGACGGTCATATGGTCCACCTGATGGTAAGTGGTCACCAACGCCCATAGACATTGGCAGTGTAAGAAATGTTAACGATCGCTTACATTGCCAATGCCCCATCAACCTTGGGAACTAAGATGTTATGTCCCTTGTGCCTGTAATTACACTGGCTCACTCACCCTTCAAACCGGAACACAACAGTACCAAGTACTGCGGTTTTGCGGTAGAATATCTGATGAGCTGGACCGAGTTTAACACCGAGTAAAATGAGGAAATGAGTAAATAAAAAAAAAACTTGCTGCTCAAAGCTTTAAGATCTGGATAAAGAAATAAATTATATTAACTACAATTAAAACGTAGCTCTTACATAAAAAAAAATTACAATACAAAAGTTAAAGTAAACACACGCTAGGTTACCAGAAGTGAAACCTACTTAGTAAAAATATATTCGATTCTATTGTCGCCAACAATAAAAGTTTGTGCAAAATTTTAGCTTCATCGGTTATATGTTAAACATGAAATGAAAAATTAAATAAAGCTTGTAAAATACATACATGTATCTGTCCTTACATTATTCGTAAATCAAAAATATTTTTCAATTAGAAATATATTATATGTACAGCTGTTTTTTATATAATATGTAATTAGTTTTCGTATGTACGTATCCATCTGTTTTATCTCAACATCGCTTCTTGGGTAAGCTTTGAAAATTATTAATGAATTTAATTTTGTTTTGACATTATTAAATCTGCATATTATTTGTCGTTCGTGTAATGAAGTATTTAATGTATTATTATTGCACTCATATATTTAAAGTTATTATAAAACTGTCGTTAATAATGTGGATAAACATTATCACCGATAAAATGTCCCGATATATGCATAAGCTCATTGAAGTACAGTGATCAATTTAATTATTTGACAACGGTTCCATTGTTTCGTACGAATGGTTCATGAATTGGCTTTTAATTTGGCATCTCAATTTTAAAACCGTCACGATATCTGAGTTGTCAAAGGTGTATTCATGGACGACATAAATAATTACCAGTAACAAGTCCCTCGAACGACAAAAGAATTAATTGGGCGAAAATTAACCGTTTGCGAATTAATTCAGATGAATACTCCGATTTCGCGTTTAATTCATGTAATTGTAATTCACTTGTGAATTGTCAGTATAGGCTAACCTTTGGTAGACGACACGTTTTTGACAGAGAACAAATGTCTTGTTCAGCCACGAGCTGGGATGAACTAAGATCGCAGAAGCCAATGGTACTGATCTCTGTATCTCATTCATAATAAAACGTGATGATCTGTAAATTTGTATTTAAAAAAATAGGTGAGCTTGTGAAATGCATTAAAATGTTTAAAATGATGTAAATAATTTATTCGAAAGAATTAATGAAAACTGGAGATGTTCTCAAAATGGAACAATTTTCAAACTTGACAAGAGAACAATGGACCGACAAGCTGATACGGCACCGCAGCAAATTTCGATAGATTGTATATACAAAGCTTTCACGATATAAACTTTCATATCGATGTTTAGTGTCGCTCATCTTTTGTTACTCAGAAGCATTGTAACCTTCTCACAAGCGTTAGTTTGGATGATAACAAGGTAAATTAAACCATAAAAAACGTTTCTAAATGAAATACTGAGATATGTCAAATATGCAGTAGAAGCGATGGTCTAGGATCCTTGATGGCACTTTTAAATTTGTATAAGAATTATCAACAAACTTGATACAGAATTGAAATAAAAAAATGGGGATCGAGGTGATCATTTTCATAGAATACGCTACGAAAAGTTTTCAGAATTTCGTAATAAAGCACCACAAAAAGTCAAAATACGAAGTAATGAGTACAGAGTATGTTTTATTTTTAAGCATCGGATGGGTACAAAATAAATGGCTTTCGGGTTTGACAAGAACACAAAAGGCCGACATGCCGATCGCCGCCCGCTGCAAATTGTGATAACGCGCACAAACAATGAGCCTCGCTATTACGTGCAAGCAACTTTCACACTGATGTTTTGGCTGTTAACGAAAATGCAATGCTATTTTGTGAGTTGCTGCTAAATTGCAATGTAAATATGGGGACTAAATAGATATCTATTTGAAAACTTAATAAGTAGGTATTGCACTATTGTCATACGCTTCAATATTGTTGGAAAATTAATTATGCTATAATAATAAAGTTTTAATTGAATTCTCAATTATTCTACATCGTAGTATTGTATTATTATTGTATACTGTAATTAAAATCGCTTACAGAAGTAACCGTAAAATATATTTATATTGAAACGACACTTAAAAAGTACTGAAATTATTAAATTATTTATAAAATGAATTCCATCTTCTATTTTATTTTTTAGTTTTATCAACACGGAAACATATATAAAAAATGATATCTCAAAATGTAATCTACGTTGCCCCAATATTGCATCGAAGATAAAATTCTGAGACGAATCTTAAAGAGTCTATGAAAATGCTTTTTTTAATCGAAAGTCATTTAAAAAAGTACGTGATTAGAAACTCTGTGAAGATATAATTGTATAGAATATCATAAATTATATATAGAATTCAAACCTAGACTTTGGACCAACGTTCTCAAGATGTTTCCTAATTTGTCTATGGTTCTGAGTAGCTGTGATAAAATACCTATTAAAAGCACATCTCAACGTTTATCATAATCACTATAGCAAAGTCTTAAGTGCTGTAGTTTTCAAAGTTCTACAATATTGGTTTACGACCTGCTTTATTCTTATTTTATATCGAGTAGATATAATTCCAACAGAAATTCTATGAAAAGTTCATAAATCATATTTTTATTTTTCTATACCTATAATACATGTCTATGTCTATATAGTATTGACCTCTATACAATATAATTTTCCAAGTACAAAATAGACGTGCCTTTATATATTTGCCGCTGTCACGTCGATCGAAAGGCGGGCCATAAGAAACGTGATGTGTGTCAAGTGTAAGTATTAGTTACTGAATAAATAATCGCACCTCTGGCAGTCGGCGCGTGACGAGTGTTTCCCAGGGGACGTTCTGTGTTGCCACTTTCGAAGTGCACCGTACTACGCGCGGACAAATTGTTTTCAATGTACGTGTCTATAGGTGACCTATTGATTTTTTCACATGATGCTCCCTAGTTATTTCTATTTGTGTTTGTTGTTTTTGTATTTGGTTTATATTTGATATTTTATTTTATGAATGGCTTGATGTTTACGTGGCAGTGTTTGTTCGACGTCTTATTTATTAAGTATAATAATCTTGTATACCGTGTTTCATTTCTATGTTTTTTTATTACATTAAATTTATTTAATAGCGTAACTGAGCTTAAACGATGTGGCACAACATTTGATTTCCCTGAAATTATAATTATAGTATTTCAGAGATGTAATATTTAATGATGTGTAAAGGTGCATTATTACTGAAATATTTGGTAGTTTCCATGTTTGCAATAGAATTACTTCAGAAAGTCAATATTTTTTGTTTTCACTTTGTGCACCGCATTAGAACTTTCGTACGAAGTTAGTAATTACACAAACATTCGTCACCAACATTCGCTGACAATATAAAAATTGCCAATTTTCTTGAGAAGTTCGAGCTTAATAAGTCATTAAAACTTTCATTGTGAGTTTATTTTGAACTAGAGTCAGTTGTACCAATAATTTTATTGCACCACTAAAACACTAATGACCTAATAACAAATTACAATTGTTTATAAACTTTCACCATTATTATCAAATATTTTAAGGGTTTTAATTAAATTAATTTTATTAGCAGCTAATTATAATAGTAATTAAGTTTGAGTCTTGTTAACTAGTCTTATGCTAATGGCCGACAGGTGGAATATTTTGCTTTTATTACCCGAGGGTAGTTTCCTTTATGAATTTTACTAATCAAACTTTTATAGCACACCTTTAGAATGGCTATAATATTCGAAACTTTTCTCTTATGCTTAAAAGTTTTTATCGTTCGCTAAACGTTTTTATAACGTTTATTTATTTTTATTGTTTAAACATTATTATATATCTCAATTTTATTTTATTCTTAATCATTTTGATAATAATCCAAAAATCAATGTCAAAAAATAAGAAAATTTTGGTTTTAAGGTTGCTTTTACTAATACGGTTCTTAGGTTTGTGATTAGTTAAATAAAATTCAAAAGATTTTTTTATATTTAATAATAAAAAAAAAAACATATTAGAGATCTTCTAGAATATTTTGCCGTAGTAAGTTTTTTCTTTAAGAAATATTGAAGAAATGTTACTTCTCTCTTCAATTAAACTTCAATAAACTATTAACGTTGAATTATTAATTTGAACTGAAGATTGGCGTATTAGAAAATTGTTTAAGAGTTAACTCCCGAAGAAGACCTAAGTTGCCACAAATTCTGCTAAAGGCGAATGCAGATCCTGCTTCTCAGTGATATAGACCTAGATGTTCTTTGTAAGGTATGAAAACTGGCTTTTCTATCGCAACAGTCTTAACAATTGGTACATGAACAGTGTTATAGATAGGCACTGTTTTTACCACTGGCACTTCGTGGAAAATTGGCACCTCCTTTATTATCGGAACTTTCTCGACATGATGATGATGCACAGTGTGGACTTCATATGGAAGGTGAATCTTCACACTGCAAAAAAAAAAAGAAAATGTTTGAATGTAATAGATTCAATAAAATATTAACATAATAATATTTGCTAAATGTTTTGTCAAGGAATCATTTACAAACATGAAAAATGAAACACTGCTGAGCTCTTCTCATGCATCAGCTTATTCAGATGCACGGCATGCATGCAGACAAATACCGATTACTGCTGTTTTGCGGTAGAATATCTGATGAGTGGGTGGTACCTATCCAGACGAGCTTGCACAAAGCTCTACCACTAAGTATTAAAGCTGAATACTTGATCTTTGACAAAGAATTCAATTATGTAGCAAGTTTATCTGACATTAATATATTAAAAGTATAACATGTTTCAATTTTTAAAACATAGAACTAGGAAACCACCATTTACGGGATCAATAACTTCAATATCCACAATTCAAGTCTACAGCAATAACCCGTCTATAACTTTACCAAGATCAAAAAGGTATCAATAAAAGTAGATACAATATAACGATAAAGAAATTAAATTATATGTAGATAATGAATGGACCGTCTTATTTCATTAAAACAACCAAGTACCTTGGTTCTTTTTCATTAAAATAATTGTATTTCTTAGGAATCGATGTAGAATGAAAGAATTCGAGTAAAGTTATACTTTTCCTTCATTCTGAATTCATTGTTTGTTGAATATAATTATTAACTTATCCGATGTTAAGATAGAGAAATTCCCAAACGGTTCCTAAACGTTTTTTAAGTTAAATTGAAATGAGTATCATTTAGGCGTTTCCATTAGAGACATTGCCTTAGACATTGCCTTTTTACATTGTATATAATTCGTTATTTTCAAGAGACATTTTATTAAGTGGGTATTTTAAGGGTCGTTGATAAAAACGTATTGAAATTATCAAAAGCGGACTAATGTTTATAATTGATGCAAGTATTTGTAACGCTTTTATCCCTTTAAATTATATTGTTTATTTAGTTTCACTTTTAATGTAAATTGATTAAACATTTATAACACTAAGCTGCTTAACACTGAATTAATGGGTATTGTAATCCATACCAGACAATGTGGTATAGTTTAAAACGAGTAAATATATGTCTAGTAATCATTTGCCTAAATTTTATATCAGCAGTCGTTAAATAATGAAAACTGACTCGTCGTACGCTATTTTAATGTCCTTTTGTATGGATATGATACAGACAGGCAAAGACAAAATAGTTAAGTAGGTTTTTCTTCTCAATTTGTTAGTTTGTTATTTGGTAACAATTGAGGAGATTAAGTTGTATTAAGAAAAAAAAAATTGGAAATTAGAGTAAAAGAAATCACGTTTTATTATAATTTTCAATAAAGATTATGGTCGAAATTAGATCCGTTTGGTAAACACTTTTATTAAAATCAAAGCGGCATATCACTCGACTTTTCGCATTCTGCGGTGATTTTTGAATTCTTTTACAGAATAACTGTACCGTGTAAGAACTAACTTCATTACTCAACCGTGAAATGACACCCGACATATGTTGATATACTATTTTGGTGCGTGTAATTATTATGAGCAACGTCGCTTATCACTTTCTGATATTTCACGACAGTATTCTGCGATGTGTTTAAATTTCATTTCTACAGACTAGTCCTGATTTTAATTGACAAATGATTATGTTATCTATAGAGTGGATTGCCACTGAGTAATAAAAGACTTACTGAGTTCTGTGTATGGGATCCGGGTCCGGCACGGGAGTTGCCAAGCAAAGATGGCTGGCGACTACTGCGGCCCAAATTAACTGAAATGTTATTGTTCTAACTTATTAAATTTTGTTTATTAAACAATTATTTACGTTAAAACAATAAATAAATACCATCTTCTTAAATAATTCATCTACTTAGGTATTAACACTAACAAAACGTAGACAATTAAAACGGAACCAATTTCACTTTTTCAATTATTTATATTTATTAAATTAATAAGTTATGATTAAATTTCAATCACTGATTTTAATAAAAACAAAAAAGAAATTCCCTCTATTCGTCCACGTGATAAGACAGAAGTTAACTTACAGCGATGTTGCGGATCATTTCGGCTGTTGCGTACGTGTGTGCCGCTGCGGCTGCGCACCGCGTTAATATTTACTTCGGTTGTGCAAGTTTTACCGTCACGGTTCCTGGTCCTTGCGTGTTGAGGACACTACGTAATATGCCTTATAAAGGAAAATCAATCATTTAATTAATTGTAAATGGGATAGGATTTATATATGTCATTTTTTTATGTGATATTGACTTGCAACTTCAACAAAAAAAATATTTATACCACAATGCCACATACTACTTTTTATATTAAGATCTTAGATTAATGTTATATAGTTTGTCAAATGAATATTATGTCTTATTTTATAATATTACTTATCATGTTAACTCCTTTAAATTTAAATGTATTAATTCCAACTAGACTCGACTAAACCACTATTACATCTTAATTCACACGTATTACATATACTTTACTTATGCAAACCAATAAACTGATTTGTCTTGTTAAACCACTACATAATATCGGGTTAACGAGAAACATTTAACAACAGCGTTTAGTCAGTTTGTGTTATTCATTCGTAGGCTTGGCTTACTGCTTGATTGTGTAATGTTGTTATTTAATATTACAAATATATAATCGAGTTTCAAATACATAATATAAACAGTTTTTTAATGTGATTGTTACGAGTGAGCCAGGTTTATAGAGATATTTGTTAATAGAGAATAAGTGGAATGATAAATTAGAAAAAAAAATAATGACCTAGTTGTTAAAACAAGTGAATCTTAACAAAAGATTCCAAGTTCAAGTCCGGGCAAGTTCCATTGATTTTTCTTATTTAAAATTTCTGTATTTTTACTATATTTTTATTTATAATTAATCTCGTGTTCGGTAAAGGAAAGCACTGTGAGAAAATAAATGTGACTGAAAAATTTACAACACATGTGCAACCACCAACCCGCATTGGAGCAGCGTAGTGGGTGAGCTAAGCTTAACTATACTGCCTACCTTCAGGTGGCCAGTGCAGTTTCTAAAACGGAAAACTTATGTATAAAATTTGTAACGATTTAAATCAGCGGCTTATAATCAATATTTGTGTTCACATTATTATTTGAGCAACAATTAAAAAACAATTAATACCTAATACTAAATACGGAATCAAATAATGCTCTGAGTCTCTTTTGCCATTGCACAGTTGATTTACAGTAACTGTAATGTACATGTTAATTACTGCCGCGTGCTCCTAGAATACTCAATGTAACATAATTATTGGCTGGCTGTAATCAAGGTAATTGAAACGTGATCGATATTTTATTGCCAAAGCCTCTAAGGATGCTCCGGTTTCCATACCACGCTCCAATGCCATTGTTTAATATTAACGGGTAGTTTCTCTGTGCCAGTAAGCCAAGGTACTGAAGTAATATTCGATTGATTTTATGTATGCAATGTATTTAGGGTTATTAAACTTGCTGCATTTTCAACGAATGTTGAGCATTGGTAGGTGCATATTCTGTAGTACATTTATATTAACGGTCATTAATATGATGTAAGGTTAATTTTAGTATAATTATATTGTCAAAGGCTCATAGCGATAACTATGTATTCTTATCATCTAGTTAAAGCCTTTATGACTTTAAAAAATACGTACAATAAACCAGTTGACCAGAACTCTCGGCAATTACGAAACATCCTACAACAACACATTAGATTTTTTCACTACATAACAAATTTGTAATTTAATGTTGTTTATTTTTATAGCATAGGGAGGCGGACGAGCATGGGCCACCTGGTACCTAAGTGGTCACCAATGCCCATAGACATTGGCATTGTAAGAGGTGTTAATCATCGCTTGCATCGCCAATGCGCCACCAACCTTGGGAACTAATATTTTATGTCCCTTGTTCCTGTACTCCCTGTATGGCTCACTCACCCTCCAAACCGGAACACAACAATACCAAGTACTGCTGTTTTGCGGTAGAATATCTGATGAGTGGGTGGTACCTACCCAGACGAGCTTGCACAAAGCCCTACTGCCAAGTGTTTAGTTATTTTTCATTTGTTTAATCTTAATATACAAGGTAAAAGGACCGGTTGAAAATTAATGCTGTGTTTAGACTCATCTATATTGCTCTCAGATATAAAGCTGTTTTTCTAGCCAACATTTAAGGTATAATTTAAATTGTCATTGTTTGTTTAGTTTAGTAGAGTGGGACAGTAAAACATTATTTTTTGTTTATATATTTTATACTCGTCTTAAGAAATCAAAACTTTAAGGAGTATATAAAAAGATTTATATATATGTAATTTAGTTGAGATCTTATATTTACCTAAGCTCGAATAATATTATTGTATCAATTTTACCTGTTGTCTTATGCATTCGTTTTAAAGTAAATATATTATTAAAAATATTAAACAATAAAAAGTTACAGCTCCATGAATATTATAAATATACAATGCACAAATTTCCACAATAAGAAAATGCTCAGTCATAACAAATCGCGAGGAAAATATACAGCAGGTGAATCAGAAATGCACTCGTTTCCACTGCCAAGTGGAATAGTGAATGAGTGCAATCAAATGTATTTCCCTCGGGGACCACGTACGCCTCACTGTCATGGATTACTGATACGATTTCCAAGTTGTGTTTTGTTTCTTTCGCTATTGTTCTTCGTAACGATACTGCGTTAACTTTATTATTGATTGATAATTGGCATGATCGTAATCGGTCACATATACCTGCACAATTGATCATTTTGAGTACACCTATATTGTTTCCGGCCATTACATACTATTCTAAGCCAATTCTCTAATTTGAGTGTCACTGGCTTTTAGGACAGGTTCTATGCCAACTCGCTGATTTTCTTTCGCTATATTTTCTCTATACGCATCCGGAACATATATTGAATTGAATTTGACTTTGGTATTGGTAGTAAATAGGTTGCAACGCAAAATATATCCATAGCACAAATTTATATACAGAGTGTATCCAGTTATATTTCAATGGCAATTTCGTTATTCGTAATATCGTAAGTAATGTATTCTTAAGTAGTAAACAGATCATAACTAACTTCTGGTAAACACTCAAGTTTCGTCCCCCGAGAGGCTTCGGCCATTTCTTCCGTGTCTTTTATTTAGTATTAACCTCAATATGATGGCGAGGCCCTGAAGTAATTTGTGTAACAGTAGTCGTTTTATAGTAACCATTAATAATGCCTTAAGTGAACCTATTGAAGCGATGCATGAAATGTTGTGAGGTGATATGATTTTTTTTTTCATTCCTTGGTTAGACTCAATAATTTATAGTCAAAGAGATTAATGAATGTGTTTTATGTTCATAGTATGTCAGCATCTAGAGCTTAGGCCTTCGGCGACAGCTACGGCTCAAACAATTTTGACAAATGATTTACTCCTTGGATTATTATAATACGATGTTACCTGAAATCTAATATAGCAGACGAGAGCTTAGACTTTAATGTAAATTTTATTTAGGTTATAATAAATGGTAACAATTATTTATTAAAAAAAAAAAATGTAATAATACATACAACTAACCTAGTCTGTAAGAAAAATTTGTTTACTATCCATAATGAGTCACTAGTTACATGAATATATAATATTATTATTTTTATTATATAAAGCGTATGCTACAACAAAATGTACTATTACGTAATCGTATTCTTTTTTTAAATTTTTACGTTTGTAAATTATGTTTGAAGATGAAATACATATTTTTATACAGCATTAGTGTCGAAGATTTGGACAGATAACGCAAAACATTTATATAGGTTTTGTCAAAATATAACCAGAGCAAGAAATTATTTTAAGGTCTTATTACCATGTATCCTAAATCCTTACATTAGTCATTACTCCAGCCGACCATAAACGTGTATATTATAAGGGACACAGGGTTCATAAAACCCAGTAAGAGGTCTGTAAGTCCTCGCTTTGAAGCGACGGCCTGAGCGGCTTATTGCTGTAATCCTCTCACAGGTCACTCAAGCGACGTCACCTGTGATCACATGTTTTTATCCACATATGCCGGACTGACAAGACATTCTGGGTTGTGGTCAGATGGATATGGTTCTATGTTTAATATACTTTTTAACTGAAACAGGATATTCAATTAGTATGCTTCAAAATGATAAATTCTTTCTTGTTACATGTTTTTTTTTAAATTAATTATTAAATATATGTAATTACTTTTTATTATAAACGAATTGACGAGTCCAATATAAAAATAAAAACATTACTCTATTCCGTTAAACTTAGTTATTTGTATGTATGATTTAATATCAACTTTATATATTTTAGAATATTCATTAAATATTTGAATAATAAATGTTGCTACTCACATCTTAGATTAATATAAATATTATATGACATACTAATGTTTTTGTTTCATCGTAAGTCCCTTTATATTTTTAATATGCAAATTTATAGTAAATGTACAGTATACATCCACGTAGCCAACACAATATAACGTTAATAATTTTAAGTGCTGGCAACATTAATTTATAGATGTCACCAGCTCATATATTAATCAGAGTTGTATATGTTGATGTTTAAGCTTATATTCGTGAATATTGTACACATGCATACCGTTGACTAACTTGCATAGTTGCGTTTATATAACCAACTTGATCACAAATCATCCTGACGTGTGTCAAGTTATAGCTAACATTTATCTTCCGTGCGTTTTGACAGCACCAAGCCGCCATATTGTATTGATAGACCGAATTATATTCAAATTCGAATTGATACAATTTTCGGTATTGAGTTTAAATTTCCTTTGAATAAAAGAATTTTATAAAGAGTCTAGACAATGTGACTGTTATTTCTAGACATTTTTGTTTCTATGTGATTTTCCTTTTATTTTGTGTGCCTTTGCTATTTGCTTCATATGATTGTTAACTATTAGAAAATAATGGTTCCCTTTGATACGTTCAGGAAATAGATTTTCAATATAATATTTTGACATCCAATTATATGTAAAATTTTACATAATAAATACTGGACACTTTATACGTGAACCGTTGAAATCTCAGAATGTTTTAAACATTTTTTTATAATCACCGATGAGTTGCAAATAAAAATCTAAGCACGTTTTATTTTAATTACATCTGAATTAGAACATGTGAAATATAGAGTTCAGATCTTGGTTTAGCATGTCTTAATTCATGCAAAACTTAATTTATAATATATAATCGCTTAAATATACAGCTTCCAATATTCGGTCTGGGCTATCGATATAGTTTCTCAGTTAAATAGTGCATGACTATGACATGTCCCAAGTCAATAAGCTGGTAACTGGGCCGTCGCTAAGGCAAATTATGTTGGAAACTAAGCAAAACTTTGAACTAGTGATGTAATGATTTCCTAGCTTTACGATTTGTGCCATTGGTATTAATACGTAAATCCTTAACTAAATGTGGACTTTGGACTTTGTGTGTGCTTATAAATGTACATGTAAATTATTTATTTAATATAACTAAAGACTGCATTCCGTGTTGTATTACTTGAGTTTTTATTTTAACGAAGTTGGAAGTGAAATGGCAGTGGCCCAAGGTCATGTAACGAAATAGCGTTCATACGGTGCCTACATAATGCTACAAAATGCGATGCGTTGGGCGTTCGAATTTAGGCGGTCGATATAAAGGAGGTTGAGGTGTAACAAAAATACATTATTATAATCAATTAAAATCTACATTTTAAAACACAAACAACAATTGCTTTATTATTATTTTTGGTCGTCACAATTGCCATAGTGTATTAAAATTCGGTACGACCAATTTAATTAAGCTATTTGGGTGGAATAGTTGCTCAATCGGGACTGATCATCCATCCGCCTGCGTCAGACCTCCCCATTTAGTAATACAGTTATCAGCCAGTGAGAATTCCAATATACATTTCTATTAGTTTTCATTCGATACACGAACAACGTGAAAAACTATATGAAACAAATATTATAAATTCTTCGATTTCTACAAATAACAAATACACCAAATTAAATGTTTTTTTTTTGCTTATCATTATTGTCTCAAAAAATAGTCTTCAAGTCTATTACAATGAATGATGTGATAAGCAAGTGAGCAAAAACAAATGCTTTCGATTTGAATAGAAGAAATTTATATCGTCTTTTCCGTATTTAAATACGTCAAATCTAATGGTTTTTTATCCATACGGCATGTCAAACCCATCGTATCTTCAGCTATCTTACATATCAAATTATCTTATAGGTTTTATAATTATGTTATATATTGATTATCAGACATCATACTGCATATTTCTTTAGCCACTGTAAAAGTGGGATCTGATAAAGCACTTTGCATAGTTCCAATATTTAATCGACATAGCTGAAATCTATTTATCAATGTTTCCCTAGGACCTCTATATTTTACTCCTATAAATTTTCGTGTTTTCTACAAACGAATTTCGTCTATCGATGAGTAACCTGTCTATGCCCGGAATCGTCTTTCAAGTGAGCAAAGTCCGATGTGACAGCTGACATTTAAACTACCTAAAAGTCGCAAAATTTCGTTACAACGAAATATCCATCTATATTTCTCAAACAGAAATAATAACTAAATTCGAGTACAATTTCCATTGTCAGCTACGTAAACAATATAATAGAATGTTTTACTTAATACCTATGTTCGCGGCCATCTCACATGCCCCATAGATCCAGTGCGTGTCGTAAACCCTAGTACGTCGTAACCCGTCCCACAAACCCCATAAAACATTAGCTTGCGAATATAAATGGAATCTTGACACTTAGAGTTGTTATTCTATCGCTATGTTGTTTCATATCGGTCAGTTATGTAATGTTGAAATGTAGCGATACGTAATAATTCCGTTTAGGGTCGTTTTGGCCCTCTGACTTACTGATCGCTTTCTTCGAGATTATGTTAAACTGGAATATAGCATAAGTGGACAAGAAAATATTACATCCGTGTTTTTATAACTAGTTTTTATATAAAATTGCACACAATTTATTGAATGATAACTTATCCAACTGGTCTTATGGCTTGGTATATATGGGACAACTATCTAAAATGGCAAGGAAAGGCTAACCTACAAGAGTTGACACATTAAACTTGATGGAAACAACTATGGCATTCATTTCGCTTTCTACTACAAGTGATAAAGTTTTCTTCGCATTAAGGCAACGACAAATCAACTTTGATTTACATATCTTAAGATTATTTATGCAGCTTAACAAAAATATAATCCTGATAAAGAACCAAAAATAAACTAAAGGAAATATACTTTTTTTTTTTTTTTTATTGTATAGGTTGGCGGACGAGCATATGGGCCACCTGATGGAAAGTGGTCACCAACGCCCATAGACAATGGAATTGTAAGAAATGTTAACTTACATCGCCAATGCGCCATCAACCTTGGGAACTAAGATGTTATGTCCCTTGTGCCTGTAATTACACTGGCTCACTCACCCTTCAAACCGGAACACAACAATACAAAGTACTGCTGTTTTGCGGTAGAATATCTGATGAGTGGGTGGTACCTACCCAGACGAGCTTGCACAAAGCTCTACCACCGAGTATCCTACTTTTACAGTATGAATGAACGTTGTTTTTATTATAATCTAAATAGCACAACTGGTAGAATATCACGACTGAAGGACATGGGTACACGACGTCATTCCCTGTAATTCATCTCCTACTTGGCGTTGAACCAAAACCTCACGAAGAAACTACCATGTGTTGGATAATTTTTCAGCAAATGATTATCCATCAACTCGTAATGTATAGCATCAAATAGGCTTTGTCCAGTCGTATGATATTAAATAATATCAATATGCTTAGATATGTTCCTGGATTAATTGAAACTATGTTTTCAATTTTAGACGATGTCTATATCTATCTTTGGATTCATTCCAGTTGCCTTAGAAAATTATATCTATTCAAAGGAATTGGCGATAATATTGTCTAGTATCTATTTTAACGCTTGAATATCAATTATGTTGAACTCAAGGATGATGATATAAAACACACATAGATTAGGTACATTGAAATTCTCGTATATTTGCGTATTCTATTTTATTATTGCTTTCAATAAAATAGTATTTATTGTTAATTTTGAAAGTTGTTATGTTCTTGACTTTCGAAACTCCAAAATTTTCCAGAGCTTTATTTTGTTTTTTAATTAGAAATTTATTTTCGCCTCTCCAATAATAATGAGGAAAATTTTTGGTATCGATTTTATACCCACTTCCTTCCGCCGCGTTACATAATGAACTCCTGATTAAGTTTCCATAAAATTTGACTCATCACCATTCAAATCACGTTATAATTATCTCAGGTTATTAAGACTATTTTTATAGATTGGTAATTGTTAAGGTACAAAAGTAATCCTCAATTCTATGAAGCCGTTGGCTTTTTACTGTTTCCAGAAAATAATACCAATTATAAAATTTCACGGAATGAAATGCAAATATAATAAAAGTAAATTATATATTTCATTCAATTTCATTCATTCTTAAGCAACTTTTCGTTGAAATCGTAATCATTCTTCCATAGTATTTTCATTCGCAGCTACATTGGTAGCCGTCTCGAAACATGTCAGAACGGAACGTGTCTTGTACCAATATTGGGGACATGCCGCAGCCTGTTACCGCCACAGGCACTACACAAAAAGCCCTTAACAAAACTGGGGCGTGATCAAAAATGTAAAACGTAACAGGCAACTTGGCTCGATTTTACTTCGTATATCTCTAGCGAATAGTAGTAATACTGCCAATATTTATTTGGTTTTCACCAAATAAGACTATTCAGAAACGAACATCAAGATTTTTGGTACCGAAAATTTAGAAGCATTTTATCTTCATAAACTGAATCATAGTTTCAATACTATAAAAAATATATCCCTGTAATTTTTGTTGTACTGTTGTGAAATAATATAGGTATTTATGTCAAAATTATCGGTTCCATTAAATGCTATTGCAAAAAAGTTGTCTTTCGACACATAATAATTCCATATCTATTCATAATATATTCATATGTACAACAGTATATACATATACAAGTGTGTGAAGCGTGACTAATGCAATAATTATTAAGTTAATCAGATACAAATCGGTCGTACATTCTATGCTTAGGCTGCCATGCTTATACATCATTATCATATTATAATACGTGGAGCGAAGTACGAAATTTGATATTAAACAAGCATGTGACGTGTGACGTTACTGCATTGCGCGTTCATTACTGATATTAAACTTGAGGAACTCGTCTGTTTAATAAGCTATGAATTTACTTGTCATATCAAAGTAGAGTGGAAACATCATTAAGGGATTAGCAACTGTTAGAAGCCGTCATTTCTTGTTTGTAAAAGATTAGAACTTTCGTTACTAAAGAACAAATATCTGTATAATAATTTTGGTGATAATAATTTTAATTACGATGAATGAATATATCATAAATAGCCACCTAATGGAAAAGGCTCCAGTTATTGAAAATATATGGAACCTATTCTACCATGCTAATTCAAGAATTTGTACACATGTTCAGGTGTCCTAATGTACGAACACGTAATAAGGCTTTGTTTAGTTTGCCCCTATTAAAATCTAATTATGCTCGAAATTCTTTTATATATAGAGTCTGTAAGGAATATAACATAAAATTTTCCAGTATTGATATATTTACAGAATCAGTCGCTAACTTTAGGAAGTGTGTGTTAGACCATAAAACCTAATTCTTATATTTTTAAATATCCCCCTTTCATGGTTTTTATTTTTATTATTATTATATTAAGATATTCGTAATATATTTGTTCTGCTCTTGTTATGTTTTAGTTATAAGTGGAAACTTTACTGGTATGTGTGCTAATTTTTATGTTATAGTTTTAAGAATTAATTGTACTGTTTGTTTTCCAAATAAAAAAAAATATCATTAAATAATATTAAACGTCGAGCACGAGATGATTTTTAGACAAAAATTAAGAATGGTCAACATATTCTAGGACATTTTGATAACGTTAATTGCCTGTATTTATAACCTATCCAATACATGAACTAGTTTAATTACTACACTATAAAAGTTAGATTCTATAATTAGGAGTGCATTGATAAAGTAAGAAATTGCTGTTAAAATGTCAATATCTATTTGCAGAGAGGATCGAACTAACCGTCTATATTGAGCTAAGTTACTTCTTGACTAACTGTAGAGTAACGTGTCAATATTTAAATTGAACTTTCTAGACGTAGAATTTAAAAATAATTTTTACTTTAACATTTTTTTTTATATAATTTGAAAGTAAATGTAATAATTTAAGGTAATTTTGGAGTTAATTTCGTTGATTACTCTTTCATTTATTTTAATAACACAAACGGTGCGACTGGTAATTCTATGTTAGGCGGTTGACAGCTAACGCGACATCACTCCTCACGCGATGTTCTGTTAGATAGGATTAGTTCTGTTATTATGTACAAAATATTTATTATGAATATTCGTGTTTATTACATAAACACGTATTTAAAATAATAATAATAAATGTTTAATATAAGACTGAAAAAAGTACTGTTACATTATTTTAAATTTATGAATTTAATTATTTAAAATTACATTAGTTATCATATATAGAAACAGTTTTTTTATCATAGTGATTGTCGTATTTTCTCTTAAAAAAAGAAGGAGATTGAAGGATATGAATAGAGAATGAAGTTTTTTATGATCTTGAATATTTTTTAAGTCAGTTTTCAAAACAGGTTATTTGTTATATAATTAACGATATTATTTATTGTACCGCGAAACAAACGTTACATTGTTGTGTGCGCTAGTGTACACAGACACAAAGGACACGGCATATTAGATCCATTTGTTAGCGAAACATTGACATGTTAAGGAATTGCTTATACTTATACTGTCAACTGTTGTTTATTTTATTTATTTTTTTTATTTGAAAACTAGTATTACGGTTAGTGCCTTAATAACTACAAATGTATTCGTAAATAATTTATGTACTTAGAAACCAGATAGGGTAATGAAAAGTCTATTTTATAATATATATAAATTAATTATAACCAGTTTCTGAATTAGTGATTAAAGTTATGTTTAGTTATACGACTCAATACTGAATGTTCATTGGTCACCTATTACGTCATCGGCTACCATTCACATTAAAGTCAAATAAGTTAATTCCAGTTTGATCAGCATATCAGAATTACATGATCGAGTTCGAGGTTGTTGGTAGATTTCTTTGTTTTACAGTTTCACACCTTCCAATTGGTCCTTTGTTCATAGTAGGCTTATTCATTGATAAATTTAATGTATATAAACCTTTTATGAAAACTGTATAATTGTTGTTAATCTTCGTTCATTCGTTAATAAGAGTTATCCGTTTATAGTAAGTCCTATGTAACAATTTATTTTAATCTCAAATATTTAAGATATTTATCTCAAACATTGCAGTTTATTAAAATGTATCGTTAATTATTACATGCTAAGACGTTAAAGGCTCATAGATATCATCAAATTTCCATTTTTATTCAAATGAACATTTGGAGCGTTAGCCTGTTTGCCCGTATTCTCGAATACTTCTTCGCCATCTTAATTTGTACGTGACGCTCGGAGTTAATTAGTGAAATTACGAGATCTAGTTAAGTACATTTTTTGCCAGTCCTCTGGCATTTAGACACGGCCATTGTGGAAATTAAATTAACATTTAAACTAGTATGCCTAGATGTTATTTAAATTACAAGCGAACTTGAGTTGTTATTTTTGGTCTCTAAATGAAATAATAGCTTTCATGTTTCTGTTGAAATATTTAAGAATGTTTTAAGTAAAATTTTAAATTATTTTTTCGTTACATTTATTATTCCTCTTACATTTTTCACTTAATTTTAAACTTAGCTAAAAATTAAATGTATTAGTTGTATGGTATTAAAAAAGATAAAGAAAATGAATTAATTATGAGTAGTATACGTGAACCACGTAAAGGATCTTTTAGGTAATTATAAAATTTTCATACAATTTTATTTTAATACAAAAGTACAAGCATATTAAACGTTAACATTGCGATATATACAAAGAAATATATTCCAATATGCGTTCATATTATTTTTTTTATAGCATAGTGAGGCGGACTTGCATATGGGCCACCTGATGGTAAGTGGTCTCCAATACCCATAGACATTGTTTTTGACACTTGTGTGAATATTTCTGCCAAAGCAACTCTGTTATATATGCTTATAAATAAGGATGACATGTTTTATAATCTAACCGAAGAAAATACTAAATCAATATAGATAAAACTACTACCAGAAGCTACAGCGCATGGAGACTTTAGTATATAATAATAATATGCTGGGACATTATTCACACACGGCCATCTGATCCCAAACTAAGCAGAGCTTGTACTATGGAAATCAGACATATCAGTTGTACTACATATACTAGTTTTCTTTTATAAATACATACTTATATAGATAATTACACCCAGACTCAGGACAAACAAACATCCAACATTCTCCACGGAGGGGCCCCCCACGAGGGGCGAGTATCACCGTCCACAGGACGGTGATCGAGGTGCGGGACCAGATGAAGTATCTGGGCCTGATCCTGGACGGGCGTTGGAGCTTCGGGCAGCATTTCGTGCAACTCGGCCCGAAGCTCGTCAATGCCGCCGCCGCCTCCTACCAAACGTGGGAGGACCGGGATCGCTATGCCGGCGCCTCTATGCTGGCGTAGTGAGGTCGATGGCACTGTACGGTACCCCGATTTGGGTGGACGCACTCACCGCTTCAAACCGGGCCCTCCTGCGAAAACCGCAGAGGGTCATAGCGGTGAGGGCGATTAAGGGTTATCGTACGGTGTCGTGGACAGCGGCGACCCTCCTCGCGGGCGATCCGCCCTGGGAGCTCCAGGCGGAAGTGCTCGCGGAGGTGTACCGCTTTCGGGCCGAGGCGAGGGAACACGGCGACCGTCCAGGGTCGGCGGAAGTCGGGCGGATCTGGGCTCTAGACCAGCAAGCCCTGATCACCCGATGGGACCTCGGGTCCCCCACGGCGGGCCTGGCGACAGTGGAGGCGGTACGTCCCCACTTGAGTCGCTGGGTCAGAAAGAAACGAGGCACGCTCTCGTTCAGGTTAACGCAGGTACTTACCGGACCGTCACGGTAGCATACGCAGGCGATCCCGTGGCGCTCCCGTTAAGACGGGAAGGGTACCGCTGGGTTTTTTTTTAGTGGGTATTCCGATTACCAGGGAACACTCGGTGCTCTGGACATATGGCGAGCCCCACATACCCCCCCCACAGTTCCCGTGGTGGGAAAACGCGTGACGCGTTTTCCCAACGAAAAAAAAAACAAAAAAAAGGACTAACAAACATGTTCCTGCATGCAAATGTCTGTCCTGGGTGGGAATCGAACCCACGACCTGCGGCGGGAGCAAGTATCTACCAACCACGTCAACCGGCTCGTCGTATAATTCTATAGGAAGCCACGCTCCGCAGTTTTACTCACTTTAAACTATTGACGTGATAAACGTGAATATAATTTCATTGTTGTACATCTTGCGTGAATCGTATTGGATAATTTTATACCAAAAACATTTAAAAATTCATTGTAACCCTTGCAGAGGTATATATAGAATCATGTCACAGATTAATCAACGGACTCGCATAAAGCGGTAAATTTTTAATGACACTCCACGGCGAGATTTATTATTATCGTACTATTTATCACTTGAAATGAAATGATCTCCAGGGTTTTTTAGGAAACAGAACGTAAGCCACAAATCCTATGCGTGCACAATACAACGTTATTTCATTAATGTTTCAACAATTATCTTCCTGACCGAATTAAAAAAGGCTAATTTCAGATTAGCCATTTTTCGTAGATTCTACGAGGCTATTCTGAGATACAGGTATACAAAGACGCTTCTCCGTTGCAAATCTAACACAGACAGATGGGACGACGAGAAACAGTCTCTAACTCTGGGCTATAGAGAATTTCTTAACAGTATAAACCTATTTCATTGTGCCGACCAGGGAACTGTCTCAGGGCCTGCAACTCTGTAATTAACTAGATAAACGAGGTAATTTTACTTAATAATGAAAAAAATAAAGTATATTAGGTCATTTTGCAATAGTCCAATGTGTCCATTACAACTGAAGCGTGATGTTCTTACGATATGTATTAGTATAGTACTAAGCCTGCTGGTGTGAAAAATGGAAATATTTATGATCGATAATATATTTACGTTACGCCTTGTTAAAGTTACTTACTCCTTAAACGTATCGTTTATCGTTAAATAGTTCTAATATTAAAACAATGTTACTTTTTTTAAATTATTTGTTCGACTTCGGAAGAGGGGTTTCTTGATAAATCTTTATCGTATGTTAATTTATCGATATCTTCGCCGATTGTGAATCGATTTTGATGAACCATTTTTCTTTGAATACGTTTCTAAAAAAAGTTTAATTTAAATGATCTGAAATTATTTAAATAAGAGCGAAAAATCTAGGAGATTCGTCACGCAACTTTAATACTTTTTTTATTAATCAATGAAGTTAAAAAAGTACCAATTCTTATAAATTAAACACAACCTCATACATATTTTTTTTTTATGCAAGAAAAATAAAAATGTACAAGCCTATATTGTTTTAGGTTAGACACACTTTCGTAGCCCAGAAAGTCATTCAAATAAGCTTAAACCGTGCCAGTTCATTGTAATGTATATCAAATATAAATGTCTAGTTTTATAAAGTTATCACATGTCATACAGACTTCTAGTTATACAGGTTAATTTTCTGCTTTTTGCATACTAGATAACCTTTAGCGGAGCACTGTATCTCCTATTGTTTGACAATTGCACCGTATTTTTGTCCTTTATGATTATTTAAGTGTGGACCGACGTTCCAATTTTAAATTATTTTATGCATTTTGTTGTCTGTGGTTTTGCTGACATTATTATCATGTCAATTGTCAAAGAATGGCGGTTATTTTTATCGAGTTTACAGTACTGTGTGTTTTTAAAAATAATATTTCGAATGGTTTGTTCCAACTGTTTGTCTATTTTATCTAATGTTTTTGTTTATTTTACAGTTTTATTTCGAAATATATTTAATGTTTATTTCTTTTGTTTCAGGTTAGTAAAAGGATTCTATTTTATGAGGTTTGAATATTACTTCATACGTTCTTAATTTTTACAGATAATAATTTTGTCGTTGCTACGTTTGGCGTAATAACTAAATAAATATATATTAATACAATTTTCGCTGACGTATTTCTCGAAGATCCGAGTAACATTGTTTTAAAATTCAATATATAAAAATTCCACATGAAAGACAACTAACTACATATATGTATTTAATAAGTAAACAAACGCTGTTGACCGTCACAAAGCGAAAGATAAGTACATACTCGTAATATATGTAAGTATACTAATGTGTTTTTGAGGTGACTGGAAGTTGTTACGAAGCTTTTATCCGTAATGTAAATCAGATTGCGATATTTTTGTAGCAAGTACTATTTTTTAGTAACTGCTGTGCTTTTCTTAAGAGGACAATAACATAATTGCAATTTTACATATAATTAATACAAGAGGATCTTGCATTGTATTCTGTTTAACTTAAATAACTGTATTAATGCCCTTAACATGTTTATTCACGTCTCCCATGACTAAAGATTTTTTGCCGTAAAAGTATTTGAATTAGATTTGAGATTTGCGAGCTGTTTTCTATTGTGCTTCCTATAATAAACTGAATGTAAGAACACGCAGCGTCACGCCGTATAATTGACTCATTATAAAATAATGAATGTACAAATGATTAAATTAATTCAGTTCTGTAGTGTTCTTGAAGTGAACAAATTAGGAAAAAAATAAATTACAAAAAAAAAAAATCAACAAGGAAAACATTTAATTTTTCTTCATTCCCTTTGTCTTTCGTTTCTACAAAATATCACGTACAAATAAAGCTAACAAAGCAATTAGAAAGCGCAAACGCCACAGCCATTATTTCGTGTGTAATTAACACAAACGTGTCTAAATGGTAAATAAATTACTTGAATCCCATTCCGCGCGAAACGTCAAGCGTGTGCTGAAATAGCGTTAGAGATAAAAGGGTAATCTTATTGGCTTTATTACGCTTTCGCTTGCTTTAAACGCAGAACGCCCTCGGAAGCATCGAGAAAACTGCAAACAAAAACGATATAACCATTAACACTGTCAAACGAATATGTATCATACAATATAGAAGTTAAAGCATAATTTTCAGTGACGGATTTATAGATATAAGTTAGACCGCAGTAAAATTTCATGTAGGCGAAGACATCTTTGATGTGCACCCTTGCCTCAAGCGTGAAAGGCTCTCATAGATAAAGTGCATTTCGATATTAGAAGTTTGAAACAGTTTTAAAGTGAAATTTACGGTGGAAACTGTTTTCTTCTTTACACGTTTTCTGTGATACGCTGGAGTAGATTGAAGGATGTTGCACGCATCTCGGCATTCACTAAACCGCTAAAGTTTTCTCACCTAACGTTAGCTTCAAAATTCGCTATTTATTTATGTTACTTAGAAGATTAATAATAAATAATGTCCTCCAGACTGATTTCGGCCACGGCGACCAATCTCAATAGAGATTAGCCAACTGCGCAGGAAATATTATAGTGCACGAGTCTGTGCGCAAACACAGGTGCCCTCTCTCTTCCCTAGCTCTCATAATCCGATGGGATGGCAATCCGACAGGACTGGAAAGAGTTCAGGCGCAGGACCAACGGCTTTACGTGCTTTCCGAGGCACGGAAGTGTAACCACTTCCAGATTCTGGACTGCTACTGAGAATTTTGTGACAGAAAAACCCAATCACTTTTTATTGGCTCGATCTAGGAGTTGAAACCAGGACCACCGGGTCTGCGGTGTTATATCTAGCCACTAGACCAACGAGTTAGTCACTTAGACTCATACTTAGACCTTTTTTTTAAACTTAGAAGATTAAAATCATATCGACAAATGTCATTATATAGAGCGTAAAATAATAGTTCAAATGAAACAAACAACAAAAAAACATACAATGCATCTAAGCAACGCTTACATTGTCATTGAATTGCAAAAAACATTTTGAAATTTATTTATGAACTTTAGAAATTATTATCATTTTAGTAAACTTAATCATATTCTAAGAAGATTTCGGTTCAGAATATTCCGTAGAGCTTAAAGCCACAATTAAATTAGAGATCTGCTGTAGAATGCTTAACAAGAAAATTGACCTGTAACTTACTGAAGGGTAAGATACGAGTCAGAAACTAGTTTGCCATATTGTGATTACCCACGGGACGTAACTTTGTTTATACAAATGTTAGAATGGCCTCGCGATGTTATTGATTTTGTTCGCGTTCCTACATTATATGAATATCAGCTTAAATATTAAAGGACACGGTATTTACTCGGTTATATTAATTTTTTTATCTGTAGAATTTCATTGTTTACTTAGGATATTCAATAAATGTTTCTTATAAAATTGTTTTCGTATATTTATATTGTTAATATTATTTCTTATAAGTTATCATGTGACTGGTCAAAGGCAAGGTTATATTAAGTTTTAGTTCTCGAGATCGGTTTGGTATTCTTGGTACACTATATTGTTTGTATTGTTTTCGATTTTATTACTTAGTGGACAGCCTTACTTCTAGTCCGGGTAGCTACTACCCACGCATATAAGAAAGCTTTGTAATCATAACGTTAATCTTATCATATATTATACCGTTTAAATAATGCAAATCGGACAATAAATAGAAATTGGTAATCATACATACATGAAAAATACACGAACGTAGGACGTTCTCCTTTCTAGATCTGTTAGTAAAAGTATAACATTAGACCAATGTTTACGATTCAAAAACCTTGCCAGACATAATATATATAATTAACTTTAGCTCCGTTTAGCCTGAATGAAGATGAGAACACGACTATTATAAGTATATAATTATCTAAAATAACAACAATAAGAAGATTTATACCTTAAGATTCAAAAGTATCAACATAGGATTATCCTATTATTTGTGCTCAGATTATACATGGCTCCTATCTTTTACAGTGACTGTGCTCGAATTTATCCTTCGAACGTAGCAGCATTATATTTTCTTCAGAGATAAGTGTTGAATAATCCCTTAGTATGAATCCAGTTAGAAATGTATGCGATGAGTATGTTACATTTAATCTGTTCGTGATTATTCGTAGTGAAATTATTAATAAACAGAACACGTGTGTATTACGTGGTTCTTAACCGATGATCTTGGTTTGAAATTCGAGCAATAGTGAGTTTTCATGTGCTTGCAAGTCTGACACGTACTCACAGGCCGGTATAGAAACATCGAAAATGCGCTGTTACTGATTTGCATTATAAACGTACTTTATAATTATAATGTTTTAGTATCTGGGTGATAACGCGGCTCCAATAATATTTAGTCATATAGTTTTTTTTTGTGAAAATTGCGTTATTTACATATATAAACATGCTAACCATTCATGAAGAAGTAACAGAATATCCATGATGTGTATACTTGTAATTAATCACTACACTTAGCTATTTTGGTGTGATATAGTCTAAGAGATTGTTAATAAATCAGATAAATAAATAAATAAACTTAAAAAGCAACACCATATCTAAATAGATATTTTCGAGATATACAACATATACAAGAATTGATTATTTAATAATATAAGATAAAGGCGATTTTTATTACAAGTATGCCAGTATAAGCCCAAGGAGCATAGAACGATCTACAAGCATATGGCTAACGATAGAGTAGTTCATATTTCTTTGGTGCCAACGGACAACGGTGACTCCAAATGACTCATACTGTTTTAGTATCATATCAATGATTTTATAGTTATTTAAAGGATATATGAAGATTTAAAAAAATATATATGTATGTATTTTTAATTACTCATTCGCCTGTCTGACTTCGTGTTTTAGATTTAAAAAACACTAGGAAACGTTTTATTAAACGATTTTCAATTAAAAACAATCGACAATCATAGTAATAATCGAAAGAGTACGTATATTTTTTGTGTTAAATAAAGGTTTTAAAAATTGCAAATAATCTTTTGTTCTGTTCAAATAAAAGTTAGATTGCCATTACACAAATCAAAAGTTCCACTCCATTGGTATATATATTTCACGGAAAAAACGCAATAAAGCACCTTTTTTTTGCTTTTCCGCGGCTGTTGAAACTCCTAACTCACTTAATGCGGCGAGTTGTAACGAGTTGTCGAATTTGTTTGAAACCAAATTGTTTTTATGTTGCATTCGATTGGATTTCGTAAAGTTAGCCTATTGGCTTATATTTGTTTATGCAGCATTTTATTTCAATTATCATCAGCAGACTTTTTTTTATTTTATAGGCGGATGGGCCATACCAGAACCACCCTTTCAAACATCGTCTATGCGCCCACAACCTTGTCATATACTGGTCCAATCATCGTTCAAACCGAAACAGAACTAAGTATTTTGTTTGTCAGTAGAATATGTGACTGGTGGTCTAGACGAGCATGCACAAAGCCATCCTGCCAAGTATTGAATGAATTTTGGATTAAAAAACCAATAGATTATAGATGATATTATTAAGTTTTGTTTTACTAGATTACCGGTAAACGCTTCAAAAACAAAGTTACGTCCCGTGGCCAAATAACAGCACAAATTCTATTGTGGTGTTATTTCAAATTAGTATGGTCCAATCATAACCAACGTTGAGACGTCAAAATTTGTGGAAATAACCACGGCAATGGCGTAAGTAAAATGTTGCGTCTGTAATTATCTACTTTATTGCTAACGAAATAAGGTTGAATTAGGAACAAAAGTTAGGTATTGTACATTTCTTATCTCTTTCTGTCATTCATGGCGTAAGATCGTAAGTGAATGTTAATACAATCTAAACCGCACTTTTTTCAAAAGTTCGCAGAGTTCAAGCTTTCCCTATCTCAACGGGAAATTAATATATATCAATAATTAATATAGTAAGTTTAAGATTTTTAAAGTGGAATTAAATCAAGTAAGCTTATTTTAGTTTATTAGAAAACTCCGTCTCATTTTGTAGCAAGTCATTGTAGCAAGTTTGTTTCCCTAAAAAATAGGTACGAGATTTTTATTCAAACAAAGCGTAACAGCTCAAAGTACCCTTTGCATTAGCTGCGAGTGAGGTTGAAGAAAAAAAATCTTTGAAATATTTTTAGCGGGATTATAATCCTAAGGGTGACGCACACATCATGTTTATAACCACCATCCCTTCCATCACATAAAAACGCATGCTTCAAGCACAATCGTAAAGAATACATAAGACAACGGCACATAAGTACAAACCCTCGGCGTCTCTCACAAAAATTACCAGAAATATTTTCAGTCTGGATACGACTCATGCTCACGATGAATTCAATTTCCGTAATGTAAAAAGGATTATTGAATCGCATACAGTCGAACTTATTGCTGGATCTTCAACGTTAAATAAACAAGTATCAAAGTTCATTACGTCAAATTTTCACGATAGCGATAGCTGTGAAGATACGAGTTCAACATTCTATTTAACCAAACGGATTACACGCATTTCTTTGATGGGCTCACTTTAATGGATTTTCCTGTTTACCCGCAAACTTTCCTACAATCTCTTAATCTGACGCTGTTTCTTGTACATATGTGATTTATGAACCCTCTGACGCCGTCGCGACTAGACGTATTTATTTTGTTACCATAAGTATTTTATGGCCAGAAGAACGCTGGGTCGTAGGTCATTGTTGCCAAAGTTCTATCATTAATGTAACTTGATATTCATTCATTCAACCTTTTTTATACAACAATTACATAATATTTTTATGAAAATTTTGAAGTACATGTTGATTTCATATTTCCGTAAGAATAAGCTTAGATTTTGTTGTTTCAAATAGGTTTTGTTACATCTGATAATTACAACAGAACCGTATCAATTTATTTTTATAGCGTATATATTATTCATTCTCAATGAATGTCATTGTAGCAATGAATTTCATAAATAAATCTTGACCACAAGTCTTTTTTTATATAAACTAAAAATAGTACCATTCTTCTATTTACACAAATGATGGTAACAAAAGATTTTTAAAAAGGTCGCGGTTTCGTAAGTTTTCAATTTCTCACAATAGATTATTTGCCCGTCGTATTGTTTAAAATGTTTAAAGTGAAAAGAATTTTAAATTTATCTTGCGTAAATTTAAAACAGTACAAATCTTAAATAGAATATTGAAATATTCGTTTGGAAATTTAAATTTGTTTATGTATATGGTTTCTGAATATTTTTATTGTTTCAGTATAAGTATATGAACAGTACAGTACAGTAACAGCCTGTGAATGTCCCACTGCTGGGCTAAAGCTCCTCTTTTGAAGAAAAGATTTGGACCTTATTCCACCACGCTGCTCCAATGCGGGCGGAATACACATGTGGCAGAATTTCAGTGAAATTAGACACATGCAGGATTTATCGCGATGTTTTCCTTCACCGTCAAGCATGAGATGAATTATAATCACAAGTTAAGCATATGAAATTTCAGTGGTGCTTGCCCGGTTATGAATCCACGAACATTGGTTAAGATTCACGCGTTCTAACCACTGGGCCATCTCGGCTTGTTAAGCCTAATAAGTATATGTACTTTAATTTATTTCATTAAAATGTTGTTCTTTTTAACAGCTTTAAACAAATAATATTTCATGCGACAGATTTTATAATCATCTTAACCGTTACTGCTGTAGTATGTTAAAGCTATTAATGTGCCATCTGAAGTCATTGTATACTGTTTTCTAATGGAAATTATTTTAGTGCATTTTCAAGAATTTTTCAAGACTTCAATTAGGTTGTTGTGAAGGATGTTAGTATGTACTTGAACTTAAACAATTTGATCTGTTGAATGTTACACTAAAAAAGTAAGTTAACTAGTCTAGTTTAAAAAAATGAAACAAGGTACACAGTATATAATTATTATTATAGGTCGTGAGTGTGTTTGTTTGTGAATATTTATTGCACATCTTTGATGACGTTGACGTTAAATTCGTATCATCCGACTAGTAATAGCGTAACAAAACCCTGATTTAGATTAAGTGTTTTTTTAAAGGCTTATAAATGTTGACTCTTTATTTATTTAACTACTTAAAGCCGAGATGGCCCAGTGGTAAGAACGCGTGAATCTTAACCGATGATCGTGGGTTCAAACCCGGGCAAGCACCACTGAATTTCATGTGCTTAATTTGTGATTATAATTCATCTCGTGCTTGACGGTGAAGGAAAACATCGTGAGGAAACCTGCATGTGTCAAATTTCACTGAAATTCTGTCACAAGTGTATTCCACCAATCCGCATTGGAGCAGCATGGTGGAATAAGCTCCAAAAACCTTCTTCTCAAAAGAAGAGAAGAGGCCTTAGCCCAGCAGTGGGACATTCACAGGCTGTTACTTTTATAGTTATAACAATATATGATAAAAATAAAATGATTATATTAAAAATATCAATTAATTGCGTTTTCAATTACAGGCAATTACGGCATGCTTTCGTTAATTTTAATGTGTAACATCGTTACATCGATCAAAGATTTGTGATTTGCGTAAAATATAAGTATTAAAAACAAAGTAATTAAAATCTATAGCAGACCATATTATATCACAATCATTGTTATATTTAAAACACAGTTAAACACATATAAATCATTATCTGCTTGAGTAGTAAGAGGTAGCAAATGGCAAGTTAATGATGTGGACAGCCAAATTCGCGCGCAGATTTATTAACTGTTATACATATAAAGCGTCACATCGTTTTTTCGTTTGAAATTTTAAAATTTGTCCCTGTATGCAAAACAATGAAAAATGGAGCATGAACTCGTGATATTTTTATGTTACTCAACGAAATTGCTATGTACTGATTCCATGTACATATATATGTACGTAGAGTATGTGGAAACCGCTAGCGTGGCAGCGAACAATCAGCGATCTGGGTTAAATGGGATATTATTGTCACAGAATATCCAATAGTCATGAATTTTTAACCCTGTGTTATATAAGAAATGGAATTTAAATATTTTATTTAATTAAATTGTGAGAGTAATTAGTGGGTCAATAAAAAGTTTAAAAGATCAACAAATAAATTACAACTGTTTTGGTGCTTAGAACATTCTAGAAAACGAATCTGATATTTTTATATGGTTTGAAATATATTTAATAGATCAATAATAGTTCTAACAGATCAACAAAGATCAATTTAAATATCTAGAATATTCCAGAAAACTCGTCAGATACTCATTAGTGGAATATGACTTCTAAAAAGTATCTTATGTATGTATAAAATAGATTATTTTATTTTATTAAAGTATCTAGATGTATACATATTAGTATATGATATGTTTTAGTAGATAACTAAACCGTTATCACTTAGATAATACCCTGGCTTCTTCTTTCAAACGTCAAATAAATAATAACACAATGAGTGAAATCAGTTTATAAATAGCCGCTGGGCAACGTAGTTATTATTTAATTTTGAAAATAATCTAATAATTCCTGTAACATTATAATCAGTTAATAGTGCTGTTGATATTAGAAATCACTTCTAGCGTAAATCCCATTTGAATAGACGCTGGAGTCCTGTGGACCAAATCCTCTAATGCAAGTGTCATGTCTCAACAGAATCATTACGCCTTATTTAACCTTTCTGAGATCTCTATAAATAATATCTTGTATTTACTTCAATAATTTACATCTACCACAGAAATGTTAAAATCGAGTCTATTAGTTTATGTGTATACATTGTAACAATATATTTATAACCTATTTACGAAATGTTGAATATTGTTTTTATAATAAATTAGTTATCCAAAAATAGATTTTACTATCTGTGTATTATTTACGAACCTAAAAATACTTTTAGGAACATTATATTAGTGTGTGTTATTACTATATATTTAACAGTCATTTGTGCTTCAGTGGTTGTGGTTCACTTGGTCTTTTGTTTAGAGTCATGATCGGGTCAATTAAAGGAATTGAGTTTTGCTGTCAGTAAATTTTCAGCACAGTCGAAATATATCTAGACTAGACTATATGAGTGAGGAAATCGTGAGTGTACTTGTGCTTGCGCACTTGTGCACTATCAAATCTCCTGCAATAGACTTTGAGTTTCACAGCCACAATAAAAATTATATTATAGAAATATAATGTCGAAAGATAAGTTTATCTTGTGCTCCTGTTATTTTTATTACAAATAGCTTGCATTTATTTAATCGCAGACCCGTTCATCGCGTCATTAACGTCTTCTTATTTCGTTGTTAATGATGTAGCCTAAAACTAAGGTTAGGTCAATCTGTTTCAAGTAATCTAGGTACAATTTAGTTTTAATCCAGTAATTATTTTAGATACTTCTATCTAGCTGTCTTGGTTAGAACAGACATGGTTAATTTACCAAAATGCGCCCTTACCCTCGTCTGCATTAAGCATTAACTTGTGACATGCTTAATTCGCTAAGTGCTGTGGTCATTTTGAGTCAGGTCCCAGTGTGAGCGGGCCGATAAGCGGAATTCATGAACAGTGATTGATATGTAATTTGGTGATTATTTTATCGAAATCTGCGTTATTTGTTTACAAGCTTTTATTTAACTTAATATTTTGATATGAATGGTTTTTAATCATATTCATATCAATTCGATTTTTTGTTATATAGTCTAAATAACTTTAAGAAAATGGAAATCTTTTGATGACATTTATATAGGTCAGTTCTTAATACGTGAGATATATACTTTTTATTTAATTAGTTTTACGTAACGAGAAAACTCAGTATACGACATTTGTACGTTTGTCGCAGAGGACAATACTCCTAATTGTGGCGAATAACTTATATTAAAACAACAAATAATAAAAATAAATAAATTGTAAACAGTTTCCTCAAATGATACCAGCACGATAATACGAAACAAAATTGTTGTGTGACTATTCTGCAAAATCGCTGCCTAACCCTAATTTCCCGCTAACACACTGACCATCACACAAAGATAACTGAAGTGACCAAAGTTTGTTGCCTTATTCACTGGGTCACCTTTAAGTAAATCCAGGGTCGGGAGACTTTAGTATTATTTATTCGTAAGGAAAATATATTCATGGTCTGTAAACAATTACACTTCATTATAAATATTTATTTGTGACGTATTTTTTTAAATAAGAGCCGTGATGGGTTTTCTTAGAGCACATGAATCTTGACTTGAAGATTACGGTTTCAAATCCGGGGAAGAATTCTTGCGTTTGCATCCACCGATGCGCATAGGAGCAGGAGACCAATTCCACTAATTTAAGACGCTTATTAATCATTCCGATCTAGCTTTGACTATTTATCATAAAACCGAATCAGTATGACATTACCATAGACAAAAGCCAAAAAACCATGACAAAGTCAAACTTAATGGTTAGCTTTTGACGTTCCATCAAGGACAAATCGAATCGCAATTGGTTCTTTGCATTAGTTGAATTGGGAAAAGGCTAAACGTCAACGATTATGTTTCGATTCGATTCCGATAATGTGACAATTATGTTGGTATAATTAGTCTTCAGTATGGTGGAGTAATTTTCAAACTTTTCGCAAGGCGACAAAACCATCGGGACATTTTACATTTGTTTTTAAATATATTTTTTGTGTGAAGCATCACCAGCATACAAGTATAAACATTCGAATTTTCACTTGAAATGAAAATTCATTTTCAAGAAAATTGAGACCAAAGTAATACTGCTCAATAGAGATAGATTTTAAAACAACCAGAGATTGATATATTTAACGTTATTGTAACGTACTTTCGTGTGAACGAATCTTCTTAGTAACTAAGTAGTCAAGTTTAATGAGTGAACCCGGTCAGGTCGAACCAAAAGTCTAGACTTCGAAGTAATTTAGGCTATTGACGTTCCTTGTGACTTACAAAGCCTTTGGAGGCTTCCAACCAATCTATAGAATTGTATAAGGAATAATGTATAGGGAAATACGTATTATTATATGTAAGTTATATAAATCAACAAAATAGGTTTAATTAATATGAATATTTAATTATATTAATTGAAAAAATCAAGTACTAAAATCAAAACATTCATTCCTTTTGGTATTATGCAAAAAGTGGTAAGTAAGTAAAAACTAAAAGTTATTTAAAAATAAGAAACAGGTTTTTAACGAAATATAAAATAACCAAAAAAAATTTGTCTATCTTTATTTTTTTATTATTTATTAGCAAGGATCCAAACTGGAACTGATACAATTAAAGTTTTTCCCACATAAAAGGTTTTTTCTCGAGTTTAAGTTTTTAAAATTAAAATGATTAATTTTAAGCAAATATTTTAAAAACAACCCTTGCACTCATTATATAATTCACAAATATTTCGCGAAAACCTCTCATTTTCATGATGACATTCAGTGTAAATTTAATCGTGAATTAACATGGTGTCAGCATAACCTGGAAAATAATGGGTTACCATACACTGTATTATTAATAGCGAATGTCGACAATTAGCTTATAGAGCTAAACTGCCAAACGTTTTGGCTTAGTCAGTTCGAAAGTAACTAACTGTAGCGCAACTATCCAGCAGTCACAAACTTCAATCCTTGTATAAATATAATATAAGACTTAAAACTAAGCATGTTACGATAAATGATAAAATAATGTATTGTTTAAATTATTTATTTTTAAGGCATTTTCGGATTTGAAGCTTATTTTAACATGGTGGGTTAAAATAAGCTTCAATACAGAAAATATATGAAATATATATATATATATATATATATATATATATATATATGTGTCAAATTTGTATATATCAACAGATTTTTTATACATAAAAACGTAGCGGACCGTCATATTATAATTTTGATGATAAAGTGTTAAAAAAATCACAATCGCCAAGTTTTAATCTAGATCATTATGCAGTCATGATTCATCTAACTTGGTCCTTTTTAAAACTTATCTAGTTTACCAGTTTCCGCCACTTCCTAGCCGAGGTGAATAATAGAGGAGACCGAATCAGCGACACTTTGTTAACTTAGGGATTTTTGCTACTTGCACTCCTTGAAGATATTGAGGAATATGTAATGAGCTCAAAGGGATCCTGAAATTTTTGGCATAATAAATTTTGTTATAATCGGCTCATCCATTTACCATACTGAGTGATCTATGTAATCTTGCATCAACATTATAACTTTCCATCCGTAGTAGTATATAATATATCTCTCTCTACATACATATATATATATATATATATATATATGTTGTTTTGTTAAGTGAGCTTTACTCACTACAACGGTGAGATTTTCATAATTGTAATTTTTTTTATTTACTAAAATATATCTCGAATAAAATGATGAGTTTAAATTCAAATTATTTCCCATTGCTAAAAGAAATAATTTGTAATATTTACATATTACTAATTATATATTATATAATTATAATGGTAAGTGTAAGTATATCCTAAATCACAATGTCAAAACCTTTTTTTATCAGTATTTAAAATTTTATGTAGGTACGAAATTTTGTTAAATTAATTTAGATTTCATACATTAATAATGTAATTATATATCATATCAAATATTGATACTCTTATACAGTTCTTACATTTTATAAAATAAACGTTGCACAAAACATTAAACGAATAAATCCTCATATCATAACGTATTTCAAATCATACAAACATTCCGTAGTTGCTATACCTTCGGTACAAATATACGAGCGAATGAAACTGTTTGAACTGACGCTTCGTTTAGCACGATTATGTAAACCTTCGGATACTATTGGGTGAACAGTTAATGCCTGGCCGGGGATCATGTATATCGACGATTTGGCTTATGCATAATGTGATTAGCGTAGATTTGCTCAAGCAACACCGGTTTACGTTTATCGCGTTACAACATAGATTTAACCAGACTTTATAGGCATTGTACATTGGGGATGATCTCCCTTATGTAATAAGCGTTCTATTAAATATATTATATGTAAATTTGTGATAAATTTGTTTGATTTGTACTTATACGAATGAATTTATTTTTATATTAATGATTAAGTGAAGTAAATAAGTAACAGCCTGTGATTGCCCCACTGCTGGGCTACGGCCTCCTCTCCTTTTTTTGTCAAGCGCGAGATGAACACAAATTAAGGACATGAAAATTAAGTAGTGTTTGCCCGGATTTCAACTCACGATCATCGGTTAAGTTTTACGCGTTCTAACCACTGGGCCATCTCAGCTTCATTATTAACGATAGATTTTTGGTTATTCCGTGAACCATTATTCACTTATTTTTAATTTAATATTAATTTAATTGTTTCTTTTTTATATTGTTATTATATTTATTATATACGATTCTTTTTTTAAAAACAGATTGCACCAAAATCACTGTCATAACATTTTTTATATTAGATGAAAAAAAAAACTATATTTTTTGTACAAATTAAAAAATCGTTTAATAAAAAAAAACACATAGGCCACGAATACGTTCTAAATTTAAAAATGAAATCTTATATAAATCTGAAAATGTCTCGAACTAATGTCAAAATGTCTATTTAATATGACTGGGCTACTACAATATCAAAGCAACGGACTGTTTAACACACATGTGATCTTAAGACGGGACGTGCTGCGTACAGTCCATTGGAGTGTGATCTGATTGGTCGCTCAAAGCCTTATCCCGTATGGTAATTCGCTATTGAATTTGTTCATGGCGTTATTTACACTATATTGTTCATATACAAGTTAATTATGGTGTGGCTTTGAGCAAAAGCTAACTGTAGAATGTTGTTTTCCGGTTGATTGTTTAATATGCCAATTAATAATTGAATAAAAGCTCGTCTGGGTAGGTACCACCCAATCATTAGATATTCTACCGCAAAACAGCAGTACTTGGTACTGTTGTGTTCCGGTTTGAAGGGTGAGTGAGCCAGTGTAATTACAGGCACAAGGGACATAACATCTTAGTTCCCAAGGTTGGAGGCGCATTGGTAGTGTGAGCGATGGTTAACATTTCTTATACTGCCAATGTCTATGGGCGTTGGTGACCACTTACCATCAGGTGGCCCATATGCTCGCCCGCCAACCTATAAAATTAAAAAAAAAAAGAAAGAATAATCGCCATGAAACTGTGTGGAACTATTGATACACATATATTTAACATAGTATATTACCAAAAGATGTTTTTTACCGGAATGGATTTTTTGTAAAAATATTTTGTATAAATATTTTTTTACGGAGTGAATTTTAAAAATCGATAGAATATTTTAATAAGTTACAATACCAATTCCTTAAAAATCTCATATTATCAAATAAGTCAAACGATGAAGCTTGGGTGTATATATTTTTTTTTACTAAAATTCTATAATATAATTTTTTTATACGGATATTATTTTGGACTAATTTACCTTAGTGATGACGAAAAAATCGGCTTCTGATAAGTGTATCAAATATTTAAGACACTCACCCTTCAAGATGGAATATGACATAGAAACCTTCAAGAAAAGAGTGTACACTTTCCTTAAAGGCTGGTAAAAAATGGAATATAGTAATAGATAACATCGATTTCTGGTGATAGCATAACAGTCACGCTTTGTAAGGACACAATCCGGCTACGCGGGTGATATTATAGTGCACAAGTGTGTGCGCTATGATGCGCACAGGTGCACTTTGGATACACTCCCATAATCCGATCGAAACAGCAATCCGACACGACCGGAAAGATCGTAAACATTGTTCACTATTAGAATTTCTTGATAGGAAAATCTAGAAAAAACTTTTGTGGGCCCAACCTGGTACCCATTACTTCGGGACTGCATAAGCTTACCATTAGACCAACGGTGCAGTTTGCGCTAAACTATGAGGATGTAAGCAGAGATTTGTACTAAGTTCATAACTTATTAAGTCAAAATTCGATACTATACTAAAAAGGATTGTTATATTTTCAATAAATAACGAAATTGCATCGGCAAAATAAAAATTTACCTTCGAAAATGAAAATGAAAATAACTAACATTTCGCTCTTTGACAAACAGATGTATTAGTTGGGTTTACAGCACGTTTTCACTTAACTTGCATCTGGTATCGTTCCGAGAGTTATTCGACTACGCCGGGCAACTTGAATTATTAAAAGTACCGCCGAAGACGGAGTATTAAAATTTTACTTTTAAGTGATCTGCAGTACGCTTGCGGTTTCTGATTTAGTTGTAATATGCATTGGTTTTTATTTAAGAACATAAATATATGTAATGAAATGACATTTCATTATTCCAAATTTGCTGCGCTCCGCGCGTTTTTAATCTGTAACTAAAAGTCAGTTTGCCGGGCATTTGATGGTTGAATGACAGAATGACGGATAATGTTTAGATTATTTTGAACTTTGATATTATAAAAAAATAAAGAGATATAATAGAGGAGGCGATATTAGTGAACTTTAAATGTCGTTTCTTTGTATTTTCGGAGAAACAATTTGTGTTTCATTTTGAGCATCCTCAATAACCTATCTTATATATATATTTTTATTCATCTGTGTTATATAAACAAGAAAAAATAAACTACGCATTTATTAACTAAAAATCAATAATTAACTGTGAATAACGCATATTGTAAGTACGTGCTTGATATTAGTCATTAAGCCGATGAAAATTTAAATAACGCACCACGGCCTCATTTATCTTAATTGAAAATGAGTCACTATAGAGTAGAAACTGAGTGGATTCTGTTACGAAGAACAATCCACGTTCCGATCCGGCTGTGGCGCTTTCAAATTAATAATTGTCATATGTTATATGTACTATATATATTAATTATATTCAATTTAATTTTAGTGTTATATAGAAATATGGAAAATCTTAAAATTTAACAATATTCAAACAGCATTCAAAAAAAACGTTAATAAATATTGATAAACAAATATCAGACAACATTTTTTTTTTTTTAAATGTAAAATGGGGCATACGAGCAGGAGGCTAAATGATACCTTCAAATACTCATATCAATATAAAATTCATACAAATAGACATTACTCGGTGGTAGAGCTCTGTGCAAGCTCGTCTGGGTAGGTACCACCCACTCATCAGATTTTCAACCGCACAACAGCAGTACTTTGTATTGTTGTGTTCTGGTTTGAAGGGTGAGTAAGCCAGTGTAATTACAGGCACAAGGGACATAATATCTTAGTTCCCAAGGTTGGTGGCGCTTTGGCAATTTAAGCGATGGTAAACATTTCTTACAATGCCATTGTCTAAGGGCATTGGTGACCACTTACCATCAGGCGGCCTATATGCTCGTCCGCCTACCTATACAAGAAAAAGTTAATAAAAATAATGATGGTTTATTTTTTCATAACTTGCAAATAGCAATTTAATTTTTTTATTTTGAATGTAAACATAGTTATGATTTATTCAGCCTACAGTTATCCAATAAATAATCAGCTTAAATCAATTTTAATAAGACATTTTTCTGTTAGGATTTTAATAATTCTTCGTCTATCCATTTAAATAAATTACCATCGCGTGAATGCTTTATCTTAAATTTAATATTATCATCCGTACCTATATGTACGTCAAAATGAGTTTTATTAAAGCAACCGCCATGTAATATGCAGCGTTGTTTTATTAAAAGACTTTTATCGAAGTCACACCAGTTTTCTCATTATGTTCATAATAGTATAACGACTTATTTAAAATAAGAGATATTTGTTTTCTGCTATTTACTATATTAAATTTGTATTTTAATTAAAGCTTTGAGTTTTTAACCTTAGCACTTTATTACCTGGCATTTCGATTTTTTTTTATTTTATAGCATAGGTAGTCGGACGTGCATATGGGCCACCTGATGGTAAGTGGTCACCAACGCCCAGAGTAAGTGGCATTGTACATTTCTTAAAAAAAAAAACAATCTCGTCAATGCGCCACCAATCTTGGGAACTAAGATGCTATGTTCCTTGTGCCTGTAATTACACTGGCTCACTCACCCTTCAAACCGGAACACAATACCAAGTACTGCAGTTTTGCGGTAGAATATCTGATGAGTGGGTGGTACCTACCTAGACCAGCTTGCACAAAGCTCTACCACCGAGTAAAGTATTGTTATATTACGTAATAAAACTAATTAAAAAAAACCACAATTAATAGGTATATTTTTTAATGCTATAGACGTAACACTTAAGCGTTACATACAGAAACGCTATAACGACGCTATAAATAAAAAAGCACAGCCTGTATATTTCCCACAGCTGGGCTAAGGCCTCCATTCCTTTTTGTGGAGATGGTTAAATATAATGGAAAATATATAATACAAAAAAATAACTCAATAATTAGTCCTTAAAAATAATAAGCACATCCAATTAAAACAAAAGCCTATTATTCGTAACAGTTATTGTAGATGAAAATAAACTTGTTACAGAGTTAAAGTATTAGATATTAATTCTGAATTATTTCGCCAAGCTTCGGAATGGGAGTCCATTACGTTGGACCTTCTTAATCCAATTATTCTTATTGCTACCTAGCGTTTAACACGATTGTAATGAATTTTATTAAAATTAAAAGACCACGGATCATGAACGCGAAATAAGATTATTTTTTATTCGTTTTCAATGAAAATGTTTTAATGGAATGCTCTGAAAGAAATGCTACATAATGGACTTTTATTCATCATATTAGGAACGACTTGTTACAAATTGTTTTTTTTTTATCTGGTTACCTGGTCCGGTCTCTTTTATCTTCAGTTAAATAATCATTTATGAAAAATGAAAAAATAACAGCTATATTTTTTGACATGTTTGTATATTTAATTTATCTTGTAGTCAACTTAAAAGTGTATGAAACTTGGCAGCATTCTAAAATTTGGTTTAAATTTTTTAATTATTTAATACCCACATTAATAATGTTCTGCGATTTAACACAAGAGCTAATTTCAAAGACAAGCCAACGTATGCCTTCACTATAACAGCTTTGGTCTGAACCATGGACCAAAGGGGAACTGCCAACTTCAATACTTCCGAAGATAAATTCACAGCGATAAATTACTCGGTTTGGATCCAAGATCTCAAAGTTTACAGCTGTATGAGCTGGCCAATAAACCTATTGGTCTCTGAAATATTCTGATACAAGTAGTGACTGACTTCTTTCATACATGGCGCTAGCAAAAAGTGAATCTTTCTTAATAACAAATAAGATCCTAAACCCCTGAGGCAATTTATTGTATAAAGTTTATCGTATTTGTTCATTACTTGCTTCATATAAAAAATGAATAATTTGATTGACTGCGCACTTAGAGCGCTAAAGTTCCTAAAATACATGTGTTTGACTTTAAATCCAGGGTAAAACTTTTTTTTTAAATACATGAATATTGCAAAAATAAAAATAAATTCTAATAGAAACCTGAACAATTTGCCTGCATGTACAATTACCTTGAGCTATACTGAACGAATTGCAAAAATGGTCATAGAAATCGCTTCGAACTGTATATTTTATGTATATTCATTGATAATAACTACATTTTATGCATTTTAATTTATTTTTTAAATCGGTTAAAAAATAAACAACAATAAAACATTCAAAAAAACTACGAAAGGAAAATAAGTAACAGAGAACTGCTGTCTGTAAGAATCGAAACAAAACAACTTCATCTGACAATAATTGAATTCACTCAGCGATGTCAGATAATGCGGGCGAAGCCACGGGAACATCTAAAGTTTGTTACGACAGATCTGAGTCATCGGAACAAGTTGAAATTATCCATTTCCTTTCTATAACTGATAAGTTTTCCGCTCCAGGATTAAATATTTCGATTCGTGAACTCCCGCTGGTGTTGAATTATGGCGAAACACTCAAACCGGTTCTCGTTAAAAAAAGTTATTGTATTTCGGTTTATTATTATTTTTTAATATATTTGACATTTTGATTTTACTTGGTTGTTGGGACTTATGCCGACCTATACTCGTATACCTTTTGTCATATCTTCGTTGGTCTAGTATTGCTTGGAGATCACAAGGTCTTGGGTGTGATTACGGGGTTTCGAATAAAAAGTTCATAAATATCGACATTAAGCTTTTGGTTACACAAGAGGTTTCTCAATATCTCGTTCGTTTAATTACCTTGACAATTGAAAATAACAATTATTATTTTTTATGGGTAATTTTTTTGCTTAGTATTTTAAAAATAAGAACCGACTCACGATACCTAATAAGAACTTCACGGATCGGACAGAGTTTATGTTACACACTGTATAACATTACGCTTAGGTCTAAACAGTAACGTATAATATACCTATGTATATACTAGTATCATAAGGCCAAGTTGGAAGCAAGAACTCTTTCTATACATAGTAACGAAACAATATCGGTGATGTTTGTCTTGTCAGTAATACATAGTCGATAGGTATATATAGTTAGAATGATTATTTGTTCAAAACAAGGCCTTCGTGGCCGACCCTCAGCGAAGCGATTTCAGTATAATTCCGCTTCATTAGATTAAATTCCGCTGATTCAGGTTCAATTTCCAATTACAAGTAAATTCCGGCTCAACTACGATTTTAGTTTAAAAAGAAATCGGTTTACACATATACACTTTCGGCCTTATTCATAAACGTTGCTTAGTTACTGTTTAGCTAAACACTGATTTGTCTCTTTCTGTCATTATTGATTTGACATACGAAAGAAGAAGACAAAATATTGTTTAACTAATCACCAGTTAAATAAAGTTTATGAATAAGGCGGTTTGTGTTTGTGATAAATTAATGCATTTTGTTATGTATATTCCTTATTAATTTTTGAGCTTTGGTACAAATAAATCATTGTTACAATGAACATTATTCATCTGGAACTGAATGTTTGAAGTTTAATATTGTTTCTTAGTCGATATGCACTTGGCAGAGCGGTCGTGGTCGTCATGAAGTAGTGGCTGAGGTTATTCTCTAATGTTATAATGATAAGATATTCTTTTTACTTTCTGTTTGGAACTGAGCTCTAAATGTTCTCCTAAGTGGATATGATGCCTAAGTGCTGTTGTTGGATATTATTAGACTGTTGGATAATATAGCTTTATAATGTGTATATTATGTGACGAGCCGGTTGGCATGATTGGTAGATACGTGCCTTTCGCGCCGCAGGTCGTGGGTTCGATTCCCACTTAGGACAGCCGTTTGTGTGCATGAACATGTTTGTTTGTTCTGAGTTTGGGTGTAATTAGCTATATAAGTATGCATTTACAAAAAGAAAATTAGTATTTGTAGTATATCAGTTGTCTGGTTTCCATAGTACAAGCTCTGCTTAGTTTGGGATCAGATGGCTTTGTGTGAATAATGTTCCAGGATATTATTATTATAACCCTTAACCAATTAAATATATTTCTAGAAACCGTCTCATATTTAATTTGTTTTAAATAATATATTAAGAAAAAACAAACTCAGCGAATATATAAATAGCTTTATGATATAATATATTAAATACTTGAATAGTTAGTAATAAGCGAACGGTAGACAATTTTAAGGGTGTTCGGCTTAGGTGCTAGGTTTGGCGACTTGCCATTTTGTACCTTTTTGTTGCAACTCTGCAATTTGCTGACTGGATTGTTTTATCTAAGAGTTACAAGAAAATACTGTAAAATTTAACTAAAATTATTTATTTATCATTATTATTAAATATAGGTACAAGTTTTTAATGCAGAAATACCATTTTTAAAAATAATTTAAATCTCGTGCAACTAACATTCTTGACTGTAAGAAAGTTTCGTTCAACGTAATAATCGTATCTATCGACTAAAGAGAAAAAAACAAACACCAAAATCTTATTCAAAAACTACTTAAAGTGTTCTTGGAACAGTACATTCCTGCAACGTATAGCCAAAAGATCTCAAAGTTCATTGGATAATAAAATGTCCCATTCTGGTTCTGTATGTCCATATAGTTCCTTTAACTCCAGGCATCCGAGCTGCAATACTCGAGCTAGGCTTAATCCGAATTGTTCGCTTCGCCCGAATAGTTTTACGAGCAAATCTTTATTGCACCCGCTTAATTTCGCTCAACTATGCACGGCGCACGGGTAAATGAATTTATTACGTGCAGATCGAAAAGGATGCGCTTTATAAAATATTTATTTTTGTGTTTGAAAATCGTTTAAAAATATCTGCAATATTCCGTTTTGTGAATTATTTTATCGTGCGATCTTCATACGAAACTATTTCAATGGTGTTCAGTAGAATTGTTTTATTGAAAGAATCGGTATTTATGGTCATACGAGTGTTTATAAGTGTTTTGTATGTTTAGATATCATAAAAAACTGTTTTATTTCAAAAATATATTTGTATTGTTATATTATTATGTCTTATAAAATTGTACGGTTATACTATTTTCATATGTGTAAAGAAAGAGACAACATGTACATTTTTGTAATATTTCAGAGACAAGAGTATCGAATGGTACGTTTTCGCTGAAATTGTTGACAATTTCTGTATTTGCAATTTGTCAGAAAATCGTCAACAACTACACAACATTGCAACAATTTAAGTTAACTAAAAAAACCGTTACCGATTTTATTTATTTTAGTGAAAACCCGTTTAAAAAGAAAACAATATTAATCACGTCACGTGAATAAAGTTACATTTTAATTTACTTACTTTCAAGTAAAAGTAATAGCTTGCAATAAACAGGTGTGAAAGTAACAATTTATAATCACAATAAAACGCTTTTATAACGTACTTTAACTGCAATTGCGTTAATTTGCATATCGTTTACGATGCGACAGAGTGCGCTACTTGTGGCAGAAGTTACACAACTTTCGGAACAATTTCAGCCATTTGATCGATGGATTTTACTAATGAATGAGGTCGATTGCTTCGTAACTCAACGCTAATGTTTCTATAGCATGACTCTCTTGATACATATGTTATAGTCATTGAACAATGAATAATAATTCATCGTGCTAAGTATATGGACTTTAAAATTTTCGAACGCCCCGTCGTTTGTCCTTTCATGTCTTATATGGAATGGACGTCGTCCTTTCATGGTTACTTCTGCTAAACAGTCATATTTTAGAAGTTTGAGATCGTTCGAGTACAATTTTTGTTTAAATTTTAATTTATATATTATTGTTTCTGTATAAAGCGTAAAGTAAGTCATGTGTAATTGCACGAGTGGAAATTATGAGCAGTGTTAGGTCTCGGTGACCTGAAGAATGTGTCCATAACCGACACTTGGATGTGAAAGGCAGGGAACGATTGCCTTGTGAGATGCTTATGGCCAGCAGTGGTCTACGATTGGCTAAATAATGATGATGAAATAATAATTAACAAACATTTATTAATATTAAATTATATTAGTAGTAAATTTATTTTATAAATATTTTTAAGGTAAAATTATATAAAACACTGAAAGCTTAATTTTAATACATCTATTTTGTATGTACAGAGGACTTATCATGTTTTTTTAGCTAAAAGTCGTTTATAGTATTTTATGAACTTTTTAACAAGTTTCTCCGGGCAATCGGTTTTCTTAAAGGAAACTTAATTAATTTGTTGACGATAATCGTTATGGCAGTAAACAGTCTTAGTACTTCGCGTCACCTTTAATTAACGCTCTCTCAAGGGATGCAAGTTGGGAATACGACTAGGTAAATATTTTAAAGTTAAAAATTATATACTTAGCAAAGTATTCGTGATTTTTTGTTTAGAATTATAATATATTGAAATTTTAAAGATTCTTAATAAATTGTATGGCACGCTTAAAATTAAATTATAAAAGTAATTGGTAATAACAATATAATCACAAAAAATACATGATTTTGTGAAGATCTACTCGATTTATAATGTATGACGTGTCTATTGTAAGTATGAATAGATTTGACATATCATTAAAAAAATACCTTTTTATTTTTTTCACCAGCATATTATGTATATACATCCAAAGAGGTATTCATATGTAATTCGAACTTATTTATCCCTACGTATACACTTGTACGTGGACTGTTGCCAGCAGTGCAGCTATGGCTTAGCTAGGCTTACTTTAAATACCGACTAGTTAATATTAATACTAAACATTTTTCTACGCAAACGCTGCAAATAAGAACATATAAAAAATACAATCCTGGTTTATTTTCTGGCATATAATTTAAATGTATTCGTGGCGATGTTGATTTGAATAGTTAAACTCATAATATTCTAAACTTCTATTCAAATTATAATTTTCAAATATTTAAGACCGAACGGAGGAGGAGATGGCTCAGTAGAATAAGTAAATCTTCATCAATTATTATCGATGGATCAAAGCCGGGCAGGCGCGATTGAATTTTCGCTTTATAAATACAAATTAGTTGTATAAATTAACTTAATGCTATAAACTCATTTCGTGCTTAGGGGAGAAGCAAAACATCGTAAGGATGACAGACTGGATCGTGTCGGATGAAATCCTGTACATACATACAAATATACATACATATGTTCACCAACCGGAACTGGAGAAGCGTGTTGTAACAAGCTCCAAATCTTCTAGTTAATAAGTCAGGAAGGTTTTTGTCCAGCTGTAGGGCAATACTGGGCTACTACTTAAAGAATAGATATTGTTAGCAATATCTTCCGAAGGGGCGTGGCCTAGCGGCTCGACTTGATCAAGCGATGGTCATCGTGGTGGGGACTGGCCCTGCCGAGCTCATCGGCCGGCCAGGCTGGCATTACTCATTTCTGCTTGAACTTGGACACTTCTCTCGGTTGAGGCGGATGTCTCATAAATAATATTTCAGTTGCTCAGTACTGATTTCTTTTTGTTCTATTTTTGTAAATTGTACATGTCGATATACTTTATTGTTGTATAGTTGTTTTGACTTATCTTTTTAAAAAACCTATTTCTATCCTTATTCCTAAAAATATTAACTTCAGCTTTAGATTTAGTAGTATAAATAAAGATATTGGTTGATAAGTAAATGTTAAAACATTAATGATCTAAGCCCGGAAATGACGTTCCCTATCCATTTACTCCTCAGCGCGGAAATTGCACTAAGCTTATCTAACTCCCAGCTATGGTAATTGCAATTCGTACACCCGTGACTGAATTTCAAACGATAACGTTTAGAAGGTTAATCTTTGAAAACTAAATCCGATACTTATTTCATTTGAACTTAATTTGAAAATATCCTTAAAAATAATGCATATTCAATTTTGTTTATCGAAAAATGAAGCAAGCAGCTCCAAGAAAACAGATGATGTAAATTTAGAGAGAAATTTAGATTATTTAACTTTACAAAATTGTTTAAAATTAATTGAATTGATATTTTCATATTTCTAATTATATTAAGTTGAGAATTTACTTGTAATTTGTCGTACATCTCCTGTCGTACGTTCCTTTATTAATTTGAAATAAATAGTACAAGCTCTACTTGATGGTATTGATAAATCTGGTTTTTTTAGTAGGTGATTATAATAACGACCTTGTGAATTGCGTATCGTATAAAGCGATACAATATTTAAAATTGCATATAGAACATAATTTATACAAGCGCGTTAAGATTTACTGGCTTAAAATTAATTTTAGCTTTTAAATTATAATCACCGTTAATGAGAGCTTCAGTTCGACACGTTGTTTTTAATTTTTCCTTGTTATAACAGGAACAAAGTGGTAAATTTCATTTGGTTTATATATTTATTTTACACAAATAGACAAATAAATCAGTCTCCTGATATATACCGTTGTGTACCACGGAATCTAACCGGTTATTTTCTTTGTGTGTGCAATTATGCTGGCTCATTGACTATTTAAATTGGCACAGAGAAATACAATTTTTTTTTTTGGCGATAGAGTAAACGGTTGGTTGATGGTATGCACCCAGACTACCACCAGTAAGTTATAAAGAAATATAACAGCAAAACAAATACCTTATATATATATTTCGTAACATATATAACGCACTTCAGATTTTTCACACTTCAGATTTCGTAATAAAAATATCTTCTAAAAGTATTCCAGCATTTGTTAACTCATACAAGAATTTGCAATCAACTTTAAGTTACAGCTGATTCGGAACAAAGGAGGAGACAGTGCTAAATTATTCATACATAGAGTACATATGTAGTGGCAGTAAAAACTCCGAGACAAAGTGTCGTCTTCCCGTCTGATCCTCGAGTCCTTCATTAGGAGGGCCTCGGAGGGTGTGACTCATGTAGTGCTTGTGACACACCCTATTTCCCTCATGTGCATGGAGACATTTCGTATCTATCAAAATATTCCTTTTTTATCACAAAAGATTAAAGCTAGTTCGTTGTCCGTTGTTATTCATTTTTTGTTACCTTGGAAGGAACCGAGAAGGTATTTATAAAACTATAGCCAATATACGTCTGTTATAACAATAGTAAAATAATGTCAAAATATAGTGACCTTTTCGAAAAATATACATTTACACACGCAATAAATTATTATTAACATTTGATAACCATTTCTGAAATATAAAATATATAACATAGTCGTGTCACGACTATATAAATATAAAAAGTTAAATAAAACGAGTACATATGTAGTTCTTACAACTTTTTATATAAAACGTCTGAATAAGAATGGAGTTTATCAATAAAATACATATTATTAGGAAACAAAAGACATTTTCATATCACAAATCTAGAAATGTTATCTGAATATTTTTTGTCCCAAAACGCATCGGGCATACGTATTCGAATTCCGCCAACACAATTTCCATATTCTTCAAATATATCACCGAATATTTTATGCTGTCAGTATCTAACAGGCGTTTTGTGGTAATGTCTTCGTTTGATGTATAGCAGTCAGAAGCACTCGTGGTCTAAATATCTTGCCATTATGTATATTGTGGCTACATTAAGATGTAACGTCGCAGAAGGGAGCCTCTTAGCGTTTTTTCGGTCCGTAATCACGACCCAGATTGCTCCGTCGCAAAATGTACGTAGCTAACGCGGCATTGGGCAGGAAATTTGTTAAAATTATAGATGAAATTTTATTCTGCCAGCTGAAAGCTGCGAAGGTTTGGCGGTTTACTTTCTTTCTATTAAAATCGGTTGAAATTGCAGTGTTAATGGCCATTTTCTGAAGTAACGAAACATTCGTTTAAATTACAAATTTCTCTCGCTTTCAAAACATTCTTTCAAGAAATATTTTGGTACAACTACTATTTTAAATAATGTATGCTTGAATAAAGGTAAGTAAATTGCAAGGTGGGTCTCAGCTCAAAAACTCGTTGGGACTGTTGGAATTTGCAATTTCTAGGCATTCTACCACAATTTGCTTACTTTTACAAAGTCCCACGTCGGGCGCCATTCGAAGTAATTCGGGCCGTGGCCGTGCAAGAGCTAAGTTAAGTCGCATAGTCGTCGCCAATACCACTTCTTCTTGTCTGAGCTTCTTATTTTTCTGGCAACGTTTCAAATTAAAAGCGATAAAAGTAAGATCGTTCTTACTAACTTGCACTTGCATTAAACGTTAGACATCTACGCTACGATGTTAAAAGTGTCCGTAAGTAATGGTTTTCAAATATTAGTTTCTGTTGTGTAACCAATAATAAATATTGGATGGTACTTGTCGAAGTCTGACTTCAGTTAAACTATTTATGCTGTATATATATATATATATATATATATATATATATATATATATATATATATATAGGTGGTATATATATATACTTTATAATTATTAATTATAATAAAAAATAAATGCTTTTATAATCAAATTCAAGCATATTACTTCGTGATAATGCAAAATTGAGTTTTGAATGCGAAATTCAGAGCTAAATAATTAACTGAATTAAAATTTAAACCTCAATGGACGAAGCAGTGCCAGCTTTTCGTTTTCCCTTCAATAATGAACGAGTGCTGACCAGCCTTTACAAGCGGCATGAATTTAATTTTAATGTGGGACAGACGACTATCTCAATAACGACGCCGCCTAACATAACAGACCTGCCTCTGCTGATTAGAATTCGCCCATACAATGTTTGTACGGGTAATATTTTGATGCTCCCTCCTATTATACTTGTTTACTGTGATCGATAGTAGATTCGTCATAAATTATCAAAATTTCCTAACTGTAGTTAACAATCTCTGTGTTAGAAAAAGCATAGAATCTCGTAATCATAATAGAGCAGCCAACATTCTTCGACGTCTACAATTGGAATAAAATTTGCTGCAATTTCAGGAATTGTCGTCGGCAGTTATTATTCGACGTGTAAGCGGGAATTTGTCTCTCCAGGACATAGCTGGTTTTGTCCGGGAGTTTCCCGTAAATTCGCATGGTTCGCTGGTTCTTTTCAAAAGTCGCGGTTGGTTTTACGCTTTCGTTGGTATTGTTCGTGGCATTTTGACTTTGAATTTTAACCGTCCCCGTTCAGAAATTACGGTGCAATATATAATGGTTTGCGTTGCAATTTGGCTTTCGTTAATTATTGTGCATTTCTACTGCTCAGTTACTTTCTCTTTCTCGGTTTGTATTGTGATATTTCACAGACTGTTTGAAGCGAAGTTTTAAATGGAAATCATTTTAAACATGAATGTTGTCCATTTGCAGCGTCTCTCTAGAATTCGGTTTATGTAGGTCATCTTTTAGAAATATTGAAACAGGAATTAAGTCAAGCTTTTTTAAATTAAGTATATACATATTTATTATTTGCTTAATATAATTTATAAATGATTATTGAAGTCATTCTACCTTACTTTAATTGATGGTTCATGACGTGTAGTAAGTGAAGTACAATGGTTATGTCATTGATAATTTTACTAGAGTATATTAAGTAGTAGTATAGTAGCAAAACAGTGGTACTATAAAAAGTACTTAAGTTGATATTTTGCGATTCTAAATATATAACGAGTGCTTTAATTATTTCAAAATCACGAGTATTCATTAATGTAATGAGCCAGCTTTCAGCAAATCCTTCTTATAACACAAAACAAATAACTTACCACAAAAAAAAAAAACAGCTGCCGAATCCACAAACTGGGCGGAACCGACTAAGTCGAGGTACAGATGCATTCGACGTGCCTAATCTCTAAATCCGACTTGAGATCCCCTGGCCACTGCGATGTTTTGAAACGGAATGTCGGGAGAAGGAATTTTATGAAAAACGTGCGGCGAGTGAAAAGGATGAAATGAGCAGTATTTTGCATCTGTGCAGCTGTCGTAATTTATTTGAATTTTGTTTGCTCGTGTGTACTGGTAAGGTGAACATTCAATGGCACGTTGACATCATTGCGGAAATGTATGCATTTTTCGTTTCGACTCATAATACATGTCATTTTACTATTTATTTTTATAGTAAACGTTATATATGGGTTACTAGAGTTATAAACTTCAATTCTTATGACGATTTTGTAGTTTTTATGAAACTTTTTTTATTGTTTAGGTAGGCGGACTAGTATATGGGCCACCTGATGGTTATTGGTCGCCAACGCCCATAGACAGTGATTCGTATATTTCGTAAAAAAAACAACATCGCCACTGCGCCACCAACCTTGGGAACTAAGATGTTATGTCCCTTGTGCATGTACTATGTACATGTACACGTACACTGGCTTACTCACCCTTCAAACCGAAACACAACAATACCAAGTACTGCTGTTTTGCGGTAGAGTATCTGATGATCAACCTCTGATGAGCTTGCACAAAGCTCTACCACCGAGTAGATTTGTTGCAGATTTTCTAGGTTTAAATATACGCAAAAGTCACTGACTTTGTCAAATTATTGCTTAAAAAAATAAAAAAATTCGCTTCCGCATAATATAATGAGCGTTGATAATTTTAAACACACTGCGTAACCTACAAATATATATATATGTAGCGACATCTATCTCGCCACATATGAAAACTAAAACCTGACGTATCCTGCATCGCGATATTAATGTTATCCGAGCGATTGAACATATATACAAGAATCCGACAACAACCGTCGGTCAGTAGCCCACCAGACAAACACCCGTCTGGTCGGAGGATCCTCCCTTTTCAATGGTGGATGAGGAACTTTACACCCTGTTCCTCCCGACTCCAAATATGTATGTACTTATAATCGCCTTAATTAACAATTCTAGTAAATATATAATAAAAATAGATATTAATATTTTGATGTTCTGAATAAAAACATTAACGAAATAATATTATTTTATAACTTAATAATGTGTTCTCTTTGCAAAAAATAGACCATGTTGGCATTCTTAAAATCCATAAACAAAGATTTTAATTTAGTAATGACGTAATAATGAATAGAAGTAATAATTTTGAATTTCTCAATCTCTAAGCATCAATTTAAAGTTATTGGCAGTATACATAAATTTATAACAAGCATCACGATTTTCTTAAGCTTTAAAACAAATGTCAATTATCATGATATTAAAACATCCGTATTGTACACAGACATTTCGCTACACATTTGTGTCAATTGCTCTAATTGAAGTTAATTTAAGGACGCTAAATTAATAATACTAAAAATAGAGTTGGTAAATGGTCTGAGAATTTCTTTACAACAAATTAACAGTTCTTATATAATTTTTTATTTAATACCAGTTCTTTGAAAAATTTTACATGGCAGATCAAGGTCCGTGTTGCGCTAGTAAAAAGGTATTTTCATTTTCAGTCAAAATATTTTCAATAGCAGCCAAGAATTTGTCAGTGCTTACAGTCCATGCGACGTAAAGCCATTGGTCTTGCGCCTGAACTTTGTCTAATCGTATTTTGTGATTATCTTCACAAAGTTGGTCAGAAGGACATCAATGTAGTCATCAAAGTCATCATCATTTTCGCTTCGCTTTTTTCTTTTCTTCGTCAACGAGATGTACTAGTACTCATTTCCAAATTTCATTGGCTTTGGGCAGAATAAGGTGAATAAACATCAAGGATTCTAAAAAAGTACTTTAAAAGGCTTTGTTTTTTGATATTGAGGCCAAATAACCTGGTATTAAGTTATCCTTTTTAGTTTTCAGAAAATGAAAAAGTATTCCTTAACGAATCTTCCAAGAACACCGACAAGCAAAGTCTTAAACTTATGTTTTCTAAAACACTTTGACGATGTTTTGAAGTAAGCTTGTTTCAAAGGTGCAGAATCCTTAATTTGACTTCGTTGACGCAATTAATTTTATATTAATGTCGAGTAGAAGATACTGTCCGTTACTCACTTCAGCGGAGATATTTTCGAAATTGAATTTAGTAGTGTTCAACTTAAAGGGTTTAATTAAGTGGTATTTATGTTGACGGTTTAACCAATTTGTGTTTAAATTCCTTTAAATTGATATAATTTGTTTGATTATGTATTAACTCACAATATATTTAGTTTTTTCATATTATTCTGTATTAAAGAATAAAGTTTTATTTATTGTATTATATTTTTAATAGGCAGTTTTTATTATATACTTCATTGGGATTGTGGTTTTAATTTTTTTAAGAAAATTATCCAACAATAAAGACTAAACCTAAAGCTTTAATTATTATGTAAATGCTTTCTTTGAAAGTCGTGACGTAACCAGATACGATTATTGAAAATAAAATCCAACTAAAAACTAGACGCAGAGTTTTGAGGTTTCGTAAAGTAACGGCCCATAATTGTTACGCCGCCGGGCACAGGGCCAATATTTCAAGGCCTCATCTCCTATTAAAAACAAGGTTTGGGGATATTAAAACCATACTGCTCTACGGCACATTGATAGAGACATGGATATTTCTGTTTGACTCATATTGTTTACAACGTTTCCGTGGAGCAGTAGTAGTTGCCCAGATTTGAGCCTGCTATTTCTGATTAAGACTGTGCCGTTTGGGTATTTTTTTATAGGATAGGTAGACGGACGAGCATATGGGCCACCTGATGGTATGTGGTCACCAATGCCCTTAGACATTGGCAGTGTAAGAACTGTTTACCATCGCTTACATCGCCAAAGTGCCACTAACCTTGGGAACTAAGATGTTATGTCCCTTGTGCCTGTAATTACACTGGCTCACATCCTTCAAACTGAAACACAACAGTAACGTAATGTTGTTTTGCGGTAATATCTGATGAGCGGGTGGTACCTACCCAGACGAGCTTGGGTGGTTAAGACGAGGTAATTGGATGGGCCTCGTTCGGAGTGTTGCTATTACAGTTAAGTCTTTTTAAATACCAGTGACAAATCGTAATAATCATAATTTTTCATTTCTATGTAACTTTGTCCCACATATTGTTGGCAGTGCCTTCTCAAAGGGGTGAAGTCACAAACCACTTAACACATGTTTTGTCTTTTAGAAAGTAGGACAGGTAAGTGTCGTGAGATAAGTTTGTGGCTCTGTAGGGAAATTTATCTTTTATCAAATGTATAAACTTTGTAACTTTGGAAATTTATTTCGTGGTGGTCCGTAAGAGCTGCATTACGATGGGAGGCGGGAAAATTTGAAGTATTATTTAAATTATTATAGGATCGTTATTTATTCCATTGAATGTACTAGACGTTTAAAAGTATTTGAAATAATTAACTATAAAACCATCGCACAATATGGTAATATCATTCGTCGATGTGAGGTTTTTGAGACTTCAGTTTGCGGGACTCGAGAAACAAAGCTATGGGTGTCATGTTATAGTTGGAAATAATTATAAATATACTCGATTACATATAATTTCCCTCATTATAAAAGAAATAAAATGAATGTGACTTGCTTAAACATATTACATTATATTGAGGCAGCAGACTTTAATCTATCCCTCCTAGGGTATTCGATCCAAGATGATCTGTTAATTGGCATCAATGCGTACGAAATACTGCAGTGGCGATATTTTTGTTAGTATGCATCTATTCAGTCTGACGCCACTATGGCATCTGCAGTGCGTTCCTATCTTAATTTTTAACCGTTCCATAATATATTTTACAATTCATATTTCTAATAAAGTCGTTTAAATTAAGATCTTCAAGTTTTGAGGTTATAACGATTAACTAATTTTCCATATTTTTAGATGGATTTTAGTGCATAGTTGCGTATGTATATTAATCTAGTGGCTTGTTTATAAGGCCACCGATCCTAAAGTCCTGTGTTCTAATCCTGGGTGGACCAATAAAAAGTCTTGTATGTGTATGTAAGTGTTTTGTAGTGTGATCATTACTAATAGAATAATAATAGAGTAGTTTAGAATATAATCGACATAATAAATATGTTTTATGACTAGGCCGAGGAAGTTACTGTTACAATCTGGAATAGAAGACGTGCGTGGCAAACATGCGAATAACATTTGCGCAAGTGGCTTACCGAATTTCAACACAAAGCAATCTCGCCGACCCGAGACCGCCAATATATCAAGAACTTGTGACATTTCTACCTAATGTTTCAAGCGGGCGATATTACATGAAATAGTGTAATTAGTTACTCGAAAAGGGATTTAAAGGTCATAATATAAGTTATAGGATCAATGGTTTTAGACATTATTATAATTGGGTAGATTAAAGATTATAACAATTTTAAATAGGATTCGTTATATGAGAAAATTGGGTCATTGTTAGTGTTTATGGTATTTTAGAAAACTTACACATTTATTTCTATGTTAAATGTAAATTCTATGTTAAAATTAAGATGATGATGTCTTATAATCGTTTATGTCTCAGAAATTCTTAAATGCTTCTTAACTGTCGTTCCATCAATACGATGTGGTGCCCTTGCATTAGTACACACACTTGTGGACTGTAATACCACCTGCGCAGTTAAATAAGCCAAGCCAAGTTGAGAAAGACCACTGTAGCTGAAATCGGTCAGAAGCGTCACCATTATGATCATCGTACTTTATACATAGTATTTCAACACAATTTAGCTTGAAACTCAACGACAATACGGTATAGCAGTTTGGCGGTAAAATATCTGGTTAGTGGATACTACCACCAACTTCCAAATCCACTAAATGTAACCGAAGCAGTTGTCTTACATATTGTCTGATATTTTTTGTGAACGTGACATGTTTAAGAATAATTTTAAATTTGTTAAAAATTAATATTATCCTGTCTTACTGGATTCCTTTTAAATATATAACTTCTTAAATTACATCAAAGACAAACATTCCAGTTTGATGCTCGGAAGTTTGTAATTTTGCGGTATAAGTATATTTTATACACGTTTGAGCATCTTTCGCTCCTTTAAGGGTTCATCAAAGCGTGTAAGTACGTGTATACAGTGTATTTCAACGACATTAACATGTTAAAGATGTATTATATTAGACTAATAATCGTCTTCGTGACTTTTTCTGTGTTATATTGACTATTACTTGGAACTATGGTATAAGACTATTCCATATATAGAACTAGCAAAAATCGTTGTCTTTCGATTGAAATCTATCAAGCCTTTAAATAAACAAACTTTGTCTAAGTAATATCGATTGATAATATATTTTATATCACAGTTTTGAACTGCAAAAGTTTTAGAAGTTGAAATATTACATATTTCAAAAATGAAACGTCGGCGCAGCAAATTTTTCTTTAAAATCTAAGTTTCCCATGCTATAACAATAGTTAAATTGTCAGCAAAAACACTAATTTATTTATCCTTATAATATTCTTATCTGAGAAACAATCATTAAATAAAACAGTTAACAAAAAAACCTAACACGAAAAAGCCATTCAACAAAGCCCATATAAAGAAATCGAGTGCGTCATCAAGACTTCTAAAATACTCTGTAACACATTAAAGATTCAAACATTACTTCACAGTGCTTGACTGGCTGATAATCCACGAACATCTATAAAGCGGAAACAGTAAAGGGCTGCATGACTAACGAAGCTCAAAGGCGAATTAGATTAAATTTTTGATTCTGTTTGCTTACTTACTTCTGTTACTCTTCAATTATTCAAACGTTCAGACGCCGTGAACTTCTATGCACCATAACTTGTTGTGAATTATATATTATATCGCACTTTTGTTTTAAAAGAATCTCAGACTTAAAAATGTTTCCAACTGACGATGAAGTATGCTATTTATTCGTCAGGTTGTGATCAATAAAATTACCATATATTGGAGAGTTGTTTCTATTGTTTTTTTTAATTGTTTCCTTTATCTAAATTAAATGTGATTCTCAATTGAATATAATTATAATAGTATAGTACTAAAGAGTAGTACACAATTACAGATACTCTTAATTCAAAAAAAAACATCCTTCGTTTATTTTATTAAATTTGTTTTCAGAAACCATTTGTGATAATAATAAAATTATCATCATCATCAGACATAAAATGATATCTTTTTCAGCAATAATAATAATTTATTAATGATGTGTATTTTCTTGTCTGTTCTCATAAACCGTTTATTGATATTTGTATTGTATTAGATTTAATTGAATGACGCATCGTTGGCTAGACTCATACATTGAACTGTCTAATTTCGATATCATTAAATTATTGTTCTTATTTCAGCATGACGATAGAATTAAATATAAGTTGAAGGTTATGTATCAAACATAAGAATATTAAATACTGTGTAGTACTAGGAGACTACGAGTCCACGACAGTAAACACCTGGTATCTTAATATTGGTCTTGAGCAAAGATCGATTGTGTGGGTACACACGCACAGACACAAATATAGCTTCACGTGCAAGTGGCTAGTGACTGCGGAGTGGCGTATGTATTCGGTGTTAATAGTGTATTCAACAGGTTCGTTTTCTCGTTAAGGAATTTCTGCAAATATTTGCATGCAGTATGCAAAACTCGTAATCGAGATTGGACCTTCGCTTTCAGTATTTTTTAGTCGTTCGTGGTGTACATGTTTAACAATTTCTCGACTAGAACGACATTTTGAGTTTGGATAAGAGGAGTAGATTCTGCCAATTTGAAGGTAATACGAAATTATGTATGTACATTCAAATCCTTGCTAAATTAAGATTTTTCAATCAATCCAATTTCTTCGTACAGTTAACTATCACAGTCAAATAAATTCCGTATAATAACGTATCCTTTCAACTCAACTTTAATCAAGTATTTAAGTTAGCTTTTCATTAAACCGCACACCATTGCACGAAAGTGCCTTTCGCTGGCCCAACCTTCATTACAGTAACACGCGATGTCTGATACCTAACTATGCTCCTTTTAATTTGACCTATCCATCATTGATTTAAACGATTCCATTGGTACGTTAACCATCTGTTTTTGATCGTTCTAATTTATTATACGTTTAATGGTATATTTTGTATAATTACGAGTATTCATGAAATCCGTAATTGTAATGATTATCTTCAGTAATATTCTTTAAGAATTTATATACTCCATTACTCACCCGTGATATGTTGACTATCGACTTATGGTATTTACATATATACTATTTTGATGCGTCTGTTTTTGAAGTGTTATAATTATAATGGTCAATGTCGCATATAACTTTCTAACATTTGACGACCATTTGAATATTTAAAGCTCCACTGTAAAGGAAATTGTATTATGTTGAAATAATTCATTAGATTTATATGATATATGTTAATTGATATGTGAAAAGATAATAATTTCTTGCCTGTTCTTTGAAAATGACAATTCAAACGTGATTTTTACATAAATTTGTGTCTCCTTGAATAATATATAGTTTAATTTATGCATACACACAATGCAATTATTTAACTTAATATTTTTAATGATATAAAAAGTAGTAATATCAATAATTAAAAATACACTCCTGATAATCTTTATCATTAAAATTATAATACATGTACTGTGCTATAACTACTCGGTGGTAGAGCTTTGTGCAAGCTCGTCTGGGTAGGTACCACCCACTCATCAGATATTCTACCGCAAAACAGCAGTACTTCGTATTGTTGTGTTCCGGTTTGAAGGGTGAGTGAGCCAGTGTAATTACAGGCACAAGGGACATAACATCTTAGTTCCCAAGGTTGGTGGCGCATTGGCAATGTAAGTGATGGTTAACATTTCTTACAATGCCATTGTCTATGGGCGTTGGTGACCACTTACCATCAGGTGGCCCATATGCTCGTCCGCCAACTTATACAATAAAAAAAATAACGTTTCATCTACAAAATTTAATAGTTTATACGTAATGTACGATATGAAAAGCCTTTGTTACAGCACCGTTATTCATAGCTACCGTCTTTCCTTGAGCATTAATCGCAATAACGCCGGAACTGGTGAAAATTATATACCCTACCTTCCTGAATCGTTCGAGTCAAATTTGTATGTAAAGAATTCATTTGGGTTTTGGGTAATCTTAGATTTATGAGATAATTAATATGTATGTTATTTTCTGTATCGTTTGGAAGATTGAAAATTGCTTTTTTTATAACACTGATATTAAAAAAATAGAAAATATATCTGTCTGACACCGTTTGTTCTATTTTTAAAAACAATAATTAATAAAACTCTCTTCTAAATATAAGTTCCTTGTCATAACGATTAACTTAATAAAACATTATATATATATATATATATATATATATAGTTTTTTATTAAGTTAGTAATAAATAGCGTACAACAGTAATTGAACTTCTTAAAATCCAATATCTGGAAATAGGGTTCTATGGACTCTCTTACACCACAATCGAAGCCTCCCAGGGAATTGCAATTAGGCCTCAATCAACGCATAGTTTGGATGGAATTTCATTCATAAGCCTTCTGTGTCAGCAATGCTAGCAAGAATGTCTGCATTTTCCAGGCATATTAATATTTGTTATATATCCTTGTAATTATATATGAATTGTAATAAAAAACATGCACGCTGTAACTGAAATTCTATAATAAGATTTTGTTAAAATTTTTAGCGTTGCCTTTTGGTAAAATTTTAATCGTGAAATTATTAATAATTTAATAAAATAAATATTGATAATGCAGAATACAATAATATATATATGATAAAAAGTGTGGAGATAATTTTGGAGTGGAGCTGCGATTTGGTAGTTAGTTTAGTAGTTGTTTCTCAGTAAAATCTAAATTCCAAATTCGTAGCTTGTAACACGACATTGCAAAAGGTAATAATAAGGTGTAATTGCAAGAGCCACGTTATTTAAAGAGTTTTTTGAACCTTACAATATAATATAATTTATTTAACTATAATATCATAATAATATCATTATAATTCTATTATTTTCATATTCAATAAGGGATGTATTAAATTCTCATATTAAACAGTTAAACTTTCATATATCTTTACCTTATACGTAAAACTTGAGAACCAATAACGAACAATACGCCGAAATCCGTTCCATGGAACAATTATTATTGAGAAACCATATTGGCGAGTTACGGTTCAAATATTTGTCATAACTCCAAAGGTCGAGTACCAAGTTCGGACATTTCGGGAGCACCAACAATGAGGCGAATATAGTACATTGATATCCTTTATTTAATGAAGGTCGAAGAGTTTTTCCCGAAATTGAATGGGTCGCGACAATCAGGACTTGTCCGCAGATCATATTTCAGAGAGAGATAAAGTTGGACAAAAGAGAGTAGTCCTCGCTTACTCAATTGGGTAATGGGCGAACACTGTCGTTATCTACTCCTATTATTTCTGTTTGAAGAAGGTTGTGGTATTCCATTCAATACCTCTGATCTTTATGAAGATCTTTGATTAAATTTCCACTTGATTACGTTTTGAAATGTTGATAAGAATTACTTTTGATGACGCTTATTTGAGTTTTGCAGTTTGTCTTTCCATATTTACAATATGAGCATATATGAGACTTACTTCAATTATTGTATTTTAATGTGTAAGTAAATGCCGTGTTGTTCAGCAATAATTTAAGATTGAATACTTTTTCGCATTTATTTTTTAAGAAAATTCAATCTCCAGGTCTCCAATTTGTTTGTAAATATTATAAATTATCTTAACCGAATGGACAGCATAAAAATATCTTCTATTAATTGAATATAAAAACCACTCTAAATTTTCCTATAAACATTTATTAAAGGCACTCTTTCATTTTTTTTATCTTGATATTTATTTCACATCTAAACTGCTCTTCAATGAGCTTCTCAGACTAAAATAATCTGATCATTTTGTCACGTTCGAATAAAAAACCCTTGTTTATAACTCGTGGCACTTGAGAATTCTAGAAAAATATTCTTTAAAATTCTTGAAGGAGCATTTTATTTTCTTGCCCTTGTTGTATAGTAGTTATAAAGTTAGTCCTTATTTGTTTTAGTGATACTCTTAAGCATAATTCACTTCTTTATTAAGCCAGTAAAGTGGTTTCAAGATAATGTAACAAACTATGGAAGATAACGCTGTTTCCTATCTCTGAGTTTAAACTAATGAGCTTACTTCAAGATTGTGTTACACTTCGGTATGTACGGCGACTTTTATAGTTATAACCCAAGATCGAGTAGGGCGTGGGGAAAATTTGGACAAATTCCAGATTTTCTCCGAGATTTTGCTTGTATGCCTGGAATTGTTTCCCTTTTGAGAATTGGCAACGATTTGTTTTATTTCTAAATTAATGTTTAGCTTAATATCATTTGTAAATGTACGAAACACAAAAGGCATTTATTGTTTATCAAACGTTGTATTTTATCAAAATATATTTAAGTAGCTGTGCTTCTTGACTTCATATTGATTGAATAATAATTATTAAGTATATAATTTTATATTTATATATTGAATTAAATATATAATAATAACTTGGTGGTAGGGCTTTGTGCAAGTCCGTCTGGGTAGGAACCACCCACTCATCAGATATTCTACCGCAAAACAGGAGAACTTACTATTGATGTGTTCCGGTATGAAGGGTGAGTGAGCTAGTGTAATTACAGGCACAAGGGATAAAACATCCTAGTTCCCAAGGTTGGTGGCGCTATGGCGATGTAAGCGATGATAACATCTCTAACAATGCCAATGTCTATGGGCGTTGGTGACCAGTTACCATCAGGTGGCCCATACGCCCGTCCGCCATCTTATGCAATAAAAAAAAGCCGAGATGGCCCAGTGGTAAGAACGCGTGAATCTTAACCGATCATCGTGGATTCTAATCTGGGCAAGCACCACTGAATTTCATGTGTTTAATTTGTGATTATAATTCATCTCGTGCTTGACGGTGAAGGAAAACATGGTGAGGAAACCTGCATGTATTTAATTTCACTGAAATTCTGCCACATGTGTATTCCACCAACCCGCATAGGCGCAGCGTGGTCGAATAAGCTCCAAACCTTCTCCTCAGAAGAGGAGAGGAGGCCTTAGCGCAGCAGTGGGACATTCACAGGCAGTTACTGTTTACTCTACTGTATAATATTTTGGAAATAAATAAATATAAAGCCTTTGTAAAGCCATATTTACAATTAAAAAATATTCTGTCCTGCCATTTATCTTTTGACCCCTCAAATCAGGTCAGCATTATAAGTTGTGTATTTTGAATTATATTTTGTGTTTGTTTTTCAAATGAGTTCCCATATTCTTGAAATTATAACCTAAACTGGCAATTATATTAATGATTCATATTAAGTAAGAAAATCATCTTAACATTATCGTCGTTTCTCATGATTTTCAAACTTATTGCTTAAGCTTACGAGAAAGAATGTATCGCATAAAGGTTACTTTTGCATTGATTTTTTTTCTATACATTATAAATCTCCATAATTTGAAAATTTCATGCTAATGTAGTTTCTCCGAAAATATCGAAAATTCAAATAAATAACAAATCCACTTTATAATGTAATGAGTGATAAGCAGTTAAATTGTATTAAAAATATATATAATTCCAATATTTCGTTAAAACGTTCAAATTCTTGAATACTAAACTTTAGTTTAAGTTAGTTATCAAACTAATAAATTCCTATAAAATATAAGTCAAGTACAAGTTAGAATCCAGCATCTTTGAGAGCCGCGTCTGCATTCACTGGCAAATTCTATTGCATGCAAGGCAATTTGGTGCCGTTGGAAATGAAGCGCTATGTAAGCCTGTCGTAAGGTTCCAAATATAAAATTGATTTTAAAATAAAATGAAAAGGTTGTATTCCCAAGATTTTGTGTATGAGATTTTTCTGTGATAGAATGTAACAAGCGGTCGGGGCTGTTAAGGCTGCCGAGCTAAATGTTCGCAAGAGTACCATGATTACGAGGCTTAGACGTTCCTTTGAGACTTTTGGTGTCGAATCTTGATACTAAAACGTTTCAGACATTACTTAATTTTTTAAAAATTACCTAATTGAGAGAATTTCTTCTTTTATTTATTTCTCAACGTATCTTATTTTCGTTGGGTCTTTATAATAATGACTTTTTCTGTCTATTTTACCTAATTAAGTCTTAAAACGAATACAGATAATACATAACCAGATGAATGTTTTAATGTTTTTTTTTTAATTTTTATAATCTCGTATATTGCGAAGCCCTCCCCGTCAGCGAATAACAATACACAAAAAACTCCTTTGCAATTGATGAAACCGCATTACTTTTTAATTTGAAACGTTGGGATCTGTGGAAAGACTTTATTAGTGTCAGAGGTATCTCGCTTTGACCCGTACGCCCTTTGTGGAAGGTATTTTTTATTCATTCATAAGGATTCGTACGCGAGTAAACGCACCCCCTTTTTTGGATATGTTTCGTATTGAAAATATAAAACCCTTTATTATCATGTAAGATTTTCAAGAATTCGGTCGGACGTTTTGTTATTTTTTAGCTATCAATCGATTTTTAAGTGCTAACGTTTAATTAAATATTTTTTGTATTTGTATAATATATTATAATCGATTTATTGTTATTTATAGTTAATTATTGAATAGTTTCGTTAATGTTACGATAAAGATCTTGTTAAAAAAAAAGCAATAACACATACATACAATTTTAATGTACATTTATTTGTTACAGGTACGATTTTTATTAATTCAGCTCATTCATGATGTACATCATTACCAGCCATGGAAAAAGTTTCATTCAAATGTAAGTAGATTTTTTTTTTGTTTAATGCGTATAACCTCTGAAGACATCCAATAAATACTTCATGCCACTTAAAAGATAATAGTTCCATGATAGTGCAGAATCTGGCCGGCCAGTGACAGCTCACTGGTTTTAATTTTCCGCTCTAAGAGCTAGAACGTGCTGTAAGTCTCAAATTCTCCTATTTCCACTCAACATTCTTGCCCGAAAGAAATAGATTTATTCATTGTTTAATTTATTGTAAGCAGTAAAAATATTTTTTATCTTAATAAATTGAAATTATTTGACTTTATGTAACTAACTGTTTGTCCGTGGGTCTGCAGCATCCGAGGTCCTGGGTTCTAAATTCGGATCAGGCCAATGAAATTGGTCAGGTAGAGAACGTCAAGTATTTACAGAAATACTTTTTTTATTTAATTTACTACACATTAAATCCGTAAACGTGCTATATATAACGTCCTCCTGACCGATTTCGGCCACGGCGGCCAATCTCAAGAGAGATTAGCCAACTGCGCTGGGGATATTATAGTGCACAAGTGTGTGCGCAAACACAGGTGCACTCACTATTCCCTAGCTCCCATAATCCGATGGGACGGCAATCCGACACGACCGGAAAGAGTTCAGGCGCAGGACCAACGGCTTTACGTGCTTTCCGAGGCACGGGAGTGTACACACTTCCAACTTCCCGACCCCGGGCTGCTACTGAGAATTTTCTGACAGAAAAACCCAATAACTATTTATTGACCCGACCTGGGAATTGAACCCAGGACTACCGGGTCTGCGGCCTTATATCTAGCCACTAGACCAACGAGGCAGTCATATATATAGTATACATCACAATGATCAAATCATGAAAAAAAAATGGCGAATTTTCTAATCAAATACTTATATATGGTGTATATAAGTATTTGAACCATATATACCGTACCATTCATTTTTTCATTTACCATTCATTTTCATGACAATATTTAAATCTTTCTTCAATTTGATTGATTCCAACTCATATGAACTGATGTTTCGATAAAAGTCGTTACGGTTTTAGCGAAGCGTGTATAGATTTTTTTACTTAAATGTTCAAATGATATATAAAAATTTAAACTTAGTATTCATTACATCTGGAGTCTATGGAGTGAATCGTAGTTCAGGGCAAAATTGAAGGCACGAGGGTGCGCGGTTGAACACCAATGCGCTGGACCGACCAAGTCAAAGCTGCAATAAATGGCCCACTCCACGAATGCACGAGGCAAGCAAAGGTACGAGAGGAATGGCGACGAATTGTGAAGCTTGCGACCACCCCTGTCATGACGACCACGACCACTCTGCCAAGAGTGTAACGACAGAGAAGAAGAATTCATTACATGTGTATAAATTATCATAGCATATTTTCAATTATGTGCGTCTTTAGTGTTATTTCACTGCCTCCTAACAGCAGGTGAAATAAAAAATATGTATTGTTATTGAAAAAAAAAGCAAGGAAAGGTTTTTCCGTACTATTAAATCATTGAAAAATATTATTTACAAATTAAGAAAATTATTTTTATTTATTTAAGAGAGTAAATTTTATATGAATAAAAGGGGCAGATAGAAGAATTTCTAATGAACGTAACATGAGAGTCGGGTGAGGGTTCAATGACCGCTCCCTTAGGGTGGGACCCTATAGGGTTGGGTTCGGCAAGCAGTAGGCGGTTTATTTTGATGCATTTTCTAATTGAATCGTTCGTTTTACTTATGTAATCAAACTTTGTTTCTCATGTCTTGTTCCGCTTTTGCATGTCATGACATGCCTATTAATTACTCAACCTTAATATTTATGTCCAAGAGAAGACGATTAATCATATTTATAATATTATTTTGTATCTTCGAAGTGTTTTTATTTAAACACAAATTTCAATGAAGTTATTCACGTGACTACTAAATATGTGTTTAAATAGATACCTTAAGAAGTAATGGTAAAATAACAGTGGAAAATATTTCGTTGTTTTTGTTATACAGCGGCAAACTGAGCTCAGTCGAAAGAATTTCTGAATCTTATACGGTACATTAATGAATTTTATCTCATCATACATACATACTCATACATACTCATCATCATCATCCTTTTGTCGTCTACTGCTGGACATAGGCCTTTCCAATAGGACGCCACTGAGCTCGATATTCAGCTCTCAATCCACCTAGTTTGAGGGCGTCTTACGTCCTACATTTGCCAAGGCGTGGTCTCCACTCCAGAACACGTCTACTCCAACGGTTGTCGGTTCTGCGACATATGTATGTGCCCAGCCCACTGCCACTTCAGCTTCACTTCACTTTTATCGTACATTATACAATACCTAATTCATGATATGTCTATCAATATTAATAGAGTTTTTCGTTAAATATTTTAAAGTTAATTCAACATAAAAAGTCTTGGGCGTCATTATTCCAACGCGATAGTTAGTCGTGGACAGTGCTGAAATTATACCGCCCACAACAGGATACATGATGATGAAGATCCGGAAACATACCCACACTGCGTTGAATACCTGTTTACCCCGTGTTAATATTATACTGAAACGACAACGCGTGAAAATATCAAATGTTGTAGCTTGGATTTAAAAAAAAATGTATTTAAATAGTTACTTTATTGTATTACTTCAAAATATTTTGTTATAAGAATTTTTTTATTAAAATTCAACTTGTGTAAGAGCCGAGATGGGTTAGTGGTTAGAACGCGTGAATCTTAACCGATGATCGTGGGTTTAGACCCGGGCAAGCACCACTGAACTATCTTGTGCTTAATTTGTGTTTATAATTCATCTCGTGCTAGGAAAACCTCACAGGGAAACCTGCATGTGTCTAATTTCACTCAAATTCTGCCACATGTCTATTTCACCAACCCGCATTGGAGCAGCGTGGTGAAATAAGCTTCATACCTTTTTCTCAAAAAAGGAGCGGCAACCTTAGCCCAGCAGTGGGACATTCACAGGCTATTACATTACGGTACTTTGTGTCATGGGGGGTCATCTTGAAACTGACTCTTAATTCCATCCAAACGATTGAGCTGAAATTTTTCATAAACTTGCGGCTGGTAAACAATTATGTATACTAACTTATATACGGTTAGTACATGGATTAAATAACAGCTTGTTGACGGTATATTTGTACTTAACGACTTTGATTTTATTTAATGAATTGTAATTTAAACCAAATTAAGTATATGTATGTTTTTCTTATATTATAGTAGATATACGGACAATACGTTAAATAAAAATATATAAAGGATTAGCCTTTATCGTAATATCATTTATAATGTTACTGTATTTTAATCATAAAAAAATAATAATAATTGTACTCAAATAAACTAGGACGAATATTATAATAGTTCTATATAAACAGATCACATACATAACGTACTTTTATGGCTTTTCTAAGTAAGCCTTACAAATACAAGGTTCGAACGTTTTCATATTAAATCGAGTAACATAAAGACGATATTCTATTTTACTATTTATTATATTATATATGTATATATATATATATATATATATATATATATATATATATATATATATATAATTTGAAAATTATTTCCGATAATTTATCAAAAGGTTATATTTGAATAACTTGCATGTTTTATGTATCGTTGCATCAAACACGTGAGTTGGCGAGACAAACATCGTTTGTTTATTCAATTGGAGCGGCCCTTTATATGTCCAGTTGTAATCGGTTCGAACTGGTTTCAAAACTGGGCCCCATCGGTGCGTGAAACGAATGCTCACATGCAAGGGCATCGCGTAACATACCACGCGGAAGCGTTGCATGCATGACGTTTTAAATTATATATAAATAATACAAAATTGTGACTTATTTATTTTTATTCGATATAACTAACTAAACAACATATTATTTTAATTGGCGTACTATGTATATTTAATACATACATTGACTGTCTCGTCTAGTGGCTAGAAATAACGTCGCTGACCCGGAGATCCTGGGTTCAATTCCCAGGTCGGGCCAATAAAGTTATTGGGTTTTTCTGTCAGAAAATTCTCAGTAACAGCCCGGAGTCTGGATGTTGAAAGTGTGTACACTCCCGTGCCTCGGAAAGCACGTTATGCCGTTGGTCCTGCGGCTGACTCTTTCCGGTATATTAAGATTTGCCGCCGTGACCAAGGACATTATTATATTTAATACATATGAGAATTATGAGATGAATATTGTTTATATTATATGTCATAGTATTTATTCAAAAAAACTTTTTAATATTGCTGTCTGTTTAATTCTGGTCACACAACATTCGTTACATTCATTACGACATTTCACTGAAATCGTGATTCAAAACCAAAGATAAATCCTCTATTGTTTTATCTTTAAATATCAACACAATCATAGTTCTTAACTCGATTTGTGATAAATTATTGTAACTTGCAACTTTAATAAAGACTAATTCTTCATTTTTAGTTTTTGCATAGCTTTGACGAAACCAGTACACAAAATCTACCGTTTTCCAGTGTTAAACATGAGTTCGTGTATTGGCACTCTGAGATCTCTATATCGTTTGAAATGGTTAAAATGAAGAGGTAACAGAGGTAACGCGCGTCACATAACAGATCCAATCAACACCGGTTAAAGGAGGGTGCGCGGTAAGTGACCGGCTGCAAACGGCTTAGTTAGGCTAAAACGACATCAAAACACCGATTTGTTTATGTGTGCGTGGTTAAATACCAACAGCTATCTTCGTCTAGTAAATACAAATGCAGGCAGTTTGTATATCACAAAAATTTTACAAAATTGTATCCGAAAAGTTTAACTTCATAATATTTTTAATATAAATTAAACCATTTTTTTAAATCTTTTATAAGAACTATATGTTTGTGTCTATTTATGTTCTGTTGAATAATTTTTTAAATATATGAATACGCTATATACATAAATCCTTATTTACGCATTATTATAGGAAATATCTGAATATTTTGACAAATAATAAAATACGTTTTGTATCATGTTGCTTACAAAAAATACAAGCAATCATTTTGTTTATTAATTAATAAAATAAATACAAATTAACAATACTAACGATTAAGCTTTCATAAAAAGATTTCAAAAGTAGACCCGAACCATTATAGATTAATATATAACGAGAGTATATATTTATTACGATTTTTTTTATAGCTTGCTGCTTCTACGTTAGGGGAGAAGAGACAGGCGATAGTTATAAAAATAGCCTACGTTTTCTTAGCCGTAGCCTTCTTTGGGGTTCAAGCTTGCTTCTTACCAAATTTCATCAAATACGGTTCTGTAGTTCAGCCGTGACAGACAGAGTTACTTTCGCATTTATAATAGGTATTATTATCATCCTCATATTGGATAAAAAATTATATTATATTCTTATTGGATTAGGAACTTATATATAAATATATATATGGTGTACTTGAGTATTGCTTTTGATGTTATTAAGTCTGTCGATGGAAATCTTTCAGTAAAAGCAAAAAATGAGCGTAAAAAATTCAAAAGACGCTTACACATACAGACAGCTACCGCCTCTTTGTCATGCCATAGCCAAATACAGAGATTTACTATTAGGATAACTGTTTTTTGAATCAATTACTATTTTTGATGTTAAATACATAAGTACTATTAAACTACTATAACAAATAATTGATGAATCTTTTTATTGAATTTAAAAAAAAATAGGCTGAACAACTTTTTATTTATTACAAATTAAAAAAAAAACAAAACGTTACATTCATGTGCATACAACCTAATGCGGTTACACGCAGAACTGCAGTGTCCCTGACGCTCTTTACCGCTTTACCTTTTAACAGGTTTATTGAGTGTCACAAACTAGGATCAAGTATCATGAAATCGTTCAATTTGTCGCTGCTTTATGCATAGATCTTTGATAAATTAATAGCTACTGTTTTGTCAATATAGTATAAATAAATAAATAAAATATTATGTTAACTATTTTCTAAATTGATACTACAATTTAAAAAGTGAGATATAAAAATATAGAATGATATTTTATCAGGTGACAAGAAAAGAAGGTATTTCTTAAATCTAAATCGAAGTCAATTTCCTGAACGTCATGCATGATGTCAAAATAATCCAAAATGGCCACCAGCCATTTTGAATACACGTATTTTGTACTTGCAACATAGTAATAAGTACACCAAAACACGGAATAAATTTTAGTATTTGTTTATTTTTAATATACAGTTCTGCGATCTTTATAAATACAATTAAACAAAATATGACATTGATATTAATTAGGTGACAGTTATCCATTTCTGAAACTAAGCGCGGGAAAATATTTCTTATCACAAGGCATAAGATTACGTTCTGAAATCGATTATTTTTTATATCATATATTAATTTAACACATAAGGAATGTTATTGGTGATTTTTTTTTTACTTTAAAGGATGCTAATGCTGAAATATAAAACTGATATATTCGAATAAAATTTAAACCAATGATCAAGCCAATTTGACCTTTCGTACAATAAAGACAACAGATGTGAAGTGGGGTAGCATCATAAGAACCATAATTACGAAAGTTCGAACTCGCAACATGACGACTTTCATAGTTTTGGGCTATTGGACCCAGGCCGGACTCGGAATAGTAAACATAGATAAACTTTGTCTCGTAATTCAAGAACTTTATAAAAGATTTTTATTTATACGCGAATTTTGTTGTAATGAGTGTAATTATATAATTCTTATTCATATTTTTCTTAACTTATTAACTAAATGTAAATGAGTGTGGAGTTGACCATTGAAAAGGGATGATCCTCCGACCAGACGGTTGTTTGTCTGGTGGGCTACCGCCCGACGGTTGTTGTCGGGTTCTTGTATATATATTCAATTGCTCGGATAACTTTAATATCGCGATGTAGGGTACGTCAGTTTTTAGTTTTCGTATGTGGCGAGATAGATGTCGCTACACGTGTATTGAAATAATATTTATGTCACACGTGTGTCGGCCTGAGGGTCTGTGTGTCGAATCGTCCAATGCACCAAATACTTCTCTAAAGATGTTCAAAAGCTCCCAATTCTTCGAGTCCAGTCTATGCAATATTCACCAGGACCTTTCGGCCTCTAATTCAAATTTCTTACTCGTCTACTTCAACGACCATCGTGTCATATTGTTCATATCACGAATATAATAAAAACAACTTACAAAAAATGTATATCACGAACAGAAATATCCTGTTACTACATTATTATATTATGCAATTATGAATATTTCAAGACACTCCTCACAGTATCGGAACTGTAATTAAGTAACTTCAACTGGTTTCAAGGGTCAGCCGAGTTCATATTGTATTGATTGCCTCAATATAGATATATTTTTACGATGATATGTTTCATGATATACTCATTTATCCTTAAATTGTATTGTTTGCCTGCACCAAACCAAGATGTCATTAACTAAATATATGTGTATTTTATGATGTGTGATTATTTTTATTATTAGTTTGATGTTGATTCTATATACTATAATGGAAGGTAATGATTTCTAAGGCAGCATACTTGTAAAGAAACGAGACGGTTTCAAAGTCAAAACAGGCCAAACATCCAACAACCTAAAACATTTTAAAATTTACAAAAAATATTCATGAAAGATAAGAAATTATTCGAATCCCGCCAAAATTAAAGTCGAATGCGACATTAGATATGGAATCACAGTTACATAGTGACAATTATTATTATACATTAGATTTAAAAAAAAATGTTGATTTTAGCTTCGTATAGATAATAATAATAATAATTTCGTACAGATATCGTATATATTGTCAACAGAAACTATTTGAATTAATAATTCAGAAAGCATATTTTATATTTTCCAATATATGAAACATATATTTGACGTTTACGTCATTAGATAGATCGTTTAATTAGTGCTATTAAAGGTAATCAAGAATTTTCTTGATATCAATATTATAAATACGAATATTTTCGTTTCATGGAAGCGATAGCCGTGAACTTTTTTTATTGATATTAGCTAGATGAGTTGCTGACCACAAATCGTAAGACGTATAGGCTTCGTATCCCACGCAGCTCAAATACACTACCTGATATAGTATAATAATTTACACATTATGTATTTATGTAATTTGTTTTAATTCTGGTGCCTTACCCTGTCTATTACATATTTTAACAGATTTTATACCAGTCGTCCTTAGTTTTTTTTTTTTTAAGAATTTGACGAACGTGTTTTTTGGACACCTGGTAAGTTGTCAACACCGCCTATAGACATTGGCGATGTAAGAAATATTAACCATTACTCACATTACCAATCACCACCAACTTTGCGAACTAAGATTTAATTTATCTTGTGCCTGTAGTTATCCTGGTTTACTCACCCTTTAAACCGTAACACAACAACACTAAGTGTCGCTGTTTGACGGTAGAATATCTGATGAGTAGGTTGTACCTACCCATACGGGCTTGCACGAAGCCTATTATAAGAATTATTTTTTCTTGTTTTTAACCAGATAAATATAATAGTCTTATTGATTTATTTTTGTCCCGGTGGGTAACGATGATAAAAAACTATACTAATAGAAGTTTCTTCCGTATTTTTATTTGTTTCGACTTACCAACGCAAAATTGGCAATTTGTGTTTCCAAAAAAAAGAGAACAGGAGCGAAAAGAAGAAGGTTATGTTTCGAATTCGATGACGTGATTTTGACCTAAATACCACACGACTCATCTAAAGAATGCAAGAAAAAATCGCATCTCTGTTAATTTATTATAATTGACAACTTGACACGAGAAAGCGGCGCAGTAGCAAAGTGATACTGTATTTAATATTGTAATGACCGTGTTGGCAAACTAAGATAAAAGAGGCACACATTAACGATGCCCACTAAAAGTAGCAGTCTTTTAACCAGCCCTGTCACTTTTTTTTAATAGAAGCATTTCTTCATAATGGACGAAACTGTTCACAAAGATATTCTATGGCTATATGTGAGTATTAGACAAGATATATAGAACATCGTCTATAGATTTTGAGGGTTTAAGAATGGAGTGCATCTGCGCTTGCGCACTTATTTGTGTCCCTTAAAAGCGCAGTTTGCTATTCTCCGATTGCCGGTCTGCCAGGAAGAATCATACTTATCATATCCTGACATGTTATTTTAGGTGGATTAATTTATGAAATCGAAATAATACCATCTATGGAGCAGAATGTTTTCTCTACTAGTTTTTATTTATCATATTTCTTATAGTATTTTTATATTACGTATGTGTGTGTAAATTATTTGAGTATAATAATTCTAATAGTTGTAGTACCGCCTCGGTAGTAATCTCTCTTGAGATCGGCCGCCGTGGCCGAGATCGGTTTGGAGGACATTGTTATTATTGTTAGTACCGCCTTTATGTATTTTTGATTAGCCTAAAGGTTCACTGGTAGAAAATGCCTTCAGGTATTAAGTCCGCTTTTTGAGAGTCAACTGCAATAAGTTAGTTTTTTTTTAATAATCGAAAAATTTAATAATATTCGCCTATCAATAAATATTGATGAATAATTTCTACATTTTTATAACATGTGAACGCGTTAATATACAGATTGCTGTTATATACGTGTGAATCAAGCCGTTAGTACGGAGTGACGTGGCTGTTCGGTTTATATAAGTTAGGCTAAAAGCGTAGCCGTGTTCGGCAAATTGAATCAATTTGCAAATAATCTGGCGGTATTGTAGGCACCCATCGTCTGACTATAGAAGCTTGGTAATTGATGCGTGGTTGGTGTTACTAAGCGATTTCTTGCTGAAACAAATGACCTTGAAGGTATCGTTCTAAAACAACTAGCTATTGTTATAAATCTGAATAAATAAAGTAATTGTTATTAGAATTCGAAGGTCAGGAAACTGTTATATATTTTTCGCGACGGTTTACTTTTCTTTTTATTAAATTTTAAAACATAAAACAGTTAGGCTTAACAAAAGCGTTAAAACCGAGAGCGCAATATAAAAAATTGACCACAGAAATGACAAAGTATACCTCGCGCTGTGATATTAATAATAATAATTTCCCTTAGACGACGCTGAATTTCGCATTACAAAAGACCTGTCACTCATCTATTTTAGGAAATGTTTATTCACCATTGTTCATTTCTTCCACCCTTGCTTGAATTTTTAGCTTCTCTTGTACTATAGAGGTTTAATGGAGCAATTTAAAAAGAGGGTATTTGGATAGACTCATACTGTATTTTTGGGTCGCTCAAAATTGTAATCTATACTTCCTTAATATAAACTAGCTAGCTAATTAGGAATTAGATTTTCGTTTAATTGTTGAATAAAAGTCTCTTACATGGGATTGAAGAATCCGATTGTCTCATATGTCTGCTGCAACAAAGAGGTTTCCAAGAATTCTTTCCCCGATTGCGAGATCAAAAGTAAGCTTGTATTTTGCCCTTCAAAAATCGATACTGATTGCCTTGATTATATACCGTTGTCGGGGTTTTGTCCGTTATTATCTCGGTTGAAACTTCCCACTTATCAGTTATTCAATTGTCAAACAGCAATAGCTTGTATTGCTGTATGGCGTATGTTTGGTGGTGAGTCAGTGTAATTTGAGATACAAATGACATCTTATTCAGAGATTCAGTGCTTGGCGACCATGGCGGTGTAAGAATATTTCTTGTAAGTTTATTTTATTTCAAGAATCTAGACGAGCGAATGGGTCACCTCACAGCGAGTAACCTCGACCAGTAGACACTGGTACTGGTCGAGGTTACTCGCTGTGAGGTGACCCATTCGCTCGTCTAGATTCTTGAAATAAAATAAATAAATCATTTTAATAAGCAGTACAACACTGAAAGCTTATTTTATCTTTATATGGTGTTAACTTAAATTTTAAGTTAGAGAGATGTTTATTCGAATCAGGCTACGTATCTATTTTAACATACAGGATAATATGTAAAACTTCATGCTTACTTTTTTCGTTTTTTAATAGTTTAGTTTTTTTTAATGTCTTCTTTTGAAGTCAGACGAAGTACTGGAATTCTAATTAAGTGGAACCACAATTAAAGACCACAGCTCCCTAGACATTGTCACTGGACACTTCCCCTTGTCCGAGCCGAGCCGATTATAATCTTGGTAACTCCCCTCCGGTTCTTACCCTGCTTTATCGGATAGCTGTCAAAAGCCCTCCCAATTTATGTATTGCTACACACCCCAGGTTTTATTTATCGGAAAACGGCTTTACTCTAAGATTTTTTTTACCCATCGCGAAGATGTTTCCAAAAATATTATTTGTTCGTTCTTACTACTCCATAAGCATTATTTAGTTTTTAACTGTTAAATTTCATTGGGATCATTCTCATCAAACAAAATTCGGTCTGCTATAAAATGTTTTAGTATTGTTCGGTGCTCACATTACGGCTTGTAAAAGGTTAAAGGTAAAGGAAATAGCCGTATTGCATCAAAAAATAGAAAACGGCTGGCATGACATTTTACCATGTTACCATTATAATCTATTTAGTTATTGTCTGGCTTACGGTCAAGGCACTTTAGTTGTTGAAAATTTCTGCGAATCAATTTGGTTCCACACTACCTAAATACTGCAGCTTGCTTTTTCGTTGCTTTAACGAGTAAACGCTAAAAGCTTACGGTTTGCAACGAGTTTTAACCGCGAACGAAATTTTGATGAAGTGCTCTTTGTGTACAGAAGTTCGACGTTCGAGTTTTTTAATCGAATAGTTAAATAGCAGTTAGCTACAACTGAAAAATAGAGGTCTTGTAAAACTGTGGTAACGCGTTTTATAACAGCCGGCAGTTAACTTTCTGTGAATAAAGAAACAAAGCCAGTGTTTGTTTGCTTGGAATTGGATAGTAGCATGACTTTGCTGTAATATTATGCGGTACCCGCACTATCGCACTGGCAGTTTCTTCAAACGCGGACAGTGTACCACATGCATAATCAACAATTTATGCGGTGCCACATACATAGTTAACTATGCATTATTTTTGAATAAAACATTTTACTTGTTTTTTATATATTATAATAGCTTTGTAAGAAAAATATAATTAAATTAAAACTGGTTACAATGTATATTGCTTCAAAACAAAATGATATATGCATTGTCTAAATAAAAGAAAACGAAATCCTAGAATGAGTTCAAAGGCTTTTTTATACATAAAAAATTGCAAACATTAAGTACTATTAAGGGGATATAAACATTATTACTTTCAACTTAAGTAGCTGAAGTTAACTTAAAATGAAAAAGCAGCATTTTTAAATTTCATAATCCAATGAAGATCCCATTATTCCGTTATAAACTAATTCAGGTCTAAAATAATACTTGTAAAGTTCCTCAGCTGTATTTCCTTTGGGACATTGCAAAGCTGTCGGCATTGTCTTGAACTAAATAAAGGGAATAAAACGCACCATCTCCACAGTAAACTTGAAAATATAATAAAGTCTTTACATTTCTCATGCTACGTCATTTTGAAACTTGTAATGTCATTAAAATTCTTACTCACGGTCGTATACACAGGTCTTGCAACTGAGTCCAATTTCAGTGGTGAGAGATAGGTGCGAGTGTGTTACAACTGTTAATTCGCAATCCCATCCGCTTTACGTACTACGTCGCTGCTTTCGAAGCTGATTTTTTTATCTCTCCCAAATATTGTGTTATTTAATAATGTTATATCGTTTTGTTGAGTTTTGCGGATTTTTTGTTATTTTTGTTTTGTAATTTAACTGTTTTGTTTGGATTTGAAAAAGTGTTCGGGATAATTATTACGCGAATTGCCTCTGGCGGCTGTAAATTGAACTTACCAGCGTCATTATGTCAACGTACCCCATACTGAAGTTGCAAGACCTGTGTATACGACCGTGTTCTTACTTTGTGTGAAACAGATAATCCTATAAATAATGTTCCGAAATTTTCATGTCGATGAAATTGATTTGTAATATTTCTAAATATTTGAAGAAATCACTAAATCTAAATGATTTTCAATTTACTTTTGTGTTTACTTTTTTTTTGATATTCTTGGCTCTGTTATATTTTGACTTATATGAGAAATCTCAAATATGTCGTTAGGGAAATCCAAGAAAATAAAAATACGAGTAAATTGAAAAAACGCATTTTATTAAGTGCTCTACACAGCGGCCATCAAAGGGGATCATAACAGCCGCCTACTGAGACAAGAATATAGGGGAAGATATAACACTGATATTTATTGCCAAGATTAATGATACTCACATATAAGCCGTAAATATTATACTGTATACAAGTCCTGATTTCACATGAATCTTTTAAGTAATTGATTCATTGATCGATGCTTAGGAGTAACGAAAGAAAAAGACGATCGCAACGTATTTTTATTTTATTTTTTTAGAAAAACAGACTATACAGCGTGTTACATAATTCGTGTCCGACCCGTGAAGTGGTTATTAGGTATTGTGTGTCGGTTCTATTTATGTAATAATTTTTAAACACTAAGCAAAAAATTTATACCGGATTATTTTTTTATTTTTAAATTAAATTACGAAAATTACATGGCAACACAGGTGCGGGTAATAGCGCTCAATAGCTCTTACCTATCAGGTAGCTAAGACACGAGGTCATGACACACAGACATGGTCAGTAGTCCACGTTTTTACCACCAACAGTGTCGTTAAACACAATTAATATATTTTTTTAAGTATCTTTTTTTCCTTAGTATTTTAAAAATTATTACATAAATAGAACCGACACACGATACCTAATAACCACTTCACGGGTCGGACACGAATTTTGTTACACCTGTATATAATACAGAATAAATAAAATAAATCTTCGCTTGATTCGTTTAATAATTGTCGACTAACGAATATCAAATATGGAATTAGTATGACAAATGCGACGTACAAAAAACAAATAGTATTTAATATATAAAAAATAAATATGCATAAGCCACAACCTGAGGGAATGACGGCGTGATCGTAAAGTATTGGAAATCAAATCTTCGACCATAAATGTGAAAATGAGGTGCGCTGTAAAACACAAATATTTCCACAGGGAAGAGAATTTTGTAGGGAATTTGTCGCGTAATGACGCCGATCGGTGATACGGAGCTTTATGGATTCTCGTCGTGATTGGAAATGCGAATCGTGCATTCTCTGTGTTTTCTTTAATTACGTTTCGCTTGAGGCGAACCGAATGCGAAACGGTTTTATGCATTACTACGGTAATGTTGCAAGTGAGAATATATGAACAACATTCGGTAAACAATTTAAACTGTAGTACAAAGCCGAAGATTGTGGATTCAAACTCAAGTTCGGAATTTTCATGTGTTACGTTGTGTTTATAATCTCGTGCAGGGCAGTAAAGGAAAACATGCAGAAAACCTGCATGTGTCCGATAAAAATCTGCTTCCACTACCAATCTGTTGAAGCAGCGTGTTGAATGTTTAAAACCTTCTCCTCCAGAGAAAGCACCTAAAAGAGTGTTAAGAAATAAAAATAATTATCGCCATGATAAGGCAAGAAAAATGATGCATTGGCTATTTGAGGTTTGCCAGTACTTTGAAGTGACTCAGGATTTGATCAGAAATACAGAACAAAAGCATAATAACACTGCAGAATCCAATTTAATTGATAAGCGCTGGTAATAATGATATAAGTCGTAATTTTTGACATTTATAGATAAGAGTATTTTGCTGTTCATGATGAAGAGGTTTATGTACTTCCAACAACAATGTTATGAGTTATGCCAACGCGTGTTTAGAGTATGTCACTCTAAATGCAGGCGAGATATAAAAACCTGAGGTACCACTCTATAACTATAATATATATTATTTTATAACTCCCTGACTTCAACTTGATACCAACAATGATTAAGCATTTATTAAGTTATCTACTCTTGTCATACAAAAATATAAAACATTTACGCCATAAATAAAATAATTTAAAATAGCACGAGTAAAATCGTAAATTATATTTTCTATTTTAAAACGAAATTCACAATTTAAGTTGCCGTACACGGGATTTAAATTAAAAAACACCGCAGCAATTTGATCCATGTTACATACAGTGCAGTTAATACAGTTTGGCAATATTACGTAAAAAAAACCAATGCTCATTTTATCAATTAATATATTTGTTTTACGTTTTTATAATAGTGATACCTAATCGACTTCTTAAGTATGTATACGTAAGAGTCAAGATAACCCACTAGAAAACAAGAGTTTACCCGAAGATTGCGTTCAAACCCTTGAGGTGGATGTTTAGGTAATGTTATGTATTCATTTTATATTATACTGTTACATGTCAGTGCCGAGCTAAACACGCCATGGTATCTTAAGTAGATATAGCGTGTTCTGTAAACATTTCTCAGTTGCGTATTTTGTTTTGTTCCATGTCGGATAAAAATTCGCCTGTCGGCTCTCAAATGTCGCCACGTGAACGTCCTGTGTTACCTGGTATTTGCTCGATTCCCTGCGGTCGGACGAGAGGAAATGAATAGCCCAATTTTCAACATTTTCTACCATTAACAACATCCGGGCTGTATACGGGTGACGTCCGCAAATAATGAACACCCGTATGAACGTTTTGAGCAAAAAGCCTTTAACACACTTTTTAACCGGTTCGGTACCTGTACGTATATATTTGTTTGTTCTTTTTATTTACTATCAACCTGAATTTACTTATTTCATTAAAATTACTAAATTTATTGTGGTACACATCGCATATACTTAAGCATATTGAATAGTTTAAAACATCAAGGTTCCACAAATTGAAGATTATTTTTATAGTTATAACTCGCATTCATTTATAAAACGAAATACGTTCTCACAATAGCGTTTTATGGTATCTCACTTCTCAATATCAGCAGTCGCTTTCGTTTCGTTTTAAAATAAATCTGCATTTTTTCTCGAAACTCTAAATTCGAGTAACGAACTCTTGCAACAATGCAACGTAATCAATATCAATCGATCGACAAGAGAATTGGCACGGGGATGATTTTATTCAGCCAAAGTAGTTCAGGCAAATTTCAAGCTAGCAAAAACACAATAGAGAAATTATTTTAGGTATTGTAAACTGTATATATAATTATTTTAGGTATTAAAGTCACAAATTGTATTAATTTCGTTGTACCATTCTCAAACGATCGTTGTTATCATTTTAAAACGT